>OY856363.1:4800000-7200000 GCA_963693475.1 Ectropis crepuscularia
ACGAAACGTAACAAATATAAAAAAACAACAAATCCGTTGAACCGTGTCAGAGAAAATTAAATAAAAACAAACACTATTCCGATTCTGCAAACAAATAAGAGCTCCGAGTATCTATATTTTTTAAATAAAGAGTGACGAGACGAGCAGGACATTTGCCTGATGGTAAGCAACATGCCTGCTACATAATAGCACAGTGACACGCAACTATAGGAACATGAAGAAACCAATTATTACCTAGCACTGCACTGCGCTCGTCACCCAGAGATCTAAGATGTTATATCTCTAAGCCCTGTAACTTCACTGGTAACTTTGCCCTTCAAACCGGAAGACAGTAATGTTTGCATATTACTGCTTGGCGGTAGAATAACTGCCAAAGGTGTGGTACTTCCCCAGGCGGACTCTGCTAAGAGTCTAGTATGTGTAGTGAGATAAATATGTGTTTTTGACGTGATAACGTCTTATAATTCGATGAAGCCGGCTGCACGCCCGCAAAACATGACGTCATGTAACGTTACCGCCATAGAATAGATAATATTTACCACCGTTACCTCGCCTTATTACTTTTCGCACCATCTAGTGAGTGAAATGTGTATTACGTTCAAGGAGTCTGTCCATGTTTTAGAAAAGCGACGATATGAAGTTAAGAACTTGTGATACCACAATGATGTACCCAGAGGTGGCGCTTTGAACAGCTTTTCAAAAAGCTTCAGAATGTTTTACCTAGATGGGGCTTAACACAATCACTATTTTCTTAATACGTTGTCACGTTCAACTATCGACAGTAAACCTACTTTACAGACAACCGTTTTTTTTTTGTTACGACGGGACTGACAAGGACTTGTAATCTAAAGATCCGACAAAATAACGAACTTAAAAAAAATTCCAAGTGTGCAGTGCCAAACGGGAAGCCATCGAGCGCGTACACTCTCCTTGAAAAAGGCCGCCGGACGCGGCCGAAACTCGAGTCGGATTGACCGACCTCATTACACGTGAGTTACCCGTTTACCTAATCAATATGTGTAACAACCACGTTAATTTTAATATTAAAAAAAATTGGCAGCCATACGGACTGCAGATAGAAGTGAAAACTTATAGCTCAGAATTAGACAGCACACTTTAGAAACTACGCGGGTGAAACCGGACGGCCCTGCTAGTCTGGAATAAATCTTCAAAGCATTGCCATTTAAATAAGTCTTCTAAGCATGGCCATCTAGACTAGATGGTCATCGTTAGATGTGTAAATAAAAAAAAATGTTTGTCTGTAAAGTCGGTTTACTGACGATAGAACGTGACAACGTCTTAAGAAAATACTGATGGAATGGTAGCATTTTTCAAAAGAAAATTTTAATTTCATTTGTTTCATAGATTTGTATGTAAAAAGTAATCAGTAGAATTTAGTCATTTTCAATCAAAACAATGCAAAAAAGCTTTTAGATGCCGGGGATCGAACCCGGGGCATTTCACACGCAAAGCGAACGCTCTACCACTGAGCTACATCCCCGCTTGAACTACTGGTCGAAATAATTGATACAACTGTAACAAACATGCGGCGAGGTAACGACCGACGTTAACGGTACATGACGTTATGTTTTTTGGGCGTGCAGCCGGCTTCATCGAATTGTAAGACGTTATCACGTCAATAATTATGTAATGGTAAGCATGGTAACACGCCATGGCCACCTAGAATTGACGGCCAACGTCCCGAGTTCACCCGAAGATTTTTTTAATTTACGAACGTGACGCTAGAATTCAATTCACAGCCCTACAAAGAATCTGTGTGTGGTGGGCCAAATAAGTTTTCACTTCAAAAACTTAAACTGACTAAGTAGTAAGTAGTCTTGAAATAGATGCATATCATTCTGATTCCACTGCACACCCGGAGCCAAGTTTAAAATTGTAAATAAATAAAAATCACAGCGAGCTAACGGCGACCGCAGTTCACAGCCCGTAAAAAATTCAGGTTCGGTCTGGCGTTTCAATTAAAAAGTATTTCAGACGTGTCCATGACGTGTTACGGCATAATAAAGTTTTTACTCATTAATATCCTCCCATTATATTCCCTACGAAAAACGAATGCATAGAGTAAAAAGACAAGGAGTTTTCAGACGAGCCAAAAAAGAATGTGTTTGCGTATTTCATGTACAGATAGTGCAATCCACGAAGACGCGCCCGACCAATTTTTTTCTCCACCAATCGCGTTTGCTCCGAGCGTCAGTCGCGAACCATTCACCAGTCATTGTAGTGTGCGTGTGCATTCATAGGTAATTAGTGTGTACCGATAACACTCAAACATTGACGGAAGCTTGCACACATATACTATAAACGGTTAGGAGGAATAGTGGGGCGCGTCTTCGTGGATTGCACTATCTATACAGGCATGCAAGAAGTTAATACTTCTTCTTTTTAATCCTCGTCCTAAGAAGTCTAAGATAATGTCTTCAACGCAAGAAGTATTACTTAACTTGAAGTTAATCACAATGTTTACTAAAATGTTGATTAGCTAACTTTAGTCCATTTTTTGTGACGCACGCGCATCGTAAATTATAACTCATCATTTTTCGCGCCAAAAGAAGTGTAACTTTAATTAAGTGTGTCTACACACGCAAGAAGTTGGGTATACTTCTATAATAAATAATTCATGTTTAGAACACAGATTACAGAAATAAACACAGATGGAACCTTTGTGAACAACACTGTGGGCCCGTAATTAGTCATGTTGACGTAAAATTGTCAAATCAACGTTCCACATTACTTGTATAATGTTGTCAGTCTTAAGAAAAAAGTCCCACTATTGTTGTCTTAGCTTGGGAAATCTTCACGTATAATAAACACATCAATTGATATTTTAAAATGTTAAATTATTACACCAATTATGCAAGGATTTCTTGTTACTACTATTTCCATTCTATGAAGAAAATAATTTTGATTTTGCATGCAACTAGAAATTAACTTGAATCGCAAATAATAAAATTAATGTAATTTACTCGCTTAGATAGGTTAAACAAAAATTAAAACAACCATCTTTACCACCAAGCTATTTTTGATAAAATGTATATAGGCTACCTGTATGTTATAGGTCCAAACAAAAAACAAAAAAAACTAACAAAATAATCATTTTAACAGTTCACTTATTACTCACCTTTTTTTTGACAAAACAAGACTTTAAAATCAATTAACCGTATAATATTAAAAAACTTTACAATTTAAAAATATTTCATTTTACAAACAACGTTATGCATAATATTAACTTCAAAAATATCTTCCTTCAACAAATGTTTTATTTTATAAACCATCATTTTATAACCAATTATATAGCTACCGTTTCACTTAGATAATATATCGAATGACATTACAATATAATACAAAACACTTTATTGGCACCATAAACAAAGTTGACAAGAAGTAACACATATAATAAAAAAACAAAATGGGCACAAAAGGCGATCTTGTCACTAAAAGCGATCTCTTCCATATAACCTTTTGATTCATTAGGAAACAAAATTTGTAATATTTTGGGCAGTGGTGCAACTAACGAAATAAATAAATACACAAACAAATTTTATGATGTATTAATGATTTTGATTTTTGTACATTTTTATGTCATAAATTACTCATTTTACAAATTTAACATTTACCAAATTTAAATTTGAAATAAAATTAAATTGAATAATACAATGCCCATCAATAATTTGGTGTACGAGTATCTAAAAAAATATATACTTAATCTATATTTTACCCTAAATTCAGGGAAAATAATTTCCATTTAGTATCGCCACACTAACCTATTTTCGTTGAGGTGTTGTGTTCCATTCATCACCAAAATGAAATCGCCTAAATTATATAAATAACAGTAAAAATATTCAAATTTTCTTATGAAATTATATTCCTCTTTCCTTTTTTTGTTTTTGGGAACATTGTTTGCAATGTTTGAAGTTTGAAGACACAAGACGGCATATTTTAAAACAAAACTTAAAATCACACGGGACGCCCGTACAACACGGAAGTCCGTTTCATACTGACTGGAGTTTGTATTTGCTTCGGCGTTTGTATTTCCTTTGTCTGCTTCAGTAGCTCTGTTCTGCGCGCTCCATCTGGTTTTATTTCTGTAATCTGTGGTTTAGAAGTATTACTAACGCTTAAGCGCAACTAATCTGCGCTTCTTCTTCTGCGCTGTCACAAAGTAGGCTAGGCAGTAGAGGTTAACTGCCTAAAATCCCTTTAAAAATAATGGGCAACTAACTTTTTATTAATTTCCCCATAGGTACTCAAATATGTTGTGTGTGTGTATAACTTGCCATTATCAATAAATTATTATTTGGATAATTATTAACACTACATGGCGCACGTGTATATCTATTATTAGTAAAATTATATATTACTAACTGGGTACTTCGATTTATAGGGTAACACAGAAACTACTAACTCGCGGTAAATTCAGCGTTCACAACTATTTTAACAATTATTTTGACCAAAAATTGGCTGCCGCTTGGCTTGACCATTGCGACTACGCGGTATAAGATAAAATTCGCATGCCTAGAAGAAACCGATGCACTCTCGACTTAAAGACACCAATATTATATCAGTCGGTAAAACCCCACTCAGCCAACGCATGCCATAGCTTCTTATTACGTAAGTGAAGACAAACTCTCTTCGTTCCAGTCTTTAGAACGTCATGAAAGGAAGTAGTTTTTTAACTACAAGCAGTCCTATAGAAAAAACGTAAGGCGATATTAAATTGCCCAGATCAGCTACACACTCTCCGAAATGTAGAAACAAATGCCAGTCAAATGAACTGCCGATAGAAGTGAAAACTTATAACTCAGAATTTAATACCTTACTCTGGAAACTACGCGGGTGAAACTAGAGGGAATGGCCGTCTAGAAATGCATCAGCAGATTTCTAGATACCAATGGCCGTGGTCCCAAGTTTACCCGAAGATCTTTTATCATTTCCGACCGTGACTCGTGACGCTAAAATTCAATTCATAGCCCACGAAAAATCGGTGGCACGCCAAAAGAAGTTTTCACTTCAAAAAGCCGAAAACCTAGCTAGCAACTTAGCATCGATGTTTGAGACTGAAGACTCTTTCAAACAAGGGTGTCGTTGCCTATGATTCTTTTGATCAAATCCAGAGCCTCCAGCCGATCTATCTCAAAGGTGCGAACAGTATTCCATCTATGAGCGAATCTATAATGGATATAACGTGAGCAACTGTTTAGATTTGAAATACCTTTGCACTTTTGAGAGGACACCTAATTTCATGGCAGCTAGTTTGGCCTTGATGAAAGGGACAAAATTGAGGGTAGTTATCAAAGTAACGCCTAAAAGCTCGAAATGATTTGGGACCGGAACTGGGAGGCACACCTCGAAGAGTAGGTAGGTGAAGAGAAAATTAAACTCCTTTTCACAGAGCACAGACACGCTTGACTAAAGTGTAGGTACTATTCAGATGTGAAGTATTTCGTTTCTTTTCGTTCGTTGTAGATGTGCGAATGGCGCTGTCTATGCATCTAATAGTCTGTCTATCTAAACAGTGTAAATAGAGAACTACTATGGCGCTGGCATTATCTATTATTTTCTCTCAATTCAGGTTTTTCGAGATTACTTCTGAAGACTATGCTATGCTTAGCATCGATGTAAACCATTGGTTGTGCCCTCACAAGTTTCAGGTGCACGAAATTATGTCATCAATGGGAAGAGTGAACTAACTCTTACCGTTCTAGTCGGCTGCAGGAAGCGGTGAACGCCGGACGTTTTTACCCATCACTATTCTTTGTCAACAACCACATTAAGTAGAACCATAGCCATATAGCATACCTCGCCGCTAGCGATTTTACGGGTCAAGTAAATTGGTGGTCTAGAAACCACTTATGCTACACACACATACTCAGTTTATTACCAATTTCAAGGTGCTCAGGAACATCTTTTCATCAGGTTGATGATGAGGAACATCCATTGGTTTATATCGCTGCAGCATAGGCAGTCTGTGTAGCCTTATATTTATCCGAAAGTACGTAAAAAGGATCGCAAGCGAAGTTATAACAAGGTAGAGTTAATAAATTTTTCTGTCAGGTCCCGTCGGGCCAGGAAAAAGTTTAAATTGGGCCTGTCGTATTAAAGTAGCTTGGAAGTAATCTGATAGAATCCGGATTTCGGGAAGTACCTATTACTTTTAGAACATGTTTGGGTCTACGTGTTTTTTATACTTTATTTAAGTGCTTCGTCCGAGGCTCGAATCGTCGTTTCAAATCGGTAATAGACGAGCGAGTAAAACCGGCGGGCTTACTCGCGGAGTAGCTCGGACGTTTTCAAAATGTCAAACGAGACACGCACACACGTGTGCACACACCCTTGCACAACACACATTCACACACACAAGGCTGGGAACTAAAGCGGGAAGTTTACCCTTTCGAACAAAAAACTAATTACTTATCGTTTTTTCAAAATCTTTTCTTTCAGTAGAAAGTTCTGAGATAACAAACAAAAAAACCAGTCATATTGATAACCTTACCCCTTTTTGAAGTTTATAAGTTTGATTATTATTTTTTTTACACTATAGAGCGACGAGACGATCAGGACATGTGTCTGATGGTAAGCAACATACCTACCACATAACAGCACAGTGACACGCAGCTATTGGAATATGAAGAGTATAAATCATTACCTAGCACTGCACTGCACTGCGCTCGTCACCCACAGATCTAAGATATATTATCATATCTCCTAAGCCCTGTAATTTCTCTGGAAACATTTTCCTTCAAACCGGAACACAGTAATGTTTGCACATTTTTTAAATTTTTTTTTAAATAAAGAGTGACGAGACGAGCAGGACATGTGCCTGATGGTAAGCAACATGCCTGCCACATAACGACACAGTGACACACAGCTATTGGAACATGAAGAGTCCAAATCATTACCTAGCACTCCACTGCGCTTGTCACCCAGAGATCTAAGTTAATATATCTCTAAGCCCTGTAATTTCTCTGCTCAACATTACTGCTAGGCGGTAGAATAACTGGCAAAGGTGTGGTACTTCCCCAGGTGGACTGTGCCAATAGTCTTACCACTACTAATAATTTTGCAAGAACAAAAAAGTTTTAGACTCAGATTATTTATTATTGAACATCATTAGATTCGATGAAAGTAGCCTTTATCATAACTTAGTCAAAGTAATATTTTATATTATGCCCTTCTTCAAAGTTAACACCCTGAGTCTGGAACCTGATGAATATACAGTATATTTTTAATTCTAAAAAATGCTCCGTAATAAAGATCCGCTCCTGAATATTTTTGCATAAGTTTGACACGAAGTATCTTGCTATCATAAAAATGACAGGCGTTATTGATCAAAGTCTCTCACTTGTCGAAGATCTTCGATGTCGAAGTTTTTCCACGTTTTCACCCAGCAGATTATTACATGTTAGTATATAGTCATGGCCCCGAAAGGCTGTGGAATGCGTTACTTGAGTGGTTTATTCCCGAAATTTACAGTATTGGTGTTTCAAATCGAAGTGTTTCGAATGAATTGGTTTTGTCTATATAAGCACGCTCCATCGTAGGAGAGAATATCGTATCATCATCAGGAGAGATGATGCTGAAATGTAAACCTATAATAATAGCAAAAAACAACTTTTGTATTACGTATATAAATTAATTAGTTTGTCCAGAGCGTTAGAAAGTTCACTATTTTTATTCACTAGGCACCTAAAATAGCGTTTGCACTTGACGGCCATCTTGTCTGATGAGGACGATGCGGGATGCGGTACCTATACGACGGAGAGTGCTTATTTCTTTGGTACTTTTCGAGCTATAACAGCAGTCCGATAGAAAAAAGCATTGTGGTATCATAGACCATACTTATAAATCGACAATGAATCGGTTTCTTCTAAACAATTGAGCTCCACCATAAATCGCATAGGCGCTTGAAATAAGACGAGTTATCAATTAAATGAAAAATATTTTACTAATTAAATATGTAATGCACTATCCTAGCCCCACTAGTTGTGTTTTGGATACTGTTTGTCTACAATAGTCACACAATATCTTGTCGACGGCAGCCCTAGGGGTTAACACTTCGGGAAATGGTTCCACAACTCTATTTCAGCTTTGATGCCATTTTCCAATTGCATTACTGTGAGCTGTAACTTGTTATTGGTTTTCAAACTTTGCCGGCGAAGTTTAATTCTACATTAGCGTAGTTTCGAGCGGTTGTAGTTAGGATATACGAAACTTTTCCGTTCAAAATATGATTCCCGCGAAAAAAGGGATAGATCGAGAAAACTAAAAATAAGGTGGCTGATATTTGTATTAAAAATTCTACTAAAATAAAATTAATTGTAAATGCGGTTTTTGAATTTCACACATTGGTAATTTCTTTGATTATACATAATCAAAGGGTAATTTATAAGTTTTCGAAGTATGTTGATAGGATACAAGAATTGTAACGAAATCTATACAAAAAAATAAAATTTGGGGTGTCTGTTTGTAATATCAAATTAACAGCTTTTTACCAAGTTCAAATTAAGTATCTTCAGTACTTACCTGCCTATATTCCGATGATTCGGGTCAGCTGAGTGTGCTAGAAAGAAACAGGACAAGTGTGCGAGATAGAAACAGGCAGCTGCTACTGCTGTCACTGTCTTTTTTAAATTTATCATGGCTATGGATACTATTCCTTCAATCGCATCTGTCGCAGTTGCTGTGTTTACTGTATTCAATTTAAATGTGTTTACTGTGTTCAGTTTTCATTTTTAATTATTACAGTAATTTTAAAATATGAATAGTTATTATTACCATAATTAATTCTTACATTTGTCTTAAGAACACAATTGCTTTTTATTTATTCTTGGTCATGGATATTAGTCCTTCAACCGCATCTATCACTGCCGTGTCGCTGTGTTTACTTAGTTCAATTTTATTTTTATGTCTTTTTTAATTATTAATACGATTCGAAACTTTTATTAGTTTTTTTGTTTTCACTTCTTCCATGCTTATAATATCAGCATGACAGAATATAATTATTCTGGAATTAATTATGACTCGCTTAGTTGGTAGTAGGTCTGCCTGCGAAGCCGAGGGTCGTGGGTTCGATTCCCACCCAGTGCAAATATTTGTATGATGAATTCAAATGTTTGCATTGTGTCTGGGTTTTTCTATGTATAATAAGTATGTATTTAAAACTATATAAGTATTATATCAGCTATCTGGCCGCCATCATACAAGCTTTGCTTAGTTTGGGGTCAGATGGTGTTGTGTGTGACTTGCCCACCAATATTTATTGTTTATTTATACATATTTATTATTTATTTAATTAAAGTTAATTTGTGCGTAACACGCACATATCTTTGTCTGTCAGTCTGTCTGCCTGTCTATTTGTTCCGGCTAAACTCCGAAACGGTTGGACCAATTATAACTGGACTTTCACTGTCAAATATCTGATCTTCTAATGTTCTAATTATTCTAAGGCAAAACATAATAGGTGACTCTTACTTCAGAAAATCAATTGAGGTTCCGTGAAAAAGAGAAACTCCTGGAAACACGGGAACAGCTAGTTTTAAATTGCAAATTGGTAATGTTTTTAAACAAAATACTACGACGTCATTATTAATGAAATATTACGTCGTAGTATTCTCTTTTGCACAGCTATTTGCATGTCTCTCACTCTGTTCTGGCCTACCTGCGGCCGCTTTTCGCCCGGTACTTACAGACAATTGCGCACGCCCACTTTGCAAAACTACTTTTTTTTATGCGGCAGAAATACTTTTACGTATGCCCACCATGCAGGGACATGGTGGGGTATGTCGGGCTCGACACCATGGGATACGACATGGTGCCCCTACCGACTAAAACCCCCACAGATTTATCCTGCATGACCAGGCGTTAGGGTCGCGGGGTCACTTTTCGCATTCCTACGACGACCCTGACCCACCTGCCACTGTTCTTGCGATCCACCTCGCGGGACGCGTTTGGCTCTTGTGACGCCCCGGAAATCAGCGGCGCGTCACCTCCTAGAAGGCCTATCCCTAGGTGGGGCGTCGGACAGCCCTAAACATCCAACGCCCCAGGGCTTCCTGTGGAAACGGGGTGCGAGCCCAGAGTTGGTGACTCTCTAGGCTCGCCCCCATGTCCACTTCCGCCTCTCACACGATCTCTCACTGTCGAGAGGGTTTCATGTCGCCTCTCATGGCGAAGATGATAGGCAGCGAGAGGTCCGCCTTCACCACCGCGGCTAGGGATAGCCGCGGATCTGCCTCTACGGCCGCATCGCGGCCCATGTCCTTCCAGTGAGCACTCAGAGTGCTCGTGAAGGACCCTCATCTGGAAGACTTAGGAATTTTACTTGGACGATATAATATCAGCCGAGTACCCTTCCCAAGTCTTCCAGTCCCCCTCCCCAACCTCTACACGCACTGCTCAAGGGGGATAGGAGCGTGTGTTGAAGGCCCCGGCCGGGATTCACCATCACACAACAAGATGCCACCTAAGCTAGCTGTTGCGTGATGCCCAGGGTGCACCACGTGGAGGTTCCCGAGCCACGCACCCCTTGTAAAACTACCTACTTTTTATAATATCAAATTATGTTATTTCTTTCCTTCATAATTTCTTGTGCCTGGACCGCCACAATTACATTCAATTTAATTAGTTAAATCTTTACTCGCTAGATAGGGTTACAAAAATTATACGTTTTTGGTATATAAATACAAAAAGTTGTAAACAGCTACTTATAATAATCACTACTAAACGATTTGTAAATAACTCATGCGTGTCAGTGACTAAAAATTGGATAATTTCCGTGAAATTTTTGTTCATCAGATTTTCTGCTGTTTTCCAGCTTGTTGTGCAACAACGTTAGTAAATAACGCTATTAAAATTTTGCTTGTAAAAAAAATAACGGTGTTTATACATACGGATTATTCTTCTTAAATCTTGTACACAAAAAATACTTTTTAAATTTTAAAATATATTTGACTGTTAAATCATGTGTCCTGCTCATCGCGTCACTCTATACTATGAAAAAGAAAAAACATATTTTTATCTCGCTTATTCCTACCAACATTATAGACAAAATTCCAATGCTCTCTACATTAGATATTTGGCCGTTTATTGCTCAATCAATGTATAAGAATGCAAAATTCCAAATAAAATACATACTTCTTTTCTAAACTTCACGTGGACGAAGCCACGGGAAATACTTGTTTCATTTATGTATAACTCAGAGAGCTCAATTCAAAAGAACTACTGATTTAAACAATGACATCGTGGAACAGTTAATAATCAAGCTGAGAAGAGCTTTGGAACTTATGAGTGTTATTGCGATATTTTCTAATTTGGTAGCTTTTCAATAATATAGGCACCCGAAAGCTCTGTTCAGTGATGCCATACTACAAGGCTACAAGACTAATTGAAAAATAATTACATGGAATTTCTTATGTACTTATTTACATATCATTGAGGCCACCTTTTGTAAAAGATAATTTTTTTTTCGGGAGCATTTTTGACGCGAACTTAGACAAATCATTGTTCTGAATAACTTAAATGTAGTTTGCTCACGCCATCTATCGAGTTTAACCTCAGACTTCGCGTTGGCGGAAGATGGCCGTCGCGTGCCGAACGTAGCTCCGATTGTTTACAACGAAAAATAAAGTTTTTACGGCTTAAAACGTAACTTTTGACTAAAAACTAAGTAAATAAGTGTATTGTGAAAAGTCATTACAAGTGTCCAGTGTAATATAAAGGTGTTTTATGTCAAAATCCACAGAAAAAGTGCGGCTTTAACTAGTGTGTGTAGTGCTCCAACTAGTTTTGAAGTCAGTGTTTTTGGAATGTTGTGAATATCTCTAAGTGAAAAGTGCGTTTGTAATCAGAGTTGAACTTGGGACAGCTGCATCACTCTCAAGGTTTGTTGTCTGATGTTTTGAAAAGTTTACAAACTTAGTTTTGTTTACTTCACACCGCGCATGATCAAGTTCTGATAGTACCTACTTACGAAAGTTCACTTTGGAATCTTGTTCAGAGCTTTAGAACTTTACGGAGCGAAGAGACTTACTTTAACGTGCGTTTATGTATTCTATTGTTTAACGACTCTAGAGAAACGAATTAGAAAAAAAATGCGTCGAAATACGCTTACAATTCCAACAGGATTCTTCTCAATTGATTCTAAATTCAAACAAATGAATGTATTTACGATTCGAAGTTCAAATTGATGAAGTAACGATGCAGTCATATCGATAATTCTGTCACTCTGTCAGTCTCTCAGTCTATTGTAGCAAGACAAGTTTAATTTTTTCTTGCATTGTTAGGACATTGAACTGTGTCGTGCTATGGGTATCGTACAATTTTTTATGAAAAAATACTCGCTATTTTTATAGGTATGTATATGTAGGTATCATATCTTGGGATTCAATAGTTTCAGACTTACGAAAAATACTTGACACAAATTCAAAGGTTTGAATAAAACTAGTATCTAACTACCTATTAGTAACTAGGTAAATAATAGAAATTAAATTGACAATAGACTAAATATCGTCATATGGCATAAAAGGTAAATATTAAAAATATAATATGGATCCTGAAACATAGTCAATCCCCACTTAGCTAACTTCCCCAAACCCCAATTACCTACTTTCCTAATAGTAATGGTACATACCTATTTACATAGGTACATTACAAACAGTTAGTTATTTTGTCAATATTTTGTATGTATTTCAAAATTACTTCAATTTATCCTCTTTTCTATTTCTATTATCTTAATTAGGTAGGTATTTCATGGCAGTAGGTTTCAGGTTCTGTTTAGAAAAATAATAGATCATAATAATATCTTACATCAGATACATTTAAATACCTATCAAAATGACGTATTGGAGGCTTATTACCTGTAATAGTAGCATTTTCTGTCATTTTGCAGTCTTATTAATTATTAACAATTGTAATTCAACCTTAGGATAGCAAAACATACTACTTAAGGCAAGATTTTAAAACTAAAATATAAAGATGATAATGATGACCTTACCGCTTATATGCAGCAATCTATTACGTACATGGATTTATTTTATTTCATAGTAAAGAAAAGGAACAACATTTTGTGCAAGGGAATATTTATTTATACACAACAAACAACTATCTTATCCCTCGTTACATTCTTCCATTTATTATTACTCTGAATAATTCATTGCAAATAACTCTGTATCAAACAAATTACTTCTCATATTCATGTAAAATTCAAGAATCATAGTTAATTGAGCATATTAAAATATTTCAATGTAAACAAGTTGGCCGTCGAATGTACTGAATTGTTAATTGGTTCATTTTGTAATTACATACTATGTGTATTTCAGTAACTTCATTAATATTTAAAAACTGTACCTGTGAAACTTGCTTCTCGTAAATAATACTCTTTAATGTGACAGCTTTAACTCATGTGTTCCATTGATGGATTTGGATATCACTGTGATATGGAAATAGTTAGTTTGACGGGGCCTTTTCCGCACTTAGCCTCTCAATTGGGCCATTGTGCGTGACTTATACTCCCCTTCTACTCCAAACATCCCAGTCTATCCGAGAAGGCAAGCAACCTATTCAGGTTGTTGAAGGCCTTCGGGACAGCTGCAGGAAAAAAGGGAGGAATTCTGCCCGCTGATCTGCCACGGTCCTGCATTCCACAGTCTCTTCCTCCTCCATGCATCCCCTGCAAAGAGTGCTGTCTGTCACACCTATAGGAAATAGGTGCTTGTTTAGAAGACAGTGGCCTGTCATAGTACCTATAACTCTGCGGATATTGTCGTAATGGGGACTTATGGCTTTTATTGAACAGTTTTCTATTAGTAACCGGGTTATTCACAAATGATATGATTGGTGAAATTATGTTCTATTTTTAAAGGGATTTTGTGGCACATCACCTCTACTCTCTCTAGAACTTGTGGGATAGCACACAATCTGCAAGACCCTATTTGTCTGTGAATAGTATTAACTAACTGTATGTTTACTGTACAGACTGTCTTTTCGAAGTCATGTGCGTAATGCCACTAACTTAAAACGGTGAAGGAAAACATCTTGAGGAAACCGACATGTACCTAGAATCTTTCAAAGTCATGTGTCATCCACCAACCCGCACTGGACCAGCTTGGTGGATTATGGCCTTAACTCTCTCCTTGCGAGAGAAGGCCCCGAGTCCCAGCAGTGGGAATGTTTAGTGGGCTGTTGATGATGAACTGTATGTTTGTGCATATACCTAGTACATACCATTTGCTTATATTATTCAAGTATGCTCCATCGTAGAAACCATGAAACCTGTGTTCTGGATTGAAGGGCAATGTTTCCAGTGAACTTACAGGGCATAGAGACAAACTACCTCCTTATATCTGGGTGACAAGAGCAGTGCAGTGGTAGGTATTGATTTGCACTCTTAAATGTTACAATAGCTGCGTGTTACTGTGCTGTTATGTGGCAGGTATATTGCTTACTATTAGGCACATACTGTCCTGTTTGTCTCGTCACCATATTCTATATAAAAAAATAATAATAATATCTTCTAAGAAAATTATTAAGTACCTACATATTCTGTACTGAACAACTGAGAACAACTTTAATGAAAACATCCATAAATAAATTTTTTCTCTATTACTATAACTCTTATAATGACAACATTTCATCGGTTCAAAACCGCTTTTCTAGAACCCTAAAAATCCTTGATTATTTCAACATTTAAATTTCTACCTTGTTACAGATGATGCCCGTTCCTTGTCCTGTCCTGATTCCCATTCCTATCCTCAAGACTGAGAAGAATTCAAAAACAATATATTTTCTTTACCTTCAGCCAAATTATGACGAGCCAATAAAATAGTTTTCTTGTTGTTTGTTTAATTTCTAATTGCTTCCCTAAATACTTAGTATTGCTACATGATAAATAATTGTGTCACTAAAGGTACACATAATCTATAGTTTAATTTATAGATAACTGATATATCTATACATAAAAATTACATTGAAGTGTTTGTTTGTAATTGTTATTATTGTAGTTATTATTTTATCATAAGTGTTCTCTACCAGTAGGGATAGATCAGTAGGGATATGTGGAACTGCCGGTATGAATCACATGTCCATCTCTTACTTTTGCATAATTTACCACCGTTTACTAGGCTATAATCATGCAGATCACACGAAGTTTACCATTTATACAACAAAGACTATTGTACCTGAGCAGTTCTGCATAAAAATTAACCAATCACAGCGTCGCACTGTGAAATACTGAATCAGCGTGGTGAATACCAATCGACGGTAGCCTGATGGAACTTAATCATTTCCTTTTGAATCTACCGAATTATTTTTTATTGGAGTGCATTTTTTAATCAAAGGTGGAGTTCCGCTAGATTTTCTGTGGTATTATGTTTGTTTTAATACGTGAAACAAAAACTTTCTATCCTTTTTTACGAAAATTGCGCAGAGGGTGGATTATGAAATTTCGCACATTTATTTATGGTTTATTTATACAGTTTATGAGCTTGCAGAATGGTAATATATTTTCTTTCAAATTGTTTCAACAAAACTAACCATTATTATCTGATACTAGCAGCGCCCCGCGATTTTGCCCGCGTAATTCCCGTTCCTTTTTCGGGATAAATTAGCCTATGAGTTTTTCCAGACTATAGTAATACTCGTAGTTTATTAATCATAAGTTTACATTCCTATCTACTCACATCAGGATGTCATAACTAAAAATGAAAAATACAATTTTAGCTTCGAGGTGTTCACTGAAACCCACACTAGGTTATCCTGTGTCGTGGGTTTCATGGTCTCCTTTAAACTAAAAATCTAAACTTTGAGGAAGCTACAGACAAAATTACAATTGAGAAAAGAATTAAAGAACTACTAAATCTAAGTAGCAACCGGTAGAGTGCAGTGGGAACAATTGGAGGAGGCCTATGTCAAAAGACACACCGAATTGAGGGACATTATATGACCGCACAAACTAGTATTAAGCCAAACTAAATTAACCTGTCAGTTCTGGAAATAAAGAGCTATGTAATGTATATATTATTCATGTAAAAAATCTAAATATAAAATTACTTATAGGCATCTAGGGTACATTTATGTCTCAAGAAATCATATGACCACTACAAGTGACAACTAAATACTTTGTATATATATACCTACTGTATATTTATTCCACTTTTTAGATAATCTAACTGTGTTCCAAGTTTCAGCCCGAGCCGTTGAAAAGTTACGGCGTGATTGATCAACAGACCTGCAAACATTGTCATTTATAATTATAATATTATAATAGGATTGCATAGAAACTATCTAGCTCACTTACCTAAGTCTAAAAATTAACAACAAACTTCCACCTTTACCTCAGTTGTAATAAAGTTGAAACTTTTAATTTAGATAGTTCATTCATAGAGTTTACACACCTTAAAGTGGCTTTTTAGACCCCCTGGCCTTATCAAAGCTTGATTAATTAATTAACTACTAATAACTGTGTAATCACCGGCTAATCGAGCGTAGAGCGCCTTCATCGGACCGAAAAAACCCGTCAATTGGTTTGTACGTAATATAGATTTTTATTTAGTACTATCGTCTAAAATGTATTCTATGGTACTTAGTTGAATTCCCTATTTTATTACTTCATAAAGTATGAAATCGGTCTAGGGCATTTTTATGCATCAGGATGTCATATTTTAAAAGTAGATTCGACTATATTTTGTTGACGCCACAATAAAAAAAAGTATTGGCAGTCATAGGAACTGCCACAGACCAGGTAGAGAGATACGGAACTGCCGATAGAAGTGAAAACTTATAACTCAGAATTTGATAGCTGACTTTGGAAACTACACGGGTGTAACCGGAGGGCGTGGCCTGGGCTTCATGGCATGGCCATCTCGAAATGCGTCAGCATTTCCTATTGGCTGATGCATTTCTAGATGGCCATGGCATAATGCCGAGGCCACGCCCTTTCAGCATTTCCCATTGGCTGACGCATTTCTAAATGGCCAATAGCCATGGTCCCGAGTTTACCCGTAGCTTTCTTATCATATCCGAGCGTGACGCTAGAATCCAATTCACTGCCCACGAAATATCTGTCTAGGCGCGCCTAAAGAAGTTTTCACTTCAAAAAAGTTATTGTCAATTGATTTGATAGCAATAGGTACATTTTGTTATGTCAAAGTTGTAAGATCTAGATGTTTTTTGTTTATGGAAAAAGTAGGTATAACTGGCAAAGATGGAGCGCTTATTATATTATTGGCAAAATGTAGTCGTTACTGAATTCAGTGAAATGTAATAATAGCGTTTAGTAAGCTAGCAAACTAAATTCAGAAGCGAGGATTGATTCTGAATAAAAGCACAGTATAAAGAAATACTACCAGTATTTCATTGCCTTTGATCTTGGGAGAAACGCCGATAATGTCTAGACACGGGTAGGGTTGTCGCAATTTTAAAAACGTGGCATCAAAATAAAATTAAAACATACGGAACCAGTCAGCCCTGAGCCGCGCTCCTGCAATACTAACATTCTAATGTAGGCAATACAGGAGCGCGCTTCCCGCGTCTCACCCCGCACTATTGCCCCGTCTAGACGGCTTCGTCGAACGACTGTATGATTTAATAGATAAAAGTAAGCCAAGTTCACAAAATTTTGCCAAATGTAAGGGCTTAATCCAGAATATTTATGTTGTTGCTAGATTCAATACATATTTAACAACATCACTACACTACACATCACTAATCATAGTGATACAGAAGCTAGCTTACTGACATATTCAAGTTGATATTTTCAATTTTATTGGCATTATCAAAAATACAGTTTAACTCAAAGACGTCAGATGTCAAAACATTTTTTTCACTAGGCTTATCTTTACGTCGCGTCGTTAAAAACAAAGCTAAAGCGCTGGGTCACTTTAAAATCGTATACGTATACCTTTAGACGTATACGTATACTTTTAATTCTTGTAAGTATATTATAATATGTATATACTTAAAATATAAATATACAATCCAAAATTCGGAAACGGCTCGAACACTTTTCATGAAATTTTGTGTGCAGGGGGTTTCGGGGACCATAAATCGATCTAATTGTTGAGTTGTTGGGTTTCATTAAAAAAAAGCATTTTATGCGTTTATGCATTTAGGCAATGAAAAACTGTTAACATTAGAATGTGACGGTAAATTTCGCGACGTTGCGCGATAGTATAATAGCTCAGACGGGAAGTAGGGCGGGCATGAATTAGTAGGTCCGAGTTTGAACCCAGGCGGCTGCTTCTTTTTTTCAAGTTCCTTTTTGTTAAGAAAATCTATTACTTACCAGTAATTTAGGAGTAACTTAGGGATCCCTTTATCTGTAGGTGTATCTAAGTATACTCAGTGCTTAAACCGAGCAAAGCTCGGTCATCCAGGTACTAATTATTAAATGAAGATGTAGATTTTAGTTTTTCGTGAAAAATATTTCAGGGCAACACAATAAACAAGTCCAACAACATATTTATAAACACATTCTAAGACATGTAAATATGTCGATTGTACCCGCAACAAGATAAGTTGAATCTGAAACGGAGGGTCCTTCATAAAATAACCAGCACACATCAGCTCCGTGACTGGGCGACCAAATCCGCACTGAATAATTTAGGACAGTGGTGTCTCAACTTTTTTGCGTACCTATCGTCCGCTACTGGTCATGTTGACCCATGCTTTTGAGAGCAGAAAAAAGATGAAGCAGCAATGACTTCAAAGGAAAGACGTGGCTTACTGAACATAATATTTTGATTGCACTGACCGCTGTGAACTGAGTCGCAAGTGACCCTAAAAATGCAATTTTAGCCCCAACGCGCTTGTGCCATTATGTCGCACCTTTGGCCAGGACCTTATACACATATTAAGTTATGTGAAGCATTATTATACCATGATTTTGACATGGTTCCAGCAAATACCTAAACCTACTAATACCTACTTAATATTATAAATGCGAATGTTTGTTGCTCAATCATGTTAAAACGGATCAGGTTGAAAGGAACACAGTCGGATAATAGTCTGGAATCTCTGGAATAACACATAGCATACCTTTTATCGTTGGCATATTACGGGAACGTGAACTATGCGTGTAAAACCGCCAGTTACTAAGTATAATAGTTATACAGTAAAAATGTATCATACTACACTGCAAGCTAATTGCAGACAAACATATTTTAGCTTTGTCTATCCCACTACGATGTATTTTACTTACATGCATGACAAAGCAAATGTGAAATATCCATTATTCAGATTTTCGATATTAAGTAATAAGTATGTACTTATGTTGTTAAAATACAATCTTACTAATATTATAAATAAATGTCAATGTTTGTATACTTGTTGCTCAATCACGTCGGAGCCTCTGAACGGGTCGGGTCGAAATTTGGAACACAGATTATATTATACAATATTAATTATTATAGAATAATATAGTCTGGACGCAGTTAGATTATGGTACAGCACATAACGGAAAATGCGCGGGAAATACTGAGAGGAGTTGCTAAGTATGTTGCCTACATAAAACTAATTTTTTACGGTATTCGTCCAGTTGCTAAAAAGTGCCACTTGAAAGCTCAAGCTTTTAAAACATTCAGCATAAGAGCTTTAAGCACGTAGAGCCAGCTAAAATAATTTAACCCAGACGAAATCAGGGCGGGCCACTACTTACTATTAAATAAATTATACTAAGCTTCTCGTAATCGGGTTATTTCTGTAGTTAAGTAAAATCACAACATAAAAATTGAAATAGTGTCTCTCGTAGATAAACAGCACGTATGGTTATTGGTTAGTGTGGCGAAACTTGTGCTGTGATAAGTTTTTTAAACAACTTCAAAAAAGGAGGATGAGTTTCTCAATACTGTTGTATGTTTTTTTATTATGCATTTATGTTAAGCGATAGGTCCGCTAATTGTGAATTGATTTTGATCGTTCTTTTTACATTTGGTAGAAAAAATTAAACAATAAAGTAGCCAAGTGCAAGTTGGACTCGCCCATGAAGGGTTCCGTTGCAGCAAGTAACATAATATACATAGTACACATAGTTCTTGTAGTTCGTTGTAACTTTGATCGAAGTTTTAATAATAGTGTATTTATGACATACTAAAAAAAACTACTCATCAGATCGAGTTCAAACTAATTTTCGTTGGTAGTTTTCATGGTAATGTACATCATATATTTTTTTAAGATTTTTCATTCTCTTACTTTAGAAGTTAGAGGGGGGGGGGACACACATTTTACTACTTTGGAAGCGTCTCTCGCGCAAATTATTCAGTGTAGACAAAAATTATATTAGAAACCTCAACATCATTTTTGAAGACCTATCGATAGACACCCCACACGTGTTGGTTTGATGAAAAAAAAAATTTAAATTTCAGTTCTCAGTATGGGGGGCACCCCTAATTTTTGTTTTTTTTTTAAACTTTTGTAAAAATCCTAATGCGGTTCACAGAATACATCTACTTACCAAGTTTCAACAGTGTAGTTCTCATAGTTTCGGCAAAAAGTGGCTGTGACATACGGACGGACAGACAGACAGACAGACATGACGAATCTATAAGGGTTCCGTTTTTACGTTTTACGGAACCCTAAAAATTGCTTACCTTTATCAACGTATATTCCTCAAAAGTTATGAAATTTATCCAGTGTCGTAAGTTTAATTTTATAAATTGAAGTTTGTTTTCGTTTTCGAAGAAACTAAATTATTATTAAATGTAGATTTTGCTAATTTCTTAAATAACATAGGTATAAAACAGCATTTTACCAACTTCGGGATGTCGCAATTATTTGTACTAAAGGCCCCATTGCTTGCGTTGGACAAAAATAAAAAACGGCAAAATTTGGGAATCTCTGACTTAAAAGATATTCTTTCAGTACGTTTTCGTTACAGTATTTCGCTGACGGCCGTGTCCCGCTGGGGCTGATCTAGAAATATTGTTGTTTACGATGGCTACACCGAGATCACTGTGTCAGTGTATTTTTATTTATCAAGATTTCGGCGAGATAACGAAGAAAAAAGATTTTAGCAAAATCGTGTATGCGTGTTACACACACACATAAGATACTTACTTAGAAATATAATTTTGTTTTATTTAATTTTAATCTGATTTTTCACGGTTATCTGTGAAAATGGTTCATGGAATTGCATCGAATTATAAATTAAATTAAACTAATAGTAATTAGTTTAATAGTAGTAAAAATTTAGAATTCACCATCGTCTAAATAGTGAATTCTAAATTTTAGCTATAATGTCATGCAGCTTTTCGCCAAATCTCATTTACATAAATGGGCTAATAAAATGTTTGGTTTGTGCTCAAGTTTTCTAATTCTATTTCTAAGCCTAACATTTAGCTTAAAAGTAAAATGAGTACCTACGTAATAGAACTATGTACAAGAACTTCACTAAAATATTTTTTTCACTTTCTATTCGGCATTTTCAAACAATGTTAAATTGTTATTTCCTATTGTTTTATTTTTGTAATGCGTATGTAGACGTAACATAGCTTATTTATTCAATAGAATACATAAACACTTTTAACAATAGTGGTGTCAATGTTTTTGTTTGTTGAGAAAGATGATGTTTTGCCCGGATTTAAATTTACTAATTTTTGTCTTTCTCATAATATGTCATCTTAAAAAAAGTTGGACAGTGTTGAAAAACTAGGGAAATAATAACGTCGAGACGTCTGCCTTTTTCAACATGTCTCTTCCCGTAGCATACTGAAGTAACGAATTATGAAATTCGATTCTGATCTGAGATTTATTGCGATCACACTTGCATAAGTGTTACTAGCACATGAAAACAATAGCGCCAATAAAAACTTTATTTAGTTTACGAAACAACCCTATCTCGTACACGGACAAAGTTTCCGTCGGCACGCAGTTAAACCTGGCTTCGTTATAACTTCGTCTGCTCGTGTGTAGGCGACATCTGTTTTGTGTCAACCCTAGTTAGTGGCGTTTAATCTTTTGAGATCTTTGCTGTGTGTTTCTTTCATATTATTACACAAAAGTGTTGAAAAAGTCAAACCTCCTGAGGAGTTAAGTATGAAATAAAAAGTATAACACCATCAATTGTGTGATGTGCTTTGTTACAAAGTCTAGTAATACTTTTAGCGGTACTTAGTAATGTTGACAATAGTCAAATAGGTAGGTAATGTATTGTAATATTTCGACACAAAGCCAAAATATATAATATAACATCATTAACCCATGTGTCGCTTCTTAACTAATTAAATAAATTAAAATGTGTTCAACTTTTTCATCCTTAAAGTATTAAAGCTTTAATTTTTATGTGACTACGCCACTTGCAATTATAAAAACCGTAACTACAGCGCTTTGAACAAAATTTTCTTCATTACTAGTAGTCGTTGCTGACACAGTAGCCATAAATAAGAAAAATATTCATAATCTCCCAACCCCAAATGTTACGACTCCTTGCAATAAATATTGCATACAATTGCTCTACAACATGTTATTTGCTAACTCAAAATCCCCCGCTACAGGGGCTGTTTCTCGTAATATCGCCATAATCTTTTCAACTGACTGCTTTTGTGAAAGCAACCCTAAAGTTAGATGCATAAAATCCACTTTTAGATGTGTTAGCTATTCCATGCTATGGCAACCCTAGATTTATGTTACTTATTACATTTTATACGCGTGAAATGAACACGTGAAGAAAATGCAATTTTCTGCTTTATATATTGCTGCGTAAAAACTATTTGCTTTGTAATTGAACCCTTCGTTCGTTTTGAATCATAAATTATGTGTTTAGGCTTTCAGTTGCTTTAAATCGATTGCTGTTTCGTGAAAGAGTTGTTGACAGTGGGATTGAATTTTGGTGATATATTACGCGGATTGTCGCATTTGCATTACAATCTATTATAATTTGAATAACACACAAAAAACAATTCACCAGAGTTGTTTTTTGTGTGTTTTTTTTCTAGTGGAATGTTATAGTAGCGACAGATTTGTTTGCACAGATATAATTGAGTTTAATACTCAATACTCAATCGTTTATTGCTTTGTTATGTTACAGATATAGTGAAAGATAATACAGATAGGTAGATTCGTACAAAATTAAGTCGCAACACAACGTACCCAATCGGGCATTGCAATTAAAAATCGTTATGGATCGTTTTATACTTAATTGATTGATGTGCTGTTGTACTGTTCAGAATATTTTCGAAGTACTTAAAGGAAAATCGTTAGATAAATAGATAGCTCTTTATTGTAACATAAAATCAGAAGTAAATATTACAGTAAAACACTTATGAACTAATTGCGGCCTTATTGCTTAAAGCAATCTCTTCCAGGCTGGAAATTCGCCTACATAGGTACCTACATGGTTAGGCGAACAAACTGCGTCTCTCTGTGTGTAGAGTGAGTGATTTACAATCTACTAATCTACTTGACCCCTAGTATCGCTAGTGGCGAGGTATGTTGCGGTTCTACTAATTTTGGTTGTTGACATCGAATAGCGATAGGTACTACGTCCGGCGTTCACCACTTCATACAATCGACTAAAATGGAAAGAGTGCGCTTACTCTTCCCAATGATAACATAATTTCGTGCGCCTGAAGTTTGGGAGGGCACATCCATTGATTTATGTCGATGGTAATACCAGTATAATAGATATATCTGTAGCTATACAGTATACATATACAGGCAACATTAGTGCTGTACTCGGCTAAACGGCTACGCTACACCGTCAGATTATAATCTAACAAGTGAGATTATTATTAAATAATTATTGGTGGACAATTCACACATAACACCATCTGACCCCAAACTAAGCAAAGCTTGTACTATGGCGGCCAGATAGCTGATATACATAGTACTTATATATGAATACTTATATCTAGTTTTAAATACAAGCATACTTAGTATTATACATAGAAACCACAGACACAATACCAATATTTGAATTCATCACACAAATATTTGCACTTGGTGGAAATCTAACCCTCGGCGTTGCAGGCAGATTTACTAACTAGCCCACTAAGCCACAAGGCCAGTCACGGTTAGTTTAGTTTGTAATATATGACGACGTTAGCTTACATCTGAGAACAATGTTTTTTTTTTAAATTAAGAATGACGAGACGAGCAGGACATGTGCCTGGTAGTAAGCAACATGCCTGCCACATAACAGCACAGTAAGTAACACTAAGCTATTAGAACATGAAGAGTCAAAATCATTACCTAGCACTGCACTGCTTAGCGCTCGTCACCCAGAGATCTAAGCTGTTATATCTCTAAGCCCTGTAATTTCTCTGGAAACATTGCCCTTCAAACCGGAACACAGTAATGTTGCACATTACTGCTTGGCGGTAGAATAACTGGCAAAGGTGTGTACCACTGCAAGAATTAGTTAGCTACTCCATTTTAAAGTTCTATCAAGACTCATACATACTCAAAAATTATCCACCCGTACGTACTGTGCTAGCGTGTTGCATTATAGCTCTATCTCTTTGTTAAAAAGGTCCCGAAACCCAGCTATGGCAACAAAACATGGGCTGATTATGCACTGATAATTTAATAGCTCGTGTGTTCTAACCTGATACGGTAGGCAAATCGAAAAATACCAAGTAAATTGTACCTTTGAATAATAAATTTTGTAGATAAAAAGATTTGAGACGATGTTGCCGGAACTACCGAGCCCCATGAAGTTATTAGGGCCCCTATCTATACCATCGACGTGGACGCAGATGCTGGTCTATGGCGTAGTGATGTGGTAATATACCGTCAATTACTTATTACCTATGTTATCGATAAATCGTGTTGTTTTACATTGTTTCATGCGTACATTGTTTTAAACCACTACGGTTGTTCACTAAACTAGTTTTATTAAATACGAGATATTTACTGTTTTAGTGCATGAATCTGCACCGAAATGTCGAAGACTCGCTCCACCATATTAGAACTGATAAATGTATCCTAAAATTAAAAATCCTCGCCACTTTTAATAGCCTGCTTAGTTTTGCAAGCAATACATGCGACAATCAATTTTGATCTGAGGTTAATTTAGATTTTCCTCTACATTAAGAGAACTCCAGATAATACGAATCGGAGGTATCTGAAACCGAAATATCAACTTTTTATTTTGGCCGAAATTACTAATTCTATTAAGTACTTAATATGTACATATTTTTTTTATATTAGGGGGTATTATGACAATTGGCCTCAGATGGTATCTACTATCAAACTTTGAGCTAGCGCAAAATGTAAGGTCCTTTAACCCTACATTTATTAACTACTACTTACTAAAATCACATACCTAGAGACCTTACCGAAAAATAGCTATGCCTCAAAGTATTATATATGTTACAGCCAAAGTAATAAATCTGGATATTATATATAGGTACTGTCTAGCCATTATATATAATATCTACTCAATTTAGATAAAGTGATAATTGACACAAAATTAATCACATTAACTAGCTATTTTATATAATATCTTCGAAGACTTGGATAATGTAATAAAACAAGTAGATATTCGTTTATGAATAAATTTGTATTTCAATTTGCCTTAAGCATGCCTCAATTAACATTATTATAAAGTAATTAACTTAACCGGTCTAACTTGGACTCTGGGTGGGCTCCCGCCAGAAGCTCTTGCGGTCGCCCCTGAATGTTGCTTCGCCACACTCAGCCTTCGTTTCGCTACGGAGGTCGCCGGCTTCAACCGGTCAACTCGACTTCATGCGACGAAGCAACATTCAGGACCTCCCTTGAGCTTCTGGCTCCCGCATTTTTTATAAACACTCTAGGGGTAGTAGCCACAAGACTAGGTGGAGTTGGGGTGCTCTGTGTCGGTTTTGTGACTAATTTCAACCTAACCGGTTTGAGTTGGTCTCTGGGTGGGTAATTTGTTAAGTATTGAAGGGAGGAAAAAGATTTTCGAAGTCGGCTAGACCGTATTATTACTTTAGCTAACTTTGACACGCTATTATGAATAATGTCCAGATAAAGTGATTAATTAATTACATTGTCTAGTGAATTTGGATTTTATATATAATGACCAGTCATTATGTATAATAACTATTTAATCACTATGACTGTAACATATACACTTCCCAGCCACTAGTAGATACATTCATTAGTAATAGTTAAGTAAATCTTACGAAAAATTGTAGATAACTATCTCCAAGTTGTTTGTTGCGTAGATATTTAATTTAAAAATTTACCTTTGTAAATGTCGACAAGTCGATAGACATACATCACCACCTTTTATCCTATTATCTTAATGTTAAAATTGATAATCTTATTAAGTATAAGTTTATCATTTTAACATTTAATTTAGTAGAGTAAGTCGAATTTACTATCAATTGCCAAATAAATAAACCATCGTTATCCCGATCGATAACATTAACCACATCACTACTGACGACATGCCTAATCTGTTCTGCTCTATCTCTGGGTCATAGGCCAATAGATACCGTAAGCTCTCCCGTCAAACAATATTGAAATCTATCGATCAAGGATTTAGATTTATTTTCCCCTGTCAGCACGTTTTAAAAGAACTCGATGTAACTCGACCGATATCCCGTGATGGATGGATTCAACCCCTAGTTATCGGAGATTTGATGATTAATATTATGCCGTATCACGTTGCAATACGGTTTAATATTTCACGAGGAGTCGTGATACGTTATTCGATTTTTAAATTTGGTTAGTGTTTTTTTTCTTTTTTGCGTGTTACTAGCACACGAGCTTTTCGCCATATAAGCTATTAGTGCTTCGCTTTTTAATTGCGTTTCTCGTTTTTTTATTTGCATATTTTATTTGAGAACTGTAAGGGTGTAGTCACACGAAGTTTTAAGTGCTACTTTTGGTGTGGAAAGCTTATTTTAATATTTCATTGCACGTGACGTTTATAGACGAACATAACACACGAAGGCAGTTTTATGGAAAAATAGCTGGTGAAATGTTTATTTCGTTTCGGTTTAAATTAAACATTGCCAGTACTTCTATTTGAAGAAGCGTACATTACTGCTAGACTGTTTATATTTAATATTTACCTACAGCAGATGCTTATAAAATGACTTATTTGGTTATTTCTTAAATATGGACTACCTTCATTAAATGCCTTCAGGCGTTACGAACGAAGCACAGATTCTAATTACCTACCTACTTATTTGTTATTGGATTAACTGTCTTCATTACATATCCAACGAAGCATAATACGTGAAAAATTTATATTATTACTTACCAAGGGTAATTAAATATCAAATAGTAGATACCACTATTTTTGTTTTGAAATATTCATTCTAACGTATCAAAGAGTCAAAGTGTCAAAGAGTGTTAGGTACAGAAGGCGAAGTGTGTAAATTTACGTTTTCGTTTATATTAAATACCAGCGAATGTTTAAAAAATAATTAGGTATATTATGGTTTCTTTTGAAATATAATGACATAATTTATGGTACCCACTTAAATTTTCAGATTTATTTTAATATTTATTGTTGGCAATTTCTCATAATACTCTCCGCTCGAAACTAAGCAAAGTTTCGATGATGGAAGCCATATTAGGTATAAGGGCATTTCTCATTTTTGACAAAAAACATGTGATTGCTAATTTTGTACTAAGTACTTAAATGCAATTAAAATGTCGTGATTTTTTAATGTACTAATAAAGTACTAGTAAATGACTAATAATTAAAGGGGATTTTATGCATATTTTTTTTCCGATTTTAATAAACACGTAAAATGTCCATTCGTCCTGTCCATTTATAAGCTAGGTATATATCCCATGATACCGATACATACATACATAATCGTAAATCATACGAGCGCTAACTTTTCATAAAAATCGCGAATGGCACATAACCCGTACAATACCTTAAAATGTTAATTAGGTACCACTTTTTTATTACACCAAGTATTTATTCCTTACATTTTCAAATGTGTGTTGTGTGTAAATTTAAAAATAAATCTGTAAATTGATGCTTAAAACTAGCATTTTAATGTTTTAAATCTGTTCCGGGTGTATTTTATAGTGTGATTAAAAAATAGGCATAACGAAGGAACGCTGTAAATTATTTTAAAAATAAATAAAACAAATCAAAAAAATTAAAAAAAATAATCTTTCACACCTTTGCGAATACTTATCGGACCATAAGTGATTTGGTAGCATTGGTTTATCACTCAAAAATTAAGAGTGACATCCAAAGAGTTCACATAAACTAAATCTATGGTGACATCAAAACACGGAGGAAAAAAAAAGTTGTCCATCTAAATCTGGTGGGATTTAGATGGACAACTTTTTTTTTCCTTAATTCCCAACTGACAACTCGGTTACAAATATTGGTTAGATAATTCAAGCGTCAATCATTCTTCCGGCTTCCGACCAACTGTCGAGTATTTCCTTACATTTTTCCGGTTTTCCGGCCCGTCGCGTCCGGTCAGTCGGACAATTAGTCCATTTTTCCACTCCCTTTTGCATAACAACGTCCTTAACGACTTAATTTTGGAAGAGTATTGTTTTTTGAGATAAATTCTGGTAGGACATTTTCTTTTTTGTCGTTGTCTCGTGAAACTGAGTGTAAATGAGCACAAGGGAATGATTTCACTTGTTTACTAAATATTAATTATACTTTGTTAATTATTTTTCTTGGAAACTGTAATTAATTACAGTTTTTTAAGACAATGTTAATATTAGACTTAGGACGGGTATCTGGAAATTGGTACTTGGGTAAGTTTTAAATCTTTGGATCCTGCTATAATATAATAAATGTTACGGAACTTTTGTCGAAATAAAAAAAAACATTTATTTTATTTATTGCCAGGTTTACGTTTGACGCCATCTTGCTTGATGTTAAGCGACCATGCAACCCATGATTGAGCGTGTTGACTTAGAAGAAACCGATTCACTCCCGATTTGAAGACACCAATATTATAACCATTGGGAATAACTCACTCCCGCAACGCATTCCACAGCCTAGACGTTCTTATCACAAAAGTAAACTCAAACCTCGAGGCTTTGGAATATCATGAAACGATGTCGCTTTCGAGCTACGAGCAGTCCGCTAGAAAAAAGGCAAAGTGGAATTAATTAGATCAATCAGATCGGTCGCAGAATCTCCGAAATGTATACGATAAAAAACCGATACGCTAGCAATTTTGGGACGATGTTCAAGATTTCGAAGTTTCAGTAGAACTGTGCCGAATTAATTATCAGGCCGTGATTACTACGATGAAAATGCTAAAACAATTACCTACTTTGATTTTTTTATAGAATACTTTTCTACGATACTACCTACGATTCCGATAGATACTATCGGATATATTATGTATCTTAGATAGATTATGTAAGTATTAAGCAAAGAGTTTTTACGTAAAATCATCAACATCGTCTATCTCCCGCCACATTTTTAATGTTTAAAAGTATTTTTTATCTATCTTCTTAAGCCACATCCGTCTTGGTCGTTTGAATGCAGTCCATTAAAACATCTACCAACGCCCTTAAGCTTCTAAATATAAAGTAAACAGTCTGCTTTGACAGCTAAATGTTTATTTGTGGCGGCTTTTTGTTGCTCTCGACATTTTTGAGTGAAAAAGCGAGAGATTATTATCATAAGTCGCTGGTGGAGTGTCAAACGAAAGATATGTGGTATTTGAAATCCGTGTAATTATATAAAATGCGTATTTATTACTATTAACTGAGATTAATGGTCTGTTAGAGGGAGCAATACGCCGAGACCGCGTGGCCATTTTTAGTAGGTAATAATTTTTGAAGTGAAAACTTCTTTTGGCGCGCAGCAGATAGATTTTTCGTGGGCTGTGAATTGAATTCTAGCGCCACGCTCGGGAATGAAAAACTCGGGACCATCCGTGCTCATGACCAGGTCCTCAGGTTTCACCCGCGTAATTTCCAAAGCGAGCTATGAAATTCTGAGTTAAATAAGTTTTGACTTCTATCGGCAGTTCCTATGACTGCAAATTTTTTTATTCGCCGAAATGGTGTCTTCAAATCGAGAGTGAATCGGTTTCTTCTAGGTAAGCACGCTTCATCGTAGATCGCATCATCGCTTAACATCAGGCGAGATGGTGGTCAAGTGCGAACCTATAATAGTTAAAAAAAAAAAAAATGCCAAAGCCGTAGTGTACCTTAGATAGACACAATCATCAGGTGTAGGCACCTATCTTTGACTGTTTATCCAATAGCAGATGTTTAGCTTGTCGTCACTACTGACGTGAACGGAAAAGGAAAATATCACAAACAAACCATGCTTCATCCGCCAAGACTAGACCAGCTAGATTATGGCCTTAACTCTCTACTTCTGAGAGAATCAATAGTAGAAGAAACATGAACTGATTTGCTTATGTTATGTGTCGTACGAACCAGACATAGTCCCAGAGTCCCACGTAGCCATTATTATTTAAGAATTTACCAATTAAAGCGGATTTTTAGAAGAATATTTACGTACAACTGATGTCCTTACTTCTATCTTATCCCAGTACTCCCGCTGTGTAAACAAACCGAAGTGTTAGTCATAATAACGTTACGCAGGGCTATCTTTGTCCAACATGAGTTATCTTTTGTTTGTTTGAAAGCATTCTTCCACTTATGGCTCAAATAGCTTGCGTGAGTGTGCTACGTCTAAAATAATTAAATCGCGGCACGTTATTTAGGTTAATAGAATAAAAATAACAGTAAAATATAATGAAAAATTGGCAGTCATAGGAACTGCCGATAGAAGTGAAAACTTGCTGTTGCCCTGGTACTGGTACCTAGGGGCAAACGCAACTCTTTTAATATTTCTGTTGTCCTGGTATCTGGAGATAAACGCTGGGCTGTTGGAGGTAGGTAATCGAAACTCTTTACTGTTTCTGTTGCCCTGGTACCTACCTGGCCGATTTTACCGAGTTTACCCGAAGATTTCATATCCGATCCGATCCATTATCATATCCAAGATCCAATCGTCACGATTGATGAATCCATTTCACAGCCCACGAAAATTCTGTCTATAGCGCGCCTAAAGAAGTTTTCACTTCAATAAAACTGGTATTGAACTGGATGTGGTCAAATCGCAAAAGAAAATTTGTTACCGTGGCGCCATTTTGTGCTGACAGTTTTTTTTACTTAAAAATAGTGGTGAAATGCTAGCATTTTTTCAAACTGGCAAAATTGCGGTGATAAAAGCGAAGAAATAAGAAAAAGTTTTAGTTCAAAACTCATTAAACAAACGAATTCTTTGTCTGAGTTATAGCCAAAGAAAATTATTCAATAGCTACAAACCACATCTAAATTACAAATAAAACCGTAAACATTTTCTCACAAAGAGCTAAACTGCACGAAACTGCGTCCATTTCTCCCCTACCCTCCATTAAGCACACGTCGGTCGAAACCTTGTAATTTGTACACCGATACTGACAATCAGTAAGCCCATTTTGGGCTTTTATGTTCTCCGACATAAAGAAAACATAATTCCTGGAGATTTGGTCGTAAAACCTTCGAAAAAAAAATATTTTACAGATAATCTGAACGCGTTTAGTTTTAACATGATCCACCATTACCTATTTGCTTTAAATCAAGCTCTAGTCAAATGTTTAGCAAATGGCATGAATTGTGCAGAACCAATTTGGTAGAAATGCAAACGATATCATAATAATGTTGCTACTTTATTCCCAAACAATCAGACTATAATTTCAAAATAATTATGTATTAGATATTTTAATTTGACTAATAAAATCTGTCTATGAATAATCTTACAAAACTGGTTCAATCTAACTAGAAATGATGCGGTATCGTATTCAACTGAATCAACGTTTCAAATATGATAATTAATTAAATTGACAGAAGACATGTTAAGGATAAAACATATTTCAATGTTCATAAAAAATGTACAGTACAGGTAAGTTAGAAACTAAGTAATTGTATTGTAAGTTGGACCAAATAAACGCTAGCTTTTCGAAAAGGCTATTGAAAATATCATGTGTTTTGGCTGTAAAGAAGACTGTTACAACATTTCAAATGTTTCTGCATTTTTTTGTTTTTAATATATCGTCTCGAACGAATTGAATATAATTTCAAAAAAATCTGAGCTTTTTCGAACGCTTTAAGCCGACATTTACTTTTTTTCTCTCTCTGTTTGGTTTATTGCTGCAGTTTCACCATCAATTATTTTATATTATCTAAGGCAATCGAACTGTTCCCGCGCTTTTCAGTGGTTTGCTTTTCAACACTTAAGGCTGAATTTAAAATAACAGTACCTAGAATGTTTTCATTTTAGTGTATTTAAATAAAGTTATTTCATGAAACGACGCTGTAGTCCGTCATAACATTTCTAAACTCCTCATTCTTTCTGAGAGTGGCTTACAAAAACACATACGAAACACTGCGTCACCATACACTCAGGAATTTCATATCCTCTTTGACATGCAAATTCTTTTTCTAACATTAAATTTAATACTCTCCGTGCTATACAGGACGTTGTGTAAAATGCGAAAGCTCGTAAATGCCTACGAGGCTTTTAAGTAATGGTTGTTTTTCGTTTAAGTACCTATGGTTATGTATGGTGCTTAGAGTAAATTACTTTTGGGATTAAAACAGTTGAGGACTAACCATTTATTTTAGTTTGTTAGTTGTAACAACCGTATAGGTTCCATATTCTACGCTGTGATACGTATTGAAATCGTTAAACGTGTAAGTATCTGCATTAAAAAAATATAAATTAAATATATTTTAATTATAAATAAAAAAAAATATATATTAAATAAAGCGATTACATATCAATAAATAAAGTCACAATTTAAAATGTCACAATTTAAAATAGACGTCCACAAAGTCATATCAACTAGAATAACCCGCCTCGAACCGTTTCTGGTGCAAATAATATGCCCAAAACGCTGGCCGTCGCTGCCTGTGGTCGACAAAATATGTTTTGGTTATAATTTATAATTATACCATAACTATTTTGACGACCACAGGCAGCGTTTTGGGCATATTTGCACCAGAAACGGTTCGAGGCGGGTCACATCCTATTTCAGACAAGAAAACATCCGCGAAAGATCAAAGTTCGTCCATCTCTTTATGAGCTACTGAAAATTCTGTCTAAAATCGAGGGTTCTGTCAAAGTTAATTATTACTTATAAATAAATACAGATTAATGTTATATTTTGACGGCCGACATTCATAAAATCGACATTTTAGTTTTGGTTGCTGGGTATGATTTTGTAGTCGCATTTGTATTTTTATAAAAAAAGGATGTAGTGGAATATATTATATAATTCAAATATTCATAGTTATAAGCAAATGATTTATGTATTGTATTTCTTTTCTCGATAGATTAACTCAAACATTTTGCTATTATATTATACTTACAACAATATAATATAATATATTCCTACTCTACCTATTTGGCACATTTTGTGGTAAATGGTAACGCCCTACAAATGCCCACATTGACATCCACAATAATTATATTTTGCCTTTAGAGGTATTATAGTAATCGAATTAACAACGTATTAGGTACTTATAGGTGAAAAGGTAAAAACACATACTACAAAATTTATAACCATATTTGTACCTAAGCTTTTCTCTCGAAGCCCACAAAACATCATTTATTACTGCACGACAATGATTCGGCATTTTCCCTGAAAATAGGGAAGGGGCTTCATTTTGATAATTGGCTCATACTACTGCTATTTTCGAGTGTAGTAAGTAGTCTTTAGTAGTATTGTTTTCTTGGTAAAAAGCTTCATTCGAAAAAAAAATTATGAGTCGTTTTCTGAGTGGCATACGAGTGCACGAACACTTGATGTCCATCAATTAATTAACATTTTTTGACGTGATAACGTCTTATAATTCGATGAAGCCGGCTGCACGCCCGCAAAACTGTAACGTTCCGCCGTTACCGTTAGTTCGTCTTCCGTGCCATGCGGACGAAGCTGAGCGCTGAGGGCGCCACCCGCCGAGTCGAGCGGTATCACTACTCGCGCTATCAGCGTACTGATTTCTTAAGACGTTGTCACGTTCTATCGTCAGTAAACCGACTTTACAGACAACCATTTTTTTTAATTTTATTTTGTTCTTCCTTTTTGCTTAGGCCTCGGATTATGTGCCATTCATTGCCTTGACTTCGGATCACAGCTCACATTGCAACTACCCCGTGGTCACGATTGGCTGCTGTGGCGTATCGTCCTCTTGGGATTTACAGTCTTTAAAGCATATTTAACTCGTAATAAAGTGTCGTCTTTTGGAAGTAGACGTCGTTTTGAGTATTCTAGTGAGCGTAAATTTCAAGTTTCTCTAAAAAAAGATTAAATAGGTAGCGATTTTTGCTCATTTTAACTGTATATAAATATATATATATATATATATATATATATATATAATATTCATGTTTTTGTGAAGGGAGATTTAACCATGCAACTAGAAGTAGTGTGAGTGTGTCTCCTTTTCATGAACCATTATGGAAGGCACTGGATTTCGCAACAACACAGGACCTTTTCCTAGTGTGGAATCTAGGGCCAATTGTTAACCAATTAAAAACATTTTTTTTAATATATATTTGGTGAATAACACACTTTTTGTATCCTGTGGCTTTTGCTAAATTTTATTATTAAAAAATGTTACATTACTTTTGACAGTTTTTTTTGTGTTCCGAAAACATCTTATTATTTTTCAGTTGCCAGAAGCACCCTGTAAATAGGTGTTTACCTCGAGGGTAATACTGTTTTCAATGAAAAAGGCTGGCGCGTGTCTAAATCCATATTGGATTTTACATACTTAAATGGTGTAATAAATATGTTATGAAGTTATTATGGCAAGCCTTGTGTTACATTTTTGGAGTGATTACGCGAGTAGGGTTGAGAAATATTTTATGGTTTTGAGATTATATGTTCATGAAGATAATATTGTGTTCACGTTCATTTATTTTAACGCGCTTTTTATGTTTTAAAATGTGAGGATAGAGTAACGTGCACAGTAATTCGGAATGAAGTTAATATAGCACAGAATGGCATACAGTGTCACCAAATTATCTATAGAACGGCCAAAACCGGTACTACTGAGGTACGCGTTTAAAGAACACAGAAGTTGTATAATTTTGTAATAGACTACAGGCCCGTGAACAAAATTTACAGGTCAAATGAACCACCAGGAGACCTACGTAGGATTATAGAAGGGTATAAAGTAATAAGATTCAGCACTATGCCGTCACTTGTAAGCTGTCCAACTGAGTGCAATCCTCGATCATTGCTCCTTGTCACATGATTTTTATACGGCGTTGCGGAATAATAGATTAGAAGAGGTATTGAAACTACGAAAATTAAAAATTTTAATCTTTTAATTATCGTTTTGTCGGGAAAATTTATGATTTTCCGACGATGCAGGTCATTTGATTATGTACAGCATTGGTTCCATACAGTTTCAATACCTCTTCTTATCCATTATTTCGCAACGCCGTACAAAAATCATGCGACATGGAGAAATGATCGAGGATTGCAATCCCCCCTCTTCAACTGCACTCAGTTGGACAGGTTACAAGTGCCGGCATAGTGCTGAATCTTATTACTTTACACCCTTCTATCATCCTACATAGGTCTCCTGGTGGTTCATTTGACCCGTAAATTTTGTTCACGGGCCTGTAGTCTATAATAGGTGGCAACACTTTTACTTTTCGGTCGTGCCCTCGTGCCGCCATTGCTACATTCTGCAGGTAAATTGGTTGCATTGTAACAAGACAGAAGTAACGGCACCAAAAAAAAACCACTGTCACAAGTATAGCGAAGAGAATCTTAGCCGTTTTCAGATGAGAAAAAAAAATGTTACATGACACTTGTAATACTTATTGTTTGTAAACTTTCGCGGTTTGAACTCATTATTTAAACAATTTACGGAACATAATCAAAACTATCATTAAATTCGAAGTAATTAAATTATAGATTAGATCGTGATTTAAGTCCTGTAATGTATTTAAATTATAGCTACCTACTCATCTGATTTCCAACATTTGAACATTTTTCAGCCAAATCTAAGGTTTTAGCAAGTAAAGTTGGGGTGATTGATTGACAAAATTAACTGGAGATCGTATTCTATGGCGTGCATTATGTAAGGTCTATATCCAGCAACAATGACAAACAACAGCTATTTGTTTACCTTACTTTGTTTGAAATTATTCTTCTATCTATGCAATCCAACTGCAAATTGCAGTTCAGGTGCAGTTTGAATGCAGTTGACACGACTGCAATATAAATGCAAACCAATCGCGCAGTCCGATCGCAGTTCATTTGCAGTCGATGTACAGTCGAGTGAACTGCATACAATTCGGATTCAATTTGCTTGCAGTTCGGATGCAGCTTGCATGCAGTCAGTGTGCAGTTCACACGACTGCACGCCGACTGCAAATGAACTGCAATCGGATTACGCGTTTGGTTTGCAGTTACATTGAAGGTGTGTCAACTGCATTCAACCTGGAATTTGCAGTTTAAATGCAGTCCGTCTGTCTAGAGCCTTACCGTTACCATGAAAACGGAAACTAGTATTTATCTTCCGCCAATTTGCTTTCTGTACATTTATTTTATTGCGAAAATATGTTAAAATGTCTTCTCGACGTTGGACGTTTGAAGTCCACTGGCCGTCCACTCGTCGCGTCGCCGCTCGGCCTCCCCCGGTAGGTAGCTAAATCAGACTGCGCATCTTGAGGCGTCTCCGGGTCTCCGGACATCTAGTGTGGCATAATTGGAGGACGCGGCCCCGTCACAACCAGTGACACTATACTGATTAACAGAATATAAACCGCTACCATAAAAAAATAATTAAAAAGTTATAAAACGATTATTGCAAAAAAGAATTTTGAAGTGAAAACTTATTTTTTGAAGTGTGGAGTGATGAGACGAGTGATCAGGTACAGGACATGTACCTGATGGTAAGCGACGCGCCTGCTCCTAACGACACCTCGTCATGCATTTACTTTAACATGAACAGTCCAAATCATTACCTAGCACTGCGCTGCGTTCGTCACCCAGAGATACAAGAACCTTTAGGCAGGCAGACTGCAAATAATATTACCACTCATCATCATCATCAGCCGCAAGACGTCCACTGCTGAACATAGGCCTCCCCCCTAGATTTCCACAACGAACGGTCCCGCGCAACCTGCAACCAGCGGTTTCGAGCGACCTTTGTTAGGTCATCTGTCCATCTAGTGGGAGGCCGTCCAACACTGCGTCTTCCGGTTCGTGGTCGCCACTCGAGAACCTTTCTTCCCCATCGGTTGTCAGTTCTGCGAGCGATGTGGCCTGCCCATTGCCACTTCAGCTTGCTTACTCTTTGAGCTATGTCGGCCACTTTCGTTCTTTTGCGAATATCCTCATAGAAGCCTTAGGCAGGCAGACTGCAAATAATATTACCACTCATCATCATCATCAGCCGCAAGACGTCCACTGCTGAACATAGGCCTCCCCCCTAGATTTCCACAACGAACGGTCCCGCGCAACCTGCAACCAGCGGTTTCCAGCGACCTTTGTTAGGTCATCTGTCCATCTAGTGGGAGGCCGTCCAACACTGCGTCTTCCGGTTCGTGGTCGCCACTCGAGAACCTCTCTTCCCCATCGGTTGTCAGTTCTGCGAGCGATGTGGCCTGCCCATTGCCACTTCAGCTTGCTTACTCTTTGAGCTATGTCGGCCACTTTCGTTCTTTTGCGAATATCCTCATTACGGATTCTGTCGCGCAAAGAGACTCCGAGCATAGCTCTCTCCATAGCTCGCTGTGTGACTTTGAGCTTTGTTATGAGGCCTGTGGGCTTAAAGACCACTATATTTATTTAATTTTTAATTTTTGTAGTGGTAGGACTCTTAGCAGAGTCCGCCTGGGGAAGTACCACACCTTTGCCAAATATTCTACCGCCAAGCAGTAATGTGCAAACAGTACTGTGTTCCGGTTTGAAGGGCAATGATTCCAGAGAAATTACAGGGCTTAGAGACATAATATCTTAGATCTCTGGGTGACGAGCGCAGTGCAGTGCTAGGTTATGATTTGGACTATCATGTTGTAGGTGTTACTGGTACTGGAGAGGAAATGAAACCACGTCACTGTATAAACTGCTGACTATATTGATCTTAATACACAAGTGACGCGGGGCGAGAGACTAATCGCTCGACCGCTGTCTTGTTCTTATATACTAAATCTGACACGTACAAACGTGCCCCCACATACACCCTTTTCTTAAAAAAAGGAGAAAAACATATCTATAACAATCCACAAAAAAATGTACTTATATCACAAATTGTTTACATTATAAAATTACGATCAACTCGTCACATGTTTTTTCCGCTTGCTTAGCACATTTTTCCGTCCGTGCTAACCTTGGCATATTGACATCGAACCGCTTTGCTCACTCAGCGTTCCAGTTTGCACTATTGACTATTGACTTATATTTCCTATTACGTGACGCATATCACTTGCAATCCAATCTCTAAAATATATGACCATACCCGAATAAATCGCCAGAAGTTCCTTGTCGTATACACAGTACTTTTTCTGGAATTCCGTGGGCTTCTTTGCAAAAATAATCGAGGGTTCTCCAAAGACCCTTTTCCTTCTGTGCAATACCGCGCCTATACTAATGTCTGACGCGTCTGTCATAAGAGTTAACCTTGCCCCTGGACCCGGGTCCTATAACTTGGCAGCATTCTTCCAACGCTCTTTTATTGCCGCTTTTAGTCCATACTTCTATTATCTCTTTTCTTTGCACCATGTAAATATCTATCTAAAATTCTTTGTACTCTTGTCAGCGTTTGTCAGCGTTTGGTATGTATGCTCTATAAACATTTTACATTCCCAAAAAACCTGCGTAACTACTCTACTATCTCCGGTTTGAGATAGTCCTGAATAACCTTGACTTTGTCAGGCAAAGGACTTATTCCATTTTCCGAGACTTCGTAACATAAAAAATCTATTTTACTTTTCTCAACATACATTTACCTATTTCAACTTCCATGTAATATATCTGTAAACGTTCAAATAACCTACGCAAATGCTCTTTATGCCAGGTTGCATTTTTCGAGCCAATTTGTTATGTTATCTAAGTTTCTAAGTACGCATACAAAACTAATTATTCAACATTACTACTACTACTGCTGTCATTGACACCATTATTCATTTGTTCTATGTCAGCTAAAACGTTCGTGTTTATAAATCTTTAAAACGTCTGCGGTCTGCGCTGCGTTGCGTAACCCAAAGGTCAATCTCGTAATTTCGAATTGCTGTTTTCCTATATCCTCTGTACTATTTTTCTACCGTCAGCTTAAAATTCCTTGAACAATCGGCTCCAATTATTGGCTGTTTAACATCGCATAGCAATTTTCTTGAACCGGAAATGGAATCTGCACAGCCACTCTGGATCACCTGGTGCCCTTTTCTTCCGCGAACCAGTCCTATTTTCGCTCCATTTTTGGCTGCTTCGGCTTCTTCCGCGTTCTTGGCCTTGAACCTTACTGCGTAGTGAAGCTACTTCTAACTCCAGCTTCCTGATCTGCTTGACTAGCTCGGTGAGAGGTAAATGGGGTACCTGTTCGTTACTCCCGGACACAGCAGCGATGTCGTAGCACGTGGTGTTCTCTATAATTTTGTTCTTGTTGCTAAGTTCTTGTCGCTCAGCACTATCCTCATAGACCTGCAGCAGTCGGTCCTTCAGCACCGTATACTTGTTGTTCACCGGCGTCTGGAATGAGTCTCTCCCCAATTTTGATGTAACCATGTTGAACTTTCCTCCATCCCCTTGTTTCTGCGATGCCATCACTGCTTCAAACTGGGCCAACCATAACCGCGGCATGTCAACCCAAAAATCTGGAAATCTCGTTGACACACCTATAGCGGCCAGGGCACAATCAGCGGAATTCGTTCGCTCGTCTTTCATGCCCTGCTGACCCACTTGCCCACTTACTAGTGCAGCGTGCGGAAACATTGTTGAAAAAAATTTACTAACGCAGTAACACCAAAAAAAAAATTCTGAATCTTCTCTTTAGCTCACTGATCAATCGTCGGGGTCACCACTGTAACCACCACTGATTCACGTCGAGCTGGATCACGTCGGGCTAGATCACGTCGGGGTCACCACTGTAGGTGTTACTGGTACTGGAGAGGAAATGAAACCACGTCACTGTATAAACTGCTGACTATATTGATCTTAATTATACACAAGTGACGCGGGGCGAGAGACTAATCGCTCGACCGCTGTCGTGTTCTTATATACTAAATCTGACACGTACAAACGTGCCCCCACAATGTTCCAATAGCTGCGTGTTACTGTGCTGTTATGTTGGCAGGCATGTTGCTTACCATCAGGCACATGACCTGCTCGTCTCGTCACTATATGCTATAAAAAAAAATTATCAATACCACCAGTGCCTGCGGTTTTATCCACGTAGCTCCCGAACCTGTGATTTTTGTGTGAAACAAGTATCCTATGTGCTGTAATCCAACAGTGTTCAAAATTATAACCCGATCCGCCCAGTCGCATTTACAACATTGGTAGTATGAGAGTAATGGCTTGTTGTACGAGTACTAATAGACCAAGAGCCCATGCACCCCAGACCTTCGTTATTTTATAAAAGCTGAACGTTTGTCAGAGTATGCTCCCAACACAGTTAAGAACGATGGCCCATGATGAAGTTTGGATCATCCTGGCTTTGGCAGATAAACGGTACTAAAGGTGTACCGATCTAAATTTGTTGAATTATAAAGTCTGATATTTTGGTTATACCTTCAGAATATTATTAAAAATTACACCAATAATTGCTAGACACTTAACATCGTGGTAAGCACTTGCCAGACACCCATGTTGTGTTAATGTTCATGCAATTGTAATTCTACTTGCGCCATAATATGCGCGCTTATTTTTAAACATAATATTTGGGTAACAATTAGCAGCCTAATTATCATAAGCAGCCCAGTAAAAGTTCCCACTGCTGGGACTTGGGGCCTTAATACCATTTATTTGCCAAAGCCAGGATGACCCAAACTTCATAATGGTCCATCGGTCTTACCTGTGTTAGGAGCATGTGCTGACAAGTTTTCAGCTTTTATAAAATAACGAAGGTCTGGGGTTCACGGGCTCTTGTTCTATAATAAAATTCACGTGAATAAAATGACATGTACTCGACACTTCTTTTCTTAGTTTATCACTTCCTTGACCTCAGCGTAGCGATTCTGATTGGATTGACCCACTCGGATTGATTTCGACACGGAATCAAACCCCTCAGTCATTTTCTTATCCATTTAGAATGACAGACAAGAATTGGTATTCCGGATTTGAGTCGTTCGGATTGCATTCAGAATCAGTGCATAGAATTTTTTTTAGTGTATACTGGGTATTTGTTTTACCTTCAAACCTACGTGTGATCTAAAATTTTAAACAATAGGAATCTTTAACACTAATCACAAATTAATGTTAAGTGTTAATTTTATAATAGTTTGTAACATTAGAATATCGAAAGTCACATTTCTGTAATTTAATATTACGTATTAATTTTATTAAAAATGATTTTAAATGCCACATTTATAATCTGTTGTCACGTGACTGGAAACACCAATATGACATATTACGTCACTAACCTCAAAACAAGCTATCGAAGACTGACTAGCTTGTATACTTCTCTCCATTTTTATTATAGTTTGCGATCTTAGCAACGACTATTTTGATTGTTTGTATTCAAGTAAATATCAGGAAACACATAAACTAGACATACAGTCATGAATCGCGACCAATGTTTTGCGGTTAGTGACGTCATGCTTCATCGTTGGTGTTTGTGCGGGAAAACTCAAAATTACTTTATTAATGTATGTTTACTCATCGAAAATACTAAATTTTTTAAATAAAATATTTTTTATGGTAAACAAGTGTGCGTCTTCAAAATAAAAGTAATTCCGAAAAATTGTTAACATCCCTATTAGGGTTGCACATTTAAAGTGAAACCTTCTTTTGGCACATACAGATTTTCCGTGGGCTGTGAATTGAGCTCAAGCGTCACGTTCGTAAATGAAAGAGATCTTCGGGTAAACTTTGCCATGGTTGTGGCCACGCCTTCCGGTTTCACCAGCGTAGTTTCCAAAGTGAGCTATCAAATTCTGAGTTTTCACTTCTATGTGCAGTTCCAACCAATAGTTTTTTTAAATTTTTAATTTAAGACGCTGACAACAGCCAAATGGCACTTTTTTCAATACCAATTTAGCAAAATGTGTATGGTTTGAGATAATGAGTAAAATATATGTTATTCTTGAACATATTTATGAGTGACCCGAGGTCATAAATACAAGATTTGGTAAAAAAATCACGATAGAAAAAATTCGTAAACAAACCTCTAAAAATTAGTTTTAGACTTAGATATCAGTGTAATTAGGAGACGGACACTAGTAATTTTTTAAATTATGACGTATTATATTTTGACAAAGGACATTGCTGGTTTATATTTTGGTTTAATTAAAAAACTCACACTTATTTAATTGTTTTTAAAAAGTCGAAACGTATCGCATCTTCCTTCTCTTTCACTCTTATAAGATCTGACAGTGTCGGAAGAGACGTCTTGCTACACGGACGCACGTCGCTCTTTGCTCCGTTCGCCGTTCAATATTCAATAAATAAAAATAATCAATTCTTACAAACGTTAATAGAGTTCATATGGTCTAAAAATTTGATACCCTAGTAATTAGGAAGTTTGGCTCAAAGGTTAGAGAGCAACTTACGTCAGCGGTGGGACGGATGTAACACTGAGATCGAACCTCACCACAGTGAAATCTTTTTGCATGTTTTTTTTCATAACGTTGTTGTTAGATTTTTTCTCCGACGTTTTCAAGCTTTTATAAATTAAAATTTAGTTTCACCTGTCCCGAAGCCACAGATTAGAAAATAGTTACTACGAAACCGGATGCTTATTATCAAATCTTGCAAAAAGTTGAAATCTCGCATTATAGGTACGTGTGTAAATTTTATTGCAAACAATGGTATGAAAATTGAATGATGCTGATGATCTGATGATGGAGCCGGAAAGTTGCCATAGGAACTCAGGAGTTAAAAGACACAGCCCCACCGAGTTTGGACTTATTTTCTTTGTCTTGACGAGTACTTTGGTGATAGATGGTAACCAGGGTCTGATGATGGAGCAGGAAGGTGGTCATAGGAACTCAGTAATTAAACGACATAGCTCCACCGAGTTTGGACTCGTTTTCTTTGTCTTGACGAGTACTTTAGTGCTAGATGGTAACCAAGGTCTGATGATGGAGCTGGAAGGTGGTCATAGGAACTCAACAATTAAACGACATAGCTCCACCGAGTTTGGACTCGTTTTCTTTGTCTTGACGAGTACTTTAGTGCTAGATGGTAACCAAGGTCTGATGATGGAGCTGGAAGGTGGTCATAGGAATTCAACAATTAATTGTCATAGCCCCATCGAGTTTGGGCTCTTTTGATTTGTCTTGACGATTACATTGGTGCTAGACAGTAACCAGGGTCTGATGATGGAGCTGGAAGGTGGTCATAGGAACCCAGCAATTAAACGACGTAACCCCAATAACCCCATCGAGCTTGGGATCATTTGATTTGTCTTGACGAGTACTTTGGTGCTAGATGGTAACCAGGGTCTGATGAAGGTGCTGGAAGGTGGTTAAGGGATGACAGTAATTAAACGAGTACATTGGTGTTAAATTCTAAGTCGCTGTTAAAGTCTACGTTATGGCTCATCTATTCGGGAGAACGGTGACTGCCGATTCGGAGCCCCACGCGCACCACTCGATGTCAGCGTGTAATGCCGCTAACTTATAAACGATGAAGGAAAACATCGTGAGGAAACCGACATGTAAGTACCTAGAGTGTACACCTCATGTGACATTTACCAACCCATACTTGGCCAGCGTGGTGGATTTATAACCTAGCCCCAGCCTAGATCTCTCCTTGCGAGTGAAGGCCCCGAGTCCCAGCAGTGAGAACAAATAGTGGGTTGCTTACGCAGATTGTAACCAGGTCTGATGATTAAGCTGAAAGATGGCCCTACGTAGTTTAATTTTGCAAGAGACGTCATTTCTTTAATACTACATTTTTAAATTTGGCGATGTATTGAAAATAAATCGCTGCTTTGAGACAAAAGAGCCACAACTCAAAATTCAGTTATTTTATTTTTCAACTTTCCTACTTCTGACGATTTTCTACCATTCTCTATGTATTTATATTGGCTATTACTTGATTATTTCTACATTGTGTTAAAATTAATAATCATAAGAATAAAATTAATATAAATGTGTGGAAGTGGGGTTTGTATAAAATAGACATGATTTTTGCCGTTTTCATAGATATTGGTACGGAATACTTCATTCGTTTATTCGACGATTGTTTATTCAAGTTTTAATATAATTATGTTGTTTTCATACATTCTGACAACGCCTCTCTACAGCTGCATTGAACTGACTAGGCCCAACTAAATAGCCGCTATTTATTTTTAAATTATTTTCTTTTATATACTTCTTTATAACTTGAATATGTATAATTTAAATTTGTTGAATTTTTTAAACTATTCTTAGAATTTTGTAAATGACGCTACCAAGTGTATATCTGTTATACCTAAGGTCTGAAATAAAGAATCTGAATCTGAAGTTTAAATTACACTACATTTAATTACATTTGTACAATTTATTGTACATTTTTTTTTCAAATATAAACATAATCAGTGAAATTTGACAACAACAAAGGCGTTTCGGTACTTTTGTATGGACTAGTGGCGTCGGTTTTTTTAGCGGCCAAAGATCTGTTATCACTTTAATATATCAGTGAATAACCTTAATGCTATATATTATGTGCAACTCTAAGTAATATCGGAGCTGAGTTATGGGCTATGAAAGTTATTTATTTTTTGGATTTTTGTATGGACTTAGTGGCTTCGTTTTTTTAGCGGCTAAAGATGTGTTATAGCTTTTTTGAAATATTACTTTACATCAAGGGTATTTGTGCAATTAGATTTGCTGTAAGTTATGTCGGAGCTGAATTATTCCCTTTCAAAGTTTTTTTTGGGTAATTAAAAAAAAACATTACAGTGACAACGAATCTTTGGCCGCTTTAGAATATGGCTATACCAGTCCATGTAAAAAAACTTTGAAAGACCATTACTCAGCTCCAATTTGACGTAGGTACATTAAATCTGATTGAACCAATACCCCTGAGGTAAGGTAATATTTTAGAAAAGTGACAACAGATCTTTGGTTGCTGAAGGAAATGGCGCCACTAATCCGTATAAAAATACACAGAAAAACAAAAGCCATAACTTAGTTCCGATATGACTTACAGCAAATCTGATTGCATAATAAAGTAGCCAAGTGCGAGTTGGACTCGCTCATGAAGGGTTCCGTTGCAGCAAGTAACATAATATACATAGTACACATAGTTCTTATAGTTCGTTGTAACTTTGATCGAAGTTTCAATAATAGTGTATTTATGACGTACTAAAAAAAACTACTCATCAAATCGAGTTCAAACCAATTTTCGTTGGTAGTTTACATGGTAATGTACATCATAATTATATTTTTTTTAGATTTTTCATTCTCTTACTTTAGAAGTTAGAGGGGGGGGGGGGGGACACACATTTTGCCACTTTGGAAGTGTGTCTTGCGCAAATTATTCAGTGTAGACGAAAATGGTTTTAGAGACCTCAAATGCAAGACTCTCTAAAGAACTCTGCTAATGCAAGACCTTAGACCCTGGATGGACATATTGATCAAACTCAAAAACACAAGACAATATCCTGATGAAACACAAGACGTTGGCGAAATTGTGCTCACCAAACATTTATCTCACACAAATATATATCACAACCAAATAGAAGCCAGAAATGAATCGAAGATGAAGAATCCGATGACATAAATAAAAACCAGAAATGAATAGAAGATGAGGAAGAAGAAGACTTTAATCAGATGACTATTATTTAATTTTATTTTACTTAAAAATTAAGACTAACAAATTGTCTTGCCAGACATATTGCATGCCTCTCGCAGAGGCCAGTTTGTATGGGGCAACTTTTAAAATGTTTTGTATTATCTTATCTTACCTACAAACAGCAATAAAGATTTTTGTATTTGTATTTGTCAACATCATTTTTAAAGACCTATTGATAGAAACCCCACACGTGTAGGATTGATGAAAAAAAAAATTTTGAGTTTCAGTTCTCAGTATGGGGGGCAACCCTAATTTTTCTTTTTGTTTATTTTTTTTTTTCAAATCTTAATGCGGTTCACAGAATACATTATACTTACCAAGTTTCAACAGTGTAGTTTTCATAGTTTCGGCAAAAAGTGGCTGTGACATACGGACGGACAGACAGACAGACATGACGAATCTATAAGGGTTCTGTTTTTACGTTTTACGGAACCCTAAAAAACGACGCCAACTTTACCCAAACCCCTTTATATAAAACAAATTTGTACTCATGTAGGATACATAATTATGTATACTGAATGTAATAATTATTTTTTGTAACTTTGACTTTCACAAAGCCTTTTTACAAATGTTGTTGTAATTGACGAGACTCCTTTACAGCTGAAATTTTAATATCTACATTGTTATTTGACATTTTAAAACTAACTATTTGCATGATATAAATAGGCTTGTTTCTACAAAGAATTAATTGGATGGATTAGACGTTCTTACTATTGATTAAGATATAGAGATTTTAAAAAATAAAACAGTTTATCAAAATAAGTAAAGATTATGAATATTTTTAGTAAAGAAAATCTGAAAAAATAGGCATTGAGTCACGTGACAGTTAACGCCAATCAGAAAATGTGACGTCACAGCGTCACACCGTACTAAACATCACTAGACATTACTAATGTTGTTGACATTTTTATAGTACTAATATTATTATTTTTTATTTTTATTTATTCTTCGCCATGGATACTAGTTCTTCAGCCGCTTAACTGAACTAGTTTGTTATTGTTTTACCACTATTCTTGAGGAAAAGTGACAGTTTTTTTAACATTTACATTACTAAGATTATATATACTGTGTCAAATACTTACATCAAAATGATCTTCACAAAAATACATTCTTGATTTAGTGGCCATCATTCCTCCTCGCAAGCGTTTGCCACTTTTTTCGCATTTGTGGATCGTTTGGAACATAGATGAATAATTTTTTTGGCGTATTTATACTTGTGCTTGTAAACTGGGGCACTATGCAGTTCTTGTAATACGAGGGATTCATTTTAAATTAAAAACGTTGACAAAGTCCTTACACAAACACATATGTTTGCCCCGGCGTGACATCATTCAAGACGCCATAACAGTCTGGAGCGTTTTTGTGCAGAAATTGGTTTGCTTTTTTGAAATGCAAAATACATATTGTAAATGTAAGTTTTTTTCAAAAATATAGATGTTTCGGAATACTATCAACATTAAGCTATATTATTAACCAATTTTTTAAATTTAGTACAAAAGCCTATTCCAAAATCTCTTCCATTACAATTTATAAATGTTTCATTTTACAAACGTTTCGCATGTTTTACATTTTTAAAACATAATAATAACTTATGAAATAAAAATAATTTTGTAAAATTTTGTTTGTGGACCTTTCGTTACAAAGCAGCAAACTGGTATTGTTGTAAAATCTTGTTTTTCGTGTTGTAATGAGCAATAGTTGTGGATTATTAACTCGCGGGCTCGTCTATTGATGATGATGATAACTATTATGGTTGTATTTAAATATACGTATTTAATGATTGACAACGTTCATAGCGCGTTGAAAACACTAGCTTTCGTCGATCACCGAAGTTAAGCAACGGCCGGCGTAGTCAGTACTTAGATGGGTGACCGCCTGGGAATGGGAACACTATGTAATGTTGGCTTTTTGCTGTAGCTACTTTTATGCAATTAATGTTCGTGTCGAATAAATCTATTTGACTTCAAATAGATGAGTGAGTAGCGCTTATAATAATAAAATTAATTTATTTTTCGAGTGCTTATTGGTGATTTTGAAGTCGGTTTAATTTTGTGTATAAAATAAATTAATTAGTAATTGGTAATTGTGTATTATTGTAATTGTATACCGTACATTCACTAAAATAATTAGACAAAAGTTAGTTAGTTATTATTTATAGGCTTTACTCATAAAATTTCGATAATGTTCTTCACAATCTGAAAAAGCGCAAAAAAATATTTTGTAATAACAAAATATTTTTAAAAGCGTCATCTATGATCTTCGCGCGGTAGCTTTTTGTTTCCATCAATACTAACTAATAATGTCGGCTGAACGCGGTTTGCATGTGGGGGCGCTGTCTTATCGAAGTTTTAAAGAGGCGTGGCTTAGATTTGAATTTGTGAATTTCATTTATGTGTTGTCAGCACCTTAATTTACTTTTTATATATTCAATGTTTGTAGATGGATAACTGGGCGTACACTGTCCCACAGGTAAAGCTGGGTTAGCCCACTTATGTTGACAACTACTAGCGCCCTGGGACGCTACGTGTGTTGGGCACAAGGGTCTTTAATGAAATATTCCGACTAGGTTAGTTGAATTCTGAATACAATTTAATAATATTTCATAACTTTGGCTGAATAAACTTAACGCAACAGCAATTAGAACGTTTTAAAAAGTTTGACGTGTCAAATTTCTAGAAAGTCAATGTGTTTTGACAAGTTTTTCATGGCAAGTGTGAGTGTTACTGACTGACTAAGCGAGTTAAAATAAACTTTGTAGTATTCCAAACATGCATTTTGTACATTTTTGAATAAAATCGTTGCGCAAAAAGCGCACGTCTTATTCGGATACAACCCAAAATCATCATAACGCCACAATAGCACATGTGTCATCAAAACAAAAAATACGCTGTTGCCTTAACTGAAGTTGCTCTTTCAAATTTGTGGCTTTTCAATAGAGAAACCAGGCCTAAGTACCTAGTTTAAAAAAAATAACTATAATAAGCTAGCAATTTTGCCGCAAAATACCTTCTGGTATTTTGCTGCAAAGTTGCGGCGTTCTGGCGAAAGTGTCAAAATGAATTTTCGCAAAACAACGCCCTATACAAATTATGTCAAACTTTGACACCAATCGACGAGTCCGACAATTAGACAATTAAAGCGCCAACGCCACAGAAACAAAATTATTTCCTACCCGCATAAATATTAGGTACTTTAGCCAACCCGCTTTCTACTGAAACCCGGTTGATTGTTGGAAATTTTCCCGCGCTTTCCAGCTTATTCTGTCCCTCTTTGATGTGAGCATCTTAGTATGATGAAGCTATTATGCACCACGTCTCCGAATGAAGTCACGAAATTAACTCATCTTGAAAGCATCAAGAAAATTAGTGAAATTAGAATTCTAATTCGTAATTAGAAATTAAGCATTCGTCGAGAAGTCGGGTGGAGACGCAACTCCCGAGTCACGTTCTGGACTGGTATAACGGCCACTAATTTGGCGGCAAACATTTTGCGTAGGCTTCGTTTCAGTATTCAATTTTTTCTTATAAATGAAAAACAAATCATAGAATCGAATTATTATGTTTTTGTTTTTTAACTTGACAGCCAGGTTTGGTCAACCGATCATAAGAAGGTTTGCACTTGACCGCCATCTCTGCTCTGCTGGTGTTATGCGACGATGTAATCCACGATGGAGTGCGCTTCCCTAGAAGAATATGATTCACTCTCGCTTAGAAGTTGCTATTGAGTTCGTTAATTACTCGTATCAAGCTGTAATTACATTCTTACTTTACATAGTACCTAACCCGGAAAATCGAACAAAGGCTTTCTAAAAATATAAATATAGAAACTACTTTGAAAGTCCTTTGAAACAATCAAAGAATTTTCCAAATATATTCAGATTTTTTTGAGTTATCGGGAACATACTCGTACATACCTACACAATAATAAATAGTTCAAGTCTGCAATACCATAGGATTTTTTCCCTAGTAAATATTTTTTTTAGAAAAATATTTTTTGAAGAGAAGTCTCAAGCTGTACAAATTAAGTCTTACTTAAAATACCTTGCTCCATGTTTCCACTAGAAATTGTGTCTGGGTCTAGACCGTTTGAAACCTTTAGGTACGCGTACTACTTAGTAGATACCTATATAATATACGTATAAAGATATTATTTCTTTGATCGGCAGCTTGATGAAAGACAAAATTAAAAAACAAATGCCTTGTCCAAACCTTTGACCACCTAAATCCCGAATCGCCAATTTTCATGCCCAGCATATCCTGCGATTATGCAAACCGCTCATAATTGCGTTTAACGTCGAGGGAGCCATTTCGCTCAAAATGTGTTTGACGTGTAATTTCATTATTTTATTGCGGTACAATTGAATTACTTGACACTCCAGCGAGTTTTCGCGCCAATCTGATTATGCGAACTTTTTACTCCAGCTTTTTTAATTCGATGCCGTGAATTTCAGGTTAGGTTTTGTGGGAACTAATCGAATTACAACTGGCAACACTGACGTTACATTTGCATCGTTTTGTGAATTTTTTTCGTGTAAAAATTGTTGGCAGAATTTTTCGTCCCTCGCCACCCAAGTTGCTACTCACTCGAGACAGTTATTTAATTATGTAATTCGAATGCTGGTTGGAAGACTGCATTAAAAATAAACACTGTTTTCAATATACAATTTAAATTTTGTATTATGTTTGACGTTGAATGTTGATTAAATGCTGTTTCACGAAACTTAAATTCAACTCGATTGTGTTTCTTTGAGTTTGATTCGCTTTACGAACGTCGTAAATTTTGATCTCTATTTGACTTTGTTCAACAATTTGCCAGGTATTTAGCTCGTAATGTACATGCCTGAAGTAAATTTTTAAACCAGTTTCATACTCCTAAGTCTAAGTTTAATTAGACGGTTTTTGGATAGGTGTATCTAATTTTGTGAGTTCGCTCATCGATTTGATAGCTGTATATTTGTAGCTGTACAGGTTAAATACTGTGCAACAACATTAATGCTATTTCGTACTAAAATTCTAAATTAAAAGTTTATACTTGTGTCCCAGTCCTTACGACAGCCAATTTTTTATCGCTAATAGCTCTACCTTTGACCATCAACCAGCTTATTAAGCGACTATAATAAAACAACTGTTCCTAGAAGTTAAAAAAACTCACTCGTACAAATTTAAAATCAAAAGTTAGGTTATTTAGTGAAATTGGTTCGTTCAAAAATTAACACGCGGTTGAATACAAATACTACGAAGCCAACTTTATCGGGTAAAATCAAATTAAACTCAAGCAAGCGAGTACAAATCTCTCGATTCATTTGGTCCATAGCCAGAGCAAGCAAAGTTTTCAATAAGCGCAAAGTTTGTTGTAATCCGTTTTTGAACGCACCCGTTTAAGGCGGTTAGTTTTTAGTACCTTGTAAAGCTTACTTGGCAACACTGAAATTTTCTATAGTCTGTGCCACGGGTCAATTGTATAAGTATTAAAAGTTGAACTACGCTACTTTTTAACAACAACTGTCGAGTACTTCAGACATTGCGTTAGTGGTGCCTCAGAACATTGGCCATTAGTGGCGATGTGGACTCTACAGTGTTGTTTTAAAACATCGTAAGCGAAGAAATGGGCTTTACAAGCATTTATTGTAGTTTAAAGCCATTTCCTTTATGGATTACTTTTTAACGTGTGTGTTGTTAGGGTTAGAAACACACTTACTCAAACAGAATTGGCATTGTGGGAAATAGTCATGGTTAAATAAGTGTATAAAAGTATGTAGTTAATCAACATTTTCGGTAATAAAATCTACACAAAAGCACGCAAGGTCTACATGGAAAAGAATACTTGACGCCTCATGACTTGAACATTTTTGTCCACAGCTAAGATTATGATGTCAATAAGTTCGACTTCAATTCTTGATTTGTGGCTCTTATTGTGGTCTGCCACAATGGGAGTCTCACATTCCGCAAATGTCACGTAGAAAGATAGACCGTCAAACGTCAATAAGTCATATTCGGAAAACAAAAATAGCTGTATAAAATAGATTTAAATTTCGCCAAAAGTGACGCCATTGTTTCAGTTTGTTTGAGATTTTTTTTAGGCATACTATTACGTCAATGTCAACAATTTAAAGTACTTTGTATATTTTCACGTATTTATTACTTATTAAATATGTTATTAAAAAAACGCCTCATTGGGCTTAACATCGTTTACATTCGTAAAATTGTGTTTTTGAAGTTAAAACTTCTTTTGGCGCGCCTAGACAGATTTTTCGTGGGGTGTGAATTGAATTCTAGCGTCACGCTCGGGTATGATAAGAAATCTTCGGGTAAACTCGGGACCATGGCCATTGGACATCTAGAAATGCGTCAGCCAATGGGAAAAGCCCAAAGGGCGTGGCCTAGCCATCATGGCGTGGCCAAGCCATCATGGCGTGGCCATCTAGAAATGCGTGAGCTAATGGGAAATGCTGACGCATTTCTAGATGGCCAGGCCACGCCCTCCGGTTTTACCCGCCTAGTTTCCAAAGTAAGCTATCAAATTCTGAGTTATAAGTTTTCACTTCTATGGGCAGTTCCTATGACTGCCAATTTTTATTTCGATGTCTACGTAATTACTTTGTCACTTCGAAAAGTGTAATTCACGTGAAATGTCATGTGTTTTCACATAAAATGAACTAAGCAACAAGAGTAATTAAAATAGATACCGTAACATGTACTACGTAGTCAGAAATAGTTTTTTCGCCTACAGAAAACAGACACAAACATTTTTGACACATTACAACAACAATACCGAGCTAACTATCTAAAACACAAGCTAACAAAATAAGAAAAGAATAAGATGACTAAACCTATTCCGTATAAATGTGATCTAACCCTAGCAAGATTCTTTGAAAAGGTTATTAGACGTTAGCCAGCTGTTCCACAGGAAATAAAATAATGTTAGATGAACGTTTGCCGCCAAGACTTTAAACTGTACTAAAATTGTCCTTAATTGTCGTCATTTCTTGTGCTGAAATCATTGAGGTAATACTTAAAATCAATGCTACAATCAAATAAATACTGTGACAAGGTAAAATAAAAAAATAAAGTTTTGTTTATGGTAGTTTAGTGATTGATCGCGTACTGCCTGGTGTCAACAAATAGCGTGGACTAAAATCGTTAAAATAACTGTAAACCTCAATCACTTAGGGTTGAGATTTTATTAGTGTATGTGAAAACGTGTTTTGCTTCAGAAGAGGCAAAAACGTAACATCGAACCAACATTAAAAATGAAGTGATAGTACCCATAAAAATCCAAATTCAAATTGAAAACAGAACTGGCACAAAACATACTAAAAAAAAGTTCCGAAACTGGCGCACCATCAAATCAACACCAAATTAAACACGAAATCTTAACTCTTCCACGTAATTAGGAACGCACCTCCGCCATTTGCGTCTAATTTGATCACCGCGACGGAGAGGTGTATTTCTGTCATAATATGGCGACATATTTACTGTGAGTGCGCGTGGCGACTTAATGAGGTGAAAGAGTGGACGAAATTAGTCGAATGTGTGTTGATATCACTTTATCGTATGTTTGGGGAGTAATAGATAGATAGATTAGCTCATTGTGGGACTTATACTAGGTTTTTCTTCTACAGTCACTGCATGCAGCCTTACATGTATCGTCACTCCATCAATATTAAAAGTACCAAACTGTGTTACTACATAATGGCACACATTTACATAAATATGGACATAGGCTACAGATGTCTTTAGAAAGTTAATCGTGAAACGATGTCACTTTTTCGAGCAACGAGCAGTTCGGTAGAAAAAGGGCAAGGTGGTAGTAGATCAAGCAGATCAGTTGCACATTCCTATAACTGACAATTGTTTATTATTCCTCGTCACGCCATCTGTAAGGAAAGCTGCAGACAAATTAGCACGTATGGAATCCTGAGCGCATTAGGGCTGGCGCACACATGCAAGGAATTGCTGTCACGTCGTCGAGTCACGCCGGTCACGCGCCATCGCGTGCCGTCGGATAGGGCTGCCACGACGCAATACACCTTTACTGATGTTACCAAATAGTGTACAGTGGAATCTTTATAACTCAACTCTTGTTGTTCCGAAATTCTTAGCAAGTAAAAAAATGCCGTTCTCTTCCGGTAAACTACCAAAAATGTTTAACCGACTTAAAAAAAGGAGGAGGTTTTCAATTCGGTATGTTTTTTGACGTGACAACGTCTTATAATTCGATGAAGCCGGCTGCACGCCCGCAAAACATGACGTCATGTAACGTTACCGCCGTTACCTCGCCGCCGGCGTTACCTCGCTCTAAGGCGTAGTTGAAGTTGTCACGTTCAACTAACGTCAGTAACCCGACATTACAGACAACCTTTTTTTTTGTATGTATGTTACGTGATAGCTCCAATTGTAAATTAATTTCGAGGGCTCTTTTTTTGTTTGGTAGATCATAGTTTAGAGGTGGTGCTTGTCCCCTATACATTTTATTGAAATTGGTGTGGTGGTTTACGAAATAAGCAAAAACAAAAAAAAAAACTTTTTACATACCTCGATGACTTGTGGTTTCTTATGAATTTTGGTCGAGTGTCTGAATTTAAATTTAAGTCGGTTTTTGTTCAGAGAAAATAAATTATGTAGGTAATTATTGGTATCTTGAATTGGTAACACTTTGTAACTCGAACATTACGTTAGAATGTTACTGCCCTGCGTAGGCATTTTAGTACATAATTGTACTGGAACTTCAAAAATCTGAGTCTGTAGTCTTTCTTATGTTTCCTTTTTCCGCGGAAACAAAATTGAAATCTCAAAAATAACCTCTCAATCACCATTACGGACAACTTTACAATGGACCATGGTGGAAATCGACAGTAAAAAAAAGTTCTACTGTTTCTACTGTTTCATTTAAAAATGGTATAAAAATGGTATGGGGGCATAAGGTAAGAAAACTATTTATTAAAAGCAAAGCAAAGGAGAAAGATTGCAAAAGAAACTTAAATACTATTAAAAGCTACTCATTTCAATTGGCGCCATAGCATAAAAGAATGACCCAGGAACCTTTCAATTTGACTCAAGCATCAGAGTAACCCTTAATATGAACACATTAAACTATAAGTCCAAAAGATCCATGCCAAGTTGAGTAAAATCGGAAGCTAACAACCCTAATAGCAGGGCTGCCACGTAACGAGATTATTAACGCTTGCATTTGTTAAGTAAATTGTGTTATAAAATGACGTTACAAAGTTTCCAATCGCTTGATAAGTTAATAAGCGTGGCGTGAATGTCAAAACGCGGTAGGAAATTGCTATTGCTCTTGTTAAAACAACGCTTTTGCTTTATTAAGTTGTAAAAATGACTTAAATAAAGTACTGTGCTCAGAGCTACGTTTTTAAGACTTAGTGCAACTTTGTTTTGGTTCGTTCGCTTGGTGGTAAGCAGTACCCTGCTATTATTTGACCATGAAGAGTACAAATCACTTGAACCGTAATGATTTCACATTAGATGGATATATTATATTAGATTGATAAACTCTTTATTGCATTTAAGTAATTTATAAAAAAATACAGAACAGTCTTAAAATACAGGAGCAATTAGCGACCTTATCGCTAAGTATGATTTCATTACAGCAACTGTAATAAATTATTTCTGTAGTAGTACTACAAAAATAATTTATTAATATTCACGAAAATGTTTAACATTAGACGTGACTAGATTTTTTCGATAGAAATTAAAAATGGAAACTGTCTGTCTTATTGAAAGAAATGTAGTGAAATTCTGTTAAAAGTGAAGGTTTGTACCAAACTTGCTGATGGTAAGACCTGATATATCCTACTTCCTACTAATATTATAAATGTCAATGTATGGATGTTTGGATATTTGGATGTTTAGATGTTTGGATGTTTGTTGCTCAATCACGTCCTAACGTATGAACGGATCGGGCTGAAATTTGGAACACAAATAGATTATTGTCTGGAAGAACACATAGGCTTTTTATCCCGAAAAAAAAACAACGGGAACGGGAACTTCGCGGGTAACATCGCAAGGCGCTGCTAGTACATATATAATATAGCTGTGAAGGTTAGTTCTAAATTTTACCAAAGTTAGCGCCATTGTTTCATTTCGTAAGACAAATTTAATATGCATAATGTCATTAATTTGTCGTATATTTTGACACATTGACAAGATCTGCCACCCCTAGGCCAACCGAAGAGCGACGATCTCAAAACGGAGATCGCTCATTTGAGCTTCCGAATTGATCCCAGCAACCGCAGCCGGTGACGGTGGCTTGTTAATTGACCGCACGCGACGTGGCAACCCTAACGGAGATCGGCGTCTCTTTGTTTTGCTACATAGGGGATGTATACTCGCATGTCTAACAGACAATTTACGGCTTCGCAAAAAAGTCATAAAATAGAGCTATCTTTATCTGTTTAACGAAATTTAAGACTTTACAAGTTGAAAAACATTATAAACAATTGAGCTAGTCAAGAAGCTTTAGTAGTGGTAGGAGTAGAGTCCGCCTGGGGAAGTACCACACATTTGCCAGTTATTCTATCGCCAAGCAGTAATGTGCAAACATTACTGTGTTTGGTTTGAAGGGCAATGTTTCCAGAGAAATTACAGGGCTTAGAGATATGACAACTTAGATCTCTGGGTGACGAGCGCAGTGCAGTGCTAGGTAATGATTTGTACTCTTGAAGTTCTAATAGCTGCGTGTCACTGTGCTGTTATGTGGCAGGCATATTGCTTACCATCAGGCACATGTCCTGGTCGTCTCGTCACACTTTATTTAAAAAAAAAAGAAAAAAGAAGCGGAACATTTGGTCCGTCTACTTTGATATGTCTGTTTTTCTATCTCATTCGTCAGTCGCTGAAAAGAGTTCGCGCTTAAATCACAAATCGAATAAATATTATATTTAGTATTTTAGGTACAGCGAGTTACACCGTGGGGCATAGTTAGTAATACATTAATTGAAATGAAAGTTAATGGTAATGTACCTACGTACCGTAAAATGGGGTGATTAGGGACAATTGCTAACTTCATTGAGTATTTTAAGGTACTGTTTCTAAGATACGAATTTATTTCAGGACATCTATGAATGAGTCTTGGTAGCATCTTCGTTACGAAATATACAAATACGTAATAATCTCAAAGATTTAAGAAAAAAATGCAAAAATATATGATATCCCCATTCACCTTCAATCTGGGGTGAATAGGGATGAAAATGGGGTTATTAGGGAAATTCACTAGGGCTGGTACGATAGAAATATTAATATACTAGCGGCCCGTTCCGGCTTCGCTCGGATTTCGTCATATAAGTAATATTAATCGAAACAAAACTATCCTATCTCTCAAGTTGGACCAGACTGTTCACGGTGTGCCAATTTAATTTAAAATCGGTTAAGTAGTTTAGGAATCCATCGCGGACAAACATCGTGACAGGAGATTTATATAAATTAAGATTAATTAAATGTTACTCTTACTTGTGTTCATATCAGTTTGTCTTGTTACTTCTTGAGTCAGTATATTTTCAGTTTAATTTCATAAATATATAAAAATTACACACCAAATGCGCTCATAAAAAAGGACATTGAAATGAAATTTCATTTACTGCGAGTTAGATGGGTACTATACTTAATACTACTACTATAGTGTAGGTATGTACTACTCTACTAGTCAAGCTTTTTCCTTTGATAGCCATGTTGAGGTAGTAGTGAATAAAAAAATATAATTCGCCATTTTGTGGTGGCGGCCATCTTGTATTTGAAATTAATCCTACTGTATAGTATTTTCTAGTAAAGCCCTTTCATTTGATACCCATATTGAGGGAGGTGCAAAAATATTTTGTCCGCCATTTTGTGGAGACGGCCATCTTGAATAAATATTGCCCAAAAATAGTTAACCACCACAGGGAAACTAATAAAACCACATCCAAATCGGTATATCCGTTTTAGCTCTACGGTGCCACAGACAGAAAGATACACACACACAGACACTTTAAACTATAAATAAAATGTATAACTTAAAAAACACTTACAAATGTTGCTTAAATCTTTACCACTCAAAATATTGCAGACCCGAGCCAATGAAAATTCATTTTATTACGTATTTATTTGTGCAAGTAAATCCAAACAAAAACAAAAGGTAAATTATTATAATTATAGCCATATTTGCATTAGTGACAACCCTACAAAGCTATCCCTATTTATACTTAAGTCGTCCCTATTCAACTACTTAGCGTCCCTTTTAACCTTCTCATGGTTCCTATTCAGGCAGAAGTCGTCCCTATTCACCCCAAAAAAACAGATTTTTCAATAAGTTTCAAGATTTATCAAAAACATAAAAATTAAGCAACAATTGAAACTTATCTTGATTGTATACAAAAGTTTAAGAATTAAATAATGTTTCTACTTGAAAGTCACATCTTCATATACGCAGAAACAACTTAATTCAACAAAGTTTTTGTACCCGTTAGTTAGCTATCACCATGAATGGTTATTTTCAAGTAATGTTTTTGACAGTTTGCAGCTAACTTTATGCTTCTTTAGTGTTACCATAAGAACTTCAAATAATCTACTACAATTTACTAAAAAAAAGGTAGGATATTATTGCGTGATACCAATTTTATCAAACATTGAAAATGAATCCTGGTTTTTTCCCTATTCACCTCTTGTTCCCTAATCACCCCATTTTACGGTACCTAGTACCTACTAAAAAACTTGCTACCGCCGTCAAGTACGTGCTTTGAGACTACTTTTAATCAACTTAAAAAAAAGGGCTCTATATATTTTTTTTTTTAAATAAAGAGTGACGAGACGAGCAGGACATGTGCCTGATGGTAAGCAACATGCCTGCCACATAACAGCACAGTGACACGCAGCTATTGGAATATGAAGAACCAAAATCATTACCTAGCACCGCACTGCGCTCGTCACCCAGAGATCTAAGTTGTTATATCTCTAAGCCCTGTAATTTCTCTGGAAACATTGCCCTTCAAACCGGAACACAGTAATGTTTGCACATTACTGCTTGGCGGTAGAATAATTGACAAATGTGTGGTACTTCCCCAGGCGGACTCTGCTAAGAGTCCTACCACTACAAAAATCTATTTATAATACCTAATATTACGTCATCTTAGATGACGTAGTCGTACTATCTCGCTGTCTCTTTAGAACAGTGTCTTTTTCACAAAGTATGAAATTAATTCGAATGTCTAAACAAATTGAAGTCAGTTTTTGTCTTATCGGATAAATTTAACTTCTAACATCGCTTTATATAAAAAAGTTTCCAAAGTTTGGAAACTTTCAACAATTTGGATTCCAAACCTATTTTCTGTTATTGTTGAAGCTAACCATAGATATTATATACTAACTATCTAATCCATAGAGATCTCATCTCGTCACGGACCTTAGATCAAATCGCGGTTATTTGGAGACAGCTGTCAAAACGCTGTCATTATTTTGACACTTGGTATTTACGACGAATGCCAGAGTGCATTAATCATGCTGAAAAATTTAGTGACAGCTGTGAAGTTCGAGCATTTTACAGCAGGAATGAGGTGTCAATAAATGTTTTTTTAATGAAAAACTAAACATCCTAATTCAATTTAAAGATTAAACTGACACAGATTACTAATAAAAAAAATACCTAATATAAACGTTGCAAATTGGTTTACCTATATATAGGTACATATATTTTTTCGACTAATATCTATTTACCAATAAATCTTTCGATTAATATCTATTTAGCAATACATTTTTCGACTAATATCTGTTTAGAATCGAATCGAACTCACGACCCACAGCGTCGCAGGCAGACCGACTAAGCCTTTAGGCCAGTCACCCACTATTAGTAGGGCTTTACTTGCTAACTCTGAACTAGCTAAAGTTGTTACTAAACTACTCACAGACAAAATCAATGTTATTCTAATATTATGTAAGTGCCAGTAACAAGATACGAGGCAAACAACGGGAGGGTGACATTGTCCCTTGAGCGTTCAACTGAAATATCTGTAACTAATGTACACAGGCTCTCAAACTTCTGCAACGTAAATTAAAATTAAACTAGTGGTCCAAATGCGACAATAAAGCTATGTTAAGCTTTGGTCTGGTGATCATGACGCACAACGCTGCGGTATGCGCCGCAACGCAGCATCACGACGCAGCATTTAGCGTCCCTGCGGAGAGGTGGTCAGTTGATTTTGCCGCAGCTACCAAGGTTCCATACCAAAATTCCATATTGACCCGTGACGCTCACCGCACACCGCAGCGTTGAACCGAGAATGACGCCGCGCTGTGCGGGAGTACACCTCCCCACTTCACCGCGCTTGCCCCTCGCCGCTGACGCATACTGCGACGGAACAAGAGACCATTCTCGACGTTTTTCATATGATTGAGTGTCCGGCAACGCATACCGCATACCGCAGCGTTGTGCGTCATGATCACCAGACCAAAGCTTTAATCCACTAGAAGCACCCCGTGGTTTCACTCGCGTAGTTCCCAGTTCCGTAATTTTCTCGGGATAAAAATCCTATTTGGTAAATAAATGCTAACTAACCTGTGTTCCAAATTTCAACACAATACGTTGAGAAATTTCGACGAGATGGAGCAAACATCTAAACATCAAAATTTTCGTACTTATAATTTTAGTAGGACAGGTAGGATTAATAAGGATATTGTATTTTATTTATGACGATTAAGATTGTTGTTTTAATTGTTGATATTAACTAATAAATTGAGTACATGTCTAGAAATACTTAAAACACATTTAATTTAACAATATTTAAAATGTCGATATCAATTTGTCCATCATATCATCAAATCAAAGTAATCCCCGAATAACCCACCCCGAACCGCTCCCGGTGCAAAGGTGCCCATGTAATTGTTTAAAAAACTAGTACCTGGGTGACCGAGCTTTGCTCGGTTTAAATACTAAATATACTTAGATACCTACAGATAAAAGACTCCAAGAAATATATTTTCTTAAAAAAAACGAATTGAAAAAAAAAGAGAACCCGTCTGTCTGGATTCGAACCCGGGATCTACTAATTCGTGACCGCTATGAGCGCCCGGCTTTCCGTCTGAGCTAATTATGCTGTCACGTCACGCGACGAAATTTACCTTCACATTCTAATGTCTAATGTGACAGTTTTTCATTGTCTAAAAACGCGCATAATATGCGTTTTTTTTAAATAAGACCTAGTTAGATCGATTTATCGTCCCCGAAATCCCCTGCATACATAATTTCATGAAAATCCGTCGAGCCCTTTCCGAGATTCAGATTCTATATATATATAATACATATTTAAATAGGTACAAGAATTGCTCGTTTAAAGGTATAAGATAAAGTTTGAGAGCCGCTGCCTCAGATTCTGTAATTAACCCTCAAGAGCTTCAACGTGACATCGTGTATTGCGATGTCAAATTGTCACAATATGATAAGGTTACTCCCCAGACGACGAAGGTGCTCGAACGACTGATAGACGCTAAGATTAAAGTCTATTCCTGAATATACCTACTAGCAGCGACCAGCGATGTAACTCGTGATTAACCACTAACTTTTACGGGATCAAAAGTAGTAGTTTTCTTTGGTTTCTTTCAAGTCCGTTCAGTCATTACACAGATAGGTGGAAATAAAAATATCTACACACTTTCAAACTCACAAATTTACGCCTTTGGGTCATTCTAAGTTAAGAGGTCCTCATGACGGCCATGATATATACTCATATTAATCTTAAAAATTCAGAATAAATGATGTTAGTATCTTTTAATACATTGCATTTAACTTATGGGCAGTCAATTTCAAATCGTTAATTAACTTAGTTTTGTCACAATTGCACTGTAAACACGCAAATTCTCTCTCCCCTGGCTTGTCCCTTTCCATTTTTTACTAGTAAATCAGTACTTAATGCAGTTTTGAATTCCTTGGAATGGTTCAATTCAGTATATTTCATAAATTAATATAAATAATAATCATGATGCTATAAAGAAAACACCATAATTTTTTGTTTTTTATGGAAAAAAAATTCGACAAATTGTGTCCCTCTTATTTTGTGTCTCCTCCCCTGGCATTTTGCAAACTTAAAAATATTGTGTTTATAATTTTAACTATTGCGATCTTAATCCAAATCACGATGCCTTCAATTCAAAACTAACAACCAACGCTGCAAGGGTTTTGCTTTTGCGTTGATTGCCAGTTATTTTGATTATGACATCCCTAAATTGGGGTGCTGTACCCTAAACGTGGTCTCTCCCCTGGTCAGTTTTATTTTATAATTATTAATCTAAATTCTCAATTTTAATTGTATACTTACTATACTTTGTCCATAGATTACTGTAATACTTTATTTATTGACTTCTAATAAATACTTTTACAATAAAATCTATTTTACAAGAAAAAGTCTTTCCCCTGGCGTCTATCCCCTGGCACATAATTAGCCAAAATACTCAGGGAGAGATGAATATTGGTTGAAATTAATCATTACATTTTAATCTGCTCGAATCTGTCAAAATCCTGGTAAGTTTATCATTTTTTTCTTGTTTTTGAAGAGACCAGGGGAGAGACTCTACTCTCTGTATTACATAAGAAAAGTACAGTCTTTCCCCTGGGATTTTCTAAGACGATAAAAAAATTAGAAATTGACTGGCCATCTAGCAGATGTGCATAAATGAGTTGTTCCAATAAAAATATTAAATAATTAGATTAAAATTCTAACATTTATGTATTTCGCGTTTTTCAGTGAAAAGGGACCTCTTAACTTAGAATGACCCCTTTATAATATTAGTGACTGGCATCTGCCTACGACTGTATCCGCGTAGAATCAAAGAAAATAGCTATTACCTATGGAATTCTGCGTTGATTTTGGAATGAACATGTACCTAAATGTGCTCCAAATCTGTGTTCCAAATTTCAAAGCGATCGGTCTAGACATTAAGTAGGTATAATATTTATGTATTTCGATCGCCACTTTGTCAAACTACATCATATATCCGAAACTAAGCAAAGCTTGTATTATAAAATATTCAATACTTATCCCAGATCCCAAACCAAACAAGAAGACCCAGATCTATACAAAAGAAACATCACTTATTCGTTACACAACTGTTTGTCTTGTGTGGGAATCGTCTCTACGACCCATAACACAAAACACTGCCTCAATATTAACTCAGTCATGAAGACAGTCACAGGGATACAAACATACAGCAGGAAGATTCCAAATCATCGATAATTTTAGACGCTAGGAATTCTACTAAGTAATCCGGTTTATCTAACAATATATTGTCTTATCAGGGTGTTATTTCAGCTACCAGCTATTTAATCACTCGATCCCTAATACCCCCTACCACCTGGCTGATTGGGAATAGATTCAATTTGATTTAATCCATATCTCCTGTTATTATAAGTTCATCCTATCCTGGGTTCTTGACTCGGATCAGGAATTTCCCAGATATTTAATTTTGATGACGGTATTTGTTGGTATGTCTGGAAAGACAGACTGAAGACGGCCCTAAGTTTAGGTAGCTTCAAAAACAGATTAAAATGCTGGCTTATCGATCAAACTTTTCAAGATAATTTTGAAAATAAAATTTACATTACAATTATTGAACCTAATATAATAATGAAAATACTTGACACCTATGTATTTGTACAATAATAAGTAATCAGTCATTTATTTTTCTTCTTAATCTCTAAGTTTTTTACAATAGATATAGAAAACAAACATTATAAAAAAACTTGAAAACTAGGGTGCCGCCAGCAGCGGGGCAGGGCCCAAGCTACCGGTGGTTAGAGCTGCAGAGGGAGGAACCTCCTGAGGATGCGTGCTGTATCTAGGTTGACCGCCTTCTGAATCTGACACTTGATCCAACCGTTTAGATCGAGACTTTTCGCTATAATAAGGCCGTTTGCCGACACGGCTATTGAGACTATGATCGTCGAATCATCATCCCACATGGCGGTAACCTCATGAGCCAAGTCAAGGTACTTGCTAAGCTTGTCCTTCTCAACTTTTACAAGGTTTTCGTCAAGTGGTATGGTACATTTGTATTATACGTACGGTAGGTACATCGTACACGATATTATCGTACAGTGCAATGATCACTTAAAACTTTGAAAATGTATACCTACTATTTGTACGTCCTTACTTTCTTTTTTTACTAATTGACGTGTATATTGTAAATTTTGGAATAAATAACTTTGTCTTTAATATGGACTGGAAATAAATTAATTTCATTTTAGATCTATGACAAAAGAGTCAGTCTTGGCTTAAATCCTTCGCCAAAATAACCACAGAAGCTCAAATGGATGTATTTCACCTAGGTATACGTACCACGGGAGCGATCCCTCTTGATTTTATAGCCAAAATAAAATCCCCAAGATTCGAATAAATAAAAAGAAGGCGAGCTATCATCACAGGATTCGGCGGAATTGGGCATAAGGCACAATTACAGCAAGTGGCTGTAAAAATAACGTACAGCCAAGTTTTGCAATATTGGTAGTACAGAGTTACGAAGAAAAATCGAAAATAAACATCTAAAATAAAAACAATAAAAAAGATGTACTTAAAACTAGGACATCAATCTGGATTATCTCTAAATTATTTAACAATTTTTTCGCATTTTTAATATTTAGTAGGATGCAAGTTTGACCTGTCAAACTTTGTACAAATGGGGTGTCAACGGCGTAACGGTTAGGGTTAATACTTAGATAAAAAATAAGTAAATAGATCAGGTTTTTCCGCACGGTTCTTTTGTACCAATCGTAAGCAGATAAGGTGTATGTTAGCTATGGCGGCATAGTGATGTGCCGCGACAAAAGTATGCCACTTCCACTAGAGCGATCAGACCCGTGCTTTCGGTGTAAAGCGTTTGTTCTAACTCTAAAAGTATATGTAAACTCTTTGTGGTAATACATTTGTGATAAATGGGTCGAAATTAAAAATATCAGATTATTAACAATGACATATTTATTTAATATGCTCCTCAAATTTTTCTAACAATATGAAAAATATGCGCCCTATTTATTTATGTTAGACGCTTTTTGGATTGGTGAAATCTTGTGAGTTTGCGTGCGTCACCGACATCCGTAATACCTGTTATATTAGTAGCAATGTCAGACCAACTTAAAGGCTCATAGGCAATAACACTCTTGTGCGAAAAAGACTGCAAAGTCTTGAACATCGCCGAAAAATTGCTAGCTTATCGGTTTATTATCGGATACACTTCGGAGAGTGTGCATCTGATCTGCATGATCTAATACCACCTAGCCCTTTTTTCTATCGGACTTCCCGTAGCTCGAAGAAGCGGCATCGTTTCATGGTTGATGTTCCAAAGACACGAACAAAGAGGTTTGACTCTACTTTTGTGATAAGAACGTCTAGACTGTGGAATGAGTTGCCCGAGTGGGTTTTTCCCGATGGTTATAATCTTGGTGTCTTCAAATCGAGAGTGAATCGGTTTCTTCTAGGTAAGCACGCTCCATCTTAGACCGCATCGTTGCTTAACATCAGGCGAGATGGTGGTCAAGTGTAAACCTATAAATGTTAAAAAAAAAAAAAACTTTCTTTCTTTAAAAGTAGCAATACAAGTGACGTAGTGGGCAACATTAGTGTTGTTTGAAACTTAAATTCAAAGTTTCACTTTTATCGGCAGTTTTTATAACTGCCATTTTTAAAGATTTGAACTGGTACCTGTATATTTATATACCGTAGATCCATAGGAAATTTTCAATGTGACGAATTAGTTAAGTTCTGGAAAATTTAAAAAACACTGCGCGTGGACGTCAAAAACGTGGACCTCTTCTTCTTCTTTCTTGGCTTCCATTCGGTAATATAACCGCAATTTCGTCAGCATCCAGCGTTTGAACATTGAGAAACGTGGACGTCGAATTTGATAAATCAATTTGATTTAATCGTTACACGTCAGTCCTTTCGTTTAAACAGGAAATACTCCACCATAGACACCATGGCAAACCTCCCCAAAATGGCGCCACGTTCCTGAATTTACTTAACACTCTGCTAGACAGTAAAGGGGTCATAAAATCGGGTATAAAACTGTCGTCGAGCCGTTTTTATAGCAGCAAGCGAGCACGTGCGAAGGTGGATATGAAAACTGGATTTTAGGGTTAAGGCTTTAGCTGGTTCGCGGTGCAGTAAGGCTTTACATAAATTTCGGTGTGGACAAATTCGGTAGGCAGGAAGCAGTTTTCTGAGGCCAAGTATCAATGGTCCCTGCAAAAAAATCTAAAAACTTTGTCGGTTTCGCAAAATATTTTGCCTAAGCGTAAGATAACTCTTTATTAAAAGCCACAATAAGAAAAACAAATTGGCAGTCATAGGAACTGCCGATAAAAGTGAAAACTTATTTAAATCATAATATGATAGCTCATTTTACAAACTACGCGGGTGAAACCGGAGCCATGACCATGGCCATCTAGAAATGCTGACGCATTTATAGATGGCCAATGGGAAATGCTAACGAGTCCCGAGTTCACCCGAAGATTTCTTTCATTCCCGAGCGATATGCTTGAAGACCATTCACAGCCCACGAAAAATCAGTCTGTGGGGCGCCAAAAAGAAGTTTTCACTTCAATAAACTATAAGAAGCGCCAGAAAAAACGATTAAAAGTTCATGTTTTCTATGTACTTAATTTTAAAAATTAATTCGATACCCGAGAGTCAAAGTACCTTAATACGTTCAAGGAACAAACCCTCTCTAAATGGTTTATCATTGAGTATCTCAGACCAAATATAAATCCTTAAAGTTGGGCATAATTATGTAGATTACATTTTTCTTTACTAGGCAAATCCACTATCCGACGGTTTCTAGAATGTCGTTCTTGATTTAATCTATCCGAAGGTCGTGTAGTAGAAAAACAGCCAATAAACCAACCACTTACGACAGCTCATTTATGGTAAATTTTTACGAGACATGTTTTTTGACTATGACGATGACAAAGCTAGCGTAACTTTTTACGAGGACACGACAAAATCAAAGTAGACTTCGCGCTACCATTCAAGACAGTTGATGAAAAGCGCTACTATCGTATACAAAGATAAACAAAAGTAATAGGGTACAATCCTCAAAAAAACTAAGTAGCCCGTTAGTTAGATTGCCAAAAAATATTGTACACGTATTTTTTCTTTTGTTTCACAAACAAAAAATGACGAAGATACAGCGCTTCGAAGTTTCGTGTGACGTCACTTGTGAGTACGATTTTTACTCACGAGTGACGTCGCGACCCCCCACTCTCGAAGTTTGATGGTCTATATCTTTGACGATTTTTAATATTATGAAAAAACAAAAAATAGGGGAGAGTTGGTTATATCGTACTGCCATTTAAATCGTACCACTTCTAGATTTCCCACTTTAAGGATATTTTTTTCAACACTAGCAACACCAAATGGTGGCCCTGCACAAACCCCCGCCGCCTGCCATTTGTAATTGATTTGACTTGACAACTGTGCGCGTGAGTGACAAAAACATTTTTTTGTGGAAGTTATTACAAATTTTGTTGTAAATTCGTAAGGATATGACTCGTAAACAAGGTAAGATAGAGATACACAGTTTTCATTATTTTATTACAATTTTATACTAGATTATTGGTGGTTTTTGTTGCTTGTCTAAGTTTTGTGGTTATGCCGGACTGTTGCTTTTTTTTGAAAATGATCAAGTTCGCTAAATTGTACCACTCGCAGTTGGGTAAATTGTACTGGTACGAATTAGCCAACTAGTCTAAAAGTACTTAAGTATATTTTACAGACTGTATTAATATTGTTATAGATGACGGCCTCAAAAGCTAAAATCGAATATTATAATTGGAACAAGCAAGACCTAGAAATAGCTATTCTGGCTTACAAAAACAAATAATTAAGTTTGAATAAAATTTCAAAGACTTATTCTTAGAAAGCGGTACAAAAATTTCCAAAGTCAGAAAAAAAGACGCCCTACAGAAAAAAGAAAAGGTATAAATAAGAAACGGACGAAAAAAAAAATGACAAAAAGAAAAGGACAACAAAGAAAATCATAATAAAAAAGGACGACAAAGAAAATTACAATAAAGAAATGAGTATTTGATTTCTTCTTTTGCTGAAGCACATGCACAACCATCGACATCGAAAAACAATATATTTAACTAAATGCTACGCCTGCTGATATTAAAAAACACTATACATAATACAGGAGAACACTATACAGAATACAGGAGAACACTACACAAAAAGTTATTGAAATTACAACAAGCCTATATAAAAATCAACTAGAACAGAAGATAAAGCAGAAGAAAGTTACGTTAAAGAAAGGAAAGGTTTGCAAACCAAAAAAATACTAAACAGTGAAAAAAGAAAAGAAAACAGCTATATCCATAAGCAAATGAAAAAGTTTTAAGAGAAAACGACCCTATTCCATTACTAGTAGCGATGATTCAGATAAGACACTTAAGCTGTATTTTTCTCATTATTATTATAGTTGTGTTGATTGATCTCAATACATACAATAATACAATCATGTTATTTTTATAAGAAATCTTATAGATGTGTTGTTCTTTTATCACCTAAGAGGTATTCATAATATTTCTTAACCTAAGAGTTAAAAATAAATGATTTGGTTTAAAATTTTACTGTCTTTAATTCAGTGGTACGACTTAAACACCCATGGTACGATTTAAAAACTTAGTGGTACGATTAAACCGACTAGTCGGCTAAATTGTACCGATGGTAGACCCTTGTAAAAAACATTTTTATGGATGTTAGAGTGAACATATGGAACTGATTTCTCGGGCTTAGCAAGGTAAAATATAATACTTTATTTTGCAAATCCATCAATTATTCTAAGTCTTGTCATAAGCGAAATATTTAAGTTAAAGTAAAAAGTGGTACGATATAACCGACTCTCCCCTACGTGTCCAATATTTTTTTGACTGACTAATTAGGATGGTGTATTTTTGACCCAGTCCGGTACCCTATTGTATAGAAGTGGTAGGACTCTTAGTAGAGTCCGCCTGGGGAACTACCACACCTTTGCCAGTTAATCTACCGCCAAGCAGTAATGTGCAAACATTACTGTGTTCCGGTTTGAAGGGGAATGTTGCCAGAGAAATTACAGGGCTTAGAGACAACATCTTAGATCTCTGGGTGACGAGCGCAGCGCAGTAATGATTTGGACTCTTCATGTTCCAATAACTGCGTGTCACTGTGCATGTGTTATGTGGCAGGCATGTTGCTTACCATCAGGCACATGTCCTGCTCGTCTCGTCACTCTTAATAAAAAAAAATAGTTTAACTATTTCGCCACAGGAATTTAGTGTTGACGTGAAGTACAGACGTTCATTAAAGATAATCGTTCGCTGATAAGGATTTTCACATAATATAGACTAAGTTAACTGTACTTTTCTACTATCAATAGCGATCGTAAAGTTGAGTTTTATCTTGGTATGTCTTCAAATTACTAGAAGTTTAAGTTGTTTGTCTTGAATGTACAGACTAATATTTTGAAGATTCAACAGTAACTGTGCTATCTTCAAATTGTGCGCTAAATAGCGCGCTGTTGTGGGAGGGATGAAAAGTCAAACTGTCGGAGGGTACAATATATATCTTTTAGTATTTTTTTTAACTAAGTACTTAACTTAGTCAAACTTATATTTGAAAATAAGCGAAATACCCACTATGCGTCTACGATTCCTACTGTAGCTAACAAAAGAGTTGGTAACTTTGAAACGGCTAAACCGATTTTGATGAAACAGCTAAGTACATTTCCGACTAATTTACATTTTCAAACAGCCAAAAAGTATCAAAATTCGGATCATCAATTCGGGAGCAGCGATGCCACAGACAGAAACATAGATTGACTCGTCAAACATGTTTACAACACCTTTGTTTTTGCGTCGAAGGTTAAAATAAATAAAAAAAACAGGCAAATCAGTAGACCTAGCTAGTTGTAAAACTTTATGCCTCACAGACACTGAATCCCGTAGTTAGAAGATGTTCGTTTTATTTTCTCCGCATATGGTAATGTTTTTACAACTTTTATGTTTTGCGTTTACGATCATATAAAGATCGGGCTTTCAAAGTTTCACGTCGTACGAGTATTGACTATGGAAAGATAAAGATTTTGTAGTCGGGAATAGACTACAAAATCTTTATCTTTTTCTCAGACAACGTAGCAATTTTACAATATTACTGAAACTAGAAATAAATAATTTGTATACAATACAATAATATACACTTAGGAGCACCCAAACAGAAAAAAAATGGTTTGATGACACAAATGCTTGTCTAAATTATTTATTTGATATTTAGTTTTCTTTCTAGACTTTTTTGAACACTGACAATCCTCTCAGTTACACAATATTAAGTAAATAGATGACCGTAGATTGCAGAACCCTCATTAGAGCCACTAAAGGCTTCAATCTAAGTCGACTCACAAAAACTTTATATTCAGAGAATTATAGAAATCTATCAATGTCACTTTTGCTCAGCCAGAACAATGAATAACAATAAGCCAAGCGAATAACAACTCTGGGCTCCTTAGCATAAGGGCTTCGAGATTAAGATAGATAGATCTAAATTCTGTTTTGTTATAAAAATGGGGTCGAATTGTGGGAAATAGAAGTGTTCAAATAATTACGTACTTTTGTGGTTTTGAATTAGTTATTTAGTTTGTAGAGGCTACCGTGAAAAATGTTTAAGTGGTGTTTGGACTGATTTATGCAATAGATTGTCAAGTTCTGTATTGTGACGTAAAAATTAGTACTTGAAAAAAAATCTCTGGAACAACCAATTTCAATTACATATTATCGACATAATATGTATTGTTTATTTTTGTTGATATTAAAGAACTGCTTCACTTATTTTGGTAAAATGTATATGGGGTCATTCGGGGAATCAAGGTATATTTCCCGAATGGTCCCATACAAACAAGTTCGGACAAAAAAATATAATTTCCTTTGTAAATCGATCAATTCGACTGTTCCATATACATTTTATACACATCGATGTGGGTTTTGAAATTTCAACAAAAAACTAAAATTTGCTAGGTACGTTGTAAAATGTCTGGATAACGTGATGTTAGATTTAGCAAAAATATTAATTTTAGTCAATATTATCATCTATTCTATGGTAGAGTGTCTGAATTTAATTTGAAACTGAAGCCGTTTTTTATCGGTAAAAATTAAATGATTTCACATTCCACTGTAAAATAATTTAACGTGTAGTATTTTTATGATTATAGTAGCGCTACAATGTCCAGATTAACTAAGTACAAAATTTGCGCTCAGCTAATCTTCAAAAATAATATCTATAATATTATATTAATTTTTCTACTCGGCTACTGTGATAATTTTATTTTACTTTGGCAAATGGACGTTCTGTACTGAGCCAAGAAACAAAAGCATAAAAATGTTTTATTACGATAAAAAAAACTTTTTTTCGACTCAACACAGAACACACATTTGCAAAGTTAACTAACATGACCACCATGACCCGAGATGTTTATAACTTATTTCCATCACATGTATTAGAAAAAAATCGTCTGTACACATGCTAAGGGAGTGAACCTTAACATCTAGACATAAGGAATATATTTGAGCAAGATAGCGATGGAAGATAATGTAAAAAAAGGTCCAGTAGTTCTGAACGCGTCACTCAACTGTCAGCTTTATTTTGGTCAGATATCAAGACTTCTTATAAATAAGTAAGTAAGTATTAGCTGTAAATGTCCAACTTTGTTATTAGATGAAACAACAGTTACCTCTTGTTTTTTTTTTGAGAAAATAAATACATTTTGTTGAGACCACTCACGCAACACAATCAAGCCTAAAATCTACAAAGCTTCTAGTAAGTATTGAACCAGACATCTGAAATTATACTCAATATTAATCGTAAAAATTGTACTTTTAAATGTCTATAAACAAATGCTTTGATGCTGCTTTTTCAATAAGGTAGGTACTACACCTTATTGAAAAATAGGCAAGCTTTCGTGAATTTTATTTATAAAAAATAAAGTGGCCAAGTGCGAGTTGGACTCGTCCATGAAGGGTTCCGTTGCAGCAAGTAACATAATATACATAGTACACATCGTTTTTTTAGTTCGTTGTAACTTTGATCGAAGTTTTAATAATAATGTAAATAAGACGTACTAAAAAAAACTACTCATCAGATCGAGTTCAAACCAATTTTCGTTGGTAGTTTGCATGGTAATGAACATCATATATTTTTTTTTGTTTTTTCATTCACTTATTTTAGAAGTTAGAGGGCATCTAGAAATGCGTTAGCCAATGGGAAATGCTGACGCATTTCTAGATGGTCATGCCATGATGGCGAGGCCACGCCCTCCGGTTACACCCGTGTAGTTTCCAAGGTAAGCTATCAAATTCTGAGTTATAAGTTTTCCCTTCTATCGGCAGTCCCTATGACTGCCAATTTTTTATGTCTTCATCCATGTAGAAGTGCATTGGTAGATTGGTACCCAAATTAGGAAAACCTGGTGAGATAGCGACCTCCACCGAAAACTGAATGGTTAATTTGCATTTGATAAATATCGATGAGAACATATTTTTAACAACCTCGGTCCCATTGTTGTGCAAAATAAATAAATATTGGTGGACACACAACAAAAAGTCTCTCCTAGTTTCTTAGTAAAAAAAGCTTTTTAGCTTTGTTTAGGGCTTTATATAGCAGGGATCACCAAGTAATTCGATTTGGGACTAGTACTATGGATGTGATATTTTTGAAGTTTTGTTGCTTAATCACGTCGGAACAAATAAACGGTTCGAATTTACATTTGGAACACAGTTATGTAGATTATAGTCTGGAATAACTCATAGGGTACTTTTTATCGAGGCAAAATTACGAAAAATAGAAAATACGTAGGTAAAGCTGCAGGGTGGTAGTAATATCCCATTTTTTTAAATAATATTTATATTAAATATATCATAATGCCGCTAACTTAAAACATCGTGAGGAGACCGACATGTACCTAGAATCTTTCGAAGTCATGTGTCATCCGCCAACCCGCACTGGGCCAGCGTGGTGGATTATGGCCTTAACTCTCTCCTTGTGAGAGAAGGCCCCGAGTCCCAGCAGTGGGAACGTTTAGTGGGCTGTTGATGATGATGTTGATGATTAAATATAGGTGGACATTTCACACAAAACGCCATCTAGCCCCAAACTAAACTAACATTTATGTATTTACTAGCAGCACCCTGCGGTGTTACCCGCGTAGTTCCCGTTATTCCCCAGGGATAAAAAGTAGCCTGTGTTCTTCCAGACTATAATTTAACTGTTGTTCCAAATTTCAACCCAATTCGTTTATACATTTCGACGTGATTGAGCAACAAACATTCATACATTGACTTTAATAATGTTAGTAGGATAATACACACCTATCATAGTAGTGGTAGGACTCTTAGCAGAGTCCGCCTGGGGAAGTACCACACATTTGCCAGTTATTCTATCGTTAAGCAGTAATGTGCAAACATTACTGTGTTCCGGTTTCAAGGGCAATGTTTCTAGAGAAAGTACAGGGCTTAGAGATATAACAACTTAGATCTCTGGGTGACGAGCGCAGTGCAGTGCTAGGTAATGATTTGGACTCTTCATGTTCCAATAGCTGCGTGTCACTGTGCTGTTATGTGGCAGGCATGTTTCATACCATCAGGCACATGTGTTGCTCGTCTCGTAATCTTCATTTAAAAAAAAAAACTATTTAAATGTAGTATTGTGATATAATTTAAAGTCCAATGTCTTTCAAGTCTTTATTTTCTAGAGTTAAGTTTATCCTAACGACCGAAAGTGTGCTATAATATAGCTAAATAACCAACACCACATAATCTCATTACACTTTATTTTACCTAATTTAATTCCTGCTTCCATATTGCATTAATGTGCGACCACAGAGGACGTAATGATAATATCCTCTGGCTCCGCGACTAATGCTTGATGATGCTATTAGTACAGGAGCTAATGACCAGGTTTTTTACTAGCGATTTGATCGTGATTAGGCGGAAATGAGTAATCTGGGTGTGAATCGGATACATTTTTTTAGGGCTCTGTTTGAGTTTGATATTCTTAGAATATTAATTTAGGTTTAGGTATAATCGTTTATGTAAATGACAGGAAATCATAGTAATTTTACTAATGCGTTTATAATAATCAATGTTTTGTGAATGTACGTGTCTGCTACCGAATGCAAAAAACATTGAAACAGTAATCCAAATACTGGGTTCTGGTCGAAGAAGATTTTTTCCATAATAACAGGACAAAGAGTCTGTGTTGTTATTGGGGGTTGTTTGTAACGGTTAGATGAATTTACATTTCTGCTACTGAATGCAAAAACATTGAAACAAGTAACGCAAATACTGGGTTCTGGTCGAAGAAGAATTTTTCCATAATAACAGGATAAAGAGTGTTGTTGTTGTTATTGGATTGTTTGAGACAGTTAGATTATAGTCTGGAACAGATCATAGGCTAAAAGCATTAGGCGGAAAATGAACGGGAACTACGCGAGTATGTATAATAAAATAAAATAATGTAATAATAAATTCCACTTTTCTGTTCATTTCACAAAAATATTTGTGTTGTAGCCCTTATGACCTACAGTGGGACCACGAGCGACTGCATTACGTTGACTGATGGTCCCACCAAACAGTGGGACCACGAGCCCATTAAATCGACACACTGTCCCACCAGTGGGTCAAATTAGTGGGACCACGAGTCATTGATCGTATTTTGTAGTAGTAGGAGTATTTTGTAGTGGTAGGACTCTTCACAGAGTCCGTCTGGGGAAGTGCTACACCTTTGCCGGTTATTCTACCGCCAAGCAGCAATGTCCAAACATTGCTATGTTCCGGTTCGAAAGGCAATGTTTCCAGAGAAATTACAGGGCATAGAGATAAACATCTTAAATCTCTGGGTGACGAGCGCAGTGCAGTGCTAGGTGTTAGTAAAGTCATGTGATAATTCTGTAGTGGTAGGACTCGTGACAGAGTCCGCCTGGGGAAGGACCACACCTTTGCCAGTTATTCTACCGCCAAGCAGTAATGTGCAAACATTACTGTGTTCCGGTTTGAAGGGCAATGTTCCCAGATAAATTACAGGGCTTAGAGATATAACAACTTAGATCTCTAGGTGACGAGCGCAATACAGTGCTAGGTAATGATTTGGACTCTTCATGTTCCAATAGCTGCGTGTCATTGTGCTGTTTTGTGGCAGGCATGTTGCTTACCATCACGCACGTGTCCTGCTCGTCTCGTTACTCTATACTATTAAAAAAAATGTCTAGCTGAAATGACTGGAACTGTTCTAGTTGGGAGAACGGCGACGGCCGATCCATAGCTCTTGGGGCGAATGCCACGAGTACCACTGCCTATTCAAAGTCATGCGATAATGCCGATAATCTAAAAAAAAATATATCTTAAAGACACTCTAGTGCGAAAAAGACTTCAAAGTCTTGAACATCGCCGCAAGATTGCAAGCTTGTCGGTTTTTATCGGATACACTTCGGAGAGTGTGCGACTGATCTGCATGATCTAATACCACCTTGCCCTTTTTTCTATCGGACTTCTCGTAACTCGAAGAAGCGGCACCGTTTCATGGTTGATGTTCCAAAGACACGGACGAAGAGGTTTGACTCTACTTTTGTGATAAGAACGTCTAGGCTGTGGAATGCGTTGCCAGAGTGGGTTTTCCCTGATAGTTATAACCTTGGTGTCTTCAAATCGAGAGTGAATCGGTTTCTTCTAGGTAAACACGCTCCATCGTAGACCGCATCGTCGCTTAACATCAGGTGAGATGGCGGTCAAGTGTAAACCTATAAAAGTTAAAAAAAAAAACGGCGAAGGAAAACATAATTAGGAAACCGGTACGTATGTTTGAAGTATCTTTTGAGGTCATGTGTCATCCACTAATTCGCACTGGGCCAGCGTGGTAGATCATGGCATGAGGTTTTTCTCCATGCGAGAGAAGGCCCCGAGTCCCAGCAGTGGGAACATTTAGTGAGCTTATGCTTAACTTGAATACTTATGATCTAACATTTGAAAAAAAAAAACTTAAACATGAACTAACAATAAAAAAAGCGTTGTGTTTTTTTTACATTTTATATTAGGGTTCAGTGGCCAATGAAAAATGGCAGAGGCGTGTCCGTCTCGGAATAAATGGCGTCTCATCACACCAGAAATCAAAATTACTGTACACTTTACCAGCAATATCGATTTTATCTATTCAACGCGTTTAGGGTCCCGTGGACGCGAGAAAGAAACGGAAATTGCTACATGCGTTTGAAAGTCGAAGTTAAATCTTCGTTTTACAAAACTTGACCTTTTTCATGTAGTTTTGCCTATAATTAGCGTCTATTATTCATATAGTATTTTGCCTATTATTAGTATTATGTCGTCTTGTTGACGGCATTACGGCAATTGATTAGTTATTGTCATTGTATGACATTGTAATTGATATTTGCCACCATATTGTGCAAAAATATTCCGAATTTTGTTCTATGTATTTTGCGTATGAATACAATTTTGACATATAAATTGGCTTTACGAAATAAATGAGTATGATTATGTAGAGCTAATACCTATATTATTTTTACCTGACTTATCAATTGGTGATTGCGATAAAGCAGGCTTCTTCTTCTTGCTTTAAGCTTCCAGGCAACCGTAGCATAGCAAAACGAAAAACAGATACAATAAAAGCGGTCAAGTGCGAGTTGGACTCGCCCATGAAGGGTTCCGTAGCAGCAAGTAACATAATAAATAAACTCTTGTAGTTCGGTCTAATTTTGATCGATGTTTTAATAATAATGTATTTACCATGACGTACCAAAAAAAACTACTCGTCAAATCGAGTTCAAACTAATTTTCGTTGGAAGTTTACATGGTAATGTAATTCATTTTTTTTTTTTAATTTATCATGGTCTTATTTTAGAAGTGAAAGGCCCCGCCCCTTTTTTTACTTATTTTTTACCCTTTTTTACACACATTTTACCACTTTGGAAGTGTCTCACGCGCAAACTATTCAGTGTAAGCAAAAATGATATTAGAAACCTCAACATCATTTTTGAAGACCTATCGATAGAATTTTTTTGAGTTTCAGTTCTAAGTATGGGGGCATCCCTATCTATTTTTTTTTATAAATCTTAATGCGGTTCACAGAATACATCTACTTACCAAGTTTCAACAGTGTAGTTCTCATAGTTTCGGCAAAAAGTGGCTGTGACATTCGGACGGACAGACAGACAGACATGACGAATCTATAAGGGTTCCGTTTTCACGTTTTGCGGAACCCTAAAAATAGGAACACACAGGAAGAACAAATAAGAAGTGGTGGATCGTTACTGTAATATTGAAAATAAAACTAATATTATTCATTACATCAACAGAACCTCAAGACGTTTAGCCCGGTTCGCACTTGCTCAAACACGAAGCTAGAAAAGTGCGTTATCTAAAGAATCCATCTTTCCTTAATAGTTTCTCTGTAATCTTATGTAATGGATCAACATCTGCCGTAATTTTGGACCTAAAAGCGTTGGCGGGACGACCTAGACTCCTAGACTAATATCAGCGAAACAGGTACGACATAGCACTGGATAGAGACAAATGGAAAGAGGGTAGGGAGGACTTTGCCCAACATTGGGACATATCGGCTAGGCCCTAGACATGAGGGCTGGCATTTTGGCTGCGTAGAGCTTAGAGAAGTTAAGTTACGGCTGGTCTAGTCGGGAGAACGGCGACTACCGATCCGGAGACCCCGGGTTCAAAACCACGCGCATATCTTTTCAAAATCATGTACGTAATGGCGCTACGTGGATCCGTGGTGGATTATAGCCTTGCCTCTCTCCTTGCGAGAGAAGGCCCGGAGTCCCAGCAATGGGAACATTTAGTGGGCTTAGGCAGCGCTTAGGAATCGGCTATAGGCATTAGATAGCCTATAGCTTCGCTCTTCCAAGCTATAATCTATCTTCGGTCCAGATATATACACCATAATAAGTACGGAACCTCAACATATTTAGCCCTGTTCGCACTTACTCAAACACGAAGCTTGAAAAGTGCGCTATCTAAAGAATCCATCTTTCCTTAATAAGCTCCCAGTAATCTATATGTAATGGGTTCACATGTGCCGTAATTATGCCGGAATACAGTTTTTGACCATATCTCATGGTACGCTGGCTTTCGGTTGGTGCAAGACACGAGATGTGGCGATATGAATGGAGCAAATCAAAATTACATTACATTTATTACACTTGGTTAAATTTAGTCTACTGAATTCAGAGCAAATTTCGAAGCAAGTTAGAAGCATGCAATCCTTGCTTCTGAATTTAGTAACTTAGCTTACTGAATGCTATTACACTAATTTTTGACGTTCTAAAGACTCGAACGAAGAGGTTTGTCTCTAGTTCTGTGATGACAACGTCTAGACCTCTACACTGTGGAATGCGTTGCCGGAGTGGATTTTTCCCGATGGTTACAATCTTAGTGTCTCCAAATCGAAAGTGAATCGTTTTTTTTACAAGGTAACCACGCTCCCTCTTTAACCGCATCGTTGCTTAACATGAGGCGTGATGGCGGTCAGATGTAAACTTATTAAAGATAGATAGATAACTCTTTATTGTGACACAAAAACAGAAATATTACAGTATAACATTTATGCAATGGGGCCAAATTAAAATTAAAATAACAAACGAATTCAGTAGCGACAAAATTTAGCTTAGTAAAATAAGCATTTATTACAAGAAAATCTCTATCTCCTGTAACTTAATTATTTACCCAAGGCGGAGTCACTCGCTCAGTGGGCGTTATTCTATACCGGTTAGATTAGATTTCTACAAATTAGTTTTTATCTAATTGTATTTTAACTTATCAAATTCAGTTTTGGAATTCATACCTTAATTGTGTCCGCCATTTGGATTTTAATGGGAATGGAACTTTTTAATTTTATTAACTATTTTATTACGGAATTTTATTTATTTTGACGAAGATTAACGCTTGTCGTTTAATTATTTTTAATGTGTTTTTTGGAGATTATTTTAAACCAATGGTTAATGAGGTGTGACTCAACTACTTAATTTAAGGGCTTTTCAAGGATTGGTAGTTTTGAAATTGTATTGTCCGTCCCAAATTCGTTTGGGCTGAACAACTAATCTACGAGTATATTCTGGGTGTTTTCTATAATAATAATGTAGTTATAATAAGTATGTATTTAAAAATATAAAAGTACTAGCAGCGCCCCGCGGCGTTACCCGCGAAGTTCCCGTTGTTCCCGTTGTTTTTCCAGGATAAAAAGTCTAAATCTTCCAGACTATAATCTAACTGTATTCCAAATTTCAGTCCGATCCGTTCATACGTTAGGACGTGATTGAGCAACAAAACTCCATACATTGACATTTATAATATTAGTAGGATTATTATCATCTATCTGGCTTGCTTAGTTTGGTGTCAGGTGGTATTGTGTGTGAAATGTCCACCAATAATAGCCTGTTGAGCCATTGTAAACAACAAATAATTTTGATGAATTAGTTCAAAACACAAAAATAAAGCCCTGTACTAAGTACCTACCTGTAATGGCGAGACACTTCGCAGAGTCCGCCTGGAGAAGTACCACACCTGTGCCAGTTATTCTACCGCCAAGTAGTAAAGTGCAAACATTAATCATGTTTCAGACAATCTTTCCAGAGAAATTACAAGGTATAGAGCTATAGAGTTCATTTTATATCTTCGAGTGACGCGCACAGTACAGAGCTCAGCAATGTACTGTGTGTGTTCAAATAGCTACGTAGCACTGATACGGAATGGCGTGTCACTTTACCATCAGTCTCATATCTTGCTCGATCCGTCCATCTATATTGTACAATAATGCTCTCTTTTTAAAATAAAAACACGGGTAACTTACGTACATATAATATAGTCAGAACTCTCTCTCTCTCTCTCTGTGGTCGCTCCCTCATAACTGAGGATCGTGGTCATCGCTGGATGTGGATGCTCTACACCTAGATTTTGTAATCTTTTTCCACCGGTGTCAGTAAAGGTACAAGTTCGCGCTGAGACCACGACGCGAGACCGCGAGCGCGACACGAGACCGCGACCGGAGACCGCGACAGGCACTTGACACTATGGAATTGTATGGGCGCCAGTTCGCGCCGCGACCGCGACAGGAGACTGAGACAGGTCGCGGTCTCGGCGCGAACTGGCGCCCATACAATTCCATAGTGTCAAGTGCCTGTCGCGGTCTCCGGTCGCGGTCGCGGCGCGAACTGGCGCCCATACAATTCCATAGTGTCAAGTGCCTGTCCCGGTCTCCGGTCGCGGTCTCGTGTCGCGGTCTCCGCGCGAACTTGTACCTTTAGTCAGAACTAGTTAGAACAGTCGCAGTGCTAAACGAGCTTCGAACACGCGCGCGCACTCGCCTTGAAGAAGATCGCCGGACGCGATCGAAACTCGAGTCGGATTGTTCTGACTATATTATACGTGAGTTACCCGTGTTTTTCTTTTAAAATGTGTAATAACCACGTTAGTTTTCAAACTAAAATACTGCTCTCATTAAAGGAGTACATAAAAAAATGGTTGTCTGTAAAGTAGGTTTACTGACGATAGTTCAACGTGACAACGTCTTAAGAAAATACTGAAGGAATGGTACTGATGACGTCATGCGGCGAGGTAACGGCACATGACGTCATGTTTTGCGGGCGTGCAGCCGGCTTCATCGAATTATAAGACGTTATCACGTCAATAAAGTATATAAAGAAACAATAAAATATGTGTTATCATGGGACACCAAGTAAGAACGAAGTTTCTTCGTACGCAACACAATTTGCAAAAAAATGTTTATGGCACTATCTATCATCTGAAAAATAAAGTTGCTACACTGGTAGCGGGTAGTTTTTAAACGTCACTGCCGTTGTACGTATATTTTTATTTTTTGACGTGATAACGTCTTATAATTCGATGGAGCCGGCTGCACGCCCGCAAAACATGACGTCATGTAACGTTACCGCTATAGATTAGATAATAACTTACCGCCGTTACCTCGCCTTATTACTTTTCGCACCATCTAGTGAGTGAAATGTGTATTACGTTCAAGGAGTCTGTCCATGTTTTAGAAAAGTGACGATATGAAGTTAAGAACTTGTGCTAGTACAATGATGTACCCAGAGATGGCGCTTTGAACAGCTTTTCAACAAGCTTCAGAATGTTTTACCTAGATGGCGCTTAACACAATCAGTATTTTCTTAAGACGTTGTCACGTTCAGCTATCGTCAGTAAACCGATTTTACCATTTTTTTATCACTTCGGTCGCGCAGTTAAATCCCTGTCTCTCCTGCCTGCCGTAAGAAACTTCGTTTCAATTATCTATCACAGCACTGCATAAAATATCTTAGATCTTAAATCAAAGCATGATAAAAGGTTCCGTTACCCTAATAAATTGCACAGACACAAATCGTTACCCCTGCGGTCCACAATCGCATTTCTCGATTTAAAAAACATGTTAAAAGAATAGTTTAGTTCCAACATTTCACCACAAGGTATTAGTAAAGCATTACTACAAGAGCGCAATGACGAAGCAGATTTACAATCAAATCCAATTAAATCATCTAAATCAGTGGTTCGTCATTAAACACGTCACAACCTCACAACGCTTGTTCTTAGATGGTGCCTCTATTGTACTCCAAAGTTGTAGGACTCTTGGCAGAGTCCGCCTGGGGAAGGACCATACCTTTGCCAGTTATTCTACCGCCAAGCAGTAATGTGCAAACATTACTGTGTTCCGGTTTCAAGGGCAATGTTTCCAGAGAAATTACAGGGCTTAGAGATAGAACAACTTAGATCTCTGGGTGACGAGCGCAGTGCAGTGCTAGGTAATGATTTGGACTCTTCATGTTCCAATAGCTGCGTGTCAGTGTGCTGTTATGTGGCAGGCATGTTGCTTACCATCAGGCACATGTCCTGCTCGTCTCGTCACTATTTATTTTAAAAAAAAATGGACTAAATCGAAATTTTTACCACATGACTTCAGTGACTTGTAAAGACTCTCGCCACTAACGACTATTTATAACGCTATTGTCGCATTCTACAATGAAAAATGCATGCTGTTATATTTACAGAATGATAGATAGTTCAACAGTTTGGTCAAGATTGTATTGTCATGAAACTAACTCACGTATTGTCTTCGTTTCAGGTAAGCAAGTTCAAAGGGCCTCGCTACGGCTGTTCGGAAAAATCACCTGACCACAAGTTTGCATGGAGTAGAAAATCAGCAGAAGAGAAGATCTTGGTATAGGCAAAATTAACGTAGATTTTCGAAGTGAAAACTTCTACAGCACCTCTGGGCAATTTGCAGATGTACAAGGCTGTCATCAAAGCCTGCTGGTTGTAAAGGTGAAGGGAAATATGTGGTAGGTTTAACTATAATTTTAACATACAATTTCTAATAATCAAAGTTGTTCAACGATAGTTACAATAATTAAGTAAAGAAATATTTGTGGACATTTGTCACACGACTCTATCTACTACTGTAGTAGGTACTGTGGGAGCGAGGCAGCTGGATTACAAGCTACAATCCGAATTAAATCTAAATTAAACAGGGATAATGTATGTAAGCATGGTAAGTTCTACTATTTTGTATAAAAATGGTTTCAGTGGCCTTTTATCGGCTACTTCTCAGTCCTGGACAGCAAAGCGGGAAAAAAACTACGACATTACTACGAGACTATAAACGTAAGCAAGGTGACCTAAAACTTTGACGTAGATCAGCTTCTTCTATGATCTTGTTTAATAATTACCTTTTGCGGCAATTTTACATGTTTTTATGCATCATTTTCTCCCATTTGTAATATAAATCTTTCAACCCATTAAGTAAATATATTATTGACGTACTCTATAAAGTTAATAAACATCGTTTTTTTTTACACCATAGTACATAGTAACCAACATTAAACTTACGAGATAAAAAATAAGGTGTATTATGAATCAGTAGTTTTTTTTTATGTTATTACTGATAATAATATAAGCCTTTATTCAGACGTTCAATACAATGGTTATTACTGATAAGTTATCCTCTAACTTATATATTGGGGGCTAAGGATTTTAATTTCTTGTTTTCTTCTTTGTTCTTCCATTGTCCAAAGGTAGAGTTAGTTCTCTGTGAAAGGCCTACTCTAATGTAACGGTCCGGACCACCTAATGCCACATGAGGGTATTCAGGGTAATAAGGGTTCGGATCTTAGTTCACGCTGTGATCGCTTCGGCTGTTCAGGCTTCTGTTATCGAGAAACTTCTTCGCGTACTTTGGTCGGTGGAATTCACAAGCTAGAGCGAAATTGCAATTACAGGGTATGGAGAGGAAACATAATATCTGGATGAGAACTGCTGTGCAGTGCTAGGTAATGATTTGGAATCTTTTGAAGTGAAAACTTCTTTAGGCGCGCCTAGACAGATTTTTCGTGGGCTGTGAATTGAATTAATTCGTCACGCTCGGGTATGATAAGAAAGCTTCGGGTAAACTCGGGACCCTAGCTATTGGCCATCTAGAAATACGTCAGCCAATGGGAAATGCTGAAAGGACGTGGACAGGCCATCATGGCATGGCCATCTAGAAACGCATCAGCCAATGGGAAATGCTGACGCATTTCTAGATGGCCATTCCAAGATGGCGAGGCCACGCCCTCCAGTTACACCCGTGTAGTTTCCAAGGTAAACTATCAAATTCTGAGTTATAAGTTTTCAGTTCTATCGGCAGTTCCTATGACTGCCCATTTTTTTAATTCCAATAGCTTCGTGTTACTGTGCTGTTATGGGTAGGCTTGTTGCTTGCCATCAGGCACATGACCTATTCGTCCCGTAACTATGTTCTAAAATATTCATTAAAAAAAGTAGCGAAAACACAAATTCACTACTAATTTTTATATTTTTGGCAACGACGCCCTTGTTCAATCAAAGACTTCAACTGTTTTTATCTGATACATCACTGCGCTCGTCACCTATATATATAATAAGATGTTTGCTATATCTCTATGCTCTGTTATTTCACTGCAAACATTGCCCTTCCGAGCATAGCTCTCTCCATAGCTCGCTGTGTGACTTTGAGCTTTGTTATGAGGCCCACAGTTAAGGACCACGTCTCAGTTCCATAAGCCATCACTGGCAACACGCATTGGTTAAAGACTTTTGTCTTTAGGCATTGGGGTATATTGGACTCAAAGATGTGCCGAAGTTTCCCGAACGCTGCCCATCCGAGTTGGATTCTTCGCTGGACCTCTTTATCGAAGACTCTTTGAAGACTATATGTCTCTTTGCGCGACAGAATCCGTAATGAGGATATTCGCAAAAGAACGAAAGTGGCCGAGATAGCTCAAAGAGTAAGCAAGCTGAAGTGGCAATGGGCAGGCCACATCGCTCGCAGAACTGACAACCGATGGGGAAGAAAGGTTCTCGAGTGGCGACCACGAACCGGAAGACGCAGTGTTGGACGGCCTCCCACTAGCACTAGATGGACAGATGACCTAACAAAGGTCGCTGGAAACCGCTGGTTGCAGGTTGCGCGGGACCGTTCGTTGTGGAAATCTAGGGGGGAGGCCTATGTTCAGCAGTGGACGTCTTGCGGCTGATGATGATGATGATGATTGCCCTTCAAACCAGAATCCAGTGATGTTTGCTGCTTGGCGGTAGAATAACTGGCAAAGGTGTGGTACTTCCCCAGGTGCACTCTGCAAAGAGTCCTTACCACTACTATTTAGGCATAATTAAATATAAATAAATATTGGTGGACAATTCACACACAACACCATCTGACCGCAAACTAAGCAAAGCTTGTATGATGGCGGCCAGATAGCTGATTTAATACTTATGTAGTTAAATACATACTTATTATACATAGAAATGCCCAGACACAGTGCAAACATTTGAATTCATCACACAAATATTTGCACTGGGTGGGAATCGAACCCACGACCCTCGGCTTCGCAGGCAGAGCTACTACCAACTAAGCCACGAGGCCAGTCAATTCAAAGAGGAGGTTTGACTCCATTTTCGTGATATGCACTTCCAGGCTGTAGAATACGTTGTCTGGTTGGTCCCTTCAGCGACCAGCTAGTCGTTAATACATATTTAAATCATAAGCGTGTAACTTGTACCAGCCCTATATAAATAGAGAAGGCGTTTCTGCGGCCAACGGGACAGTTTATTGGGCCGTGAGTCCAACATTGGGACTTTACGGATCCATTGATCCGACCTGTTGAGTACGGGGCCGTTGAGACCGGGGCCTCGTAGACCAAGGTCCGACCGCATTCTACGGGAGGATGGACAAGACAGGCTATTGTAGTTAGTTTATTCCAAGTATCTTTGATTTATTTGTTTAATTTTACTAAGTTTTTAAGTTAAAATCGACAATGATGACGTAAAATCGATGGGGGGATTATAACGGTGACCTGTAGCATAAAACACAAATATCTTTGAAAACACATGGGAGTTTCATAGGAATACATTAAAATTACAGCTTTGGTTCAAAGCTGGCCTATTGTAAAAGGACTGTCCCGTTCTGGACATTGGGACTTTACGGATCCATTGATCTGACCTGTTGAGTACCGGGGTCTTGAAGACCAAGGTCCAACCGCATTCTACGAGAGGATGGACAAGACAGGCTGTTGTAGTTAGTTCATTCCAATTGTATTTTTGATTTATTTGTCTAGTTCTTTAGGTTGAACGACCATGTGTAAAAACATATGACGTGAAAATGATGGGGGGATTATTATAAAGGTGACCTCGGGACCTGTGGCGTGTAACCAAAATAGCTTTGAAAAAACATGGGAGTTTCATAGGAATACATTAAAATTACAAATTTAATTTAATGGAGCCACATAAAAAGAGAGGCTTTCTTGCCGCCAATGGACTTACGGTTCAAAAACTGTCCCGTTTTTGACATTGGGACTTTAAGGATCCATTGATCCGACCTGTTGAGTACCGGGATTCTAGGACTGTGAGCTTGGAGACCAAGGTCCGACCGCATTCTACGGGACGACGGGCAAGACTGGCTATTGTAGTTAGTTTATTTCAATTCAATTGTATCTTAGGTTTGTTTGTTACTGCTTTAGGTTGATCGTCCATGTTTTTCTTTGAAGTGAAAACTTTTTTGGACTCTTTAAGAGCTTTATGTGAGGAAACCTCCTCGCTAGGGTTTTATAGCGCCCCCTTCTGGGATACCAGATCGTTCTTTGTTTTTCCCTAATGGTCGCCCCAAGACGAGGTCGTACCGTCTGAGGTGCCTTGTGCTAGTACGCGATATAGTACTCGTTGAGTACTGTAAGATTAGGTTAGTAGGGTGTCATGACAGATGACAGATGTCATGTAGTGGTAGGACTCTTGGCAGAGTCCGTCTGGGGAAGTACCACACCTTTGCCAGTTATTCTACCGCCAAGCAGTAATGTGCAAATATTACTGTGTTCTGGTTTGAAGGGCAATGTTTCCAGAGAAATTACAGGGCTTAGAGATATAACAACTTAGATCTCTGGGTGACGAGATGCAGGCAGGCATGTTGCTTACCATCAGGCACATGTACTGTTCGTCTCGTCACTCTCTATTTAAAAAAAAATTAGGGCCTACGGCTTCTGCGGTAGTCGGGAGTTCCCGGCCCCCACCGGTCCAATACATAAAAACCCAGCATAGCCAACTACGAGCTAGAGTAAGAAAAATATTTTTTCTTGTTCTGTACACAGCTTGTGTTAGAAGAAAAAACATCCAAATGATCAGAGAAACGATATTGCTCGAATAACTAAGTATATTCTACTCGCCTAGTTCTTATTCCAGTAATTTTATTGTTATCCAAATATTCGCATGTACAATGCACAGAATGTACATATAATATTGTATGTAGCTTTGCTTAGTTTGGGGTCAGATGGTGATGTGTGTGAATTGTCCACCAATATCTATTTATTTATTCCACCAATATTAGTAGGATGTCCCAAATAACGAAGGTAAAAAATAATAATAGGAATACCAGAAAAAGTAACAAAAGATTTTGTTTCCATAGGAATAAAATAGATTTTAATTCTATTAAGGCGAAATAACACTGTGACACGCAACTATTGGAAGATGAACAGTCAAAACCATTGTCTAGCACTGTACTGCGCTCGTCACCCAGAGATATAAGATGGTTTATCTCTACGCCCTGCAATTTCACTGGAACCAATGCCTTTCAAATCGGAACACAATTAAGTTTTCACATTACTGCTTGGCGGTAGAATAACTGGCAAAGGTGTGGTAAGTTCCCCAGGCGGACTCTGCTAAGAGCCCTACCACTACGATTTAATCTTCTTCTTATATATAAAATTCTCGTGTCACAGTGTTTGTTTCCTTACTCCTCCGAAACGGCTTTACTGATTTTAACCAAATTTTATATGCATATTCTGTAGGTATGAGAATCGGCTACTAGCTATTTTTCATACCCCTAAGTGACAAGGGTTGTTCACTAAGGCAAAACAACGTTTGCGGGGTCAGCTAGTTTTATTACAAATTATTAAAGTCGTTTGGTCTTTGTCGTGCGCGAAGACGTCATTAGATTTTTATATTTTATTATCCTCACTTTTTACCTGACTATGAAAGAAGGGTCATGTTTTTTCGCCCGTATCTTGTGTGTTTGTAAATTTCTTTATTTCCACGTATCTTGTAAACGGCTTAATAGATTTTGGCAATTAAGATATCGTTAGATTCGTCTCAATCACGCAAGTGTCCTTAGCATATTATATTACATTGGTATTTTTTTTTATGTGTTGATTTTTTGCAGTCGGGTTTTTAAAATTAACGTTGTTCAACCTAATATTTACACACTACGCTGTATAGGTAATATTTTTTCTGCTCATGTTGACAACGCCGCAGCATGAATTATTTCGTCAAGAAAATAACCGTTTTTTTTAAATTCTGTTTTAAAACCCCATAGAACCCCTACTGTTGGGGCACAGGCAAAGACAATTTACCCATTTTACTGAACGTAACGATTTGCTGCCTTGGAAACCACAGACAGCGTTGACCAGAAGCTCGACGGAGTGGTGGATGTCCTACGAGATGAGGGCACAAAATTCTGCAAAATGCGGCGCAAAGGCAGAAAGTCAAAGCTTTCGACGGAAACTCTGCATCTCATGGAGGAACGACGAAATCCCACGTTAAATTCGTCAGAACAAGGGGCTCTAAACAAGAAGATTACCAAACTTGTACGACGTGACCTCCGATTAGCTAACACGCTCTTGATTGAAAAATCAATTGAGCAAAATCGGGGGTCAAAAGTGTTCGTCAAGTCACTAGGTAGAAGCCACCTGACGAAATTAACCACCTCGACGGGGAGAGTCGTTGTATCCAAAGCGGATATTCTCTCGGAAGTGGAAGACTTTTACGGCCAGCTGTACGCATCGCATGCTTCTCATCTCCCACAAAACCAGGACAAAAGAGCTACTCTAACACGCCACTACACAGAAGACCTGCCTGAGATCAGTCTGGACGAAATTGTGATGGCTCTTGGACAACTGAAAAATGGAAAGGCCGCGGGCGAGGACGGGATTACAACAGAGCTCTTAAAGTCTGGTGGAACTTCACTGATAAAAGAGCTCCAAGAACTGTTTCATGCCGTCCTCTTCACCGGGAGAACTCCACGGGCATGGCATAGAAGTGTGGTCGTCCTCTTCTTTAAAAAGGGAGATAAGACCCTTTTAAAGAACTACAGACCAATATCGCTTCTGAGCCATGTCTATAAGTTATTCTCAAGAGTTATCACAAATCGTCTCGCCCGAAGACTCGACGAGTTTCAACCTCCTGAACAGGCCGGGTTTCGAAGTGGGTACAGCACCATAGACCACATTCACACGGTACGGCAGATTGTACAGAAGACAAAGGAGTACAATCGGCCACTTTGCTTAGCGTTTGTGGACTATGAGAAGGCATTTGACTCGGTCGAAACCTGGGCTGTTCTGGAGTCCTTACAGCGATGCCAAGTCGATTGGCGATACATCGAGGTGATGAGGTGTTTGTACGACGCCGCTACGATGGCGGTTCAAATTCAAGACCAGCAGACTAAACAAATTCCTCTGCATCGAGGCGTGAGGCAAGGGGATGTTATTTCCCCGAAATTGTTCTCAAACGCACTAGAGGATATGTTTAAGACGCTGGATTGGGTTGGACGTGGCCTAAATATCAACGGCGAGTACATCTCTCACCTACGGTTTGCAGACGACATCGTCATTATGGCAGAGTCGCTAGAGGACTTGCAGTGGATGTTGGATGGCCTGGCTAACGCTTCTCAACGCATCGGTCTCCGGATGAATTTGGATAAAACCAAGGTCATGTGTAACGAGTTCGTTGCACCGGGGCCGATTGTCGTAAATGAAATCACTCTTGAAATTGTCCAGAAATACATTTACCTAGGGCAGACGCTCGAACTAGGTAGGAGTAGCTTTGAGAGTGAGGCCATGAGAAGAATCCAGTTGGGCTGGGCAGCATTTGGAAAACTTCGTCGAGTCTTCTCGTCACCCATCCCACAAAGTCTTAAGACAAAAATGTTCAACCAGTGCGTTCTACCTGTTATGACCTACGGTGCTGAAACGTGGACACTGACAGTGAAAATGGTCCGAAAGCTCAAGGTCGCTCAGCGAGCTATGGAAAGGGCTATGCTTGGGGTTTCTCTGAGGGATTGCATCCGCAATGAAGTAATTCGTCAGAGAACTAAAGTCACCGACATAGCTCAGCGTATTAGCAGACTGAAGTGGCAATGGGCCGGTCACATCTGTCGCAGACCCAATAACCGTTGGGGTAGACGGGTTCTGGAGTGGAGACCGCGAATCGGTAAACGTAGTGTAGGACGCCCTGAGACTAGATGGAGTGACGATATACGAAAGACGGCTGGTGGCGGTTGGAAACGCAAAACTGAGGATCGGGCTGAGTGGCGAAATATAGGAGAGGCCTATGTCCAGCAGTGGACGAACACGGGCTGATGATGATGACTGAACGTACGACCCCTCAGCGTTTTATTAGCATAATTGCACTACACCTGTTGCGAGTTCGGTCAGTCAGGCCTTTCATTCCGACGAAAGAGTGCTGACAAAAAAATGTATGGGTTTCTGCTCAGTGAAATGGTGCGGAAATAATAGCAGCACATCCACCATTACAAAAGACGGTATATCATTTCACAAATAAGTAATTTAATGCAATAATTAGAAAAAAATAACATCATCAATCTACAAAATTAAAACGAACATAAAAAAAACCAAATGGGAACCTGTTGATGTCTTTCTTTGCATCCTGCTCTGTCCTTTGAAGTTTGCATAACTCTATCTCGTTTTGTCCGATCATTCGTTGAAAGTAGTGCACGTCACACGGATATTCGGCTAATCACAGCGCGGGATATTACCTCGTCCTGCGCCCCCGCTGGTGAGTTGTGAATTTGTGAGATTCCTTTCATCGCCGATCAACAGGGTATCTAATCTGTGGGCACAGGTCTCCTTCCTATCATCCTATCAAATCAAGCGACAAGGAGAAAAGATCGGTTGGACAGCTTACAAATGCATAGTGCTGAATCTTATTATTTCGTACCCTTCTATCATCTTACATAGGTCTCGTGGTGGTTCATTTGACCCATAAATTTTGTTCACGGGCCTGTAGTCTATTGTCTTTGAAGAGATAAATGTTCTCCGGCGAGCAGGTTTCCTCAGAATGTATTTACTTAGTTTTTTTTTATGTTAGGGCTGGACATTACCACACAGATGATAAAATAGTTACGCATTACGCATATTATGATTTCTAAAAGCGGAAGATTCGGACCAGGACCTCCGGATCGACAGTAACCGTTTGCCCGACTAGACCAGCCATCACTTTAAATTCTGTACATCTATCTATATAATAGAAAATCAGGATATTGAAAATAAGCGCCTTAATTGAATATGCCTACAAAATAATCTTTGTCACAACTATGTGAAACTGAATCCCTGAATCTGTGTACGTAGTTTTGTTATTTTCTGGGACTTAGAATTAATTTATATCCTTTTTACTTTTTCCTCGGCTTGTTTTTTTACATTTACGTTTTGTTGGGATTTTATTTACGCGTGTATTTGCCGATGCGAGTGCAATTCGCATTCCGATCTGTTTGCCGACTGCCGGCCCACTGTACGGGTTTTCCTTCTATAAACATTGACCGGGATATACGACCGGGGGCTAAGTTACGAACTTTTTATTGTAGTAAAAAATAATAAACTTATAGGTTGGAAACAAATACATAGATAAATAAACAAATAAAAAATTGGCAGTCATATGAACTGCCGATAGAAGTGAAAACTTGCTGTTGCCCTGGTACTGGTACCTAGGAGCAAACGCAACTCTTTTATATTTCTGTTGTCCTAGTATCTGGAGATAAACGCTGGGCTGTTGGAGGTAGGTAATCGAAACTCTTTACTGTTTCTGTTGCCCTGGTACCTACCTGGGCGATTTTACCGAGTTTACTCGAAGATTTCATATCCGATCCGATCCATTATCATATCCAAGCGTGACGATTGATGAATCCATTTCACAGCCCACGAAAATTCTGTCTTTCTGTCTATAGCGCGCCTAAAGAAGTTTTCACTTCAAAAAAACATGGTGACCACCTGACCACCTCCTAATTTTTGGAAGTCGGTTAAAAATAGATGCGCATCGCTAAACATCAGGCGGGGGGGATGACGGTGATAGGCTGGCCGCACACTCGCAATATTATTAACCATATGTTTACCATGTATTTATCTTAATATATATAAATCTCCTGTCACGATGTTTGTCCGCGATGGATTCCTAAACTACTTAACCGATTTTAAATTAAATTGGCACACCGCGAGTAGGATAGTTTTTATTTCGATTAATAGTCTTTAAATGACAATATCCGAGCGCAGCCGGAATGGGCCGCTAGTTGTATAATATACTTTAGTAGTGTACGGCCTGTATTGCGGTATTGCTGTATATTATAACTCGGGACTTAAGACTTATTTTAAGACAAATTCTATTCATTTATTTCACTACAATATTTTTTTTTCAATTTTACAATTCAATTTTAGCGTTAAGGTCGCCAATTGTTTCTAAATTTTTAGGTTATGTTTTCTGTTTCATTTAAGTTTTGTTTTTAATTTAGTGCAATAAAGAGTTTATCTATCTATCTATTTTACAGTTTATTTTTTCTGCTACTGCGAAACATTTTTCGTTGTAAAAATCTAGGGGTGAGGCCTATGTTAAGCAGCTGATGATGATGATGAATAATTATGTAATATTGTATTAAACTATAGTATGGAATGTAATTTCACTCTAAATTCACACGTGCCACAATCGCTTATTCTCATAACTTAAACTAATAAATCAGCTCAACATTAGAAGCGGAGAAGAGCGGAACATAAAAAACCGGAAACGGAGCAATGGCGCAGGAATACAAACGAACTTTCAGATTTTTTTCATACTACCCTCTTTACTTCGGAAGGTGAAACGTTTCAATGGAACGTATTTTTATTGTGGAGCTTTTTTGGACGTGTATTAGTTTTCTTTACGTACAAAGGCTCTAAAAATACACAAGACTTGAGATTAATGAAAAATTGAATAGAAAAAATATATGAAATATAGGAAAATAAATTGCAAAGTAGTACTAGTAGTGTTATGTAGATACTCTTTGCAGAGTCCGCTTGGGGAAGTACCACAACTTTGCCAATTATTCTTCCGCCAATCAGTAGTGTGCAAACATTACTGTGTTCCGGTTTGAAAGGGAAATGTATCTGGAAACCTTTACTGGGGTAAGAGAGACCTTATTTGTCCAGGTGACGAGCGCAGTGCGGTGCTAGGTAATGATTCGGACTTCATGTTCCAATAGCTGCGTTTCACTGTGCTGTTATGGGCAGGCATGTTGGTTACCATCTGGCACATGTCCCGCTAGTCCTGTCACTATATACGTCTATACTATAAAAAAAATAGCAGCCTACTTTGAGTTCCCTCTGTTGGGACGCCGATCCTTCTTTCACAAAGAGAGAGCCAAGGTCATAATCCACCACGCTGGTCAAGTGCGGGTTCGCAGATGATGTATGTGCTTGAAACCTGTATTTTTGGAACATGTCGGTTACCTGGTTGATTTTCCTATACTGCTAAAACCTGTGGTGATGAAAAACATCACATTCTGCTCGTCTTGACACTGTATCATACTACCTAAACAGAAAAAAAAAACATGGAGGTACTTCCAAACTTAGAAATTATTCAGATGTGCGGGTTTTACTGACGTAGTTTCCATTCCTATTATTTTATGCCTATGTAATAATCCAGACTACAATCTGTGTTCAAAATTTCAGCTCAATCCGTTTAGTCGTTCCGTCGTGTTTGACCAACAAACTTCGAAACTTTGAAATCCTACTAATTTTATAAATGTCAATGTTTGGATGGTTGGGTATTTGAATGTTTCTTGCTCGATCACGTCGTAAAGTATAAACAGATCGGGCTGATATTAGGAAAACAGATTATAATCTGGACGAACACATATACTACTTTTGATCCCGGGGAAATAACGGGAAATAAGCGGGTATAACCGCGGGGCACAGTTAGTTTATAATATTAGCAGGATTGTTTTGTGCCTAGATGTACTTAATAGAGTAACATTAAAAACAGTACTATCTTTCTTATCCAAAGTAAACGAGATTTAAAGAAAATTTCCATCTGTACTTTCATAATGTGAAAATTTTTCTTTCTTATTTTTTGTTAATCTTAGTTTAAGTCTTGAACTGTACTGTATTTTTTTGTAGGTGTAATAAAGAGTTTTATTATTATTATTATCTTTTTAAATAAACACGGGTAAATCAACGTTTGATATAATCACTAATCAGTCCAGTCCGACTCAAAGTTTCGATCGCGTCCGGCGACGCGCGTGCTCGCTGCTCGTTTAACACTGCCAGTGTTTAACTCTCCTTGAAAAAGATCGCCGGATGCGATCGAAACTTGAGTCCGACTGGACTGACTACATCAAACGTGAATTACCCGTGTATAATTTATTTAAAACTAGCAGTGCCCCGCGGTTTTACCCGCGTAGTTCCCGTTCCCGTTATTTTCCCGGGATAAAAATTATTTAATTATTCCTATGTGTTATTCCAGACTATAATCTAACTGTATTCCAAATTTCAGCCTGATCCGTTCATACGTTACGGCGTGATTGAGCAACAAACATCCAAATATCCAAACATCCATACTTTGACATTTATAATATTAGTGCGATATTAGTGGGATAGTGGGATGTGTAATAACCACGTCAGTTTTCATACTAAAACATTACAATCCGTTTCAAAAACCCACGTTATTTTTAGAACGTTTGATTATTCTAGATTATTATTCAGACCTCGTCCTCACCTTACGTGTTCATATCGCGGAGTTTAATCGCGGCTGCGTTTTGTGTACTAATGCGAATGATATGCTGAACCTACAAGCATTGTCGGTTTTTTTAAAGTAGAAGGTTATTGGTAATCAGTCGGTATCCTTTTAAGGGCACGTTAAGTAGGTACATTAAATATGTCAACTTTTGTTTTACAGGTTTTAAAAATTCGTACCTATACTTTTTCCATACAAAATAAATAAAGTGGCCAAGTGCGAGTTGGACTCACCCATGAAGGGTTCCGTTGCAGCAAGTAACATAATACACATAGTTCTTGTAGTTCGTTGTAACTTTGATCGAAGTTTTAATAATAGTGTATTTATGTCGTACTTACTAAAAAAAACTACTCATCAGATCGAGTTCAAACCCATTTTCGTTGGTAGTTTGCTTGGTAATGTACATCGTGTATTTTTTTTATCTCTTACTTTAGAAGTTAGAGGGGGAGGGGTCACATTTTAACACTTTGGAAGTGTCTCTCGCGCAAATTATTCAGTGTAGACAAAAATAATATTAGAAACCTCAATATCATTTTTGAAGACATATCGATAGACAACATACACGTGTAGGTTTGATGAAAAAAAAAGTTTTGCGTTTTAGTTCTCGGTATAGGGGGCAACCCTAATTTTTCTTTTTTAAAATTTTTTTTGTACAAATCTTAATGCGGTTCACAGAATACATCTACTTACCAAGTTTCAACAGTGTAGTTCTCATAGTTTCGGCAAAAAGTGGCTGTGACATACGGACGTACCGACAGACAGACATGACGAATCTATAAGGGTTCCGTTTTTACGTTTTACGGAACCCTAAAAATGTGTATTTGCCCGGTCTAAAAACAGCGAACACTTCGTACCAAGAGCGCGCGCGCGATTAGAGCTAAAAAGTGGTAGAGAGGACAACAAACACTAAAAAAGTATTTTTGGAATATGTGTTGAGTTTTACCAAAAGTTGTAGAACAAGTATTGTTTGTATAAATATACAGAACATGCCCTTAAATGGACGGTTATTACCAGTAATCCTATTATATACTGACGGGACGCGCAATATATTATGCATTTGATAGTAAACTATACTCCAGCGCTTCTACCGCCTAACGAAAAACGCTTTGACGCTTTGATGCTTTGACATTGCTGTCTCTTTTCTTTTCGCTTGAAATGAAAGAGACGGCAATGCCAAAGCGTCAAAGCGTTTTTCGTTAGGCGGTAGACCCCCTGATCATAACAGCACAATACTCTGCAACTCTATGGACCATGATGTGTTCTGCATCTCGCTCGTCGCTCACAAATAAATACCACTTATCTCGTTGCTCTTTTTTTTTTTTAATAAAGCGTGACGAGACGAGCAGGACATGTGCCTGATAGTAAGCAACATGCCTGCCACATAACAGCACAGTGACACACAGCTATTGGAACATACCAAAATAAGAGTCCAAATCATTACCCAGCACTGCACTGCGCTCGTCACCCAGAGATCTAAGTTGTTATATTTATCTCTAAGCCCTGTAATTTCTCTGGAAACATTGCCCTTCAAACCGGAACACAGTAATGTTTGCACATTACTGCTTGGCGGTAGAATAATTGGCAAAGGTGTGGTACCTCCCCAGGCAGACTCTGCTAAGAGTCCTACCACTACAAAAATGCTCTATGTGTTCTTGAAGACTATAATCTACATGTTTTCCAAATTTCAGTTTTTTCCCGATCCGTTCACACGTTACGACGTGATTGAGCAACAAACATCCTACTATCCTACTAATATTATAAACTAGCAGTGCCCCGCGGATTTATCCGCGTAGTTACCGTTCCCGTCGTTCCCGTTATTTTCCCGGGATAAAAAGTCATTGCGCAACAAACGTCAAACATCCAAATATCCAAACACCCATACTTTGACATTAATAATATTAGTGGGATGACAATGTATGGATGTTTGGATATTTGGATGTTTGTTGCTCAATCACGTCTTAACGTATGAATGAACGGATCGGGCTGAAATTTGGAACACACATAGATTATAGTCAGGAAGAACACAGGCTATTTTTTATCCTGGAAAAACAACGGGAACGACGGGAACGAAAACTTCGCGGGTAACACTGCGGGGCGCTGCTAGTTTATAATATTAGTAGGAAGTAGGACTAGCTGTGCACGCAGTTTCACGTGCGTTTTAAGAGTTTTTGGTCTGTTTCGCGGATAAATAGACAAAACAAAACAGTTTTTACATTTAGTTACCTATGGTAGTTTTATTTCAACTTAGTGAAAATCTGTTAATTTGATATAACATACAGACACTCCAATTTTATTTATTTGTATGTATAGATATCGTCTCTTAAGCCATGCCAATCTATTCATATTACCACACATATAGACAAAAATGTCTGACGCACAACACTCCTCTTCTTACGTCGAAGGCCAAACAATAAAAAAGATAAAAGCGTGAAGATTCTTAAAAACAAAATTTCCCATAAACAGGGCGAAAATATGATGCATTAATAATTCGGGAAATCCTCAAAAAGTCATTAAAAATAACACTTAGAAGTTATAATCGGTCGCCGGCGTCCGGCCAAGTTTAAATTAAACTTGTCACCCTACATGGGGCCACTTGCTGATGCTTAGGCGAAAATTCAGGATGGTTCTGTACAAAATAATATATTTTTTTAGTCCTGCCAACCAGCGGTCTTGTTGTACATCAGGTAAAACCGCGGTGACCAGCTAGTATATGTATATTATGTCATCGTAAAATTGCAAATACAGTATAATTTAACGACTTATTTAATTAATTAAAGTAAATTTAAAGACTAGAGTTTAAACTAACCTAATCAAACCTACCATAGGCAATCTTACGCGTTTAATTGTAACCTCACGGTATCTGCTGTTTTACGGTAACATATCTACACAATATTATTCGTTATTTTATTAAGAGTTATGAGCCACCACTCTCTTGCAGCAGACCAAAAGCCTCCTCACCCTCCCGACATTTTTGAAGTGAAAACTTCTTTAGGCGCGCCTAGACAGATTTTTCGTGGGCTGTGAATTGAATTCATTCGTCACGCTCGGTATGATAAGAAAGGTTCGGGTAAACTCGGGACCATGGCTATTGGCCATCTAGAATTACGTCAGCCAATGGAAAAGCCTGAAAGGGCGTGGACAGGCCATCATGTGTCAGCATTTCCCATTGGCTGATGCGTTTCTAGATGGCCATGCCAAGATGGCGAGGCCACGCCCTCCGGTTACACCCGTGTAGTTTCCAAGGTAAGCTATCAAATTCTGAGTTATAAGTTTTCACTTCTATCGGCAGTTCCTATGACTGCCATTTTTTTTAAATCCTCATCCATCCATGTCATCCAATCTTTTTGGTATGCGTTATCATCATGTGTATTATTGCAAAAGTTATGCAGTGAATTTCCCGAAATATAGATTTTTTTCATCGATGATAATTTTATAAGTGCTAGTTGACCGTCATCACACCCGACATTAAGCCACGTTGCTGTCTACGATAAAGCGCGCTTACCTGTAAACAACTGATGGAGACTTGCTTTGAAGAAACTCAGATAAAACCATTACTTTTTTAGTTGTGATAGGACTGACTCTCTTGACTTAATAGTGAAAACATCAAGATTGTAACCATAGGGAAAAATCCAGTAAGGCGCCGCAGTCCGCAGCCTAGAATAATAAAATAAAATAAATAAATATTGGTGGACAATTCAGACACAGAAGTTCTTATCTTATCTTTCTCCTTCTAGTCTTTGAAACGAGGTCACTATTTCGAGCTATAAGCAGTCCAATAGAAAAAGAGCAAAGTAATAATATTAAATCAAGTAGATCAGTACCATACTTTCCTAAATAGAACCGATGAAAATCAATAGCTTTGCGGTGATGTCAAGACTTATCCAGGTAATATTTATAAAAAACTAGGTAACCTGGAGAACTTCGTACCACCATCCGTATTTTTCGTTAATGTTTTCTAAATTTCATAGTAAACAAACATTGTGCTTGTCCTAACAATTACGAACACAAAGAACAAATAATCATCCAATTTGGTGTAGGCGTTCAAAAGTTATAAGCGTACATACATTTGGAAGATGCATTTTTAATACATATAAGATAATTTAATTGTAGTGATATTTATAAAACGTATAAATGTCAATATGTTTTTTGAAGACAAAAATTGTTTCTTGCCACGGAACCCAAATTCTTCTTGAATATTCTCCGCGTCCGCGACAGAACTGATGCATACGAAATTAGGAGTTTTTGAGGGTAATTCCATTTCGAGGGTCCCGTCTCGTTTCCTCCTACGGAACCCCAATTTAATTGTGAACGGAAATCGACTTTTGATTGATGTGTTCTGGCCGCGTGGCTCCGGATTCAATAGAGACCTCGTTTTTGCTGTTTACCTCCTTCGTGGGTAGAAATATCTTTATTTAGAAGAAAAAAAATTAGCAGTCATAGGAACTGGCGATTAAAGTAATAAACTTATAACGCAGAATTTGATAGCTTACTTTGGAAACTACGCGAGTGAAACCGGAGGGCGTGGCCATGGCCATCTAGAAAAGCTGACCCATTTCTAGATAGCCAATGGTCCCGAGTTTACCCGAAGGTTTCTTTCATTCCCGAGCGTGATGCTTGAAGTTAACTTACAGCCCACAAAAAATCTGTTTCTGACAGACAGACAGACAGAAATACTTTATTATGCACACTAACATACTAATACAGTGAACAAACAATCTATACTAATATTATAAAGCTGAAGAGTTTGTTTGTTTGTTTGAACGCAAGGATCTCTGGAACTACTGGTCCGAATTGAAAGATTCTTTCTTTGTAGGATAGTCCATTTATCGAGGAAGGCTATAGGGTATTTAACATTACGCTACTATCAACAGGAGCCGAGCATGAATGAAAAATGTAACAAAAACGGGGGGAAAATATTGCTTTTAGAGAGCTTTCGTTGCGTGACAGCATTTGTAATATGTTAAAGGTTGCGTCATTAGAACCTAAAGTAACCGAATTTGAACAAAATTTGAATCGGTACGACAATTTTCGATAGATGGCGTAGTAACGCGCGCGCGTTCAGATAGTATCAAATAAAATAACTTATTACTAGTGCCATAAATGGCGGCCTTATCGCTTATAGCGATTTCTTCCGCCTTCAGTCTTCTTCGATTTATTTTCTGATGCGCCAAAAGCAGTTTTCACTTCAAAACAGGGCTATGCTTGGGATTTCTCTGAGGAGTTGCATCCGCAATGAAGTAATTCGTAAGAGAACCAAAGTCGCCGACATAGCTTAGTGTGATATCAATCTGGTGTGGCAGTGGACCGATCACATCTGTCGCAGACCTGATAACTGTTGGATTAGATCATCGTCAATCTTCACTATATAAATGAAAAAAAAAACAAAAATCTGTCCACCCTAGTCCACTGCTAGACATAAGCCTCTCCCGAGATCGGCTTTCTACTCTTGGCTTTTCTTCTCCAGCCACTGCCTGCCTGTCTTACGCATATCGTTACTCCATCGGGTTTTACGCTACGCTTGCCGATTCGCGATATAGTAGACTGAAGTGTTAAGTAGACTTAACACTTCTATCGTAACGGTTATTGGTCCTAAGACTGTTTTTTTTTATATATTATAAAGTTACGAGACGAGCGGGACATGTGCCTGATGCCTGATGGTAAGCAACATGCCTGCCACATAACAGCACAGTGACACACACCTATTGGAACATGAAGAGTCCAAATCATTACCTAGCACTGCACTGCGCTCGTCACCTAGACATCTAAGATATTATATCTCTAAGCCCTGTAATTTCTCTGGAAACATTGCCCTTCACACCGGAACACAGTAACGCTTAAACATTACTGCTTGGCGGTAGAATAACTGGCAAAGGTGCGGTACTTCATCAAGCGGACTGTGCCAAGAGTCCTACCACTAACTTAACCCACTGCCATTCAGCTTGCTAATACGTTGAGCTTTGTTGACAACCTTCATTCTTTTATGGATGACTATGTTTCGTATCTCAGTATCGTACCTCAGAAAGACATTCCACAGCACGCTGTGCGATCTTAAACTTGTGGACGGTCTTAACTTTATTCACACACAAAATAATCAACAACAAACTTTATAACCAACTAGCGGCCCGCTCCGGCTTCGCTCGAATAATATCCTAGATATCAACTGCAGCGCCATCTGCCGGGGTGATTTGTGAATCTAAACCTTCCAGGGCCCTACCCAAACGTATACAAAAAAAATCATTCAAATCGGTCCAGCCGTTTAGGAGGAGTTCAATAACAACGAAAAGTGGCATTGATTTTTATATATATAGATGCGACAAAACAAGGCCATGCTTGGTTTAAATAATAAATATCAAACCCAAGGAAAGCAGTGTGCAGTCGGTATCCATAAATTTAAAAATCCCAATTAAGAATATTATAGTTCTAAATTAAATTAAAAACATAAAAAATGATGACGCATCACAATTCGCACCTCTGATACAGATCGCCCCTTCCAAACCCGTGTTATTATTAATAATTAATTACTATTATTTAATAGCGCCAGATTATTATCTATCATTAACTTTAGACCGCTATTAAGTTTTATTAGTTGTTAAATCGAGACCTTTAAAGGTGATCTATCGTAAAATATGTTATTATGTGGAATTACTTAGTAATGTTGTAAGACATTGAATACTTTTTCTGGACTCGATCAGGACCGAGGAAGATGACGTGGTAGAAGAGAGGCCTAAACACAGCAGTGGGATAAATAGAAATACATCATCCTACTAATATTATAAACTAGCAGCGCCCCGCGGTGTTACCCGCGTAGTTCCCGTTCCCGTTGTTTTTTCCGGGATAAAAAGTAGCCTATGTGCTCTTCCAGACTATAATCTGTTTGTGTTCCAAATTTCAGCCCGATCCGTTCACACGTTAGGACGTGATTGAGCAACAAACATCCAAACATCCAAATATCCAAACATCCATACATTGACATTTAATTTTATAATATTAGTAAGATCCATGTTTGGATGTTTGGATGTTTGGATATTTGGATATTTGGATGTTTTGATGTTTGTTGCTCAATCACGTCCTAACGTATGAACGGAGCGGACTGAAATTTGGAACACAGATATGGTCTAAGATCCGGCTGCAGAATCTCTACGTTCATCGCGTAGTTAATCCAATTCACATTTGAACAAACATTTATGATTAGGAGAATAAGTACATTGATAATAGGTTGCCAGTCAATAAGTGGCCGCAAGTAATTTTAATTAAATTATAATAGATCCAACCGTTTATTTTCTTTTTGACAGCACCAATAGAACGTAGCTGCGTCATGTTACGCAAAAGTTCACTTTTAAATGCGAGGTTTTAAAAATATGGCAACTGCTTAAATTTGCTCCTTGATCCCGTATAATAATCATCTTTGACGAATTGAGTCCATAAGTGCAGTAGTTTTTTTATAAATTACATAAAACGACAAACGTTTATAAAAAATTACGTTCTATGGCTATCAACATCACCCATAGAACGTATTTTTTTGGCGGACTCTGCTAAGATTCCTACCACTACGAAAACTACTTAGAAGAAACCAATTTCTCGAAAATTTAATGATTTTATAACTTTCATGTTGTGTTTCATGTTAGTATCTCTTTAATGAATTCAGTAAACCGTCAACTGTGCAATAATATCGTGACTTCGGCATTTCCCCAGGAATTGAATGCGGCTTTATCATGTTTTCGATCCCCTACAAGATAATATTAAGGTAAGTTTACACATTGACCAAAGCGGAAGCTATCTTGTGCCATGGATTTTAATTATTCAGGTACATATTTATTTTCATTATTTAGCGTAATTATTACATCTTAAAATTTAAAAAGCTTTTTCATATTATTCTGGAAGTACCATAAACAGCCCACTGCTGGGATGCGGGGCCTTCTCTCGCAAGGAGAGAGTCAAGGCCACAATCCACCACGCTGGCCCAGTGCGGGTTGGAGATTCTAGGTACATGTCGGTTTCCTCACGATGTTTTTCCTTCACCATTTTAAGTTAGCGGCATTACGCACATGACTTCGAAAAGACGTGCGCGTGGTTTTGAGCCCGGGATCGGCAGTCGCCATTCTCCCGACTAAACCAGCCGTAACTTTTAAACTAGCTGTAACTTACTAGACCAGCCGTAACTTCTAAACCAGCCGTAACTTACTAGACCAGACGTAACTTCTAAACCGTATCTTCATTTCTAACTTCACACTTACTTATCTGAAAGTACAAATAATGTCATTCAAATCAGAATACAGTGATATACGCACGATATAGATATATACATACGATATGCTTAAATATCGCACAATATATATTTATCCTCATAGTACTGTATATGTAGAGGTATAATAATATCTGCATTATTATTTGGATGTGTACATCTGTACATTTTGTATTATATCTCTCAGTACGGCCCAGCTTTATCCACATCTTGTTTCCGATCCCCCAAAAGATATGGTTATATTCTATTAATGACTTATTTACCCTTGCTCATTTCACCCTCGCGTTGATGTTATCGGACTCAACCCTCAAGGAATTATTTGAGGTATTTGCTGATGATTGTTTGATGCACGATTACATTTTTGATAAGATCTTTAGGACTATTGGTTTTATGCTTTTTTTAAACTTTTTTTGTACAATTACTTCTGAGAACGTGTTTTGGTTGTTTTGGTAGTTGAAGCGTAGTGGCGAGAATGTTTGATTTCACTACCGTAAGGTTGTAGGTTCTAGTTTCGCCTGCACTTAGGAATGTTTTTAATTTTAAAGTGAAGTTGTACAAGTAGGTATATGATCACTACTGGTTTTAACTGTCTAAGAACATATTGTATAAAAACCGGCATATTTCGAGAATGACATCTTTCGAAGAACATGGGCCATTAGCCTATCGACACTTGTTCCGCTCTGTGTATTTTGTCATTGACTCTCTCCTTATAAGAGATAACTCGAGTCCTAGAACAACGTATACAACGTGTGCTGATGTACTGTGAATTATTATTATTTGGTGTGTAAAATATAATTCTAAATAGGCGAGACGACTAAAATAAACTAATTAGTTCGTCAATTAGATTATTAAAAAATGTTGTACCTACACACACGTATTTTCATATGTTTCACAAACAAAAAATGACGAAGATACAGTGCTTAGAAGTTTCGAGTAACGTCACATTATGGTACGATTTTTACTATAGAGCGTCACAACCGTCACAATCCGCCACTCCGGATGCTTGGTGATCTATATCTCTGTCAATTTTTGATACTTTTCATATTTTTCCATAAGTTGAATGGTGTATTTTTGACTCTGTCGTCATCCCAATTACGAATCATTATTTTATTTTATATGCCACTAGCTGAATCGTGCGCGCGTTGCTACGCCATCTATCGAAAATTAGTCGTACTAATTCAAATTTAGAACAAATTTGGTTATTTTAGATTCTAATGACGCAACCTTTTAATAGATAGACACATACTGTCACGCAACGAAAGCTCACAAAAAGCAATATTTTTCCCGTTTTTGTTACATTTTTCATTTATACTCCGTTCCTGTTGATAGTAGCGTAATGTTAAATAGCCTATAGCCTTCCGCGATAAATGAACTATCCAACAGAAAACGAATCTTTCAATTCGTAGCAGTAGTTCTCGAGATCCTTGCGTTCTTCGTGCGTGCTTCAACTTCTTCAAACTCTTCAGCTTTATAATATTAATATAGATATAACATATTTTTTTTCGGTATTGAAATACCTTACAAAAGTTGGTAATAATAATAAATAAATAAATAAATAGTTGTTGGTCATAATGTTTAAAATAAAGCGTCAATTTGATCTTATGTACAAGTGAACGTTTTTATTATTATTATTTGGTGCAAGCGTGCTGTGTAACTCTGTACATTGCTCGGAAATACAAAAATATACTATTACCAATTCCACAATAAAATCCAATGCATTTACTATTATTTTTTATTGATACCAATATCAATGCAAAATAGCAATTCACCCATCGAATTCTATGTAATTCAATCAGTGATATTATCTAAAGCGTTTTTAAATCTCTACTTAACATGAAAGCTCATATTTAACATCCAATACACTTGCATTAATCCGAAGTTATTAACACTTACGCCTACGTAAGTTTAATTCAATAAAATTAGCATATCGGGTCGAATGAGATATCATTAATGGAAATACGTGCTCTTTGCGGATGGTCTGAGTTTGGCGTTTATATGGATTTAATGTATTATTTTTGTGATAAAATTGCTTATGGCTGGAATTTGGTGACTATAAGGTTAAAAATACTTACTAGAAGTTAAAGTCAGCTGAGTTACAAAAAAAAAACAATTTACAAAGGTCTAGTTTATGTGTTATTCCAGACTAATCTGTGTTCCAAATTTCAACCCGATCTATACACACGTTTCGACGTGATTGAGCAACATACATCCAAACTTCCGCATTTGTTTTAATATTAGCAGGGCTATTTTGGAAATTTGGCGTACTACCAATATTCTGTGAAAATATCATGCATCTACCTATAAAAGTTCGAAAATATAACACTAAATAATTCAGACAGGCACATATAATATATATTTCCGAGCGCTTGGTCGACGCGACGCGTGACCAAAATGCTAGCGTTTATTTGGCCCAACGCATAAGCATTGCCATTCAGCGTGGTAATGCCGCCAGCATGCTGGGTATGCTTCCGATTGGTAGTGGGCTTGATGAACATCTTGATTATCTGTAGACCTTCATTGGTCTATGGATAATTCAGGTGTGCTTAGTGTAAGTAGTTGTTAGGTATGTAGCGTAGTGTAGTTCTCATTGTATTTTAGTTTTGTTAATAAAGGCTCTGCCAATTCTAAAAAAATGTATATATGTTTTTTGGCACATATTAAGTAAGAATCTCATTTTTCCCGAAAAATAAGGAATCCTAAAAGTAAGCAAATACTGGCAAACTCAACGTTTTTTCGGTATAATATTAGTAAATATTATACCTTTTTAATATAAGAATTTATAAGATATTTAGACATTTATAACTTACTATCGGGTAAAACGTGTGCTCGTTTATCGTTGTTATTAAAAGAAACCTCGTGTGTTGCGATATTCTCAAGGTTTTCTGAGATAGATATACTTTTCTTTTTTCATTCTAGAGAAAGAATGTTGCCATGTTTCCTCCCACTCACACCGCGCCGTCTAAAATGGAAATCCCTTTGTAGAGTCTGCGCCACCAACTGAAGTCCTCCGGCGAAACAGTTGAACTACGCTACTTACTACTACTACTACTTACGCTACTACATACAATCGTTTACGTTTATCGCTGTAAATAACGTCAGTGGCGCCGTTCATTGATGGTCTTGTGTGACGGCGCGGAATCTTTATTCCGGCATTCAAAGCATGTTTTTTTTTCTTTGAAATGTAAAAATAAACGGGATTTCTTTACCCATTTTTTCTTTATATTTCTAATGAGACATGTGATATGATTTTTATATTCTTGAGGGATGTGCGTTTTGTTAATAAAACAGAATGATGAAATTGAAAAAATAAATTGACTATGGCATATATGGATAACCTCTCAGTGAACTAAACTTAGAAATAAAATAATGCATGAAAATCGGTCAATGTTGCATTGAGACAGCGAAAGTCATCCAGATAATCAATTTTAGATTCTTGTTGATATTTTTTAACACCGCTTCACCGATTTCGATAAAACTTTCATAGGATTGATTACCTCTGAAGTATATATAAGATCTAGATTAAGGGGTTTCTTTTGAAGTGAGGGCGCAGGTTCCGGGAGACTACGGGTGACTCCCGATCCGGCTCGTTCCTGGAGCCAAGGTTGGCCATTGTCATTTAACGTGGAAACGCGGCGACCGTCATAGGTATATACCTATTATTTATTTTATTATTTATTTATTTATTGAGATAAAAACGGATTACCAATTATAAATATCTCACACAATACTCACATAACTAACATTAAAATTTACCAATATGTGTAAAACAATTAAATTATTTTCACTGCATACTACATTATTATTACTAGGAATACATTAAAGTTATTAAATTAAATCGATGTTTACAAATTAAATAAAACAAGTCAATTTAAAATAAAAATCAGTCAAATTAATCACGGTCGTCAATCAATAAATCTTCTTTTGCATTCAAATCCCACTGGTCAGTAAGGTTTGCACAATATTCTAATATTATTTTTCGTAGGAGGTTCCAATTATCACAAAAAATGTCAATATCAGTATTAGCGGAGAGGAGAGCATTGAGGTGGCGTTGAATTCGGACCAGCGGCGTCATAGCGCGCGCGGCAGTCCGGCTACTTTTTAGGTGGAAAACCCTATGTAGTTGTCCTCGTCTGTTCGTGACACCTGGTGTCTCTGGCACACTCAAAGAGCACATTAAACTGTGTAAATCCAGGGAGTCAATCGATCCCCTAAGAATTTTGCACCCAGTAAGAAGTTGGTCCACTAGCCTTCTGACTTCCAGCGAGTTGTACCCAAGCTGACCGAGTAGAAACTTTGTTGGATAGAGATATGGATAAAAACCATAACATTTTTTATAAAGTGATCTCAAGAAAGCCTTTTGAACTTTCTCCAATGTTCGAGTGTAAGTGACGCGGTGTGGGTTCCAGACGCAGGCGCTCGACTCGAGCTTACTCCTTATCAGAGAGTTGTATAAGGTCTTGACAACTAAAGGATTATCAAAGTCTTTAGCGTTTCGCATAACGAAACCCAGACGACGGTAAGCATCCTTGGCCAAGTCGGTTACATGGTCATGAAATGTAAGACCGCGATCAAACTTCACCCCCAGATCACGAATGGTATTCACTCTATTTATGCATGAACCACCAAGGCAGTATTTAAAGTTGATGGGAGTTATTTTCCGGTCGAAAGTCATCACATTGCATTTAGCTACATTGAATGGTAACTTATTATCCGTCGCCCATGCGAAAACATTATCAATATCTTCTTGCAAACCAAGGCAATCGCCAGACGTCCTAATTTCGAGAAAGAGTTTAACGTCATCCGCGTACAATAAACACCTGGCATTTCTTAAAGCCCTGGGAAGGTCATGGATCATAATTTGAAAGAGTAGCGGGCCAGTTATGGAACCTTGACTTACACCAGACTTGGTGTGATAAGGCTCGGAGACATGGGTACCGTGTCTAACATACTGTTGCCGATCCTTCAAATAGTCTGCGAAAAATTTCAGGAGGCCGGGAGTGAAGCCCAGTACAGATAGTTTCCGCAATAAGATATCGTTGTCAATTTTATCGAAAGCCTTTTGAAAGTCGAAATAGATCACGTCAACCTGTGAGCCACGATCCATAGCATTGGAGATGAATTCAACCAACCCTAACAAGTTGGTGTTTACAGATCGGCCTCGCCTAAAGCCATGCTGCTCTTCTCCTATTTGCTGTTTGACCTGTCTATATACTTCGCCGTGCAAAACGTGTTCGAAGACTTTCGCAGGTGCACACAAGATTGCAATCGGACGATAGTCTTCAACCGATGACTTGTTGGCCGTCTTCGGTATAGGGGTAACTCTGGATAATTTCCATTGTTCTGGGTATATTCCTTTTTTTAGCGACAAGTTAAAAATGTGGTAGATTGGAAGGATCAGATCTTTTTTACCTGACTTTAAAATAAAACCAGGTAAATTATCGGGGCCCGGCGAGCCACCTACCTTCAACCTATTAAAACTGCGCTCGATTTCCCAAGGAGACACAGTGGGTATGCTGATAGAACCACGACCACCGTCCAAATCCAAACACGAGTCAACGTCCAGCGCTGGCTGCTCGTCCAGAAAAACGCTGGAGAAATAGGCTGCAAAAGCCTCGGCAGCATCTAATCCTGAGTATAGGGTACCCTTATATGACACACAGGGTTCGAAACCACCCTTAGATCTAATAGAATGCACATGATTCCAAAGATTCTGAGGACACCGTAGCAAGTTCTCTTCTATACCCAACATATGAGACTTGTACGCTTGGGTGATACGCGTTTTAAGGTTAGCTCGCAACTCTGAAAACGTTCCACAGGTAGTGACACAGTCCGATCTCAACCAGGTTCTGTGCAGTCTGCTCTTACGCCGAATGTACCTATAGACTACAGGCCCGTGAACAAAATTTACGGGTCAAATGAACCACCAGGAGACCTATGCAGGATGATAGAAGAGTGTAAAGTATTAAGATTCAGCACTATGCCGTCACTTATAAGCTGTCCAACTGAGTGTGATTGAATACCTCTTTTAATCTATTATTCCGCAACGCCGCCGCCGTACAAAAATTATGCGACAAGGAGAAATGATCGAGAATTGCAACCCCCCCCCCTCTTCAATTGCACTCAGTTGGACAGCTTACAAGTGACGGCATAGTGCTGAATCTTATTACTTTATACCCTTCTATCATCCTACATAGGTCTCCTGGTGGTCCATTTACTACGTAAATTTTGTTCACGGGCCTGTGGTCTACTACATTTGCGCCACGAGTATTCGGGGATTAGTTTTTAAGGGGGAAATTGATTGACAAATTAATTTTGACATCGAACTTTCTTAGGTGTTCGAGTTTTGTTGTAGATAAATCAATATTAATCAACAAAAAACAATCATAAAAATCGATTCACAATGAGCGTAGCTATCGCGTAACATATATTATGTACATTTAAAAACACACCTATTTATCTACAAATTGAGAATCTCCTTTTTGAAATCGGTTTAAAAAGTGAAGTGAAGTGAAGTTCCTAAAGGAAGGAAAATGCCGTGAAAAAACCGACACTTTTGTAAGATTTTTTTTTGGCAAAGATGGTCTCGAATCTCATTGTGGGATAATATGTTTGTGCTTCCCTCTGTCTCTATAATATCAGGCGGAAAGAAAGAGCAATATCGAAGCTAAGACAATTTTGGTTAGAACGTCTAGGCTGCGGAATGCGTTGCTTGAGTGGGGTTTTCCCGGTGGTTGCAATCTTGGTATCTTCAAATCGAGAGTGAATCGGTTTCTTCTAGGTGTTAAGAGTGCGCCTAATGCCAGGGAAAAATCAGTTTTCACCCGCGCGACGCGTTTCGAATAGCATGACACAGTTTGGAGGAAAAATCAATATTAAATCAGGAGTCCATTTTTGACCAAGTTTTATTAAATTACTCAATAATTAAACATAATTTTAAAAAAGTGTTCGGTTACTTTACTAGAACGTACATTTAGGAATTTTATTACTAAAAAATAAGGTTATCGCTGATAATTTGGAGTACTCGAATTAAAACGGGTTTTTTCGGTGTCATTTTTATTTTTTTATTGTAAAAAACTCTGCTCTATTTTTAAAATTCTATTCGGTTATTGTGCTTCTTCTTGATTGTACCCACACGTCAATATTGTATTTTTGTCGTAGTTTTTAGTTTCTTAACTTCAGTGAGCGGCGTCGAAAATGTCCTTTTTTCGTTTTTGTTCTGGCACTAGGCGCCCCATTAACGCGGTGGAATCCTCGCGTCCGTTTCAGTGCCATCTTAAAATAAGACTAAACGGGTTAAATTAAGATTGAATCGTTTACAGTTTAGAATGTTCACACAATTAATTTCCTATTATTTTTTGAAACAATAAAACAAAGAGCGTTTTTGCATTTCCTCATACTTTGGAGATAAAAGAGTTTCCTGTTACTGGATGGGGCATCTCCCTTCTTACCCCACTGTTAGGTATCATGTACACAGACAAGCGAAGCGTAAACTTTTTGAATTCATTGCGTTAAGCTATGGTGGCTGGTGGCCTAGCTAGACCATCAAATTTTACGATTTTAATGCTTTGTTTTTTAAGTATATTTTTGAAAATAATTGATAGAATTTCTGTTTTTGGCCGGGGAAACATTTTGAGTCAGTTAGAAGCTTGAGCGGGAATGACGCTATAATTCATAAAAAAGTCGATTAGCGACTAGCGATCAAATAAATAAAACGTTATTGTGAGTAATGCGGTTGTAGTGGTAGGACCTTTGCCTACCGTCCAAAGTAATGTGCAAACATCATAACGCCCGGTTTACGGCTTTGTTGGCATAGTTTTTACGTGCGATTATATTTCGTCACGCCACCTTTATCAGGACTCTTTCCAGAGTATATCTGGGGAAGTACATCACCATTGCCACTTATTCAACCTACAAGAAGTACTTAATGTGTGAGCATCACACTGTTCCGGTTTGAAGGGCAAAGTTTCTAGAGAAAGTACACAAGGTACAGAGATAAATCATCTTATATCTCTGCGTGACGAGTGCAGTGCTAGGTAATGATTTGAACTCTTCATGTTCCAACAGCTGCGTAACCCTGTGCTGTTACGAGAAAGCTTGTTGCTCACCATCAGGCAAATGTCTTCCTGTCGCACTATACTATAAAAAAATGCTAAAAGACTATGCTATAACCAAGCTTGGTTATAGCATAGCTCGCAGTGTAGCCCGATCATCCCCCGCTGCCCCGGGGTTGCGTTTGACGTGGAGAATCAGTAACAATATCAAAGAGACGAGCTGGTAATTAAACAACCCCCGTAGATGATACACACGGTCGTCACAAATGGAGAGCATGCATTATTTTAAGGGACCTACGGAATTTTTAATTGTCAATTTTTTAGCCGCGTTTTATTTTGTTCGGGGATAATCTTAGGTGTTCGCGTCACCATCTTGTATGACGGTGACGTACTATGCCACATTAGTGTTGTTTAATACTAAAATTCTAAGTTATAAGTTCACTTCTATCAGGAGAAATGGCGGTTGGAAACTTGTGATCGATACAAAGTAATGTAAAACAGCGGCTAAATGTGTAATGGTAACCATGGTAACTCGCCTATGTTATGCCTATGCACATGGTAATCTAGAAATACCCTGGCATTTCTAGATGGCCATGATTCTCACCCGAATATTTCATTCACTTCCGAGCGTGACGCGTGAGCTCAATTCACAGCCCACGAAAAATCAGTGAGTGGTGTGCCAAAACAAGTTTTTAAAGAAGAAAAGAAGTTAGGCGGTAAAACCCCGGAACAAGGAGGTCGTGGAACAAAGATGTTAGGTAGCTATTGCGTCTGTGTGCCCCTGGAAGCGCCATCACAAACGCAAAGAGCGCTCACTGAATTATGTATCAAAGCGTGATCGAACGGCTTTTGTTGCTAATTGTGTCTCTTCCAGCATCCGCGTTTTAAATCCGTGGCATTTGCAATGGTGATCTGTGTCCTGTACGTGCTGTTTTATACTTTACCACCTATAAAATAGGAACTATATTTATGTGGCGAATTGTTAAGAATAGGATCTTGGAGATTTAAATGGGATTACGCGTAGACAAGTATGTTTACCCTATTGCACAACAAGAAGGGGATGTTTATTGTTTACGTATGTTATGTGGAGTATGGCTTTAGATGTATTTTTGATTTCAGCATAAGTATCTCATTACAAAAACACAACAAAATTTATAAAAATTGTCGATTTTGGTTGTATATTTAAACTATTTTACACGCGTAAGTGTTTCTATACCCATTTTTTGGTTCTCTGCCTTTTCGCAGAAAATTATTTGGCCGATTAATTATTTATTTATATATTATTTTATATTTATTTTATATATTATTTTGGCTGATTAATTTTTATTTCTCCGAATAATTATTTGCCAAACTTGTCACATATTTTTGTTTTATTTCCCAACCTAACATTTGTCAACTGTACGTTTGGCCGGCCTTTTATAATGACACTTTTCAAAAAGCCAATTTTCATGTAGTTTGGGCATCGTCTACGCAACCAAAGTGGTGACTCCCGCTCTGGGTCGTTCCTGAGGCAGAGAATAGCTATCGCTATTCAGCGAGGCAACGCAGCCAGCGTTTTGGGCACATTTGCACCAGGATCGATTCAGGGTGGGTTATTTAGTTAATGACTTTGTGGACCTGTGTTTCGATAATTAATGTAATTTTTAATTGTATTATAATAATATATAAACTGATTATTGTTGTATAGTGTGTGTGTTAGATTTCGAAAAAGCTGCTATACTGAGTCTTCGCTAAAATTTTCAAGAAATTTATTTACGAGGATGCCATTTTCATTTGGGATAAATTATGTATATATGGTTGATGTTATTATTGGGATATTTTTTCCAATGTAGCACCACATATTGAAGTGCGCTGTGTACTGAAACAAAAGTGATTTGGTTGTGGTCTTCTTGGTCATAGTTCTAAACCTAACCAATTCCTTCCAATTTCACCTAAACTTCGTTGCGCAGTTCGATATTTTGCAAATGTATATGTAGATTTCTGTTACAATTTGGTTCTGGCACTTTGCTGGCCGCTGCCGCGTGCGTTGTTGGTCACAGTTCTAACCTAACCTAACCGATTTCTTCCGATTTCATCTACACTTCGTTCCGCATTTTGAAATTCTGCAAATGTATATGTAGACTTATGATGCTATAAAATTATATGTACTTAACATTAGTTTTTCTTTTATCAAAATTTAAATGTACGAAAAGGGAACTGATACACATACGTAAGTAACGTTATTCGTCTAAAAGTTGTTTGGCGTAGTGAAAGATTTGGCAAATGATAAGTGCCCTGAACGTGTTGTGTCATTATAATAATCTGCTAAACAATAATTCTGCCAAATGAAACGTTGTCTTGCAAACATTTGACAATCGTTAGTTGCCAAAGTGAAACATCGGCGAACCATTGGTCGGCAAGTGATAATCGGCCAATCAATTTACGACAAAAAGGCAGGATCCCCCATTTTTTATTTGCGACATCATTTTATATTTTATTTTTTATGTATATGGATGGCTTAATGAGCTGCGCTCATCACCCAGGGATACAAGATGATCTCTTCGCGGTGATATTTTTATGGAAATATTGCCCTTCAAATCGGAACACTGCAATTTTTGCACATTACTACTTGAAACTACTACAAAGAATAAGTAATTATCATGTGGTAATTCACCAGGCGGCATATGCAGAGAGTCTTAGCATAATTAAAATATAACAGTACCTACATAAGTCTAGGTAAAACATTTATTGTTAAATTGTTATCAACAAATACTTGTAAGACTATTAAGTATGTTGTTATTAATAATATCTTTTTCAGCAGACAAAATAAATGAGAATAATAACAAGTGAACGATCTCATAATACTAATTGTAACATTTAATTTAATAAACTCAGCGTCCACGTTTTGAGGCGAACGGTAGCAAATATTACTAAGGCGAAATTTCTACGAGTGACTTTTTCTCAATATTTTTTTATCAATCTTAGTTTGTGCTAGCAGTGCCCCGCCGTTTTACCCGCGTAGTTCCTGTTTCCGTTATTTTTCTGAAATTAAAAGTAGCCTATGTGTTCTTCCATAGAATAATCTATCTGTGTTCTAAATTTTAGATCAATCCGTTCATACGCTACGACGTGATTGTGCAATAAACATCCAAACATTGACATTTATAATACTATTATAATAGTAGGATTAAGTAAGTACATTGAGTCGATTTCAAACTAGACAAAACAATTGTGTGTGTACTTATGTAACTACGCACTCAAGAAGTTTTTACTTCTCTTCTCTTTATTTATTCCTCGTGCTAAGGAGTCTTTGAGTTTTGATAAATACTAAGTAAGAAGTCAGTGCCAAGCATTTCAACTACAGAATAGATAATATCTTCAAAGCACGAAGTAACCTGAATTTAGTTGCAATATTTACTAACATTTTGACTAGCTAACGTCAGGGCGTTGGTTTTTAGTGACGGTGTGCGCGCGCATAGTAAAATTAACATTACATTTAAAATTACTCTCATCAGTTTTACGTAGGCTGCTTAAGCTCATGCACAATTATAACATTTAAAGTAGATGATAAATAATATGAAGTAGCGGCTCCAACGCTGTAAGACGCTCGTGGAAACGTCCTCTCATTTAAATGCACCTTCTAAATTATAAGGCTTACGTTAGGAATTCAATTCTTAAGCCATTTGCTTTATGGAACGCTGTACTTCGCCAAATTACTAATTTCAAATTCTTCCTAACACCCAACTATGGGGAAAGATTAACTTTGAAACGCAGATGTGACAGACAGCAGATGTTGTGAGAGAATAGCTGCCGTTTTCAGAATGCCTCAAAATCAATAAGTATTTTTTTTGACAATATCCAATTCGAATAATAAAAAGATATAACAATAAAAGTCGCTTCTAAAAAGCGACTCCAGGGTTGCTGTGTTTAGTTTCTAAAAAGCGATTAAGTCGCCGGTCGCCGATGCTAAAAGTAGCAAGTGTGCTGTAGCCCTTACAGATAGAATAATGTCTGAGGCCAGTATTCATATGCCAGTATATATTGTCAGAATATATCCCTACTTAGTCTGTGGTGCTGTCATTATGACATTGCAGGATTTTTGTATTGATTCTCAAAATGTTTTTACATTTTTAATTATTTTTACTCGAATGCTTTAATTTGCTACAACAAAAATGGCAACCGTGGATTATTACAAACGTTGGCTTGCGGTTAAAAAACAACTTAACGCTGTGTTATTGGAAGATGCAAAAATCCATGATCAAGCGATAAATTACATTGGTCTCAAACCTCAATCAAATGCTGTAGAAATTGTGTCCAGAATTTACGCCAAATATGTCTTGTTGTATAACCAGATGTGCGATATCTATGATCAAATGGAACAGGTACAAAGACGACCGTTCATTAAAAAAATTATAGACGCTATCACCTGCCGCATCCTGGATTTAAAGGCATCCCTCGAAGAAATTGAAGTTTTCGAATACACGTACCCCGACAATGCATTACAGCAAATGATCCTATCACCAGTGAATATACAAATCGTATGTCCGTTCTTTTATCCATTTGAAATCAGACAAAAAGAATTGCAATACATCGTCGATCAAATCTTTGCCGGTAATCGACTTGGTGATCCTGAACTCACTCCGTCTGAAATGGAAAGAGCTGAAGAGGAACGACTAGAACAAGAACGAATAAAACAAGAAGAAAAACAAGCTGAAAATATGAGAAAGCTGGCCTTGGGCCTAAATATCGAGGAAGCTTTCGATGAAAAGCAGCTCAGTCCTCATGCGCTTGAATTAAGAAGAAAACATCAAGAATATCAAACAAACATAAATAATATTCATCGCATGGAAAGATCCCGAGTAATAATAAGAGCAATTTTACATAAAAAAAACAAAGACGAAAAGCTTTATTTGGAATTATCTGGATTGAAAAAACCCCCGAACTCAGAGGAACTTCGGAAAAAAGCCGGAGAGCTAATTGAAGATGTGTATAGAAGATTTATGCAAATTAAAAGAAAACATTACAGGGATACGAAAGTTAGAACTAGACTTGGTATGGTAGTACCGGCATGCAAACCGCCTTCGGCTAAAGTTGAATTGGCAAAAGTGCAAGAAGTTAGGCGAGAATTTAGACGCAAGTACTACGAGGAGTGGTTAGAAGAAAATGTAACAGAAAGAGCAAAGGTATTTAAGCTGCGTGAAGGTAAAATAACGGAAGATATAGGCGATGAAATAAGGGAATGGCTTGAAAAATGGTACAGCGAAGTAAGAACGTTTGATGAGTTTCCTTGGCCTTTAGAAGGTGGGTCTATACTTATTGTGGAAGGTCAAACCTTTACTATTGAAGAATATTTAGAATGGTGCGAGGCTGAAGAAAAAAGGTTGAAAAAGGATGCAGGTGCCCAAAAATCCAAAGAACAAATTAAGCAAGAAAAGGCAGCTGCTAAAGCGGAAAAGAAGAAGTTGGAACTGCAGGCTAAATTAACAGAAAAGAAACGCATTGCAGATTACAAGAAACAGCGTCTTAATCCCGATGCTGATCCAGGGGCTTATGTAATACCTGATAAAACTTTTGAACCTATTGCAGAGGCATGGCATACATATGAAAACCAATGGAGGATAATCGACCGTGGCGATGCAGATATGGATGTTAAAAGAAGATACATTAAACAAATAATTACAGAAGACGCTTACAAAAGTGTCCAGCTTGAACTACGACCGATAGTCGATGATATGATGAGATTGGAGTTAAGATTACTGCAAAAAGCGCTAAAATTAGACCACACACGACTGGAAATACCAATGCCATTTGCTAAAAAACGAAAGAAACCTAGAAAACCCAAAAACCCTAAAAAAGAGAAATTGCTCCCTGAAGTCATGTTTCAAACCTTGGTTGACGGTGGAATAATCAGAAAATACCCACCACTGACTTTGGATGATTTCTGGGGCGATCGAAATTTTGCTGCGGCAGAACTTAGAGCCGTACCGTTGACTCCAGAATTTCCACCACCTTGCGTTGGCGATGTGAGAGAACAGGTCAGAGTAAATTGCCTGTTAGCTCTAGGATCTAACTGTCGCAACGCAGCCAGGACACAGCTCTTCGTTGGTCACAAGAATTCTGGTAAGCAGACTCTGGTATATGGTATCGCTGCCGAGACGAACTCAATTCTAATCGATCTTTCACCTATGAATGTTTACAACAAATTTCTTGGCCCCAAACTCCAGAAGCAAATGTTCACGTACGTCAGTAAAATATCCAAAATTATGCAACCAACTGTAATTTTAGTTCGAAACGCTGATAAGCTATTTTATAAAAAAGTCCCTAAAGAAGAAAAGATGTATGACCCAACGCGATTACAAAAAGATTTTTTTAGGGATGTCGTTAAACCGATAGGCGCTGAGGACAGAATTTTGATAATCGGTACTGCGGATGAACCTTGGGTAGCTAAGGCAGCGATTATGCATAAAGTCTTTCCACGTGTTGTTCTGATTCCGAGAACGGACTACGCGAGTATATCCTTTATTCTTAACCAAGTGTTGATGAAATATCATGGTATCCCTCGTGACTTCAATCTTCACAGCTTGGCTCAAGTGTTGAGGGGATATGATATTAATTCCATACGGCAAGCCGTGGAGACTGTCCTATCAGCAGAACGTATTGGAACATTGTACCATAAGCCATTACATCCAATGGAGATCGTGAACTGTATTTTGGACATGCCCAACGCGTTATGTGTTGATGCATGGGATCACCAAGTGTATGTGGACTGGTATCGAAACTATACTCCTTGGGGCGAGAAGTATCTGGAATTCATGATAATATTGGAGTCTCAACTTCAATATACGATCAAGAAGAACAAGAAAAAAAAGCAGAAGCAGTAGTTGCTTTGTACTTTTATCACATAGCTGGATTTTTTGTAGTAACGTATCAGCAATTGCGTGTCGTGATAAATCCGTGTGTAAAAAATCTCTCTCCTTTCGTGTTACAAAAAACTATAAAATATTTTTTAAATGAATATCTGGTAACTGAAAAGAATGCTTTTGTAAAATAAATCGTGATGTTGCCGCAAAACTAAACCATGTGCTATTTGCAATCCTACTAATATTATAAATGTCAATGTATGGATGTTTGGATATTTGGATGTTTGGATGTTTGTTGCTCAATCACGTCCTAACGTATGAACGGATCGGGCTGAAATTTGGAACACAGATAGATTATAGTCTGGAAGAACACATACGCTACTATTTTTATCCCGGATAAACAACGGGAACAACGGGAACGGGAACTTTGCGGGTAACACTGCGGGGCGCTGCTAGTATTTAGTATATTGTCCTCATACCTATATTATCTATATTATCTATTCTATGCTCATACTCGAAATATACATATTATATACAAAGTTAATACATGATCGTCGCCTGTCTGATGATTGACGGAACGGATAGATGGCAAGGGATTAAAGAGTCCTATACCCAGCTCTGCTGCGGGATGATGATGATTGGAAAGCCTCGCGCTTCCTGTGCTTGGATTAAATGAAGAACAAGCAAACGTGAATAAAGCTAGGATATAAAATATTACTTAGACAAACATACCAGTTTAAAAAAAGAGATTGTGTGCAGACCCTCCAAATTTTTGCTCATACGAAATCTAATGGCACATTCTCTTCTCAAAAAAAAAAAATGTTCAAGAAAAGCAATGACTGCTGCACGCGTCGTAGTCGTCGATATTATAAATGCAAAAGTTTGGATGTTTGTTGCTCAATCCCGTCGGAACGACTGAATGAATCGGGTTGAAATTTTGAACATACATAGATTATATTCCGGAATAATACATAGACTACATTTTATCCCTAAAAATAACAGGAGCGGGAGCTACGCGTGTAAAACTGCGGCACGCTGCAAGGAATTTCTATTTCCCTTCTGTGGGTTTTAGTCTCTGGCGTTGAAGAGACAGTAAATTAGTCCAGCCAGTTCCAGAGGGCGTCGGATTCTGAGCGGATCCAGTTTTATGTATATTTAGCGTCGGAACACGAGTCTCAATGAAGAGTTCACTTCGTTACGAACGAATTCTATTATTTTCCGGCAATTTGAGATGAAAGTTCGACCTTTGACGTTCTTATTTCGGTTTTACGATGCTCTTGTGCTAAAGGACCAAGATTTTTGTAGCGTAGCCTTAGTGGCGGCGAACTACCAATGATAACTAGTTATTTTGACTTGGCCTCGAGGATGATAGTTGTTGATTGGTCGTAAATTCATAAAATAAAGTCGTGAGACCGAATTAGAATTAAATAACACAAAATCGGCGTAAGTAAGAAACCCCTTTTTTGAAACTAGATGGAGTGACTGTTTACAAAAGGCAGATGGTGGCGGTTGGAAACGTAAAGCCTAGGATCGGTCTGCATGGCTAATTATTGGAGAGACCTATGTCCAGTAATGGGCCAATGTTGGCTGATTGTAATGATGATGAAGCAATCCCGTTTAAGTTCTAAGATTCTGGGCCTTCTTTCACAAGGACATAATCAAGGTCATAATCTTCCAAGCTGGCTAAGTCCGGGTTGGCGAATGACACGTGACCTCAAAATATTTTTATAATAATATTTTTAATCGGACATTTCCGCCACTACGCCGCCACGGCTTTAGACGACACAGAATAAGTTATCGACTGATATCTTTCTTAGAACGTACTAGTTTCCTCATTATGTTTTCTTCGCCTTCAAAGACAATAGCGATGACAGAGTTGTACGTTTCGGAAAACACTCAGAGAAACAGGTGAGATTCGAACCTGTAACCGTACCTTTAAACGAAATTTAATCCGAATCACGCTTGAAACACAAAATGTCTCTTCATCTTCCAATAATCCACCACAGTTTATCTTGCCACTAAGTAACCACGCGTTTCTGCACAAACGTGTAAAAAACCGTTCTACGAAAATCTATACAAGACTCATTTACCGACCAGCCATTTCACCCAGATGTGTAACAACATCTATACAAAAAACGGCATCCAACGTCTCATCTAATAACCCAAATTATAAAAATATTGTGTAATAACAATCACTTAAGTTAATAATATTGTCACGGAAAACGACGTTAAAATTAAATTATAACCGCTATAACGGCCGTTTAGATCACTCGACACGAACGCTTAAGCGCGTAGATCACGCGAGATGGCGTTACCGCGCACAACACTAGCGACTGAAATGAAACTGCTATTTAGCAGATGTTAAATAACGTTACTAGATATTGAATAACTCATAAGAGGTGGATTGGCAATTATCATTATCACAGTATGAATTCTCTAATTGCTTTGAAAAATTAAATTGCTATGAATTCGCTATTTAATAATTTAATTGGGAAAAAATGATTCTAATGTGTAGTAAACCCTTGAAAATGGTATTAGTTTTATTGTTAGGTATATACAAAATAATTACAAGATAGAGATAAACATAACGAGCGAGTGTGTATGGTAGGATATAAAATAATTTTTTTCTTTGCTTTTGAATTATTTGGAAATAATCCCTTTTAAACCGGAATATTGCATGTTGTAGTTACGTAGCAGTATTGAAACCAGCCGCAACGTGGTTGGAAATGTTATTTCTACATAACGTTGAAGTTATTTGGAATACATAGCTCACGAATAAACCCTGCTAAACGAGTTAGATGTAAATAACATGTTATAAAACACGTTAAAATAAAATCTGTTTCGGCAATACAGGTACGAACGATATAATAAAAGGCCCCGAGTCCTAGCGGTGGGAACATTTAGTGGGCTGCTTATGTTAGTGTAAGTAGTTAGGAATGTAGTGTAGTTTTCATTGTTTATTAGTTTTGGAATTAATTGACTTTAATGTGTTCTATTGTTGACTAAATATTTTTTTATTGGCATGATTAACTTAACCTAAAAAATAACGCTACTTAACTGCTATCGCAGTGTTGCTAGTTATAAGTGTTATAACGCACAAATCAAGTCAGAAGCTCGTCGGCTGTCAGAGGGAGCGGATGTAATTTATGTATAACAGTCTTTAATAGAATAAGACACGCGAGGTTTCGTTTTAGACTTAAGTAGGAATAGACAAAGTTTTTTTCGTAACAAGAAATATTTGACAGCTTTTATGTATTTCTTATATATATTGCTTGTTTAGCAGTTGCTGAAACAAGTTATCGTCATTTGCATTTCTACCTAATTTATTCATTTCGCTTTCCTTTTTTTTCACGAACGAAATGTGAAAATCGGTTGCATAATAGTAAGTAAACTGCCCCGATTGATTTAAATATGCTCTTTAATATTTTTCGTAAAAATAATTTCAATAATAATAGAGGATTTTGCTTGATGTTTGGATCAAGGGTCATATGCAAAAGGCGTCATCCTCGACATAGCGTGCATCGCTAGGAAATTCCTCACTCACAGGGCCCGAGGAACTCTACTTTTTAAGTTGTTATAATATTTATGTATTATATATAAAATTATTTATGTTATTGTCATAATATGTTGTATATATGTTGTTTTATAATATTAAGTTTCAGACAGTAAGTATATAAGTACATATTTGTTGTCTGAAACTTAGGAATTAGTTAGTTAAATAAATATGCGAATAAGAATAAATTTTTGAATGATACAGATTAAAACTAAAACTCATCCCGATCAGATCAGTTTTTAAACAAATAAACGCACCAGAACTGCGTCTTTTCTTAAGAAACCAAGATGCAAGTTGCACAGGTTTCGTCTTCTAATTCAAGATACATATATGCTAAAAAATAATCCAAATGACAAAGGTCATGGAGTCTGTGGAGTTGCTGAATTTAAATAAAATAAGCCAGTTCACAAACTCACAAAGCTTATCGTTTTACATTCGAGGCTCAAGAGATTAGAAGCTTCTTCTAGGCAACCCTAATTCATTCTAGGTCGCATCTTTGCTTAACATCAGTCAATATGCGGTCAACGCAAATTTGTTTTGTAAAAATAATATTCAACCTTTTTATCTAACTGTTGAAAGCACTTTGCAACATTGATTTTCGTTATTAGCACCGTTAATACCATTAATCTCACATTAACATAATAGCATTCAAAACTCAAGTCTGAAATAACAAATTATCATCAATAAAAATAATAGCACTGCAGAGCAATTCGTTATTTTTTGAGCAGCTAAACTGTTAAATTAATGCTAAATAAACAACGACGTTATTTTAATCACGTTTTAACGCAAACAGCATTCGTAGCTATTCCGAAATATCTGTGGAAAGCTTAATATTATAAAATATTCGGTCGCGCGCCAATACGTCGGGAGTGCGGCGTGGATCCCTGAATTAATGTGGAGTTTTGAACATTAAATAATGGGATTCAAGGTTCGGTATCACAATTAGCGTAATGAGTAAATGTTATATAGTAATTTCATGATTTAGTAGTGGTGGGACTCTTCGCCGAATCCGCCTGGGGAAGTAGTGATACTCCCCCAGGCAGAGTCGCAGATTTAGCGGTAGAATTACTGCCAAAGGTTCACACCATTGCCAGCAACCAGTAAATCTACCGCTAACACCATTGCCAGCAACCAGTAAATCTACCGCTAAACAGTAACCATCATCACTTTGTTTTGAGGGCACCAGTTTGATGGTTTTGTTCCCATAGAAATTACAGGTCATAAATATAGCCAATTGACGGAGCTATCGTGTAACATACATACCTTACAACCGAATCGAGGACTTCCTTCTTTTTGAAGTCGGTTAAAAATGAGCCACGCGCAATGACCCAATGAAGGAGAGTAGAAAAAACCCAGCTAAGATAAACTATTGCCATCGGCTTCTTATGGGCTTGTAGGTGATCAAACACGAATCGCAGTTGAAAAAATAAACGAAACCCTCGCTGTTTTACTGCTGACATAAATGCTTGCCGACTAAAATACATAAATCACCTTCAAAAGCATGCATAATACGTCACAACTAAAATAGCTGCAAACGCGACTGCAGTAGAAATAACCCTTAATTATAAGCGCCGTTTATCGCCGTCAGTGTGGCCACGCCCCGACACAACTTTATTATGAAACAAAGCCCACACCCCACTACTGCTGACGAAGTCTGCGACAGAAATGCATTATTTAATAGTAAGGATACTTTTAAAATACTGAAATTGTAGTGATAGGACTTCTTTGCAGTCCGTCTGGGGAAGTACCACACCTTTGCCAGTTATTCTACCACCAAGCAGTAGTGTGAAAACGTCACTGTGTTCCGGTTTGAAGGGCAATGTTTCCAGAGAATAAAATAATAGAGAGATAAAATATCTTAGATCTCCGGGTGACGACCGCAGTGCAGTGCTAGGTAATGATTTGGACTCTTAATGTTCCAATAGCTGCGTGTCAGTGTTGTTACGAGCAGGCATGTTGATTACCATCAGGCACATGTCCTGGTCGTCTCGTCACTCTGTACAGTAAAAAGCAGTCATAGGAACTGCCGATAGATGTGAAAAAATAACTCAGAATTTGATAGCTTACTTTGGAAATTACGCAGGTGAAACCGGACGGCGTAGCCATGACCATTGCCATCTAGAAATGAGTCAGGCAATGGGAAATGCTGATGCATTTCTAGATGGCCACTGAACATGATCCCGAGTTTACCCGAAGATTTGTTATCATTCCCGAGCGTGACGCTAGAACTCAATTCACAGCCCACAAAAAATCTGTCTGGGTGCGCCAAAAGTTTTAACTTAAAAAAAAATTAGACTTCCTCCTTCGCGGAGTACGCCTGTATCATGTATACTACATCTCTATCAGTTATCCTAACAAACAAAAATTGTGAACGGCGATGTTGAAGTCTGAACGTTTTTGAAGTGAAAACTTCTAGCGCGCTATAGACAGAATTTTCGTGGGCTGTGAAATGGATTCATCAATCGTCACGCTTGGATATGATAATGGATCAGATCGGATCGGATATGAAATCTTCGGGTAAACTCGGTAAAAACGGCCAGGTAAGTACCAGGGCAACAGAAACAGTAAAGAGTTTCGATTACCTACCTCCAACAGCCCAGCGTTTATCTCCAGATACCAGGTCAACAGAAATATAAAAGAGTTTGCCCCTAGGTACCAGTACCAGGGCAACAGCAAGTTTTCACTTCTATCGGCAGTTCCTATGACTGCCATTTTTTTTTTAAATAGAATATCGTTGTCTGTGAGCCTTTTCGCACGCAACCCTTTGTTTTTTTTAACTGTTCCATACTGTGCGGTTCTGTACGTTGTCCACTTACCCCCTCATTAACGAAATGTTTCTCGTAGAAATGAAATATTTTATTTAGCTGTATCGCCGCCAATGATCCGTTACTTCTTTATGACAGGGAGGTATTTAGGAGGCGTTGTTGTTACAACGTAATGGTCCCCCATTTTATGGTGAAAGTTATGCAGGCCTTGCTGGTTTTTAGGGTTCCATACAGAAAAAAAACGATAACGGTAATTTATTTTACCCTTTCACGAAAATGGGAGAATTAATAATGGTAAGATACAGTCGAAATATGCGTCAGTAAAATTTGCCTGGCAAATACAAATCTTGTACAACGCCAAAATTGGTTCTCTGAGACATAAACTATTTTAATACTCAAGGCTCAGCGTATCTTGAAAAAGCGACATCATTTCATGGTTGATGTTCCAAAGGCTTGAACGATGAGGTATTTTTTAAATTTATAATAGTTTTACATTTGACTGCCATCTCGCCTGATGTTAAGCGACGATGCGGTCTTAAATGGAGCGTGCTTCCCTAGAAAAAACCGATTCATTCTCGATTTGAAGACACCAAGATTGTAATCGTCGCGTCGGGAAAAACCCACTCCGGTAACGTATTCCACAGCCTAGATGTTCTTATCACAAAAGAAGAGTCTTACTTTACATACAAAGCTTTGCCTCTACTTTTGTGACAAGAATATCTAGAATGCGTTGCCTGAGTGGGTTTTTTGGAATGGTTATAATCCTGTCTTCAAATCTAGAGATTTTGATAGCTAGACTACTGAGGATATCATATTATTATGCTTATATCTACTACTAGCTTTTACCAGCGACTTCGTCCGCGCGAAATAAATATTAATGTAACTGAGGCAGTATTTGTCGCCATACAAATGTACGTCATTCATCCGCCATTTCAACCCCTATTTCATTCCCGTACAGTTCGAAATTACGAAATTCCTAGAACAAACTTTTATTTGTTTCGTACCAAGTGTCTAGATACGAAGTTTCATGGTTTTATCTTCAACAATTACGAACTTCCATAGAAACTTTCACCCCCCATTTCAACCCTTTTCTCGCTATAAAAAGTGGCCTTATATAGTATATCCTTTCTTGGTATCTAGTCTATTTGTGTACCAAATTTCATTAAAGTCGGTTCCATAGATTTCATGCCCATAACTTTGAAAACGACGGATTTTTCATACAATCGTCCATCCCTTGTTTCACCCTCTTAGGGGTTGAATTTCGCAAAATCCCGTCTTAGCGAGCGCCTACGTGCTAAAATACACCTCCATGCAAAGTTTCAGACTCCTAGCATTTGTAGTTTTTGAGATTCGGTGATGAGTGACCTTTCGCTTTTATATATATTATTATTATTATAGATTCCGGACGCAGATAAATCCAGAAACACCAAAAATTGGTCAAGTCGTTCTTGAGTTAATAACGCGACTTTCTATAATACATACTTATAGATAGATATGGCTGTACGTTATATGATACCATCACTGGCGATCACGTAGGTCGTGAATCGATTCGCACTGCACTAGGTTATCGATTACAGCTCGCGTCATCGTTACGACTTATCGATGTTTCGCCGCCGGCCGTTAAATCGATACAGTGCTGGCCGATTTACATAGAACATTCGAATAAATATTTTAGTTAAACCTTTGACAATAAATTGATTCGAAAACTACTAAAGGCTGTATGGATTTTTAATAGATGACCTGATAAATAATTAGTTTTACAAAAGTTACTGCCGTATTACATGCGATTTAAAACTCATTTTTGTCGTTTGAGTTCTATTAACGTTAAAAACTTCGACAGTTTATATACCGGTTTTACTTTGCTTAAAAATTTAATTCATACTATAACAAAAACGGAACAGTCTGATACAAATGAAATGGACTCATTCTACCTAGAATAAATAAAACAATAGAAGAACATGCTTACAAAAAACCTTGTTGTGTTAGGAGACTTCAATGGCCAAATTGGAGAGCGACAACCGGAAGAAGACATGGTCCTAGGACCATTTGCATATAGGGAAAAAAAACTAGAAGTAGAAACGGAGCAAGGTTGGTTAATTTTGCACAGGACTATAGTAAAGTTATAGTATGTATGAAATTTTGACAAAATGAAACTTAAAGTTATTGAGTGTCATATATTTTAATTTTCTATCAGAGTATCATTTAACTTTTAAGTTATGGAGTATATTTTAAAACCTATATTTCTATAACAAATATCTAGAAATACCTAGAGCCAATTATGCCAGTTTCAATTTAGTTTTTAGTTTTGCTAGTATACGCATGTAGACTTTGTCGCTGTACAGTTTAGTCACACTTCGCATTTTGGAATGCTAAAAATATCCTTTTAAAATTTTAGCTAGACCAATTCAGTTTTTCCAACGTGATTGAGCAACAAATATCCAAACATTCACACCCTACTAATATTAAAATTATGTAGGTTCGGATATTTGTTGTTCCATCACGTCGAAATAACAGAAAAGCTCTGCCTGAATTTCGAGCGTAGGTAGTCTAGATTAGCACTTAGGCTTTTAAGCCCGGCAAAATACAAAGTTCAAAACTCTACGCGTGCGAAGTCACGGGCACGTATTAGTGTAGGTATAATACTCGTATTTGTAGGAAGTAGAATTTGTGCAGTTTCTTAACTTTATAATTTTGTCGAGGTTCATTCAAGTATTTTCCCGAAGTACGGCAAATAATTTTGTCCGGCATTGTAAAGACCACGTTATAAAATATGCAGTGCAGACGGCTGCGTTCGTTTGCGTTCGCACCGCTTAATGCTGAGCCGATAGTGAAACCCACTTTAAACCATTTCCCTATCGTTAATCCTGGCTTTTAGAGGGTAGACTAGCTAATATATGACGTTGGAATCCCCGCTACCTGTACAGTTTTGAGAGACAATATAATCAGCAATTGTGGTTTCATTTTCTCTCTAATAACAGTAACGCCTACAACTGCATCGATATAAACCATCAGATGTTCCCTCCCGAACTTCAGGCGCACGGAATTATGTTATCGCTGGGAAGAGTGAGCTCACCCATTCCGTTCTAGTCGGTTGCAGAAAGCGGTGAACGCTGGACGTTTTTATTTTTACCTATCACTATTCGTTGTCAACAACCAAAATAAGTAGAAATGTCGCTCCATCGACATACATAATAGCAGTATATAATATTTGTAGCCATACAGGTGACGTATTGTGCGACATTTATTAGTGCTGTTTAATACTAAAATTCTAAGTAAAATTACAGTCCCTATGACCGCCATTTTTTTTATTTATTTACTTGTGTACTCTTTACAGCCACAGTCTATTAAATCATACAGTCGTTCGACGAAGCCGTCTAGACGGGGCAATCGTGCGGGGTGAGACGCGGGAAGCGCGCTCCTCCATTGCCTACATTACAATGTTAGTATTGCAGGAGTGCGGCTCAGGGCTGACGTCTTCCGTATGTTTTAATTTTATTTTGGTGCCAAGTTTTTAAAATTGCGACAACCCTACCCGTGTCCAGACATTATCGGCGTTTCTCCCAAGACCAAAGACGATGAATTGGTAGTATTTCTTTATACTGTGGTACAGCCTTGTTGTTTTCCAACTTCACAACAAAAAAATGCCGTCTATCCCGGTATTATTCAAACCGTCAAGGGTGGATTTTTAGTAATAATTCACTGGGAATCCGGGGATTTAATTAACGATTATAAGTCCAAAACTTTGGGGTTGTAATGCTGTTTTCCGCGGAGTGATTTATGGGGCGGGGGTAAGTGTTGTTTTTTTAAAAACGAAAACTTTTTTGTAAAAGTATTTTCCGGAACAACAAATTTATTTTTAAACGATATCAACAAAGGAGGATGGTCTCGGCTGTGTTATAGTTGTATACTTGTATACACAGAACAGATATCAAGTTGTATACCTACCTACATACAATTTTGGCTCGCGCAGCATAAGTAGCTCTAGTTTTTGTGTGGTAGGACTCTTGGCAGAGTCCGCCTGGGGAAGGACCACACCTTTGCCAAATATTCTACCGCCAAGCAGTAATGTGCAAACATTACTGTGTTCCGATCTGAAGGGCAATGTTTCCAGTGAAATTACAGGGCTTAGAGATATAACAACTTAGACATCTGGGTGTCGAGCGCAGGGCAGTGCTAGGTAATGATTTGGAATCTTCTTGTTCCAATAGCTGCGTGTCACTGTGTTGTTATGTGGTAGGCATGTTGCTTACCATCAGGCACATGACCTGCTCGTCTCGTCACTTTATATTTAAAAAAAAAAGCTCGCTTAATGGTCCCACTGGTGGTACTCGGGGCCTTTTCTTACACGGAGAGAGTCAAACTCATAATCCACCAGGCTGGCCACTTGGCCAAGACATTAGGTTAGCCGCATTACGTAGATATATGACTTCGTAAAGATAGTGGTGCGCGTGAAATTCAAAAAGTTGCTGACAGAAATCACAAACCGATACATTATTTGTCCATATAATTTGTTTTTGTTAATTTTTCCAAAATAGCTAAACCAATTTCGATAAAATTTCGATTTGTATAGGACCACCTCTGAAGAGCCTATGTTTTAACAAAGAAAAAGTAATCAAAATCGATCCACAATTGCTGATCCACAAGAGTTATCGAGTTACAAACACACACAAATTGAGACCGCCTCCTATTTAAAAGTCGTTTAAAGTAAGTTTTTTTTTTTTAAATAAAGAGTGACGAGACGAGCTGGACATTTGCCCGATGGTAAGCAACATGCCTGCCACATAACAGCACAGTGACACGCAGCTATTGGAACATGAAGAGACCAAATCATTACCTAGCACTGCACTGCGCTCGTCACCCAGATATCTAGGATGTTATATCTCTAAGCCCTGTAATTTCACTGGTTATACTCATAGATAAAGAATAAGTAAATAGATCAGGTTTTTCCGCACGGTTCCTTTGTACCAATCGCAAGCAGATGAGGCGTTTGTTAGCTATGGCGACATAGTGATGTGCCGCGACAAAAGTATCACACTTCCACAAGAGCGACAAGACAAGAGCGATCAGACCCGTGCTTTCGGTGTAAAGCGTTTGTTCTAACTCAGTACGTAGTATATGTAATCTCTTTGGTCATACTGTTAGTTGTTCAATTCTGGATTAACTCGTAACGTGGTCTTCCTCGTATAATTCAGTATATCCTCCAGCGAACGCTAGACGACGTGTAACCCGACTCCGCGCGTCCGGCGCGCGCGCAGTTTTGTTGTAACTCCGAAATAGACATCGACTGGAATCTCTGTATTTTGCTGGGTTTGTACTGGATTTCGTATTTCTCTGAAATCACACTTTATACGTCCTACTGGTATTATAATCCGGCGTTTTCAAGCGACACTAAAATCCTACTTTTTCTATTAATATCACAATCTTGGTGTCTTCAAATCGAGAGTGAATCTTTTTCTTCTAGATATGTACCTTCCGTCATAGATCGCATCGTCGATTAACATCATGGCGGTCAAGTTTAAACCTATAAAAGTTAGAAAAAACTAATATTAGCCAAAGTTTCGATGTTTGTCGCTCAATCGCGTCGGAACGTCTGTACGTATCAGGTTGAAATTTGGAATACAGTTAGATTATAATATACTAGCGGTGCACCCCGGCTTCGTCCGTGGTACATATATAGCGAGCACTGAGGGATCACTTACCTATCCAACGGTAAAATATTTTTGAAGTGAAATTTCTTTTGGCGCGCCTAGCCAGATTTTTCGTGGGCTATGAATTGAATCCTAGCGTCACGTATGGGTATGATAAGAAATCTTCGGGTAAACTCGGGACCTTGGCGATTGGGCATCTAGAAATGCGTCAGCCAATGGGAAATGCTGAAAGGGCGTGGCCTCGCCATCATGGCATGGCCATCTAGAAATGCGTGAGCCAATGGGAAATGCTGACGCATTTCTAGATGGCCATGCCATGATGCCCAAGCCACGCCCTCCGGTTACACCCGTGTTGTTTCCAAGGTAAGCTATCAAATTCTGAGTTATAAGTTTTCACTTCTATCGGCAGTTCCTATAACTGCCAATTTTTTTCTATTTATATTACAATTTTAGTGTCTTCAAATCGAGAGTAAATCGTTTTCTTCTAGGCAAGCACGTCATAATAATTGGTTTTTAAAAAAACCTAATTACTTCTTACTAACATTATAAATGCGACAGTTTTGATGTGTGTTGCTCAATCATGTCGACACTTCTCAATGAATCAGGTTTGTGGGCCTGAAATTTGAACTGCAGTGAGATTATAGTGTGGAATAACACGTAGGCTACTTTTATACCAAAAACTACCGCAGGACACTCTGCTAGTGATTTAATGAAACGAAATTAAATTATACAAGTTTTATCATCTCTACTAGCGTACGGTGAAGGAACGCATCGTAAGGAAACTGGCGTGCTCCAAGAAAAATATCTTTCGTAGACATGTGCCATCCTAGTGGATTACGATCTTGACTCTCTTCTTGTGAGAGAAGGCCCTGAAAGCCAGCAGTGGTAACATACTGAGCTGCTTTTAGCAGAGTCCGCCTGGGGAACTACCTCAACTTTGCCAGTTAGTCTGCCGCCAAGCAGTAGTGTGCAAACATTACTTTGTTCCGGTTAGAAGGGCAATGTTTCCAGAGAAATTACTGGGCTAAGAGATAAAACACCTTATATCTCCGGGTGACCACACAGTGCGGTGCTAGGTAATGATTTAAACTCTTCATGTTCCAATAGCTGCGTGTCGCTGTTGTTATGGGCAAGCATGGTGCTTACCATTAGGCGCATGTCCAGCTCGTCTTGTCACTCTTTATAATAAAAAAGTCTTATCCTAACAAAAATGTATAATCCATCACAAATTTTCAGCCAATTCTCCTTTTCAACGAACAGTCTTAAATACAAGTATAGTCTACTTTTCGTAGTTACACCTCTGCTGCCTCCTCAGTTAATCCCGAAGGTCTTCAGCGCCATTGTCGAGACACGACCGGTTCTCTTTGTACTAACTTATAATGATATTATTAAAGCTATTGTACCAATGTAGCATTGAAACACGGGTTTCTGCCGTGACTCATGTTGAACAAGATACCCCGCGCAATTAAACAAAAGATGGTGTAAAAAACTGTCTGTAAAGCCTATATTACGTTAAATGTTGTAGTCTTTTGAAATATTAACACTCTGCGGTTATTTTAAGGCATGTATCACATAGTTTGGCAATCGAAGGCGGCCATCTGCCATTTCAAAAGGTTGGTGGTTTGCCTGGTCGCCACAAAGTGTGTTGGGCGTTTTTTAACACACTTCAAAAGACAGGTTCAAAAGGAAGGAGAAATTGGCTAATTGTTTTTGGGTGTATGTTTGTCGATATGTTAATAGTGTTTGGAGCGATTTCGATGGTTATTATTCTTTGATAGTGTAATAATAAGTCGTTATTTATGATACAAGATGTGGATAGGTCTAAATGGTGGGCTATGACCCTGGCTTGCCAAATCGAATGAAATATTACAGACGATAGCATGTAGTGAAGATTCGAATGGTGAGATCGATGTATCGTGTGACCTGAACGGATATAATTAGGTACGAATGATTATGGTTACTATATTGGGTATGAAATACTAAAATGGGAAGTATAAAAGTAGTACTGAGGCGACTGCGACTCCCTTCTTTTGGATAGGCAGTTTTATTCTACTTTTATTGTGATAAGACCTCCTTGTAGAATCCACCTGGGAAAGTTCTGCTCGTTTTCCAGCTATTCTACCGCCAAGCAGTGATGTGCAGACATCACTGCTTTAGCGTGGAAGCGCAGGACTCACCTAAACCTAACTTAAGCCTAACATACTTACGCTAATTAGCATACCACCCGATACCTGATAAATATTCGAAATAAGGTAGATCGAACTAACTGACTTATTCATACATACATACCGAGTGCAAGCACTCTGTCATAACTACATTCTTAACTGTGACTCTGTCAAGTGCTATGATACTATCGAAGCGTACTCGCATATCATAGGGAGCAGTGTCGCGTTATTAGGCTCACAATATTAGTTTTAATGAATATTTAGCTAGTTATAATGAATTGGCAGTTACCAGCGGAATAGACTACAGGCCCGTGAACAAAATGTACGTATCAAATGAACCACCAGGAGACCTATGTGGGATGATAGAAGGGTATAAAGTAATAAGATTCAGCACTATGCCGTCACTTGTAAGCTGTCCAACTAAGTACAGTTGAAGAGGGGGGGGGGGGGGGGTTGCAACCCTCGATCATTTCTCCTTGTCGCATGATTTTTGTACGGCGTTGCGGAATAATAGATTGGAAGAGGTATTGAAACTGTAAAATAATAAATTTTAAGTTTTGAATTATTAGATGCGATTTGGTACGTATATTTTGTTCACAGGCCTGTAGTCTAAAACATTGACATTTATAATAATTGTAGGATAGTAATATTCAATTGAATTAACTTTAAAAAACTTTCATTTTTTTTGGTTCTTCGTCTGCTAACATAATTCATAAAAATATGTATCTAATTAAGCACTAGGCTTACTTATATACATATTTTTATGTAATTCCGTTAAATCGGAATGGTCTGGTCGGCGCCAAGCCTGGGGGTTTGGCGCGCGTGCCAGGCCGCCCGTAACGGCGGTAATGGTACTGTTTGGGCCAGTTTTAGTGCCGGGTTAAACTGATCGGCTGTAATCGTCGATATATGCGGAACTCTGCCAATTAGGGCACCCGGTTTGTAAACCTTTATATGATAACACTGCAAGCGTAAGCCACTAATGTTTCCGCTGCTGGGACTCGGGGCCTTCTCTCGCAAGGAGCAAGGAGAGTGTCAAGGTAGCTACGTTTTTTTTCATATAGTAATAAGTGACGAGACGAGCAGGACATGTGCCTGATGGTAAGCAACATGCCTGCCACATAACACCACAGTTACACGCAGCTATTGGATCATAAGGAGTCCAAATCATTACCTAGCACTTCAATGCGCTCGTCACCTAGAGATATAAGATATTATATCTCTAAGCCCTGTAATTTCACTGGAAACATTGCCCTTCAAACCGGAACAGTAATGTTTGCACATTGCTGCTTGGCGGTAGAATAACTGACAACGGTGTGGTACTTCCCCAGGCGGACTCTGCTAAGAGTCCTACCACTACTATCATGTTCCAATAGCTGCGTAGCACTGTGTTGTTATGTAGCAGGGATGTTGCTTACCATCAGGCACATGTCCTGCTCGTCTCGTCACTCTTTATTTAACAAAAAAAAATTTCGATTTCGCAATCGTGTACGGATGGATGGGTATCCCGTCTGCACATCTGACCATCTGAGGATTTTTCTTAGTGCTGATGCAGAAGTTTGAGACAGTGTCAACCTGTTTTGTGTGGTGTTGCTATCACATCGTACCTACTATCTTTTAATATAGTGTGCGATGAGAAAGAGAAAAAAAAAACAAAAAAAAACGACATTAATTATTATTATTGAAAATTACACTCGATTAAATTTCAAAATTGTTGTGTTTATAATAGACTGATAAAGATGATAATACGGGCTATTTTCATGAACGTGGAGTGATTTCAACGTGTTTTTGTCAAGAGTTTATATACCTGTAAAATGTTGATATGACTTTTTAATACCAACTTTCATAATATCAGCTTTATACCTGGTAAGAGTGTCATCGTTCCGTATTACGCTGGCTGTGACTGGCAGCCTAAAGAAAGTTTTAAGTGTCAAATTATGAGTTCCTCGAGTTGTGAACAGTTACGAATTTACGAGAACGGATCGTTAACTTTAATCCGGGAGAGATTTAATTGTCAAAGTTGACAAGTTTGATCAAGCACTGTTCTGTGACAGTCTATAGCAGAGGTTCTCAAATTGGGAACCGCGTAACCTTTTGGGGGAAAACATTTTCAGATGGCTTTAAACACTAAAACCAAATACGTCCTAGTTTTTACACCACCTTTTGTAACCCATGTTCACATTAAAACATAACTTATACGTTTTCTCGGCAAAAGACTGGGTCTGTACCAAATTTCATTTAAATCAGTTATATTAAACTATTGTTTAGGCGTAAAAGCGTAATAGAAGTTGGTAAGGATCTGTCCTAGCCTCCTTTCGTCATCCTAAATCCACTTCTAGGTGTGTAAAGACCAAGGCGATTTGTCTCAAAGCCTGAAATAAATACTTGGATTTTAATGAAAATGTAATGAGGTTAAAATTGTTTTTTTTTTCAATTATAGGCATTATATTCTAATTGAAGGTTTTACGGGTTTACCGTATTCTCACATAACTTCAAAATTATTTATAAAGACAATTTTCTTTAAGCCTTAATAGTACTTAAATTATAACATAAAATTTGCAATAAAGTAATTTTATTGACGGTCTTATCTCGCGATCTCGAAAAAAAGGCACGCGCAGCAACCGAGATTCGTGCTACGCGTGTTTATTGTTGTAGTGCAAAACTTTAGTTATGCTCATTTGTGTCTGTTCATTTGAATAGAAAATATCGAAAACATTTAAGTATCTATATGATTTTACTCAAATTGCAAAGTATCCAAAACCTTTCAATTTTTTTCTTTCTTTCGTTGGCTTGCGTAACCTTGTAATTTAGGACATGGAATACGATATGGGTAATGTAAAAGGTTCTGGAATTAAAAAGATGTGTTGGTGCTGGCCGGAACCGTTGGAATTATATTTTGTTTGAAATGGGAACATTTCATGAAACACTTTGGGAACCTGTAATCTACTATACTGTTGATACTATATTTATTGTGTACTCTATTTATTTAAATCTATCAATCAAAGAAAGAGTTGTTGTAACATTTGTTGTTCTTAAAATAATGTACGTTCTCCGAAAAAACAAAAACCCTCAATTTAAAATTAAATTCAGACACTGAACCAAATTTCATAAGAAACTATCACTAAGTCGTACATATAAAAACACTAGCTGTTACCCGCGACTTCGTCCGCGCGAAATAAATACTAAGGTAACTCAGGCAGTAGGTACCTATTATAATACCCAGGCACCTTTACGGCTACTAAAAACAGCTTATAATAAAACAATTTCATCAAAATCGGTTCAGTTGTTTAGATGTGAAAGCGTAAGAAACATTTGTTCCCCATTACAATCCCAATTTCATCCCTATAGACTTTCATGGTTTTAACTTCAACAGTTGGGAACTTCCATATTGATATTCGTCCCTCATTTCAACCCCAATTTCACCCCCGTACAGTTCGAAATTACGAAATTGATAGAACACACATTCGTTTGCTTCGTGTCAAGTGTCTATATACAGAGTTTCATGGTTTTATCTTCAACGGTTGGGATCTTCCATATTATCATTCATCCTCAATTTCAACCCTAATTTCACCCCCGTACAGTTCGAAATTACAAAATTGATAGAACTAACATTTAATTGCTTCGTGTCAAGAGTCTAGATACAAAATTTGATAACTTTGAAAATCACGAATTTTCGTACAACCGTTCATCCCTTGTTTCACCCTCTTAGGGGTTAAATTTCGCAAACCCCCGTCTTAGCGAGCACCTACGTGCTAAAAAATGCCTCCATGCAAAATTTCAGATTCCTAACATTGGCAGTTTCTGAGGTTCCTTGATCAGTGACCTTTTGCTTTTATATATATAAGAATACAACCGAATTGAGAACTTCCTTCCTTTATTAAAGTCGATTAAAAATGAAATAACTTTTGGTGGCAAGTAGTTACAACTTCAAAAAGCCTAATTCAAGTTTGCATTATTACTAAAGAAGTCACAGCGATGGTATTATATGTATATTGTAAACTGGGCTATTTGTGCTTGTATTTAGTTCAAACGAGAGGTGTCCTTGTAGAAGTAATTTACATATCCCCAGGCTAGATGTCGAATAATTACCTAGGTACTAATAGCTAGGTACACGGTCGTACGCGTTCGGCTGATTTGCATTGACATGGTGGCTTGTTAGCTATGATTGTTCTAAGTACAATGTTATATCAACGATTTAGAGCTGTAGATGTGCCCTGAGAATCCTGAAATTGGTAACAAACTGTGTCTGTGTAGCGGAGTGATTTATACACCACCAATCTACTTGACACCTAGAATTGCTAGCGGCGAGGTATGCTGTGGTTCTACTTATTTTGGTTGTTGACAACGAATAGTGATACGTAAAAACGTCCGGCTATCACCGCTTCCTGTAACCGCCTAGAACGGAAAGAGCGAGCTCACTCTTCCCAGCGATGATATAATTCCGTGCGCCTTGAAGTTTGGGAGGGCACATCTGTTGTAGTCTTCTAAATCATCTAGGTAAATGTATGCGTTATATCACCCATGTGATATGTTGGGTCCATGACCCAACGTCTCAAACAAAAGGTACATGTGAAGTGTATCTATCTTTACTTAACTATCTCTACGTACTTCGATGTTTATATATTATTTATTTATTATGATCTCAAGAATTTAAAATACTGTTCTTTTGAGAATAAAGGATAATTTGGATTAAATAGTACACATTAATCAAGTAGTCTAAAAGCTAGATAAAATTGTTGTAGTTTTAACATCATTATCTAAGTATATCAGTTTCTAACCGTCAGTAGGTCAAATACGAAAATTTGTCGCTTTACTATAATTACAAAATTTGACCTAAGATAAGCCTCGTGGCACAGTTGGTAGTTGGCTCACTGGGCTATAAGTCGTGGGTTAATTTTTTTTTTTTTAAATAAAGTGTGACGAGACGAGCAGGACATGTGCCTGATGGTAAGCAACATGCCTGCCACATAACAGCAGAGTGACACGCAGCTATTGGAACATGAGTCCAAATCATTACCTAGCATTGCACTGCGCTCGTCACCCAGAGATCTAAGTTGTAATATCTCTAAGCCCTGTAATTTCTCTGGAAACATTGCCCTTCAAACCGGAACACAGTAATATTTGCACATTCCCATGCAAGACAAATATTTGTTTTATAACTACGGACATATTATGTTCTGTGTTTGGGTGTTCCAATAAATCATCATCATTAGCTTGTGTTCGTCCACTGCTGGACATATATGCCTCTTTCATAACACCCCATTCAGCCCGATCCTCAGTATTACCACTGTATATAGAAATACTAATAGACTGTGGTATTACGTTTTTTTTTATATTAAAGAGTGACGAGATGAGCAGGCCGACAGGCAGGCTGTTGGTGGTGTGATGCCACATAACAGCACAGTGACACACAGCTATTGGAACATGAAGAGTCGAAATCATTACCTAGCACTGCTATATACACTTATATCTCTAAGCCCAGTCATTTCTCTGGAAACATTGCCCTTCAAACCGGAACACAGTAATGCTTACACATTACTGCTTGGCGGTAGAATAACTAGGAAAGGTGGTATCACACACGATAAAATCACGAGTAGATTTTTCCACTAACGCGTATAAGCTGACTGTTTCCACCAAAGATAGTAAAGTTAAAGCGATGATAAAGGTTAAAAGCGTTCGTGTGTTTCCTGTACGGGGGAAGAATAATTGGCTCGACTGGCTGGAGTGGCGGCGTTGGCGACATGAAGCTACGCTGAAATAGATACGGTATACCACGTCCTTTATAAAGGCGAAAGGTTGTGGGTTTTTTTCACACAACACCATATAGCCCTAAAGTAAGCTCTTAACATAGCTTGTAGTATGGAAGGCAGATAGCTGATATAATACTTAAATAATTGCAAATACTTACTTATTACACATAGAAACACCCTGACACAGAGCACATAATTGTATTCATCACAGAAATATTTCCCCTAGGTGGAAATCGAACCCACAACGTACAGCTTCGCAGGCAGACTTACTACCAACTAAGCCACTAGACCAGTCAAGGTTTGTAAGTGTGTATGTTTGTCCCCACATATGTCTGTAATGGTTGGTGAATTTGAATTATTGTAATGACTACAAGTTTAAGGTGAAACGTACAATTTATAATGAATTTGTCGTCGAACGGTACTCTATTGCTAAGAAGCAGTGAAACGTGGATGAAATTAATTTACGCATTCCTTTCCTCCTGTGGGGAGACAGTCAGGCTTTGGTGGACTTGGCATGACGAGTGGTGTCCTACCGACTAAAAGCTCCAAGAGGTTCCGCCTTCGTCGCTTACGGCGGGAACGCCAGGCCGCTATCGCATTCTTCTGCGAGCCCGCTACTGGTCGCTCGTCTCCGTACCCTCCTCCGGGGGCAAACCCCTGACCTGAATACAAGACACACCGTGACCACCTCGGGGATCAGGCAGTAATGGGTGCCATATGCCTCCGCTAATGGGTAGCTTTGGTCCGCGACGCGTCACGTCTGTGTTCCCGCCGTCTACCACTTTTCCGCTGCACAGAATAGGCCGACCAGCGCACCGCAATACCGGTAGTCTTCCCATACAGCCCCTCCGGCTTGATAATGTAGGAGTGCCTCGAGGGGGAGATAATTTATCTCACCTATAAAGGTGAACACCAACGTACCAACCCTTATCAACTTACTTAACTAGACATAAATAATGCCACCTCCTTTCACTACTATGCTCAATGACAGCGATAATGTTTAGATGGTACTAATTGGCACGTGAATTGATTCCAAATGCGCTGGAAATTGAGACTTGCAGAATATGGCTCCAGTCTGGCTATATTTGGAAATCTGACAGCTTCGGGGAAAGACTCTCGTAATGGCGGATGCAGAAGCTTGTCAGTGCATCACTGGCGATATTATCTCTAATGGATAAATAATTATTGATCTCGTAAGAATCGAAAATCACAAAAATAGAACTCAAAGTTTTATAGACTCCTACTAATATTATTAATGTTTGTTGCTCCATCACGTTGAACCGTTTGAACGGATCGGATTGAAATTTAAAAAACGGTTAGATTATAGTCGGGAGTTGCATATGAGTTACTTTTTATCGTGAATAAATAACGGGAACTACTCTGGTGAAGTTAAAAGTTTGGTAATGGTAGGAATTCTTGGACACCTGGGGAAGTACCACACCATTGCCACTTATTCTACCGCCAAGCAGTCATGTGCAAACATTACTGTGTTCCGGTTTTTAGGGTAATGTTTCTAGTGAAGTTACGGGACATAGAGATAAAACATCTTATGTATATCGGGGTGACGAGCGCGCAGTGCAGTGCTAGGTAATGATTTGAACTCATGTTCCAATAGCTGCGCGTCACTGTGCTGTTATCGGCAGGCATGTTGCTTACCATCAGGCACATGCCCTCCTCGTCTCGTCACTCTATCTGTATCAATACTAATCTATATTAATACTAGCGGCCCATTCCGGCTGCGCTCGGATATTGTCATTTAAAGACTATTAATCTAAATAAAAACTATCTTATCTCTCAAGTTGGACCAGACTGCTCACGGTGTGCCAATTTAATTTAAAATCGGTTAAGTAGTTTAGGAATCCATCGCGGACAAACATCGTGATAGGAGATTTATATATATTAAGAAGATTATAAAGCTGAAGAGTTTGTTTGTATGTTTGTTTGAACGCAAGGATCTCTGGAACTACTGGTCCGAATTGAAAGATTCTTTCTTTGTAGGATAGTCCATTTATCGAGGAAGGCTATAGGGTATTTAACATTACGCTACTATCAACAGGAGCCGAGCATGAATGAAAAATGTAACAAAAACGGGGAAAAAATATTGCTTTTAGAGAGCTTTCGTTGCGTGACAGCATTTGTCATATGTTAAAGGTTGCGTCATTAGAACCTAAAGTAACCGAATTTGAACAAAATTTGAATTGGTACGACCAATTTTCGATAGATGGCGTAGCAACGCGCGCGCGTTCAGCTAGTAATAATATAAAGCTGAAGAGTTTGTTTGTTTGAACGCTAGGATCTCGGTAACTACTGGTCCGAATTGAAAGATTCTTTCTTTGTTGGATAGTCCATTTATCGAGGAAGGCTATAGGCTATTTAACATTACGCTACTATAAACAGGAGCGGAGCATTAATGAAAAATGTAACAAAAACGGGGCAAAATATTGCTTTTTGAGAGCTTTCGTTGCGTGACAGCATGTGTCTATCTTTTAAAAGTTATGTCTTTAGAATCTAAGGTAACCAAATTTGTTCAAAATATGAATTGGGCCAATTACGACCAATTTTCAATAAATAAATAAATAAATATTGGTGGACAATTCACACACAACACCATCTGACCCCAAACTAAGCAAAGCTTGTGTGATGGCGGCCAGATAGCAGATATAATACTTATATAGTTTTAAATACATACTTGTTATACATAGAAACACCCAGACACAGTGCAAACATTTGAATTCATCACACAAATATTTGCACTGGGTGGGGATCGAACCCACGACCCTCGGCTTCGCAGGCAGAGCTACTACCCACTAAGCCACAAAGCCAGTCACAAATTTTCAATAAATGGCGTAGCAACGCGCGCACGATTCAGCTAGCATGTCTATATGATAAAAAAAAAAATAGGTGCACTTTGCATGTATTTGTTTATTGTGTATTGTAAGTGTACACTTTCAACCCACCAAAATAAAATCTCCTAGCTCGTCTCTGTACAACAAAATTGCTCCAACATCCTATTACCCTACTAAAGTGCAATCTATATGCATCAACAACGTTAAATTTAAGTGTCATAGCGATCGAAAATAGAATTTCCCAAAACTGGGCTTTGGAGCAATAACGAATTTTGCGTGCACTGTAAAGTACTTTAGAGCAATATCGATGGTGGATACGACATCCGCGCTATTTGTCGAGCTACTCTATACTACCCGTACTATTGGGGAATTAAGATTTATTTTTGTTACCATTGTAGCACAGTGTAAAGAAAAACGACCAGTAGGATGACGGCTTTGAAGTTGGGGTAAATGACATGGGATGAGAAATAAAATAAAGTGGCCAAGTGCGAGTTGGACTCGCCCATGAAGGGTTCCGTTGCAGCAAGTAACATAATATACATAGTTTTTTTAGTCTGTTGTAACATTGATCGAAGTTTTAATAATAATGTATTTATGACGTACTAAAAAATAACTACTCATCAGATCGAGTCAGCCCCCAAACCACGCTCACAAACTGTCAATATTTTCGTGTTCGCAACTTTTTTTTTTTATAAAGAGTGACGAGACGAGCTGGGCATGTGCCTGATGGTAAGCAACATGCTTGCCACATAACAGCACAGTGACACGCAGCTATTGGAACATGAAGAGTCCAAATCATTACCTAGCACCGCACTGCGCTCGTCACCTAGAGATCTAAGATGTTATATCTCTAAGCCCTGTAATTTCACTGGAAACATTGCCCTTCAAACCGGAACACAGTAATTTGGGAGCGCGCTTCCCGCGTCTCGCCCCGCCTTTTCCCCCCGTCTGCTCTTCGTCGAGCGACTGTATTATTTATTAGACTGTGACTAGTGTCCCGGGTTCCTGAGTATTGAAATTGATGCATGAGCACCCCACTGTATGTACCTCTATTGGATGTAGACGTTTCTCCTTTATTTTGGTTATCTGGAAGAGATTGTTCTCAGCAATAAGGCCGCCACTTTTTTTACTACTATAGTAGTAAAAAAAAGTGCAAAAAGTGGGTTTGCACTGCCTGCCTTGCCTGATGTTAAGCGACGTTGCGGTCTACGATGGAGCATGTTTACCTAGAAGAAACCGATTCACTCCCCGATATCGAGATCGGGAACCATCCACAAATGTCATCTAGATTAGTTTTTGCTTGGAAGAGAGTCAAATAAATTCGCATTTGTAATTTTAGTACGATTCGTTAGACATACTGTCACTGCGTAAACAAGTGACAGAAATACAAAAATGATTCAATTAGTAGCATATTTATCCATTATTGTTTTTCTTTTTTACCTGATTTCCATTCCCAGGCGTTATAACAAATATGTTATTATCAAAGAATACATTCACATCGTCCCATCCGTTAATTTTTAAACACATTGCATTCCGGCCAATCGGGCATGATCCGGCCAATCAGGCGTGATCCGGCCAATCAGGCGTGGTCCGGCCAATCAGATGCGATCGCCGGTAACGTCATTATTTGGCCTTAATTAACATATTGACGCTTAATTTTAATTTCGGGAACGACACCACGATCTGATAAATTAGGGTTGCCAAACGTGTTTTAAAAGAAACTGAGTAGTTTAATGACTTGTTCCAGGTAAGTTTTTTCTAGAACATACATATGTAGGCACTATTGTGGAGAGATACATATCCAGTACACGAGGGTTGGAAACTAGTCTAGTCTACTAGTCAAAGCGAGAAAACATCATCGAGCGTCTGACCCAGCAGCCCTACTACGAAGTCCGATAAACGATATATCGGCCGAACTTATGGACTTTTCCTACCTCGAAAGGCAATCTGTCGGTTGATAGGATCGGCCGTTTCGTTCGATTGGACCCTCATCCGACCTAAGTCTATAACTTCCGACCGAGATGTATCGATCTGACTGTTTTTCGTGGTAAGCTACAATCCGATTCAGCTGTCGGTCGGATCCGATCATTCGGAGTTTGTTTTCGTAGTAGACCTGCTGGTCTTTCAGGTAGTCTCCGGTTGGGACGATTACAATCTGGCCAAGTTTAACGATAATAAGACGCAGGTGTGCTTTTACTCCGTAAAAAGGATCATTTGTCGCGGTAACTGAAACCCTCGAGTATTTGGGCATCACCGTATAATTTGAGCTCTACTTTGAGTCATTCATTGAGTCCAGGGCTAATTTAGCTGCTAAAACACTGGTCGAAGGTACGAAGGTACTTCACACGTTAACAGTTTCTCAATTCCTACCAAGCAGAAATAGTATCTTGTATGGAGTACTGTTCGCATCCATTGTAATGGGTCAGCTAAGTACCAGCTTGGATTCCATCGAGAGACGTCCCAGAAAGCTCATACGCATCAACTCTCTTGTTCGTAAAAGACTTCAAAGTCTTGAATATTGCCGAATATTGTTATTATTGGATACGTATCTATCAAACTGCTTGCAACTGCAGGAAGCAACATCCGAGATCGTTTCATGGTTAATGTTAAAAATACTTGAAAAAGAGGTTCGATTTTTTTTTTTAACTTTGACAGGTTCGCACTTGACCACCATCTCGCCTGATGTTAAGCGACGATGCGATCTACGATGGAACGTGCTTACCTAGAAGAAACCGATTCACTCTCGATTTGAAGACACCCAGATTGTAACCATCGGGGAAAACCCACTCCGGCAACACATTCCACAACTTAGACGTTCTTATCACAAACGTGGAGTCAAATCTCTTCGTTCGTGTTTTTGGAACATCAACCATGAAACGATGTCGGTTTTTTGAGATACGAGAATTCCGATAGAAGAAAGGGCAAGGTGGTATTAGATCATGCAGATCAGTTGCACACTCTCCGAAGTGTATCCGATAAAAAACCGATAAGCTAGCAATCTTGCGGCGATGATCAAGACTTTGAAGTCTTTTACGCACAAGATTCCACTTTCAACTCCACTTCTTACTTAACTTTTTAGTAAACTTCTGAAAGTGGTATTTCCTGACGGATATGAACTGGGTGTCTTTAAGTCTAGAAGGAATCCGTTTCTTCTAAGTTACCGCGCTCTATCGTGGGCTATCGCTTAACATCAGGTGAGGCGGTCAAGTCTAAACCTACCATCGATAAAGAATATGTCTACCACTTAGTCAGACATGGTCGGCGTGGTCGATCATGGCCTCGACCCTCTCCTTGTGAGGCCCTGAGACGCAATATTTGGAATATTATGTGCCCACATAATATGTTTGTGTTGTACTTTTTTTGTGATCAAAATGTATCTCTTTTTTTTGACAACCCGTGTTTTTCCGACCGGATGGATACCCCTCACGAGTAATTACCCCGCTGGGGGTTGCTCTGACCCCAGATATTTAAACGTGTCGAATGCAGCTGATAAATCATTTTTTCCCCAAATACTGATGATTTTTAAAATAGCATTAATATTGTGGAAGCCGTAGGACTCTTTGCAGAGTACGCCTATGGAAATACCACACCTTTGCCACTTATTCTACCGACAAGCAGTAATGTGAAAACATCAATCCAATTGTGATCCAATTTGAAGGGCAAAGTTTCTAGAGAAATTACAGGGCAAATAGATAAATTACTCTATATCTCTGAGTGACAAGCGCAGTGCAGTGATACTTAATGCTTTTGACTCTTCATGTTCCAATAGCTACGTGTTTCTAGAGAAATTACTGGGGATTTTGACGAGCGCAGTGCAGTGCTAAGTAATGCTTTGAACTCTTCATGTTCTAATAGTTGCGTGACGTTGCGGGCTATTAGGGGCAAGCGTTTTAGTAGTGGTAGGACTCTTAGCAGAGTCTGCCTGGGGAAATACCACACCTTTGCCAAATATTCTACAGCCAAGCAGTAATGTGCAAACATTACTGTGTTCCGGTTTGAAGGGCAATGATTCCAGAGAAATTACAGGGCTTAGAGACATAATTTCTTAGATCTCTGGGTGACGAGCGCAGTGCAGTGCTGGGTAATGATTTGGACTATCATGTTCCAATAGCTGCGTGTTACTGTGCTGTTATCTGGCAGGCATGTTGCTTACCATCAGGCACATGACCTGCTAGTCTCGTCACTAAGTGCTATAAAAAAAAAAAGCGTTGTGCTTACCATCAAGCACATGTCCTACTCCTCTCGTCACTCTATTCTCGAAAAAAGAAAAAAATATAAATTTAAAAGTATCAAATTCTAAACGAACTTTCAAATGAATAATTGTGGTATGATATAATTAATGCTAGAAACAGCGAACCTCACATTTGATAGAACATACTCAAATTAAGCGTAGAAACAATTCAACGTTTGTGCTTGAAGTGTAATTGCAGTTGGCGCCGCACTTTAATGCCACTTTTTGCCCGGGCAATTACTGCACGCGAGCTTAGAGCAGGAAATTGCAGAAACTTAACTTGAAATTGTTGTTTTTTTATTTACAAAAAAAAAACAAAAATATTTGGCTTCTGTTACATAAATAGTGTTTATTTGGTAATTGGTCAAAATCGAACCATCAGATAGCAATAAGAACGAACATTCGGAACGTCAGAATTACGGTGTGCTGCTAAGTTGGAATTAGTGTGGATACGTTGTTAAATGTTGTCGTAACAGGTTATGGTTCTGACAGAGGCAAGGTGCAAGACATCTGGCTGTTCGATACTTCGACGATATCGTCTTTATTGTGGGTCGATCCTGGACTAGACAAAGGGCCTCAGAATAAGAATGTATTTATTACTGCACTGTGTAAAAATAGGTCATAAAATTAAAAAAATATTTATAACAGTGTACCCTTAACGGACGTGCAATATTACTCGTAAGTATAATACATATCATATCTTTATAGGTAATTATGTTTTCGTTAGCAAACATTATTTTTAATTATAAAATACTGATTAATAACTCCTTTAAATCATAAAACGCCATTGATCACAGAGAGGCCTATACCCAGCAGGAGATATAGAAAGCTGTTGACAATGATGATGATACAACTTTAAGGTGTAAATACAATCACAAAGTATCAATAACAAGCCATAAAACTGTAGGTTAGGTTAAACCATGCTCATTCTGCGCTAGACCATTACCCCAAATTTCGGAAAGCTATAGACATAGGCCAACAGGCTAAAATCCTTTATCGGCAGGGAGCCCATATGGGCTCGGCGCCGGATATGACTCATCAAATGAAAAAATAATTGAATCTACCCTCAAGTATTTTGAGGTTAGTTAAGACAAAACAAATCATAAGTGAAGCTTTATCATCTAAATATTTCTGCGGCAGCAATATAAAAATATTTTTCTGTTCAAACCTTAATGCGGTTTACAGAATACATCTACTTACCAAGTTTCAACAGTGTAGTTCTCATAGTTTCGGCAAAAAGTGGCTGTGACATACGGACGGACAGACAGACAGACAGACAGACAGACATGACGAAACTATAAGGGTTCCGTTTTTACGTTTTACGGAACCCTAAAAAACTATGAACTAGTGAAATCAGTTAATAGAATTTGTCTTAAAATGAGTCTCAACTGAGGGGTTAAAAAGGTACGCATACATCTGTCACATTTCTATTCTGCTACTCAAGTAAAAGAGGTAAAGTGTTTGTAGCTGCGTTTCAGTCGGGTCTAGTGCTTAAATTCAAACCTAGGTTTGAATAACCCCTACTTTAGTTTTTGTGGAGTTCGTGTGGAATTTTTGTAAGTTGTTTTATTGTTTTTTAATGACATTTAAACTATTATTTTTGAAGTTAAGTGACTTCTTTTTGCGCGCTTGGAAGCATCATCATCATCATACTTTACAGTCTTCTCTATCCCACTGATGGGTAGAGGCCTCTCTTTTACAAATTAGGCTATAATTCTATATGTACAACGGGAGTTGGAGTGAATTCGGGGGGGGGGGGGGGGGACTAGTTTATAATATTAGCAGAGGACCATAAGCAGTTTTTTAATTTTAAAAAAAGGCTTTATTGTAAAGCGGCGCGGAATTCATATGGGTTCGGCACCGGATATGACTCATCATATGATGTGAAACAAATAACATAAACAAAATAACCTACCCTCAAAAATTTTGAGGTTAGTTGTATCAAAACAAATCATGAGTGAAGGTTTCTGAACTAAAAAAAATTTGCGGCAGTAGAAAAAATAAAGTGGCCAAGTGCGAGTTGGACTCGCCCATGAAGGGTTCCGTTGCAGCAAGTAACATTATATACATAGTACACATAGTTCTTGTAGTTCGTTGTAACTTTGATCGAAGTTTCAATAATAGTGTATTTATGACGTACTAAAAAAAACTACTCATCAGATCGAGTTCAAACAAATTTTCGTTAGTAGTTTATATGGTAATGTACATCATATATTTTTTTTAGATTTTTCATTCTCTTACTTTAGAAGTTAGAGGGGGGGGGGGGGACACATTTTACCACTTTGGAAGTGTCTCTCGCGCAGATTATTCAGTGTAGACAAAAATTATATTAGAAACCTCAATATCATTTTTGAAGACCTATTGATAGACACCCCACACGTGTAGGTTTGATGAAAAATTTTTTTTTAGTTTCAGTTCTCAGTATGGGGGCAACCCTAATTTTTCTTTTTTTTTTTTAATTGTTCTGTTCAAATCTTAATGCGGTTCACAGAATACATCTACTTACCAAGTTTCAAAAGTGTAGTTCTCATAGTTTCGACAAAAAGTGGCTGTGACATACGGACGGACAGACAGACAGACAGACATGACGAAACTATAAGGGTTCCGTTTTTACGTTTTACGGAACCCTAAAAACTATGAACTAGAGAAAAAAAAAAAAATTGATGGACAATTCACACACAACACCATCTGACCCACAGATTACAGAAATAAAACCAGATGGAGCGCGCAGAACAGAGCTACTGAAGCAGACAAAGGAAATACAAACGACGAAGCAAATACAAACTCCAGTCAGTATGAAACGGACTTCCGTGTTGTACGGGAGTCCCGTGTGATTTTAAGTTTTGTTTTAAAATATGCCGTCTTGTGTCTTCAAACATTGCAAACAATGTTCCCAAAAACAAAAAAAGGAAAGAGGAATATAATTTCATAGGAAAATTTGAATATTTTTACTGTTATTTATATAATTTAGGCGATTTCATTTCGGTGATGAATGGAACACAACACCTCAACGAAAATAGGTTAGTGTGGCAATACTAAATGGAAATTATTTTCCCTGAATTTAGGGTAAAATATAGATTTTATATTTTTTTAGATACTCGTAGACCAAATTATTGATGGGCATTGTATTATTCAATTTAATATAATTTCAAATTTAATTTTGGTAAATGTTAAATTTGTAAAATGAGTAATTTATGACATAAAAATGTACAAAAAACAAAATCATTAATACATCATAAAATTTGTTTGTGTATTTATTTATTTCGTTAGTGGCACCACTGCCCAAAATAATACAAATTTTGTTTCCTCATGAATCAAAAGGTTATATGGAAGAGATCGCTTTTAGCGACAAGATCGCATTTTGTGCCCATTTTGTTTTGTTATTATATGTGTTACTTCTTGTCAATTTTGTTTATGGTCCCAATAAAGTGTTCTGTATTGTATTGTAATGTCATTTGATATATTATCTAAGTGAAACGGTGGCAATTATAAAATGATGGTTTATAAATAAAACATTTGTTGAAGGAAGATAGTTTTGAAGTTATTATAATGCATAACGTTGTTTGTAAAATGAAATATTTTTAAATTGTTAAGTTTTTTAATATTATACGGTTACTTGATTTTAAAGTCGTGTTTTGTCAAAAAAAAGGTGAATAATAAGTGAACTGTTAAAATGATTATTTAGTTTTTATTTGTTGTTTTGACCTATAACATACAGGTATCCTATATGCATTTTATCAAAAATAGTTTGGTGGTAAAGTTGGTTGTTTTAATTTTTGTTTAACCTATCTAAGCGAGTAAATTACACTTAGGTATTTTATTTTTTGCGATTCAAGTTAATTTCTAGTTGCATGCAAAATCAAAATTCTTTTCTTCATAGAATGGAAATAGTAGTAACAAGAAACCCTTGCATAATCGGTGTAATAATATTAATATTTTAAAATATCAATTTATGTGTTTATTATACGTGAAGATTTCCCAAGCTAAGACAACAATAGTGGGACTTTTTTCTTAAGACTGACAACATTATACAAGTCATTTGGAACGTTGATTAGACAATTTTAAGTCAACATGACTAATTACGGGCTTCACAGTGTTGTTCACTAAGGTTCCATCTGTGTTTTATTTCTGTAATCTGTGATCTGACCCATAGAATTTGTCTTAACATTTGCTTTCGATCACGGGTTAATGTACTTCAGAGATGTAATTAAAAAGTTGTCTTGTTGCGGTGTCTATTTATTTGTCGCGTAAGTCGTCAGTCGAGTACGGAACACTCTGGAAGTTCTTGCAGCTACATAATTAATGCACATCAATACCGTCATTACGCCTGCTCTTTAGCTTAACGTGGATAGAGAACTAGAGGAGGGAGCGACTTAGTGGTGGGGAGATCGGGGGTTAAAGAGGTATCACTTTATTTTGTGTATTACATTACAAACTTTGAGGTATAGTTTTTAAACTTTGCGCCGTTTGAATTGATATTTTTTTTGTATAAAGTGACGAGACGAGCAGGACATGTGCCTGGTGGTAAGCAACATGCCTGCCTCATAACAGCACAGTGACACGCAGCTATTGGAACATATGGAGTCCAAATCAGTACCTAACACTGCATTGCGCTCGTCACCTAGAGATCTAAGATATTATATCTCTAAGCCTTGTAATTTCACTGGCCTTCAAACCGGAACACAGTATATTGTAGACATAATGCTGGACTCAAATCGAAACATCGCAGTAATTACTAATTACATATTAATTTAGATCGTGATTAAATCCACTGTTATGCCACAGTATAAAGAAATACTACCAGTAGTTCATTGCCTTTGATCTTGGGAGAAACGCTGATAATGTCTAGACACGGGTAGGGTTCGCCAACACCAAATACAACCACCAAAATAAAATTAAAACATACGGAAGACGTCAGCCCTGAGCCGCGCTCCTGCAATACTAACATTGTAATATAGGCAATGCAGGAGCGCGCTTCCCGCGTCTCACCCCGCACGCCCCGCACGATTGTCTCGTCTAGACGGCTTCGTCGAACGACTGTATGATTTAATAGATTGTAGTTTTACTGACAATATAAAACTTTGAGATAATAGCATCAGCATAAATACCCCAATAAATATATCCACTGCTGGACCTCAAGGCCTTTTCTCGCAAGGAGTAATCTAGGCCATAATCCGTCCGTGTCTAAAGACACCGAAATATTACCTCGATATGATGAGGACATGCCGGTTACCTCAAGTTTTCCTTCAAAGTTAAAGCCAGTGGGGAAGACAAAGTTACAAGACGTTTGTAGTTCACAGTTTTATTTATCCCACTGCTGATTATAGGCCTCTCTTTTATCATACCATGTTTCTCGGTCCTGTGCCAATCTAGTTCAGATTTGACTTGCGATAAAGACGCTATTGATGATTTTTCGTGTATTAAGATCTTATTATTACGGCTGATCTAGTCGGGAGAACGGCGACTGCCGATCCGGGGACCCCGGGTTCAAATCCCACGCGCACCACTGTCTTTTCCAATTCATGTGCGTAATGCCGTTAACTTAAAACGGTGAAGGACAACATCGTGAAAAAACCGACATCTACATAGAATCTTTCGAGGTCATGTGTCATCCACCATCCCGCACTGAGCCAGCGTAGTGGATTATGCCCTTGACTCTCTCCTTGCGAGAGAAGGCCTCGATTCCCGGCAGTGGGAACATTTGTTTATGCTATGCTTATGAAGATCTTATGTGTCAAGACATGACTTTTCAAAATAAACTTTATATTAATCACTTTAACGCCCATAATTCCCGCTTCGTCTTTCACCATAACTCCCCTCTGTTTCCCCCACGTGCCGTCGATAAATAATGGCAGCACACGTCGATATTTCACACCGGGGGCCGCTTCCCCAATCTCCCTAACCGGCTGTTAGATGCCACTACCCACGTGGTCTAGGGGACAGTGTTAGTTTGAAAGTACAGTGGTTGTTGCTCATTTTTACGGTTTCGTAAAACGTAAAAAACGGAACCCATATAGATTCGTCGTGTATGTCTGTCTGTCCGTCCGTATGTCACAGCCACTTGTTGCCGAAACTATAATAACTATACTGTTGAAACTTGGTAACCAGATGTATGCTGTGAATCGCATTAAGATTTTTACACATAAATATAAAACAACAATAAATTTATGGGGTGCATACTTTGAAATGAAACTCAACATTTTTTTTTCCGAACCAATAATTGTGGGAATTCTATGGAAACGTCTATAAAAATGATGTTGAAGTTTCTAATATAACTTTATTCTATAATGAATAATTTGCGCGAGAGACACTTCCAAAGTGGCAAATTGTCAATTGGCCTCGCGGCTTAAAGGCTTATAATGCTTAGGTAAATTTAGTTGCTACTGAATTCAGTGAAGTGTAATAGCATTCAGTAAGCTAACGTACTAAATTCAGAAGCGATGATTGCTTGCTTCCAGCTTGCTTGTAACTTACTTCTGAATTCAGTCACAAAATTTTAGGGCTTTAGTGTAAAACTCAAGGTAGTTTTACACTAAAGCCCTAAATTTTAATTTAGTTTAGTTGTAACATATTTTATAAGCTTTTATTCTACTTGCCATGTTAGTATGGGACAAATCTTGCAAGTTAAATTAGAAGTAATTCCTGTCATTACATTAGGTTGGAATTTGGTATACTTACATTCGGTGTACCAATGTAATAATATAGTACGTATCTTCGTTTTAGAGTATTTATTTAAATAATCCTTAATAAGCTTGTTTATAAATATTTTTTTAAATTTTAATCAATTGGCCTGATGTCTTAGTTGGTAGTAAGTCTGTCTTCGAAGCCGATGGTCGTAGGGTCATACTTCAGGTGAATACTTCTTGCGTTGAAGATTTTATATATTCTATGGTTAAAGTTGGACTTCTTAGCATAAATAAGGTTCAGGAATAAAGAGAAGTATTAACTTCTTGCGTTTGTACATAATTACACAGGCACTTTTTTACTCTAACCTAAATTAAAAATATGTTGTAAGCAAATATTCAAATGAAGAATTCGGTGTCATCAATCCAAAGCTATCCAAGCTAAATCAATTTATCACGGTTACGTTAATGTGAACAACTAAGTGTGTTTTAGGCAAATTTTAATATTACTAAGATGTAAACTATTCATCAATTATAGAGGGTTACACAGATAGTTTACACTAATCTGGGAAGGCGCATTCGACTTGTCAAAAAATGGTAAGCAACAAGCCTGCCCATAAGAGCACAGGGACACGCTCACGCAGCTATTAGAACATGAAGACGCCAAATCATTACCTAGCACTTATTAAAGTTAAACTTATATACCATCGCCTCAAACTTTTTCGTCCATCTATTGCATGTCGCGTGACGGTCGGCCGCAGAGTAGGGGTAAAATGAAAGTCGCTCGACAGAGCAGCCCAGGATAATATGGCGGCGTTGCTCGTTAAGTTACTTAACTTATTTACTAAAAATTAAGTAAATGTTCACAGTGCGAAAAAATGTTTCACTTTTACCGTGGCTTCATAAAACTACACAACTATTTTTTTTATAGTATAAAGTTACAAGACGAGCAGGGTATGTGCTTGATAGTAAGTAAACATGCATGGCCATAACAGCACATGGACACACAGCTATCGGACATGAAGAGTCCAAATACCAGGCACTTCACTGTGCTCATCACCCAGAGATATAAGATGATACATCTTTATGCCTTGTAATTTGACTAGAAACATTTCCATTCAAACCGGAACACAATGTTATTTTATAGTTATAATATTGAACAAAATTATATTTTAAAATTAATGTTTGGCGGTAGAATAACTGGCAAGGGACACTTTCCCAGTCGGACTCTGTAAGAAGTACTGTCACTACTAAAACCTGCAATACAATAATTTATTTTTTCCGAAAAAACCGACTTCAATTAAAAAAATAACCATGAAACTGCATTCACAATTGGCGGCGCTATCACGTAACATACATAAAGAAACATGCAACCAAATTGAGAACCTCCTCTTTTCTTGAAGTCGGTTAAAAATCAAAATCATTATTACAATTTTATTTACACTGTAGAGGCCCATTTCTGCGTAATCTTAAATTCATCAAGTATCCATTGCATTAAGAATGTTAAAAGTTGTACTCTGACTCAGGAATATTTAGATTCTTTTAAATATGGTTACTCAGCAATATCTACACTACGTCGTTAAGTAAGTAGTACTATACATTGTTTAGAGCCATAAAACTTCGTGGGAGGTCATTAAAGCCGCTCGTAGAATTATACTGTAGTACAGAACTTCACTTAGGCTGAATTTTAACTCGTTGGGTTTGTTATGCGTCACATACGTCGAACATTTTTGTAGTGGAACTCTTTGCAGAATCTGCCTGGGTAAGTTCCATACTTTAGCCAGTTTCAACCGCCAAGCTGTAATGTGCAAACATTACTGTGAATATTACTGTGATTATTCCGATTTGAAGGGCAATGTTTCCAGATACATTATAGGGCATAGGTAAGTCATCTATCTCTGTGTGATAGGCCCAGTGCAGTGCTAGTAGGCTAATTATTTAAATTATTTATATTCCAATAGCTAGGTGACACCGCTGTTAAAGGCAAGAAAAAAGAAATCTAAACCAATTTGAGTTTTGTTCGAAATTCGACAGATTTTTGGGTTCGAGCTTTGTGTCACTTGAGGTCAAGTGCATAGGTCGCTGCAAAAATAAATACTTAAATGCACCAAAGACGGTACCACTTGAGCCAGAAGGAGAAATACCATATCGACCAACGTTCAGCCGATATTTGATTATGCGAAATTAACGAATATGCTAGTATGGAGGTCTAGGAGGTCTGAGAGGACCGGGGTTTACGAACGAATGGTAAGACATCCTGTGCCCCTTCGTCACTAGCCATTAAGAAGGGACATCCCAGGGTTTTTAGTGTGTAGGCCGTCGATTGTCGGTGACGGCGAGTCCAACATAACTACTGTCTCTCCTGAGCCCGGTATTTTTAAGGTATTCTTCACCTACTGTTTGTACCTTGTAAGTTTCCAAAGATGCCACGAATATGTGTAATAACACACTGTCTATGAAGAATGCGAAGTGCTCAGGCCTTAGACCGTATTTGAATCCGAAATGAGTGCCCGGTCCCAACGGGTTTACTGAGTGATTCCGATAAGAGATGTTTCCACAAACTTTTTTATCGCTGGTTGAGTACGGCCAAGGCCATACCGATTGCTTGTCTTCGTGTTCTATAGCTTCTACTAGCAAATGAGACTGATATATTAGTTTTTTTTAACTTTTGGAGTTTTATAGCTCTACACTTGACCACAATCTAGCTTGGTGTTAAGCGACGATGAAGCGTGATTACCTAGAAGGTAGTGATTCAGTCTCAACTTGAAGATACCAAAATTGTAACCATTGGGCCCACTCAGGCAACGTATTCCACAGCTCAGACTTTCTTATCACAAAAGTGAGACTTCACTTTTGTAATTCGACTATCACTGTTATTATTACTGTTGTTGTGTGTTACTGTATTGTTGGTATAAGTCAATTAAAGTTCATTGTAATTTTTCTGCTGTCAGAATGAAGTGTTTTGTCTATGTGTCTGCATGATTTATAAATAACTATTTATTAACATTTACTTATTTATTTTCAGGTAATTCAACCTACAGCTTTTCCCAACACGTCAACCGCTCGTGAAAACATCGCCTTAACGTGCGTGAGTGATTCCCAAGCTGTTATTAGTAATGTGTAGAGGCATTCATTAGGATTAAGATTAGGAGATAAGAGGATTTGTCCCGATATTACGGGAGCTGCCACTGCGCTTCGAAATCGTTCAACTTGCTTTGTAAATATTCACTTTACAAGTACATAATTGTAAATATTACCTCATTTTTAACTGATTTCAAAAAAGAAGGAAGGTAGTCAATTAGGATTTTTTTTTGTATATTACGCTATAGCTCCAATAATGAATAGATTTTGATGATTATGTTTTTGTTTAATAGATTATAGTCCAGAGGTGGTTCTATATAGATATTTCTAAAATAAGCGTAGCGGTTTTTGAACTATCATCAAAATCTAAAATTTGCCTACCTTTTGGTTTATAAGTCGTCTTAAAAAGCGACGGGGCATGTATGATTGTTCGTATATTGTAAATGAAAAAGCAAACTTCGCTGCGAGTGGGGACCCTTATCGCCATGAAACAGTCACCTCATCTCGTATCTGGTAATAGTCACCAAGACTGATTGCGTTATTAAGATTCCGAAAAGGAACTTTATTTGTTCTGTTTTAAATTAGGCGATTTTGTTTTTTTTTTCGGAAAATACAAAGAAAACTGCTGTATATGCCATAAGTAACCATAAACGTTAAGCACATCTGAATTATCCATACACCGAAAAAGTTCTAGAGATAATGGATATTCTCAAACCAAGATTTAACAATGGGTTTCAAACCGGAACACAGTTGGCTTCAGGTGCCTTCTACTAGGTATCTACCGGACATGATATATGAACGTAATATGATTGTGACTTTCATAACAATATAATTATTTCATTTCAACAATTTCCTTTTTAATTTAACATTAAATCAACACACCCCATTCAGGTCAGGAAGTTATTACATTCCTTTACAAGAAATATTGAAAAAATCAACAATTGTACATTATCATATATCATAAAACACACACACAAGTGTAATGTAGCAGTCTCTTTAATCCGACACTTCAAGTATCCTATAGTCCGTCACCTAATTGCATGGAAACATAAAATTAATGTTGTTTATTACGGCCATTGCTACATGTTAGCTTATAGAGATACCTATTAATAACAATTATTACCTTTAATCAGACATTGGATAAATGGATTTTTCATTATTATTATTATAAATTAAAAAAAGAGTCCAACTCAGAGAGTCAGGGCAGTTGTTTTCGCCTTCCGCAGCTCATTTCACTATACGACTATAACTTACTGTGTCCAAATCACTTCGGCAAATCTGTCGGTCTATACAACACTCTAACGAAACAATAAATCATTATTAGATTAAATTGCCCCACTTATGGGCAAAGACATCTATTACCTACGTCCAATTAAAATTATCATTTCTCACAAAATTGTTTCGCACTTGCGAACTCACTCACTCACTTAACTTTCATGTCTGTACTTTGTATTTAAAAAAATTAACACCTTTTTTTAGATTGGTATGTAAATCTGTATCTATGAATAAATGTTTTAAACATCATTTCCCCTTAATATTAACAATTTGTTGCCTACTGAATTTATTCACGTAAGTTACAATCTTATTCATTCAGTTGTTACCTCGTGATTGAACAAAAAACATTCACATATTTTACATTGTTGTACATTTCTAAAAGTTTAAAGAAATATGCCCTCTGTTGTACTTAATTTGAAATAACAAAAAACTATATAGTAGCAATAGGCAACCTTAGGATGGAATGAGAGACGGAAAAGTACATCCCAGTAATCTAAATCCTACTATAATAAATGCGAAAGTTTGGGTGTTTGTTGATCAATCACGTCGGAACGGCTGAACGAATTCGATTGAAGCTTAGAACACAGGTAGATTATAGTCCGGAATAACAGACAGACTGCTTTGTATCGCTATAAAATCACGGGAACGGGAACTACGTGGGTAAAACTGCTGAGCACTGCTAGTATTCCAATAATCCGCCACCCCCAGTTTTATAATATCGCCGGATTAGCGAGACTACCTGTATGTAGTGTGTGTGTAACCGGTTTGGCTTGCCGCGGGGACGTCTGCCGGCTGTGAGGTAGCGATTAGGTGGATAAGCGATAGCGATTATTTATTAGATGCTCTATGTCATCTTTAATAACTCTAATAGTAGTAAGACTCTTTGCAGAGTGCTATTGGAGAAGTAGCATTCATGCTGTCTGCTTTTTAAACCAAAATGACCAATTCTAACTAAAAAACGTGATAAAGATGGTTTTAAGGTAGGTAGGTATAATTTTTGTCGATAATTTCTTACAATATTAGGAATAGTGATTTTTTTTTGTTCAATTTTTTAAGACTACTAAAAATGTCGTGAAATGTGAAAATAAGTGTAAAATATTTTTTTTAAAACAAAATCTTCATCTGTAAGCTCTATTCCAACTTTAGAATGTAACGACGGGCACTTTCAATCAGTAGGTACTTGAGTGATTTGGACTCTTCATGTTCAAAAAATAAGCACTTGCCTTGCAAGAGCAAGCTTGTTGCTTACCATCAAGCGTATGTCTTACCTGTACATTATATAAACATAACTTTACGTCCGTATAAAGTTTAAAATCGTAAATCCTTTTTTTGTGGATAGTTTTAGATCATCAATCCGCTTGTGTCACTGCATTGCGGCCTGCGCGCGAGTCAGTGACACCGACCTGCGCCGGCGCAGCCTTCTGACTTCCACTAGATCACGAGCAGCTGGAGAAATGCTTTTAACTATTACAATGTTAACGTATTTTGGTTTGAACAAAGGATTTTAGAGGCTGGGGAGGAAAAACCGAAGAGAAGGCTGAGGGGCGTGTTGCTCTTTGTGGTAATTACTTAAACTAATGTAAACTTATTAATTAGTGTGTTTTACCTACGCACATGCATAGATATACAGATATGCATACCATAAAATTATTAGTTTTATCTGAAATACCGACTAAAATTTAAATGCCCCACGTTTTTTTTTTACATAAAGAGTGACGAGACGAGCAGGACATGTGTCTGATGGTAAGCAACATGCCTGCCACATAACATCACAGTAACACGCAGCTATTGGAACATGAACAGTCCAAATCATTACCTAGCACTGCACTGCCCTTGTCACCCAGAGATGTAAGATGTTATATATTATCTCTAACCCCTGTAATTTCACTGGAAACATTGCCTTTCAATTTGACACATTGCACGTTGCACATTACTGCTTGGCGGTAGAATAACTGGCAAAGGTGTGGTGTGGTACTTCCCCAGGCGGACTCTGCTAAGAGTCCTACGTATTGATTGATAGTAATGATTTGGACTGTTCGTGTTCCAATAGCCGCGTGTCGCTGTGCTGTTTTATGGGCAGTCTTGTTGCTCACAATCAGACACATGTTCTGCTCATCTTGTCACTCTATACTAGGTATAAAAAAATCATAATCGTCTTTATTGATAACATTTTGTTACAAGTCATTGTTAAAAACCATTAATTAATTTTAATCTTAATTCATGATTTAAGAAACAAATAAACAAATAAGATGTCAATTTCCAATTAGAAATAATAGAATGATTCACAAGAATAATTAGAACCAATCAATATCAAATCAAAAATTATTTGTGAAAACACTTTGTTACGTAGATTTGTACATATTTTTTTTAATAATAAATTAAGTAAAGCTGTAGAACGTGTGCTTGACAAGATAGCATTTGGGTTTTGACTTAAATATTCCCATAGTGGGAGTTACGGCTGGTCTAGTCGGGAGAACGGCGACTGTCGATCCGGGGACCCCGGGTTCAAAACCACGCGCACCACTGTCTTTTCGAAGTCATGTGCGTAACGCCGCTAACTTAAAACGATGAAGGAAAATATCGTAAGGAGACCGATATGGTCCTAGAATCTTTCGATTTCATGTGTCATCCACCAACCCGCACTGGGCCAGCGTGATGGATTATGGCCTTAATTGTCTCCTTGCGAGAGAAGGCCTCGAGCCTCAGTGGGAACATTAAGAGGGCTATAATGGGAGATGAGGCGATGCTCTTTGGGAGTTCATTATAAATCAACGGAAGCTTAGGTCCCTTAAGGTCCAAAATATGATTAATACGCTGTTGACCTTGATTAAATCAAAACCTTACATGATTAAAGAGTGACACGCACCAAAAATCGCCTCCTGAATGTCGAAATGAAATCCCAGTTCATATTCGGGTCCTAAAGGTACTAAAAGGGTCTGAAATTAATATTTAACAGGGCTATCCCTTTTAGGGACCGGTGGAGGTCATACGGGAACCTTATATGAAGTAAAACCTTCGGATGAAGAGAAGTACTTATAGGACTAAGGTTCGTTTAGTCTGATGGGTAGTAAATAGTAGATTTATTCTGTTATTTTGATCATTAACTAAAAAAAAATGTTTGTCTGTAAAGTCGGTTTACTGACGATAGAACGTGACAACGTCTTAAGAAAATACTGATGGAATGATAGCATTTTTCAAAAGAAAATTTTAATTTCATTTGTTTAATAGATTTGTATGTAAAAAGTAATCAGTAGAATTTAGTCATTTTCAATCAAAACAATGCAAAAAAGCTTTTAGATGCCGGGGTTCGAACCCGGGGCATTTCACATGCAAAGCGAACGCTCTACCACTGAGATCCCCGATTTTAAATTGAAGTCGGTTTTTGTTTTTCCGGAGAAAATAATATTAAGTAGACGCTCTTACTCTTATAGTGGTAGTAGAGGTGTGCTAAATGAGTACTTCGTTGTATTCGTTACAGTGATTACAGGTACTCTGAAGTACTGATTACAAATACTGGCTCCAAAGTACTCATGAGTACTTTTGATTTTGGAATTGAATTGTAACCTTAGAGTGGTATTATGACGACAAGAGACAAGTACTCAAAGTATCATGAATACTAATGAGTTTAGAACTTAATTATAATAGTAGGAACTAGGAATAGTAATCAGGTAGGAAAGGTTGACGTGAAGATTGTGAGGACATAAACAAAATGACGCAATTACTTGTTAAAAAATAAATGTTTATTATTAATAAGATATTTATTAATGATAAGATTATTTTTATGATATAATTATATTCAATTAAAGCTACCATAATTTTGGACCTTCGTAACTTAAATCATGATAACGAAAAAAAAAAAAAATTGCGTTTAACTTAGCTATCTATCTCTGTAATTTTGTATCTCTATAATTCTCTCTATAAATATCTATAATTATGTCGAGATTGTCGAGTACTCTGTACTTGTCAACAAGTCAATAGTTACCTACTCTGTATTACAGTACAGTACTCGCAGTACGAAGTCACCGTCTGTATTATTGAATTGAATACTACATAGGTATTAAGGAACGACATGAGTACTTGTCATCAGTACTTAAAGATTTAAGTAACGGTTACAGGTACTCTCATAAAGTAACGGGTACAAAGTAACGAGTACAGTACTTTGGACACACCTCTAAGTGGTAGGCCTCTTTGCAGAATCCGCCTGGGGAAATACATCACTGTGTTCCGGTTTGAAAGGTAATATTTCTAGTAAAATAACGGGACACAGAGATAAAACATCTTATATCGTCTGGGTGACGAGCGCAGTGCAGTGTTATGTTATGATTTGGACTCCACATATTCCAATAGCTGCGTGTCACTACGCTGCTATGGACAAGCATGTTGCCTACCATCAAGTACTGGTCCTGTTCGTCTCATAGGTAAATCTTTTGTAGAAAAAAAAATATTGCTAAGGAACTCAGCCACATCGTTTGATTTTCTTTTACAACCACTGTCTTACGTATATCGTCATCGTCGAAATTTCGAGGATGGAAAACTTGGCTCTTGACTGTGGAATAAAACACTTCGCTCCAAAAGATTATTGTTTAAATTGCAATGCCCCATTGGGGTACGTTGTGTTACGACTTAATCTGTTATTTATCTGTTCATGAAATCCTGACTATCTGTAACATAATGAAGCAATAGTTTCTAGTTAAAGTACCTGGGTTAAATACTAAAATACTTAGATACTCTTAGATTTTCTTAAAAAAAAAGAATACTAAAAAAAAAGAGAAGCCTGGATTCGAACCCGCAGCTATTTATTCGTGACCGCCACGAACGCCCGACTTCCCGACTGAGCTAATTATGCTGTCGCGTCACGCGGCGAAATTTACCTTGGTATTCTAATGTCTAATGTGTCAAATTTTCATTGTCTAAAAACGCGCATAATATGCATTTTTTTTAAATGAAACCTAGTTATATCGATTTATCGTCCCCGAAACCCCCTGCATACATAATTTCATGGAAATCGTTCGAGCCGTTTCCGAGATCCTGATTCTATATATATATACATATTTATATACAAGAATTGCTCGTTTAAAGGTATAAGATAAGATAACAGGGTATAGAGATAAAACATATTATATCTCTGTAAAGTATCTTCTTGTTACAATAGCTGCGTGGCAATACTGTTCTGGGCAGGAGATCTTACCATCACATGTCCTGCTATTCTCGTCATTTTATACTGTAAAAACTAGAGAGGAGTACAAATCACACGGCTTTGGCAAATGCACAGAACATGCGCTGCCATAATAAAATAAAAAGCGTCGTAACAAAGCCAGCCGCCGCAAGGAGGCATAGATCGTGACGGTATCTGCCGCATACCGACTGTATCTCGCCCGGGTAACGGTCCTCGTGGGATATCGTACCGCCATCGGCAACAGTACACACAGTATGGGCATTTCAATATATTGCGGTAAGGTTTCGTTTTTAACCCCCAACTAAAAAGAGACGTGTATATGTATAAGTTTGACGTCGATGTCTGTTTATATCTCTCTCTCTCTCTGTGTGTGTTTGTGTGTCTGTCTGTGGCACCAGACAGTCAGACCAGTGGTAGAGCTCAAACGGATGGAACGAGGGACTCTTTGCAGAGTCCGCCTGGGGAAGTACCACACCTTTGCCAGTTATTCTACAGCCAAGCAGTTATGTCTAAACATCACTGTGTTCCTTGAAGGTCAATGTTTCCAGAGAAAGTACTGGGCTTAGAGATGAAAAAACCTTATCTTTCCGGGTGACGAGCACAGTACAGTGCTAGGTAATGATTTGGACTCTTCATATTCCAATAGCTGCGTGTCACTGTGCCTGGACAGGCATGTTGCTTACTATCAGGCGCATGTCCTGCTCGTCGTGTCACTCAATACTATAAAAAAAAACTAGCTAACTAACTGCACAGGTAGACCTCTTCGGCCGACCGTAGCGTGTATGGCGGGCATAAGCTTATACTATGGAATCCAGATAGCTGATAATTATAATCCTACTAATATAATATTTGATCGCATTCGCAAATTTTTCATAGTTCGGGGCTAAATATGCGAAAGAGTGTAAAACAATATTTACATGCTTACCATACTCACTTCATGTACCCATACTGTTAATATGTTCTATACAAGTTTGGACACAAGCTCGATCTTGGGCAGGTGTTCTTTATGAACAGATCAACTTAATCGGATAACACTCCGGGTTAGACAGGACTGGGCGATAAGCCGGAAGAGAATAATTGCACGTAACGTTTGGTATTTAATATATGGTTCTGCTACTAAAATTGGGGATTTTGGAAAAATTTAAAATACAACATTTCAATTAATACAACAAGCAAATACAAAAGAGGTAAGGGCCTAATGCCCTTACCTCTGAAGGTGGAAATTTTAAGTATTTTCGTTAGGGGGGTTTAAAAATTTAATATTCTACTTGTAAAAGAATCTGTTAGCCATCGTTTTTGTAATTCTACTTGTATAAGATACTTGTAAAAGAATCTGTTAGCCATCGTTTTTATAATTCTACTTGAATAAGATACTTGTAAAATAATCTGTTAGCCATCGTTTTTATAATTCTACTTGTATAAGATACTTGTAAAAGAATCTGTTAGCCATCGTTTTTATAATTCTACTTGTATAAGATACTTGTAAAATAATCTGTTAGCCATCGTTTTTATAATTCTACTTGTATAAGATACTTGTAAAATAATCTGTTAGCCATCGTTTTTATAATTCTACTTGTATAAGATACTTGTAAAATAATCTGTTAGCCATCGTTTTTATTATTCTACTTGTATAAGATACTTGTAAAAGAATCTGGTAGCCATCGTTTTTATACATTTCATTTTTTCTTGATGCTGTGTTATTACGGTTGTTTGTTCATAAAATAAATTAATCGATTTGTTATCAAATCCCGACCCCTTTCAGCAGAGTTAATCCAAAATAATCCAAATTGCAGTGCATTCAGCTTTCCTCCCCAAATACCCGATGTCGTTAGCGCATCCCTACTCCCTAGAGAGGGTATTAGCGCTGACTGCTACTATAGCTGGAAGTTAATGGAAGAATATTATTGAAAACTTTAGATTTTATGCGGTAAATAGTTTCCTAGCGAGACAAATGTGCATCATTGATAGTGAGACTTCTTTGCTTTGTCCACTTGGGGAAGTACCACACCTTTGCCGGTTGTTCTACCGCCAAGGAGTAATGTACAAACACACTGTGTTACGGTTTGAAGAGCAGTGTTTCCAAATTATAGGCCATAGAGAAGAATAATTTCATATCTTTGGATGACAAGCGCAGTGCAGGGCTATCTAGGCTAGTGATTTAGACTCTGCATGTTCCAATAGCTGCGTGACGCTAAGCTGTTATGGGCAGGCGTATTGCGTACCGTCAGCCAATTGTTCTGCTCGCCTTGTCTACTGTGTTTACGCAATGCCCACGAGACATCATGAATCACCCCAATCTAACAAATAACCCAAAAGTAACTGTGGTTCTTCTGCGAAGACTTAGACTGTTAGATGGCTATACTCTATGAGACTCTATAGACTACTCTAGCGCATAGATATAAATATCAACCAAGTATAGTTCCCATGCTGTTCCAAATTTGTTTTGTTATTTTATTGTTTTGTTGGTCTTGGCTGAATGAGTATCCAACATGATACATCAGACGTGGCCACTTTCGACACCTTTGTTGCAAAATCAATTGTGTATCCTCTCTTTAGAGGTGACAAAAAGAGCTTTAATTAATATTGACGCGAGCCCCCCTGACGTGTAAAAAGTTCTCAATGCTTCCCCTACCAGCGAGGGCGCGACCCCAAGTCCCGTCGTTGACCTATGGCGACAAACATCTTAACTTGATTGAACTACCCCATTCCATAATTGACTTTCACAATTCATTCTTGACACACCCCACTGGACATCCGACTTAGGGGGTTGACGTTGAAAGCACTGTCAAGGTTTGTTACAGATATGCCTAAGATGTCTTAACCACTGGAGGTAGTGTAAGGGATTGAGAGCGTGACCACTTTTCAAAAGAATGGCTATTATAAGTCTTCTGTTTAGTTTATTGAGAGACAGGGCGAGTAAGTTTGTGGTTATTGATAAGCAACACACCTGTTCATAACAGCACAGTGCCATGCAATATTAGTTTAGTAATGTGCAGACTTACTATCAAGCTCACATCTTGTTCGTTCCGTCACTCTAATAAACAAGCTGACCTGGCAAACTTCGTACCGCCATCTTTTTTTTTCGGTAATACTTTCTAAATTTCCTGACATACAAATCTTGTACTTACAATTACGATCACATGAAACAAAGAATCATCCAATTTGGTGCAACGTTCAGATCTTATGAGCGTATATATACATTTGGAAGATCCATTTTATTTGTAAGGTATTTATTAATTTTGGCTGAATAAAAAAAGAATATTATACTACTGACGAACGCGGCGAGCATAATGGGCACTTTTGCGCCGGGTGCAGTTAGAGGTGGGTTATTCGGAGATTAGTTTTTTAATTATTATTTTAGTTAATATGTAATTTTACGGTTTATACTTCTTTTGTTTCAATTAAAAAACATTTTTTTTAATGACTACTGACGAATAAGTGCAATAATTAAACAAATACCTACCTGTAGATAATGGCCTTGCTACGCAGACGAGCAGCACGATTCCCTCCATATCTTGTTCCTCTGAGGGATGAAAGCTAAGGAGGATGTCAAAGGCTTGCGTCGTTTTGTGGGCATATTTTATGGTCAGCAGTACACGTCGTAAATGTTCAGGGTTAGCTGACAGCAATAAAAGTCAGTATTGGCGGGTTGATTAGATGCTTTTATATCAAGTAGATAGCAGTAAAGAACGTAAAATTGCAAAAAAAAAATATACCTACATCTTTTTTTTTGCTTGTTTTTGCTCGTGAACGTACTGCGTAGACTTCTATAGGATTTTATTTTCGGTTTAACAAGTAGTCCATGTGTTATTCTAGGTTCTACGGTACTGGTGAGTTCGTGCCTCGGCGGAAGAGGAAACAAACACGTCTCTACTAGTTGAAGGGCTCGGGGTATCGAGCATTTAAGACCGGCCAGTATCTAGGATAACCCTTCCCGAGGTAGCATCGTTAATGGAGCCAAATGTGGGGTTTTGTCCCTTCGTGAAGCGAATTCGCAAAGGGCACCGGCACCTCTACCGCCTAACGAAAAACGCTTTGACGCTTTGACGTTGCTGTCTCTTTTCTTCTCGCTTGAAATGAAAGAGACGGCAATGCCAAAGCGTCAAAGCGTTTTTCGTTAGGCGGTAGACCCCCGGAGGTGTCAGGGTCGTGGAGAGTGTTATAGCGTCTCTCTGACCCCAAACCATGCCATAGATATCTATGGGGGTTTTAGGCGACACGTACCACTTATGATGGTATCATACAGGGCTTGGGGTATCTAGCGTTTAAGGCCTACCGGTATCTAGGATAATCCTTCCCGAAGCAGCAACGTTACTGGAACCAAATGCGGGGTTTTGTCCTTTCGTGAGGTGTATTCGCAAAGGCACCGGAGGTGTCAGGGTCGTGAAGAGTGTTACAGCGTCTCTCTGACCCCGCGCAGGTGAAATCTATGGGGGTTTTAGGGGGCAGGGGTACCACTTTAGTAGTGTCAAGCCCAACACACCCGCCTTGCCATCCAAGCCCGTGTAGGTTTTAGTCGGTTGGGGCACCATGTACCATCGTGGTATCGAATCCCATGCAACCCGATCTTCTCTTTTAGTTTATAGAGTATGCGTAAAGGCAATCCTTTCAAATAAAACCGGTAGGGACAGTCCGTAGAAACATAACATACGCCAAAAAATGTACAACAATAAGTACTTATGTAACATAATACTATTACTAATGATCATCATTTTCAACCCGTTATTACTCCCGATATGCCATTGTTTGTATTCGCGACTCATCCTACTCGAAGTAACGATATCAAAAAAAGCAACAAAGTTTTTAAGTCGCGTTAATCCCACATCAAGCCAGTCATTATCAGACCGCCCTTTTTACCATCTAACTATTTCAGCAATTGCTTTGCTATTGCTGTCTCTATCATTTCAAGCGAAAAGAAAAGAGAGAGTAATGTCAAAGCTAAGACAGTTTTGGTTAGGCGGTACCCTCCCGGCTTAAAACTAAAAACCTGCTAAAAACGCAAATCACTGCAGCACTCCGATCGAAACGGAGTTAATAGATTCCTCTGCAAAGGGCTCTCGCAGGGACTCATTAAGACAACTCCTGTACATTTAAGTAATGTACCAACAGCAAAAAAAAAAAAGATTTGCCTTTACATTATTTTATGTTTCTTATAGCTTCGTTGCAGTAATGTTGTGATGGTGTATACTGTATGGTGCTTACGATCATCCTGCCAATCAATTTTATAAAGAAAACAATAGTCTGGCATAGGGGCTGGCGATAGAAGTGAAAACGTATAACTTTGAATTTTAGTACAGCCCTATTGTTGCACATAGATATACTAATATTACGCATGTTGCTCAAATACACATAGATATACTAATATTACGCATGTTGCTCAAATACACATAGATATACTAATATTACGCATGTTGCTGAATCGAATTCACAAGATTTCACTCATCCAAAAATTGTGTAACTCGCAAGTGCCGCTCCGACGGTACACTACTAAAGACATAAGCATGTCAGTGTCGCGAACCCTTAAGATATTCCCTTACAAAAAACACTCAAAATACCTAAAAAGAATTGGCAGTCATAGGAACTGCCGATAGAAGTGAAAACTTATGTATAACTCCGAATTTGATAGCTTACTTAGGAAACTACACGGGTGTAACCGGAGGGCGTGGCCAAGCCATCATGGCATGGCCATCTAGAAATGCGTCAGCATTTCCCATTGGCTCACGCATTTCTAGATGACCATGCCATGATGGCCAGGTCACGATCTTTCAGCGTTTCCCATTGGCTGACGCATTTCTAGGTGGCCAATGGCCAAGGTCCCGAATTTACCCGAAGATTTCTTATCATACCCGAGCGTGACGGTAGAATTCAATTCACACACCACGAAAAATCTGTCTAGGCGCGCCAAAAGAAGTTTTCACTTCAAAATACTCAAAAAAGCTAAAGAATTTTTTATTATTTTAACGTTCGAATTTGTCTGTCTGTCCGTCAGACCGTATTTGAAATTGACTTGAGCTGAATGTTTTTGTTCGCTCAGTACCCGGGTGTTTCACAGCGAAATGAATTTCTGAACTAATTTACTATGAAAGAGTGAGTCTATGGCGTCGAGTTGTTTGCTCAGCTTTGTCAAAGCGAGAATACTACCTTGCGCTTTTACCCGACTGCGGAAAATAGTAATTACTACATTTTAAAGCTTGCTTGAAGCTGGGTTGACCTAGTGGGTATAATTGTATAATGTGCGAATTCTGGAGTTTGTTGAACCGAGGGTTTAGAGCGTATGGTTCAAGTTAGTTCTGATGGAAAATTCTTAGAAATTCGGTGGAATTTCATAAGAAGCATTTTGTACTTTCCCTCCTCCATGTTCTCAAATCTTTCATTCTATTCTACGGTTGCCTGGAAGAGATCGCTTTTAGTGATAAGGTCGACAATTGCTACTTTATTTGTTTTGTTAATAAGGAACTTTTTTTTTTTTTTTTAATTAAGTGCAATAAAGAGTTTATGTCTATATCTACGTCGTCCAGATAAATAAAAATATAATAATAATAAATATTGGTGGACAATTGTGTGACGATGTGGATGATTTGCTGTTTAGTGGTGTCTTGTCGAATAAATTGATTCAATCTAAATGAAAAAAATAAAAAATAAATCACACAACACCATCTGACCCCAAACTAAGCAAAGCTTGTAATATGGCTAATATAATTCTTATATAGTTTTAAATACATACTTATTATACATAGAAACACCAATGAAAGTGAATTTTGTTCATATATCAACCCCCACGCCCATTTTGATAAATTATGTATGGGACCACCTCTGAATAACTACCAAACAAAAACATTACTATCGAAATCGATTACCAGCTAGTGAAGATATCGCGTAACATACATAAAATTATACAACTGAATTGAGAACCTCCTCCTCCTCCTTTAAAGGGGTTTAAAAATAACTTAACTCAATGTAGAAAAGTCAAAGAAATCAATGTATAAGGCTGCGTTTCCACCAGAGATGTGCGAGGATGCGTAGTGGATGTTTTTTTTAGTAGAGAGTGTCGAGACGAGCAGGACATGTGCCTGATGGTAAGCAACATGCCTGCCACATAACAGCACAGTGACACGCAGCTATTGGAACATGAAGAGTCCAAATCATTACCTAACACTGCACAGCGCTCGTCACCCAGAGATCTAGGTTGTTATATCTCTAAGCCCTGTAATTTCTCTGGAAACATTGCCCTTCAAACAGGAACACAGTAATGCTGGCACATTACTTCTTGGCGGTAGAATAACTGGCAAAGGTGTGGTACTTCCCCAGGCGGACTCTGCTAAGAGTCCTAAAAAAATATGTGTTTGTAAAGAACCAATAATATCGCTTCATTTACCTCGCCTCGGTCAGCACAGGTCTGGTGGAAAAGCCTCAGCAGAGCCTAGATTTTTGCGCATACAAAACAAGCGAGGGATGTCTGCGAGGAATGTGTTACGAGGTTTGAGACATAATGTACCAGCCAATCCATAGACGCATCCTCGCACCACACATTATTCACAGCTTCGCTACACATCCTCGCACGACACATTTTCCTCGCACACCATTGGTGGAAACCTCCACACATTTTCACAGCACAGCTAGACATCCTCGCACGGCACATTTCCCTCGCACATCTCTGGTGGAAACGCAGCCTAAGAAACCAGAACTGTATAACTTTGATATCTTATACCTTTAAACGAGCAATTCTTGTATATATGTATAGAATCTGAATCTCGGAAACGGCTCGAACGATTTTCATGAAATTATGTATGCAGGGGGTTTCGGGGACGATAAATCGATCTAGCTAGGTTTCATTTTTAAGAAACGTATTATATTTTAGACAATGAAAAACTGTTACATTAGACATTAGAATGCGAAGGTAAATTTCGCCATGTGACGCGGCAGCATAAATAACTCAGACGGGAAGTCGGGCGGTCATAGCGGTCACGAATTGGTAGCTCCGGGTTCGAATCCAGACGGATTCTCTTTTTTTCAAGTTTTCTTTTTTTTTAAAGAAAATCTATTATTTGTATCCTTTTATCTGTAGGTATGTATATAAGTATTTTTGTATTTAAGCCGAGCAGAGCTCGGTCACCCAGGTACTAACTTTGATATGAGGTAACTGTCAACTTAGACACGGAAATAAAAAAAGTTGTCAAGGAAATCTTCCCTCTAGACTTGACCTTGTAAAGAACTTCCCTGACCCGTGCGGGTCCAATCGACCCCAGATCGGTGTCAGCCGCAGGACAGACCAACAAACTTAAGTGACACGCTGGCCAAAATTAGAACTAATTTTGTTAATATGGTATACTAATTGTACCCTGTGCCCGTTGCTACGCTATCTGTCGAAAATTGGTCGTACCAACTCAAACCTTTTTCGGTTCATGCACAACAACTTTGCTAAAATTCATCAAATGCATAGTTTACGATTCTATAAGTATTTTATTTTTGAAGTGAAAACTTCTTTAGGCGCGCCTAGACAGATTTTTCGTGGGGTGTAAATTGGATTCTACCGTCACGCTCGGGTATGATAAGAAATCTTCGGGTAAACTCGGGACCTTGGCGATTGGGCATCTAGAAATGCGTCAGCCAATGGGAAATGCTGAAAGGGCGTAGCCTCGCCATCATGGCATGTCCATCTAGAAATGCGTGAGCCAATGGGAAATGCTGACGCATTTCTAGATGGCCATGCCAAGATGGCGAGGCCACGCCCTTCGGTTACACCCGTGTAGTTTCCAAGGTAAGCTATCAAATTCTGAGTTATAAGTTTTCACTTCTATCGGCAGTTCCTATGACTGCCAATTTTTTTTATTTATATTTAATAATAGGCGAGCAGCATTAGCTGATATGCCTATATCTCAGTGTTGAAATTTGTAACAAAATTATAGGTAATTGACTACCTATACATACCTAACTAAGTACATACAGACAAACGTTCATTTTGAAATAAATAGGATATATTCATAGATTGGCCGTCTGGAAATGTTTATGGCTGCGGGTCCTAAGTATATTAGTAATATTCGATATAAATTGGTCTAGGTTTTAAATCAGCTACTTCGGTGATAAATTTTACCAAAATTGATCTAGGAGCTAAGAAGTAAGACTTCTTAGTGACATATCTGTGTTTTTGTTTGTTGTGTCTTTTATTCTTAGTGCAAATCGGTGTTGTAAAATATTTTGTTTTATCCAAAGATAGGCTTGACCGTCAAACCGCCTGATCGATCGGCGATGCAATCTACTGAACTGATTCACACCAGATTTTATCCATTGGGAAATACCCATTTGGGCAAAGTATTCTGTTGTTTGTCTGTACGTGTAATAAAATTAAGTTGAAACTGCATCGTTCCAAATTTCGGAACGTCAACTATATCCATATCTTTTTCGAGTTTTGGGAAAAATATAAATTGAAAATAAATAAATTGGTTATAAATTGGTATTTGTATTGTATTGGTAATTGGTATTGGTGGTAAATTGGTTGATTGAGCAATAAACATCTAAATATTGACATATGATTGATAGTAGGATTTTTAGTAGGATAACGATTTATCGTTAAATAATTAATTATAACATAAAAATATCTACGTTAAATCCTACTATCAATCATATGTCAATATTTTGATGTTTATTGCTCAATCAACAATCACTTCGAAACGGCTGAACAGATCTGGTTGAAATTTGGACACACATTATAGTGCACAGATTATAGTGTAGAAGAAGACTACTACTTTTTATCCCGGGAAATGACGGGAACGGGAACCAAGCGGGTCACACATCGGCAAACATAGACATAAAAATGCGACTATAAATTTTGATGTAAATTAATGTGTCAATTGCAAAAAGCGACATCAGCGACACAACTCAACGTACCAAATAAGTTTGTGCTAGTGTAATCCTGGCTCGTGGAGTAATCCTTAGTTATATTGACGGATGGACTGACGCCACACCGAAACATGTAATCTATCGATTTACATACAACGACGGTGGTGTAATCTGTTTTAACAGGACATGTAGATAATCATACTCTATTTTTATTATCCTCACACTTTGACCCAACAATTTTTTTTTATAGCTAGCTACATGCCTGCCATATAACAGCGCAGTGACACGCAGCTATTGGAACATGAGAGTCCAAATCATTACCTAGCACTGCATTGCGCCCGTCACCCAGAGATCTAAGTTGTTATATCTCTAAGCCCTGTAATTTCTCTGGAAACATTACCATTGTTATGTGGCAAGCATGTTGCTTACCATCAGGACCATGTCCTGCTCGTCATTTCAGTCTACTACAAAATTTCTTTACTATGTAAAAAAATATAATAATGTGCATGAATCTTCGAAAACAATCTTTTTTAAGTTAATCATGAACTTGGCTATATTCGTAATTTTACTCACGGTGACAATAATGTCTACTACTATCTAAAATGTAAAATATCTACATTCTGAGAGGTGGTAGCTTGTCACATGCCTCTTATATTATTACTAGCATCGCCCCGCGGTGTTACCCGCGAAGTTCCCTTTCCCGTTGATCCCGTTGTTTTTCCGTGATAAAAATGCCTATATGTTCTTCCAGACTATAATCTATATGTGTTCCAAATTTCAGCCCGATCCGTTCATATGTTAGGACGTGATTGAGCAACAAACATCCAAACATCCATGCATTGACATTTTTAATATTAGTAGGATACCCCCAACACGGAGGTAGAATTTTTGAAGTGAAAACTTCTTTAGCCGCGCCTAGACAGATTTTTCGTGGGGTGTAAATTCAGTTCTAGCGTCACGCTCGGCTATGATAAGAAATCTTCGGGTAAACTCGGGACTTTGGCGATTGGGCATCTCGAAATGCGTCAGCTAATGGGAAATGCAGAAAGGGCGTGGCCTCGCCATCGTGGCATGGCCATCTAGAAATGCGTGAGCCAATGGGAAATGCTGACGCATTTCTAGATGGCCATGCCATGATGGCGAGGCCACGCCCTCCGGTTACACCCGTGTAGTTTCCAAAGTAATCTACCAAGTTCTGTGTTATAAGTTTTCACTTCTATCGGCAGTTCCTATGACTGCCAATTTTTTTTTTTTTTATGTTTGGATCCATTTTGTCCCGCTACTCACCAGCCAGATGGCTTCCGTGTTGAGGGTTGAGGAGAGCTTCGTGACAAGTTTTCAGGTTCCCTCAAATACCTGTCCAAAATTTGCTACTGGCTCTCAAAATATCTGTTTTCACTAAAATATGCAATATAATGATAAAGCATGATGGTAACAAATATTTCTTTATAAAGATAGTTAAAAAAAAAAACAACTTATCCATAACCATAAAAGGCTATAATCCAAGTTACAAAAAGAAGTTTAACCTTCGATTTCAAGTCCCGAGATCCCAAAAGGAATTTGGTATAACGACAAAAACGGTTATAAAGAGGTGAGGATGTATTAAACCGTGGACCCGTTACCTTGTTGAGATGTGCTTATGCTAACTAATCCTACTTCCTACTAATATTATAAATGTATTTTTTTTTATGTTTGTTGCTCAATCACGTCGTAACGTCTCAACGGATCGAGCTGAAATTTGGAACATGTGTAGATTATAGTCTGGAAGAACACTTATATGCACACATATATACTTTTATCCCGAAAAAAATAACTGGACGGGGCTCTGCTAGTAGCGTTTATCTTCTTCTTCTTATATATAATTATATATACAAATATATAAAATTCTCGTGTCACAGTGTTAGTTACCTTACTCCTCCAAAACGGCTTTACTGATTTTTACCAAATTTTATATCCATATTCAGTAGGTCTGAGAATCGGGTTCTAGCTACTATTTTTCATATCCCTAAGTGATAAGGGTTGTTCAACCCTAAATTTATTTTTTTAATTTTTGGACAAATTTATTTGTTTATATTTTTTTATAATGTGGCATTAAAAAATACATACAACTCTAAATTTTTATCCTTTTATCACCAACCCCTATTTTTAATAGCCATTTTACTAATTTAATCATTTGACAGTGAACTCCTCCTAAACGGCGGGACCGATTTGAATGTTTTTTTTTTGTGTGTGTACAAGTGGATTCGAGGATGGTTAAGATTCACAAATAAGCCCGGCAGATGGCGCTGCAGACAGTGTCTAGGTTATGATCCGAGCGAAGCCGGAACGGGCCACTAGTAATATTATAAACTAGCAGCGCCCCTTTATTTATTTTTTAACTTTTTTAGGCTTACACTTGACTGCCATCTCGCCTGATGTTAAGCGACGATGCGGTCTACGATGGAGCGTGTTTACCTAGAAGAAACCAACGCATTCCACAGCCTATACGTTCGTATCACAAAAGTAGAGTCAAATCTCTTCGTTCGCGTCTTTGGAACATCAACCATGAAACGATGTCGCTTTCTCGAGCTACGAGCATTCCGATAGAAAAAAGGGCAAGGTGGTATTAGATCATGTAAATCAGTCGCACACTCTCCGAAGTGTATGCGATAAAAAACCGAAAGACTAGCAACTTTTCGGCGATGTTCAAGACTTTGTAGTCTTTTTCGCACAAGAGTGTCGTTGCTTATGAGCCTTTTGGAACGTCTCTCGATCGATTCCAAGGCCTCCAGCTGATACTTAGCCGAACCATCCCAAAGGTGCGAACAGTACTCCATACAAGAACGAATTTGAGCTTGATATAACGTGAGCAACTGCTCAGACTTGAAGTACTTTCGCACCTTTGAGAGGACACCTAGCTTTTTGGTAGCTAATTTAGCCTTGGACTCGATATAAGAACCAAAGTTGAGCGTAGATGTAAATGTAACGCCCAAAAGCTCAAGACGGTCAGAAATCGGCACGGATACACCTCTAAAAGTTGGAGTCAGTTGGAATGGACTCCTCTTAGCGGAGAACAGACACGCCTGCGTCTTACTCTCGTTGAACTTGACCAGAACTTGTCGCCCTGTAGTATTACGCGCTTAGTTTCCGTTATTGTTATTTTATCGCAATAAAAAGTAGCCTATGTGCTATTCTATACTACAATCTATCCGTGTTCCAACCCGATCCATTCAGCCTTTCCGTCGTTATTGAGCGACAAACATAAAAACATTTATAATATTGGTGGAATGCGAATGTTTGTATGTTTGTTGCTCCATCACGTCAGAATGGATTGGATTAAAATTGACACCCTTGGTCCCCCGAGACAGGCCAGATGTTCGGCCTCGTCGCTTACCACCATACGGACGCACAGGACAGAGAGACTGGCACACCAACATACTATACACCTCTCAAATCACTAGCTAGCTCTGCAGTCCCTTGCATGAACAGCCCACTAAATGTTCCCACTGCTGGGACTCGGGGCCTTCTTTCGCTAGGTGAGACTCACGGCCATAACCCGCCACACTGGCCCAGGGCGTAGATGACAAATTACCTCAAAAGGTTTTAGGAACATATCGGTTTCCTCACGATGTTTTCCTTCGCCGTTTTTCAGTTAGTGCCATTACACACATGACTTCGTAAAAACAGTGGTGCGAGTGGGGTTTGAACCCCGGATCGGCAGTCGCCGTTCTCCCGTCTAGACCAGCCGTAACATAGTCCGCCGCAGCCCCTTAAAGCGGCCTATTTAGACCTTATGTTTCATGTCCAGGCTACAATTGTCCGCAGTAAAGGTGTTATTGTTGCCAATATTACCTTTACCCTGCAATATCGGAATCCAATTGAGATTGTTTCAGCAGTCAGACCTTTATCAAGCTTTGTACCAAGGTGTCTAAGCCGCTGTCTCCACCGGCGTTTCCGGGGCTTCCAGAAATATGCGTCTGTGAAGAAAAATAATTTAATTAATAAATAACTAAATTTAATTACCTCACCCTTTGTATGTCGCAATGTTGAGTTCGGATGACGTGAAAATCGTTATAGTAGGACCATGATTTTGAAATTATTTATAGATTTAGGGAATTTAATTTGTAACCTAATTCTAGCGCTCTTAAGTCTGAGTTTGCTGTTTTGTAAGTCGCCTTCGCCCGGCACAAAGGCTCCACCACGACTGCATTTCTCTCCCTGATGGCTATCTGTAAGTTGAACTCTCGGATGGTCTTCGGCCGCAGCCAACGAACGGTCGCCGTACGAACCAACCGATAGCGTTGTCGGTGTTGTAAGCGTCATTCCGGTTGAAATAGGTAGTTAGTACCGCTCGTGATGATAGCTCCTTAGCCAATAACACATAGGTAATGTAGCGGGTAGAGACAGCGAGGCGTCAGACCCTCAGATCAAGTGATCTCCTCGCGTTCATCCATCACAGCTGACGTATAAGAATACGGTATGATTAAGGTATGATTGAGGTCAGAATAAAATAATAATATTAACGTTTCACAAACGTAAAGCTGAAATGGGGTTACGTTGAGCCGCTATCTCGTATTTTCTACGTAAGAAATAATAGTCTCAGAAGAAACGGAATGTTTGTAATGTTAACATTGCCAGTACAGAAAAAAATTGGTAGTCATAGAGACTGCCGATAGAAATAAGAACAAATAACTTTGAATTTTAGTATCAAACCCCACTAATGCTGCAAAAATACGTCACCTGTATAGCTAAAGATATATTGCTTAATAATAGAGCATAAGAGAGACAGTCGGCGTCATAAGTCCCAGTTGTCCCACGCACCATCACTGACAAACACGAACAAACAACACACAAACACGAAACACGACGTTACGCCCTTTTACACTAGTGTGTCAGTAACACGAATCCATAGGATTTCCCTTTACCAAAAAGAGCTCATCACAACGAAAGAAGGTTTCGCTTCAGCAAGTATTACATTAAACAAAAAAATAATTAAATTGAATGCAAATATATAAAACTAGCCGCGCCCCGCGGTGTTACTCGCGTTGTTCCCGTTGCCGTAATGTTTCCGGGATAAAAAGTAGCCTATGGGTTCTTCCAGACTATAATTTAACTGTGTATCAAATTGCAGCTCGATCTATTCATGCCTTACTACGTGATTGAGCAACAAACACCCAAATATTCAAACCTCCAACCGTACATACATTGAACTTTATAATATTAGTAGGATGTTAATGTATATAAATTGCACGTCACGTTGTTTGTCAGCGATGGACTCTTAAAAGTCTCAAGTAAGTCTCAGTAATAGTGTTCCGTTTTTACCCTTTGGGTACGGAACCCTAAAAAGTAGCCTAGTTTCAACTTGGTCCGTTTAGCTTTTCCGACGTCAAACTTCTAAACTTAGACATTTATAATATTAACTAGCTGTGCCCCGCGGTTTCACCCGCGTCTATTTGAGGAAAATCCATACTAAAATATCCATTGCTGGCCACTTTATTACGTTTTACGGAACCCTAAAAATACGTAAATAAGCAACAATGGATTGTTGTAGAACAAATTTGATTACTTCAAATGACACAAACTTCAAATGTAGACACGCGCCGTCACAGACTTCAACGACCAAAGAGAATTTAAATTCACGGAACTAAAGCTCTCGAAGAGAAATATTTTTCCCCGTTTTCTTTACATTCTTCACTCATACTCCGTACCTATTGATAGTAGCGTAATGTTATATACCCTATAGCCTTCCTCGATAAATGGAGTATCCAACAAAAAAATAATCTTTCCTATCGGTCCAGTAGTTTCCGAGATCCTAGCGTTCAAACAAACAAACAAACTCTTCAGCTTTATAATATTAGTATAGAAGTATAGATAGTATATATAGGATATCATTGCAATGTATAGGTATATTTTCTTGGAGCATATCAGATTTCTCTCGACTTTTCCTTCGCTGAAAGTTCAAGTGTAGTAGGGGTCGAACCCACTCATTTCATTTTCTATGCGAGATGGCAAATATCGTATATTCTCGAAGGAATTATTCTTATGTAAAACATATCGGTTTCTCATGATGTTTTTCTTTCGGTAAATTCTTGTTTTGCGGGAATTGAAAACATGGATCTTTTTAGGGTTCCGTACCCAAAGGGTAAAAACGGGACCCTATTACTGGGACTTGGCTGTCCGTCCGTCCGTCCGTCTGTCACCAGGCTGTATCTCAAGAACGGTGATAGCTAGACAGTTGACATTTTCGCAGATAATGTATTTCTATTGCCGCTATAACAACAAATACTAAAAATTTAATAAAATAAACATTTCCCATACAACAAACTTGATTTTTTACCGTTTCTTGGTCGATTAGTCCGTTCCATGCAAACTAGGTGGCGCTAGTAGTACACTAAAACGCTCGATCTCGTCGTTAAAATTAAAATTTTAGAAAAGCTTTTGGATAACAAACAAACGGCCTGTCTGAATTCAAATAATGCCAAAGAGGTTTTCGCTGTTTATTTGCTTATGGTACGGAACCCTTCGTGCGGGAGTCCCACTCGCATTTAGCCACTTTTATTTATATTGGTTAGAGTGACGAGACGAGCTGGGTATATGCCTGCATGCATGGTAAGCAACATGCCTGCCCATAATAGTACAGTGAACATGAAGGGTCCAATTCATAACCTAGCGCTGCAATTAGCTTGTCATCTAGATATATAAGATATTTTATCCCTAAACCCTGTAATTTCACTGAAAACATTACCCTTTAAACCGAAACTTATTGACGTTTTCCCATTACTGTTTGGCGGTAAAATAACTAGCAAAGGTACTTCGCCAGGCGGGCTCTCCAAAAAGTCATACCACTACAAAACTGTCAGTGTCATATTGCGCACCATTCCAATGCAATAATCAATACTAAAAATACCAGAGCGTACAGATAATTCATCTGGTATATATGGGTGACGAGTGCAGTTCAATGCTAGGTAATGATTTTGACTCTTCTTGTTCCCATAGCTGTGTGACACTGTGCTTTTACTCAGGCATGTTGCTTACCATCAGGGACATTTCCAGCTGGTCTGGTCACTATGATATAATAATGAAAAAGTGAAAAATATTGCACGTGCCTTTGAAATTTGTGGGTTTCCTTCGATTTCTCAGGATGTCAACCATCAGACCCTGACTTGGTGCTCATGAGACCACCTCGGAAGTATTGTTCTATATAATAAAATAATTTTGAAAATCGGTCCACGATTGACGGAGAACTTGGTGATGTATGTACTTTTTTTTCTGTGTAGGTAATGAAAGTATACATAGAAAAAAATTGGCAGGCATAGGAAGAAGTGAAAACTTATAACTCACTTTGGAAACTACGCGGGTGCAACCGGAGGGCGTGGCCATGACCATGAGCATCTAGAAGAGCTGACGCATTTCTAGATAGCCAATGGGAAATGCTGACGCATTTATAGACGACCAATGCCTATGTCTCCGAGTTTTCCCCCGAGTCCCCGAAGATTTCTTATCATTCCCGAGCGAGACGCTAGAATTCAATTCACAGCCCACGAAAGATCTGCCTGAGGTGAGCCAAAGGAAGTTTTCGCTTCAAAAAAATATACAGGCGAACACAATAGAGACGAAGACAGTAAAAAAAAAGTGTTTCCATCTAAAGACTGTCCCATCACTATTTCTGTTCTTATGTGAGTTAAAATATTTTCAATTTGAGTGTCTAGTTCGAGAACTGCTCAAACGTTTAGATTATTAATTAGAATCTTGGATAGCTCTAATTTCCCTGGAGATCTGTATCCAGCTCTTCAAGTCATTCGACGGGAATTAATTTAGGACTTACGATTTTTATCGTAAATTTTATTTCCAACTAGTTATTTATCTTAAAAAAATCCAGTGTCATAATGTTTGTTCCCATTTTTCACCAAGTCAATCGATATTCACGAAACTTGACATTTACGCGTAAAAACAAACATTACACACACTACTATGTGACATACATGCATAAATACGCTTTTGCTTATCGTTTTCATTTTGTGGACAAATTGAAAATGAATAACAGCCAAAGATTTTATGTACTAAATCTACTATGATGACAGCTTTGTCAATGTTGAAATCTAGCAGCAATATGAAGAGAGACGAACTTCTTAGCATTCCATGGATTCACCGTGCGGGTGCCGGGTCCATCGTGTGGCAGAGAGAGAAATCTCGAATAGACCCCAAGACTTGTGACTCGGGCGTAGGTTTAAAAGGGGCCCCTTTTGCGTTCTGCTCGTCACCCCGAGAAATATTATGAGTTTTATTTATGTCTATACCCTGTAATTCTCTGGAAACATTGCGCTTCAAACCGGAACACAACGATGTATGCACATTACTGCTTGACGGTACGTTAACTGGTAAAATTATTACAATAAATGTCAATAAGTATTTATAATGAAAATACAAAAATGTAACTAAGTATTTTATCCTCATAACCATCATTTTAAGATTATTTACGGTAATATTATTCTAGATTCTACATAAATTTGACTTTAATATTTAAAAACTACTAGTGAAGCACGTAAACTCGTAAAATAAATGTCACTGAAACACTGTAGGACTCCATTTAGTACTAGGAGACCATAAACTGGAGTCTTTAGCGTGAAGAGAGTATAAAAATATAAAAATAATGCTAAAATAATTACCCGAACCGCGAAGGCTGGCTGTAACAATTTTAATTGCATTTTTAACGACGATACTATGCAGGTGGGGAGTTCTCTCATTTTGGTCGAGGAATATTTTTAGCGGGGGAATTTTTGATCCGCAAAATACAGGATATGTCTTTGTTCATTTAAAAACATGGTTTTCGATGGCAGAAGATTTTATAATCATGTTTAATTAAACGGAGACATGGACATTAACGGACAAACAAAGAGAAAAACTTGCTAAAACCGAAAGAGCAATGGAAAGAAGCATGTTGGGAATCAGGCTTAGCGACAGAATCCAAAATTTGGAAATAAGACGGAAGACAAAAGTAACGGACATAATAACTCGTATAGACCACCTAAAATGGAGCTGGACAGGTCACATGCTGCGCTGCAATATTAACAAATGGAGCAAACAGGTGACCTTATGGTATCCAAGAGGAGACATCAGAAGACAGGGACGTCCGAAAACAAGATGGAGTGACGATATCCGCCTTACTCTAGGATCATGCTGGACCAGAGTAGCAGAAGACAGAGTTCAATGGAGAGAGCTGGAGGAGGCCTATGCCATGAGGCACGTCGAATTACGAGATATAATATAAGAAATAAAATATAAGCAAAAGTGTTAAATTGTACGTAGTTCGAAATAAAAAGGCTTTATCTAATTAAACGGATGAGTTTATTTAATGTAGGAATAGTGAAATGACTGACCGAAATAGAAAACTGTTTAGAAATATATATTTAAACTAACGGAACGGCCCGTTCCGCCTTCGCTCATCGGAATGCTCGTAGCTTGAAAAAGCGACATCGTTTCATGGTTGATGTTCCAAAGACACGAAGGAAGAGATTTGACTCTACTTTTGTGATAACAACGTCTAGACTGTGGAACACGTTGCCTGAGTGAGTGTTTTGTATTGTATTGTAAACACGTAATGAGGCAACCTTAAAAGATGGACACATGCTGTCACGGACTTCAGCGCACGTCACACACATCGAAAGCTCTCAAAAAGGAATATTTTTTCCGTTTTTGTTACGTTCATGCTCCACTCCTATTGATAGTTGCGTAATGTTATATAATAGCCTTTAGCCTTCCTCGATATATGGACTATCCAACAGAAAAAAATATTTCAATTCGGACCAGTAGTTCCCGAGATCCTAATTCAAACCAAATCTTTAGCTTTATAATTTTTATATAGATTTAAAACCATTTCTTCTATTTTAAGCTTTGTATAGAAATTAAAATGTTCAAAGCTTTTTTTTCTACATCGTGTCGAAGATGCTTTCTTAACAAAATATCTAAATAGAAATGTTTTTTCATTTATTGTTTTTCTAATGTATATAAATTAAGTGTCACGTTGTTTGTACGCGATGGGCTCCTAAACTACTTAACCGATTTTAATTAAATTTTCACACCGGGGGTAGTTTGCTTCAACTAGAATGATATGATAGTTTTTATTTCGATTAAAAATCTTTATGTGACAATAACCAAGATAACGCCGAGCAATTTTTTTTTAAATAAACAGTGACGAGATGAGCATCACATGTGCCTGATGATAAGCAACATGCCTGCCACATAACAGCACAGTGACACGCATCTATTGGAACATGAAGAGTCCAAATCATTACCTAGCACTGCACTGCTCTCGTCACCCAGATATCTAAGTTGTTATACCTCTAAGCCCAGTAATTTATCTGGAAACATTGCCCTTCAAACCGGAACACAGTAATGTTTACACATTACTGCTTGGCAGTAGAATAACTGGCAAAGGTGTGGTACTTCCCCAGGCGGACTCTGCCAAGAGTCCTACCACTACAAGACTAGTTTCTTATAAATGTATATTTACAGTTTGTATTTTAAATTTGTGCTGTTCAGTACTGATACCAAGATTTTTATCCTATTTTCAAAGCTGTCAAAAACCCGTTTAACGTAGAATCTTCATCACGTACAGCAATAGTTTCGCTCTGTCTCATGCATTCTTATAATCCTATCCCCAGAATCACTTACCATCATCCTCTGATACAGAAAACAGCTCGACCGTACATCGACTGCGTTCGCCATTTTGTAAAATATCAGACTAGTCTAGTATACATTACTTATGCAGTTGCATAATATTTGGTTGTAGAGACGATCTGTGTTTGGCGTAAGACAAAGGTTGAAGCGATTTAGACGAAATAATCGCCTTCCTATTCCATTTACTTTTTGAAGTGAAAACTTCTTTTGACGCGCCTCATACAGATTTTTCGTTGGATGCGAATTGAATTGGAGCATTACGCTCGGTTATGATAGGAAATCTTCGGGTAAACTCGGGACCATTGTCATTGACTATCTAAAAATGCGTCAGCGTTTCTGGATGCCCATGGTCATAGTCACGCCCTCCGGTTTCACCCGCGTAGTTTCCAAAGTAAGCTATCAAATTCTAGAGTTATAAGTTTTCAGCCAGTTTCTATGACTGTCATTTTTTTTAATAAGAATCGAAATGACTAGCTGCACTTCGTACGTTAGCTACACTACAAACGTAGTATAGGACGCCCTGAGACTAGATGGAGTGACGATATACGAAAGGCAGCTGGTGGCAGTTGGAGACGAGGATCGGGCTGAGTGGCGTATTATGGGAGAGGCCTATATCCAGCAGTGACCGATGATGATAATGAAGGCTGATGATGATGAAATAACTAGTTGCGTTTCGCGTATAGTGATGGCGACTGATGGTAAACAGCTGGCCTACCCGTAATAGCTCAGTCATCAATCAACAGCCCACTAAATGTTCCCACTGCTGGGACTCAGGGCCTTGTCTCGCAAGGAGAGAGTTAAGGCCACAATCCACGACGCTGGCCCAGTGCGGGTTGGTGGATGACACATGACTTCGAAAGATTCTAGGTACATGTCGGTTTCCTCACGATGTTTTCTTTCACCGTTTTAAGTTAGCGGCATTACGCACATGGCTTCGAAAAGACAGTGGTGCGTGTGGGGTTTGAACCCGGGGTCTCCGGAACGGCAGGTGCCGTTCTCCCGACTAGACCAGTCGTAACTTAACAGCTCAGTACCATGTAGCTATTCGAATGTGAAAACCTCAAATCAATGCCTGGCATTGTACTGCGCTCGTTATGCGAAGATAAAAAAGATTTGGTGTGAAATGTGCAGTGTGACATGATCTGGAAACTTTAACATAATATTGACTCTATTACGTTTAACGTCATAAAATTAACCCTAAGCATTTTTGTACCGATTTGACATTCATCGTAAATTCAACAGCTTTGGACTTGTGGCAGTTAGGTTCAGATAGCCTCTTGCCAAGTATAACCTCATACCACAATTGTGAGTCAATACTTGCCCAGCGTATTGGGTCAAGGTCTTGTCTACCTCCATGTAAGAGAAGACATCAAGTCCGAGCAAAAGGAACAAAAAAAGGTGTGATACAATCTTCCAATTTTTATGGGCGACGTTTCAGTAAAATCTTGATTTGTTGAATATGAATTAACTAAAATAACATAAACAGCCTAGCACTACTACACGCACAAACACACGCACACACACACACACACACACACACACACACATTCTTAAGCATACACACGCAAGCACGCTCGTCAAGCAACGTTATGTATTTTATAACATATTTGCTCGTAAAGGGTCTCTTATTGGACCAATTTCTGTATCGTAATGTATCTTATTACGCACTAGTGCTGTAATGTGTAATGTAAAACGCACGGTTTCAAAATGCTCCGTCCACAGACTAGGTAGAAAGATATGCTCCGTCTAAAACGAACGGTACCTTTTTAAATCTTAGTAAAGAGTTTTGATGTCAGAAAAGTGTGGTCAACATTTTATGAATAAAATTAACTTTGAGAGGTAAAATATAATAAAGAATTATTAAATTCGTTAATATAATTAATTTAGACCATAAATTACATTAATTTTTCAGTAACAAAACACAAAAATATTAATTTACTTTATTATTAATGGCATACCGGCTGGTTCTGTGCCGTTGCTTAAAAAAAAGGCGCCGATGCGCGCGCATTGCTAATCTGTGATCCATAGTGATTACTTACTCTGTGCTGTAAGAATGTGACGTTCGTTCAATTTGAGAGAACCGGATCGCACCTGACCCATGAACAAAAAGACCCGGGTCGTTCGACCCGTTCAATCGAACCATTGGTTCTTTTTGAGCCAGTGATACAATGATACATAATAAAATTATGTTACTATGTTAGCTCAATAGAACTACTCGTTCAGTTGCTTTTCGTTTCGTTCACCGTTCAATCAAATAATTGGTTCCTTTTGGATCAGTGATACATATATGTATAAGTTAAATCAATGTAACTTCGGATTCAGTTGCTTTTTTCGTTTCGTTCGACACGTTTCGTAACGATTGCATTAGTCAGTTTAGTACATAGTTTAGTTATCTATCTATTAATTTACGAAATGCAGTCAAAGACCAATCAAAGTGCATATAAAGTTATAAACAGTTTATGAATTACGTTTCGCGATTCGTTCGGATGCCAAAAAATAAACAACAATCATAGACAAGATACACGATAATAATTTAATAACAAATAACTCATGGTTCGGTTATAGAGTTGGTGCCGTTCGTCGGCTCATTCGACCTTAACTTCACGCGAGACCCAATCGAACGAACGAATCCTTTTCATCTTACTGATCCAATGGTTCTTACGGTTCTCGCGACCCGGGTCATTTGATTCGTTCGTTCGTGAACGACTCATATATGTGTGCTGTGATCTGTGATCAAGTAAATATTATTCCGCGCGTTTTTTTTCGCTGTATTGTTAGGGTTCCGTAAAACGTGAAAACGGAACCCTTATAGATTCGTCATGTCTGTCTGTCTGTCTGTCTGTCTGTCTGTCTGTCTGTCTGTCTGTCTGTCTGTCTGTCCGTCCGTATGTCACAGCCTCTTTTTGCCGAAACTATGAGAACTACACTGTTGAAACTTGGTAAGTAGATGTATTCTATGAACCGCATTAAGATTTGAACAAAAAAAATTAAAAAAAAGAAAAATTAGGGTTGCCCCCCATACTGAGAACTGAAACTCAAAATATTTTTTTTCGTCTAACCTACACGTGTTGGGTGTCTATCGATAGGTCTTCAAAAATGATATTGAGGTTTCCAAAATAATTTTCGTCTACACTGAATAGTTTGCGCAAGAAACACTCCCAAAGTGGTAAAATGTGTGTCCCCCCCCCTCTAACTTCTAAAGTAAGAGAATGAAAAATCTAAAAAAAATATATGATGTACATTGCCATGTAAACTACCAACGAAAATTAGTTTGAGCTCGATCTGATGAGTAGTTTTTTTTTAGTACGTCATAAATACACTATTATTGAAACTTCGACCAAAGTTACAACGAACTACAAGAACTATGTGTACTATGTATATTATGTTACTTGCTGGAACGGAACCCTTCATGGGCGAGTCCAACTCGCACTTGGCCACTTTATTTTTATTTGAAAATGTCGTCAGAGTTTTGTTTATTTCCTCGCAAATATGTTATAAAACGTCGTATGACATACGTGCGCTTTGATAATTACCGCACTTATATCATAATGTACTATTATTGTTTTGTTCATTCTGTAGCGGCGGAATGCACTAGATTATGCAACACAGGCATTAGCCTAGTGCAGTTTCTAGGGTACATCTTAATTTTTAGACTTTTAAGATCCACAAAATGTCCAATATCATTATGTATTTTACTTTCTTTGAATTAAAAGTTTTTTATTTTATTATTATTTATTATTAAAATAAATATATGTCTACCAATAAAAACTTTGACCCTTATTTAAAAGCTGGATTTTGTCTTGCACTCGATGATACTGCAAAATAAAATCCTGCTTTTAAAGCCGTCCGCCCATAATTTAAACATTCCACGGCTGCCTGGAAAAGAACGCTTTTATCGAAAAGGCTCCCATTTGCTACGTTATTTTTAGATATTATGTTAATGTCGTGTTTATTTATGAAGAACAACAAACATTGTAATTATTGTAAACATCCTTTTGTATAGGATTCGCAGCCCTAAAGCCGTGTCTCAACCACAGACTAAGTAGAGAGATACTCTGTCTCAACTAAAATGATTTCCTACACCTTGGACCATAGACAAACGTTAGGTTTCTACCAAAGTGGCTTAGTCAAATGGCTGATGCATAGATCCAGGGAGATGGCAGGGTTGCCATGTGCTGCCCGTACTGAAACGTTTTTATATCGTCGTTTTATGGCAATACTGACTGGCATACTAGTTGCTCGCTTGCCCTTTCCATTAGAATTTATTCAAAGTTTTAAATGGTTTGGCGCAGCAAAAAATACAGGTTTGCATTCTCTTCAGTTTTCTGCTTTATTATAACTATTCGCTCAGGTTGTAAACCTAAACGGTTTTGATACGTTTTCTTTAAAGATAATAGAAAAGTACGTTCTTAATTCGATTATTATTAACTCCCGACCAAAAAGAGGGGTGTTATAAGTTTGACGTTGGCGTCCGCCTGTCTGTCTCTGTGTGTGTCTGTTTGTGGTACCGTAGTTCTCAAACGAATGGATCGATTTTGATGCGGGGTTTTTTATTTGAAAGATAGTTTCCTTGCTAAGTAGGTTCTTAGCCATGTTTGGTTAATATCGATTTAAGATGGCCGCCACATAATGGCGGATAAAATATTGTTTCACAACCCCCGTTTAATATGGATATCAAATGAAAGGGCTTGACTAGTAGAATACTGTACTAAATTTAAATGCTAGGTAATCGGGGGTAAATCATAATTGAAGTGAAAACTTCTTTAGGCGCGCCTAGACAGAATTTTCGTGGGCTGTGAATTGAATTCATTCGTCACGCTCGGATATGATAAGAAAGCTTCGGGTAAACTCGAGACCATGGCTATTGGCCATCCAGAAATACGTCAGCCAATGGGAAATGCTGAAAGGGCGTGGACAGGCCGTCATGGCATGGCCATCTAGAAACGCATCAGCCAATGGGAAATGCTAACGCATTTCTAGATGGCCATGCCAAGATGGCGAGGCCACGCCCTCCGGTTACACCCGTGTAGTTTCCAAGGTAAGCTATATCAAATTCTGAGTTATAAGTTTTCACTTCTATCGGCAGTTCCTATGACTGCAATTTTTTTTTTTTTTTTGTTTTTGTCCAAATGTTTTTTGAATATTCTAAGTACTTTATCTTACTTATTTTTTGTTTCTGAAACGAAATAAAAATTACGCGTACAACATTATTTAATAACCTAACTGACGCACTAATTAGTTTTTCTAGTCACCTATTTTGTCTCTAAGGCTAATAAAATTTTGTAATATTAACCTTATCTACGAAAAAGCTATCATTTCCACGTAGATCATCTCATAAATGTATAGTTATTCATATTACTCGACTAGAACTGAATTATTCAAAACAATCTAAGTATTTAACAAAGCAGGGAACCTTATTAAAATTCCTGAATCTATTTATAATGGTTATCATGCACAGACGAGGTTATTCTAAAGAATCTTGCTCATTTTCTTTAGCTACGTTCATCATTTGCTGGAAAGGATAATTCTCTTTTATCTCGTTGTTTGAATAAAGGTATGTTTCATTGAACTGAGAGAACGAGACTGCTTTGTATAAGATTTCACTTTTTTTTAATTTTGTACGTACATTTTAAATGGGAAAGTTGCTGAAGATGGACGTTGTTCTTTTACACAGGAACCACTGAAGGGATTCCAATGAAACTTTGCTGTAAGTTTGTTGGTAGAATAATCTTCATCTAATTTCAGTTATTTATCTGAGTAAATTCATATATTTCATATATTTATATATATTGATTTCACTTTCTTTAATATTTAACCTGGATATGACATAAGCAGTCCTCTAAATGTTCCCACTGCTGGGACTCGGGGCCTTTTCTCGTAAGGAGATAGTCATCAACTTCAACTTTTTTGTATGGCCTCCATTCGGTAATGTTACCGTAATTTCGCCAATGTCCAGCGTTTGATTGTTGTTATAGTCTTCTGCAGTTTATTTTGTAGTAGAGATAGGAGTCTTGCCACAGGTGATCAGTCCACTTCAGGTGGTCTTGGGTTTCATGATGGTCAGAAACGTCTGATAATCGGTGAACAGGCAGGATTCTTGGCTCTGATGATCGGTCAACTTTGAATACTTTTGTTAGTAGATATGTACTTCATATAATTTGATAGATAACTGTATGGGACTAATACAAACATGACATCACAAAGGAGAGAGTCAAGGCCATAATTACTGTGTTCCGGTTTGAAGGGCAATGTTTCCAGGGAAATTACAGGGCTTAGAGATATAACAACTTAGATCTCTGGGTGACGAGAGCAGTGCAGTGCTAGGTAATGATTTGGACTCTTCATGTTTCAATAGCTACGTGTCACTGTGGTGTTATGTGGCAGGCATGTTGCTTACCATCAGGCACATGTCATGTTCGTCTCGTCAGTCTTTATTAAAAAAAAAATTAGTTACATTTTAGTTCAATAAGTAGTACTGAAATCTTATTACTAACTTGAGTAGCTACTAAAATACGTTTTATAAACCACGTAAAATCTTTCCAACTTGCATCTAGACACAGCACGTGTACTAAGTTGAGCGTTTCAGTAACTTGGGTTCTCAAGTATACTAAGTTAGGTATTGTTTAGTCTTTTCTCGACGAGACTCGAATTAATTGGAAGTTTACTATTAAAGTATGGACATAACTTCTCGTTACGAAAAGTCCTTTGGGAACTTGACAACATTTTTTGAAGTGAAATAGTACATTGTTCACCGAGAGGAGAAAGTGACCGATTACCGTCGAGGGTGTCGTTTGAAGCCCGAGCCGTAGGCGAGGGCTTTAAAACACCCGAGATCGGGAATCGCACTTTCTCTCGAGTGATACATAGTGCTTTATACTACACCTACGAGGAAAATAAAAAACTAAATCTTTACTCATTGAAATTTATATTGAAATTGTTGCAGCAATGCAATGTTTGTTTGAGATGTTTGCGACAATGTAGGAGGAATAACTGGCTGTGCTGTTGACTTTTAACGCATTTTTTTCACTTTTCCATTGCAAAAAATCGTCATAAGTTTTATTATATTTTTTAATTGATTTCTGTGGTAAAAGGTTATCAATCAGTATTTTTGCTGTTTCCTTCACCTGCGGCGGAGTTAAAAAATCTTCATCATCACTATCACTACTTATCATTTTGATAGTTTTATTTTACTTTTCTACGAAAACTGAATCCTCAAACAACACGCAAATTGAAAATGGCGCCAATGGCGTCTGCAATTTTCACATGTTCTTTTTTCAAATTGTTTGACACCATCCAACACACAGCTAGTGGCCAGTGTCATTTTGCGAACTTGGAGATAAAAACTCACTGTAAAAACTTTTTGGCTTTTGATATTTAGGTTACCAGCGCATAGTCTTACCCAAAATTAAAAAAGAAAAACCACGTAAGAAATGGATTTTCATACACTTTTCTCTCCCGCTCAGATGCGTTTTCTCGCCGCATATTTTTTTTTTTTTTTTTTTTATAGCATAGAGTCACGAGACGAGCAGGTCATGTGCCTGATGGTAAGCAACATGCCTGCCACATAACAGCACAGTAACACGCAGCTATTGGAACATGATAGTCCAAATCATTACCTAGCACTGCACTGCGCTCGTCACCCAGAGATCTAAGATATTATGTCTCTAAGCCCTGTATTTGTTCGATATGCAATGACGTACTTTCTACCGTAAATTTGATAAAGTATCAAGGTACTTTCCGAGCAGGTGTAGTATAAACTTATTTTCTTACACTTTCTGGTCGAAGAAATTCTTATAAGTACGCGTCACCGACATATTAAATCGGCGTAGTATCGGAGCATCGAAGCAAAAACATTTTTATTTTGTTTGTTTTTGTTTGAATTAGTCGGGAGTGTTCTTAGCTAAGTCTGATGTAAATCGATTCAAGATGGCCGCCACCACAAAATGGCGGATAGCATATTCATATTCGCAACCTCAATATGGGTATCAATGCAAAGAGTTGACTTGTATAATACTATACTGACTAATAATTTCAAATTCAAGATGGCCGTCACCACAAAATGGCGAATTACATAATTTATTTTTTGTTTGACTAGAAGAATAATAAAAACTGTGACATATTTCAATTCAAGGTAGTCGGGGCGTCGGGGGTAACTTTAACTTTGTTCTTATCTCGCTTTGAGATCTGTAATACTGGTACAAAATATAATTAAACGAACTTACATTCCTTTACCATGATAATAAAACCTTCAACATATCACCGTATACAAGTACGAGTAACTCGATATGCAATCTCGATTCAATCGAGAAACGATTTCAAAAATAAAATTTGCAACATCTCGAAAATTACACTACGGTACAAGGAAATTTACGACTTTCGACCGTCGAATAAATTTATGCCGCGTAAAATGATTGGATCTTGAAAATTAGTCTCCGATGAGTTGTTCCGATTTTGAAATAATTATACGGTTCGTAATTGCCTGTTTTTTATGATTATGGGAGTGATGCGAATGATTGATTCGATACTATATTCGATCGATTTTTTTAACTGTAATAGGGTTACACTTAACCGTCGTCTCAACTGATCTTAAAGCCCTTATAACACTTCGCTAAATTTAGTCGCTACCAAATTCAGTGAAGAGTAATAGCATTCAGCAAGCTAGCATACCAAATTCAGAAGCGAGGAGTGCTTAGTTCGCTAGTTCTTAGTTAGTTCGTAACTTGCTTCTAAATATGCATCTGAATTCAGTCTGCTATTAACCTTGCTTTTACATTTGCATCTGAATTTTGTCAATAAATTTAGCAAAGTGTAATAAGCCTACGATGAAACACGCTTAGTTAGAAAAGAACCGATTCACTCTCATCTTAAAGACACCAACATTGTAACCATTGGGAATAATCCAATCGGGCAGAGCTTTCCGCAACCTTTTTATAACAAAAGTAGAATTAAACCCCCTAAACACATAGCTAACGTCATTTATAAACCTGTAACAGTTTAAATAAAAAGTGTTTTATTAGAAAGACTATAATATAAAATTATGTTCCCAATTTCAACCCGATTCGTTCCAACGTAATCGAGCAACAAATATCAAAACGCTGTCCTTTTAATATTAGTAGGATAGAAACACCCAGATACTGAATGAATATTCATATTCATCACACAAATAGTTGTCCTGGATGGGGATCGAACCCTCAACCTCTGGCTAGGCAGGCAGACTTATTAGGTACTGGCGGCCCGTTCCGGCTTTGCTCGGAGCCTATGACACTCAGCAATAATGTGGCTTTCTATTGGTGCAAGAATTTTTAAAATCGGTTCAGTAGATCCCGAGATTACCCCTTACAATTTAACAGACATACAAACTTTACTTCTTTATAATATTAGTATAGATATAGATAAGTCTGCCTTATTATGTACTTAGCCATGAAGGCCAGTCATAATGCAACGAAAAAACTAGATGTTTCATGAAGATACCACGCCTTAATCACCCACTTTTAACTTCCTATGTTTTATTCCTCGAATATTCAGTCTCGCGATGAGATTTCGACATTTTCCCGAAGTATTTTGCATACCTATCGTTCATATCCCAATTTTGGGAAACATCCCGTATGGGCGTTGTGCCTTTCGATGGCAGATACGTGAATCATGAACCTTTGACGCCATTTTGAAATTGGATATCTGATCTAAAGGGACCTGTGACGAATTTTACAGGCACTTTTTTTTTGTTTCTTCGTTCCATTTTTGAACGGATTTTAAAAGAGAGTTTGTAATATTATGTATGACATAATTATGTGTGAACCACAGATTAAGTAGAGAGATGTGCGAACATTGATTGGAGTTTTATTTTAATAGTGTAGTACTTTTAGTCTAGTGTAGTGACTCTGACAAAGGACAATGTCCATTTTTGACCCGCTAAAATAGTTGTCGTGCAGACATATGAGTTGTATATTAAAAAATCGGTGATTTTTTGTTGTACTCGTGTGCGAAGTTATATAACTTTCTAACATTGCAAAATAAAATAATTTGCATTTGTTTAAATTAAATCTACCATTTACCAACAAAGTTGACTTGGAAAATATTGCAATAACGAAACGGTACTTGCGTTTCGTTTTACTGATCCGCGTTAGATTGAAATTGAATATGGATGTGTGTTGTGTTCTTTCACAATGTCGTTTATTTACTAATTTTACATATTTAATAACGATATGTATTAATACGGCGACAAAGAAACTATCAAAGCTTTTTATAGCAATGTAAACGAGGAAGAAGTTGGCATACAATTGTGAAACAAAACGTTTTCACGTCAAAACGTATTTTTTTGATACTGAAAGTGCGTAGAGATGAATAGTGTCTAATTAGGATTGTTAATGCTTCTAAAAACGTGTGCTGTTGGTGTTTTTAATTTCCTAAATACCAAAAATGAGTTACAGTTAAACCAGTTAACTGTAACTTTGGTTTAACTGTAACTTATTTTTGGTATTTAGGAAATGAAAAACACCAACAGCACACCTTTTTAGAAGCATTAACAATCATAATTAGACACTATTCATATCTACGCACTTTCAGTATCAAACAAAGTTTGACAGGTTTATCAATGTTATGGGACGTGGGCATTGTCCTTTAGTAGTTATGTTATGTTGGCACCGGCGTTTAATGATATGTATCTAAAAAAATGGGCTTGAAGCAAAGCAAGTAGCGTTTCCCATAAATATATCAGTATCACGCAGTTATTTACAGCAGTGCCGCCCACTTATCGCTCTAGTTTTTAAGGTTTATTGTTAATAAATAATTATTATGTATCCTATTCATTTGGTATGTTAATAAAGTGTATATCTATGTATATCTATTTGAACAGTTCAACTCATTGTACTTCTCCAGGCAGACTCTGAGAAACGTTCTTCAAAATTATATTTTACGGCATGTTATTTAAAGTAGTTTTTAATAGTTTTGTTTCGTAAGCATAGGTTAATTCAGTACGGAATGTTATGTTGGCACCGATGTTTAATGACGTACATTTCTTTACTCTTTTTGGATTAAATTTAAAACCGGACGATAGCACCATTAACAATGATATTTTACGATTCTGAATTTAGGTACCATTAATTTAGTCCAAATGTAGTTTTAAAACTTTTTGCATAAGGATTAAAGTTACAGGTGGTGACAGATTTTACAGAAAGTTAAATAAGGTGTAATTTAAATGAAAAAAAAAATCCATTTAAAGTTACGGCACTGGTGTCATTAATTTTATATTGTGTTAGACAAAATTTAATTAGCTAAGTACCTAAGTAAATGTCAAATTTGATATATTTTTCACTGATTCCCTATGAGTTCGGATTTAGTGTCACTATGCTTAAATTTATTCTGTTAGACCTGTAATATGTGTAATATCTATATTCCAGTAATAAAGATAATTTGATTTAGCTATCACTCATATCTGACATTCCGAATCTGCCTAATTGAAGTTAACATTTTAATTTGTGAAGTAGGGTTGCGAAAACATATATAAACGATGTGAATCATCGATATCGAAAGATTCGCTGTATCTCTGACTCAGCTTACAAGTTTTGCTTTTTGTTCAGCATTTTTCAAATTGCGTTTCGTTTGTCATTAATGACGTGTACACGTCAGGTCTGCGTTTCGTTCATTGTTTTTGTTTTTAAATTATGTATGAGACACCACATCGAGTGACACATGGTTGATTAAATTACAATGAAAAAAGCAATGGTACATAATAGCCCTTTTAATATTATTATTGCATAGAATTTACTGCTGAAATTTAGTTATTAATTTTATTCATCAATATTATTACCTACTTTGAAATTTGCATTTATTTTATTTTACGTCATTAAATTTATTCTGGATATTATATTATAATACAATAGTCTAAAATATTACATGTCAAATGTTTCATTAAAACATATATTTAAAATGTTTAAATTGGACGATGGTAGCTCAGGACCGGATAAAGTGGAGGGAATTGGGGGAGACCTTTGCCCAGAAGTGGGACAATTGAGGTTAAACTAAAAAAAAATAAAAAAATCCTAGATTACACAAGTTTGGAGTCATTAATTTATTATTTAATAACATTAAAACATTTTTTTTATAAACTGTTGAAATGTATCCGTTTTTTTTTTTTCAACAAAAAGCTATGGACTATAGAACGGCTAAAAGCGGAACTACTGAGTTACCGAGTACCTATTAAAGAACACAGAAGTTGTATAATTTTGCAATAGGTGGCAACACTTTTCGATCGTGGCGCCATAGCTACATTCTACAGATAAGTTGGTCAAACTGTACAGTACGCTGTTAGCAAATTCGAATACTAATGTCTTCTTCACGTCACATAAGCAGCACATTAAATGTTCCCACTGCTGGGACTCGAGGACTTCTCTCCCAAGGAGAGAGTCAAGGTCGTAATCCACCACGCTACCCCAGTGCACGTTGACGGACGACGCTTAATGTCGAAATATGCTTGGTACATGTCAGTTTCCTCACGATGCTTTCCTTCATAGTTAAAACCAGAGGTGATGACAAATTAGTACATCTGCACTATTTGAAAATACTCAGAGGTGTAATAAATCATTTTCAAGTTTTTATTAATAAATGTATGTATGTAAGTGCGAAGGTGTGTCACACAAGATAAAATTGCTATAGGTACTCCGCATACAGGGATAATGCATGAAGTAAAAAATCCGTTGTCTGTAAAGTTACTGACGATAGTTGAACGTGACAACTTCAACTCCAAGCCTTAAATGGAACGCCTCAGAGCGAGGTAACGCCGCATGACGTCATGACGTCATGTTTTTTCGTGCGTGCAGCCGGCTTCATCGAATTATAAGACGTTGTCACGTCAAAAATAGCTATTATTACGTACATCGCACAGTGTACAGTTGAATAAATAAAAACAGCACTGTACTCATAATTTACTTTTATTATTTTTAATGGCAAGAATACGTTACAATATTAAATGGAAAAAGAGAAATAAAATCTGCTGCTTTCGCTCCAAGCTCCGATTCGAACAGCGAATTTCAGAGTATAATTTTGTTTTTTTTTGTTTCAGGTAACTACTGCGACGGCATCTAGTAAAGGAACGAACATAGATAATAGAAACCATAAATATTTGGTAACTAGCTGTGCCCCGCGGTTTCACCCGCGTCTATTTGAGGAAAATCCATACTAAAATATCCATTGCTGGCCACTTTATTACGTTTTACGGAACCCTAAAAATACGTAAATAAGCAACAATGCATTGTTGTAGAACAAATTTGATTACTTCAAATGACACAAACTTCAAATGTAGACACGCGCCGTCACAGACTTCAACGACCAAAGATAATTTAAATTCACGGAACTAAAGCTCTCGAAGAGAAATATTTTTCCCCGTTTTCTTTACATTCTTCACTCATACTCCGTACCTATTGAAAGTAGCGTAATGTTATATACCCTATAGCCTTCCTCGATAAATGGAGTATCCAACAAAAAAAGAATCTTTCGTATCGGTCCAGTAGTTTCCGAGATCCTAGCGTTCAAACAAACAAACAAACTTTTCAGGACCACTGGTAATTAAAAAAAAAACCGGTACACAAAGAAATCTTCTTCCGTTTTTAGACTCAGATGCAAAACTAACGGTGTGTTTTTTTTTTTTTTTACTTCTTTAGGTTTACACTTGACCGCCATCTCGCCTTATGTTAAGCGACGATGCGGTCTACGATGGAGCGTGTTTACCTAGAAAAAACAGATTCACTCTCGATTTGAAGACACAAAGATTGTAACCATCGGGGAAAACCCACTCAGGCAACATATTCCACAGCTTGGACGTTCTTATCACAAAAGTAGAGTCAAAATCTCTTCGTTCGTGTCTTTGAAACATCAACCATGAAACGATGTCGCTTTTTCGTGTTATAAGTCTGTGCCTGTGTGTGTACGTCTGTGGCATCGTAGCTCCCAATTGGGTGAACCAATTTTAATTTTAACTTGTTTGATTGAAAGGCGAATTAGTCGGAAATGTTCTTATTGTCTCTTTTTACCTATGTATGATGAAAGTCTATCCAAGATGGCCGTCACTGCAAAATGGCGGATAATATATTTCAGTTAAAAATTAATATGATACGCAAATAATAAGGCTAAAACAATAGAAAATAAAACTAAGTCAGAAGTTAGAACCGCTACGAAACTTTGCAGCTTTAAAACGGGCACGGGGCCTCCAGAACTTTCGAAAGCGTTTTTTAAACGCCATAAGCTTTCAGAATAAGCGTTGGTAGAGCAACTTTAGAATAGAAAGCTCTAAATAGCACGAAACTTTATTTCGTTTTGAAAAGTGGGAACTGCAATTGAAGATGCGGAAAGTTCGGTGAGCGTTTTTAATGTGAAAACATACGGGAGTTATTTTCGCGTGCACTCGCATATTGTTTGGATAAATTCTCGATGTTAATAAGTTACACTTTTTTTTTTAATTAAGACCGTACACCGGTTACTCGGTGAGACTGTTACTCGGTGGCCACTATTAAACATAAGTAACTGAAGTACATAATAAGTGACTGTACTATGCGTCTCAAATGGCGCTGGCGACATTTGTTTGGGCGTGGCGTATTTCCCACTGCTACGTAGTTTTTGTAGTACGGACGGATACATTTATTATGTACACCAAAAAAGTAAAAAGTTGCTACTGCTGATAGTAGTCGTAGTAGTCGTACTGCTTTTTGGAGTAGTATGACTCTTTGCAGATCCCGCGTACGGAAGTTGTAGTGGTGAAACTGTTTCCAGAGTCTATCTGGGTAGTAAGTATCACACCTTCACCAGTTATTCTACCGCTAAGCAGTGATATGCAAACATCAGTGTTCCAGTTTGAAGAGCAATGTTTCAAGAGAAATCGCAGGTAATAGAGATAAATATTCTTATTATTTCTAGGTAACGAGCACAGTACAGTGCTAGATAATGACTTGAACTATTCATGTTCCAATAGCTGCGTGATGCTGTGCTGTTATGGCCATTGGCCATGTATGTTGTTGTGTGTGTTGCCAGGCATACGTCCTGCTCGTCCCGTCACTCTGTACAATAAAAAACTGTAGTTTATACTAATAAAACAAATAAAGTTTATTTAACATAGCTATGAGTTGATACGGACCGACATAGACGATAAGGATCGCCGTCTGCATTCACGTCCAAAATTGTGTCCCGTATATTCAGTTTAATAACTTCAGATAGAATAATTACTTAAACTCTAAAGTATGCAGCTGTGAGTGCATTTTGTTGGAATGTTATTCGGTTGCAATTTTGTATTCATTTGAATAATAATAACTAGCTCTCGGCTGCGGCTTCGTTCGGATTTCACTTTGTTTAATGCAAATATTCAGTGATAGCAGTTTCGTCCCATCGTTCTAGAGATTCAATCTTTATCGCATTGTAAATTTATTTTTATTTTTAGTTACGGCTGGTCTAGTCGGGAGAACGGCGCCTGCCGATCCGGAGACCCCGGGTTCAAACCCTACACGCACCACTGTCTTTTCGAGGTTATGTGCGTAATGTTGCTTACTTAAAAGCTTAAAACGGTGAAGGAAACATCGTGAGGAAACCGACATGTAATCATGTGTCATCCATCAACCCGCACTGGGCCAGCGTGGTGAATTATGGACTTAACTCTCTTCTTGCCCGGAGTCCCACCAGTGGGAACATATATTGGCCTGTTGATGAGGATGATGATGATGATGAAATTTATACAGTTAAAGATAACGTAAGAACAGAGTTTGTTATTCTTAAAACTTTTCGTGTCCTTTTAAAAAAAAGGTGAAGGTGGGCTTAGAACCCATGACTTCACGCTTGTGAAACGGTTCGTTCATGCCACAACCACGTTATACTTACTTAAAAATGTTTTTATGAAAAAACAGATTCACTCGCGACTTAAAGGCTCCCACACAAAACTGCGATGCGGTGCGATGCGACGCCGCATCGGAGCAATTTGCATCGCATCGCGGTTTTGTGTGGGAGCCCTAAAGACACGAAGATTGTAACCATCGGGGAAAACGCCCCCTAGGCGACAAGAACATCTAGGGGTCTAGGGGTCTAGGCCCACAGCCTAGACGTTCTTATCACAAAAGTAGAGTCAAACCACTTCGTTCAATTCTTTGGAACATCAACCATGAAAAGATCTCACTTTTTCGAGATACAAGCAGTCCAATAGCAAAAAATGTAAGATGGTGTTAGATCATGCAGATGCACACTTTCCGAAATGTATCCGATAAAAACCGACAAGCTAATACATTTTTCAGCGATGTTAAATACTGAAGTTCTCAGCTTTCACTACCACATTTCACTTACATAGAAATGGATTACTCTGACTAAAGCTGAAAAATAAGGTTTCAAAAATATTTTGTCAGGCACTAAATAATGAACCAGCGCAGTTTCTCTAAATATAGCCTACAATAACGCGAGTAGTGCACCGGACACCCGGACAACCGGATCCGGATATATGTTCCACCATTGAAATATTACTCTATAAATACGGCTTTAACGTTAACTTTCAAGTATATTGGGCCCGTGGGGGCCGGCGCTTCTACCGCCTAACGAAAAACGCTTTGACGCTTTGATGCTTTGACATTGCTGTCTCTTTTCTTCTCGCTTGAAATGAAAGAGACGGCAATTCCAAAGCATCAAAGCGTTTTTCGTTAGGCGGTAGACCCCCGGGAAGTTCATCTCATTTTCAAAAGATTTTCCGAGCGCTTGGTCGACGCGACGCGTGATGATCAAAATGCTGGCGTTTATTTTGCCCCAACGTATAAGCATTGCCATTCAGCGTGGTAATGCCGCTAGTATGCAAGGCACGCTTCCTACTGGTAGTGGCCTTGATCATCTTGATTGTCGTAAGCATCGTGTATACTACAATGTATTTTAGTAGTGGTAGGGCTCTTTGCAGAGTCCGCCTGGGGAAGCACCACACCTTTGCCAGTTGTTCTGCCGACGAGCAGTAGTGTGCAAACATGACTGTGTTCCGGTTTGAAGGGCAATTTCAGAGAAATTACAAGGCTAAGAGATAAAACACCTTATATCGCGGGGTGACGAGCGCAGAGCACTGCTATCTGCTATATGTATAATGATTTGGATTCTTCATGTTCCAATAGCTGCGTGTCACTAGTCCGTTATGTACAGGCATGCTGCTTACCATCAGACACATGTTCTAATAGCCTTGTCACACTGTATTTATTATATATATTTTTTAAAACAGATGTGGAAACATTTCCTTTCAAATCGGAATTCAGTAATGTTTATTATACATGGCTTATTCTGCTAACTGGGAAAGGTGTGGTACTTCCCCAGACAGACTCAGCAAAGAGTATTCCGTTACACCCGTTCCTAAACCTTATTAGACTTGACAATGTTATGTTTGTACCTCAAATTTGTGAATTCCACAAAGCAGGGAAAGGTATCATCGCGTTAGAATGTGACGCGAGTGCCTTACGTATTCCCTATGGGGAGTCGCCGGGCTTATCCCTGGATCAAGCGACAGGAGTTATGGTGGGGGTGAGAGTGACCGCGGGTAGCGGAAGCGGAGTGATAAGCGGCAGCGATAATTTGAACTTTTTATTCTCAATCGATATGAGGGCTACGAATTCTGCACTTCCCGGTGTTTGGGCATCATAGGCCGTGATATATTTTTAGACCTAAGATAGGTCTAAAAATATATCACATACACATACAGTATTATTTTTCTCTGTAACACGTAAAAAACGACGTCAATTTAAAAATTATACAATAAACACAGTTCACTCATTTCAATACAATTAATAATAAACTAAAAAATAATTATAATAATAATATTTAATATTTTTGTTGATATTACAAGAACTGTTTTTCCATTTCGGTAAAATGAGTGTAGTAGTTTTGTAGTGGTAGGACTCTTAGCAGAGTCCGCCTGGGGAAGTACCACACCTTTGCCAAATATTCTACCGCCAAGCAGTAATGTGCAAACATTACTGTGTTCCGGTTTGAAGGGCAATGATTCCAGAGAAATTACAGGGCTTAGAGACATAATATCTTAGATCTCTGGGTGACGAGCGCAGTGCAGTGCTAGGTAATGATTTGGACTATCATGTTCCAATAGCTGCGTGTTACTGTGCTGTTATGTGGCAGGCATGTTGCTTACCATCAGGCACATGACCTGTTCGTCTCGTCACTCTATGCTATAAAAAAAAAAAAAAAAAAAAATGAGTATGGACATATGGACAATTCGTCTTTCTTTGGAACATAAAACGAATCACGAAAATCGGTTCGGCTGTTCTCGAGAAATCGGAACACATACATAACCATATAAGCTTATCGCCTTTGTGACCTCCTCCTTCTTTAAGTCGGTGAGAAAAATCCTGAAGATCGATCTGAAGTTTGAAACACAGTCAGGTTATAGTCTGGAAGCTACTTTTCTACACTGGAACACATAAGCTACTTTTTATCCCGGGAAAAGAAATTATGCGGGTAAAACCGCGTTGCGCTACTAATGTTTTCATAAGTTTCTCAGTATGGGTCACCAGTATGGTGGTATACCATCTGCTTGTTCATGTTACGCTCCTGTTTTCCCCGCTGAACGCTTGCAGTACGACCCCACCCTTAGCCAGCATCACACCACCAGCGGTCGTGTGGTATATTAAGCTCGTGCGTCGCTAGTCTTGTTAACAACGTTAAACCGCTTGTTGTCGCTATTTTTGTTGGTTTGCGGAGCTATAACAGCCATTACCAAATTTTTCGGACTAAAAACGTAAAAAATATTTTCACTTTCCGGAAAAAACAACTCTCTTTGACTTCATATATAGACTTTGTTAAGTGCACTTATTGTAAATGATATTATCATAATAGATAGTATTCGTTGCTTTTAAGTTCAGAAATTCTACTTTTAGTTTTCAGGTTTCAATTTGCGATTTGCGAGCAAAAATAATGTGAAATTTTAAGTCGAGTTTACGTTTGTGACGTGAAACAAGCTCAAATATACAATATTGAGCTTTATGTCTAGTTTTGTGATAAGGTGATCAACAACCGAGACATAAAATACTTATTAGTTAATTGGTTAAGAGCCCAAATTGTCTCGATATACGGCAAAGACGGGAGGTCTACCCTCTGAAATAAAATAATGATTAAAATAAAAATTGGCAGTCATGGGAACTGCCGATAGAAGTGAAAACTCATAACTCAGAATTTGATAGCTTACTTTGGAAACTATGCGGGTGTAACCGGAGGGCGTGGCCTCGCCATCATGGCATGGCCATCTAGAAATGCGTCAGCATTTCCCATTGGCTGATGCATTTCTAGATGCCCAATCGCCAAGGTCCCGAGTTTACCCGAAGATTTCTTATCATGACGGTAGAATTCAATTTACACCCCACGAAAAATTTGTCTAGGCGCGCCTAAAGAAGTTTTCACTTCAATAAAATAACGCTATTATGAAAATAGATATCGTTTTATTAGTATGAAACATCACTAATGTAACATAATATGTCGCCTGTATACCTCGCTACGATATACTTCTATTACGCGTTACGGTGACGTGTCATAGATCGTAGAACCCAAGATGGGCCCTCCCAAACTTAAGGCGCACGCAGTCATGTCAACGTTGTGAAGAGTGAGCTCACTCTTTCCGTTCTAGTCGGTTGCAGGACGCGGTGAACGCCGGACGTTTTTGCCTATCATTATTCGTTGTCAACAACCAAAATAAGTAGAACCACAGGAAATCTCGCCGCTAGCGATTAAAGGGGTCAAGTAGATTGGTTGTTGTAAACCACTTACGATACACAGAGAGACGCAGTTTATTACCAATTTCAAGGGCTCAGGGCACATCTATTGATTTATATCGATGTGACGTGTACTCACAAGATTTCATCGAGATTTCAAGCGCTCTATCAATCAATTCAAGATATATATAAACTAGCAGCGCCCCGCGGTGTTACCCGCGAAGTTCCCGTTCCCGTTGTTCCCGTGGTGTTTAGCCTATGTGTTCTTCCAGACTATAATCTATCTGTGTTCCAAATTTCAGCCCGATCCGTTCATACGTTAGGACGTGATTGAGCAACAAACATCCATACATCCACATTAAATTTATAATATTAGTAGGATTAAGTGCAAAATAAAGAGTTTATTTATCTATCTATCTATTTTTAGGGTTCCGTAAAACGTAAAAACGGAACCCTTATAGATTCGTCATGTCTGTCTGTCTGTCTGTCTGTCTGTCTGTCTGTCCGTCCGTATGTCACAGCCACTTTTTGCCGAAACTATGAGAACTACACTGTTGAAACTTGGTAAGTAGATGTATTCTGTGAACCGCATTAAGATTTCAACAGAAAAATTAAAAAAAAAGAAAAATTAGGGTTGCCCCCCATACTGAGAACTGAAACTCAAAATTTTTTTTTTCATCAAACCTACACGTGTGGTGTGTCTATCGATAGGTCTTCAAAAATGATGTTGAGGTTTCTAAAATCATTTTCGTCTACACTGAATAATTTGCGCGAGAGACACTTCCAAAGTGGTAAAATGTGTGTCCCCCCCCCCTCTAACTTCTAAAGTAAGAGAATGAAAAATCTAAAAAAAATATATGATGTACATTACCATATAAACTACCAACGAAAATTAGTTTGAACTCGATCTGATGAGTAGTTTTTTTTAGTACGTCATAAATACACTATTATTGAAACTTCGATCAAAGTTACAACGAACTACAAGAACTATGTGTACTATGTATATAATGTTACTTGCTGCAACGGAACCCTTCATGGGCGAGTCCAACTCGCACTTGGCCACTTTATTTTAATTTAGTTTAGAGTGACGAGACGACCAGGACATGTGTCTGATGGTAATCAACATGCCTGCCACATAATAGCACAGTGACACGCAGCTATTGGAACATGAAGTCCAAATCATTACCTAGCACTGCACTGCGCTCGTCACCCAGATATATAAAATCTTTTATCTCTATGTCTGTAACTCCACTGGAAACGTTTCACTTCAAACCGGAACATAGTAATGTTTGCACATTACTGCTTGGCGGTAGAATAACTGGCAAAGGTGTGGTACTTCTCCAGACGGACTCTGCAAGTCCTACCACTAGAATCTATCTACACCGCTGCCGCCGCTCTCTCTGCATATTAGTACATATTATGTCGGTGACGCAAAACCATAAAATCTTCCCCTACCAAAGATTACTCAACGCGGCCAAATATGTTTTTACTTCAATTTGTAAACAATAAGAAAAAACACGCGTTACAAGGAAAAACAGTTAAACCAAACCAAAATAATGAAACAATATGGCGATCGTATAATATAGCCATCAGAAGATAAACTGACGAGTGACAGCCCTGTAAGCCGCCGATTACCATCTGCCCGAGCGAAAAACAACCAACATCGAGGAACGATCCCAATACGAGTTTATAAGGCTAGCGCATACTTAGCAACTTTTGTCCTCAAAATCAATGTCTTTTTTTACTTTTTTTTTTTAATAAAGAGTGACGAGACGAGCAGGACACGTGCCTGATGATAAGCAACATGCCTGCCACATAACAGCACAGTGACACGCAGCTATTGAAACATGAAGAGTCCAAATCATTACCTGGCACTGCACTGCGCTCGTCACTCAGAGATCTAAGTTGTTATAATCTCTAAGCCCTGTAATTTCTCTGGAAACATTGCCCTTCAAACCGGAACACAGTAATGTTTGCCCATTACTGCTTGGCGGTAGAATAACTGGCAAAGGTGTGGTCCTTCCCCAGGCGGACTCTGCCAAGAGTCCTACCACTACAATACACTACACTACAGAATACTACTCCTACTTCTTACTCTTTGTAACATCAGCTATGTGCTAGTGAAAGTCCCTACAAAATCGGTAAATCCGTTTCAGAGATTGACTGGAACTAAAGGTGCGCTTACACGAGGGCAATAATTGCTCGGCGACACGAATGGACCGATCTGGAGCAATTAATATATTATTAATATTAATACATTGCGGCAATTATTTCGGCGATATTGCTTCTAATTGCTCCAGATATTTCATATTGCTCAATGTCGCCGATACGAATTGACGAATATCCAATGGGCTTGGAAATTACTAGCAATTTTTGTATATATCTCATTCGCACTTGTTTGTCTTGCTTCCGCGGGGAGAGCTAGAGGTCGGGTGGTGATACAAGCCGCCGCAGCAAGAACAATGTCGTCCATAGCGAGCGAATACTGAAATGCTCGTGTAGGACAGTATTGCCTAGTTGATGAAGTTGCGCGATATCGCTCAATATTGTATTGCGCAGTATTGATGCTTGTTGCCGTTGCCGTAAATTGCTTGATGTAGTCGTGACGTCATAGTTGACGAGTATTGACTGGAATTGAGCAGTTTTAGTCGCCCGTATAAGCGCACCTTAAGTTACATAGAGTAAGACCGAAGAGGTTTGACTTATATCATATATCACGAGAACGTCTAGGCTGTGGAATGCGTGATTTTCCCCGATGGTTATAATCTTGGTGTCTTAAAAACGAGAGTAAATCGTTTTTTTTTCATAAGTAATTATGCTTATGTTAATTTTTTAGACAGACAGATTTTTTTTAAGTTTCTTTGAGTCAGGAGTTAGCTAGTCAATATTAGCTAGTAAACATTGTAGTTGTAACTAACTTCAGGCTAATACTTCTTGCTTTGAAAATATTTATTCTATGGTGAAGTTATACTTTTTACCACAAGTAATAAAGAGACGAAATTTTTTTTTTTTGCTTTAGTTAACTTATTTACTTACATAAAGATCATAACATTATTATCATACATTTTTAAAATAATTATGAACGAGTAAAAAAATTGCTTTACAATTGTACATTTTTGTGTTTTCAAAAGATTTTAGCGTCTCAATAAAAATACATGTATGTATCAAGTGTGTGTTGTTTCTTATATTTGAGCAACCCTAACCTAAATCAATAATCCTGTCGATTCTATCGATCATAACTCGATAATGCTTTGTTCGGGGATCGGGGATTACTACGAGAATGTATCGGTAATAATACGATCTTTATCCCATAGCACACCCCTAGCTTTCGGTCAGATATCCATGTAAAATTGAAAAAACCTTACCTACGAGATTATAATCTCACGCATTAGATTACAATCTGACGATCTTGATAATTTTAACGGTTTAACTAGCTATTACACTAACAGCATAAATCATGTCGAACGAAGGAAACAAACGAGTTACGATAAAAAAAAGTCATGACGACGCACAGAGCCTAAATAAGTTTGAAATTACTATTTATTTTTATTACTATTTACTATTTTAAGCGCTGAAAGCGTAGTTTTGTAGTGGACTCTTTACAGAGTCCGCCTGGGGAAGTAGAACAACAACAAGGAACACCATCGCCAGTTATTTTACCGTCAAGCAGTAATATTATGAAAACATCACTGTGTTCCGGCTTGAAGGGCAATGTTTCCAGTGATCACAGGCCATAGATAACATCTTATATATCTGGATGACGAGTGCAATGCTGTGCTTGGTAATGTTTTAGAATTTTCATGTTGCAATAGCTACGTGTCACTGTTCTTTTATGGGCAGGCATGTTCCTTAGCTTCAGGCACATGTTCTGCTCGTCTCGTCATGCTGTTCTATAAAAATAAAACAATTTATGATGATCAATGTACATTTACCTACTCATTACTCATTATAATAGTTTTGACATGTTAGTGTTCATAAAAGTTAACACATAGTTCGAAAAGGCGACAACGTTTCATGGTTGACATTCCAAAGAGGTTTGACTCGACTTTTGTGATAAGAACACTGTGGAATGCGTTACCGGAGTGGGTATTTCCCTGTGGTTACAATCTTGGTGTCTTTAAATTGAAAGTGAATCGGGTTTTCTAGGTGAGCACGCTCTATCTTAGACCGCATCGTCGCTTAACATCAGGCGAGATGGCAGTCAAGTGTAAACCTATAAAAGTAAAAAAAGAAACATATACTCTACATTTAACTAATTATATAAACTTTTGATATATTAGTATTCTTCAAAGTAAATAAATGAGCATAATAAACTACTAACAATATCAGAAATATAGGGTTGGCACGTTACTAAACAGCACGTGATACAGGGTTGTCACTTGAGTTGCAAATCGCGCGAGTAATAAGGTGCCCGCTTAGAGAGGCGCGTGCCGAGGGTGGGAATGTGCAATCGAGGAAACGGGTGCTGGCTCAGTCATGAGCGGCGTGATAGCGATTTACGAAGAGATTAAGTAGCATTTTTTTTTGGGATAGTGTGAAGAATCAGTAATATATGCGCTTCATGATTAGTACATAATACAATAATAATAGTGCCACACAGCGATTTCAACAGACAGATTTGAAATCACTGCTTAGCCATGGCATTCCTTAAGATAGTGCTCGTCATCTAATGATATTGAGATGATGATCTCGTCTATACACATTACATTTTATATGTATATGATGATCATTAGCAGGGACCCGTGGGGTTAGCCGTTGTTTTCTGGAATAAAAATAGGAGCCTATAAGGTTTTCCAGAAAATATGTAATCTGTGTTTGAAATTTCAGCCCGATCCGTTCAGGCGTTACGACCTGATTGAGCAAGATACATTGTCATTTATAATATTAGCAGGATAATAGGATTATTTCATAAACTTGTCTCTTTTTGTAAAAAAATCTATCTACCTAGAAGCAACCTTTATTTTTGAAAGTTTGTAAATGATGATAGCTACTTTACAGGAAACACCACAGACTGAGGTCTTCATAAAACAATGTTTAGAATAACGTTGTTTCACGAAGACAACAAGATTGTAACCAACCACCAGGAAAATTCCACTTACCCAACGCGTTCCACAGCCTAGATGTTCTTGTTACAAAAGTGGAATCAAAGTTCTAGTATTTGGAACGTAAACCACGAAACACCGTTGCTTTTTCGGACTACAAGCGAAAATAAGTTATAAAATAGGTTCTATACTAAATCTTTGCCATTTCGTTCCCGCTCCCGCTACCGCTCATCACGGTATCCGCCGCCGACACGCGTCGCGCGTATGTCATCATACTAGCTCGGTTCACAGGATTTGCCCGTTTCTTGCGCGTTCCTTGTGTAACTTCGGTTATGGCGATAGTGCCTAGCGAGTTATGGTGCGGTCGCCGGGCTATTTCCTGTGTCTTTCTAACTAAAATGTAGTCTTGTGGGTAATAATATACAGACACGACTACATTTCAGTAGAATTAAGTATCTGTTTGTAATTTTGTAGACGAGTAGGTCAAAAATATAACATTCTAATTAGCCAATCAGCTAGATTGTGGAAAAATATGAGATACGTAATTTCATTCATCAGATTATTAAACATCGATAAGAATAGATCATCAAACTTCCGGAGTGTAGGGTTGTGACGTCAGTTTATCATAAAAATCATACCATGAAGTGACACATTCAAAATAGAGATTGTGGGTACCTACTGGATATAATATACTGGGTCAAAAATATACCTAATTTTCTATTAGTCGGTCAGGTAGATTTTGTAAAATTACGGGATACTTATGTTTTGTATTATCAAATTATTAAAAATCGACAAAGAAATGACCATCATGAAACTTACGGGGTGGGGGGTTGTGACGTCAAGTCTAGACAAAAACATACATAGTCGTGACGTAATTCGAAACTGCTAAACACTATATCTTCGTCATTTTTTGTTTTTGAAATAAAAGAAAAAATACGTTTATAACATTTTTATAATATTTTTTAATAATCTAAGTGACGAACGAATTAGTTTTTTGTAGTCACCATTCCTGGTAATATAAAAATAAATCATTGTGATTTCAACTTTTCATATTCACATAACTACATGACTTTGGGTTGTTACTTTGTTACTGTTACTTATAGCTTATTGTTTACCATATTTTTTTTTTATATTGGTGGACAATTCACACACAACACCATCTGACCCCAAACTAAGAAAAGCTTGTTGTAAAATGGCGGCCAAATAGCTGATATATAGTACTTATATAGTTTTAAATTATTATTAGAAACACCCAGACACAGTACAAATATTTAAATTCATCACACACTGTTTGCACTGGGTGGGAATCGAACCCACGAACCTCGGCTTCGCAGGCAGAGCTACTACCCACTAAGCCACGAAGCCAGTCATATTTTAATTATTACCATTTTTATTTTTTTTTACATTTTTCAATTTTTTCATTAATTGCAAATCTAACTCGTGTCGTTACTATACTAAAAAGTATTAAATTATATACCGAAATTCTGTTTGAACACGACTCAAAGGCACAGTTGAAAATACCTAATTCAATGGAACAACGACAAATTTCCACGGAACGACTCCCTCGCTGATATTTTCAATTAAATGTACCGATACAATTTATACGGAAAAAGTTATTTTTTTAGCAATATCGTTATAATACAGCTAAAAGGCGCGTATGGAATACTGATGTATCTAGAAGATTTTTTGTTTATAAAATACTAGCAGCGCCACGCGGTGTTACCCGCGAAGTTCTCGTTCCCGTTGTTCCCGTTATTTTTCCGGGATAAAAAGCCTATTTTGCCTATGTGTTCTTCCAGACTATAATCTATCTATGTTCCAAATTTCAGCCCGATCCGTTCATACGTTAGGACGTGATTGAGCAACAAACATCCAAACATCCATACATTGACATTTATAATATTAGTAGGACTAACACTGTCCCACGGTTTTACCTCCTTACCTTAGTTCCCGTATTTTCTCGTGATGAAAAGTAGCCTATGCGTTATTCCAGACTAATCCGTAAACCAATGGTTCCAAATTTCAACTCGATCCGTTCAGGTGTTCCGACGTGTTTGAGCAACAAACATCAAAACTTTCGCAATTATAATTAGTAGGATAGTGACTGGACGATCAAGACATAAGCATAGTCGTAAGCAACACGTCTGCACGTTACAACACAGAAACGCAACTATTTGAACATGAAGAGTCCAAAATGCACTGCCCTCGTCACCCTGAGATATAATATGATTTATCTCGTTGCTTAATCATTTCTTTGTAAATTTTCCCCTGCAAACCGGAACACAGTAAGTAATTAAATGCACAATCAAATACTACTTACCTTTGCCATTATTGCCCGCGGTGTAAAGAAACATCGTGAAAATAAAATTAATAAAATAAAAGATTTGAAGGCTCGATCGTACGTGTAAGTAAGGCTTACAATAAATTATTGGGCACCTTCGAGTGTTGTCCGGTTTTCGTTTTCCTTAATTTAAGAGTCGTCTGTACACGCGATATGGCCTGAAAAAAACGCTGCTTTGTTAGATCACGCGAAGTTGCTGTGTGTACTTTCTCGATCAAACGGTTGTCTCATCGCAATCGCTCAAAGCGATAACGCCGTCAATTAAAATGTCTAGCTTATCATGTTCTTAATAGTAGTTAGGTAGGATAGTTAGTTTTTTTTTTGTATTTTTCTTTTCTTTTTGGTTTTTTTAATAATGGACTAAGAGCCCATGAACTCCAGATCTTCGTTATTTTAACAAAGCTGAAAGTTTATCAGCGCTTGTCTTGCTCCCAACACAGGTAAGAACGATGGCCAATTATGATGTTTGGTTCAACTTGGCTTTGGCAGATAAACGGTATATTAAGGCGCAGAGTCCCAGCTGGGGGAACTTTTAGTGGGCTGCTTAAGATAAATAATTAGTAACCTTATTAGATTATAAACTAACCTACCGTACATTTATTATCTAACATGTTTTTTTGTTAACTGACGCTTATTTTACGTAGACAAATGTCAGACAACGAGAATGTTATGTTTGCTTTCGATGTTGTCGCATCGAAATAATGTAATACGCGCGGCTTTTTTACAACAAATCACGGAATGTGATTGTCTTGGTATTCAAATTAATTATCTGTGAAAGAAACGCGTCTGTTTTAATTGGTTCATTTATATAATACAATTCAAGGCAATGTTATTTTTATTCTCGTATCGTCGTCATCATCAGTTTTCTACTTCCCACATTAATTGTAATTAACAACACTATAAATTTGAAATTAATACGAAATAAACAAATGTTTGCTACACAAAAATAATTATTAATTATCTGAAATTCAAATTCGGTACAAAATATGTAATACCCCGTTCACATTATTCCAAACCAACGACCGAATCCAGCGCTGGATTGGTTACTGGAATAATGTAAACCGGCACTGGAATGCATTGGCACTGGATTGATGCATTATTTTTGTGTAGCAAACATTTGTTTATTTCGTATTAATTTCAAATTCATAGTGTTGTTAATTACAATTAATGTGGGAAGTAGAAAACTGATGATGGCGACGATACGAGAATAAAAATAACATTGCCTTTAATTGTATTATATAAATAAATCAATTAAAACAGACGCGTTTCTTTCACAGATAATTAATTTAAATACCAAGACAATCACATTCCGTGATTTGTTGTAAAAAAGCCGCGCGTGTAGATAGCGCCTAAACAGGCGAGTAATTTCGGGAATTTAAATTAAAAAGAAGAGATATGGGTCACGAACGGAGGCCGTATTAGTTTTAAAGAGGTATTTTTAATTGTGTTTTACCAAATAAGAGCGGGATAATGGCCTGATAGTAATCGCTACATGCGATGTCGCGTTTTGAGTTCATTTTACTTTTTTACGCCCAGCAGCTTAACTTCTTAAATTGTAGATTTTGCTAAATATTTTTAATTAATGAAAATGTTTATTGATAGCCCTTAATCTATAGAAATACAAAAATCTTTAGTGCTGTTTGCAGGTAATATAAGATATTACAAACATTTTAAAAGTTGATCCATACAAACTGGCCTTTCCTATTTTCTACGAGTACTAAAAATAAGTTATCGTTGTCTCTTTTCGTTTCTGTCAATCTGGCAAGGACAGATAAATCTTCATTTATGGTTTAGGATTTTCTGAATTGGTCCGATTGCATATTTGAGCTTTTTGAGTCCGATGCACATGGCGTTTGTCCCAAAATTATAATGTTTAGCCCAACAACGCACTTTATAGATATTCTTACACCATGGACTCTTATCTGCTACCACGAGGAGAGAGCCAAGGCCATAACCCACTACGTTGGGCAAATGCTTGAAAACAAACTAGATTTCTCTACAGTTTCTTGCTCGATACTAATAACGGATTAAAAATAAAATAAATTCTCATACTCCATTTGTAAATATGTTCGTCGGACAACTATTTTGAAGCTTTTTCCAATAAGATAGACCAATCTAAGGGGGCAATCATCCCCTAAACGCAACTATGCCTCTATGGGTAAGAGCGCGAGACTGAGTGAGACATTTATGAGGAAATATTGACTTAAAATTGAGTTTAGGGGATGATTGGATGACGTTAGATTGGTCTATATTATTAGAAAAAGCTTTAAAATAGTTGTCTGACGAACATATTTACATATGGAGTATGAGAATTTAAGTGAAGTTAAGTTATTACTTTGGAGTTGTTACTCAAAACGGCCGACGGAAAGTGTCTGGGAGTATTGGGACCTTGTTTTTAAGGATATTGCCTACAACATACGTGAAAATCACTTATTAGAAAATACGTGAAGTAAGTAATTTTTGTATGTACCTTAATTACCCCATATCTCAAAATTGGCCGTCTAAGCAAGTTAGCGAGTAAGCATGTGTTCTTAGTACTCACTAACTCTACTCAATCGTCCACATTTCATTCATTAGAAAATAGGTGACGTCTGGCAGCTCTGGGATCTTACTCTAGAAGCGTTATGTTATATACCTATTATAGCTTATAGCCTTCGTCGATAAATGGACTATCCAACATAAAATAATCTTTCAATTCGAACCAGCAGTATCTGAGATTATCGTGTTCAAACAAACTTCAGTTTTATAATATTAGTATAATAAATGCGAAAGTTTGGATGTTAAGTTTTTTTTATTGTTTTACGTTTAGAACACAGATTATAATCATATAGTCATCGACATAAACCAATGGATGTACCCTGAGCACCTTGAAATTGGGAATAAACTGCGTCTCTGTGTGTATCGTAAGTGGTTTACATATAACCAATCTACTTGACCCCTAGAATTGCTAGCGGCGAGATATGCTGTGGTTCTTCTTATTTTGGTTGTTTACAACGAATAGTGATAGGTAAAAACGTCCGGCGTCCGCCGCTTCCTGCAACCGACTAGAACGGAAAGAGTGAGCTCACTCTTCCCAACGATTACATGATTCCGTGCGCCCTGAAGTTAAGGAGGATGCCCTGGTCTTTATATTGAGATCGTTGTATATTGTCTGGAATAACACACATGTTTTTTATAACGAGGAAATAATAATCTCATGTCTTCGAAATGTCTTTCTTTCCTACGCCGAAAGCCAGTGGTCGTGACAAACATGTACATGTGGTCATGGAAAATTACTCAGAGGTCCAAGCGGGACTCGAACCTACGTTCAGACGACTGTGAAACCAACGATCCACCCACTCAGCCACCACGGCTTCAAACCCCAGTTTATCCTGAGGCTATTATTTTAACCACATCTGTCCGAATACTCTATAATATTAAAATAACACAAAACCCCCATTTTGAACTAACATAATTATTGGTGTACTAACTTTTCAATCGAACAAAATAATCATTTTAATTTTCACATCTATACTTATTAGATTTAGGTTTCAAATCGCAAGACAGATATCCGTGACCCGAAAATAATTTTGAACAATATTCAATTGTTATTAGTTCAGAATAGTTTTCAAGTTCGTATACGAATTTAAACTTTATATAATACAGTTAGAGTATAAAATTGGGTGTAGTTCAAATGTTCAGCGTTCATTGATTGTCATAAAAATCTGAGTGAAATGTTGAATAGAATTTTGGGGTGGTGCATTGTTTGGTCAGCAATCAAATGTAGAACATACAATGCAGTGAAATAATAAGCTTTTGTAAAATTCATAATAGTTTTACTAAAAAACGTTTTATTTTTAAATTTGAGATGGATTTGTGTTGACATATACCGAATTGATACAAATTGAAAGTTGATACGAATGACTCAAAATTTGAAAAATACTCGTTTAGCCTGGAAGAGAGAGACAGAGAGATATTTCAAATGCATTAAGAAAGATTCTTCATCATATTTACTGGACTTCATCTGCATGAATTCTACAAATGACCTAGTTCCAGGACTCAATTAAAAATCACTTTAAAGTCGATGCACCAGAGGTTAGTGCGAGAGCATGCTTCATTTAGGATATTTATGTTTTGCAAAAAATTTAAATGTTTATTGATAAATCTTAACATCCCCCCATTTACTAAGGATAAGATCCACAGGTCAATCGAAAACTTAACTAGAAGTAGAAAAGTACCTAGACAACTGTGATGCGATGTCATAGACAGAGCGAAGTGGAGAAGTAAAAGTAGGAAGGCTGACCTCATCATCGTGTGAGACATACTCTTATACCCGGGATGGGAGAGAAAGAGACAGACATACATACATTTTTCTCTCGTGCTCTCTTAGACGCGAGGTTAACGGAGATCATATTTGCTGGATTGTCCTAGTTCTAGGACTCAATTAAAAATCGCTTTAAAGTCGTTGCACCAGAGGTTAGCGCGGGTGCATGCAAACAGCTAATTATGCAGCGGACAATGAGGCCTGCTCAGAAGTGTCGTGCACACGCGATCGCTAGGGACGCGACGACTGTTGCTGTCGATAGTCGATGTATCGAGAGAATAAGCATAAAGCAAATTTGGCACAAACAAAACGTATTATTTATTATAGAGAAATTTAACACTCAATAGTTACGTCTATCTAATTGGGAGAATGACTCAGTACGGCGAAATGCCGATCCGGAAGCCTCGGGTTCAAATCATCCGACGTGCACCACTGTCTTATCGAATGTGCGTGATACCGCTAACTTAAAACGGTGAAGGAAAACATCGTGAGGAAACCGACTTGTACCTTGAATCTTTCGAGGTCATGGCTGACTCTCTCTCTCTTTGCGAAAGAAGGCCCCGAGTCCCAGTAGTGGGAACATTTAGAGGGCTGTTTATGCTGATGTTATACTGAACACTGAAAAAAAGAAATAGCAAGCCTGATATACCAAGCAAGGATTGGCTCTTGTTTGGATCACTGTTCGCACCTTTGAGATACAACATGCCAAAGAGCTTAGCAATGGCTCCCTTTTTCAAAAAAGACTTCAAAGTACTAATGACTTAGACTTGCGAAAGATGATAAAATGAAAAGTTGAGAGTTTGTCGGTTTTTTTTGTTGTATCCATTTTGAAGAGTGTGTTGCTGATATGTAAAAGCTAATACCGCTTTGCCACCTTAGAACCACATTGTTTGCACGAAAGAGAGACGAGACGAACTTCTTAGCATTCCATGGATTCACCGTGCGGGTGCCGGGTCTATCGTGTGGCAGAGAGAGAAATCTCGAATAGACCCCAAGACTTGTGACTCGGGCGTAGGTTTAAAAGGGGCCCCTTTTGGTGACGTACGTCAACACTCACCTTCACTACTCGTATTTCTCTCCCTACCCAGCCAAATCCGATATGATCCTACTAGTGCAGCTTTAGATACTCGTTCTAGTATAGAACTTACTGCACTTCTGGACAAGCCAAGGTCTTTAAGCAGGTTATAGAGAGATTTTGCTGGTATACCTCTCGCTCCTACTTCTACAGCGTATAAATTAACTACATAAAACTAAATTTTGTACGTAAAACATGCTCAAATCTATTTGTAGAAAGCCTCTATAGACATACCAATGGCTTTCTGCCTGAACATGTATATTCTAAAAGCGGAATTGTAATTCCTATTCGAAACTTGATTGCTATCTGCTATTACACATAAATTGCGATGTCTTTAACATACATAAACTATGGAGACAATGTCGTCGTGGGCACGCTTCGGCAATATAGTGACGTGCATTTAAATTATCGATTAGAAGGACAAAGGGTCTTGGACGGCATGGACAGAGCACGGTTAACGATACTAGTGATGCCATCATATCGATAGGTGGATGGAAACTATTGTGTGTAAGAGGGATCCGAAAACTCTGTCAAAAATAAAGTAAATATTTGGAGATTTGCTTTGTATGCCTATCTAGTCCCAAACTAAGCAAAGCTTAATATACTATAAGAGACAGACTACTGAAAAAGCGTTATTACAATATTAATGATACGGTGTTAGCATTTACCTCTATACAGCTGAGGGTAATATATCGCAACAAACTCCTAAAATGTGGATAAAAAAAAAAGCAATGCCAATCTGTGCAATAAAGATACACATCCAGAATGAATTTTACACTGTTTTAAAACAAAATTGAATAACTTCAATAATATAAATTGTCAATATACTTAGTATAGGCATTTAGTAGAGGCATATCCCAAAACTACGGATACAGTTATCTTTATAACTCAAAAATAATACGCAGCTACTACAAACTTTATATTTATTATTATTCTAGTTTCTGAACGAACGAATCTAGAAGGCATTATTAAAAAAAAATTGCTTAAAACAGGAACACGTTGAAAGAGGCACTTAATGTCTCAGTAATATCGAAATATTTTACCCAAATTAGCACAAATTGCAATAGTTGTGTCGTTATTTTCTATTTAGATAATGTATCGATACAGGATCCCAAATTTATCGATACTTTGCTCTTCACTTCCCTATCTTTTTCAATCAAAAATTATACCTAACACAGAAACCATTCTGTTTCCTTCTATCTCAAAAATCACGAAATATTATTTTCTTTTCAAATTTATCGAGAACCTTACCATCTTAGCTTAAAAATAAGAACGGATTGCAACAGTCTGTCCTGTTTTTGCCTATTTTCCGGCCGGGGTAAGCGATCTTCGTGGCTTCGTGTGGTTTTATGCGGCTTTAGAATTTAAATATCGCCTACCGAAGATGCACAGAAATGGTCAGGGATTTGAAGGGTTCGTCTTGTTTTTGTGTCATCATTCAGAATCTACTTTATTCGATCAACTCAGCTTAAGTTTTTTGAATTTGAAAAAACAAAGTCTTCTTGTATTCAATAATTTTGAATTTCAGTCGAAAAAACGAAACAGACTTCAACTTAAAATTAAATTCGCGAGACACTCGCGAAAATTTCATAAGAAGCTATCATTACGTCGCGTCGTTCAGATAAATGAAAGTTTTTTCGGTATGGTCCCATCTGGCCCGGTGTCTCGGCCCGGTGCCGGGCCAGATGGGAAAAAAAAGTTTCAACTGGCCCGGTGATATATATACCGGGCCAGATGACACAAATCAAGTGCCATCGTCCCCGGTAACGGGAGAAAAGAGGATACGACGCGTAATTTGTGAAATACTAACTACATGCATCTACGAAAGTGATTGAACTTACAAATCATACTACTTAGTAAACAATAATCAGTTTATATTGTGAATGACGCAATATCAACTTCTGTCATAAAACTTTACCTGTTTTTTTTTTAATAAAGAGTGACGTGACGAGCAGGACATGTGCCTTATGGTAAGCAACATGCCTGCCACATAACAGCACAGTGACACACAGCTATTGGAACATGAAGAGCCAAAATCATTACCTAGCACCGCACTGCGCTCGTCACCCAGAGATCTAAGTTGTTATATCTCTAAGCCCTGTAATTTCTCTGGAAACATTGCCCTTCAAACCGGAACACAGTAATGTTTGCACATTACTGCTTGGCGGTAGAATAATTGACAAAGGTGTGGTACTTCCCCAGGCGGACTCAGCTAAGAGTCCTACCACTACACAACGACTTACGACTTATAAGAAATAAACTTCTTATAAGTGGATCATTTTGAATCTGAACGCAATAATAATATTTTTATAATAATAACAATAATCAACAAAGCAAAAATGCCACGAATCAAAAAAATTAAGTAGGTACTTATTTTAACACACAAACAGTCTCCTATATGTTTTATTATAACTTTATTTTAAAATCACAGCTTCGAACATGGATAGCCCTAAATAAAATCTACAATTTTATTTAAGACTATCATTAATATCATAAGACTATTATTTAAAATTTCAACTCTTGAACATCGCCGAAAAATTGCTAGCTTATCGGTTTTTTATCGGATACACTTCGGAGAGTGTATCTGATCTAACTGATCTGCATCAACAAATACCAACTTGCCCTTTTTCTATCGGACTTCTCGTAGATTGAAAAAGCGCCATCGTTTCATGGTTGATGTTACAAAGACACGAACGAAGAGATTTGACTCTACTTTTGTGATAAGAACGTCTAGACTGTGGAATGAGTTGCCTAAGTGAGTTTTTCCCGATGGTTATAATCTTTGGTGTCTTCGAATCGAGAGTAAATCGGTTTCTTCTAGGTAAACATCGTGGAAAACTTCATCGTAGACCACATCGTCGCTTAACATAAGGCGAGATGGTGATCAAGTGTAAACCTATAAAAGTTAAAAAAATAAAACAGAATGTAGGTACTAGGTATTTAGATACTATCGCATTTTTTCAAAAAAATGACCGACGGTTATTTGACCGGTCACCAGCTCCGTGGTAGCCTCCTTAATAAATCGTTTTCGAAGCATGACCTCCTTTGTCGGATGAGATTTTATATTAATTGGTATATTATTTTCAATTTGAATTAATCTTGTGTTGTAATAAAAGGCGTCAGTATACAGCGCTCTTATGATCTCGATTATATTGGGCCGCTTTTTTTTAATTGTTTTGTTAAGCTTGCTGTGCCACGCTTCCAGTGCAATTGTCGTACGGTGGCGTTGCCCGAAAACGCACCACACTTTTATAAAGTCGTCGCGCAACCACTGATTTAACATGTAATCACGAAATATCTTGCTATTTTTATCATCGGGACTTTGAGCAGCTACATACCACCAGCAATTAAAAATTTCGTTTTGCGGCAAAAGGGGTAGTACAGCACTGAGGGCTATTTGTCTGCGGGTTGATTATAACTTGGTGAGTTGTAACTCTTTTCCTTTCTTCCACACCGTCAAATAACGGTCGGTCAGATGTAGAAAAAATGCGATAGTACCAACCTAAATTCTGTTCGAAGCTGTGATTTTAAAAGAAAGTTATAATAAAACATATTGGAGACTGTCTGTGTGTTAAAATAAGTACCTACTTAATTTTGTTTGATTCGTGGCATTTTTGCTTTGTTGATTATTGTTATTATTATAAAAATATTATTATTGCGTTCAGATTCAAAATGATCCACTTACAAGAAGTCTATTTCAGGTAAAGTTTTATGACAGAAGTTGATATTGCGTCATTCACAATATAAACTGATTATTGTTTACTAAGTAGTTTGATTTGTAAGTTCAATCACTTTCGTAGATGCATGGAGTTAGTATTTCACAAATTACGAGTCGTATCCTCTTTTCTCCCGTTACCGGGGACGATGGCACTTAATTTGTGTCATCTGGCCCGGTATATATATCACCGGGCCAGTTGAAACTTTTTTTTCCCATCTGGTCCGGCACCGGGCCGAGACACCGGGCCAGATGGAACCATACCGTTTTTTCGTTCATATTTTAAAAACTGTCACATCGAGTTCGATGAAATATGAATAAACCACCTCTGAACTATGATACACCAAACAAAAAAGAACCATCTTAATCCATTCACAATTTACGGAGCTTTTTTTACATACAAAAACAACATACAACCATATAAACAACTCCTCCTTTTTTGAATGTTGGTTAAAAATTACGTTTAAATGCTAATATTTACTTATACGTGTTATCAATTGACTAAAAGTTAACCAATTAAATAAATGTAAGAATTTATATTGACAACTGTTCGATCTTTCTCATATAAAATTTCAAATAGGAATGCTCTTCAACTGCTTAGCTCCATCTACTTATAGCGCCAGCCCCTCTAAAACTCTTTTGAGATGGCGGGTAGAAGTGAATGGTATCCCACCGGCGCCCTCTACACTAAATTTTATCAGTCATACCCATTTCTTTAAATAATCAGATCCATGTTCTTTTATATGACACATATTTAGACTCAAATCCCAGTACCTATTAAATATAATACTATAGTGAAATATACTACAAACAAATACAGGTGACAACACTTGTGCCCTTTTGATTACCTTGCTACGCTCAGGATTCTAATTTTGAATCCCTCGCTACGCTCGTGATTCAATTATAGAATCCTTCGCTTGCTCGGTCATCAAAATTGAGCACGCGGTTAAAAAGCCACTTTGCACTCTTGCACAACAAATAACTATTATTATAAAGTTTAAATGCTAAGATTTACTTATACGTTAACATTTCGTTTCCAAATCTGTTCAATTGTGATAAAAACACGAAGAAAAAGTTGAGACGAAAAATTGGGAAAAACTCCAAACTACCCTCAACAAAAACGTTAATTTAGTTCCATTAAGAAAAGAACAATACGGAAAGAAAGCGTCTTCTTATCTCGAGCGCTAACGTATAAATCACCTCGCGGTGCCAGAACCGAGCTTGTAATTAAATCTATACAGACTTCGGAATCACGCAGAAATGGCTTGAAGTCTGCCTCACTAGCTACCCTTATTCTTTTTGACGTGAAAACGTCTCTAAATCGATGAACGCCGGCTGCATCCGCGAAAAAGTGTCCCGTTATGTTCTGTTACGCTCATTGTACGCTTGCGCTGCATCTATCAATGTTTTGTTATGACGTTGTCACGTTAAACTATTGTCCGTAAACCAACCGACTTTACAATCAACCAATTTTTTAAATATGGATGTTGGTATTTAATGGCGTCTACAGCCTACCGAACTTTTTTATACTACAAAGTGAGGAGGCGAGCAGGACATGTGCCTGGTGGCAAGCAACACGCCTGCCCATAACGTGACAGTGTCACGCAGCTATTGGAACATTAAGAGTCCAAATCATTACACTACTCTACGCTTATCATCCAGAGATTAATACCATCTATTTCTTAACCCCGTAATTTCTCTACAAAAATATCCTCAAAACCAGTACACAGTAATAGTAGCACGTTACTGCTTGGCGGTAAAATAACAGGCAAAGGTGTGTTACTTCACCAGACGGACACTGAACAGAGTCCTACCACTACCTCATGAAGTAATTATAATTAACTTAGCAATGAGTAAAAAAATTTACAGTCATAGGAACTGCCGATAGAAGTGAAAACTTATAACTCAGAATTTGAGAGCTTACTGTGGAAACTCCACGTGTTCCAGGGCGTGGCCTGGCCGTCATGGCATGGCCATCTAGAAATGTGTCAGCATTTCCCATTGGCTCACGCATTTCTAAATGGCCATGCCAAAATGGCCGAGCCACGCCTTTTCAGCATTTCCCATATAATTATTTTGTAACCGACTCCAAACAAGGAGGAGATTCTCAATTTGGTTGTATGCTTTTCGTGAATCGATTTTGCTGATAATTCTTTTGTTTGATATATATATATACATACATTTTTATTAAAAAATTGCACCTCCACGGACTCCTAGGTCCATGCCTTTTTTTAACGTATTATACATAATTTTCCTTTTGTTATTTTCCTTTGTCTAATGCAGGAATACTTACTTTTTGTTTGATATTAATACTTCCGAGGTTTGCCAGTTCTTGAAATTATTTCAACCAAAAACTAAAATTTGCTTACTGGAAACGCCAAATTATGGTGGGGTAATTAAGGCCCCAAAAATCGAAGTGGACTGTATAGAAAATTAAATTGTGTTGATGGAAATAAAATGATGCAGTACAAAACAAAACACAAGATATGACAGTGAAGGAAAACTAGGAGCAACACTTACTTCAGTGACTTGTTCTGATCCTTTTCTCCAGGCCTGGGATGTCGAGGAGAGGCGTGCGGACTTAGTGTCTCGCACGCTCACTAGTTTCAATATATTTGCACAACACAGAGATAAAACGTTTCACATATATACGGTTTTGACCAGAACGTAATGTTCAGTCTATTATTTTTGAGCACGACGGAAACACACTTCAGCTTCGCACGTATAGCCGAAGGCGGTCACATTGATACTGACTGCGTCACGACGTCACCCACGGTTCATCGATCATTGTGGGTAGATTTGACACAGCCATAGTCACATAGTGTTGCATGAGGGTAGGGGTAAGGAAAATGGGAATGCACCGTGTAATTATCAAAAATTATCACCACTCACAATCTGGCGTAACCACTTACCATTACCTGGACGACGTTTTCGTAGATTTCACAAAAATTATGAAATTTAGTCTAGTGTCGAAGTTTAATTTTGTATTTAACTAGATTTTTGGTATTTTCGAGAAAAATACAAGACCCGACCAAAAATCCATGCTCTCTCTACACCGTCATAACTCTACCCTTCCTTTTACAGAGCTCCCGTTTCTGAGGCGTCCTTAAAGGAATGTTTCTATAATTATTTAGGCTCGAGTTAATTTCACGCCTCGCTTGTATCAATTAAAACTTATTTTAATTAGCGATTGTTGCCAAATATATATCTCACAACGTTTTGTTTGTGTTATAAACAAAATGAATCCGTGTATGTGTAAGGTCGAAAATCCAATTTTTATTTTATTTATTTCTATTTATAAATTACTTACAATTTGTGTGTTAACCAATCAACACCATCAAACCTAGCGTGTGTTGGTGCCAGTATATAGGTTAGTGGTTCTCTCTGCCTGTCATTCACTAGAATAAAAAAAAAAAAAGACAAAGTTTACGTATATTCTCACCCATTTATCATTTATATTTGTTACTAGCAGCGCCCCGCGGTGTTACCCGCTTTGTTATTTTACCGGGATAAAAAGTAGCCTATGTGTTCTTCCAGACTATGATCTTTGTTCCAAATTTCAACCCGTGTTTACTTTACGACGTGATTGAGCAGCAAACTTCCAAATATCCAAACATTAACATTGATAGGAAGTAGGATCCTGAAAACCACACTTTTTCCCCTAACACCAAACAATAAAATACCTAAGTACTTCACAAACGAAGTATGAGATACGTGTACTTCAAAGAGGCGTTACTTATTCAGTTCTTTCGTTTGACTTTGACAGATATTTTGACAGGAATACGTGTGTCTCTTTTATGATCTGTGTTACAATGTACAGATAATTTATGTTTGAGCATAGAATAGATAATACAGATAGAACGGACACTCCCCACCCCCCGCCAGTTTCAAGCTTCCTACCCCGCAAGGACGCGAGAAACACTCAACGAAGGGTTATATCGGACGACAATTTTCTATGAGAATACGACCATGACGCTGTGTTGCTGTGTTATTTAAATTTAGGTACCAATTTTTTCATCTGTTCAACGAAACAAGAATAACAGATTTTTAATTTCATAAGAATTTCTATAATATACTAGGATTGAATCGTTTTTCTACTGTGTTTTGATAAGTTCACAATTTTAAGTTAAGAATAAGAGATTTTTGATTTCATAAGAATTTCTACAAAGATTGAATCATTTTTATAAACTGTGCTACTGGTTAGAAGTACGCGCCAACACTGAAGTCCTGTGACGAAATTATTAAACTCGTTGTTTTTAAACTGCGGCTTTCGTTAATCGTTGTGAAATACGTCAGTGGCGCCAATAACGTATGGTAACGAGTGATGGCGCGGAGTATAGTTCGCTTAGTCACTAGTGTTGCCAATTTAGTGGATTTTTTTACTAAGATTGCTACTATTCAGATTTATTGGTAAGTGATTATTTCTTAGCATTCAACCGACTCAAAAAAAAGAAAGAGGTTCTATATTAGACTATCTGTACTTTTATGTGCGTCCATGTATATATTATGTCGGTCAATAGTGAACAATGAATATAGGATTTCATCTAGTAGTATGCTTATTTAAGATTTCGCAACAACCGTTCATTAAAAGCAGTAAGAGGATACGAGTACATTGACTATTGGAATGGATAGTTCCAAAAAAAATTAACGATATTTTTAAACTAAAACTTATTCAGTAATTAACGGCTTTGACATTGACTTATAAACTTTAATGGTTCTAGTACTACCGGTACTACTACGATTTAGTTTAATTTTTAACCAACTTCAAAAAAGGAGACGGATCTCAATTCGTTTATATGTTTGTTACGTGATAGCTCCATTTATTGTGAAACAAAGGACATAAGTCCAAATCACATTGAAAAAACCCAGGTGCCACACCTGGGTTTTTTGATGTACCTCGGATTTTAAGTTATTAGTAATAATATTCTAAACTATCATCATCATCCGTTTGAGTGGCTAACCTGCGTTTTTTTGCCTGTAGAAGTTTTGTAGAAGTTCGTGTCAAAAGCTCGTTTTATGGAACAAAATATGTTGTATAATTTGGTGTTAATGATAGAAAAATAATATATACCGGCTGAGTCATAAAGAGATATATCAAACAATGCACGAATATGCTTAGGTTCTTTTCGCGATGGGTGGCCTTGGAATTCAAATTTAACGAGTGTAAGTAAAATAATTCATGATAATACGCTTATTTTTGGTAATGTACTTTGGACTTTGTATTCAATTGTCAGTATGCTTACATCGCGGGTCAAATCTGGACAAGTACTAGCACAAGCACAGCACTAGCATAGGCCTGGGATATGAGGCGTAGGTACTTGAAGAGAGGTATATGCTAAGATGTCATGAAGATGATGATGATGATTACATCGGATTGCAAACAGTATTGGTGAACTTTAAAAAAAACGCCTACAAAACTACACTGATAAAAAAACATGTTAGCCACTAATTTGGGTTATGGGAGTGGTGTATTTTTTTTTCCTAAAATATATTTACATACAATTATTAGATTTTTTTGAGATTAGATACAATTATTTTGTGCCGAGGTCAGATGAAAACAAAACTAAAAATTACTTTCGTTTATTTTTGTTCAAGTTTTTTATGATCGTCGTTGAAATTTGGTCAATTAAGTTTCTGAATTTAATTTGAAATTAAAACTGATTTTTGTTTATTCGGCGCAAATATGATTGTGATTTGAGTATAATAGACTCACTTACTATTCTCACAATACTTATTTAAAGTTTTATGCGATCCTTACTATAATGCGAATAAATAAATCACTATTTATCAATATACAAAAGTAATATTTTTTAAGCAATTAGGAATAAATTAAATCCGGAACTAGTAACATTATCTTTCCGGCCGGTTCGAGTTTGTTTACAAAATTGAATTGTGAGTTTTGAGTTGGAAAATCATCTTGTTTTTCTTTACTGTGCTGACATGAGATGTAAATAATTAGTTTGTGCAGTGTATGATACTCTGATATACCTAGTGAACTGTGATGACGCCTTGCAACTTATGAACGTTGTTGTACCTAATCTAATGTTCTGTGACTAGCCTACCTACCTATAATGAAATACGCGATATGTGGAGTGATTAATTAATATATTGTCAGAATAAAGTTTTCTCTTTGGGTAAGTGTACTTAACTAAAAATCAATTCGTCCATGGTACCTTTATTATCTCCTATTTTGTTTTAAATCTTCTCCCTTCTGGTTGTTGATGAAAGTTATATGTACCTACATTAAAGATCGAACACTAACTAGGTAAAATTATAGGCCACTTAATACAGGCAGGTGTTCACCTGCCTGTATTAAGTCACGTATCACGGGTCACAGCTATTCCATAAAATAATTTAGTAACCCTAGATGACACGCACACATGCGTAAATGTGTTCGAACGACATATGCGTAGTTGTGTGAGTGTAGGTATGCCAACTGCACCGTCTGTATAGATTTTAGGCCGAGTGTCCGGGGTGTGGTTTGAGTTTAGTACGGACAAATGTGGTGTAGCCATTGACTAAAAAAATTACAAACACCAAAATAATTATCTAAATTATTGATGACTCCTGTCCGTATTTTAATTAACAAACCTTTGAATAATAACTCTCGTTCAAATTTAATTAGCGCACGTTTATGCTATCGACGCAAAACAAGGGCTTGCACGTATTGGTAAGTCAGCTCAATTTATCATGGACAGTCAAAATGTCCAAACTGAGCAATTTAAACAGATATACATTAAGTCTGATTTCAAAATGGATAAAAATGAGAGGTTGTTAGTTCTGTAATTTGTTTAGTATCGTCACGTTGTTATTTGAAAACATGTACGTATAAAAAAAAATTGGCAGTCATAGGAACTTAAGAATTTGATAGCTCCAAAGAGTTTACTTTACTTTATTTAAAGATAGCTCACTTTGGAAACTACGCGGGTGACACCGGAGGGCGCGGCCATGATCATGGTCATCTAGATCATCCGAGTTTACCCGAAGGTTTCTTATCATTCCCGAGCGTGACGCTAGAATTCAATTCATAGCCCACGAAAAATCTGTCTGTGGCGCGCCAAAAAGACATTTTCACTTTAAAAAATTCGGTCGTAGTCTCGCTTGAACAAAAATTATGTCTATAGAGTCGGCCAGTGCACTGTGTGTGTGTGTGCGTGTCATCCTGTATGTGACATACTGACACGAATATAATACACACAAGTTTGCGCGCGTGGTGACCGTTTGATGTGTGCGCGTGCGATACATATGCGTGTCAGCCTGTATGTGACAACGCACTGGCCGACTCTAAAGACACAGTTTTTGTTTTAGCGAGACTACGTCCGACTTTTTTATACGTCCATATTTGAAAAATAAGTTCTAATTTAACATCACCTTGCTCTTTGTTCTATCAGACCGCACGTAGGACGTAAAAGCAATACCGTTTCAAGGTTGAGGTTTCAAAGACTCGAACGAGGAGATTTGACTGCGTTGCTTAAATGAGTTTTACCCGACGGGATAAAATCTGCAAGAAAAATGTCTGCAAGTCGAAAATAAATTTAATTTCTTCTAGGTAAGCACGCTCCATAAGGGACCACCGTGTTACTAAAAATCAGGTGTGATGGCGGTCAAGTGCAAACCTATTTCGTAAAAAAAACTTGACGTCACCCAAGTTTTAAAAATCTTAATGTTCTATAAAACTATTGCAAAAGCGCAGCTTATTGTTAAGCAATGATGCCACCGATGCGATAGCACAGAATAAATTAATTATAGAGACGTACTTCTTAGCATTCCATGGATTCACCGTGCGGGTGCCGGGTCCATCGTGTGGCAGAGAGAGAAATATCGAATAGACCCCAAGACTTGTGACTCGGGTAGTAGGTTTAAAAGGGGCCCCTTATATTGACGTACGTCAACACTCACCTTCACTACTCGTATTTCTCTCCCTGCCCAGCCAAATCCGATATGATCCTACTAGTGCAGCTTTAGATACTCGTTCTAGTATAGAACTTACTGCACTTCTGGACAATCCAAGGTCTTTAAGCAGGTTATAGAGAGATTTTGCTGGTATACCTCTCGCTCCTACTTCTACAGCGTATAAATTAACTACATAGCCATTTTTTGTTAATTCATTTTGAAGGTCGTAATACTTATTTTGTTTCATCGCGTGGTCTTTAGGTATATTAGTTTCCCACGGTACGGTAAGTTCTACCAGGACTATGCGTTTCGTAGCCCTAGAAAAAAGGAAAATGTCCGGTCTGGATGACGAAACACCCACATCCTCTGGGATTTTGTAGTGCTTTTCATACGTGTCCATTAAAATAGTCCAATCAGGAGCTGAACCCAGGATTGAGTAAGGCTTGTTCTTGGAGTTTGAAGTTGAGCCCTCTTTTACAAAGTTAATTTGTCTTTTGTTTATCGTCAATCCCTTTTGGGCTCTAGCTACCGAAAGGCTTACGGCTTCACGTATGATTTCAAGTACTCTGTCATGGCGCTGTGAGTAATGACCCCTATTAAGGAGCACCTTGCATCCCACCAATATGTGCCTTGCTGTACATATCGCCTCACCACAAGTATAGCAACATTTTTCAGAGGCTTTTCCCCACCTTACCAAGTTACTCTGGTCAGGGAGGGTCATTTGGAAAGCGTTCAGATAAAATTTTAATAAGGCAGGAGACCAGTCATATAGCAAGGTGCGCCACTTCAGAGCTAATGGGATACAAAACTCACCTATGGTTAACCACTCACTTTGCATTTCTAAATTCATAGCGTGCACTTTGTAACTATCATTTTCGTCTTGTTGTAGAAAGGTTTTTACCATGTCTCGGTCTTCCCTTTTCTTACTCGCACCCAACCCAGCTGTATTTACTTGCGCACCTGCCATAAATTGTTTGTGGAATTGAAGTCTAGATTCAAGGTCCGAAGCACTTTTGTCTTTTGGGAGAGATGCAATTAATTCGTCTTTCGACTTTCCCAAAACATGCGTTTTTGTAACTCTTAGGTGTTTGTAGAGTTCGGATGGTTTTTTTAGTTTCAGCCCAAAACTATTGTGATCCCTAAAGAGAGTAGAGGGATCAGCCGGATGTGCCAATCCAAACCATGACTTCAATATCTTTATGACATTAGCATCTAGTTTTGCCAGGAGGGTTTTACCGATGTCATATACTAGGAAAGGCCAAGTGAGACGTGATGTGAGATAGTTGTCATATATCCATGCTTTTTTGATATTGCTGATAGGCTGTTGGTCTACCTTATTGAGGTCGTTCATGAAGTTTCCAACAACTACCTCTAATGATGGTGTACGTCCTTTGTAGTCTATCTTTCTACCAAGAAATTTGAAAGGCACTGCCTCTGCTATTGTGGCAACTCTTTGGCCACTTATGGAGAGTCCCGGATCGTACGAAGTATATTTGGTATCTCGTCTACCCAGACATAAACAATGACATTTACTTGGTTTTGTCCTCATTCCCTCCGTCCATGTACAGAACTCATCAACATCATTCAACAATTCTTGACACTGTTTGGGATTTCGTGTAAGTATTGCAAGGTCGTCCGCAAAGGCTAAAATTGACTCAGTGTACTTATTGTTGATTTTAAACCGGTAGCCCCATTTCTTCTCACGGGATATTAATTTATCTACTAGAATATAGCAGCAACATTATTACGAGGGGAAAAAAGTATATTTTGTGTTTGTGTTATGCTAGGGCCACACTAACGAGAAATGCCATTAATTATCGCGATAATGGACGTTTACCGTTGGTGTAAAATACACCTAATGGACATAAACCGTAGGTGTAAAATACACCTACGGTTAACGTCCATTATCGCGATAATTAATGGTATTTCTCGTTAGTGTGGCCCCAGCATTAGAGATATAAATCTATCTGCATTCAAAGCACACATATTTTTTTATGGAAATAGATGTTTTCCCATAAGTTTTACCTTGTTAATATCACCGTAAAACTGCAAATACTGACAGTTTATTATACAAAAACTACGTTATGTAGTGGTAGGACTCTTAGCAGAGTCCGCCTGGGGAAGTACCACACCTTTGCCAAATATTCTACCGCCAAGCAGTAATGTGCAAACATTACTGTGTTCCGGTTTGAAGGGCAATGATTCCAGAGAAATTACAGGGCTTAGAGACATAATATCTTAGATCTCTGGGTGACGAGCGCAGTGCAATGCTAGGTAATGATTTGGACTATCATGTTCCAATAGCTGCGTGTTACTGTGCTGTTATGTGGCAGGCATGTTGCTTACCATCAGGCACATGATCTGCTCGTCTCGTCACTCTATGCTATAAAAAAAAAAAAAAACGTTAGATTGTAAACTAACCTAACAGGTTTACAGTCTGAAGCTTGAAATATAAACTAACGATTTTTTAAACGGGCGGAGTCTTTATTACCGTAAAAATACAATGAAAACCACACTACGCTTGATACCTCACTACTTACACTAAACTCATCTGAATTATCCATAAACCAATGAAAGTCTAAAGATATATCAAGATGCTAATGCTAATGCCAATACCAATCAGAAGCGTCCCCAGCATGCTAGCGGCGTGCTTACCACGCTGAATGGCAATTAACAAAATAAATAAATATTGGTGGACAATTCACACACAACACCATCTGACCCCAAACTAAGGAAAGCTTGTAATGTGTCGGTTACGCACATAGTCTGCTATAATCTGAAAAATTGAAATTATTTCACATGAATTTTTACCTGTTCTAACCATCCATCGATATTATATTTTTTACTGATTTGACTGCCCTCGTGGCTTAGTTGGTAGTAGCTCTGCCTGCGAAGCCGAGGGTCGTGGGTTCGATTCCCACCCAGTGCAAATGATTTGTGTGATGAATTCAAATGTTTGCACTGTGTCTGGGTGTTTCTATGTATAATAAGTATTTATTTAAACTATATAAGTATTATATCAGCTATCTGGCCGCCATCATACAAGCTTTGCTTAGTTTGGGGTCAGATGGTGTTGTGTGTGAATTGTCCGCCAATATTTATTTATTTATTTATTTATTTATATCGATGGTACTAACATTTTAAATGTATTTTATAAACTTGCACGCTGATATAGCGAAAATGGAAGTTCACAAATATATCTTAATCGCATTTCACAGATCGCAATTCATTTGTTTTGTACCTATTTTTAGCAAGGATTAAATGAATATGAATAATATTCCGTTGATATGTTTAAAGTAGCCTCATCTCCTAGTCAGCACATTCGCTCGATTACCAATGAGCTAAAATACCGACCGCACAAATTGAACTAGCGAGAATTAATTGGGATTTACTAATTGCAGCCCGGCCTAATTCGCGGGGATTGTCATGGATTATGCAATGATTGCATTATCTTGTATAAATGATCATCTTATAGCATACTTCAATTATAAATATCGAGCAGTGCCTCGCGGGATAAAAATTGCGATCTGCCAACGTAAAATGGAGAGAAGTATGCTGGGATTGAAATTTTCAGATAAAATTTGTAATCAAAATATCAAAGAAACAAAAATTAGTAGTAATAATAGATAGATGTACGAAAAAGAATAAGATTATTAAAATGGCAATGGGCGGGGCATATCTGTAGAATTAACAACAATAGATGGACCAAACGCTTAGTATTTTTCTTTAGTAGTAGTTTAAACGTTTTCTAGATCTACTACTCATATATATACTCTATAAAAAAAAATATAGTACACTTTGAAAATTTTGAAACTAATAATTATCTGTTTAGTTTGACAGAGACAAGGATTTAATTATATTTAATGATGTTAGACAAATTTTAAATAATTATCTTAACTATGGTTAGGTTTAACTCTTTTATTTTGTCATTTTTGTAGAGAAATAAAGGCTATTAGGGTTCCGTAAAACGTAAAAACGGAACCCTTATAGATTCGTCATGTCTGTCTGTCTGTCTGTCTGTCTGTCTGTCTGTCTGTCTGTCTGTCTGTCTGTCCGTCCGTATGTCACAGCCACTTTTTGCCGAAACTATGAGAACTACACTGTTGAAACTTGGTAAGTAGATGTATTCTGTGAACCGCATTAAGATTTGAACAAAAAAAAATAAAAAAAATAAAATATTTGGGTTGCTCCCCATACTGAGAACTGAAACTCAAAAATGTTTTTTTCATCAAACCTACACGTGTGGGATGTCTATCGATAGGTCTTCAAAAATAATGTTGAGGTTTCTAACATAGTTTTTGTCTACACTGAATAATTTGCGCGAGAGACACTTCCAAAGTGGTAAAATGTGTGTCCCCCCCCCCCCCCTCTAACTTCTAAAGTAAGAGAATGAAAAATCTAAAAAAAATATATGATGTACATTACCATGTAAACTACCAACGAAAATTGGTTTGAACTCGATCTGATGAGTAGTTTTTTTAGTACGTCATAAATACACTATTATTGAAACTTCGATCAAAGTAACAACTAACTACAAGAACTATGTGTACTATGTATGTTATGTTACTTGCTGCAACGGAACCCTTCATGGGCGAGTCCAACTCGCACTTGGCCACTTTATTTTTATTTTATTTTTAGTACCTCGCGGTTTCTTTCGCGTAGTTCCCGTTCTATTAAAAGTTGCCTATGTGTTTGTGTGGATGACTATAATTTAACTGTGTTCCAAAATTCAACCCGATCCGTTCAGAAGTACCGTCATTGATCAACAAACATATATTAATTAACTAATATTAACATCACATTAACATATATTAAACAAAAAATTGGCAGTTATAGGAACTGCCAATAGAAGTGAAAACTTATAACTCAGAATTTGATAGCTTACCTTGGAAACTACACGGGTGTAACCGGAGGGCGTGGCCTGGCCATGCCAAGGCCATCTAGAAATGCGTCAGCATTTCCCATTGGCTCACGCATTTCTAGATGGCCATGCCATGATGGCGAGGCCACGCCCTTTCAGCATTTCCCATTGGCTGACGCATTTCTAGATGCCCAATCGCTAAGGTCCTGAGCTTACCCGAAGATTTCTTATCATACCCAAGCGTGACGCTAGAAATCAATTTACACCTCACAAAAAATTGGTCGAGGCGTGCCTAAAGAAGTTTTCACTTCAAAAATGTATCATTTTGTGGCGGCTGCCTTCTTGGAAATGTTTCATAGTGTATAATGCATATAGTTTTCTGCTAGCCCAAGCCCTTTCTTAATTTAATACCAATATTAAGGGTATTTTGAAAAAAAATATGTAAAGCATCATTTTGTAAAACACTATAGTGTGTGTTATCACCTCGTAGATTTGAGCAGGGAGTTAAAAAAAGCATGGATAAACGTTTTTTTTAATTAAACAAAACCTTTCGTACTTTTTTTCAATCTTTTTGCGATGAGTGTGCTTACCTAGAAGAAACCGATAATAAATGTCTAAATCACTGGAAAGTACCACGCGGTACAGAAATATTTAAACGTCCAACTTTCCTAGGAATTCCTAGTTAGCACGTTTTAGAAGTTAGCATTTATACTGGCATTCGTTTTGAATTTGGAACTAGTCCGAGCCGAACTGGCCACCAGTTGAAAAACTATCAAGGAACAGGACGAACCAATTAAAGCGCGCGCTCGCTTTGTTTTGCTCACTTCGCTTCCGAACGAAAAGCGCTTCGTAGGGATGGGATACCGTAGAATAGATTGATAGAATTTTGATAAATATCGATTTTATTGACACGAAACACAAAATTGATCGACACTTTTTGTACATCATCTAGCCCCAAAATAAGAATAGCTTGGAGTTGCTATGGAAGGTTGCTGGCTTGTTGTGGAGGCTTAGCTAATAATATTAATCATATTAAGAGGGAGAATACGGGTGACTCCCGCTCCCGCTCGTTCCTGGAGCAAGGGCTGGCCATTGCTATTCAACGTGGGACCGCTGCGAGCGTCGTGGGCACCTTTGCGCCGGGAGCAGTTCGGGGTGGGTTATTCGGGAATTGGTTTTAAAGTGATAATTTACAGATATTATGTTTTGATTATGTTGTGCTATTTTGCCTCAAAATGTGATAATTATATACATTCAGATATAATTTTAAATACATAGTCGTACTTATCATAGATAGAAACGGAATAATAGGATAGAAGAAACACCCGTATCCATAACACAAATTGTTATCAAGGGTGAGAATCGAACCTACTACCTACCTACCTTCGGCTTATTGAGCTGCATCACTACTGCATAAGCCAAGATGGTAGTTAATATTGGAATCTATGTATATTATAGATCGGGGTATACATCTACTTCTAAATTCCGATATATGCCTGTACCGGCTATAGTGTCCTTGCGTTAGTTGCCTTACGAGATTTGGTACTCGTTGAGTACGCTAAACGAGTGTGGTAAGAATATGCAATGATATCAGTTACGCTGCACACTTCCGTGGGACGGCTCGAAGGACTGACGACCTGAAGACAGTGGCGGGAAGCGGATGGATGCGGAGAGCCGAGGATCGGAATTGGTGGCGCAACATTGGAAAGGTTGATGTCCAGCAGTGGAAGACCACGGGCTGAGGATAATGATACTTTCGGTACCGTACCGAGTATCAAATAATTGTATTTGATACTCGGTACGGTACCGAAATTGATTGATTGATTGGTTTTATTTAATTTATTGATTGTAACCACGTGTGATCCAATAACTGCAAAAGAGTTTGGCCCCTATTGGCGTGCGTTAACAAAATTAACAGCCTACTAATATAATCACACCAATAGAGGCCAAATTCCTTATTTTGCCCGTAATGTGTAAGACTATTGATTTTACAATTAAACCTGAATCCTTGATACTATTCTGGTGAAAAACTGTGATAGCTTCACACAGCAAAACGTTGTTACAAATTCCAAATACAATCTAAACTAAACTAAAGAATTGCGTTTAAACTACAAAGAACTCTTAAATTTTATTACATTAGCATAGATTCCGCACCCTCATTCCACTGGAGTGTTCACACGAGTCGATAAGAAAAAAATCATTCGATAAATTGAATTTGACATCGATCGACCCAATATCGATAACATTTCCATCCCTAATAAAGTGGCGAGGGTCAGTTATATTGGCAATCTAGCGACTTTAGTGCCGTTTGATGGCGTCGCCCTTTTTTGGGCGTTGAATAAAATGATTTGATTGGCTGTCCGGTTTTAACGGACTTCCAAATTTGAATTCTCTTTTGGGCTCATTTTTTTCAACAAAATGTTTACTGATATGAAATTAGCAAATCATAACAAAATTACAAATCCGTTGACGCAAACAATTTAATTTTAGACTAGTGATGGGCATTGATGAGAAGTATATCGAAGTTATTTCGATACGAATCGGATGGTGACATGAATGTCTAAATCGATATAGAAAAATACATCAATATTTTCCGTTCCTTTCTAGATAGTAGGCAAGGTGACTAAAAAGTCCATCAGCAAGATTATTAAATAATATTTTACACGTATTTTTTCTGTTGTACGAACAAAGGATTAAAAAGATATAGTGCTTGTTAGTTTCGAATGACGTCACGTCTATAAACATTTTTTTTAACACGTGACGTCACAACACCCCACTCCGGGAGTTTGATGATCTATATCTTTGTCGATTTGTAATAAATAATTGGATGAAACAAAAAATACGTCTCCATCAAAAATACTTGTTTTTTTTTCATAATATACGTACTAATTATAATAGTACATATATTTTTCTATACTCATTATCCAAATGTTTGCAATATTTCCATTAAAACTGCGTGTTGTTATAATAAAATAACTCAAATACCTATCGGTTAATTAATATGAAAACTTATAATGATTTAGAAGTGCTCAAAGCAAGATTGATGGTAACTCCGAATCTGAGCCCAACTGATTTATCCCGTTGAAAATTATGTGAAGTTCGCCAAAGTTGGTCTTATTTCGACCAACTTTTAATTAATAGCTTTTCAAAATATGTGGTTTTATTATTTAAACTGAGAACGATTATGAGGCGAAGGGATTATTTAATGGCGTGCAAAGTTACGCTGTAAGATCGTGTTACGTCGAAAGTTATTAAAAATTTTCAAGTAGTAAATTAAAATATATATAAATATATATATATATTTCACATCAACGATCTCAATACAAAGATGTGCCCTCCCAAACTTCAGTAGGGCACGGAATCATTTCCGTTTTAGGCGGTTGCAGGAAGCGGACGTTTTTACCTATCACTATTCGTTGTCTACAACTAAAATAAATATAACCACAGCATATCACAGCTAGCGCCGTTAGCGATTCAAGGGGCCAAGTAGATTGGTTGTGTAAACCACTTACGATACACACAGCGACGCAGTTTTTTAGCAATTTCAAGGTTCTCAGGGCATATCCATTGGTTTATATCGATGTTTCACATATAGGCTACAGGCCCGTATACAAAATTAAAGTCCAAATGACTTTAGGACTATGAATTAAGGACTTTTAAACCACCAGGAGAGCTATGTAGAAAGATAGAAGGATTTTTTTTTTTTTTTAAATATGGAGTGACGAGACGAGCAGGTCATGTGCCTGATGATAAGCAACATGCCTGCCACATAACAACACAGTGACACGCAGCTATTGGAACATGAAGATTCCAAATCATTACCTAGCACTGCACTGCGCTCGTCACCCAGAGATCTAAGTTGTTATATCTCTAAGCCCTGTAATTTCTCTGGAAACATTGCCCTTCAGACCGGAACACAGTAATGTTTGCACATTACTGCTTGGCGGTAGAATATTTGGCAAAGGTGTGGTCCTTCCCCAGGCGGACTCTGCCATGAGTCCTACCACTACAAAATATATATAATATAATATAAATAGGATATATAATATAATATGATTCAGCACTATGCCGTCACGTGTAAGCTGTCCAACTGAGTGCAGGTAAATATTGCAGGGGTTGCAAGTTGCAACCCTCGATTTTTCCCCTTGTCGCATGATTTTTGTACGGCTTTGTGGAATAATTGGATTAGAAGAGGTATTGAAACTATAAATATTGTAAACTAGCAGCGCCCCGCGGTGTCACCCGCGAAGTTCCCGTTCCCGTTGTTTTCCGGGATAAAAAGCCTATGTGTTCTTAGACTATAATCTATCTGTGTTCCAAATTTCAGCCCGATCCGTTCATACGTTAGGACGTGATTGAGCAACAAACATCCAAACATCCATACATTGACATAATTTATAATATTAGTAGGATTTTATTTTATTTTTTTTATTGTCGGAAAAATGTTTTCCGTCGATTTTCGGGGTAAATTTGGTAATTTTATTATATACGGCATTGGTTCCATAGAGTTTCGATATCTCTTCTAATACATGTTGGATATTTACGTGATCCCTGAGCGCTATAGGCTGTATATTATGTGCAAAGCTGGGACGGACCGCTAGTACTGATATAAAGGGCAAAGTTTCCAGCAAAATCTAAAGTATGCAATGAAAAAATCCAAAGATAATTTAAAGGTTTTTGTCATTCAACACCAACAAACATCAAAGTTCAGAATACCCCGAACCCTACGGGAGTTGAGCAAGACCCAGATCAGTTCCCAGTTGTTCCCATAAACATTTTACATCTCGATGTTCGGCGTTACGCCACAAATTGACCCACTTTCTGAATTAAACCGCGATTCACTCGCAGTTGCACCGAAACCACAAGTTTTGATCTACAAGATGAACTTTTTTACAATGGTACAAGTTTACAAGTGGACAGTTACAAGTGCTTGATTTTGGAAAACTTCTTTTGTCGCACCGCACACAGATATTTTCGTAGGCTGTAAGTGGAGCTGACTCATCACGCTCTTACATAAATAAATTAATAAATATTGGTGGACAATTCACACACAACACCATCTGACCCCAAACTAAGCAAAGCTTGTATGATGGCGGCCAGATAGCTGATATAATACTTATATAGTTTTAAATACATACTTATTATACATAGAAACCCAGACCCCGGGCAAACATTTGAATTCATCACACAAATATTTGGACTGGGCTCGGCTTCGCAGGCAGAGGCGAGGCACGAGGCCAGTCATAAAAACGCCATAAAAAGCTCGTTCAGGTGGAGTCAGGACCGCCGAGTGTACCCGAGCGAGAAAGATACTGTCAGCTTCTGCTCTTCACTGTCGTGTCGCTGTGTTAACTATATTCAATGTATATTTTTTAGATAGTTTTTTTAAGATAGTTTTTAAATTATTACTATCTATCAATTATACAATAGTTTTATTAGTTATTTCTTATTTTAGTTTTCGCTTTTTCACACACATTTATTTACATCCTGAATAGGTGTAATTTTTCAAGTGAAAACTTCATTCGGCGCACCATACACATATATTTTCGAGGCTGTTAATAGGGCGTCACGCTCAGAAGTGAAAATTATTCATTAGTTTTTAAAAGTTATTCATTACTTTAGTTTCCATTTGCGCCGTGCGGTCTTTAATTACACACATATTTTAAGTGTAATTTTTAAAGGGATTAAAACAGAGGTTGCCAATTTATTTTGTCTACTGCCCAATATATTTCTTAGCGCCCCCGTTTTTTCACCTAGGTACTTTAAAACCACCTATACTATTTTTTTCTGGGTCTCTTACCTTGCAGCGGCCACAAGGAAGCGTTATCACGGTACCACTTTCGGAAAGCCTGGATTAAAATGACTTGTGGATTGGTGAAACCGGCCCTTATCAACCAGTTTCCCCGTAGTTTTTCCATCGGGACCACAGTTTAACGAGCAGACAAATATTTACAGTGCGGCCAGTAAATTAGGTTAATCGACCTTTGTATATTATGCTGTAGTGTTTTGGCTTAAACTTACATGTTATACGACTCGCCGTAAACGGAGTGTTGGTTTTTAAAACGAAACAGCACAGTGACACGCAGCTATTAGAATATGAAGAGTCCAAATCATTACCTAACATTGCACTGCGCTCGCCACCCAGAGATCTAAGTGGTCTCTCTTCTGTCTCTATCTCTAAGCCCTGTTTTAATAATTTCTCTGGAAACATTGACCTTCAAACCGGAACACACTAATGTTTGCACATTACTGCTTGGCGGCAGAATAACTGGCAAAGGTACTTCTAAGTACCTAGAAGTAATAATAAAATTGTGCATCACGGTAAAACGCTTTTATCGATGTATTCCAACGTATAAACTAAATGTACTAGTACTTAAATTATTTGTGGCAGCTGTGAATAAGTTGTTATGAGGAACCAATCCGAAGTATAGTGTTGAAGTGCGCTAAGTTGATAATTACAGCCGAGGCTTTATTGCTAGCTCGAGCCGAAGGCGAGAGCTATAATTTAGCAGAGGCTGTAATTATCAAAGCGCACGTATGTCATACGACGTTTTATAACATATTTGCGAGGAAATAAACAAAACTCTGACGACATTTTCAAATAAAAACAATACAGCGAAAAAAAAGGCGCGGAATAATATTTACTTGATCACAGATCACAGCATAGAGTAAGTAATCACTATGGATCACAGATTAGCAATGCGCGCGCATCGGCACCTTTTTTTTTAAGCAACGGCACAGAACCAGCCGGTATGCCATTAGTAATAAAGTAAATTAATATTTTTGTGTTTTGTTACAGAAAAATTAAAGTAATTTATGGTCAAAATTAATTAAATTAACGAATTAAATAATTCTTTATTATATTTTACCTCTCAAAGTTAATTTTATTCATAAAATGTTGACCATACTTTTCTGACGTAAAAACTCTTTACTAAGATTTAAAAAGGTACCGTTCGTTTTAGACGGAGAATATCTCTCTACCTAGTCTGTGGACGGAGCATTTTGAAACCGTGCGTTTTACATTACACATTACAGCACAAGTACGTAATAAGATACATTACGATACAGAAATTGGTCCAATAAGAGACCCTTTACGAGCAAATATGTTATAAATAGATTTATTGTGTCCTATATTTAGAATAATCTGTGTTCCTAACAATGGTAAGCAACATAATATGTTCCCACAGCTGGGACTCGGAGCCCAGATTCTTTTTTTTTAACTTGAATATGTTTACAGTTTACACTTGACCGCCATCTCGCCTGATGTTAAGCGACGATGCGTCCTACGATGAAGCGTGCTTACCTAGAAGAAACCGATTCACTCTCGACTTGAAGACACTAAGATTATAACTATCGGGGAAAATCCACTCAGGTAGCTCTTTTAGTGCGCTGTTTATCCTACCCTCCTTCGTAATTGGTATCGTCACTCTTAGCATAAAGTGAGTAGTCAAATTTTTTTCTCGGTTAATCGGTGATTTTTTGTTGTACTCGTGTGCAAAGTTATATAACTTGCTAACATTGCAAAATAAAATAATTTTCATTTCTTTAAATTAAACCAATCATTTTCCAACACAGCTGACTTGGAAAATATTGCAATAACGAAACGGTACTTGCGTTTCGTTTTATTGATCCGCGTTAGATTGAGATTGAATATGGATGTTATGTATGTCAATTTCTTTCACAATGTCGTTTATTTACTACTTTTACCACTTTTACATATTTAAATAACGATATATGTAATTACGGCGACAAAGAAATTATCATTGCTTTTTATAGCAGTGTAAACGAGGAAGAAGTTAGCACGCAATTGTGAAACGAAACTTTTTCACCAAATCCAAATTGGTCAAACAAAGAGGTAAAACAATCTTTGTGGTCAAAGATTAATGTCAAATTGACAAATTGTCAAATCTAAAAAAGTAAACAAGCAAAATGAATTGTTTTCTTCCTATATTATAGTTTTCTTCTTGTTTTCTAAGCGGTGTAATATTTATGCATATGCATTCACCACAACAAACTCCGATTACCAGTTCCAATGTTTCAATGTCGGATTTCAGTTAAAACACAGTAAAATTATTCCGATTGTTCAAAAGAGATTGCTGCAGGAAGATAACATTTTTTGAGCTTCTTTGCGGTGCGTAGAGAAATATTAGGAATAAGAAGAATATTATTAATTCCTAATCGGACATCAACAACAACTCAAGTTTTTGTGACGGAATTTATATTGGTTTTAACAAAACTGGGAATTATGTGATTCAGTGTTCCTTATTACTTAGGTACCTACATAATTGTGGTAATAATTACATAAAACCATAAATGCTTGTGTTGTCTGATAGACACCTTCGTCTGTCTGTCAGTCTGTTCTGGACCTTCTAAGGCCACTGTCTCGAATATCAAAATAATGAGATATATATATCACAATTAATATATTCCCTTCTGTGACAATATTTCTATGCAAATGAAGTGTTCATACGTATGGTAATCAGTTGGTAGTGAGCAGTACTATTATTCCTATTTATTCTGATAAGAAATATGTTTTGAAAGATAATACCATAGTTCTTTCTTTTCTTTTCTGTTCTAATCCGAAAGAAAACATAATTCTAATGTATTTTGACAGTAAACATAACCTTACTTTTGGTTTAACTGTAACTCATTTTTGGTATTTGGGAAATAAAGAACACCAACAGCAGACGTTTTTAGAAGCATGAACAATCCTAATTAGACACTATTCATCTCTACGCACTTTCAGTATCAAAAAAAGTTTGACAGGGTTTTCAATGTATGGGACGTGGGCATTGTCCTTTTATTTACTAGAAAAAAAGGAGTACTACAATAATATTCAACATGAAAGTAGGTACCACATATTCAATTCAGACACAATTCCATAATTGGCTAAACGCGAAAAGCGCTAAGCCAAAAATAGTTCCTAACTGTCACCAAGCACTCACTTTATTATCTGTCTTCATTCATTTCACCAACTTATACCACACTCTGTCTAAATCAGCGAACTAAAATCTTCCCAAACAGTCTTATAAAACTACGACACTAGCTCCTTGTCTATTTCCCACATGTGTTGTAATATGTTATTTTATTAAAATATATCCTATTCTCAAAGTAATAAGTCTCGAATTACCATAAATCTCTCGGTAAGATTAATAAGGCGAAAGCGAGTTCATAATATAATTCACGCTCCGTTTGCGTCACTCAGACCGAATGATTTGATACACGGGTTAATTACTAACTGCGTTCTGTGGTTTTACCCCCTTTTCCCTTGAGAAAGCAATCAGTTATCGTGATAAAAAGTAGCCTATGACCATTTTTTATTTGTCCTTTACAGTTTTTTTAGGTTTACATTTGACCGCCATCTCGCCTAAGCGACGATGCGGTCTACGATGAAGCGTGCTTACCTAGAAAATACAGATTATATCTCGATTTGAAGATACCTAGATAGAAGTGAAAACTTATAACTCAGAATTAGATAGCCCATTTTGGAAACTACGTGGGTGGTCTAGACTAGATGGCCATAGTTGGGATGTGTAATGGTAACCAACGTAACACGCCATGGCTATCTAGAAATCCGTCAGCATTTCTAGATGGCCATGGTCCCGAGTTTACCAGAACTTTTGGTTCATTCACGAGCATGACGCTTGAGTTCAATTCACAGCCCACGAAAAATCTGTGTGTGGCGCGCCAACGTAAGTTTTCACTTCAAAAATAAACATTGCACTGTGATTACATCCTAACAACTTTACAAAATGTAAACACCACAGAAACCTCATCTCCAGACGTAACCGGTTAAAAGTAGTTATGAAGCGGTTTTAACGAGAATTCATTGGACGTTTTTAAAATTGTTTTAATGGATGCACATAAAAATATTGAATTCATACTAAATGGACGGATGTGAACGTAATGTGGTCGTAAAATGTCATGAAGATAGGGTGACCATGGTTTTCAATCTTAATATAGATGTAAAATTGTAGAATGTAGTGTTTGTATCAATGTGTTAAGTTGTTGTGGTAACTTTTTGCATAAAGCTTTCACGTTTGTGCAGAGATGTTAATGTTAAAAACACTAACATAATATCGTAAGTGAAGATAAATAAATAAAAGAAACAAGCTGAGTTTTTAGTGCACCTGGGGTAGTACCACACCTTTGCAAGTTATTGTGCCGTCAAGCAGTAATGGGGAAACAAAATAGCGTTCCGCCAAGCTGTCAAGTGTATAATATAAATATTAGTGGACAAATAAATATTGGTGGACAATTCACACACAACACCATCTGACCCCAAACTAAGCAAAGCTTGTGATATGGTGACCAAATAGCTGATATAATACTTATATAGTTTTAAATACATAGAAACAGACCCAGACACAGTGCAAACATTTGAATTCATCCCACAAATATTTGCACTGGGTGGGGCACAAATATTTGCACTACCCTCGGCTTGGCAAGCAGAGCTACTACCCACTAAGCCACGAGGCTAGTCAAATATATATAGCATGTAGAATCTGCCGCCTAAACTAAAATGATCTTGACTTTGTTTTTGCTATCTAGTACGGATGTTATGCGGTCTACGATGAAGTGTACTTTACCTGCAAGAAATCGATTCACTCTCGATTTGAAAAACCTACTCATTTTACAGCCTGGCCGTTCTTATCATAAAAGTAGAATCAAACGTCTTCGTTCAACTCTGTGGAGCGTCAACCATGAAATGATGACGCTTTTCCGAGCTACAGAAAGTCCGATAGAAAAAATTGCAAGATGGTATATAGATCATGCAAATTAGTTGCAGACGTTCCGAAGTTTATTCCATAAACAAAACCGATCAGCTAGAAATTTTACGGCGATGTTCACGACTCTAAAGTCTTTTTTCGAACAAAGGGTGTCGTTGTCTATTGTATTAAAGATGACTCGGAAAACTGTAACCCGTGGTCACCCTACCAGTGCGGTGACCATACACCGTGCCGGATTGACCGCGTGTGGTCGACCGTCACCGTGGCTCCACCGTAACAGGAACGATATTCACTGCGGTAAAAAAAAGTGTAAGTATGTACTTATTGTACTCACCCAAGAAATCAATACTACTTCTCTTTATCGGGGTAAGAAGTCTAACTTCAATAATATGTAGCTCGCCTAAACTCGCCTGGGGAAGTACCACACCTTTGTCAATTATTCTACCGCCAAGCAGCAATGTGCAAACATTACTGTGTTCCGGTTTGAAGCAATGTTTCCAGAGAAATTACAGGGCTTAGAGATATAACAACTTAGATCTTTGGGTGACGAGCGCAGTGCAGTGCTAGGTAATGATTTGGACTGTTCATGTTCCAATAGCTGCGTGTCACTGTGCTGTTATGTGGCAGGCATGTTGCTTACCATCAGGCACATGACCTGCTCGTCACGTCACTCTTTATTTAAAAAAAAAAAAATGTAGAATAGATAAATAATTTTCGACGCAAGAAATGTTGTACCTGAAGTTGGTAACAATGTTGGTTACTAAAATGTTGGCCAGCTAACTTCAAGGTGTTGGTTTTTTGTGACCGTGTGCGCGCGCATCGTAAAAATTTACTCTCGTCATTTCTCTTCATCATTACCAAAAGCGCCAAAAGAAGTATAACTTAAAATTGTGACTTCAACCCATTTTGTGTCATTTGACTTAATTTGAAGTTACTGACCTAGCTTACCTTCAAATTAAGTCAACTCAAGTCCTAGTAACTTCAAATTATCAGTAAATAGGTTGAAATTAAGTTAACACTTTTGTCTCGCCTGATGTTAAGCAACGATGCGTTCTATGATCAAGTGAGCTTACCTAGAAAAAATCTAATGGAAGACACCGAAATTGCGTCCGTCGCGAAACCCCTACTCGGGCAAATCATTCCACAACCTGGAAGTTCTTATCACAAAAGTGGAGTCTAACCTCGTCGTTCGAGTCTTGTCGGGAGCTTAGTGCAGTGCTGCAGTGTTCGGTATTGATTTAGACTCTTCACGTTCCAATAGCTGCGTGACACTGTGCTATCATGGGCAAGTTGTGTTGTTACCATCAGGCACATATCCTGTTCGTCCCGTCACTGTATACTAAAAAAAAGAACATTGTTATTTATTTTGTTACATTTATGTCATAAAATATTGGTGGATATTGGTATTGTCAAACCTACCACATGCTTCGGTGAAAGTTGTTAATGTTTAGTGTAATATACATTTGTTCTCACCCGTACCTAACAAAACCATAAATTAAATAACATTGCTACGTCAGAACGTTAAACTTGATAGTAAACGTTAACATTCACTAATTACGTACGAAACAACGTAACCGTTGATTTATTTCGTTGATTCTAAGAGGAAATTCATTTCACCTCTTGTTACGAGGCGCTATCCCCCTAGTGTCAATTAGATCGTAGGGATAACACGTGGTTACGGACCGCTACGATGCTACGAGTGTTAAGAGTTAGAATTACGGTTAGTTTCGGGTTTTTTTACGAATGGTTACGATGCTACGAGTTTTAACAGATAGAAGTCACAGTTGGTTTCGATTTTTTTGACGTGACAACGTCTAATAATTCGATGAACGACGGCTACATGCACAAAAAAGTGTCCCGTTATATCCCGTTACGCTCATTGTCCTGTTACGCTCATTGTACGCTTACGCCGCATCTATCAATGTTTTGTTATGACGTTGTCATGATAAACTATTGTCCGTAAACCAACCGACTTTACAGACAACCAATTTTTTGTGGACGGTTACGCTGCTACGAATGTTAAAAGATAGAGTTACGCTTAATTTCGGATTTTTTACGGATGTGTAGTTGCTACCAGTGTTAAGAGTTAGAATTACGATTGATTTCAAATTCTTTTTACGGACGATTACGATGTTAATTATTAGAATGACGGTTTCGATTTTTTTTACGAATGGTTACGATGCTACAAGTGTTAACTGTTACAATTATGGTTGGTTCTGGATTGATTCTCACCTATTCATCTAAAATGGAAAGAATTGATATTATTTTAAAAACGTCATGTTACTTCACATTCAGTATAGTCATAAGCCGCCCACTAAATGTTCTCTCTGCTGGGACTCAGGACCATCTCTGACAAGGAAAGAGTCGAGGCCATTATGTACCACGCTGGCCCAGTACGGATTGGCCCAAAACCTCCTAAGTTGTTTATTTCGCCCAAAATGTTGTTCAAACATAACATAATCATTAATTTGAGAGTAAGTATATCTGCCTGCATAACGCTATGCAGTTTTGTGGAGATCAATACTTTTAAATATTTGTACATGAATTATCGTTCTGAATGTTTTTTCAACGCGACGAGTACTAATACAAAACGCTGACGTTTATTTTGTCCAAAAAACGTTAAGAGGCGCACTCTTAAAGCCAGGGAAAAATCAGTTTTCACCCGCGCGACGCGTTTCTTAATGCGATATACATCAATTCGAGAATAGCATGACACAGTTTGGAGGAAAAATCAATATTAAATCAAGAGTCCATTTTTGACCAAGTTTTATTAAATTACTCAATAATTAAACATAAATTTAAAAAAGTGTTCGGTTACTTTACTAGAACGTACAATTAGGAATTTTATTACCAAAAAATAATGTGGGGTCATCGCTGATAATTTCGAGTACTCGAATTAAAACGGGTTTTCTCGGTGTCATTTTTATTTTTTTATTGTAAAAAACTCTGATCTATTTTTAAAATTCTATTCGGTTATTGTGCTTCTTCTTGATTGTACCCACACGTCAATATTTTTTTTGTCATAGTTTTTAGTTTCTTTACTTCAGTGAGCGGCGTCGAAAATGTCCTTTTTTCGTTTTCTGGCACTATGCGCCCTCTTAACAGGTGCCGGTCTCATCCCTATAGTGTGTTGGCACAGCTAATAACTTACTCTGCAGATATTTGCCGAACAAACTGCGGCCTTGTGAGTCAAACCACTTTCATAGGGTCACATTTTCATAGGGTTTCATGTAGGGATCGTGTAACTCTGCTATGAGAATTATATGCATTAAATCCTACTAAAATTATAAATGAGAAAGTTTTGATGTTTAAATGTTTGTTTTGTGAGCCATGTTCGGGCGTATTATCGTTTTTAGCGCACCGTACGCGGGTTCACCGAATCACCGATGCGGCACCGTTTCATGGTTGATATTCCAAAGACACGGAGGAAGAGGTTTCACTCTACTTTTGTGATAAGAACGTCTAGACTGTGGAATGAGTTGCCTGAGTGGCTTATTCCAGATAGGTATAATCTTGGTGTCTTCAAATCGAGAGTGAATCGGTTTCTTCTAGGTAAACACGCTCCATCGTAGACCGCAACGTCGCTTAACATCAGGCGAGATGGCGGTCAAGTGTAAACCTATAAAAGTTTAAAAAAAATGGTTGTATTTAAAGTCGGCTTACGGACGATAGTTTAAATAAATAAATAAATATTGGTGGACAATTCACACATAACACCATCTGACCCAGTTTAACGTGACAACGTTATAACAAAACATTTCGTTACGGGACAATGAGCGTAACGGGACAATGAGTCCTTTTTCGTGCATGCGGCCAGCGTTCGTCGAATTATTAGGCGTTGTAACGTCAAAAAAATCACGTCAGATTGCCTGAAAGGGTCGAGATGAAATTTGGAATGCAGATAGATTACAGTCAGGAATCCTACTAATAGTTTAAATGTAAAGCTTTAAATGTGTGTTATTCTATCACGTCGTAACACGTAACGTCTGAACGGATTGGGTTAAAATTTGGAACACAGCTGAATTGTAGTCTGGAAGAAAACATAGGCATCAGATCAAAAATTATATACTGAGAAAATAAAGGAAACTAGGCGGATAAAACCGCGAGGTGCTGCTAGTTCAGCTACAAATGTCACGATCAGATTTGCACAGTCTCAACTTTGCAACTTTTTAGGGTTCCGTAAAACGTAAAAACGGAACCCTTATAGATTCGTCATGTCTGTCTGTCTGTCTGTCTGTCCGTATCTCACAGCCACTTTTTGCCGAAACTATGAGAACCACACTGTTGAAACTTGGTAAGTAGATGTAATCTATGAACCGCATTAAGATTTGAACAAAAAAAAAAAAAAAAATTAGGGTTGCCCCCCCATACTGAGAACTGAAACTCAAAAATTTTTTTTTCATTAAACCTACACGTGTGGGGTGTTTATCGATAGGTCTTTAAAAATGATGTTGTGGTTGCTAAAATCATTTTCGTCTACACTGAATAATTTGCGCGAGAGACACTTCCAAAGTGGTAAAATGTGTGTCCCTCCCCCTCTAACTTCTAAAGTAAGAGAATGAAAAATCTAAAAAAAATATATGATGTACATTACCATGTAAACTACCAACGAAAATTAGTTTGAACTCGATCTGATGAGTAGTTTTTTTTTAGTACGTCATAAATACACTATTATTGAAACTTCGATCAAAGTTACAACGAACTACAAGAACTATGTGTACTATGTATATAATGTTACTTGCTGCAACGGAACCCTTCATGGGCTAGTCCAACTCGCACTTGGCCACTTTATTTATCCCTTGAGACCACCCACACCTTATTTGATTTTTAATGTGTCTCACCCATTTGTCGTCACACAATTGTTTGTACTGTGTTTCGTGTTTTATAGGTTTGCACTTGACCGGCATATCATATGATGGTAATTAACGATGCGGTTTACAATGTTAGTGCATTTACTAAAAGAAACCGATTCATTCAGATTCGACTTGATTTTTTATTTTTTTTTTATTTAATAATAGTCACCAACCAACTTGGTGACTAATATATTTATTACAATCTAGCCTAATTCGGAAAGTCTAGGCTAATGAGTAATTTTATTATGATTTAGCAATGCTAAAGCAATGCTAAAGCAATTATTATTATTATTATTACTAGCCCAAACTGTCCCACTGCTGGGCAAAGGCCTCTCTTCCCTCGTTCCAGATAGCTCGATTTACGGCTTTGGTGGCCCAGTCTTTATCGTGCGATTCGAGTTCGTCACGCCACCTTCGTCTGGGTCGACCCGGAGGTCGTTTAGATGTTGGACCCCAATCAGTGCTAATTTTTGCCCATTTGTGTTCCGGCATTCGGCAAACATGTCCTGCCCAGTCCCATTTTAATTGGCTAGATTTATAGCAGACATCCGTGATTTTTGTTTTTGAGCGAATTGTGGTATTCCTAATTCGATCTGTGAGACTAACCCCAAGAATACTGCTAAAGCAATGCTAAATCATAATAAAATTACTCATTAGCCTAGACTTTCCGAATTAGGCTAGATTGTAATAAATATATTAGTCACCAAGTTGGTTGGTGAATAATAACTAAATAAAAAATAAAAAATAAAATAAAAAATCAAGTCGAATCGAATTCGACTTGATACGCAGATTATATTCCACAGTTTAAGATGTTGTTATTATGAAGGTGTAGTCAAATTTCTCTGTTTAATTATATGTAACATCTACTGTGAAATTATGTCACCTTTTCGAGCTAAGTTTAGCCCGATAGAAAAAAAACCATTTTTTATGCAGTTCGACTAGACCTTCAGCGAATTGCATCCGTCTATGAACTTGTAACTTTACTGTGATTTTCAAGACCTTGAAGTCTATTTTTTAATTACGAGTAACTGAAGTTTTGTGTACAATGCTATTTAGCACATTGTCCTACAAACTGGAACACAATAATGTTTGCACATTACTGCTTGGCAGTAGAGTGACTGACAAAGGTGTGGTACAAACGGAATTAAATTCTTACCACTACACAAATAACTACACTCTCGATTCTGTCCTTGTGAGATTTCCTGAGGGAAACCTCCAAAACTATGTCGAAATTAAATAATTAATTTAAAAACAAATAATGAAAACAAAATAAAACAAATATATGAGGAGGCAACCATCCCGTACAACCGGCACATATATTTTTTCCGTTTTCATTGATAGTGATACTTAATCCTGTGCGTATCCTAATCATGTGCTACTCCGACTTGCACTTGACCAGTTTTATCTAGATATTGTTTAGTGTTCGAATTCTGATACAAGTAATCTGTAGGCAATTTTTGTGTAATGATTTTTTATTTTTACTCTTTTCGTTGGCAACCAGACGAGCGAACAAGAGAGTGTTTGTGGAATATATTTATGTATACTTACTTATTTATTGAAATTTAACTTAAAATATAAAAGAAAACAGCGATTCGAATTAATGCAAAAAGATGCGATGTCCGTCTGTATGCCGTATTCAAATTGATTTTCTGGACACAGTTTAAGCAGTGGGAACATTTACAGTTTATAGAATTACTTAGTAGTGTCTTGCACCAACCCGCACTTGGCCAGCGTGGTATATTATAGACTTGACTTACTCCTAGTGATAAAGGCCCTGAGTCCCAGCTGTGGGAGCATAAAGTGAGCACAACTTTCTAAACCAAGAATTTGAAACTATTTTGAATCCCGAAAGCAAATCCATTTTTGCAAATTTTGAAATACTGAAGTAAATGAACTCAGAAATTTAAAATCTAGTGTGATGTTTGTTCCCAGTGAATTTTATGTTGTGTTGGCATTAATGTGTTATTTGATCCAACTTCAGAGTTGTACTAGTAAGTATAGTTTTTACTTCTATTAATGGTTTTTATATGACAATATTCGAGTGAAGCCGGAACGGGCCGCTAGTGTTCTATAAAATTATAATAAATGCAAGACAATATTAAAAATAAAACAAATAAAATAAAATTCCTCAAATTTATAGAAACAAGTAATCACAAATAAAAAAAAAACAATATTGTATTGTAATGGTATTTTGTTTCCCGTAATATTACTTACTGTGTAAACTGTGACGCGGCCATTCCGCACTCGTGCATTGAATTATTTCTCTGTCAGTTTAATTGACAGTACCTTTGTCTGTGCAGGCGCATCCAACATGTCCGCCGGTGCAATGCATTCGAAATTTAAAAACAAAATCTCACGAAACCTCTTTATTTAGCTACAATGCTTTTTGATTGCATGTTTTGTTTTGTATATTTATTTAATTTAGTTGTATTTTTAGCTACTATAGTTTAATAACAGATCTAGTAAAAATTAAGTAAATCATCAGCATCCTACTACTGTTATAAACGATATGAAAGTTTGGATGTTTGAGTGTTTGTTGCTCCATCACGTCGGAACGTTTAAACGAATCGGGTTGACATTTGGAACACATACCTACTATAAATTATTGTCTGGAATAACCACATAGGCTACTTTTCATCGCTGGAAAATTACGGAAATGGGAAATATGCGGAGTGCTGCTAACCAAATATAAAATAATAATTGGCAGTCATAGAACTGCCAATAGAAGTGAAAACTTATAACTCAGAATTTGATAGCTTACTTTGGAAACTACATGGGTGTACCCGGAGGGCGTGGCCTTGCCATCATGGCATGGCCATCTAGAAATGTGTCAGCATTTCCCATTGGTTGACGCATTTTTAGATGGCCAATGGCCATGAACCCGAGTTTACCCGAAGATTTCTTATCATGCCCGAGCGTGACGCTAGAATTCAATTCACACCCCACGAAAAGTCTGTCTAGGCGCGCCTAAAGAAGTTTCACTGCTTAGTGGATGTCTACAACAATACCTGTAATACTGTCAAAAAGCTTACCAAATACAATAATGTTGATTAATTTATACCTGTTTAAATTCTGTTGCGCAATCATTATTTCTAACAAGCAATTAATTATACCTTCTTTTCATTTTTTCTTTTTTGGTTCGGCACGGGTTTCATTTAGCCGACTGCAATGTGTTGAAGATTGAAATTGATGTTGAAATGTTGACAAGCCCTGAATGAGGCGGCTGTCCTTTATAATTGCTTGTAGTTTTTTTAGTTATTTATTCGAGTTAAGTTTGTTAGTGACTACTGAATTAATATTTTTTATTTAATTTGTTTAACGTGGGTATGTAGTTAATATGCAGAAAGTTCTTAACCTGCTAATCGTCGTATTTGTGAAATAGGTAACCAACCTCTGGGTGGTCATTCGACTACTACCATATGAAAATTGCTTTATTGTTGTGTATTATTTATTTATTTTGACGTGATAACGTCTTATAATTCGATGAAGCCGGCTGCACGCCCGCAAAACATGGCGTCATGTGCCGTTACCGCCGTTACCTCGCCGCATGACGTCGTCAGTACCATTCCATCAGTATTTTCTTAAGACGTTGTCACGTTCAACTATCGTCAGTAAACCGACTTTACAGACAACCATTTTTTTTTTGTTTTATTTTGAATTGTAAATTTTTGACGTGAAGTGTGCACCTATCCTGTTAAAGTGGCTTAGTTGTGTAAGCTAACAACTCAGGAAGTGAATCAACACAGCTTAAACCGATCTTGTTCAGCATTATATATTCAGCATAAAACATCGTTACTTAAAATTTTGAACCTGTTATCTATCCTTGTTAATTAATTTTCAATCTTTGTTATTATCCAACATTTTTTCTAGCTGCCATTCTGGCATTTTAAGCTAGGAGTTTATAAACCTAAGTATTTGAACCTTACAGTTGATACATGTGACTTACTAAAGGACAATGTCCATTTTTGACCCGCCAAAATATTTGTCGTTTAGACATATGAGCTATATATAAAAAAATCGGTGATTTTTTGTTGTACTCGTGTGCGAAGTTATATAACTTTCTAACATTGCAAAATAAAATAATTTGCATTTGTTTAAATTAAACCTACCATTTTCCAACAAAGCTGACTTGGAAAATATTGCAAAAACGAAACGGTACTTGCGTTTCGTTTTATTGATCCGCGTTAGATTGAGATTGAATATGGATGTTATGTTTGTCAATTTCTTTCACAATGTCGTTTATTTACTACTTTTACATATTTAAATAACGATATATGTAATTACGGCGACAAAGAAACTATCATTGCTTTTTATAGCAGTGTAAACGAGGAAGAAGTTGGCACACAATTGTGAAACGAAACGTTTTTAACCAAATCCAAATTGGTCAAACAAAGAGGTAAAACAATCTTTGTGGTCAAAGATTAATGTCAAATTGATAAATTGTCAATACAAAAAAAGTAAACAAGCAAAATGAATTATTTTGTTACTATATTTAGTTTTCCTATATTAGTTAAAGAAGAATATTATTAATTCCTAATCAACAACATCAACAACATCAACATCAACAACAACTCAAGTTTTTGTGACGGAATTTATATTGGTTTTAACAAAACTGGGAATTATGTGATTCAGTGCTCCTTATTACTTAGGTACATAATTGTGGTAATAATTACATAAAACCATATATGCTTGTGTTCTCTGATGGAAACCTTCGATTGTTCTGGACCTTCTAAGACCACTGTCTCGAATATCAAAATAATGAGATATTTATATCACAATTAAGATATTCCCTTCTGTGACTATATTTCTATGCAAATTGAAGTGTTCATACGTATGGTAATCAGTTGGTAGTGAGTAGTAATATTATTCCTATTTATTCTAATAAGAAATATGCTTTGAAAGATACCATAGTTCTTTCTTTTCTTTTCTGTTCTAATCCGAAAGAAAAAAATATTCTAATGTATTTTGACAGTAAACATAACCTTACTTTTGGTTTAACTGTAACTCATTTTTGGTATTTGGGAAATAAAAAACACCAACAGCAGACGTTTTTAGAAGCATGAACAATCCTAATTAGACACTATTCATCTCTATGCACTTTCAGTATCAAAAAAAGTTTGACAGGGTTTTCAATGTATGGGACGTGGGCATTGTCCTTTGCCATCCTAAGATCTGATTTAAAAACCGTTAGGTACAAAAACTTAAAGGTTAAAACCGTCAGATAAAATGACTTTTTTTTCTATGATCATGTTCGGATAAATCAACTCACTTAGTAAACTTATTAGGTAAAACTAATTTATAACAAACATAATTTTATAATAATAACTGAGTGTATACCATTTCTTGTTTTGTTATTTCTAAATGCCTATTCATAACTACAAAACATGATTCATACATAAATTTTAACCTTAATTACTATGAAAAAGCCCCCTGGGGCTCCAACTCAGATTATAAAAGAAACAGAGGCTTAACTATTAAAATACATATTGTCGCCGCTTAAACCTTTGCTCTTTGCAAGCTATAAATCTGTTAAATTTCATTGTCCCAACCCCAAAAAACAGAATTTAACTTGTGAACTTGAATTGTATTATATATATATACTATATGGTGACGAGACGAGCAGGACATGTGCGTGATCGCAAGCAACACGACTGCCCACAACAGCACAGTGTCACACAGCTATTGAAACATGAAGAGTCCAAATGATTACCTAGCACGTCTTTTCGTCATCCTGATTATAGAGAGGCAATTATTCCAAGGAAATTACAATGCATAGACTTAAATCACCTTATAACTTTGGGTGACAAGCGCAGTGCGGTACTAGGTAATAATTTGGACTCTTCTTATTCCAATAGCTGCGTGACACTGCTTTTGTGTGGCAGGCGTGGTGCTTGCCACCAGGCAAATGTCAATACAATGACACAATACTTTATTGGGCTGTGAAGACTAGGTTAAGTACCGTATTTAGTAGTAGTAGTAGTAGTAGTAGTAGTAGTAGTAGTAGTAGTATTTTTTTCACATAGTTAGGATCTCTGCCTTATATAGCATACAGACATAAGTAATAAATATAAAATTGATTTTGTTACCTTGTACGTACTTATGTCGCTATTCCCTTAAAGAAAAAACGGGTGGTAAGAGCTTTTGCAACAGTTGTATATCTGTGCTTTCATAATGTGTGCGATAACCTTGTATAGTTACCGCCGTGTTACTTGTATGTTTATTACCTTAAATACAAATTACCACAATGATAAAATGTTACACGCCCCTGACTTATGTTTTGCGTGATAGTTTGCTGTTAATTTTCTTTGTTATTTTGCAAGCGTAATCTTAGTTTTATTTTTGTTATAATCATCAGACAAATTATACATATATGCAGCCGAATCAGTCAAAAGTTTATTTTTTTCAGTGGCTTTTAAAGTAAAGCCGCCTATACATACTGGCCGAGTGGAAGCCAACGCGAGCGTCGACAAAACGGCACAAGACGAGTGGTAGCATCCACACACTGGCCGAGCACATGGCCAATACGAGCTACGAGCGCCTTTGTTTTGTACACAAAAACCGACATCGGTCACGAGTGCGACGAGTCGAGGCAAAAGAGCCCTATACACAAAATTCAAATCATTTCAAATCAACCCTTGTGACCATAACAAAGAAAAATTTCATCAACTCCGGAATCGCTGCAATAGAGTGTGCAGGGACGCGCAACGCCAACATATTCATAAATCTGTCGAGAACGGTGATCCAGCCAAAGTCTGGAAATTCCTCCGTACATTGGGTGTTGGTAAGTCACAGCAAAACCTTAATCCTCGAAATATTGATGTTAACGCCCTAAATCAACACTTCTCTTCGTCGTCGCATATTGATGCAAATGACAAAAGTGCTACCATCAACCACCTCTCGTCTCTTCCAACACCTAATTACTCTCCTTTTGTTATTAATCAATTTGCCGTTTGTGATGTTAAAAAAACGATCCTATCCATTTCCTCTAATGCGGTCGGCAGTGATAGCATTAGCCGTAACATGATCCTTCCAATCCTCGATGAAATCCTACCCATTTTGTGTCATCTCTTTAATGCCTCTGTATCACTGACATCTGTACCGTCTTTCTGGAAAGAAGCTCAAATTGTACCTATTCCCAAAAAAACTAATCCCATCTCTCCATCGGAATTTCGTCCAATTTCTATTCTCCCTTTCCTCTCTAAAGTCCTCGAACGTCTGATCCACTCCCAACTCAGTTTTTTTCTAAACTGTAATAACCTCCTGAATCCCTTGCAATCTGGTTTCCGTCCCGGTCATAGTACTACTACTGCTCTTGTCAAGATATCTGACGATATTAGGCTGGGAATGGATAACAGAAAGCTTACTGTCCTCACCCTGCTCGATTTCAGCAATGCTTTTAACACTGTTGATTTCGATATCCTCCTGGCATTGCTCCGTTCGATTAACATATCTCCAACGGCAATTGATTGGTTTCGTAGTTACCTGCAGGGTCGCCGGCAGCGTGTACATATAGAAGATACCTTCTCTTCTTGGTGTGAAGTGCGTGCGGGTGTCCCTCAGGGTGGCGTTCTTTCTCCTATACTTTTTGCTTTATTCATAAATTCAGTCACATCTCTCATTTCTTCTTCCTACCACCTCTATGCTGACGATCTCCAGGTTTATGCTCAAGCCTCACTTGATAACCTAGATGATGCTATTAAGTTGGTCAACGATGATTTGCGCCGCATTGAAAAATGGAGTAGGTCTTTCGGTCTTACTGTCAATCCCACGAAAACTCAGGCCATAATTATTGGAAGCTCGCGGCTTGTATCGAGAATCGACTATGGCACTACTACTAAAGTTGTATTCGGTGGCGTGACGGTACCATTTAGTGCAGAAGTAAAAAATCTTGGCATTATTTTTGATCGTTGTTTTACTTGGGATCCACAAATTCGATCTACAAAACGTAAAATATTTGCCTCAGCAGCATCACTTCGAAGAATTCGAAACTTCTTGCCTACGGCCACCAAAGTTGCGCTAGTACAATCCCTCCTTCTTCCCATCCTCGACTACGCTGACGTCTGCTATCTTGACCTTAGACGGGACCAATTCGAAATGCTCGAGCGTCTTCAAAACTTTTGTATTAGGTTTATTTTCGGTCTCCGAAAATATGACCATGTTTCTCTTTTCCGATCTAAACTCGAGTGGCTCCCTATCCGTTTACGTCGGGATACTCACATCCTATCACTTTTATACACCACACTTTTCACTCCTTCTTCCCCTCCGTATTTAAGCTCCCGTTTCACGTTTCTTTGCGACACTCATTCGGTCAATCTTAGGTCGTCTACAAATCTCCTATTGTCTACTCCAGCTCATTTAAGCTCCTTTTACGGTTCGTCATTCTGCGTGCAGGCTGTTGCCTTATGGAATGCTCTTCCTGCGGCTATTAGACGTGCGCAGAGCGTCGTTTCGTTCAGGACTCAGATTCGACAGCATTTTCTGACAAACGTTCATTGATTTATCTTCTCAGCATTTTGTGTTTCGTATTATATTTATATGAATGTCATTATGTATATATTATACATATAAATGTATACTTATTTATTTTTATATTCATTATAAATATGTAGTCTAAATCATTTATATATCATAAAATTAGTATGTGTCTATATTATCTATTCTATGTATGTGTATGTATTTTAATTATTTCGTTAGTTGCACCACTGCCCAAAATATTACAAGTTTAGTTTCCTCATAAATCAAAAGGTTATCTGGAAGAGATCGCTTTTAGCGATAAGATCGCCTTTTGTGCCCATTTTGTTTTGTTATATGTGTTACTTGTTGTCAACTTTGTTTATGGTGCCAATAAAGTGTTTTGTATTGTATTGTATTGTATTGTACACACTGGCCACTTGCCGTCACTCGGCCAGCTATACCTCATTCCAAATGTCTGTGAATAAAAGGTAAACAAACCAATGTCACTCTCAATATGACAGACCAGCATTTCTCAACCTTTGTTTTACAAGATAGTTTAAAATTACAAGAATAGTAGTACCTTTCATTGCTTACCCTTTTAAATTTTCATCGCAAAACAAGGCTAGATATATATGTATGGATATCATAAGCACCCAAATATATGTTCCCACTGCTGGGACTTGGAACAATCAACACATTGTCGCTGTAAAAAATCGTCAGACACAAGAATCTGCAATTGCTGAACATCTGATTGATGCTAAAATTGGTCATTGGATCGAGATCCACGACCCGAAGGTTCTATCTACCGAATGTCATTACTACGCAAGAATGGTTCGGGAAGCATTGGAAAATAAAAAACATAGGTATATATTTCAAATACGACGCGATGACCACGATGCCAATAACCGAAAACTACCCGGTTTACGGTTATCGGCGTCGCGGAATCCTCTAATAAATAAATGTGTGCATAGCGCACTGAGTTTGGAGAAACCTGATATGGTTAGTGTTGTTTGTAGTGTTGGTCACCCTGCGATTTTTGAAGCCCAAATGAAGGTAGATGGAGATCTCCTCTCATTTCATAATGAGAGTATGGCGGGCATACGTACATTTATTTCTCCCACGTAAAAAAAGGAAAGGCAAAGCATTTGAGTTCGGAGAAGAATGTAACACTAGAACCAGTGACTTAGAAAAGTAATTTAGATGTTTCCTTACATGAAAACGTTCATTTTATTTTTAACAATAATTAAATCTCGTTCAAATTGTCCTCGTATTACCCAAAACTGATCATAACACTATGATGTAATATTCTGGAAACACATACATAAGTTTCGATCAAAATAACACAAAATTTATGGCATTTTAGAGTGAAAATTATACAAGCTTTTGATAGTAAACAGCGTAATTTGGAACACGTATTTAGAGGTTTGCGATTTTCTCTCAACTCGTTACGACACAAGAAACCTTTTTCTCGGAGTTCTTTAGTCATACTCTTACTCTTTTATTGATAACGAGTAGTTACATGTCATAATCTTCAAGATATTCAAATATTACCAATACAAGTCAATAATTTAAAAAGAAAAACAGACGTCAATTTAAGATCCCATTACACTAAAAAAATAAATAGAGTAAAATTAATCCATACTTGAATATAATGGAAATGGGCATTTTTACAAAGTGGGTAGGAGAAAAATATGGCAGGTATGTTAGAAAAATTGGCGCGTCCTTTAATAAGAATAATTTGATGAAAAGAAGCATAAATGTCTTGAATGCAACATTGAGAGTTTGAGAAACACAGATCAAATTGCTAGTACTTAAAATCATATTTCTATCATCCTACCATTACTTTCTATAACTTTTAAAATAAGATAGTATAGAATTATTTGATCAATACAAATCTAAGTATATGGTATTTAAGATCGCAATAAAGTCGAATCCTATTTGTGAAAAATATTTTAAGGCAATTTCATAAAAATACTAAGATTAAACGATGTTTATGTTATGGTATCACCTTTTTTTTGGTTTGTTTTGGTTTTCTACACAGCTTGCTGGAACGCACTATAGTGTTCACAAGTCATGGAAAAACGACCCTCCACATACTGTCGTTGGCCTCCACTCGGCCAGTATGTATTATAGGCGGCATAAAATGAAACTTTGAGAAAAATCTTTGAAAAAGTCATGGAATACGAAGTTATATGTATTTAAAGTAGCATGATGTCTCCAACCCTTTAAGTAAATGATATAATTCAATTCAAAATTTATCTCCGACACTAATTTGTACAAAAAAACAACCGAATTGAGAACCTCCTCCTGGTTAGAGGTCGGTAAAAAAATGTGGTACTAGTGAAGTCCCGCGGTATGACCCGCGGCTGACCATTATAACACAGTAATTTATTTTCGCCAAATACGATTAAAATCATAAAATTTGGAGCAACTGTGTAGAAAAGATTTAAAAACATATGAAGCTTCCAAGCAACTTTCATCCCCTATTTCGATCCTTTCTTTCTTTTCGCGTTAAAAAGTAGCGTATGTCCTTTCTCAGTCTTTAAACTATATACACTAAAATTTCCTTTGAATCCGTATTTAAGGCGTGAAATAGGCTTTCACGCCTTAACTGAACGACAGACACATACAGTGGCTTTCACACTTATAATGTGAGTAGGAATGGGATGTATATGAAAGGTACAAGTAATAATGGTAAAAGTTTTCCACTCACTGTTACAGTATGCCTGTTGTGCAAGGAATTTAAAAACATTAATATCTTTTCTAATAATGTTCCCTTGTTGGTTTTTCCAAGAATGCCAATGACCTATATCAATATTCCTCCTCAATATTTTTCCCGAATTTCAAACTTAACTGATTATTAAGATTATGCAAACGACCTTTATCCAATACCTATTCTGAACTGTTATTCCTCCACGGAACCCAGCTCAGATAGGCGATAACATCTTAATAGGGTTCCTTGCGCAGACTTAAACTAGAAACGCTAGTTGGTTAGATTTACCCCAAAATTTTCTAAATAAAAATATTTGTTATTTTTTTTGTGGTTAATGAGAAGATGTGTTGGCCAAACGAGAAAACTTCGAGAAACGAGAAAATTTTAGATAACGTCCAATTTCACTATTTTGAGGATGTGGGTTCAAATCCCGTCTGATTCTCTTAGTATTTTGAAGCGACTCCAAAAAAGAGGAATTCATAATATCCGACTGGCTGAACCGATTTTAGTAATTCTTTATTTGTTCGATAACTTAGCTCCATTGATTAGCTAGTTTGTTCGATATCCTTAGTCCCATATACATAAGTCCTTAGACTTCACAAATGGTCCCTTAAATAAATGTTATCGAAATCGATGCAGTGGTTGTGTAATACAATACAAACAAAAAATAAACAATACGTTAATGACTTGTATACCTACATATTATTACGTTAAAAAATATTAATTACATTAAAGTTAGTGAACTGTTAGTTATTTTTTAAATTGAAAAAAAAATTGAAAAAAAAATGCTTTAAATGTTAAACTAGCGGTATCTACTCCTTCATCAGTGGCGTTCCGAAAGAAGCCGGCTGGAGAGCCGCCAGCCAATTACAGATTATGTTCAGTGTTTTGTTAATGGCGAGATGAGTTTCCAACGCGATTCGGAACGATTACAAATGTCTTAAGTTAAATGAAGTTAGACTTATCACTCAGTGTAATGCGTCGTCTATGACGTTTTTTTTTTTAAAGAGAAAACTTCTTTTAGCGCACCATACACAGAGTTTTCGTGGGCTGTGAATTGAGTTCAAGCGTCACGCTCGTAAATGAAAGATGTTTGGGTGAACTCGGTACGCCGGCCGTCTAGAAATGTTAATGCATTTCTTGGTGGCCATGCTTAGGTAACTTATTTAGACGACAATGCTTTGAAAATTTATACCACAATAGCAGCGCCCTTCGGTTTCACCCGCGTAGTTTCCAAAGTGAGCTATCAAATTCTTAGTTATAAGTTTTCACTTCTATCGGCAGTTCCTAAGACTGCCATTATTTTATAGAGTACTAGCAGCGTTTCAAGTCCCTGCTTAGTTCAATTTTCCGTATTTTTCACGCCAGAGGAATGCCTACATGATAACCGTTAGGAACAGAGTAATATATGCACATTACTGCTTTGCAGTAGAACCGTATAACTGACAAAGGTGTGATACTTCCCCAGGCGGATTCTGCAAAGAGACCTACTAATACTGCAAAAACGAGCGAACATCGATTCATTGAAAAACAAAACGGCAGTCAAAGGGACTGCTGAAACTTAACTAAACAAAACTTATTGCATATTTTAATTTTAATATAAAAACAGAAACAAAACACTTATGTGTTGCAAACTACGCCACCCATAGATTAATAACATCTAGATCGATAATAATCTACAAACAAACGCTTCATCTTAAATGAGGCAAAACGCATATCGATGTCGGCGTAAGCAGTATGTACTGAAGTTCGGCAAACATAACTTTAATGTCGTGGAGTATGTACAGTGAAGGACCACACAAACCATCATAATGTTTTTAATTGTTGGAGACGCATGCACTAGCGCTTGACCTTGACAACTGATGGTAGTTTCGAACGGACGAAGCCAATATGGGTCGCAATGATTTGCTTCACTTTTCTTGCGCGGACCCGCGCTTCTACCGCCTAACGAAAAACGCTTTGACGCTTTGATGCTTTGACATTGCTGTCTCTTTTCTTCTCGCTTGAAATGAAAGAGACGGCAATGCCAAAGCGTCAAAGCATCAAAGCGTTTTTCGTTAGGCGGTAGACACCCCGGTTTCTAGGCCTTATAATTCTATGACGTTACTTGTATTATAGCTATAGATATTAGTGCACTAGGGTGGACTGATGATGACGACGATAGTTATATAAATACCGCTATATTCAACAAACGTCTAACGCTCACGTTCTGCTCCGCCACCGCTCTGACGCTACGCGGATACATTAGCGTATCGATGACGCGAAGCCATAATATATTTAACAAAAAGTGTTCAACGTTTTGAAGTTTTTACTACAAGACATCACCAATTACAAACCGTAAACCGGAGTACAAGTATCTTCTAAAATGAAGATAAATAGCTTCTGGTCTCCAATCCCGAAGATCTCAAGTCGGGTAGATCGTGTCAAGTAAGGATGTCTTTAAAGCTACCTCAAATTTGGCGTCGCTCCAAACACGTGCTAGGCGACGTCACTTTAATGCCGGTCTAAATCTAGCCTTACATTTTAATCTAAGCTGCCGTGTGATAGAATACAGGCACATTAAAATGTTGGTTAGTGCAGGTTAATGCAGTTTTTAAAGATTTAATGTGATTTTAAGTGAAAACTGCGTTCAAGTATTGTGTATCGCAAGTTTTCAAAATTTAAACCATCTCCCTCCACTTGTGACGCACCGTAACCTATTTTGTACCCTTTCCCTCCCTCTCCCTAATTACGTACCAAACAAGTCACAACTTTACCTAAAAGTCACCACAAAAGTTGCCAACTTGGGAGATTTTAATTTCCTAGATTTTTTCTTCAGTAGAACGCACTCATTGAAAACTTTCGTCTTCAAGCTTTGCGGGATGGGTGACTAGAAAACCCGAAAATATTTTGCTACTCACCAGCCAGGTCTGCACCTCTGTGTTGGGGCATGATGGTAAGTTATCGGCTTGCCTCAAATACTCACCCGTGCTGCTAGCTCTTGGAATATAAGCTATTTTCTGCTCTCATAAATTAATCCCATATATGTAGGAATACGTTGAAAAAATATTGCACCCCAATATCAAAACGTACATAAGTCACAAAATCACGAATTCGCGCTGAAATCCGATGCAAATGATTCGCGGTGAAGCGAATTCATTAGTTCCCCGCGATGTTCGCGTTTGACCAGTTATTCGTTATTTCCCATTCAGAGTAGACTATCGGGATATGCAACGGGAATTTTAATCATTTAAATTGAATTTAAAATACAGTAAATGGGTTTTCAATGTAAGGTAATTGAAATGAATTTTGAAGTGTTGGGATTGTGACTATATTAACGGAAATCGTTCTCTAATTATTGTTTTTTTTCTGGATTAACAGATGTCTAAATATTGATTTGTTCTATTAACAATTATTAATTGACATATTGCTCCACACACCACCATTCTAACCTTCTTCCTGATATCCTACAAATATTTTAAACTAACAACGCTCGCAGTTTTCCTGCGTACTTACTGTTACTATTTGTTATTCGCGATAAAAAGTAGCATATGTATTATTCCTGATCATTATCTAATTGTGTTCTAAATCTAAAATTCATCCCGATACGTACAGCCAATACGACGTGATTGAGCAACAACATTCAAACTTTCACAATTATAAAATTAGTTAGATGTTTAAGTTTGGATGTTTGTTGTACAATCAAATCGCAACGGCTGAACGAATCGTGTTGAAATGATAATAGTCTAGAATAGTACATAGTAGGAAAATCACGAGAACAAGAGCTAAAAGGGTATCACTGCGGAGTGCTGCTAGTATTCCATACATTTTTTTTATAGCATAGAGTGACGAGACGAGCAGGACATGTGCCTGGTGGTAAGCAACATGCCTGCCACATAACAGCGCAGTAACACGCAGCTATTGGATCATGAAGAGTCCAAATCATTACCTAGCACTGCACTGCGCTCGTCACCCAGAGATCTAAGATATTATATCTCTAAGCCCTGTAATTTCTCTGGAAACATTGCCCTTCAAACTGGAACACAGTAACGTTTGCACTTTACTGCTTGGCGGTAGAATAACTGGCAAAGGTGTGGTACATCCCCAGGCGGACTCTGCTAAGAGTCCTACCACTACCAAGATTTGATCACAGAGATATGATACTTGAACGGCATGCAAAAAAAAGGATTTACGCGAAGGAATTTATTTTTAAATCCAAGCTGGCCCAGTGTTGGTGGTTTACAACACATAAAACTCGAAAGATTCTTGAACCATACCTCAAAGCTAGTGGTTCTAAAAACTTGTATAAAAAACTTAAACAAAGTTCCTTTTAATTCCATCTAAAATTCCTATTGCAATCCAATCTTAACTCATACTTGCATCCAACATAATGTAAACAGTAATTTGCGTATCCTCCGTGCCAAATGCACTTGGCATTCTGCCAACCCGGCCGCCGCCGCCGGACCCGATTTGGGCCCTAAGTCGAAGCACAGATTAGAATAAAACAGAAATGCAATGTATTCAAATTATTTCCTATAATTTAATTCAATAGCAGATAGCTACTCGTATTAAGTTGTCGAAGCTACCTTTTGTCCGTATTTAAGAGTGCACATATTTGATTAATTCTCTTGAGAATCACCAAAGAATTTGATGCACACATTGCTGTTTTGGTGTAAAGGACCACATTTAGGAAGAAACCAAAAGGTATATTGATTAAATATCTATCATCTTTGGCAATAGTACGTCCCTAGATACATATTTCGATTGTTTTTTTATGAGCGTGTTCATTGGTGTCCTACCTAACTGTCCAATACCATTGTTCCTTCTAGATTTCGACTTAAAAGTTCCATGTTTTATTTTTGTTGAAGTATAACTCTAACTACTTATCTAGACACTCCTCATTTATCTTGCAAAAAAAAATTTAGATATTCACATTTTTTGCCCATTGTATAGTTGCTATTGGGTTGCCTATTAATTTTCAGGTGTGTTTTAGCTTTACGTAAGTAAGTACAATAAAGAGATAATCTATTTTTAGAATAGGACCACATACTCTGTACATTCTTTACTCGTCTGACTGGCCACCGGACGGACTTAATAACCGAAAAATTAAAAATTTTGCGACCGCAAGCGTCGCCTGCACGAAAATGATATTAATTCTTGGTCATTCATATGCTTGTGATACGAGTTGTTTTAATTGTCTCGTGCAGAATGAGTCAGATTTAATTAAAACTTGCCATTGATAAAGGAAAATAACAATAATGCCTGCACTGTTTTTTTATTTTTGATTTCTATGTTTATTACAATATGTATCTCTCAAAATTTTACTAAGTTTATAACCAAAATATGGAAGCTAGTTTAACTTAAAACAACAGCTGATGATAACAATAATTGAGAATATATTAATTTCTGTTTTTTTTTCTTCTACTGCAAGATTACTCTGTGAAGAAAACTTGGAACGTTAAGCGAAAATAACTATTATATTGTGTTTGTTGCATTTAATTAATAGACCATTTATTTACCAAAATACAACATAATTACATCAGTTATAAGTTATGAGTAATTACAAGGTTAATCTTATGGCTATTCGACAGTTTATCTTTTAGGTCCCAAACTTGGCTATTTTGCGAACTCGGCAGTAACATTAGTGAGGCTACTTAAATAAACGCGTTGTCACTTAGTTTTCTTAAATCAACATTTTTTCAAGTTTAATTTGCTGTCATATTACGAGTATGTTCACATGTAAGACTACACAGCGATCAATATTAACACAAGAACAAAACATAAATATTAATTTTGTACACAGAATATCAAGTAACACTTAACAAACTACAAAAATCAATATACACAATTTAATGGCTGCAGTTGGTTCATTAATTAATCATCTACACCCCGTGGTTTAACCTGCGGCTTAACTGTTTTCACCATAATTTATTTTTGCCAAACACTAATTCATGTTAAAGAATGGTTTCATTGGGTATTTCAAGGGTACCAGAAACCTTGATTAAATAATTGTACATAAAACCCACTAACTACGCATTTAGTTTCATTCAAATCCAATCAGCCGTTATGGAGATACGAGGTAGTAAACATAAACACTTACACACAACATAAACACACACACAAATACAAACACATAATTTCCCCTTTGCGATATTAGCATGATTAAATACCAAATTAATTTAGAAAAAACAATAAATTTTTTCATTTTCATTGATTTACAATTATTGGCGGAATACCAAATGATGTATCTAAGTTCGGATTGTAACGTTGTGGGTAGACTAGTTATGTAAATGTATAAAACTGAAAAATGTTTGATTAACCGGCCATTTATAAACTTCCAAAACGCTACACGAAAGACAGATAGCTTACGTCCAAAAAGGTCAAGAGAGAAATAATAACAAAAAACAATAAATCTTTCTAAAAAACTGCGATACACGCACCGTGACGAAACCAAAGTAAATACGGCGTTCAATACGAGTAAATACAATTAATAATACCTGTACGGAGTTACAATTTGATCGAGAGGAGAGCAGACCTCCACAGACAGTGATGGATCACCTTTAAGACCATACCTTATACGTTTACAAAATTACGTTGCCCTCACAAAAATAACAGCATCAGTAACATGAACTTTATATCGTTAAAAATAGAGTTGTACCATTTTGTTGTCAAGGCGTCGATGATTGTATTATATCTTTGTAAACGTAAGGTGCAATCATTTTTGTTAAATACCGCATTTCTTTTTTATATAAGCATGTTAAAAAGTTTTGGTGTAGTTTTCCTTCCTTTTGGGAAGTAATTGTTTTTTCGTTCTTAATTATGCTTCGTTAGTACGAGAAGAGAGTTTTGAGCCATTTTGAAGTGGTGTGTTTTCGTTAATTTTTTGCGGTAATTAATATTAATTAAATCTTAACTTTAAGCTTCTCAATTCGGTTGTATGTTTTTTGTTTGTATATTATGTGTAATAAATCTTATAATCTTTTCTCAATTTGATCAGAATTTTAAAATAAACAAAAGAGTATGAGTGTGTGTCAAATACATGGTAGCCTGTAAGAGTGTAATGTTTATTATATTATTTCCCTTATTTTCCTCTTCTTCTGATTATCCAAGAAATATGTAAAAATAAATAAGATTTGAAATGACAAAAGTCACGGACCCCGGAGTCTGTGGAGTAGCAATTTTGAATAAAAAAAAAAGAGTGTAATGATTTTTTTTACTGATTGAGGTTGAGACTACCAAAGCGGGGATGTGGGGAGATGTCTGAAGCAGAGATGAGAAGACACTTAACGTATTATTTGCATAATATTTTTATAGTATCAGCCTGCTGAACTCCTCTATATAAACACTTGTAGGTGTACAAAATTTCATACTCTCCCGTCTGCGCAATTCTTGTAAAAAGGGTACAACATTTTTGCTTCAGGTATGAATATGTGTATTTGTGTAATATATGTAAATTATTAATACAGTGTCATTATTTCGCTTAGTTTTAGGTAGAAACTTCTACGTAACTCTGTGGGCGTTCAACAAGAATTTGGAGACCTCTATTTCTCGCCATTTCAAATTAATGGACTAGAAACTGATAGGAGGTGTTGGAAAATGTGCTTAGAAGCTTATGTTTAATAAAGTTGCTTGTTTTAAATCGTTTTCTAAGTTATTCGGCGCCGTATAACACAACTTTAAAAGCGAATGGTTTAAAAAAATGTGTTAAACGAAAAAAATCTGTACTTTTGTGCAAAGCGTTGCTTGAGTGGGGTTTTCCCGATAGTTGCAATTTTTGTGTCTTCAAATCGAGAGTTCTTCTAGATAAGCACGTTTTATTGCGATTCGGTGTTAACCTACCTTAAAATATACAAAAATCCAGTGACATGATGTTTGTTCCCAGTTGAACTCTTTACAAAATCAACCAATTTTCACGAAAGTTGGCATTTATGTGCATATGACAATATCCAAGATCCGAGCGAAGTCGGAATTAGCTGCTAGTAATCTTAATCTAATCTACGTGCCACGTTGAGTGGCCGCGTTGGACTCCTAAACTACTTAAGCCATTTTAATCAAATTTGCACATCGTACGCTGTTTGATATAACTTGAAAGATAGGATAGTTTTTACTTCGATTAATAGTCTTTATATAACAATGTCCCAGCGAAGCCGGAACGGGGCAATACTAAAAAATCTACAAAAATATTCCACCAACATCCACCTATCACCACCTGTTGTCAGAATCTTTCCTAAAGATGCTGTAAGCGTTACTTAGCCCCAACTTACTCCAGTCTAAGTTAACTCCGCTTAACTTAACTGCGGTCAAACTGGACCGAAGTTTAGAACTCGCTACCACGCACCTGCACTTCGTCGGCGCACTTTTGCATGGGACTTAGTGAATTCAACCACTTTGGAACCATTGAGATAGAGTTTATGGAAGCGCTATCAGAAACTAATAGGTAACAATAATATATAGTGGTAGGAATCTTAGCAGAGTCCGCCTGGGGAAGTACCACACCTTTGCCAGTTATTCTACCGCCAAGCAGTGATTTACAAACATTACTGTGTTCCGGTTTGAAGGGCAATGTTTCCAGAGAAATTATGAGACCAGATGGAGTGACGATATACGAAAGATGGCTGGTGGCAGTTGGAAACGTAAGACCGAGGATCGGGCTGAGTGGCGTATTATAGGAGAGGCCTATGTCCAGCAGTGGACGAACACAGGCTGATGATGATGATGAATTTTGACCAAGTCATCATCATAATTCCTATGGGTTTGCCTTCCACTAATAGCACTTATTTTATATTTTTCTTATTAGGAGAAAAGGAATTATTATTTACGACAAAAGAACACATTTTTACACGTGTCTTGAATTAGGAGCCAAAACACGTGTAAAAAAAAAGAACCGAAATGACAAAGGTCGCGGACCACAGAGTCCGTGGAGTGTGTTATTCAAATTAAAAAAATAATAGATAATTTATTGTCTTTGAAAAAATAAAAACCAACTTCAATTTAAAATTCAATCCCGACACCAGACTAATTAGTCCAGTAACTTTGTCGCCTGAAAGTATGCGTTAAATCCGGTAGATCTGATTTTTTGCAGACTTGTTTATGATGTTGGCCTAATGATTAATCCAAGTTTGTGACCTCGAGCGGCGAACGCAACTTTGTCAAAAATCGAAAAAACCACGAAACAATCGTAAATTTTTCAAATTTTGGCGACTATAACCCTAAACGACTAGTTTTTGAAAAAACTTTCTTATGGCGTTTATAAAGTAGACTAAATTTGCTACAATATGATACTAGAATGTCATAGGGTATAGTAGTCTACTAGTCAAGCTCTTTCATTTGATACCCATATTAAGGCATTAGTGAAAAAAATAATTAAAATGACACCGAAAAAAAAACGATTTTAATTAATGTACTCGAAATTATCAGCGATGACCGCACATTATTTTTTATTAGTAAAATTCCTAATTGTACGCTTTATTCAAATAACCGAACACTTTTTTAAATTTGTGTTTAATTATTGAGAAATTAGATAAAACTTAGTCAAAGATTGACTCCTGATTTAATATTGATTTTCCCTCCAAACTGTGTCATGCTATTGTCGACTTTATGGATATCACTTTAAGAAGCGCGTCACGCGGGTTAAGTCTGGTTTTTTCCTGGCACTAGGCGCACTCTTAAGAAGTATGCTACTTTATATCCCGTTGAAGTTAACAGTTGTTTAGCAGGGAATTATGTACACCATGGGGCAAAGCTAGTAATATTTATTTCCTTCTGAACTTTGACCGAAGAACGCAGGGTTCCAAGGAGCACCAATTACTTACGTCAAACGTTCAGTTGGGGTCAATTCCAATCTCATCTAATAGAGACCAATCAATCGGACTAGCTGAGGTCGTGGGTTCGAACCTCGTCAGCAGATGTATACTTTTGTTATCAACTGGCTTTAACTGTGGAGGAAAACAGCGAAGAAACACGCTCCGAGAAATCTACCAAAGACATGTGGCATCCATCAATCCGCACTTGACCATTGTTGGTTTATGATCTACTTAGTCCCAACAGTGAGAACATATTGTATTGTATTAATTCACGATTTTTAGTGTTGGTTCCCAACCCTATTTCCCGGGGAAAAATAGCCTATGTGTCCTTCAGTAGTTTTATGTGAAAGAGTCCACATGCATCCATACTAAACTAGCAGTGCCCCGCGGTTTCACTCTCGTAGTTCTCGTTATTTTCCCGAAATAAAAAGTAACATATATGTTCTTCCAGAGTATAATCCAACTGTGTTCCAAATTTCAGCCCGATCAGTTCATACATTCCGACGTAATTGAGCAAGAAACATCGATACATTGATATTTAAAATATTAGTAGGAAGTAGGATATGATTTTGATGTAGATCTATGTACACGGCTTTTCTTGTGTATTTGAATGTCAATTCTATTTGACATATATCTACGGTCAAACCGGTCTGAACTGATTTGAGGCGGTACGAACCGGATCGCGGCGGTTCTTAGCAGAGATTTCTGTTCTGTTCTGCTAATGGAATGGAGTTTCCAAGTTTAACACGGAGGTTTTTACGCATTGTTAAATCTATTTAACTACTAGTGGCGCGGGGGTTATCTCCATGTATTGTAGAACTTAATAAGTTATCTAAAATCTGCGGAATTTTCATGAAATAATTTAATAATCAATTTGATACATCAAACATTATTTAACATGATATTATGAAATATCAGCGACACAAATAAAATAAATTATAAACAATGGTAGACATTAGACATGATGGAGTGACGATATACGGCACTCAGCAGGCAGTGCCTTGGGGGAGACCGGTCCTGCTGTGGACTAAGATAAGCTACGTTTCGTCATTATCATTACATGATGAAAACAATTTAAATTATGACTTAACACACAACCAAACATTTTATCTTCAAAATTTACTTCGATTTTACAATGTCAATTATTACCTATTCCAAACCTTTTTGTGCCCTAAAATATTACATTTTAAAGTCGTAATCTGTATTTTGTTACGTTATTAAAAACAAACATTACATTTATTTAAATGAGTCCCCGAATTCTATTTACCTATTTCAAAAACAGCGCGAATCACAATTCGGTCCATTATTAACATAATATCTACCCGCAATATCGGAATTCGGGCCGGACGTCCGGTCGCGCGGTCCGTATTGCGCCGGTCGTGTCTACTGAATATTTATCTGACGCAGATGGCGACTCACTTCGTGACATGTCAAGTGACGCTGAATTTGACGGCTTTCGGCAAATGGATAACGCGCGCGGAGCCAAATTTTTATTTACTTTTACGCTGTAGTGGATAGGAATATATGAATGCGCAGAGGCGACGAGTGTATGGAAAAGAAAAATTAAAAAATGTCGTTGGGAACAACGAAGGCAAACGATCGCGTCGTTCACCAACCAGATTGAACCAGACCGACCTATTGAAACACCCAAAATCTGAATTCATCACATAAATAATCCTAGGTGGGAAAAAAAATACATGACTTACAACAGCACGCAGACTTACCAACTATAAACTGAGCCAAAAGCCACTAGCGAGTACCTAGTGGAAATATAAAGAATGAATGAATGAATGAAAATTCTTTATTGTTCACACCAAAAAGGATACATACAATTTTGAAAAAAACAGTAAGACTAGTGATACAACGGGCACACGGGCACGGGCAAAGAACACATTTATTTGTTTTTTTCTTACCTTGATTAATCTCTACAGATTCCGGGTTCATGGGTTTTTATAGGAAACCTAAATTGTTTGACTATGTTTTTCATTTGGAAAGCAGAAAGGCTTAAATATTATATCTGTTCCATAAAAAAACTGTCCGAAAACTATTTATGTTAATTTTTTTAAAAGGCTTCTTTCTCTCTGGCCCAAATCCTCCATCACCACCGCATTGCGATCTTTTATGGCCATCTGGAAGTCGTAGCCTCTGATGGAAAAGTGAATCGTTTGAACAATAAATAAATAGTTTATGTCATCACATACGAATGCTCTATCTCTCCATGGATGTTTGTATATTTTAAAAACCAATAATCATTAATATCACCGTTACTACACGAAAGTGTCGATAGAATATAAATGAACATAAATACACAAGCATAAATACCTTTTAAATTATCTGTAATTGGGTCTATAATTATTATGAACGCGGTTTCAAGATAATTTTCCAAATGCTTTCTCAAAATTAGTAGCGTTATTCGAAGCTTGTACCGACTCAATATAGCGCCTGCATTTCAAGATTCTAGTAGGGTGACCATGGTGTAGAATTCAAGTTAATTAAAACAAACAATGAAAGCTTGTATCTGGAATTGAAAAACCTAAAAATATATCTATAATATTTTAATAAAGTCAAAGTCAATTTACCTACCTATTTGTCAGTTAACAGGTAGGTTTATGTACTTAACTAGCTGTTACCCGCGACTTCGTCCGCATGTAATAAATATAAAATATTAAGGTAACTCGGCAGTACCTATTTGTATACCCAGCCACATAAATGGTTACTAAAAACAGCTTATAATAAAACAATTTTATACAATTTCGTGTGAAAGCGTAAGAGACATTCGTCCCCCATTTCAACTCCAATTTCATCCCCATACAGTTCGAAATTACAAAATTGCTAGACTAATAAACATTTATTGGCTTCGTGCCAACTGCCTATATGAAGAGTTTCATAGTTTTATCTTCAACGGTTGGGAACTTCCATATTGACATTCATCCCCCATTCCAACCCCGATTTCACCCCCATACAGTTCGAAATTACAAAATTGCTAGAAGAAACATTCGTTGGCTTCGTGTCAAGTGTCTATATACAGAGTTTCATGGTTTTATCTTCAACGGTTGGGAACTTCCATATTAACATTCATCCCCCATTTCAACCCCAATTTCACCCCCGTACAGTTCGAAATTACAAAATCGATAGATCAAACATTTAATTGCTTAAGGATACAAAATTTATTACAAAATGTAACTTTGAAAATCACGAATTTTCATACAACCGTTCATTCCTTGTTTCACCCTCTTAGGGGTTGAATTTCGCAAAACCCCGTCTTAGCGAGCGCCTACGTGCTAAAAGGAACCTCCATGCAAAATTTCAGATTCCTAGCATTTGTAGTTTCTGAGATTCCTTGATGAGTGACCTTTCGCTTTTATATATATAGATTACTATTCAAATAATGTTCTTCCATTAACGGCCATTACGGCATGCAAAATTTAAACCAGGAATACATAATAATCATTTAGGTACTATAATACTGCAAAATAGAACAACAAAAAGAGATATAAAAATCTACAAACATTTTTCACTCAACAGCAGTCAGTCGTGACTAGTTTTAACTGTCGTTGACTGGCTTGATTACGAAGCTTAATTAACTTGAAGAGTTATATTGTTATTGTTTGCTCTGAATGTAGGTATTCCTGATACTAGAGGGAAACCAAAGGATACCACCATATTTTTGGATTTGAGTAGTGTTTTCAAAATTCGATAGCATTATTCTACTTTTGTCTTGTTCGTCTCGGTATTTTTTTTCATAATCGTAGAAGTATTATATCAGTTGTCTAGTCTCCATTTTATACCAGCTTTTATGTATGAGGGTAAATAGTGTTGTGAGAGAAATATCCTGCAGTATTTATTTATTTACTATGTTTAAGAATTCAGATCCCCATACATGAAACTCCGCTTAGTTTAGCGCTAGACAATGTTCTATGAGGCATAATATAACACTGTCATAAAATTTAATACTTAGTCTTGGACTACTTAGTATTCTAAAACTTTGGAAGCCGCCTGCACTATCTATGCACCGCATTATGCTCGTCACCCTCAGATATAAAATATCTTTACTCAAATTGATATTATTTTTTTTACATTAATTTTATCCGTAGATTTCAAAATTGTTGGTGACCCCACACTCCATTGAAATAGTAATTGAATTTTGGTGTTAGATGCAAATTAATGCGCGCCCCGACTCGGCTCACGATGTTGTCGCGTCGAGATGAGCTCACACGTTATATACTTAGTTTGAGTACTCCGGAATTACCAGGAATTATGATTTCCTTAGTTCCATAGAATTACAAACAGCTACACTCGTATATAGCTGCTAACGCAGACATAGAAGTTCAGCTAGATGGGTATATCGTAGCTGGCCTTCCAAAATTGTAGTGGTAGGACTTCTTGTAGAGTCCCCCTGGCGAAATCAACACCTTTGCCTTGCAGTGATAGGACTCTTGTAGAGTCCACCTTGGGAAGTGCCCCTATTTTGTCTTGGAATGGAAGGATGCAGAGCCCACCTGAGGAAGTATCACACCTATGTGTTGCAGTGGTAGGAAATTTAGGACTTTTTGCAGAGTCCACCTGGGGAAATACCAAACCTATGTCTTGCAATGGTGGGACTCTTTGCAGAGTCTGACTGTGGAAGTATCACACCTACATATGTGTTGCAGTGGTGGGAAACTTAGGACTTTTTGCAGAGTCCACCTGGGTGACCTGGGGAAATACCAAACCTATGTCTTGCAATGGTGGGACTCTTTGCAGAGTCTGACTGTGGAAGTATCACACCTACATATGTGTTGCAGTGGTGGGAAACTTAGGACTTTTTGCAGAGTCCACCTGGGTGACCTGGGGAAATACTAAACCTATGTCTTGCAGTGGTAAGATCTTGGCAGAGTCCACTTGGCGAAGTCCACCTTTTGCTTTGCAGTGGTATGGCTCTTTGGAGAATCTACTTGGCGAAATCCACGCATATGCCTTGCAGTGGTAGGACTCTTAGCTTGATCCGACTCACCTCACGATGCCGTCGGATTGAGATAAGCTCACACGTTTATACTTAGTTTGAGTACTCTGGAATTACCAGGAATTATGATTTCTTGAGTTCTATAGAATTACAAACAGCTATATAAACAAGGCAGACCTTAGATAAAAAATAAGTAAATAGATCAGGTTTTTTCCGCACGGTTCCTTTGTACCAATCGTAAGCAGATGAGGTGTATGTTAGCTATGGCGACATAGTGATGTGGCGCGACAAAAGTATGCCACTTCCACAAGAGCGACAAGACAAGAGCGATCAGACTCGTACGGTGTAAAGCGTTTGTTCTAACTTTACCTATACCAGAGAAATTACAGGGCTTAGAGACATAATATCTTAGATCACTGGGTGACGAGCGCAGTGCAGTGCTAGGTAATGATTTGGACTATCGTGTTCCAATAGCTGCGTGTTACTGTGCTGTTATGTGGCAGGCATGTTGCTTACCATCAGGCACATGATCTGCTCGTCTCGTCACTCTATGCTATAAAAAAATAAAAAAAACATAGTATTTGTAAACTCTTTGAGGCAGGCACATAAGTTCAGCTAGATGGATCTACGATATCTAGACGATACCTGGCCTTCCAAAATAGTAGTGGTAGGACTCTCTGTAAAGTCCACTTAGTGAAGTCCACACTTATCCAATTTCCTGTGTTCGAAAGAATGACAAATAGTCGGCCCAAAGTCAACGCGATGAAGATGAGCTCAGGCGTTCAAAAAGTATTTAAAATATAAATTATACTAGCGGCGCGTTCCGGCTTCGCTCGGTTATTGACAAAAAAAAAGACTATTAATCAAATTATATATCTTTCAAGCTGAATGAAACTGCACACGGTGTGCAAATTTTATTAAAATCGGTTAAGTAATTTAGGAGTTAATCGCGAACAAACGTGACGCATAATTTATGTATATTAAGATTATTATCTAGTATTCTGATATGATGAAATTGAAACGAATTTAATCTTAATGTATAAAAATCCAGTGTCATGATGTTTGTTGTGTGAACTCTTCACGAAGTCAACCGATATTCACAAAAGTTGGCATCTAAGTAAAATTTGGTCTAACTTGAGAAATATGACAGTTTTGAATGGTCTTAATATTAAAAAGCATAAGCACATAAGCAGCCCACTAAATGTTCCCAGTGCTGGGACTCGGGGCCTTCTCTCGCAAGGAGAGAGTCAAGGCCATAATCCACCACGCTGGCCAAGTGCGGGTTGGTGGATGACACATGACTTCGAAACATTCTAGGTACATGTCGGTTTCCTCACGATGTTTAACCTTCACCGTTCTTTAGTTAGCGGCATTACGCCTATGACTTCAAAAAGACAGTGGTGGTGGTGGTTTTGAACCCGGGGTCTCCGGATTGGCAGTCGCCGTTCTCCCGACTTGACCAGCCGTAACTCGAATAACTTGAACTTGAATGGTCTTAATATAACACAATAATAAACAATATTCGAGTAGTAGTAGTAGAGTAATATTCGAGAGATTAATTTATTTTTGCCATTGTTTATGACTGTTGTATAAATTTACCATTTACCTACGTTATCATTGATTTTGCTATTTACTAACGTTTTCAAATTTTCATGTAAAGTAACTTATTGTATTTAAGTGTAAATTTGTTCTTAAATCAGTAACATTTCGTGTATGTGGTGTATAATATATATAATTATTTATTATCATTGTATTATTGATTGTTTGACATTCAACTATAAAATTTGATTGATGGATATGATTATTTATCTTTGTTTAAATAATGATCGATCCTAGATTCTTCAGCTTTTACGACGAGATTGACCATTAAACAAAACAAACATCAAAATTTTCCCATACATAATATTAGTAGGTAGAAAATTTATGGAGTTTAAAACCGCCTCTAACAAATTTCGAGTTTATTCTGTCCATAATACAGTGCCTTCGCTAACCCCCCGTGCAACAACTCCGGTAGTTAATGCAGATGGCTACCGGACAAATTCGTTATTCACTTAACACTAGTTTCGTCGGGCAGACTATAACTTTAGAGACACGGATGTAGAGTTCGTGGAACAGTCAGGAATGTCATTTTGAAGTGGTAACTTCTTTTGGCGCGCCTAGACAGATTTGTCGTTGGGTGTGAATTGAATTCTACCGTCACGCTCGGATATGATAAGAAATCTTCGGGTAAACTCGGGACCATAGCCATTGGCTATCTAGAAATTCGTCATCCAATGGGAAATGCTAAAAAGGCGTGGCCTGCCCATCATGGCATGGCCATCTAGAAATGTGTCAGCTAATGGGAAATGCATTTCTAGATAGTCATGCCATGATGACCAGGCCACACCCTCCGGTTACACCCGTGTAGTTTCCAAAGTAAGCTATCAAATTCTGAGTTATAAGTTTTCACTTCTATCGGCAGTTCCTATGACTGCCAATTTTTTTTTTAATTCTGATGTTTTTTCAACTGACTGTAAAGAGAACCTCTCTCAGAATGACGATTCATTATAAATGTCAATTTTCGGATGCTTGTTGCGGAATCACGTCGTAACGTATGAACGGATTGGGCTGAAATTTAGAATACAGATAGAATCTAGTCTAGGAAAACACATAGGCTACTACCTATTATTATATATTTTATCCCGGGAAAATAACAGGAACGGGAACTACGTGCTAGTTTTCAATTTAGCTTATGTCATTTGTCGTGTTTTGGTCAGTAAATGATTTATTACTATCCAGTTTATTTACTTTCTAATCCTAACTTTAAAAAAAAGATACATTTTTTTATAGTGCCCTATAGCAGGACATATGTCTGATGGTAAGCAACATGCCTGGCACATAACAGCACAGTGTCACGCAGCTATTGAAACACGAAGAGTTCAAATGATTACCTAGCACTGCACTGCGCTCGTCACCCAGAGTTATTAGGTGTTTTATCTCAGTGCCCTGTAATTTCACTGGAAACATTTCCCATCAAACTGGAACACAGTAATGTTTGCCCATTACTTCTTGGCGGTAGAATAACTGGCAAAGGTGTGGAATTTCCACAGGTGGACCTGCAAAGAGTCATACTCAAAGAGTTTACATATACTACGTATAGAGTTAGAACAATCGCTTTACACCGAAAGCACGGGTCCGATCGCTCTTGTCTTGTCGCTCTTATGGAAGTGTCATACTTTTGTCGCGGCACATCGCTATGTCGCCATAGCTAACATACACCTCATCTGCTTACGAATGGTACAAAGGAATCGAGCGGAAAACCTGCGCTTCTATCGCCCAACTAAATCGGCTATCGCTTTGCTAATGCTGCCTCTATCATTTCAACCGAAAAGAAAAGAGAGAGAAACATCAAAGCTATGACATTTCTCGTTCGACGGTAGACCCCCTGATCTATTTACTTATTCTTTATCTAAGGTCCTACTACTATTGTAAGACATCTAGAAAATTCTATATCCATGTCAAAAACTATCTAATTTGTCTGGTCTAGGTTAGGCGAAGGCGGAGTTCAGACGAGGAATTAGGCTCATGTTTTGTTGCGACTAATCTATTGAAGGAAACAGGCGGTTACCGGTACTGCGAAGCTTGCCGGCGGTAAATCAAAGAGACAATACGGGATTGTTTAGTGCACGTGTACTTAATAGTAAGTGCAGCGGTTTCGTCTCCAATTTTCAGTGGCCATTTTCGTATTAATAGTCCATTGAAATGTTACATGAGTTTTGCATTTTTTAGAGGACGTAATTTTATTTTTGTAACATGTGTGGGGGTCAATAGAAGCTTAACCTCAAGTTTGTGGGGTTGCCGCTCTTGTCCCCCGGCCGCCATGTTGGAAAACGCCTTTTTTAATAAATCTTTCAAACTACCAACCCTACAAAAAAATTGTTAAGATATAATTTGTAGCAATATTTTTTAGCCTCACGATCTGAAAGTCTAAGTAGCACAACGTCAAACAAAGCGAAAAGTCTAGTGAGCAATCTGCCTAGTTAGCTAATCGCCCATGTAGCAAAACGTCTAACTATCATCAGGTCTATGTAACAAAACGTCTATTTAGGAAGTCGTCAATTTCTTAAAATGCCTGGACACTTAACCACAAAAATAAATATCATTATAATACCATGTGAGGGCAAGTATTACATACATGCAAACTCCTTGATTTGTTTTCTGTTGGCATGTAATCTTTTTAGTAGCGACACTTATTGTCAAGTGTGATATTTGATTGACATTAGGTACTCATGATTCCGGTATCGATTACTACTGCCATTCATAACCTGGCTACATATAAGTGATCGTGTTCAATATTATATGGTGATCTGACTTCCGAATTCTAAAAATGGATGAAAAACAAACATTTACTTTCATCGAAAGTCAAAAGAAAAGGCGTGTGCTGTTGTTGAGTGGTCATAGGTACAATTTAAATTTAACGAATAAAGGAGGGTCGACTCTATGGAGATGCTCCCAGCGTAACGAGTGTAGTGCATCTGTTACTATTAATAAAGATGAAAATAAGATAATTCGTCAGTTGAAAGAACATACCTGTAAAGCTAATTTTGATAAAAATAGAACGGACATAGTAATGGATAAATGCAAGAAATTAGTTTGCCAACACGCAAAGCCTGTTCAGAAAATATTTGAAAAAGAATTCGGAAAAGTGGATGAAATTGAACAGGTACCTGATTTTAACTCAAAGAAAGATACATTGTTCAGGGCCCGTCGTACATATTTCAATGTTTCAAAAACTGAGTACAAAAACTTAAATGATGTTAAAATTCCTGAAATTCTGGCCGATAAATTCCTTGTTTGTGAAGATGGTTGTAATAATAATAAAATCTTAATTTTTTCAACACCTATAAGTAGAAAATGCATTGAAACTTTGAAAGGAAAAATGTTTTTTATTGATGCAACATTCAAAGCTACACCCAAGCCATTCTATGAGCTCTTATCAATTCACGTTGATATTAATAGTTGTGATGAAACAACTTGTATTATGGGAGTTATATATGCATTGCTTCCTAACAAAACGCAAGATACGTACGAACGCCTCTTTGACCTAATCAAGCAGCATTTTAACATGGACATGTCGGTCATTAAATGCGATTATGAGATGGCGCTTATCAATGGAATAAAAAAAGCTTTTCCGAACACTCAAATAACTGGCTGTTACTATCATCTTAATAAGGCCGTTTGGAAAAAAGCTTCAACGTTGGGTCTTACTGAAAACAGAGAGTGCCGAGAAACTGTCAGAGTATGTTCAAATTTACCTCTGCTACCTTCTCAACACATTAGAGAATGTTGGACAAGCATTGTTGACAATGCCATCAAAAGTGAGGAAATGAATATTTTTTTACATTACTTTGAAAGACAATGGCTACAATCATTGGCAGATATAATAAGTTGTCCTAGCTATTATAATTTTCGCACAAACAACGCTCTCGAAGGATGGCACAGGCGGCTGAATACTAATAGAAAATCAAAACCAACCTTTCTGCTATTCCTCAAAACCCTTAGAAAAGAAGCCCTTTGGCAAGATCGTAAATACAAGAATATTTTATTTGAAGGAAATAAGAGGAAAAAGATCGATATAATGTTTAACGCCAAATATAAAAGAGAACTGCATAAGCTTGAAGGTCAAAAAGTTAGCCCATTTGAATTCTTGATAAACATTGGCCATATCAAAAGAATATTAGGTGCGTAATTTAAAAAAATATGTTTAGGAAGACTTTATCTTTTGTTTGTTTACTTTTGTTTGTTGTGTTGAAGAAGATTATTTTAGTTTATTTCAAATAAAAAAAATATAGTTTTTATACGACTTTTACTAATTATGATCTTAAGTGTACATAATGAAAAACTAACGACTTCCTAAATAGACGTTTTGTTACATAGACCTGATGATAGTTAGACGTTTTGCTACATGGGCGATTAGCTAACTAGGCAGATTGCTCACTAGACTTTTCGCTTTGTTTGACGTTGTGCTACTTAGACTTTCTGATCGTGATTCATTTTTTACCAGTTTGCTTATATTACTTTTTCCTGGAAATTCAATCATAAAGAAGTTTAAACAAATGTTTCTCCGAAAAATGCGTTTTCCAAGATGGCGGCCGGAGACAAGAGCGCCAACCCCACAAACTTGGGGTTAAGAGTGCACCTAAAGCCAGGGAAAAATCAGATTTCACCCGCACGACGCGTTTCTTAATGTGATGTACATAAAGTCGAGAATAGCATGACACAGTTTGGAGGAAAAATCAATATTTAATCAGGAGTCCATTTTTGACCAAGTTTTATTTAATTACTCAATAACTAAACATAAATTTAAAAAAGTGTTCGGTTACTTTACTAGAACGTACAAATAGGAATTCTATTACCAAAAAATAATGTGGGGTCATCGCTGATAATTTCGAGTACTCGAATTAAAACGGGTTTTTTCGGTGTCATTTTTATTTTTTTATTGTATAAAACTCTGATTTATTTTTTAAATTCTATTCGGTTATTGTGCTTCTTCTTGATTGTACCCACACGTCAATTTTTTTTTTGTCATAGTTTTTAGTTTCTTAACTTCAGTGAGCGGCGTCGAAAATGTCCTTTTTTCGTTTTTCTGGCTTTAGGCGCCCCCTTAAGCTTCTATAGACCCCCCCACACATGTTCCAAAAATAAAATTGTATCCTCTAAAACATGCAATATTATGGCCTTCAATTGTAATATTTCAATGGACTATAAGGAAATTTAAACTATGGAATATGTTGTCTGACTTGTCTTTTTTGAAGTGACAACTTCATTAGCCGTGTTGGCACTTTTACTATGGGAAAGTCTACGGGTCGGCGTCTCCGACACGCTAATATAGCATCGGAACTGGAGGTGCTGGTTGGACGCTTTTTGGATGAGTGAAATCTTGTGATTTCGCGTACTCGACATGCGTAATATCAGTATATCAGTATTAGTACAGATGAGTTACTGTTAATCATTAGTGCTGTTTAATGCTAAAATTATAGGTTATACGTTTTTACTTTTATCGGCAGTCCCTATAGCTTCTATTTTTTGAAACAAAACTGTGTTCTAGTATAAAGGGGTATGTCTCTGAAAAAATGTCAGATCAAAAACAAAAATCATCTCAAATCTTAGGATGACGAGCGCAATGCAGTGTTTACAATGATTTGGAACATTTACTTTAAAATAGCTGAGTATTACTCATATTTCCTGCTCATAATAAAATCACAGTGCCACACAGCTATTGGAACATGAAGACTTCAAATCATCACCTAGCACTGCACTGTGCTCGTCTCCCAGAGATATATCGTTTTTGAAGTGGTAGGACCACTTTTATTTCTGTAATCTGTGGGTAGGACTCTTAGCAGAGTCGGCCTGGGGAAGTACCACACCTTTGCCAGTTATTCTACCGCCAAGCAGTAATGTGCAAACATTACTGTGTTCTGGTTTGAAGGGCAATGTTTCCAGAGAAATTACAGGGCTTAGAGATATAACATCTTAGTTCTCTGGGTGACGAGCGCAGTGCAGTGCTAGGTGATGATTTGGACGATTAACGTGTCACTGTGCTGTCATGTGGCAGGCATGTTGCTTACCATCAGGCACATGCCCTGCTCGTCTCGTCACAATTAATGAAAAAAAAAAAAGATATAAGATGCTTTATCTCTATGCTCTGTAATTTCTCTGGAAACATTGCTCTTCAAACCGCAACACAGCAATGTTTGCACATTACTGCTTGGCGGTAGATTAATTGGCAAAGTTGTGGTTTTTCCACAGGCGGACTCTGCTAAGAGTCCTACCACTACACAGTGATGTTTTCACACTGCTTCGCGGTAGAATAACTGGCATAGGTATATGGTACTTCCCCAGCCGGACGCTGCAAAGAGTTCCACCATTACAAGAAACTGTATATTTGACATTTGACTTTTTTTTTTATTAGTAACAACAAAATCATGTTTTGTAGAAATAACTTCATTTATTGTTTTGTTACTATTTGTATTCTAATACAGGGTTACTGGTAATGAGCCTGCATCCATTTAAGGGCATTTTCTGTATATTTAAAGAACCAACTCTAGTTCTACAACTTTTGTTAAAGCTCAATAAATGTCTCAAAATATATTTTTGAAGTGAAACTTGTTTTGGCGCGCCTAGGCAGATTTTTCGTGGGGTGTGAATTGAATTCTAGTGTCACGCTCGGGTATGATAAGAAATCTTCAGCTAAACTCGGGACCATGGCCATTGGCCATCTAGAAATTCGTCAGCCAATGGGAAATGCTGAAAGGGCGTGGCCTGGCCATCTAGAAATGTGTGAGCCAATGGGAAACGCTGACGCATTTCTAGAGGGCCATGCCATGATGGCCAGGCCACGCCCTCTGGTTTCACCCGAGTAGTTTCCAAAGTAAGCTATTACATTCTGAGTTATAAGTTTTCACTTCTATCGGCAGTTCCTATGACTGCCAATTTTTTTTTTACTTTTTGTTGTCCACTCTAGCACTGTTCACTGTTCATCTCTATTCGAGTCGGCATTTAAATTATTATTATCTAGCATTAAAGCGTGCGCGGGCTTTTGCTACTAAGAGTTCGATGTTTTTAGACCAGTCCAATACATTTTTTATTTTGTAAAGAAAGAAAAATTTACAATTGTTTCAAACTGTAGAACAAAACATTACATATTTATTTTGTTTCTCGTTTTAACAAACCCTTAAAATGATGCAGGGTGATTACCAATAACCCTGTATAATGATAGTTGTGTGCTGGTTGCCTGGAAGAGATTGCTCTAAGCAATAAGGCCGCCATTTGTGGTACTAGTTCGTAAGTGTTTAACTGTAATATTTCTGTTTTTGTGTCACAATAAAGAGTTATCTATCTATCTAAACATATCTGGCTTATTGCGAGGTGTAGCTAGAATCGTTAATGGTTCAAATGTGCTCCAAACACCCCGAAACCACTTCCAACTAATCCTTTATCAGTGAAACGTCAGAAGATCAACATTGACTCACTCCAGACCCTATCAGCCTCTTATCATAAACAAATACATCGCATTTCCATTATAACTCCCCCCTTTTATGTAGTGTGTTCGGTAGATTTCAGTACCTAAAGTACAGTACAAAGTTAATTTTAAATCTATTTTTTAAACTACCAGTATAAGTCCCGTCCCGTTTATTTCCCTCCGATGAATGTGATATTCCAGACTTAAATGTGTTTCGAATTTTAACCCGATCTGTATAGTTCCTACGTGATTGAGCGACAAACATCTTAACTTCCAAACATCTAAACTTACGCTAAAAAACTAAACTTTTAATTTTTTTTAATTTTAGTAGATAAACATAAATACAATAAAGTAGCCAAGTGCGAGTTGGACTCGCCCATGAAAGGTTCCGTTCCAGCAAGTAAAATAATATACATAGTACACATAGTTCTTGTAGTTCGTTGTAACTTTGATCGAAGTTTCAATAATAGTGTATTTATGACGTACTAAAAAAAACTACTCATCAGATCGAGTTCAAACTAATTTTCGTTGGTAGTTTACATGTTAATGTACATCATATATTTTTTTTAGATTTTTCATTATCTTACTTTAGAAGTTAGAGGGGGGGGGGGGGGACACACATTTTACCACTTTGGAAGTGTCTCTCGCGCAAATTATTCAGTGTAGACGAAAATGATTTTAGAAACCTCAACACCATTTTAAAAGACCTATCGATAGACACCCCACACGTGTAGGTTTGATGAACAATTTTTTTTTGAGTTTCAGTTCTCATTATGGGGGGCAACCCTAGTTTTTCTTTTTTTTTATTTTTCTGTTCAAATCTTAATGCGGTTCACAGAATACATCTACTGACCAAGTTTCAACAGTTTAGTTCTCATAGTTTCGGCAAAAAGTAGCTGTGACATACGGACGGACAGACAGACAGATAGACAGACAGACAGACAGACAGACAGACATGACGAATCTATAAGGGTTCCGTTTTTACGTTTTACGGAACCCTAAAAAGAGAAAGACATTCAGAATCACACTCAAAAATACATCTAACTTAACATCACTTCGTTTAGGTTTTAAAACTCTCACTCACAACTCACAGTCACCTATACTGTCGGGCGTTTAGGCCCACCCTGTTCTTAGGGATAGGCCCTCCCGAGGAAATGACACGCCGATGGTTTTCTACGCGTCCAAAATCGGCGGTACCACCCGTCACGCGAGGCGGGCCCGCAAAAAATTGGCAAAGTCGCGTTCAAATGCGAGAGCGACTTAGCTGCCAGCTTACGGCTGGAGGAATCTGTGTTTGAGTCATAGAGACACCATGTCCATCTCCGTTAATAAGCCCAGAAAACCCTACCTACCATGGCCCTGCATGGCATAAGCAACCTACTAAATGTTCCCACTGCTGGGACTCTGGCCCTTCTCTCGCAAGGAGAAAGTGAAGGCCATAATCCACCACGCTGGCCCAGTGTCATGTCATATGATTTCAAAAGATTCTAGTTACATATCGTTTTCCTCACGATGTTTTCCAGTACCGTTTTTAATATAAGTTATCGACATTACGCACATGACTTCGAAGCGTCAGCGACATGAAAGACAATGATGGGCGTGGGATTTCCTGCATGGCGGACACGCGTAAATGTATTTACCCACGTAAAAAAATAAGTGTGTGATTAAGACCGCACGGCAGAAGTGAAAACTAAAAGAAGAATTAAAAACTACTGAATAATTTTAATAATAAAAAATAAAAACGAATACGTATAAACACAGCGACACGACAATCACAGATGCGGCTGAATGACTAGTATCCATCGGCAAGAGTAAATTTAGAATAGACAGTGACAGCAACAGCTGACTATCTTTCTCGCTCGGGCACAATTGGCGGTCCCGAGTTTACCCGAACATTTCTTTCATTTCACAGCTCAATTCTCAGCCCATGAAAAATCTGCCAGAAGACGTTTTCACTTCAAAAAAAAAATGTGTGTCTGTAAAGTCGGTTTACTGACGATAGAACGTGACAACGTCCTAAGAAAATACTGATGGAATGGTAGCATTTTTCAAAAGAAAATTTTAATTTCATTTGTTTAATAGATTTGTATGTAAAAAGTAATAGAATTTAGTCATTTTCAATCAAAACAATGCAAAAAAGCTTTTAGATGCCGAGAACCGAACCCGGGGCATTTCACATGCTAATCGAACACTCTACCACTGAGCTACATCCCCGCTTGAACTACTGGTCGAAATAATTAATACAACTGTAACAAACATGCGGCGAGGTAACGACCGACGGTAACGCGGTAACGGTACATGACGTCATGTTTTGTGGGCGTGCAGCCGGCTTCATCGAATTATAAGATGTTATCACGTCAAAATATTTTAAAAGTAAGTAAACCCCGTTTCTGTCCGTACACTCCATACCCAGCGTGCTCAGAATTTGACAGTCAAATACGATGTTCTTCACATCTGCATTCGCGTTCATGTTTACAATAAACTCGAAAAAGCAACTTCTTAATCCTACACTCTTGTACTCGTACCGGCCGCCTGTCACACCGTCGTGTAACATACGCTGATGTCAGAGAACATTTGTTTTATTATTTTACCATACTATAGTCGACTGAAATAGATCGCTCTTAGCGATAAAGTTGCTGATCTCTACTCATTTTTGAAGTGAAACCTATTTAGGACATATTTGAGACGGGAAAACAATTGAACTCGCGACACTTCTTATACATTTCTGTTTATAAAGATATACCTGGGTATATCAACATTACCAGTCCATAAGGTAAATGTACAGCAAAATAAATATTACACATAATAAACTGAAAATAAAAAACAAGAATAAGTATGCACATGTGTTGTGTTTTCACTTCTGTCAGCACTCCGGGAGTAAAATTTTTTTTATTTTGAATTTAATTGCTATAAATAGTTTATTCTTCTGTCTATCTACAAATCGGTAATAAAATAAGTATTTTAATTTAAAAATTTGACATGACTGTCCAGTCTGATCAAAGTTTCAACGGCGCGGCGGTTTTTTTGAAAGAGAGAGTATGCGCCGTAACCGCTGCTCTTTTGACACTGACAAAACCCAAACCTACACTCTCCTGGAAAAAGGTCGCCGGATTCAGTCAAAACTTAATTCGGTCTGGACCGACTATACCACAAATCAAATACTTAAGTACTATACAGGGTTATTGGTAATCAGCCTGCATCCGTTTAAGGGCATGTTCTGTATATTTAAACAAACAACTTTTGTTCTACAACTTTAGTTAAAACTCAATAGATAACCCAAAAAAAAAATAGTATTTGTTGCCCTTTTTTGTACTGTTTAGCGACTTTTTAGTGTTTATTCACATCGGCACATCATTCTGATTACCAATAACCCTGTATAATATCACTCGTAAGTTACCCGTGAATTAACTCAATATAAGAATCTCTTTTGTCCTCATTTGAAGTCGTTAAACCAAAGATTGAACGATTAAAACTCGTCGGAATTACAGCAAACAGTAGAGGGAATTGGGGATTATAAAAGTGTTGAAAACGGCGATCGATGTTAAAACAATGATAGTACGTAAAATTTTTCGGTATCGAAAAAGATTTTCGTGCTAAAAAGCGTCGAAGTATTTTAACCGATAAATTGTTGGCCGTTGTTAACCGATATCGTGCTCGTACATTGTTCAGAAGTTACGCGATGTTCAACATTGATACCGGGTAACGTCAGTATAGGAAGTCACAGTAAATTTTGTACAGAATATCATTTACTAGCTGTACGGTGAGCGCGTTGCTACGCAATCTATCGAAAATTGGTCGTACCAATTCAAGTTTTGAACAAATTCGGTTACCTTAGGTTCTAATGACGCAACCTTTAAAAGATAGACACATGCTGTCACGCAACCAAAGCTCTCAAAAAGCAATATTTTTTCCCGTTTTTGTTACATTTCACATTCATGCTGCGCTCCTGTTGATAGTAGCGTAATGTTAAATAGCCTATAGCCTTCCTCGATAAATGGACTATCCAAGAAAGAATCTTTTGATTCGGACCGGTAGTTCCCGAGATCCTTGCGTTCAAACAAACAAACTCTTCAGCTTTATAATATTAGCATAGATTAGCAACGCCCTTCACTTTCAACCGCGAGTCAAATCAAATCAAATCAATCGAGAGTGAATCGGTTTCTTCTAGGTAAGCGCGTTCCATCGTAGATGGCATCGTCTCTTGAAAAGTGGCAGAGCCTTTATTAACAAAACTAAAATACAATGAGAACTACACTACGCTACATACCTAACTAACTATTTACACTAAGCACATCTGAATTATCCATAGACCAATGAAGGTCTACAGATAATCAAGATGTTCAAGCCCACTACATCGTCTCTTAACATCAGGCGAGATGGTGGTCAAGTGCGAACCTATATTTTAGTTTAAAAAACTTTATTGCTGGAATGTAGGTATAAGTTACAGGTCTAAAATAATTAATTTAAGCAAGGTTTCACTATCTACGAACCCATAGGGCATGCATCGTGCAACGTTATACATAAATACAAAATGTCTCAATTACAAAACTCTAATTATACTCATTTTACAATAATAACTTCATACATTTCTATATAACGTCAATGTCCATACTGACCGTACTGAATTTTATCATTTAAATATTCATAGATAGTAGGTATAATATGCGCTTACGTATCCGAAGGACCTAAAATCAAAATGCCCTACATATTAAAACGACAGAACACCTAAAAAAGCAAAATGCCCTACATATTAAAACGACAGAACACCTAAAAAAGCAAAATGCCCTATATATTAAAACGACAGAATACCTGAAAAAGCAAAATGCCCTACATACGAGTACTAAAACGACACAAACCTAAACGACACAAGGTCAAAACGGAATCTTGTGTCGTTCCAATAAATAGGTCCTTTTGCTACTAGATCACTTAGGTTTGTGTCGTTTCAATATGTAGGGCATTTTGATTTTAGGTCCTTCTGATACGTAAGCGTCTCTAAAGACTTCAAGTTTCCACTTGAAAACCCATTTCGCGATCCCATGTTCCCATACTGTAGTGCAGGTGTCGGTGCGATTGGCGCGAGGGTCGCAGGCGAAGTTTAATAGACTATCAACTAATCTGGTCTCCTGGTCTGCGACCCGAAACAGCGCGCCTGCAATTTTGTACGTGCCGAGTTGAGACCTGTGATATTGCTTAGTTACCTAGGTACGTAGAAATTGGATTGGCGTTGTTTTATTTTATTGAAATAAAAATTTCATAAGGTGCTTTATTCGTTGAGCACTTTATGGGTGAACAAAAAAATATTTATTTCGCGTCATCGTCACCTAACGCATTTCTAGAAGGCCATACTTAGAAGACTTATCTAGATTAACATGCTTTTAAAATTTATTCCTTAGGACTTCGATGTTTAATAGTTTGTTTCTTCGCCTTTAATACAGGACGAGCGAGACATGCACAGGTTGAACAGGAAGAGTCCAAATTGCCAAAAATCTTCCATTTTAGTTCACTATAGATAATACAAAGAAAATAAAGATAGTAATTCATACTCGTTTGTTATTTTCCCCTATATATATCAATAAAAATAAACTAGAAAGCAAGAGGATTATACAGGTATCTTATAACTGCACTATTGATTGATTCTAAAAACTGCACAAAAAAAAACCTAGGCGTTTGCAATCACTGGCCAACTTAAAATTACTGTCAATTATCCCACTGCTGAACCAAAATAGACTCTATGCTATTTAAATAAAGAATAGGATGCAGTTTTTAAAATCAATGGGTACTGGCCACACATGGCCGTAGAAAAAAGGGACAGGACGCAGGTAGAAAATGAACACAAAAGATAAGTGCGTTCCGTTCTTCCACATTTCAACGTGTCCGCAACGGAATCATTTGTTTTCTTACCCCAGTTAAAATAGAGTTTAATTTGGCTCGTGTTTTAATTTTATAGCCGTCAATGAGAGAACTAAGTCCCCGAGTTCCTTTGAAATGAGTATCGGCGGTCAAATTTTTATGTTTCGTAGGACGGAACGTAAACGCATCGGAAATTTTTAGGTTAGTCGCTCTCGTTTCGCGCTTTCGGGATGTTGAATCGCGTTGTTCATTTGTTTTATTTAGTTTGTAATTAGAATCCGTGTTCTATTTTCGAATATCTGTCATCGTGCGTTTGCCGTTCTGTTTATTTCGGAATTCGTGTTGTTTTGACGTTGTTTGTGATAGTGTTTTGTTTCACCTCTGATTGGTCGAATCGTGTTGTGGTAATAAAAGTGTAGTGACTGTAGTGTCATTTGATTTGGATTACAGTTTTGGATTTTTGACACATTTTCTAAGGTAACATTTATAAATCTATTTTTTATCCCAAATCTTTACTTTGTCTCAGGATTCATCTGATTCTGTACTTACTCATAACTGTCTTATTTGGAACTCTACTTAACTTTACAATAAGTACAATACAATCCCTTTTAAGTTCAAAAGCCACAAAACACAGAAATACATTATAAAACCAAAAATATTACTTTTACAAGTTGATTGGCAACTTTATAGCTTCATTCAACTACTAAACGCAAAATAGGTATGAAATAAAGTGGCCAAGTGCGAGTTGGACTCGCCCATGAAGGGTTCCGTTGCAGCAAGTAACATTATATACATAGTACACATAGTTCTTGTAGTTCGTTGTAACTTTGATCGAAGTTTCAATATTAGTGTATTTATGACGTACTAAAAAAAAACTACTCATCAGATCGAGTTCAAACTAATTTTAGTTGGTAGTTTACATGGTAATGTACATCATATATTTTTTTTAGATTTTTCATTCTCTTACTTTAGAAGTTAGAGGGGGGGGGGACACACATTTTACCACTTTGGAAGTGTCTCTCGCGCAAATTATTCAGTGTAGACGAAAATGATTTTAGAAACCTCAACATCATTTTTAAAGACCTATCGATAAACACCCCACACGTGTAGGTTTGATGAAAAAAAAAATTTTGAGTTTCAGTTCTCAGTATGGGTGGCAACCCTAATTTTTGTTTTTTTTTAATTTTTCTGTTGAAATCTTAATGCGGTTCACAGAATACATCTACTTACCAAGTTTCAACAGTGTAGTTCTCATAGTTTCGGCAAAAAGTGGCTGTGACATACGGACGGACAGACAGACAGACAGACAGACAGACAGACAGACATGACGAATCTATAAGGGTTCCGTTTTTACGTTTTACGGAACCCTAAAAAATACCATAAAACCAATTCCTTATACCTTATACGGTATAATGCAGAGTTGAAGATCTAATAGGTGAATAGTCGACTACAGTCTCGCAAGTTAGTCAAATGGGAGACCGAAAAACACAATGAAATGGTGTCTACTTGTGGGATACTGTAATAGGCCGATATCCGTGGTAGCATAAACATATAAACAACCCACTAAATGTTCCCACTGCTGGGTCTCGGGGCCTTCTCTCGCAAGGAGAGACCCAAGACCACAATCCACCAGCCGGCCCAGTTCTAGTTACATGTTGGTTTCCTCACGATGTTTTCCTTCACCGTTTTAAGTAATCGACATTACGCATATGACTTCAGTAGCGGTAGGACTCTTAGCAGAGTCCGCTTGGGGAAGTACCACATCTTTGCCAGTTATTCTACCGCTAAGCAGTAATGCGCAAACATTACTGTGTTCCGGTTTGAAGGGCAATGTTTCAAGAGAAATTACAGGGCTTAGAGATTTAACAACTTAGATCTCTGGGTGACGAGCGCGATGCAGTGCTAGGTAATGATTTGGACTCTTCATGTTCCAATAACTACGTGTCACTGTGTTGTTATGTGGCAGGCATGTTGTTTACCATCAGACACATGTCCTGCTCGTCTCGTCACTCTTTGTTTAAAAAAAAAGTGTTACTCCAAACTAGCTATATTATTTACTAATCTGTGTTCCAAATTTCAACCCGATTCGTGCGGTCATTCAGACGTGATTAAGCAACAAACATCTAAATAGCCAAAATTCACATTTATTACAATTCATTTAAGTAGGTTTTGGAATAGGAAAAATAATCAAAGCCGATATAAGTTATAAGCACCTACATACATAATATATCTCTAACACCTGACTAAATGGCTTATAGCTATTGGGTGTCTCTTTCGTTTATGGTTGAAACGAAAGAGATAACACAAACAATGACGTAAGCAAATATCTTCAAGCGAACATCTTCGTGTTGTTCAATTCAGACTTTCTATATAACAGACTTGTTGCTAAATAATCCAGTAACTTTGTCGCCTGAAAGTATGGAGAAGGATGCGTTAAATCCGGTAGATCTGATTTTTTGGGTGTATAGAGACAATTCTAGCGTCATATTGTAGCAAATTTAGTCTACTTTATAAACGCCATAAGAAAGATTTTTCAAAAACTAGTCGTTTAGGGTTATAATGGCCAACATTTGAAAAATAAACATTTTTTTCGATTTTTGACAAAGTTGCGTTCGTCGCTCGAGGTAACAAACTTGGGACAATCATTAAGCCAACATCATAAACAAGTCTGCAAAAAATCAGATCTACCGGATTTAACGCATGCAGGTAATGTATAAAGTTACTGGAGTAAAACATCAGACGTCTATCCTAAAGAGAGTATAGGAACATATCATAGGAACCAACGATAGAAGTGAGTACTTATAAAGGCTGGACTGATGGTTTCATCATCAACAGCCCACCAAATGTTCCCACTGCTGGGACTCGGGGCCTTCTCTCGCAAGGAGAGAGTTAAGGCCATAACCCACCACGCTGGCCCAGTGAGGGTTGGTGGATGACACATGACTTCGAAAGATTCTAGGTACATGTCGGTTTCCTCACGATGTTTTCCTTCACCGTTTTTAAGTTAGCGGCATTACGCACATGATGGTGGTTGATGGTTTACTTGGTGGCTGATGGTTTATAGGGTACCGGACTGGGTCAAAAATACACCATCCTAATTTGTCCTTCAGCTAGATCATGAAAAAATATTGGACACGTATTTTTTGTTTTTTCATAATATTAAAAATCGTCAAAGATATAGACTATCAAACTTCGAGAGTGGGGGGTCGCGACGTCACTCGTGAGTAAAAATCGTACTCACAAGTGACGTCACACGAAACTTCGAAGCGCTGTATCTTCGTCATTTTTTGTTTGTGAAACAAAAGAAAAAATACGTGTACACAGGGGGGCACAATAAGTGACGTCACGACTTGCGGAAATGAGATAGTCTAATTATCTATCACTTGTGAAAAAAAGAGAAAGAGATACTGATTTTCCGTCCTTATCACCGTGGCCGGCTTTTTCTCTGGCTAAATTACAAATCTGACATGGCGTTGCCATACAAAAGTCTGTTCAAAGCTCAGACTCGGATTTTTTATGTTTTATTAAATATTGTGTGTATTTAAAGAAGATTTAAAGCTTGTTTGTGAAAGACTGTTAAGAGATTGGTGATATTTATGCCAAACAATGTGCGTTGTGTAGTGTTATAAGCTGCAATAGCCTCTGTGAAAGAAAAATCAGTGGAATCTCATTTTACACGTAAGTAGACAATATTTGTTATGACGACTTGATAGAAATTCATATTAATGCCTTCTAGATATCTACGTGAATTAAATTTATACAATAACGGCAGTATCTAATCCAAAATTTGCAAAATATGTAAAATGTAAACATAACCTAAATAACGAAACAAACAAAAAAGTGTGACCAGTTATTTCTTACAAAATTACCCATGAAATATACAAGTCGGTACATAATTGACAGTTTATTTACTGACCGTTTACTAATAATACGTACTAGATTTTGCCTGCGGATTCGCATTTGTTAGTTTTTTAAGTGAAAACTTTCTTTGGCGCACTACATACAGATTTCTCGTGAGCCGTGAATTGAACTCAAACATCACGCTTGGGAATGAAATAAATCTTCGGGTGAACTCGGAGCTATGGCCACAAATGCGTAAACATTTTTAGATGGTCATGGCGTGTTACCATGGTTACCATTATACATATCTAGTCTAGATGGTCATGACGCTTCTGTTTCTACTCTACCACTGCCATTCCAACTCTTGTTTTCTGGAGTAGGAATTGCATCAAACTCCCATTAACTTACACTATCTCATCTCGCTAACAAGATAACATCATGCTTTTAGTATAAACCCTACTCACTACACCTACTTCATACCCACTCACACAAGAGACCTATATATTGTGTGCGTAGATATGAAGCTCTAAGCTTTCAAAATAAAAGATTATTCATACACATTTTCACCTCTGATTTAACCCTTTTGTTTGAACTTTTACAGAAATAATTATGCAACTTAAATGTATCACTAGATTTCTGGTAATAATTTGAGTTGTTTTATTTATTCAAATTAATTATTATTTCGCAGATGTGCCGTTCCGAAGAAGAGGATAAAAATATTGTGTGAATAATAAAGCAATATTTTTCATGAAGTACAGATTATCAAATAAATCAATCATTCTGAATTACCACAACATCTAAATAATAGTAGCCTGTCTACTACAACAAGGTCTACTAACATTGAAATGTTTTATACCTAAGTTCCGAGTTGCCCCGTGCGAAGCCTGGGCGAGCTGTTACTATGATATAAATATGACAGGCAAACTATATTTTTATAACGTTGAATGTAAAGTACAATTTGAAATAAATGTTTTATTGCCCTGTTTTTGATTAGGTATTTATTGAAGTGCCTCCTATTTTAGTTATATTATATTAAACCCCTTTTTAAAATGTAATTTTAGAATGCATAGAACACAGGCTGAATTCATCAAACTATCGCAGCACTACCCTTACCTAGTGGAATATTTTCTTTATGGCAATACTTTTTGAGTATTGAATTGAAAATTGAATTGAAATTGAATTGTAATTGAGAGAACGAGAAGCACTATAGTAGTCAGGAACTTTGTAACTCTATATTGTATTCCTTACTCTAAGGTGTACAATATTTTTTGGCAGTCTAACTGACGGACTAATTAGTTTTTTTGAGCGAAGCCGTGGGTTGTGGGCTCTATCCCCACCCAGTGCAAATATTTGTGTGATGAATACAAATATTTGTACTGTTCCATAGGTTCCTTGACGCGACCACGAGCAAAACAAGTTTTCTGTATAGTTTTCAGAGCTATCTACTCTTTATCCAACACAAATCGTAAAAAATACATTAAGGTGCGTCCCCCAACAAAACGAGTTTTTTGTCCAGTTTTAAGAGCTATCTACTCATTAGCCAAAACAAATATCAACTGGTAAAAAATACATTAAATTTCTATAACTTCTTGGCTTCAAAATGGTAGTTTTATTTTTTTGATAATGAACTTATTTTGTTTAAATAATCGCCTCACAACGAAACCATGAAAAAATTAAATAATTGTAGTTATCATGCATCTCCTCGAAAATCGTCCATTATTTTGATTTTGTACTTACACCAACGGAAAGACAATTCCATTACGAACATTTTGGTAGTTTTATTTTTTTTAAAAGACCAAAATCTGATTTTATAAAGAGTTTATTCTAAAATTTGAGCGTAAAACAGCGACAAATCCTACTGTTTCTCTCTAGCTCTTTCTTGCGGTGTGCGATAAGGTAAGAAATACTCAAGGTCATTTGCTCGGGGTACGCCCTTAAACTTCTACAAAATCTTGGCTTCGAAATGATAGATTTTTGTTATCGAATATTTTGTTTAGTTAATCGCCTAACAACAAAACCACAAAAATTATAAATAATTTCTAATAATTTAATGGATGTTACATTTTTAACTCGAAAAGTTAGCATTATTTTGATTCTGCACTTGCACCAACCGCAGATAGATAGGCCATTTAATTACGAATAGTATGGTAAAAATATTCTTTCAAAGGACCAATTATTATCTGCTGTTTATTATATAATCTTTTTTTTTAAATAAAGAGTGACGAGACGAGCATGTCATGTGCCTGATGGTAAGCATCATGCTCCTGCCACATAACAGCACAGTGACACGCAGCTATTGGAACATTAAGAGTCCAAATCGTTACCTAGCACTGCACTGCGCTCGTCACCCAGAGATCTAAGATGTTATATCTCTAAGCCCAGTAATTTCACTGGAAACATTGCCCTTCAACCCGGAACACAGTAATGTTTGCTCATTACTGCTTTGCGGTAGAATAATTGGCAAAGGTGTGGTACTTCCTCAAGCGGACTCTGACAAGAGTCCTACCACTACTAAACTGAACATTAAACAGTAACAAATCCTACTGTTTTTCTCATGCTCTCTCCTGGGGTGTGCGATGATGTAAGAAATACTCCAAAGTCATTTGCTCACGGTATGGCCTTAAAAAAACTCGCATACTATTTCCTAGCTGGATAGCTAACTAAATCGCAATCGAAACCAGAACTACAAAGCAAATTACCCCATTTCAATACAAAAGTCGAATAAAGAAGCCCCCATTTTAACAATAGAAAAATAATTTGAATAAACGACATAAAAACAGGAGACAACACAAAGGGTACGAAAAAAAATCGAACAAATATCATCTCACTTCCATAAAAATAATGATCCTCGAGCCGTACAATATCGGTTCTTATTCCGTCCTGTCCGACGCAGCTAATCCCCTGACCTCTTTTAAAGGGGGGAAAGTGTAGGACGTACTCAGAATGGGACTTGAGACTCCAGAATCTTGGGGCCCCGTTAGTGAAATGCAAACATTGAATCATTGAGTATTGATGAAGCGTATGATTCGGATGTCGATTACTAGATGGCGCCACTGTAAATTTAGCTCGCGCAAATGTTTTGGGGTTTGTGGTATTTCTCGGTGACGTAACTTTTCACTGCTAAAATAGTACAACAGGTTCAACATGTTTGTAAATTTATTTATTCCCACGTATCTTCCAAACGGCTCAATGGATTTTGACAATTAACATATCGTTAACATATCGTTAGATTCGTCGCAATCACCCAAGCCAAGTGTTCTTAGAAAGTATAATTATGTATCACATGGAGTTTTAGTATATGTTGATTTTTGGTAGTCGGATTTTTTTAATTGAAGATAATATTGAAATGTATAAATATTTCGACCAAACAATAAGGTGTTTTACTATATTAAACCCTTTTCTACTTGACTGAAGGCCTTAAATGTATGAGTATACTAGAGAAACTTGTCCAAGTAAATAAATAGATTATTATTACGACTATACTAGTAGCGCCCTACGATTTTACCCGCATAGTTACCGTTCCAGTGGTTTTCCCGCGTTAAAAATAGTCTATGTAGGTACTATTAGATGTTTTGAAATTTTGTTGTTTTTTTTAATTTGACGTATACAATCTGGGTCATGTCCCCTGTGACCCCTGCCCCTTCGGACCGCGCATTGCTAGACTGACTAAATCTCCGTAAGTTAGTAAGATTCAATACCTAGACAGGGGCTAGGGGTATCAAGGAGGCCCCATACCTCCAACTGTATTCAACTTACTCGGTTCCTGTACTTAAAAGGCAAGAGGAAAAAGATATCTTTGCAAAGAAAAGAGGCCGTAACAATCTCGATGTGTGAAAAGTTGCGAACTTCGTAACTCTGAGCTGGAGATTGTGAACTTGGCTTCAAGTTGGTTAAATTTATAATGTTGAGGATTTGTGATATAAAATTCGCGAGGTTAAAGAGCTTATTTCTTAACATTCGGGAAGTTTTCTGAATTTCTGAGGCCGGATATTGGGGCGAATCTAAATAATGAAATGCTTGTTTGTTTTATGTTACTTATCTTTTATTATATCAGTATCTTGGATTGCATAAACGATATGTTATTCATTTGCTTTTTAAAGCTATGCATTATTACCTAAAATGTTGGATGTTTTGCCAGAAGCACGCTACGTACTCTAAATTACGATCGGTAATTGTAATGTCGGAAAAACTGAAAAACGAAATTTAAATAACTCGAAAAAAATAAAATATATATCAAATATAATAATATAAGTTATTTATAGTGACATAGCCTAGAGTCAGTTTAAGGTAGAATTAAACTGAAACTGTTATAGAAACGATTTTCTAACCAGGAAAATAACATAAATTGCAGTCACAAATATTAAATTTCAATTAAAATTATCAAAGACCGTTCCAATACCCGTTTAAAAAGATGTTTGCCCAAGGAAAACGAAGCACATTAGTAGAGATGTGACGTTAATGTTTATTTATCGATAGTTTAGAATATTTATCGAATTGTGTCTCTACTTGTAATAATGAGAGACCAATCTGTGTGCTAGGAATAAAAATAGTTTAATGTAGTTTTTGTAGTTTAGATAACTAAGACGTTCCTTCTTGTGTCATGATGTTTGTGTTTGTACTGCTCCTAAACGACACACACACATTTTTTCATGTTATTAATAGATCGACACCTACTTCAAAAATCTTAACCCACAGAATAATTCAATGTTATAGATTTAATTATACAACAATTTTTGACGTATAAACTTAAAAATTTGGAAAATAAAAACCTTTTAAATGGAAAACCAGTTTTATTGGGTGTATTTTTCTTCACTTTATTCCTAAAGATTTTATAATTTGCATCTTTTGATTTGTTTTTATAAAATGTTACATAGAACAAACATATAGTTCAATCGATAACTTACTACTATACTGTTCGATCTTATAATTTTAGTCGATTTTAGAATTCTATCGCCGCATTCACTTTAATCGATAATGTCGCAACCCTAAGCCTTAGAATTAATCGAGATTCCCCGTAATTAGGGAAAGTAGAGGTTTATGAGCATAGTTTATGTATTTACTTAAGTAATTGTTTATGTTTATTGTGACTTGTGCCTGCCCTGAGGCGGTTGGAACTGGATATAATGGCTTTGTAATTTATGAACTAGCTTTTATACGTTTTTGCTGGCTTCTTTCGAAATTACAAAACAAAAGCATAAGTGGAAATATGTATATGTAAGTGCGAAACATTTTGTTTCAATGTTACAAGTATTGCGTGAATAAATAAACTCCACTTATTTAGCAATGTTCGGTTTGCACTTGATGTTGAGATTTAGCCTGGTGACGATGCGGTCGGCAATGGAACGCGCTTACCAAGAAGAAACTGATTTACTCCCAATTTAAAGACATCAATATTTGCTTAGTGGGTAGTAACTCTGCCTGCGAAGTCGAGGGTCGTGGGTTAGATTCCCATCCAGTGCAAATATTTGTGTGATGAATTCAAATATTTGGACTGTGTGTTTTTATGTATGTATTTAAAACTATACAAGTATTACATCCGCTATCTGGCCGCCATACAAGCTTTGCTTAGTTTGGGGTCAGATTGTGTGTGAATTGTCCGCCAATTTATTTATCAGGAAACCCCACTCAGACAACGAAAGCGTTCCACAACCTAGACGTTATTTTTACAAAAGTAGAGTCATACCTCTTCGATCGTTCTCCTTTGAAACATGAACCATGGAATGTCGCATTTTCGAACTACGATCTCAGACAAATTTTCTAAATGCCCAAAGGCTATGATCAGTCACATGGAAGAAAGGACAAGGTTAAAACTGATAAGCTAGCGACTTTTATACGATGTTGCAGCGACTTTGAAGTTTTTTTCGAACGAGGGTGTCGTTGTGTATGAATTTTTTGAAACGTCTCTCGATAGAATGAGAACTTATACTTTTTGAAGTGAAAACTTCTTTAGGCGCGCTAAAGACAGAATTTTCGTGGGCTGTGAAATGGATTCATCAATCGTCACGCTTGGATATGATAATGGATCGGATCGGATATGAAATCTTCGGGTAAACTTGGTAAAAACGGCCAGGTAGGTACCAGGGCAACAGAAACAGTAAAGAGTTTCGATTACCTACCTCCAATAGCCCAGCGTTTATCTCCAGATACCAGGACAACAGAAATATAAAAGAGTTGCGTTTGCCCCTAGGTACCAGTACCAGGGCAACAGCAAGTTTTCACTTCTATCGGCAGTTCCTATGACTGCCAATTTTTTTAAATCAACTTTGACTTTGTATAAAGTTCGGGACTTACGATACTGCAGACACAGATACAAACAGTTGTTCTACCGCCAAGTAGTAATGTGCAAACATTACTGTGTTACAGTTTGAAACGTTGCCCAATGTTTCCAGTGAAATTACAGGGCATAGAGATGAAACATATTATATCTCTAGGTAACGAGCGCAGTGCAGTGCTAGGTAATGATTTGGACTCTTCATGTTGAAATAGTTGTGTGTCACTGTGCTGTTATGTAGCAGGCATGTTCCTTACCATCAGGCTCATGTCCTGCGCGTCTCGTCACTCTAAATATTATACAATACAAATTAGTAGTAGGTTCTTAAAAATATACAAATTTTATAGTTTACCCTAACTTGTTACAGATGTGTGACCAGCCTACGATGTAGATGCACACCATGGGTAGTGTACACTGGCTGGTGCTGCCAGTGTTGGCGGCCATCCTGGCCCATGCTAGCGGCAAGCAGATCAGCGAGACGCTGCAGCGAGCGCTGTCGGCGGGCCGGGGACCCAGTCCTGGAGCGAAGAAGCTGCTGAACATCCCTGATGATGGAGGTATGGAGAACCTTTGAAATTGTTTTCACTTGTTTTTGGTCACATAAATGTCTACCATAGGTGCCTAAATGTTCATACAAGTGGGACTCTCCAGGGGAAGACTCTCCCGAATGGAGAGAGCCAATTGATAGATGATGCATGACCTAGAAAGATTCTAGCTACATGCCGGTTTCCTCACGATGCCTTCGCTATTTTTAAGTTAGCGCTGTCACGCACATCACTTCGAATAGACAGTGGTGCGCCTGGGGTTTTAAACGAAAGCTCCGGATTAGCTGTCGTCGTTTTCCCGAATTTCCCGAATGTGTTTTACACCCAACAAATTATCCTTGTTGCGGAAATCAGATTTTGTATAATCTCCGCGGGTCTGGTAGATGTGAATATTTCTACGAACGTATTTGATTATTTCAAAAATGTATACCTATAACCTCGAAAGATTCTGGAAACAAATCGACCCCCCGCCGAATTACTTCGAAAAAACGGTACAGCGCGTGAGATTTGAAACCGAAGCTCTGAATCGTCTGTCGCCGTTCTCCCGACTAGACCAGCCGTAACTTTGTAGTACAAAGATCGATGAAAACTAATCCTCAACTTACCCGTGACAACATTAGTGGAAGTTGCTTACGTCTACTGGACGAGAAAAACGTCGCGGCGTTTAGTTATCCCGTTTATAAGGGCCAGCGCAGACGTGCACGGCCCCTTGGGAGCAGGATGGATACTCCGGAACTTCACTGCAACCTATGGACTGGCAGTCAGTTATCGAGATCGTTTGAACGCATCAGGGGTGGAAAAGGCCGCTTGAAGTTTTTTTAGCATCGAGCGAAGGGTCGGGCAGGACATCTAGGGACATATCCTACTCACCCCGTCACCTCTGCATGATGGTAAGCAGCACCCCTGACAATAACAGTACGCTGTCACCTAACTATTGGAACATAAGAGCCCAAATTTCTACATACCGCGACCTTTGTTCCTGAAAAAAGCCATGGCAGTCTAGAGTCGAGATCCACAATCGTGATTCGAACCCCAACTGCACTAATGAGTATTATCCAATTATTATCCATTATGAGGAGTTTCCAAGTTCATATGTATGTACAAATTTGTTTTTTACCACTGGCTTTAATGGTGAAGAAACTGGCATTTTCCAAGAATCTTTCAGTCATTCAGCATCCGCACTAAGCCTGCGTTTTATGGTCTTGATTCTCACCTTGCGAGAGAAGCTCCCGAGTACGAGCAATGGGACCAAAAAGTAGGCTACATATGCTAAAAAGACAAGGCATCAAATAACAAGTCGGTCAGAGACTAACTAAAGTCATCGAGGCAACTCAGCGAATCAGCAAGCTGCAGTGGCTGAGGGGTAGCTGGTCTTATCTGTCGCAGAATCAATAACCGTTGGGGTAGATGGGTTCTAAAATGGAGACTACGAATCGGCAAACGTAGTGTGGGATGTACAAAAGACAGCTGGTGACAGTTGGAAATGGAAAGTCAAGCGAGGATGGGGCCGAGTGGCGTATTATTTTTGGAGAGGACTATGTCAGCAGCCAGCGAGTGTGGGCTGATTGTAATGATGATTAAGTAACACGGCAGTTTCACAACTGCCCCTCCCTCCACCGCCTCCAAACTTCCCCTATATTAATTAAGGAACTCCTACAATTACTGGGTTTGCTCTTTCCTGAAGAAAGTTCCCGTATCGCGGATTTCGGCCTATTCCCGGATATCGTTGGGGCGTATTATGGGCTTTTATGAAGCTATGGATTATATGCGGAAGTTTTAATCAGTTTTTTGACGGCCTGCCGGGAAAGGAAGGAGAATAACTCTTTCAGAATAAGTTATATAGAATCCATTGTTTTGTGTAGGATAAGCAGGGGTTGTATTCATAGAGTTTTGTACTCTTTGTAGATTCTGACCAAAAAACTACCGATCCTCTTTCAGTTATTCTATCGTCGTGGAGTATAATGTATTTGTGTTGTGATTTGGCAATATTTCCATAGAAATTATAGGACACTAGCAGCACCCCGCCGTTTCTCTCGCGTAGTTCCCGATACCCTTATTTTCTCGGGTTAAAAAGTAGCCTATGTGTTATTCCAGACCATCATCTAACTATGTACCAAATATCATCCAAATCCTTCCAGTGGTTTTTATATGAAAGAGTAACAAACATCCATCGACCCATACTTAAAAAGTTTCGTTTTTATAATATTAGGAGGATGAAGATAGCTCATTATATTAGGTCCAGATTGCTAAATAGTTTTTGATAGAAATTTAAACTATTCAGGTTCAAATAACTTCATGTTGGTAACAATTAGCTGCACGTATTGCTTACATTATTGTAGTGGTAGGACTCTGCAGAGGTCGCCTTCTCTCCCAGGCTACACCTTTGCCAGTTCTTCTACCGGCAAGCAGTAATGTGCTAATATTACTGTTCCGTTTTTAAGGGTTTGTTACGATTTAATTTTTTTAAATTTTTAATAAATGGTGTCGAGACGGGCACGACATGTGCCTGATGGTAAGCAACATGGTTGCCGATATTAGGTTATCACTTGACCGCCATTTCGGTATGCTAATTGACGATGCGGTTTACGATAGGGTTAAGATTACCTAAAAGTCGCCGACACACTTTCGATTTGAGGACACAAATATTCTCAATATCCATAAACATCAATAAAAAAAAAAAATTGGCAGTCATAGGAACTGCCGATAGAAGTGAAAACTTATAACTTGGAATTTGATACATTGCTTACCTTGGAAACTACACGGGTGTAACCGGAGGGCGTGGCCTCGCCACCAGAAATGCGTCAGCATTTCCCATTGGCTGATGCGTTTCTAGATGGCCATGCCATGATGGCCTGTCCACGCTCTTTCAGCATTTCCCATTGGCTGACATATTTCTAGATGGCCAATAGCCATGGTCTCGAATTTACCTGAAGATTTCTTATCATACCCGAGCGTGACGCTAGAATTCAATTCACGCCCCGCGAAAAATCTGTCTAGGCGCGCCAAAAGAAGTTTTCACTTCAAAAACTCAAGCAGCACATTCCACACCCTTCCAAATCTAGTAACTAATTGAAATTACAAGCACTTAATCCGTTTCTAGATATTCACCGCATTCGGAGCAATAACTTGGCATTAATTGATTTCTAATAAGCTTACTAAGTTATTAGTTAAGTTCTAGAGGCTTATTGTGCTAAGAAGCCAATCAAATTTATGCACCTGATTAAGTCGGTTTACTTAGGAAACTTAAATGGAGTTGCCGAGTTTTGTATTTCAAGCAGTTTAGATTAATCTATGTGTTAGGCTTTGTTTTGAATGACTGATTAGCAGACTGATAGACTCCACACAGTGTGGACACAAAATCCTTTTACGGTTTCCTTCAAATTATCACTTTAATTTAAGGTGCGTCCCCCAGCAAAACGAGTTTTTTGTCCAGTTTTCAGAGCTCTCTACTCATTAGCCAAAACAAATATCAACTGGTAAAAAATACATTAAATTTCTACAATTTCTTGGCTTCAAAATGGTAGTTTTCGTTTTTTGATAATGAGTTTATTGTTTACATAATCTCCTCATAACGAAACCATAAAAAATAGAAATAATTGTAATTATCATGCATCTACTCGAAAAAACCGCCATTATTTGGATTTAATACTTACACCAACGGATAGGCAATTCCATTACGAACATTTTGGTAGAAATGATTTTTTCAAAAGACCAAAATCTGATTTTATAAAGAGCTTATTCTAAAGTTTGAGCGTAAAATAGCGACAAATCTTACTGTTTCTCTCTTGCTCTTTCTTGCGGTGTGTGATGAGGTAAGGAATGGTCAAGGTCATTTGCTCGGGGTACGCCCTTAAAAACCTGACTGCAAAAATAAAACATAATGTAAAACAATATACTATCCAAGGACAATTGGGTGATTAAGACGAATCAAACGATATCTTAATTGTCAAAATCCATCCAACCGTTTGGAAGATACGGTCTAAAGAATTTTACAAACATACAATATATGCGCGAAAAACATAACCCTTCTTTAAAAAAAAACAACATATAAAAATCCCACTTCATAACCACACATAGGCAGTCATAAGCCAAAAATAAATTAATGTAATTGTTATATAAGCGCTAACCACTCATATATTTAAAGTCAGTGCCTACTACGTCAGGTGACCACAGGCGATGAGTCCCACATATGCACCCTACTACCTCGATTATAGTGGATAGTTTTGTTTAGCAAAAGCTTCGATTTCTTTTCTATAGAAAAGCCTACTACTAGGATAGTTTTACTAGCCTTTTACTAGAATACTTGCAACTGTCGACGGTTTTACCCGACTCCGTTATTTACTTATAGTAGCGTGCATACTTGTTATTTACATACTATCAGACTATAATCTATATGTGTTCCAAATTTCAACATGATCCGTTCAGCTGTTTCGACGTGATTGAGTAACAAACATCCAAAACTTCGCATGCACAATAATAAGAGGATATAATATCGAATGGAATGAATATATGTTATGTACATTGCTCTTACAACATAATTTTTATTTAAATAAAGAGTGACGAGACGAGCAGGACATGTGCCTGATGGTAAGCAACATGTCTGCCACATAACAGCACAGTGACACGCAGCTATTGGAACATGAAGAGTCCAAATCATTACCTAGCACTGCACTGCGCTCGTCATCCCGAGATCTAAGTTGTTATATCTCTAAGCCCTGTAATTTCTCTGGAAACATTGCCCTTCAAACTGGAACACAGTAATGTTTGCACATTACTGCTTGGCGGTAGAATAACTGGCAAAGGTGTGGTCCTTCACAGGCGGACTCTGCCAAGAGTCCTACCACTACGAAACACCTATCTTCTTACAATATCTACAACAGACCTATCATCACATTTTATCGTTATCCTTTCTTATTAGACATTTTGAGTAATTAACCTTCCACAAAAAATTATGTCATTCTCCAACGTAGTCTGAAACTTTTAAGCGATTAACCCTTAATTACCCAACCCTTTATAAGCCACTCCGAAAATGTCAAATCACTTGTAACCGCGAATTTTTACCAACTTCAACGTGATTACGACGAGCTGTAATAAAACTGAAGTCACAATGACAACGATTCATTGTTCGACATTACTCATCGCGAAATGAGATGGACATTTTTTAGAATTTTTACATTTTACCAACTTTTGCCGACTTGAGGGTTGACGGAAATTTAATCTTTAGTCGAGACATTTTATTATACAACTAGCAATGTTAAGCGGTTTTACTTGCGTTTCCGTTGCCGTTATTTTCAGGGATAGAAAGTAGTCTAAATTATTTCAGACTTAAATATATGCTCCAAATTTTTACCAGATCTATTGAGACGTTCCGATGTGATTGAGTTACAAACATCTAAACTTTGACATTTATAATATTTAGTAGCGACGCCTCGTGGTTTTACCCGCTTAGTTCCTGTTACCGTTATTTTTCCGCGCTAAAAAGTAGTCTGCAGATGTGTTATTCCAGACTATAATCTGTGTTCCAAATTTCAACCTGATCCGTTTAGATGTTCCGACGTGACTGAGCAACAAACATCTAAACTTTCGCTCACATTTATAATATCAATAGGGTAGTAGAATAAACAAGGTCTACGTTCCAAAAAACCTGTTTATGTAAAGTGCAAAAAGCACACCAAATAGGTTATCTATCAAAGCTATTACCTCCATTTAAAGGTTTCCAAATTGTGAGAAACTAGAACCAGCGCTACGACAAAAAGTTTTTCCATTCCCACAAAGGTTAATCATTCAAAAAAGAACTAGAAGGTAAATAGGCATTTTGTCCCCGAAATCAATTTAATAGCGTCGCCGTTCAATCTCGCTCATCTTTCGAGATGTAGGCCACAATATCCATGACTGTACAGAAAAAAAAGAGACGAAGTAAACCTGCGCAAATTGTGGACCAAATGCTACCAAATTCGGATGAACCTTGGATATGTAAATTAGATGTGGATGGTCAAGCATGTTGAATTTGGTAACTGTGATCGTGTATTTTGAGTTTGAAGAATGATTGAAGTGAAAATTTCTTAAGACACTTGAGCTAATGTTGGTTGGGGAAAATCTTAAGAATTTGCGTCACCGACTTTCCAATGTGGCGGCTTAGTATTGGAGCAGCGGATTTAACATCCAACATGGTCGCCACCACAAAATGTAATAGTTTAAAAAAAATGTTTATCCTACAAAATACGCTCCACCGATTTTGACTTTTAAACGGGATTATTTTGGCAACGCTCTTTTCTAATCTTTCGAACAAAAAATATTTTTTTAATCATACAGAATAGATCAACATCGGAAAGGCTTATGTCCAGCAGTGGACGACAACGGGCTGGTGATGATGATGACGATGATGACAGAATGGATGGGGTAATCCAAAGTTAAGAGGTAACAAATATAGACAAACAGTCGAGCTGAGAAACTCTTTGACGTCGGCTGAAAAGTTTGATCGTGAGAACAGATCACTGTCATTTGCAAACCGTACGGTAGCCACGTCATATCTACGCATTGTTTCATCCGTTGCGCTACCAAATTCATAGTAAACTAATTATGGGCGAGTCACGACCCAAGACGGCCTGAAAGGGCTTTTTATCTCGGAGACTGATTGCTGAACATTACTCAGCTTGTTTTTTGTGTCGCTCTCGATTCACTGGCGGTAAGTTCCTTTTAATGTTCGGGGATTGATGACCCCCTATGGAAGGAGTTTAACTTGGTTATGGATATTGGCAAATTTGCTAAAGTTTTTAGTATCTCTTGCTATACGTGTCGGTGAAGGGACCTGTAGCAAATGCAGAAAGTCAGTTCCATAGGGCAGTCCTTGACCCAGTGCGCATCGCTCGTTTGGTAACCCTGGCCACCGATAGCTTGGACCCTGCCTCGCACTCTAGTTTTTAAGGTTTTTGTAATCTTTTTATTCTATACAAGCGACCCACTCTGGCTTGATGGAATTGGATGGTAAAAACCGATTCAGTCACGATTTGAAGACACCCACATTGTTACCATCGGAAAACCCACCCAAACCCACTCACGCAACGCCTGATGTTATATCACAAAAGTAGCGTCTCAAACCTTTTCGTACGATATTTTGAAACGTCAGCCATGAAACGATGTCGCTTTTTTCTGTACCTTAATTTTTTATTCTGTATTTTCAATGTGAATCTACGAAAACGTTGTTAATATTCGATCGGCATTGTCTAAACGAGTTATCGTCCGATATGAGTTCGGCTCAAAAAATGTTTGAAACAATTTTCATTTCACCGCCGCAGTGAACCGCCGTGAAATGCCGTGAAATTGGCTCCCTCATAACGTTTTAAAGAGGCAGAAAGGTGCTCCAACAATGCGTACGGACAGAATAATTTGCAAGTTATTCAAATTTGTGGGACGGAACTATTCAGACGGCGAGATTTCGGGCGCGACACACGAACTTCCAGATTTTGGAATAAGTTTGCTGAGTTTTTGTAGGATAGGATGAAGGTCGGAAGAAAGGAAGCTTAGTGGGCAGACAGACATAAGGAAACACTTTGTTATGCACACCAGAAAAATGACAGACAGTCTATATTATTTTAAAAATTAATCTTTGTCTGTACGTCCTTTTTGGAATCGAACTGTGATGATCTTTAGCAACGTTGTTGGGCATGAGCCAGAGAAGGTTTCTGTGTTGGTAGGTTGGTACGACCAATTTTCGACAGATGGCGAAGCAAAGCGCAGGGTACATCTATGTAAACATTAAAATAGTAAATACAGTTACTTACTAATAGTGTAGTTTTTGGTACGCTGGTGGTGGTCAAACGTTCCCTGCCGCCACTGAGCTATGATCTTTTCCTCTTGTCGCATGATTTTGTACGGCATTGCGAAAGCTATTACGTATGTCGGTGACGTGAACCCCTTAGATTTTCCACTACAATAAAATGGTCCACAAGGCTAAAAGAGTTTCACTTAAAAAATAAGATATTGTAATCTTAATTTTTTAAGTGAAACTTTTTTAGCCTTGTGGACCATTTTATTGTAGTGGAAAATCTAAGGGGTTCACGTCACCGACATACGTAATAGCTTTCGCAATAACGTACAAAATCATGCGACAAGAGGAAAAGATCGAGGGTTGCAACCTCTTCTTTTCATCTGCACTCAGTTAGACTGCTTACAAGTAAAGACATAGTGCTGAATTTTACTATCGTATACCCTTCTATTATCCTATATAGGCCTTCTGGTGGTTCATATGACCCGTACATTTTGTTCACGGACCTGTAATCTAAAGTTGGGGTCAAAAGTCAAATGCAGAGGGCAGTTATCCTTGCCACAGTGCGCATCGCTCGTTTGGTAGCCCTGACCACCGAATGGTACGATGTTGTTTGAAATCCCGTAAAATCTTTCTACATAGGTCTGCTAGAGGTTCAAATGACCTATCATTTTTTGACACGGGCCTGTCTATAATTCTTTTTAATTAAGTAACAAATCTCATCAAAAGAACCGTGTGTCAGCTCAGCATCAGACCACCTGCCCGTCCAGACGGATCTCTATTTATATATAGATACATTACCGGCTCACCACCGCCGCTTAACGAGGCCGGCCCATAATCCGCGCAATGTAAACGCGACGGTTACTTCCACCGAATTTACATGTAAAATGGTACAGCCAGAGTTATGCAGATCCTCGGGAAGTCTCGTGGAAATAGAATCGCCCGAGTTACCGTTACTTAGTCGTACTTAGAGTTGGTAGCTTGTAGTTTGTTAGTTATGATGTTGTACGGATATAAGTTGCGAAAATCTTTTATGTTTATAATAGTGGTAGGACTCCTTAGGGTCCACCCGAGGCAATACTACACTTTTGTTAGCTATTCTACAGTCCGCGAGGTATAAGCTGAGCTTTGCATTAGTGTGAGTGATCACATGCATACGCATCTATTACCAAAAGTACAGTCAGACAACAAACTCTTAAACAACAAGCTGACATTAACTATCCAGGATCAATATGGTCATTGCGAAAAGAAGTATCTCTTTTAGGATTCAAATGGTCAAGGACAGAGAATAACAGAAAAATTTTAATGGAAAAGCATGAGATCCGTCACCTACGTATAACTTATTTACTTAAAATTTCCGAATACCGTATTCAGGGCAGGCCTATCGTTTATACCAATATACAATTGATACTGCATAATAAACAACGATTTATTGAATATAAAATTGACACCTTATTAAGAGAACATGGTCACAGCGTCCTGCGTCTGACTGTACTTTTGGTGATCACTCACACTAATGCAAAGCTCAGCTTATACCTCGCGGACTGTACCGCAAAGCAGTAAAGTGCAAACGTCACTTTGTTCCGGTTTGAAGGACAATGTTTTCAAAGAAATTACAGGGCATAGGGATAATTCGTCTTAAATTGAATCAGGATGAATGTTAACAAAATGGACCGCATTTTATCCAAAATCGTCATTTAACGTCAAGTGAAATCATTAATTCTGCTGTACAGCTACAAATACATATACTCTTATATTGGTTTTCAGAGTTTTCTATTAACTGTAAAGCTAGTAAGAATAACATTTTTATGCATATAGGAACTGCCGATAGAAGTGAAAACTTATAACTCAGTTTTTTTTTTAATTCAAAATTGCTACTCCACAGACTCCGGGGTCCGTGACTTTTGTCATTTCAAATCTCATTTATTTTTACATTTTTCTTGGATAATCAGAAGAAGAGGGAAATAACTCAGAATTTGATAACTTGCTTTGGAAACTACGCGGGTGAAACCGGAGGGCGTGGCCATGAGCATGCGTCAGCATTTCTAGATGGCCAATGGCCATGATCCCGAGTTAGCACAAAGATTTTTTTATAATTCCCGAGCGTGACGCTAGAATTCAATTCACAGCCCACGAAAATTCTGTCTGTGGCGCGCCAAGAGAAGGGTTATCTTCAAAAATTTTAGAGCGGCAGGCGGGATCAAAAGCTACTACCTCACAATGCCATCCCATCACTGCGCCACCCCGGTACGATTTTACTGAAAACTGGTACACTTACGCATTAAGTCCGCGCATTAATTACACACATTACACGGCGTCACGATCTAGATCCGAGGCCCGGTTAAACAGTAAACCAACAGTTTATTGCTGTACAATTATCGTCCGCGATAAATCCGGCTCGAAGGACCAATAAAATGGCGGCGAGAAGCGCGGGAAAACCGAACTTCGTTATAGCGGAAGGAGGTTGGCTGCCGCGCGCTTGTTGATTTTTGTGGTTAAAATTGCTAACTCAATAGATAATACATGTATTATGTGTCTAACAAAATGCTTTGATAAATTGTTTCTGTAAGTTGTTGAGAAATAAATGCCAAAATCGTACTAAAATTAAAAACGCGTAAATTTGTAATAGGTAATGAATGGAGTATATTTGTTACTCTATCACGAAAAAACTATTGAAGGAATTTGGATGAAATTTGGTACATAAATAGATAACGTTCTGGAATAAGACATAGGTTATTTTTTATCCAGGAAAAATAACGGGATTGTGAACTACGCGATTAAAACCTCAAGGCGTTGGTACTTAAAAATAATAATATGTTGTGTCGGTGAACGTGCTTATAGCGTAAAAGCCTGGACCGGAGCTTAAAAGACTTTCGCTAGAGGTTAGATGAAGGGTCAGATGAACGTGGAAGTTATTCTCGACACAGCGCGCATCGTCAGGAGGCTCCTCACTCTGCCGCCCTAACCACCGGTAGCTCGGGACCTGCCCCACTCCTGATGACAGTCTAGGTTTAGATTTTTAAGTAGTTATACAGGGTTATTGGTAATCAGCCTGCATCCTTTTAAGGGGATGTTAGGTACATTCAATACGTCAACTTTTGTTCTACAGTTTTTAAAAAAATATGTTTTTTTTTCTTTTACAAAATAAATAAAAATTTCATTTCCACGGTCTAAAAGTATCGAACTCTTCGTAACAATTCGTAACGAGAGAGCGTACGATCTTTAACGCGCAAAAAATGATGTATCGAAGTGAATAAACACTAAAAAGTCGCTAAACAGTACAAAAAAGGGCAACAAATACAATTTTTTTTGGGTTGTCTATTAAGTTTTAACGAAAGTTGTAGAACAAAAGTTGTTTGTTTAAATATACAGAACATGCCCTTAAACGGGTGCAGGCTGATTACCAATAACCCTGTATATATAAATGTGGTGAAAGCTTATACTTAATGTCGCTTTATTAAAAACGGTGCAGGAAAATTTTCTGAGGAAACTGATATTGTATGTTTTCTTCTTCTTGATCTTGTTCTTCTTTCTAGATTATTTCGAGGTCATGCATCGTCCACCAACCCGCACTGGGCCAGTGTTGTGGATATTGGGCTTGACTCTTTCCTTGGCAGAGAAGGCCCAGAGTCCTATCAGTTGGGGCATTTAGTGGGGTAGTCTATTTAACTATACTAATATCACAGTAGAAATACTACCAGTAGTTCATCGTCTTTGATCTTGGGAGAAACGCCGATAATGTCTAGTAGGGTGGTCGCAATTTTAATAACGTGACACCAAAATAAAATTAAAACATACGGAAGACGTCAGCCCTGAGCTGTGCTCCTGCAATACTAACATTGTAATTTAGGCAATGCATGAGCGCGTTTCCCGCGTCTCACCCCGCACGCCCCGCACGATTGCCCCGTCTAGACGGCTTCGTCTAACGACTGTATGATTTAATAGACTGTGCTAATATTAGAATGCTGAAGAGGTTAGATATATTTATTTAAACGAGGAACTACTGGACCGTTTCAAAAATTATTTCACCATTGGATATTGTACGTGATCCCTGAGCGTAACTATTAGCGTATATGCACCACGTATATTACGTACCACGGTCGGAACCAGGGTGGAAGGCTAGTTTTATGAGAAAAGTATCGAGTGTGGGGGAGACCTTAGAGCAGCAGAACTTGTAGTTCTGTTGCAAACACGTTTAATTGTTCACTTTGTTCAGTTTAATTAATGCTCAGGTTTGCTTTTGCTGCTAATACGACGCAGGAGGGGTTTAGCTACAGATCAGTATTCCCAGCTGTATGTTGTGTTAGAGAAAAAAAGTACCTTAAATCGAAATAAAACAAATTTAAAACATTTCCGAGGGCGCTCTGTTGTTAAGACGCGTGCCCAAAATGTTGGCTTGTATTTGGCCCAACGTATAAGCATTACCATTCAGTGTGGTAATGGTGCCAGCATGCTGGCTAACTTGTTAGCTTTCAATTGGTAGTAGGCTAGATCTAGAGCTGGGGCTCTATGTATTTAGTGTAAATAGTTTGTTAAGTATGTAGTAAGTATGGTATAGTTCTTACTGTGGTGAAGTTTTGTTAGTTATTAAAGGCTTCACCCATTATCCCTAAATATACATAATATATTATTTACTATTGTAAAGTTGAATGTAAGTTCGTTTGTTACGCTTTAACGCGAAAACTGCTTAACCGATCATCATGGAACTTTGTATACATATTCTTTGGAGGTATTAGAAGTAACATAGTCTACTTTTTCTCCCAGGAAAACGGGATCGGGAAATAAGCGGGGCACAGCTAGTAATATTATAATTTCATCATCATCATCATCAGCCGCAAGACGTCCACTGCTGAACATAGGTCTCCCCCCTAGATTTCCACAACAAACGGTCCTGCGCAACCTGTAACCAGTGGTTTCCAGCGACCTTTGTTAGGTCATCTGTCCATTTAGTGGGAGGCCGTCCAACACTGCGTCTTCCGGTTCGTGGTCGCCACTCGAGAACCTTTCTTCCCCATCGGTTGTCAGTTCTGCGAGCGATGTGGCCTGCCCATTGCCACTTCAGCTTGCTTACTCTTTGAGCTATGTCGGCCACTTTCGTTCTTTTGCGAATATCCTCATTACGGATTCTGTCGCGCAAAGAGACTCCGATCATAGCTCTCTCCATAGCTCGCTTTGTGACTTTGAGCTTTGTTATGAGGCCCACAGTTAAGGACCATGTCTCAGTTCCATAAGCCATCACTGGCAACACGCACTGGTTAAAGACTTTTGTCTTTAGGCATTGGGGTATTTTGGACTCCGAGTCCGAGTATATATATCGAGGATATCCGAGTTGGATTCTTCGCTGGACCTCTTTGTCAAAGTTGGATCTACCTAATTGGATCTTTTGACATAGGTAGACAGACGTATTCGTCAACAACTTCGAGTGTGGTATTCCCAACATTAAAATTTTTTATTATAATTTAGTATTGGTATATTATCGGATCCGTTTCGATGACTACGAGTATGGTCGTGATCGTTAAAGTGACGGCTGGTCTAGGCTCGAGACCGCCCACTGCTGATCCGGAGACCCCCGGGTTCAAATCACACGCGCACCACTGTCTTTTCGAAGTCAAGTGCGTAATGCTGCTAACATAAAATAGTGAAAGAAACGTGAAGAAACCGACATGTACCTAGAATCTTTCGAGGTCATGTGTCCATCCACCAACACGCCTTTGACCAGCGTGGTGGATTATGGCCTTGACTGTCTCCTTGCGAGAGAAGGCCCCGAGTCTCAGCAGTGGGAACATTTGGGGCAGCTTATCATTGTGATCTAACATAATCTTGTATCTTTTTTGTTTGTGAAACAAAAGAAAAAATAAGACTACAATATTTTTTTTAATAATCTATTTCACAGCCTAATTAGTTGTTTATTATTCATCACGCCTATTGCCTATTAACAAAAGCGACAAAATTCTCTAACTATTGATAAAAAAATATCCCAAAATAAACAAGATCACAGCATTTCAACGAAAAGCGTGGAAACCTTAAAATTACGACTCAGAGGGCCAACGTAAAACAAACATTGAAATTTATACCCTCATTCCGTCTTAAAATAAACGATTATCGCTTAAATCATGCTTTTACAGACCCTAAACAAACGCAAGTACATCTAAACCATTCTAATTTTAACATCAAACCTATTCTGATCTGTTGTAATTTGAAATGGAGATTAAATAGGAATTTAGGTTAACACGGTCTATATGGGACCACGTCGACGCTTTACATCAGGTGAGATGACAAATACTACAGCTACGAATGTACATACATACATAGGTCAATATTTCCAGACAAATTGTGTTTTTTTTTTACTTATATATGTGTACACTTCACCGACATCTCGCCTGATGTTAAGCGACGATGCCGTCTACGATGGAGCGTGTTTAGTGTTTACCTAGAAGAAACCGATTCGCTCTCGATTTGAAGACACTATGATTGTAACCATCGGGATAAACCCACTCAGGCTACGCATTCCACAGCCTAGACGTTCTTATCGCAAAAGTAGAGTAAAACCTCTTCGTTCGTGTCTTTGAAACATCAACTATGAAACGACGAAGCTTTTTCGAGCTACGAGCAGTCATTAGACCAGTTGTACATAGTTCAGATAAGTTGCATATCTGTAGGTGGCAAGCATAGTGCAGTGTTTGGTAGGGATGTGGACTCTTCATGGTCAAAATGCTGCGTGACACTGTCCTATTATAAGTAGGCGTGTTGTTTACCATCAGACGCACGTCGTGCTCATCCCGTTACTTTTAATTACAAAAAAGATGGCTTATTGTTTTCGATACCTAGTAATAAAACGTACCTACTTCGCCTCTGACTGAATCTTCTAGCGGTATTTTTTATCAATTTGTAGCCAAATGTCTTGATTTATCTCTTGGCTTAGTTGGTAGTAATCATACCTTCGAAGCCAAAGGTCGTGGTTTCGATTTCCACCCATTGCGAATATTTGTGTGATAAATACAATTATTTGTTTTGAGTCTGGGTGTTTCTATGTATAACTAGCGGCCCGCTCCGGCTTCGCTCGAATAATAACCTAGATATCAACTGCAGCGCCATCTGCCGGGCTGATTTGAGAATCTAAACCTTCCAGGGCCCTACCCAAACGTATACAAAAAAAATCATTCAAGTCGGTCCAGCCGTTTAGGAGGAGTTCAATAACAACGAAAAGTGGCATTGATTTTTATATAAATAGATAAGTACGTACGTATCTGAATCCAATCTAAAACCAAATCGGTTCAGGCGTCTTCCAGTAATCAGTGAAAATACTTAAAGATTTCGTAGAATTGAAAACCTCCATAGAGTCGGTTATATACACAACATAATTTAAACTTCATCTGATCCTTCAAGGGTATAATTACTTGCATTATTAAAGGGTAGACGCGAAATTCTCGTATTACAAAGATGGCTCTACCGAGAGCCCTCTGAACAACAACTGTAGTCCAACTTTTTGGTAAATTAGAGGGCCGGGTCAAAAGTTTTTTCTTGCCTTAAGGTGAGTTTCAGAGACTACAGTCCACTACGTCGAGTCGCGGGAACTTCAACCTTCATAACAGATTTGTTGCTTAGCTTCGTATTATAAGTAGTAGTGGTTGAACTCTTAGCAGGGTCCGCCTGTGGAAGTACCACACCTTTGCCAGTTATTCTACCGCAGTAAAGCGCAAACATTAGGTACTGTGTTCCGGTTTGAAGGGCAATGTTCCCAGTGAAATTACACGGCTTAGAGATATAATATCTTAAATCTCTGGGTGACGAGCGCAGCGCAGTGCTAGGTAATGTTTTGGAGTCTTCATGATCCAATAGGTGCGTGTCACTGTGCTGTTATGTGGCAGGCATGTTGCTTAACATCAGCCACATGTCCTGCTCGAACACAGGAATGTGTGCACATTACTGCTTGGCGGTAGAATAACTGGCAAAGGTGTGGTACTTCCCCAGGCGGACTCTGCTAAGAGTCATACCACTACATTTTCTACCAAACAAAAAAATAATCATCAAAATCGATTCTCAATTATCGTTACATACATAAAAAAACATACAACCGAATTAAGAACCTTGTCCTTTTTTGAAGTCGGTTAAAGGGAAAATCATTTCGAATATAAATGAAGATTCTTTTCCACATTCGGCGAAACCCCTCGAGGTCAGTGAATTTCGACCTCAACCATAGAGAATGTTTGAAATAATTTCAGGGGTTGCTCTTGGCAGTCAAGGATTGTAATATAGGGGTTTTTGTACTTTAAAAGGGATGATAATAAGGGTTTTATAGATCTTCTTCGCCAGGTTTTCGTATTTGAGGCTTTGTAACAACGTACTTAAGTTAAAAGGTTCGTTGGCCTTTTCCACTTGAGGGTCTAAGAGATGTGAATTCGACTGGACGATTCCTATTATGAAAAAGGTACTCTTTGCCCTGATTTTTTTATTTAATCACTTTGTTATAGCGAAATTTGCTAAAGATGGGGTTACATTAAAAAGGCTTTAAGTAGGACACTTCACATCATGCAATGGACAGTGGATAATGTCTAACCTATCCCTCTAATATCCCACTAATATTATAAATGTCAAAGTATGGATGTTTGGATGTTTGTTGCTCAATCACGCCGTAACGTATGAACGGATCGGGCTGAAATTTGGAATACAATTAGATTATAGTCTGGAAGAACATATAGGCCACTTTATATCCCGAAAAACAACGGGAACTACGCGGGTAACACCGCGGGGCGCTGCTAGTCTTAATATATAAAATCCAGTGTATGTTTGTTTCCTGTAAATGAATTACCAAATTAATGATGGACACGAAAGTTGGTATTTTTGAGTACCTAATTTGGTCTAACTTGACAGATAGTATAGTTTTTATTGCGATTAATGGTCTTCAAATGTTAATTTCCGAGTTAGCCGTGAACGGACCGCTAGAAGATTATAAAAACAAGGAAAAAACATAGCCTATGTTATATATTTCAATGTAGCAATCAGTATAACTTTCTGCGTTACTTGTAGACCAACAAAACATACCGCTTCGTTCGAAACAAGCATAAATCAAAAGTAGTTATAAAGCAGTCCACAATACGTTCTCACTGCTGAGACTCGGGCCTTCACTCCACTCCCCATGATCCCACATGAATGACCTCGAAAGATTTTAGGTACAAGTCGGCGGCCTCGCAATGTTTTCCTTCACAATTTTAAGTTTAAATTAGCGGCATTACGAAAATGACTTCGAAATGATAGTGGTGCTCGAGGAATTTGAACCCGGATCGGCGGCCGCCGTTCTCCCTACTAAGACCAGTTGTAACTTTCTTAAAACTTAACGTTTGAAACAAAATGTTGCGTTATTAGATGATACAATATTGTGCGTTACTGTTACTACACAACATACAGCTTCGTTTGAAACAAAATGTTGCATAATTAAGTGTTACAATCAGTATGTTCATCTTGTTGCTTTGCTTGTAAACCAACAAAACATATTTTTTCACTTGTCAATTCTGCTTGTAACAAATTGTATTCAATAGAATCCAATATAATCCGTTGTATACCGGCTGTGAATGGATGGCTGACATGCCTCCATGTCAAAGGGCTCTGGAGAGCAGGGTCAGACCATATTACGTGTCGCCATGGAGATCATGTTGCTTTGTTATTTGCTATGACACCTTGGGTTGAGGTATGTTTGAATAACTACCACTATGTGCAAACTTGTATTTTGAACCCTATGCGTTTTATGTTAATCTAAAGCTGGATATGCGCTAGGTATGTGACTAGGTAGGTAGGTATGACTTCAGAGGCCAACAGCCATTGAAAGTTTGAAAAATCATTATTTTAGATTGACATTTCTTTGTAACCTGTTGTAATTTTGCTTGTTTGCTTGTTTATGCTTGTAACACAAATATAATGAATATAAAGTACCTTTGCTTATCCTTTTTGGTAATGGTTATTTTTATCTTTTTTTTCTTCTAATATAGGTAGATTGTTGGTATGAGCAAGACATGCGCCTGATGCTAAACAACACGCTAGCATATAAAACTGCCTGAGTAACAAGGACTAATGGTAGCCGCCAACCGACAGAGTTTTAAAAAACAAAACCATATTTGAACATTTTTACATGACATTACAATTTTATTGGAATGTGATAAAAAGATTATAAGATGTGCGAAGTAGTGTGAACTCTATATCCCATAATAGGTCGGTCCTGTGTCGTGGTAAACAGCTCTTAATAGATTTGCAATTAAAATATTCGTTAATTAATACCTTAATTGTTTGTGATACATTTTCCAAAGAAACTCACCTTCGTTTTCATAGCAACATAAATAAAGAAAGCTAACACGTAATTCAACCCTAAATCTATTGTCCGGCTTTGAAAAGAAATGTCCATTCGCACTCATATATCGGCCGATTGGTCCGTAGACTCGTCCACAGACAAGGATTTACGGCTGGCTACTTTATTTCGGTCTGCGGAGACTTATGCCGTTACGTTGATCGGTGACAGAGTGTGGCGGTTAATTTTTGTTTTACCTATATTTTTGCGGTGCGGAGGTGTATTTTTGGGATTTGGGATGTTTTCGTGGTAAGTCTGTTTTGAGGTTATAATTCTATTGGCGCGTTTCGCAAAAATATGAGAGTGAACTTTTAAGTCAGCGTATTAGCAGACTGAAGTGGCAATGGGCCGCTCACATCTGTCGCAGACCCGATAACCGTTGGGGTGGACGGGTTCTGCAGTGGAGACCGCGAATCGGCAAACGAAGTGTAGGACGCCCTGAGACTAGATAGAGTGACGACATAAGAAAGACAGCTGGTGGCGGTTGGAAACGCAAGACCGATGATCGGGCTGAGTGGGGTATTATAGGAGGGGCTTATGTCCAGCAGTGGATGAACATGGGCTGATGATGATGAACTTTTAACGATGTGCCAAAAACGAAATGTTGAAGTTGGCTGACAATAGCCATGATGATTAAAAGGAAATAATTAGTATGTCGGTTAGAATATTAGAAAATATTGTACACATGAAAATACTGATGTGAATGAAATATACTTCACGACCTAGTTAGTTTTCAAAATTAATTACATTTAAATATCGATTGAGTCGTTTCAATGCTAGAACACCATTAGATAAATGTATATAGTACCATCTACACCCGGCGCTTTTACCCGCGCCATTGTCGTTCTCGTTATTTACCAGGGATAAAAAGTAGCCCATCGAGACTAGGTATAATTTATGTTCCAAATTTCAACCCGATCCGTTCAGACATTCCTACGTGTCCGAGCCACAAACGCCCAAACTTTCGATTTTATAATATTAGAAGTGGAATCTAAACAGTAAGGTTAAAATACTAAAGCCAATGTCAAAAAGACATTATATTATTTTTGAGCTAATCCCAATGACGTTTACAGAACTGAAATTTCGCGTGAAAGCGTTCTCGCGTACAATTCATAAATTGACAAAACGCGGGTAGATCACAAAGTTTAAACGCTATTCACATCTACCCGCCGCATGTTTACTATCAACTCTGTTTGATCTAAGTATTAGTTTTACGGTGCTCGTTATTGCGAGTATGGTAATAAGTGTTTATGGTTTCGTTGGCAGGAAATGGTTTTAGAGTTCTATTTTGGAAATCAGTTTTTTATAGCCAGAGCGTCACCCACATTATTTTTAAATCACGTTCTAACGTCTACTGGGTATTCTAATAACTAAATAAGGTAGATTTTGTGATGATTCTACGGTTTTGTCTCGATTCTTCGGTTTTGTCACAGTTATACGGTTTTGTTCCGATTCTACGATTCTGTTGCGATTTGAAGATTTTGTCACGTTTCTACGATTTGTCCCGATTCTACATTAGTAAATACATCACAATTTATAAATAATAATAATTAATTAACTGGTTTCTTCCGTGTGATATGACAATACTAAATAAGGTGGTGCGCGCGTGCGTTTCTTTTGAAAAAGTTTTTTTAAACGACTAATCTTTTCGTGAATAAAGTCAGGACGGATCGCTAATATGTTCTCGGTAACAAAGGTAAATAATACAATGACAAATTTTGTAATCTTGAGTTAACTAGCCTATACGAAACTTATAGCTAAAATTCATCTTTAGACGAATGTTTAGCCAAGAACCAGCTCATTTTTAACTTTTGTAGGCTTACACTTGACTGCCATCACGTCTGATGTTAATCGACGATGCGGTCTACGATCCGTGTTTACCTAGAAGAAACTGATTCACTCTCGATTTGAAGACACAAAGACTGTAACCAACAGGGAAAACCCACTCAGGCGACGTATTCCACAGCCTAGACGTTCTTATCACGAAATTAGAGTCAAATCTCTTCGTTCGTGTCTTTGGAACATCAACCATGAAACGATGTCGCTTTTTCGTTTACGAGCATTACGACGTACGTGCGTTGCTCATTCCAACAACAGAATAATTTTCATATTTTCAGTTTAATTTGGATAGTTAAAACTCATCATTCTCTATCAATATAATATACAACGTTCCAATAATCAAGCCTTTCTTAAATACAACCGCATCGTCTACTCAAACAACACAGTTTGCACACTACTGCTTACCGTCGGAATAATTGGCAAAGGTGTGGTACTTCCCAGACGAACTCTACATAGAGCCCTCTACCACTACAAAAAGACTTTTGAAACTTATAACTCCCCGCCGTTCTAATAAAATAAACCAAGCCTGCCTTTTTGCTACTGCAACACTTTTTCATCCCTCAACAAGAATGATAGACAGTCTACAGTCTCTACAGAAAAAAAATGGTCCACTTAATCGAAGCGAGTGACTAATTCACCCGTTTTATCACGGGCACAGTCCTTAAGGTCATTTCGTAGTCATAATTCAGTGTGAAAATCGCGCGAAAATCGCGGGTAGTCTGAAAAATGCGCGAGAGATGTTGGGCCGCATTAGGTGTCGCAAACTCGTATTTAAATGAGACGAATGAGACCCTCTCGGCTTTTGGGGTGAGGGTAGGGTGAGATGTTTTTAGTGGTAAAAGTTTCAGAGGTATTTTTGACCTTAGATAAAGTTGCTGAAATAGAGACTCATTGCAAAATGTAGGTTTTAAACTTGCGCAATTTAAACTCAAATTTAACAAAATCACAGGACTTAATCGCTATTTAAATTACCTCTACGTTTCGGGAGTGTTACAGTCGCCGTGGTCACCTGACGACTTCAGTGTAAAATCTTGATTATCGCTTCAAAATTGCTTATGTAAATGTTTTTATCGGATACATTTCGGTGTGTGTGCTTGTAATCTACGTGTTATAATCAGGCTAGCTTTTTTTCTATCGGACTACTTCCTGTTTCATAGTTGACGTTTTTCAGACCCCAAAAAAAAATCCACTTTCGTTATACAAATATACTTCTGGAATGTAGTACGTACCTGAGTGGGTTTTATCGGAAGTATGTAACATGCCTTCAAGTCGAGGGTGAATCGGTTTCGTTTAGGTAAACGCACTCTATTGTAGACCGCATGGTAGCCTAACATCTGGCGAGTTGGTGGTAAAGTGTAAACCCATATAAAAGCGGTATATGTATGTAATGTTACACTTGAACATTTACTTAATGTAAATACATACATACGGTTGCCTGGAAGAGATCGCCGTTGAAATGTATTTGTATTTTTTGATAGTTAATTGTTTTTCTTCTGTATTGTGGCTTAAAGAGCTTTTTATCTTATGTGTGTTCTGTTAGTTTCAGTGTGAAAAAAATAATTAAAAAAATAGCAAATTAGAAAAAAAACATTTATTTTACACAAATATTTTTGGTTGGCAGTTTATATAGAAAAAAACTTCGTTTGCGGGATCAGTTAGTAAGTTATTTATTTATTTATAAAAAATCGCTCTCGCTTCGCCCACAACCGTGTTAGCTCCCTAACCGCCAGAAGCTGAAAACTTGTTTGTACGGGAGGGCGCGAGTCCGTTTGTATTTTTGGTGTAACATATACAAACGTTATGTGTCTGTAACGTAACAGCTTTGTAACGGATTCGACGGGGCAGTACGTGTGAGCAGGGCCGTACTCGAGTTAAAACGGGGCAGAGGGAATCGCCCAGGAAAATGGGAGACCGTTGATACAAAATTACATATATTGGAAGAGATATCAGATTTTTACACCATTTTAATATCGTGGAGTAATTTGATACTTTGCACAGTTATGAAGGATAATGTAATAAAATGAAATAAATTATAAAAAGCATGACGTAAAGCTCTTTTTACAATATTTTTCTCACTCTGTCCTTAGTTCATATTTATTGAAATTTATTTCTTACTTTTTACTTTGATCGTATATAAAAGCGTGTTTATTTATTTTTTGTACTATTATTAGCACCACCTGCGGGGTTACCCGTGTAGTTCTTGTTCTCAGTATTTTCCTGGGATAAAAAGTAGCATACGTGCTATACTGTGCTATATCCTAATTGTGTTCCTATCCGATCTGTTCAGCTGTTCTGATTTGATTAATCAAAAACATCCTAACTTTTGCATGTATTATACCCCGTTTACATGATTCCAGTCCAGCGACCGAATCCAGCGCTGGATTGCTTACTGGAATAATGGAAACCGGCACTGGAATGCATCAATCCAGTGGCAATGCATTCCAGTGCCGGTTTACATTATTCCAGTAAGAAATCCAGCGCTGGATTCGTTCGCTGGACTGGAATAATGTAAACGGGGTATAATATTAGTAGATTTTTGACGTGACAACTTCTAATAAATCGATGAACGCCGGCTGCATGCTCGAAAAAGTGTCCCGTTACGTCCCGTTACGCTCATTGTACGCTTGCGCTGCATCCATCAATATTTTGTTATAACGTTGTCACGTTAAACTAGCGTCCGTAAACCAACCGAGTTTACAGACAACCCATTTTTTTTAAATATCAAACGTTGCAAAATAACTACCTCCAAATGCCCCACTCCTCATTACGTCCAAGTTTGTTAGCTTTTGTTAAATAAGCGACGGATTAGACACGAAGTTCATTTATGAATGCTTCACGGAACCAGGAAAGCGGAAATATTGTTCCTAACAGAGGTAATTGTGTTGCGAAATATTTCGGTATTTTTATTCGGACTTTTATTGCGAGATGTTTGAAATGAGATAGCTGTGTTTTGTATTGTAATCGTTCCTTAGTTGATGTTATAGACTACAGGCCCGTGAACAAAGTTTTTTTTTTTAAATAAAGAGTGACGAGACGAGCAGGACATGTACCTGATGGTAAGCATCATGCCTGCCACATAACAGCACAGTGACACGCAGCTATTGGAACATGAAGAGCCCAAATCATTACCTAGCACTGCACTGCGCTCGTCACCCAGATATCTAAGTTGTTATATCTCTAAGCCCTGTAATTTCTCTGGAAACATTGCCCTTCAACGGATAAACAGTACGTCTTTGCATCAGTATGTATCTATCCAGCAAAAAGGTCTTATGAATAAGAGGGTATCTTTAAAAGCATTGGACCGCGAAATGGATCGACATGAAATGGGAAATGTCTAAGGATGAACGCACACGAAAACTTGTGCCATAAATCTGAAGCGTGACTGGAACACTGGACATTCCACATTCCTTACAATCAGTTTGTAGGGGTAGAGGGGAGTGGTCTTGGCAGAGTCCGCCTGGGGAAGTACCACACCTTTGCTAGTTAATCTATCGCCAAGAGATGTGGCAAACATTACTGTGTTCCGATTTGAAGAAAAAATTGGCAGTCATAGAAACTGCCGATAGAAGTGAAAACTTGCTGTTGCCCTGGTACTGGTACCTAGGGGCAAACGCAACCCTTTTATATTTCTGTTGTCCTGGTATCTGGAGATAAACGCTGGGCTGTTGGAGGTAGGTAATCGAAACTCTTTACTGTTTCTGTTACCCTGGTACCTACCTGGCCGTTTTTACCGAGTTTACCCGAAGATTTCATATCCGATCCGATCCATTATCATATCCGAGCGTGACGATTGATGAATCCATTTCACAGCCCACAAAAATTCTGTCTATAGCGCGCCTAAAGAAGTTTTCACTTCAAAAATTGGCAGTCATAGGGACTGCCGATAGAAATGAAAACGTATAACTCGGAATTTGATAGTGCAATTTGGAAACTACGCGGGTGAAACCGGAGGGCATTGCTAGTCTGGAATAAATCTTCAAAGCTTTGTCGTCTAAATAAGTCTTCTAAGCATGGCCGTGGTTAAATGTGTAATGGTAACCATGGTAACACGCCATGGCCAACGAGAAATGCTAACGCATTTCTAGATTCTAGACGGCCATGGTCACGAGTTCACCTGAAGATTTCTTTCATTTACGAGCGTGACGCTTGCAATTCACAGCCCACGAAAAATCTGTGTGTGGTGTTCAAAAATGGTTCCAGAGAAATCACAGAGCGTAGAGTTAAATCATCTTGTATCTCTTGAGTGACGAGGGTATTGCTTGGTAATGATTTAGACTCTTAATATTTCAAGCTTCATGTCTTGGTTACTGTTAGATACATGTCCAGCTCGTCTCGCTACTTTATGTTAAAAAAACAAGAAACCCAGCCTCATCAGCCGCAAGACGTCCACTACTGAACATAGGCCTTCCTCCCAAGATTTCCACAACGAACCGTCCCGTGCAACCTACAACCATAAATTTTTAGATAACCTTTGTGAGGTCATCTGTCCATCTAGTGGGAGGCCGTCCAACACTGCGTCTTCCGGTTCGTGGTCGCTACTTGAGAACCTTTCTTCCCCATCGGTTGTCGGTTCTCCGAGCGACGTGGCCTGCCCATTGCCACTTCAGCTTGCTTACTCTTTGAGCTATGTTTGCCACACACCATACTATCACCCATATATAACATAAAATACCTGATATTGGATAAATATATCCCACATAAGATACTTCTCTATACTCAGGGATTTAGATGAAATACAGCTTTATTTCTGAACAAATAAATATTAATATTGTTTGAGCATTCCTCTCAAAACTTTAACTAGCTTCTAAGCAAAGCTGAAATGCAAATTTAATAAATTAAAACATACATTCCGAGCGAAATTCTCCGAATTTCACTATTTTCTCCCGCATGCCAATAGAGTGACACAACAATAAAAGTGTCAGCTTACGGTTTGTCAGTTTGTTTGTCATACCAAAATAACGATTGTCCTAGTTTCCGGTTATAAAAACAAAGTTAGAACTCTGTCGATGTTATTCAGTTTTGTTTTGTATAAAGAGAGATTGCGTTTATGAAATGCGTTTTGGTATTTTTTTTTACACGGAATTGTTTAACTACGTACATCGATCTGTAAATTTGTATGATATTAATTTGCTTTTTAAATATTTTTAAACACTGTAAAAAATATTAAATTGCTATAACAGCAGAACATGTGCGCCTGATGGTAAGCAACATGCCACATAACAGCACAGTGACACGCAGCTATTGGAACATGAAGAGTCCAAACCATTACCTAGCACTGCACTGCGCTCGTCACCCAGAGATCTAAGTTGTTATATCTCTAGGCCCTGTAATTTCTCTGGAAACATTGCCCTTTAAACCGGAACACAGTAATGTTTGCACATTACTGCTTGGCGGTAGAATAACTGGCAAAGGTGTGGTCCTTCCCCAGGAGGACTCTGCCAAGAGTCCTACCACTACAAGCTTCTGGAGGATTCTGCTACTGTGGAATGGTCAAAGGGATTTGTCTTGACCTTCCCAATTCGATTTTCGTCATTGTTCATTTCCTCTACCGTAATGAGTCTTCATTTAAGACTCATTTGATAAGACATGTCTATAATTCGTTAAAAGAGTTTTTAGTGACAAATACTACAAAAAATTGTTCCAAACAATGGTCATAATATGGTGTTGCTTTTTAGTACAAATGTTTTGTTATATCTTTTTTATTATTCAATAACTACTGCATTGTTTTTGTGAATTTAAAATTGTGACTTGTAAGTTATGTTTACTAATAAATGATCTGTATCTGTTATGCTGGGGCCACACTAACGAGAAATACCATTAATTATCGCGATAATGGACGTTAACCGTAGGTGTAAAATACACCTAATGGACATAATATAGCGATAATTAATGGCATTTCTCGTTAGTGTGGCCCCAGCATTACAAACTTCAGCCCGATCCGTTAATGCGTTACGATATGGTTAAACAACAAACATCTAAACATCCTAACATACATAACAACTAATTTATAGTGTTCTGTGAAAAATGTCCACCAGTACATCTAAGCATTTATTTACAATATTGGTACGATAGGATAATACTTTTGTATATTTTCTTGGCCCAGAAAGAGGTGGAAATATGAGCTTAAGGCCCAAAACTTAAACTTAAAACATTAAAACTTAAAACACAATAAGGATCGGCCCACAATAGCTCTCGATAGAGACCAATGGCGGGAGGGAAGGGAGGCCTTAGCTTAACTTTGGGACAATAGGCTAAAATAAAAATATAAAAAAAATCTACGAAAACGAGTTCAAAGTACCCACAACACATCTCACAAATGTAACACATAATCTGTATAAAAGCCAACTTCATAAATTTAAAATTGTAGCCTTTCACAAGGCACTTCAAAATGTAGTCTTTTCACATGAGTCTGGGACCGAGCCAACCCGTAGTGCGTTTAAATCTGGGATTATTGCTATTACTCTGAAAGATAGCGGGCGTGAACTGGAGAGATTCTTTTCAAAATGTGGTTTGTAACTTCCGCAGGTTTCGAAATGATTGTGTAAAGGCCGATTTACATCAGACGAGCGAATGGTCATTCTATCCCCACTGTATCAAATTCATTTGGTGTAAACAAACGTAGAGCATTCTTTCGTTGTTTTGTTTGCGTTCGCAAAGATTCTATGGAATATATAATATGGAAAACGCTAAGAACGATCTTTCGTTTACACTAAAAGATCGAGAAAGAATGCTCTTGTTCCAGCTCTAGCTCTATGTTCGTTCACTTTAAATCGGCCTTTATAGGAAAATTATTTGGCAGCTTGCGTTGTAAATCGAATCAGGATGTGCAATATTTTGTTGCAAGAACTATGTGCTATGCTTTGGTAGTGGTAGGACTCTTAGCAGAGTCCGCCTGGGGAAGTACCACATCTTTGCCAGTTTTTCTACCGCCAAGCAGTAATGTGCAAACATTACTGTGTTCCGGTTTGAAGGGCAATGTTTCCAGAGAAATTACAGGGCTCAGAGATATTAACACTTTAGATCTCTGGGTGGCGAGCGCAGTGCAGTGCTAGGTAATGATTTAGACTCTTCACGTTCCAATAGCTGCGTGTCACTGTGCTGTTATGTGGCAGGCATGTTGCTTACCATCAGGCACATGTCCTGCTAGTCTCGTCACTTTTTATTTTAAAAAAAATGAAATGTTCCGCGTTTCATAGCTAAGGATCATCATTATCAGCCTGTATTCGTCCACTGCTGGGCATAAGCCTCTCCTACAATACGCCACTCAACCCGATCTTACGTTTCCAACCGCCACTAGTCGCCTTTCGTATATCGTCACTCCATCTAGTCTCAGGGATGCCGATACATTTACCGCGAATCGGGAAACGTAGATGCACGATTAAGCTTTAGCTAAGTTGCCTTATTTTACTTTTTTTTAGTGTAAACCAATAATTGTTAAAAAAAAATTACAACGTATATAATACTAGCAGCGCCCCGCGGTGTTACCCGTGAAGTTACCATTCCCGTTGTTCCCGTTGTTTTTCCGGGATAAATGCCTATGTGTTCTTCCATACTATAATCTATATGTGTTCCAAATTGCAGCCCGATCCGTTGATACGTTAGGACGTGATTGAGCAACAAACATCCAAATATCCAAACATCCATACATTGACATTTATAATATTCGTAGGATATAGTAGGATGTGCGATACACAATATATACGTCGAAAACTTAAACATTAACAAAACTAGCTTAAACAATCCCGTGCTAAAAATATTATCTCACTATCCCAAAACTAGCCAACAAAAAATATCAATCAATTCGTCCATAGCCCGAAAATACCTTCACTTGGACCCTTAAAGTGTTCTATTCAAGACCTCACAAAGGCTCGCCAAAAAGAAATTATTTCTCCAATAGAAAATTCTCGCCTTGAAAGAGAGAAAGGGATTCAAGGAGTGGTTTTTGTAAAAGCTAGGAAAATGGGCATTCACTGACAGACACGGTTCGAATATCGGCTATAGATGGATACGTGACTATGGGGTTTGAGCAAATAATATATTGTAGATATTCTGTTTTGTTATTACATATATTATTTATACTACTGGTATAAATATAACTAGTAAAATCTATACTTCTATACTAATATTATAAAGCTGAAGAGTTTGTTTGTTTGTTTGAACGCTAGGATCTCGGAAACTACTGGTCCGAATTGAAAGATTCTTTCTCTGTTGAATAGACCATTATCAAGGAAGGCTATAGGGTATTTAACATTACGCTACTATCAACAGGAGCGGAGCATAAATGAAAAATGTAACAAAAACGGGGGAAAATATTGCTTTTTGAGAGCTTTCGTTGCGTGACAGCATGTGTCTAAGTTAAAGTTTGCGTCATTAGAACCTAAGGTAACCGAATTTGTTCATAATTTGAATTGGTACGACCAATTTTCGATAGAAGGCGTAGCAACGCGCGCACCGATCAGCTAGTACTACTATAAATAATAAAATTATTAATAAATATTTTGACTGGCCTCGTGGCTTGTGGGTAGTAGGTCGTGGGTTCGATTCCCACCCAGTGCAAATATTTGTGTGATGAATTCAAATGTTTGCACTGTGTCTGGGTGTTTCTATGTTTATTAAGTATGTATTTAAAACTATATATAAGTATTATATCAGCTATCTGGCAGCTCTGCTTAGTTTGGGGTCAGATGGTGTTGTGAATTGTCCACCAATATTTATTTATATCTGTGATAATCTGAAATAGATTACTATTAGCACAGTTTCGCCGGCGTTGTTCCTTTCCCTGTTATTTACCCAGGATGATAAGGAAAAAGTAAGTCTGTGTTCCAAATTCTAGCCCGATCTGTTCAGGCGTTCCGACTTGATTGAGCATCAAACATCCTAACCTTCGAATTTACAAAATTAGTAGGATGAATTTTTTCACACACGTACAATATACGTTTTAATATGTATATGTATGTTTAAACAATGTGGGGATAACCGCTTTCTGAAGAAAAATATTCGAAAAAAAGAAAAAAGAGCGAATCAAATAATTCTATCATAACAACAGTACATGAGACAAAAGAGATCAAGAAAAAATAACAAGATCTCGTTAATGACAATACATTTTTTTTACAACTCTCACAATATGGGTGGGTAGGTATTAAATAAAATGGCGTGACTAGTAAAATACTATTTCAAATACAAAGTGTTCGGATGCAACTCAATTTTTTTAATGTGTTTATTGTTAATTGTTATATATTTGTAGTGTAATTCATACGTAATTACTAACTTAATGTCACAGAACTTAAGTCGCTTTCTTGTATCGAATTTCCCAACAATGTCCGCGCGAAATCTCTCGTGTCGTCAAACTCGGAAGTGCAGTTTTTCGCGTCGCGTCGCAAAGTTCTGAACTCGCACATCTGTTGCCGAGTAGCTTGCTACTACTGGTATAGGGAGTACTATCAAGCTGCTAGACCTTACTAGTCACTGCCACGATTCTTCCAGAAATTTCCAGAAAATTGATGAATATATTACTGAACTTCGCAAATTAAGAATTTACAGAGGCTTAACTTAACTAAAAAAAATGATAGGAAACTTCCTACATCGAAAGGTCACAAAACATTCTTTTTACCCGACTGAAAGGTTATGTTTTTCGCGCGTATCTTGTTTGTTTGTATATTTCTTTATTTCCACGTATCTTCCAAACGGCTGGATGGATTTTAATAATTAAGATTTCGTTAGATAGAATTTACGTGTTCATTTTTTGCAGTCGGGTTTTTTAAATTAAAGTTATTTTCAATTTACTTATAGGTAAAATGGATCTATACAAAAGAATTGGCCAAATATTCACTGTTTAACAATTATACTAATTAATTGTTTTTGTTGTAGAACTCTAGAACTGTAGCAAGCATGGTTGAACTAAAATATTATTGTATTGTTTCAGGTATGTACGAGGTTAAGTTTTCACACGACGAAAACCTACTCTTTCTTCAATTCGGTGAGATTTTATAAAGCAGGAATGAGTCGATGTGTGTTGATGTTTTGAAGTGAAAACTTCTTTAGGCGCGCTATAGACAGAATTTTCGTGGGCTGTGAAATGGATTCATCAATCGTCACGCTTGGATATGATAATGGATCGGATCGGATTTGAAATCTTCGGGTAAACTCGGTAAAATCGGCCAGGTAGGTACCAGGACAACAGAAACAGTAAAGAGTTTCGATTACCTACCTCCAACAGCCCAGCGTTTATCTCCAGATACCAGGACAACAGAAATATAAAAGAGTTGCATTTGCCCCTAGGTACCAGTACCAGGGCAACAGCAAGTTTTCACTTCTATCGGCAGTTCCTATGACTGCCATTTTTTTACTCACTAGCACCGCCCCACGGTTTTACCCGTCTTGTTTCCATTCCTGCGATTTTATCGAGAGTAAAAGTAGCATTTATGCTATTATCTATGTTCCAAATTTCAAACCAATCCGTTGAGAACTTTCAAAGAAAAGTCTTTTTTTTTTTAAATAAAAAGTTACGAGACGAGTAGGACATGTGCCTGATGCCTCAACATGCCTGCCACAACAGCACAGTGACACGCAGCTATTGGAACATAAAAGTCCAAATCATTACCTAGCACTGCACGGCACTGCGCTCGTCACCCAGAGTTCTAAGTTGTTATATCTCTAAGCCCTGTAATTTCCCTGGAAACATTGCCCTTCAAAACTTTGTTCCGGACACAGTAAAGTTTGCACATTACTGCTTGGCGGTATTATAACTGGCAAAGGCGTGGTCCTTCCCCAGGCGGACTCTCCTAAGAGTCCTACCACTACAAATTGACAAATGGACAATTTTTAAGTGATTGAACAATAAATATCTAAAGTTTCGGATTTATAATATTAGTAGAATTATTATTTATTATAATTTCAATGTCGACTGGGTCAAAAATATTATACCGTTTGAATTAGTACGTAAGGTTTATTTTTAATCAATTGTGCAGAGCGTAGCAAATCATCCTAGCTCATAGTATGGGATCGAATACAGTTGTTCGGTATCGACATTGGCTATTGAACTGACGACTTTGGAACTTCGTCTTGTGTCGATGTCGTAGGACAATTTAAAAACCCGTATTTTCGCAAATATCCTAGATGTTTTGCGAAAACAAACGGATAATAATTAGCCATTAGGCATTGGCTTTGGCGTTTTTTAATCCTTCGCAGATTTCAGATTTAATTTGAAACTAAGCTTGTATTTTAGTCTTGCTGAGCTTGGCCAGCTTAGCATTGACTCATTTGGAGATATCCGTGGAGATGGTTTATGTTCCAAAGACACGAACAAAGAGGTTTGACTCTACTTTTGTAATAAGATTGTCTAGGCTGTGGAATGAGCTACCTGAGTGGATTTTCCGCAATAGTTATAATATTGACGTCTTTAAGTCGAGAGTGTATCGGTTTCTTGTTCGAATTGTAGATATTCGAATGATTGAATTAAAATGCTTGTATTTTTTCCAAATGACGTTTAACTACACAACATATGTACATATTTGTAATGCATTTTAAAATCCCTTTATTTTGATACCCTACTCGATATGTTAGATAAAATTATTTTTTTCAACTACTTACAATTTTGTGTCAAAAATCGGCTATGTGGTTTTATTTTATTTAATACCTATCTAAAGGCACTTGGGTAATTGAGACAAATGTAACGATATCTGAATCGTCAAAATCCATCCAGCCGTTTGGAAGATACGTGGGAATAAAGAAATTTACAAACATACATGATACGCGCGAAAAACATAACCGTTTTTTTTACTTTTATAGGTTTACACTTGACCGCCATCTCGCCTGATGTTAGGCGACGATGCGACCTACGAAGAATCGTGCTTACCTCTAGGTAAGCACCATTCTTCGTGTAAAAAAAAGACTTAAGGGCCAAATCCACCATCAACCATTTTTTCTCAGAGATGTTGAGTGTGACTTTGACAATTCTGATATTAGTGGACCCCGCTTTAGTTTTCAAATCTCCTGATGATTTTTTTTGACGAAATAAATTAGAATCTCTAATAATTGCTGACAGTTATAACATTCCCAACCAATGATACTAAATAAAGACACGCACACAACACGACGATATATCACGCGCTTACAACGGCAATTTATCATCTCACGTCGCCATATCTAGGAAATAATTTACTCCTAGACGGTATTAACTCATATGGGAATTAATATTTGTCTTATTCGGAAGGCGCTTGTGTTGCGGGATGGCTTGCTTTGTTGTATTCAAATTGAATACTGAGTTACGAATTATGCAGTTTGAAAAGCCAATTTTATGTTGCTTGGAAGAGATTGGAGCTATATGTAGTAGCATAACATTTTTTGTACTAATTTAAGGAGGCATAACGTTTTTAGGACTAATAATCATTTACCATAATAACTAAACGCATAAACTGTTTTCGCATAAGTTTTACTAACATAACCATATATAGCATAAAGATACGAGTAACTTAGCATAATGTTTAAAGGCACACATTAAGAAAAGCATAGCAATACCTAAACATAATGATCAATGACTAGGTTCCGTCACTGAGTCACTGAGTTTTGACAACTGGTCCGATTAGGCTCTATCACTGAGATTAGACTCCAACGTGGGCAGCCAGAAGCACAGCGGTCAGTCCTGAGTGTCGCTTCTACATGCTCGACCTACGCTCCGCTCGCTCGCTCCACTCTAGACCTCCCTTGAGCTTCTGGCTCCCGCATTTTTTATATTATCTAGGGGCAGTAGCGACAAGACTAGGTAGAGTCGGGGTGCTCCGGGTCGGATCTGGGGTTACGTATCAGAAGGACCTAAAAGCAAAATGGCCTACATATTAAAACGACATAGATCTAGTAGTGGTAGGACTCTTGGCAGAGTCCGTCTGGGGAAGGACCGCTCCTTTGCCAGTTATTCAATCGCCAAGCAGTAATGTGCAAACATTACTGTGTTCCGGTTTGAAGGGCAATGTTTTCAGAGAAATTACAGGGCTTAGAGATAAAACAACTTAGTAGATCTCTGGGTGGCGAGCACAGTGCAGTGCTAGGTAATGATTTGGACTCTTCATATTCCAATAGCTGGGTGTCACTGTGCTGTTATGTGGCAGGCATGTTGCTTACCATCAGGTACATGTCTTGCTCGACTCGTCATTCTTTATTTAAAAAAAAAAGATTTAAATGACCTACATAGTAGCAAAACATCCTATTATCGTAAAAATAGTTTTATGTGTCTAGAAACGAGTGAAGTGCATTGTTATACTAGTGTTACTCCGACTTTGAATGTTTCAATAGCTGCGGTGACTGACACTGTGCTCGTTATAGGCAGGCGTGTTGCTTACTATCAGGCACATGTCCTGCTCGTGTCGAATCTCTATAAAAAACGTAGCCTTTTCAGTTCCATGCACCCTACAAAACCTCGTATTTTCATCAAAATACTCAACCCACATGGGACCTCTTTTCAAATTCAAAATACGTAGAGGTAAAAGTAAAAATCCGGAGGAAATATCTATAAAAAGGCGTTAGAGTTGTAAGCGAACCTCCCAGAGGGGAACTAGATTGCGCCCCAATATATTAAAAACTCGAACGACCGGCGCCACTAAATCTAATTCATATGATAAATTTACCAATTCATAAATATCTTGTAATTCAACTATTTCGTCACATACGAATAGAGTCTGGGAATATTTGAATTTTCAATAAAAATTGCGGCAAATAAGTTTATTTCGCTGCACATTTAGATACGAAAATTGAAATTTTAAAAATCGAACGTGAGAATTCGAATTTAATTTGTAATATTCGGTTCGTTATGTCATGACACTTCATGAATTTGGATTGTGCAAAGTTCTACTCAAAGACGTCAAAAAAATTTTCATCTATGGTTCTATTCAGGTTTTCAATGAGTTTTCAATGCAACATTTGATTTGATTGATAGTTTATAATAACAACGTATTTTTTTTTAGACTTAGACAAAATTGTTATTTGTCATCTTTTTGGGAGTTAATTATTTAGAAAATTACTTAGGTTTGTACTTGATTTTTTTTGCTTTAAATGATTTAATTGATAGTTTGACGTCGATGTATGTCTGTGTGTGTCTGACTGTGGTACCGTAGAGCTCAAACGGATGGAGCGATTTCGATGCGGTTTTTTTTTATTTGAAGGTTAATTACCATGCAGTGGTTCTTACGTTCTTAGCTATGTTTGGCTAATATCGATTCAAGATGGCCGCCTCCACAAAATGGTGGATAAAATATTTCTTCACTACCTACCTCAATATGGGTTTCAAATGAAAAGGACTTGACTAGTAGAATGTCGTACAGGAATATTATAAATCCGAGGGTAAATCAAAATTTTTAATTTTAACTTGTGTCACGTTTTCATTATAAAATGTAAAAGAAGTCTAGAGGGTTTGTATTGTGTTTAAAATAGTGAAATACGGTGTGTTTAAAAAACCCTGAATTCCACGTTTTAAGTACAGGCTGTTCGTTGTTCGGCCGTCAAAGCTCATGTCGAACAAAGCACCTGCATCCGCTAATGAAGCGTCGGAATACCACGAGGCTTACGAAAATGGGACAAAAATTAGGAAAACTTTATAAAAATTCAAGAAATTCTTTTCAGCCAACTGCAGTAAAGAGGAGGTTCTCAATTTCGTGGTATATTTATTTTGTATGTATTTTGACGCTTCCGCCAATTGTGAATCTATTTTGAAGATTTTTTATTAATTAAATAAATATTAGATATTCTATTGATCGTTTTTTATCGATCGTTTAACAGTGTGTTTAGTACATTTTTCAAAAAATATTAATTAAAATTTAGTTGAGTGCCTGAATACCGCTTACTGTGAAGAAAAACATCGTGAAGAAATGAACATGTACCTAGAATCTTTCGAAGTCATGTGTCATCCACCAACCTGCACTGGGCCAGCGTGGTGGATTATCGCCTTGACTCTCTCCTTGTGAGAGACGGTCCCGAGTCCCAGGAGTGGGAACATTCACTGGGCTGTTTATGCCTGAGTTTAATTTTAATATAAAGTCGGTTATTGTTTCGGAAAATAAAAGCTTTCAAAGTCCTCCTCGTCCTTCCTGCAAAGATGGTGAATGATGGTCACAGTACATTGCAGCTTCATTTTCCTCGGAGGTGTCAACTATGCCGTGTACAGGGTGTTAGTTTTCATCGGAATGTTTCCAATTTGCCGAACTATTTCCTAGAAGGATGGGGTGCTTCAGTGTTCGGTACCGCGGGAAATTCGGACCATTCTGGGAACATGTGTCAGTTTTGGGACGACTAGTGGTTGGAACTATGAAGTGGAAAAGATAAATAATTGTTATCTTGCTTGATAGATGTTTATATCGATAGATAGATAGAAAGATATACTCGTTATTGACACACCAAAGAAAAAGAAATACAGAAAAAAATAACAATACATTTTAAAGTAGTGCGACAGTGGGTGGCCTTATCGCTGCTGAAAGCGATCTCTTCCAGGCAACCTTAGGATGGATAATAATATTTGGACAAGTATACGGGGTGTGCAAATAAGAATGAAACTTAGTAAAATTATATACACACATGTAAATTGGAAAGTAATAACAATTTTGAAAAAAAATAATTATAGAATGATACTGTCATAAATCTTATACAATAATACTAGTAATTTAGTTAAAAATAATAAACTAATATATACGATAATTAAATACCTACATACATATCCAATAAATACAATTAAAATACAACAGTCTACATTTTCAACAAATAAAATAAGATCGATAGATGCTTGCTTGCTTACTCTTCCTGTCACTCCTTATAGTAGTGTTTTTGGTACCGCGTGATTATGGGACCATATAGGGTAGTACTCCCAAATTCAGTTTTAGTACTACAAATCAAACGGGTTGCGTTTGAAAGTTGTTTGATAGTTTAAAGTACTCGGTTTTAGTAGAAGTAAGTTTTATTTGACTATTTTAAAACGAGCTGCTGTTTCAATAGGGAGTGAAAATGCCATTGTTGCGTTTATCTATGATCTCTAATACATCGGTTGTTCGTGAGTTTTCAGTAAACGAAAAACTATTTTCCTTATGCCAGAGAAAACCCTGTACAGTGGGGCTTTTGCTACATTAAAATACTATCTAGGTATATCTTCTGATTTAGAGATTGCCTCCGCAATTCTGTCGAGGTGCAAAAATACACACATCACAGTGGTCTCAATCGTTCGTGGTACCAATAGGGTACAATCCTTAAAAAAACTAAGTAGCCCGTTAGTTAGATTGCCAAAAAATATACAAAAAACGACGAAGATACAGCGCTTCGAAGTTTCGTGTGACGTCACTTGTGAGTACGATTTTTACTCGCAAGTGATGTCGCGACCCCCCACTCTCGAAGTTTGATGGTCTATATCTTTGACAATTTTTAATATTATGAAAAAACAAAAAATACGTGTCCAATATTTTTCCATGATCTAGCTGACGGACTAATTAGGATAGTGTATTTTTGACCCAGTCCGGTACCCTATTGCCCCAAATCTATTTGCTGGTTGGGGGTGATGTGGGGATGTATTGCCGTGTCGTAACATTAAGGGTCGCCTTCGAAAGTTGGTTGATAGTTTAAAGTACTCGGTTTTAATTGAAATAACTTTTATGTTTGACTTTTTTGTAGGAAAACAAACTGCTGTTTCAAAAAGGAGTGTGAAATGGCATTTATTACGTAATTAAACCATTCTTAATTAGTCCGTTTGGTGGATTGTGCAATAATATGGGAACACGTATTTTTGCTTTATCAAATTGTTAGATACAAATTTACAAAGATATAGATCATCAAACTCCCGTGACGGGAGTTGTGACGTCACCTCTACATAGAAACCGTATATAGACGTGACGTCACTCGAAACTTCTAAGCACTACATCTTCGTCATTTTTGAAGTGACTTCTTTAGGCGCGCCTAGACAGACATTTCGTGGGCTGTGAATTGGATTCTAGCGTCACGCTCGGATATGATAAGAAATCTTCGGGTAAACTCGGGACAATGGCTATTGGCCATTTAGAAATGCGTCAGCCAATGGGAAATGCTGACACATTTCGAGATGGCCATGCCATGATGCCCAGGCCACGCCCTCCGGTTACACCCGTGTAGTTTCCAAAGTAAGCTATCAAATTCTGAGTTATAAGTTTTCACTTCTATCGGCAGTTCCTATGACTGCCAATTTTTTTTGTTTGTGAAACAAAAGAAAAAATACGTGTACAATATTTTTTAATAATCTAACTGTCCGACTAATTAGTTTTTAAGTCACCATGCCTGTTAACAATACTATTTTAGTGAAGAATCGTGACAGCGAAATACTGTGTTTATGTTGTTTAATGAACTCCCGAAACCAAAATGTAATTTTCGTCGCATCGAATCTTTACTCAGCCCCGCGTCAGCACACGCTTGGCGAAGTGGAGTGACGTATATTTACGAGTAATACGCAGTACCTGAGTTTTGAAAAGACTATTTTTTTATTTCTCTGTTAGTTTTTTATTTTTCTATTTGTAACCACACAGGCTATAGAAGCCTTAACCATGTCACTGAAAAACCTTTCAATTCCTTAGTCAACATAATTAACATATTTTTGATATTATTTACCCTTCAAAGTAAATAAAAAATAAACTAACACATGTAGGTGAGTGAGTGACTAAGTGAGAGAGGTACAAAACATAACAACACATTATACCTAGTCTCAATTATTAAATTAATCAGTCAATAGACTTAGATACCTACATCTTTTGCAATAAAATTCTTTAAATAATAAATTAGCTGACATCAGATAACAATATTAAAACAGTATATTAGTTCTACTTGATCGCGACACGTGTCCCGGTCTCCTGCCGCGGTCTCGGCGCGTACTGGCGCCCGTACAATTCCATAATGTCAAGTGCCTGTCGCGGTCTCCGGTCGCGGTCTCAGCGCGAACCGCCACTTTTAGATTAGGTTAGTAGGGATTTACGCCTTCTACGCTAGCCCGACTTTATAGCATGGCATAAAAGGTGTTATCATCGAAATTTGCCATCAAAAGAATAATTGTCAAAGATGACCCTTTTTCTGGCTGGTGACTAAAAAAATGGTAGTCATAGGGACTGCCGATATAAGTGAAAACTTACAACTCAGAATTTGATAGCTCACTTTGGAAAATACGCGGATGAAACCGGAGGACGCTGCTGGTCTGGAATAAATCTTTAAAGCTTGATCATCTAGATTAGTATTATAAGCATGGCTATCTTGACTTAGATACCTACATCTTTTGCAATAAAATTCTTTAAATAATAAATTAGCTGACATCAGATAACAATATTAAAACAGTATATTAGTTCTACTTGATCGCGACACGTGTCCCGGTCTCCTGCCGCGGTCTCGGCGCGTACTGGCGCCCGTACAATTCCATAATGTCAAGTGCCTGTCGCGGTCTCCGGTCGCGGTCTCAGCGCGAACCGCCACTTTTAGATTAGGTTAGTAGGGATTTACGCCTTCTACGCTAGCCCGACTTTATAGCATGGCATAAAAGGTGTTATCATCGAAATTTGCCATCAAAAGAATAATTGTCAAAGATGACCCTTTTTCTGGCTGGTGACTAAAAAAATGGTAGTCATAGGGACTGCCGATATAAGTGAAAACTTACAACTCAGAATTTGATAGCTCACTTTGGAAAATACGCGGATGAAACCGGAGGACGCTGCTGGTCTGGAATAAATCTTTAAAGCTTGATCATCTAGATTAGTATTATAAGCATGGCTATCTTGATTTGTCTTTAAAGCATGGCCATCTAGAAATGCGTTAGGTCTCGAGTTCATCCGAACATTTCTTTCATTTACGATGAGCTTCATTCACAGCCCACGAAAAATCTGTGCGTGGTGAGCTAAAACAAGTTTTCACTTCAAAAATTAAAAATGTATAAAGTTTGTGTACTGCTGTGAATTCTACTGTGTCAAAGACAAACAGTAGGCCTTTTCGCCACTAATGGAGCTTTTTATTTGTTCTTGGACGCCTGCGAGATGATTTAACTGACTTGTTAGTTGTTAAAGATATATAAGTGGAAAACTTAGTTATATGTTAGGTGGAGAATATTAATAACACGAAGGAAATACTTAGTTAGTACTTACTCCTCCTATCCTACGGTGGGCTAGAAGAAATCGCTCTTAGCGTAAAGGTCGCCAATTGCAACTTTATTTTAAGCTTTTTCTGTATGTTTCACCCCCGACCAAAAAGATGGATGTAATAAGTTTGTTTTTAGCTATGTTTGGTAAATATCGATACAAGATGGCCGCTTCCACAAAATGTGAATACGGATAAAATATTTTTTCACAATCTCTCTCAACATGGATATCAAATAAAAGGGCTTGACTAGTAGACTACTGCACACATTTAAAATTAAGTTGTTTTTTTGGTACAGAATCCCGGAAACCCAGCTACAACGGAAACCGGTTTATTTAATTTATTTAGCCTAAGGGTTGACCTTTAAATTTAATCCATTGTAAGTCTTCGATAAACAAAAGCGCCTCAAAACTGTGAATTCTGTTTTGTTTCCATCAAATTCTGTTCGCCAATTCTCGTTATAATCAGAAATCTTGTTCAATTAACGCGTCTACTCACAAATTCACTTCGAAAGTTGCGAAGTATGCTCTCTTGGGCGAGGACTGAATTCAGTTTAATTATAACGGTATAGCGGATAAAAAATATTGAGTAGCAGGTGACTACGTTTTTCTGACGAATAAATTATGCACCGAATGAAATGTCAAAGCGACGCGACACTTCATGTTAATCGACGGTTCAATTATTTGGAAATTGTTTACCCAAAAAGTATGTTCATGTGCAAAAATATAATACTAAAATCGAAATGAAATTGTGGAAGATTGGAACAAGAGTTTGAACATTACTATGTAACTATTCCCACGTTGTGATACCTGATCAATTTGTGATTTCTGTTTACCAATAAAGTAATCATGTATATTCCTGATAATTATAATAAATTACAAAATAAGGAATACGTTATCTATGTCTCGCATATTGATGGCTTTTAACGGACTTATGTCCGTTAAAATTGGCTAAAATTGGGTTGGCAATTGGTTTTTACAATTCAACCACCAATGAAATACAGGAGCAGTGCAGAGAGTACAGTACACGTGCAGTCGATAGGCCATTGTGTTGCACGCGCACTTAATTTAATATCGGATAATTGCACGATATTCATTATCAGTAGTATATAAACGGTATTCAGTCCTAACTTCTCGCCAATTTCCCGGCTAAAGTTCAGTCGGCATTGGGTTGGTGACAGCAGTAATTGAAGCCTGATACGTTATCGGAGGCCTACCCGCCGCCGTCCGTCTTACGATCGCTTTCGATAGACAATTTACGATGTGGTCGGGGATAAATAAAGTTATATCCACTTTTTTTATTTATATAAGTGAAGTTATCCAGGGGCGCGGGGAAAGACTTGTCCCTGGACTTCTCGAAGACTTTCGACAGGGTCTCGCATGACGAGTTTGTAAGCAAGCGTTATGGTTTGCCTGCTAGTAGTGTTGTCGCATGGATATTGGACTTCTTGAAGGATCGTGTAGTCATTTATCTATATATCGACGATCTATTGAAGCTCGGTGTCGTTAGCCAGGCAGATAAATGCGCTGGATAAGAGTATGTACAAGTACCTGAACCTGTACCTCCTGAACTTGGATATTAAGCCAGTCTTGACATTGGACAATAGAAATCTGGCCAAGTTTAAGGCCTAAAAAGCATTGATGTGATGTGATTGATCTCCGCCAAAAGGAGACAATTTCATCAGATAACGGTGGTCAAGTGCAAACCTACAATTGATTTAAAAAATAATCTTCAGCGGGTACTATAGGCTGTGACCAAATAATTGAGAATCCTGCGGTTTTAGCCGCGTTGTTCCTGCTCCCGTAATTTTCTCGTGATAAAAAGTGTAGCTAGCCTTTTCTAGATTATAATCTAACTATGTACCAAATTTCATCCAGCTCCCTTCAATAGTTTTTTCGTAAAAAAAATACATAAACCCACCCATCCAGATCCATCTATCCTCACAAACTTTCGAATTTATAAAATTGGATTAAGTCAACTATCGCCTTACAATGCTACATTTATTTATCATTTTTGGCCTAGTTTAAAAATTCTCGTACCCTAGATTTATTATTCAATAAACTCAGTACCTCGTTGAATAGAAAAAGCGTCCCCGGTTAGTTATTCCGAACCACGCCACGGTTCAAAATAAACCGTAGTTCAAAATAACTGTCGGTGCAGTTGATTGCGAAACTTTTCATATAACAGCCTAAAACTCGGGCACATTCCCGCACTCTACGGAGAAGGGTTCCGTAGGAAATTAGCGAAAGATTTAATTTTATGACCGTCTCCAGATTGTTTGTTCAAAACACGGACGGTCGACTTAAATTAGTTATACATTTGTTATGTTAGATCCTTGTATACAAACTAATTTATTTTTAGCATCCCGTAATTTTGTAATACTCATTGTTTTAAATTAGGCTTTATTTGTTTTACATAAACTTGCAAAGTCAAAAAGTTAAACTTTGTGTTGATGAATATGCGTTCCTATTTAACATTTTCTGCAGTGCCGGTTATAGCACTACAAGCGCCCTGGGCGAGATATACTTTTATAGGTTTAAACTTGACCGCTGAATCTAGTTACTGATCGAACATAAAGCTCCCATATATATCCGGCGCCCTGGGCGATTGCTCTACCGCGCCCTACCCTAACGCCGGTACTGATTTTCTGAAGTGGCTATGGACCCGACGTAGCTATCACGGAAGTGATGTGGTGACATGTTCTCAAGAACATGTCACCACATCACATGTGGACACCGCGAATCAGCCAACGTTGTGTAAGACACCCTGAGACTAGATGGAGCGACATCACTCCGTTATTATACCTACGCAAGGCAGCAAGAAATCACTGAAATGACGGTGTCTTGAGATTTTATTAAAAAACTCTAAGCAGTTCAAATATTTGAACGCGTTTATAATGTCTTATTGTACGGGGCTTCAGTCTTCTCGTGACCTCGTGGTAATTAAATAATGATTTATACTGTGATTAAGCCCCGTACAATAAAACAGTATGTGTACAAATCGCGAAATTTTAAAAACAATATGACTGGCCTCGTGGGTTAGTTGGTAGTAGCTCTGCCTGCGAAGCCGAGGGTCGTGGGTTCGATTCCCACCCAGTGCAAATTTTTGTGTGATGAATTCAAATGTTTGCACTGTGTCTGGGTGTTTCTATGTATAATTAGTATGTATTTAAAACTATATAAGTATTACATCAGCTATCTGGCCGCCATCACACAAGCTTTGCTTAGTTTGGGGTCAGATGGTGTTGTGTGTGAATTGTCCACCAATATTTATTTATTATTTCATTTATATTTTATATTTATTAATATTTGAACGCGTTATTCTCTGAAATCATCGGTAGGGTTTAATTTTTTTCTTTGAGTTAACCCTACCCCGGGGTTATAAATAGGATATTATTTAATGTGGACGGATGATTAATATGCATGAAACCTAAAGCAAAAGTTTGTTTTTGTCACCCCTGGTTTCCGTGCTTGTCATGCATATACACACTTTCCGTTGTATTTTATGTCCCGTGTCTTAATCGTTCCGTGGTTTCGGGTGCAGTCGCGTGTGCGGACCCCTAAAACCATTTCGGAACCACAATATTTTGTCACAGAAAGAGGCTTGCGTATGGGGCAACTTCACACGTCGCGTTTTTGTGTGTTTTATTTGCGCGTTTTTCCGGATATTACTATTCTAAAAGTTTAGATGCAGTAAGGATTATTTTGGGACAACGAAATTTTTCAATTAGAATCGTGTATAGAGTGTCACAGAACTAGGCATGAAATTTGCTACTTCATATTTGTACCGTGTATCAGTACTAGGACTTTTTGCCTTTGCTTTTTTTTTATTAATCACCGCATTAGCACATTGAAGTGGCGGTGGGTCATTTCTGTCGCAAACCCGATAACGGTTGGGGTATACGGGTTATGGAGTGGAAACCACGAAACGGTAACCGAAGTGTAGGATACCCTGAAACTAGATGTAGTTACGATATACGAAAGGCAGCTGGTGGAGGTTTGAAACGTAGGACCGAGGATCGGACTTAGTGGCGTGTTATGGGAGAGGCCTATGCCCAGTATGATGGACCAGGGGACGAATGATGATGATAATGAGGACTCTTTGCAAAGTCCGAATGAGGAAATGCAACACCTTTGTCAGTTATTCTATCATTAAGTAGTAATATGTTATCCATTTCAAAGGGATAAGGCAAAGTAAATGTACTAAATCTCCGGGTGATGACCCCAGTGCAGTACCTGCAACAGTGCTGAGCGGCGGTTTCAACTATTGAAGTATCTTCAAACCGCTGTAGGTACTATAATGAGCAAGCTTGTTCATTACTACCAGACGCACTTCTTACTTACCTCGTTCCTATACCTTATTTAATAATAACTATAGTAGTACCTTCCTATCACCATCCCCCTTTCTACCACTTTCGTCTCACCTTCCTACCTTTATAGTCGCACCTTTTTACTACTACAGCCCCACCTTTTTTACCACAGCACCATCCTATCACCATAGTCTCATTTCTCTACCACTATCACCTGCCCTTCTTACGACTTTAGTCACACCTTTTTTCTTCTTATTTATCTTTTATATGTTAACACTTAACTTATATGTTAACGCCGAAAAATTGCTTGCTTATCGGTTTATTATCGGATACACTTCGGAGAGTGTGAATCTGATCTGCATGATGTAATACCACCTAGCCCTTTTTTCTATCGGACTTCTCGTAGCTCGAAGAAGCGGCATCGTTTCATGGTTGATGTTCCAAAGACACGAACGAAGAGGTTTGACTCTACTTTTGTGATAAGAACGTCTAGACTGTCGAATGAGTTGCCTGAGTGGGTTTTTCCCGATGGTTATAATCTTGGTGTCTTCAAATCGAGAGTGAATCGGTTTCTTCTAGGTAAGCACGCTCCATCTTAGACCGCATCGTCGCTTAACATCAGGCGAGATGGTGGTCAAGTGTAAACCAATAAAAGTTAAAAAAAAAAAAAAAAAAAAACTCTTGATCGCCATCTCGCCTGCTGTTAAGCGACGATGCGGTCTACGATGGAGCGTGTTTACTTAGACGAAACCGATTCACTCTCGATATTCCAACGTATTCCATAGCCTAGACGTTCTTATCACAATAGTAGAGTTAAATCTCTTCGTGTCTTTGGAACATCACCTTTTTTTTTTAATTCATATTAAAGCAACTTTACAGTTTTCACCAATGCGTTACAATTATCATTATGAAACGATGTCGCTTTGTCGAGCTACGAACATTCCAATAGAAAAAAGGGCAAGGTGGTATTAGATCACGCAAATCAGTTGCACACTCTCCGAAGTGTATCCGATAAAAACCCTTTCTACTTCTGCCGTCTGTACCTATCTACGAGTACTAACTACTAGGTACTACAGTCCAATCTTCCTATCACTGTAGTCCTTACTGTTACTTCAAGGCGTTTTTACCGCGAAGTATATTGGTGCAGCTTCCATTAAACACCCCTTCGATCTCTATCGCAGTTTATTAAAAAATATTCAGCGTTGACATTTTGTTTTATCGTCTGTGAAAAATGTTTGCGAACGGCATAGGAATGGCGAGTTCCTGTTTTAGGGTTTGCAAACATGGGGCATGTGTAGATTATGATACGCTTTGCAAAGATTATCTGCTTTTTGACAACCCTATAGCGCGAGCGTTAAGCCATGTTTTTTTTTAAACCGAAATGAGCCGACATTTACATTTGACCCCACATAGGGTTACCATCAATCCGAATTAGCTCGGACACGTCCGGAATTTCAGACACTAATCCATGTCCAGCTTCCTATTTTGTATGGATTTTATTTTTACCCGACTTTTTTTTTTTTTTTTATTTAATTTAAAGACTCCACAGACTCCGGGGTCCGTGACTTTTGTCATTACATTAATCTTTTTTTATTTACATAGTTCTTGGATTAGGAGAAGAAGAGGAAAATAAGGGGGGGAGTAGGGGGGTGGTGAACATTTTAAGCGTAATTCTAAAGCTAGTCAGTCCGATTTCGTCTGTTGAGCCGATCACTACCGGTTGGGATTCCGATAGTAATCGACTCGACATCGTCTTTTGCCTAAGCCGCCTCCTCCTGGCCCAGAGCCTCCACTACAGCCGCATTTCTGTCTCTAATGGCCATCTGCAGGTTGAAATCTTGAATGGTCTTTGGTGATGCAGCCAACGCTCGCCGCACGAACCGACCGATGGCGTCGTCGGTGTCGTCAGCGTAGTATGTGAAGGTCCCCGTGTGCCGTGAGATTGCAACAACCGCATGGGACACGCTCTCGTGCAGCTTCATGTTTGCCTTAGTTTTAATTACGATTACCGACTCGTATGTCAATCCCTGCGCTTCATGAATGGTAAGGATGCGTGACCCGGTGCCTGACCCGTAACCCTGGTTTGTCAGGGTCTCCTTTTCCTCTTGAGTATGCACTAAAAATAGGGTGTTGGGTTGGGTGCCGGGTATTTGCGCTCCTTTATACCTTCTCTGCTCCAGGGACTTTATACGGGGTACTGAGGAGTACATACCTGAGTATATTTCCCTCAGCGCATATGCAACATCCATCGGGTTGCGATGTGTGCAGAGCAACTCCTGGCTGATCTTTGCTACCAGGTTCGGGCGGTGATACCTCATTTCGAAGAGATTTTCCCTGTCGATGTAAGGCAACTGATTGACGTCTCCGATGAGGACAATTTCGCCAACACCAGACAGCCGTGAGACCATCACAATGGCCCCGAAATGGTTCATGAGAGCCTCATCCACCAGGAGGCGGCTGAATTTCTCTTTTCCGAAACCATTTACCAGAGCAGAAGCCATAGTTCGCACCCTGGTTTTGACCAGGTTTCCGATACGGTGCGATAGCTTCTCCCTTAGATCTTTTGCTGCCTCAGTTGTTGTGGTGATGATAGCGTCTTTGTCCACGTCGAAGTGTCTAATCACCCACGTTGTCTTTCCACATCCTGGAACTCCGTTGACCCACTGTATGCTTGGTACCTCCCAGTTTTCCCAACACGCTTTGACGTTTGAGGTCCCTTCAATGGACTTGGCCATCTCGAGGATCCTGTCGTCCAGCATAATCTTGGTGCATCGGGCGGTAACTACAATTGGGTCGTTTAGTAATGTCGCATAAACGGGTCTTCCCGCGCGCTCTGTCTCACTCTGGTTCAGTGTCACGAAGCCATTTTCTGCACTGTAAGCTACCATATACTGTCCTGTCATGGTTCCCTTGATGACCCGGGATGTGACATTATTATAAATAGCTGCTTCGGCCTCCTCGAGATTCACCTTTAGAAGGCTTTCACTTCCTAGCCTATAGAACTGCATGATGTTTTCGCAGGTCTTGAGGTTAACTAGTCTTGTTGCTCTCAGTATGGCTATGAATTCGATGAAGGCGTTACGTGCATGGCTCCGCGGCTCCGAAGCCGTGACATAGCGGGGCGGTTCAACCTGTCCCATGTCGGCTCTCGTTCGGCTCATTTGTTGCTGTGAAGCTGTTTTGAGGGTCCCTGACGTTAAAAGGGGTGGTGCATGGGATGAGATTCGGAGTACGCTCCCTGCTGCAGTGTTGAAGGCAGCCACGAAGTCCGTGTTGGTGCTTCGGCTGCCGCTTTGATTGGCTGCGGCTTTTTCCGCGGCTGCCCTCTGCTGTGCTCTTTCGGAACCGGTTTGGTTGGTCGAACTAGGAACGGGGTGTCCCCAGCTGTCTGTTGCATTTGTTAGGTCGTGCGAAGGGGCTCTGAGGAAGCTCAGATTTTCTCCCCAATCTTCGTATACGACAACCTCATGATGTTTAGAGGCTTCAATGCAACCCAGCCGGTCTGCGACTTTCGCTCTTGAGTATTCGATTGCCATCGCATCCACGCTTATCACCCGGGGTGTTTCACCCGCATTTCTGCTAAGATGTGCAAGCAGCGCACTTGCCTGTGTGAAAGGTGTCCGACCTTCCGAGTATTCTATTAGTGCAATCGTTTTGTTTCTCGATCGCACCAACCGAAATCGGTGGCCGTCTACCTCGCACACTGGCATAGCGTCGAAGGTTTTCCGCTTCATTGTGACTTTTGCGGTACTCCCATTGAGCAAACAAGACAATCCCGGCGACAAACGGGCGCGTTTCCTTTCCCAGGCGAAGCAAAAGCTTATTCCGAATCTCTCTTTGTTGCTATCCATGAAGAGAGCCACCCCGCGGATACGGATCCCCGCCTCTCCTCGGTCTGCGTTCTCCAGTAGTTGTTGGACGGAGATGCTCCGGAGATTTTTACCCGACTGAAAGAAGGGTTATGTTTTTCGCGCGTATCTTGGATGTTTGTAACTTTCTTTATTCGCACGTATCTTCCAAACGGCTGGATGGATTCTGATCACTAAGATATCGTTAGATTCGTCTCAATCACCCAAGTGGCCTGAGATAGTAAGTATATAATGATTTATTCCAGTTGATTTTTTAAAGTTATTTATGTAGTTATAATTAGATGCAATATGAGTACCTAATCCTACTAATATTATAAATGTCATTGTATGGTTTGTTGCTCAATCACGTCCTAACGTATGAACGGATCGGGCTGAAATTTGAAACACAGATAGATTATAGTCTGGAAGAACACATAGGCTTTACTTTTTATCCCGGAACAACAACGGGAACGGGAACTTCGCGGGTAACACTGCGGGCGCTGCTAGTACAACTATATATTAAGTAATGTCAAGTCAAGGATAATCCCCGTCCGTAAAAAGCATACCCCATTCGCAATGCGAGCGTGTCCTACCATGCCTACCATACAACAGTAACTAAGTGCTTGGACTTTTATCGATTTGTCAGGGTTTATGTCAGGACTTAACCCTACCCCGGGGGTATAAATAGGATATTATTTAATGTGGACGGATGATTAGTATGCATGAAACCTAACGCAAAAGTTTGTTTTTGTCACCCCTGGTTTCCGTGCTTGTCATGCATATACACACTTTCCGTTGTATTTTATGTCCCGTGTCTTAATCGTTCCGTGGTTTCGGGTGCAGTCGCGTGTGCGGACCCCTAAAACCATTTCGGAACCACAATATTTTGTCACAGAAAGAGGCTTGCGTATGGGGCAACTTCACACGTCGCGTTTTTGTGTGTTTTATTTGCGCGTTTTTCCGGATATTACTATTCTAAAAGTTTAGATGCAGTAAGGATTATTTTGGGACAACGAAATTTTTCAATTAGAATCGTGTATAGAGTGTCACAGAACTAGGCATGAAATTTGCTACTTCATATTTGTACCGTGTATCAGTACTAGGACTTTTTGCCTTTGCTTTTTTATTAGTCACCGCATTAGCAAATTGAAGTGGCAGCGGGTCATATCTGTCGCAGACCCGATATCGGTTGGAATATACGGGTTCTGCAGTGGAAACCAGGAATAGGTAAACGTAGTGTAGGATGCCCTGAGACAGATAGAGTTACGATATACGAAAGGCAGCTGGTGGTGGTTGGAAACGTAGGACCGAGGATCGGACTGAGTAACGTATTATAGGAGAGGCCTATGTCCAGCATAGGACGAAAGATGATGATGACTTTTTGTAGAGTCCGAATGAGGAAATACAAAACATTTTTGTCAGTTATTCTATTATAATAAATAAATAAATATTGGTGGACAATTCACACACAACACCATCTGACCCCAAACTAAGCAAAGCTTGTGTGATGGCGGCCAAATAGCTGATATAATACTTGTATAGTTTTGAATACATACTTATTATACATAGAAACACCCAGACACAGTGCAAACATTTGAATTCATCACACAAATATTTGCACTGGGTGGGAATCGAACCCACGACCCTCGGCTTCGCAGGCAGAGCTACTACCAACTAAGCCACGAGGCCAGTCAAACAGTAATATGATATACATTTCAAAGACCAATGTTTCCAGAGAGATATTAAGGCAAAGTGATAAATCTATTAAATCTCCGGGTGATGAGCCCAGTACATTACAACAGTGCTCATCAGTGGTTTCAACTGTTTGTTAAGTACCTTTGTACCGCTGTAGGTACTACATTGAGCTTGTTAATTACTACCAGATGCACTTCTTACTTGCCTCGTTCCAATACCTTATTTAATAAGAACTATAGTAGTACCTTCCTATCACCATCCCCCTTTCTACCACTTTCGTCTCACCTTCCTACCTTTATAGTCGCACCTTTTTACTACTACAGCCCCACTTTCTTACCATCTAGCCCTACCACAGCACCATCCTATCACCATAGTCTCATTTCTCTACCACTATCTTACGACTTTAGTCACACCTTTTTTTCTTCTTATTTAACTTTTATATGTTAACACTTGATCGCCATCTCGCCTGATGTTAAGCGATGATGCGGTCTACAACGTCTAGACGAAACCGATTCACTCTCGATTTGAAGATACAAATATTGAAAACCCACTCAGGCAACGTATTCCATAGCCTAGACGTTCTTATCACAAAAGTAGAGTCAAATCTCTTCGTTCGTGTCTTTGGAACATCAACCATTTTTTTATCTATATATATAAAAATCAATGCCACTTTTCGTTGTTATTGAACTCCTCCTAAACGGCTGGACCGATTTGAATGTTTTTTTTTTGTATACGTTTGGGTAGAGCCCTGGAAGGTTTAGATTCACAAATCAGCCCGGCAGATGGCGCTGCAGTTGATATCTAGGCTATTATTCGAGTGAAGCCGGAGCGGGCCGCTAGTTTCATATAAAAGCAACTTTACAGTTATCACCAATGCGTTACAATTATCATTATGAAACGATGTCGCTTTGTCGAGCTACGAACATTCCAATAGAAAAAAGGGCAAGGTGGTATTAGATCACGCAAATCAGTTGCACACTCTCCGAAGTGTATCCGATAAAAACCCTGTCTACTTCTGCCGTCTGTACCTATCTACGAGTACTAACTACTAGGTACTACAGTCCAATCTTTCCATCACTACAGTCTCACCTTCCTATCACTGTAGCCCTTACTGTTACTTCGAGGCGTTTTTACCGCGAAGTATATTGGTGCAGCTTCCATTAAACACCCCTTCGATCTCTATCGCAGTTTATTAAAAAATATTCAACGTTGACATTTTGTTTTATCGTCTGTGAAAAATGTTTGCGAACGGCATAGGAATGGCGAGTTCCTGTTTTAGGGTTTGCAACATGGGGCATGTGTAGATTATGATACGCTTTGCAAAGATTATCTGCTTTTTGACAACCCTAGAGCGCGAGCGTTAAGCCATGTTTTTTTTTAAACCGAAATGAGCCGACATTTACATTTGACCCCACATAGGGTTACCATCAATCCGAATTAGCTCGGACACGTCCGGAATTTCAGACACTAATCCGGATTTTGTCCAGCTTCCTATTTTGTATAGATTTTATTTTTACCCGAGTGAAAGAAGGGTTATGTTTTTCACGCGAATCTTGGATGTTTGTAACTTTCTTTATTCCCACGTATCTTCGTAACGGCTGGATGGATTTCGATAATTAAGATATCGTTAGATTCGTCTCAATCACCCAAGTGGCCTTAGATAGTAAGTATAATATAATGATTTACCAGTTGATTTTTTGGCACGCGGGTTTTGAAAATTACATGTAGTTATAATTAGATGCAATATGAATAATACAGCTACATATTAAGTAATATCAAGTCAAGGGTAATCCCCGTCCGTGAAAATTCTATCCCCTTCGCAATGCGAGGTGTCCTACCATGCCTACCATACGATAGTAATTAAGTGCCTGAACTTTTATCGAATTGTTGGGGTTTTTGTCAAGACTTTTCAAATTAACAAATTGTAACTACCTATAACCCCACCTACACACGGTACACAATAGAACAACCTAGTCACTTGTCGCGTTCTAGCGGAGTGGTTTTCACTCTTCATAACAATTGAAAATGTTTTATTTTTAAATAAGGCTAGCAGTGCTTCGTGGTTTTACCCTCGTAGTTCACGTTTCCGTTATTTTCCTGGGATAAAAAGTAGCATATTATGTGTTATACATAGCAGAGTCCGCCTGGGGAAGTACCACACCTTTGCCAGTTATTCTACCGCCAAGCAGTAATGTGTAAGCGTTACTGTGTTCCGGTTTGAAGGGCAATGTTTCCAGAGAAATACTGGGATTAGAGATATAATATCTTGGATCTCTGGATGACGAGCGCAGTGCAGTGCTAGGTAATGATTTGGACTCTTCATGTTCCAATAGCTGTGTGTCACTGTGCAGTTATGTGGCAGGCATTTTGCTTACCTTCAAACACATGTCCTGCTCGTCTCGTCACTCTTTAATAAATAAAAATAAAATAAAAATCTATTTTCTATCCTATATACCAAATCATCCAAAACCCTTCAGTAGTCCTTTTAGTTTGAAAAACTAACGAACACCCATACAAACGTAGTATGTATAATTTATATATTTTGTGTTTTCACTTCGATAGTCTGCCGATAGTCACTGGGTTTTTTTATTAACCGACTTTAAAATTTCAGACACCGACTTCAGAATTGTTAAATACTTATTTAATCATGTCTGTTCAAATTAATCAAAATACGTTGTACTTTGTGGTAAAGAGATTTATTTTTACTTTTTAGTTTACTGTTTGAAGTCGGTTCTTTTTTTTGTTAAAATTATTTTATACTCGATGCATTCGTCGTACCTACTCTGCAGACGATCTGCAAAACATTGTGGATACAGACTAAATGTAGTCTAGCCAGTTATCTGAGTAAATGAACCTGCCCACTATATTTTAGTCATTATGGACCCCGAACAATGGAAAGTTTTCACAACAATGCCCCCGAATATAGAGGGATTTGTCCCTTCAAATTGCTCTAAATACATCCATAACTGCAGTTCGGTCCACTGTTTCTCAATTTTCGACCCCTAATAGGGCATTAGTGCGTCCGGTAGGTAATTTTAGCAAAGTGGATGAGAATGTGGTTGTGGGATATTAAATTCACGAGCATTTATTTACGAATTCGTAATTTATTTTATTGATTTTTAGTAAATGAATTGACGAGACAAGCAAGACGAGTCTTTTTTATTGCGGTCGCCAAGAGATCGCTGTAGGCAGTAAGTCAGGCCAGTGTTTACACTACACACTAGACAAGTATATAATTTACTTCGAAATATAATGATCGACTTTAATTTTAAACTAAATCTGTGAAATGAAATTAGCGAAATGTTCCAATGATACAGTGATATAGTACGAGTACGTCGGCGAGAAATGGAAATTTCGGATTTTTAAGAAATGTATGATATGTGACCTCCTCTTAACCGTGTTTTGTGACCGTAGTGTTATCTGGCAAACGAAATAAAGGAATAATGAAAATCGATTCACAATTGGCGGAGCCATCGCCGAGTGACATACATAGAAAAATAACCATACAACTGAATTGACAACCTTCTGTTTTTTGTAGACTGTTAAAAATAAATACAGCGGAGTATAATAACCTACTGCTTTTTCGAAGTAAAGTAAAAACTAGGAAGTGCAAACGGGACTCGAACCTACAATATCGAACGTTATCGTCAGTAGGTCAACAAAACTCCCACGTAAAAAAAAAACTATTGCGACTGAAACTCAAGTCCGGCTAAACCAATTATAGTGTAGTAATGCCGCTAGCATGCTGAGCACGCCGACTGGTAGACGGTTTGAACATTTTAATTATCTGTCATTCATTGTTCTATGGATAATTCAGATGTGTTTAGTGTAAGTAGTTTTCATTGTATTTTAGTTTTGTTTATATACACTCTGCCCACTTTACAGCAAAAAAAAAACAAGCCTAAACAATTCGATAATTAAAACAAAAGAACTGCCTTCTATGTAAAGCATTTTTAAATTAATGAAATTTCGTTACTATTCATACCATTAAAATGATACATTTAGGAAAACAGTAAGACTAGTGAAACAACTGACGGCTTTGTGGCTGCTAGCGATTTCAGCCAAGCAACCTTCACCTATAAAATATTTGATCTTCTCGAATAAAGTTTGAGAACCTTTAGCCTAGTCTCACCACCCTGTCTGGCTCAGACGTGTCGCACAATGGTAGCAAGGGGTTGTCTTACCATCGCTACCCCTAGACTAGGGGAGGATACTTACTATACATAGCTGTAGTATGCGTTCATGTAGATGGGGAGGTTTCAAATTTACCTATTGCATGAGTGCGTAGATGGCCAGACTTTTGGCAATTCAAAAAATCAAATGTCATATAAAATAAACTTGCAGTGACGCGCGGTTTTACCTGCATAGTTTCCGGGTTTTTTTTCGCTATAAAAAGTAGCCTATGTGTTTTTCAAGGTATATTTAACTATGGTCCGAATTACAACTAGCCATCCTACTGCCTATCTAAATGGGCTTTGGTTTTGCTGTTGCTGTATCTATAATTTTAAGCGAAATGAAAAGACAAATGTCAAATGACAAATGCGAAATGTCAAAGCTAAGACACTTTTAGTTAGGGGATACAACCCCGGATCCGTTACGACGTGATTGAGCTGCAGACTTCCAAACTTTGCCACTTATAATATTAGTAGGTTTAATACTATTTTCACTTAATCTCTACTAATATTATAAAGAGGAAAGATTTGTACCTATTTTTGTATGTTTGTATGTTTGTAATGAATAGGCTCCGAAACTACTGGACCGATTTCAAAAATTCTTTCACCTTTGGAAAGCTACATTATTCCCGAGTAACATAGGCTACGGTAGATGGCGCTGCAGTTGATATCTAGGTTATTATTCGAGCGAAGCCGGAGCGGGCCGCTAGTTAATTATATATTTGTTTTCAAATCATTTTTGTTTTTTTTTGTAAAATATCTACTGTATTGTAAATTTTAGGTAAAATATTTTTTGTATTTTGTATTCAAACCGGAAAAGTTTACCACAGACGCAGTAATTATGCAGACAACGCAAGTAAGACGTAAAACGAGCTCTGTTTTACGATGGTCGTAAGTAACACGCCTCGAATCACTCAGCGGCGACAGTTATCGATGTGTACATTGCTGATAAGTGTTTATGTCTGTCTGTCTTTACCCACGCGCTACGCGGAAATAGACGACGAGACAGTACAGGAACTTCTGTTATTGACGAAAGAATGTATCTTAAAAATTATGCTATAATAGATACATAAACAAAGTCAAAAATCTACTAAAATCTAATAATCGAAAGTTTGTATAAATGTGTGGATATTTGTAATTATTTCAAGTAGAAACTTCTGAACGGATCTGGACGAAATGTGGTACAAAGTTGATATAATCCGTACGACAAAATTTGGTACATAGTTGGTATAATAATAATAGTGCATTGTCCATGTATCTGTCTGGAATAACACATAGGCTACTTTTTAGACCCCGGTAGACCGGTCTCAATACCGGGCTGTGGTCGTCGATATCACCATACCACATGACGAGAACCTCGTGAAAGCCGAGAAGGACAAGATCAGCAAGAACCTTGACTTGGCTCATGAGGTTACCGCCATGTAGGATGATGATTCGACGATCATAGGCCGGATAGTTGTGACAGTGCACGGACTTGGCGCGAAAATTCTCGACCAACATCTTAAGAGGCTTTAGCTAAACCGGGTTGTTGATGGGTCAGATGCAAAAGACAGTTATTGATGCTATTGCTGTGCTGGAAGATGAAGCTGAGGAACCTGAGGTTCCTCACTCTGCAGCTCTAACTACGGTTTTATGTTGTTTTTATTTTTAAATACTAGTAGTGCCCTGGGAGTTTATTCGCGTTGTCCAGTCCAGTCCAGTTACCGTTATTTTCCCGTGAAAAAGCCTATTTGCCATTCCAGGCTGAAATCTCGTTCAATTCGTTTAAATCGTTCAAAAGTTTTGACAGGATTGAGCAACAAACATTCATCCAAACTTTGTCATTTATAATATAAACAGGATTGTAAAAACGTTGGCTTAAGAATTAAAATAAATGCGTAAATAAGAAATATAAAAAGGTCAGTTTTTTTTTAGTTTTATAGGTTTACACTTGACCGCCATCTCACCTGATGTTAATCGACGATGCGGTCTACGATGGAGCGTGTTTACCTAGAAGAAACCTATTCACTCTCGATTTGAAGACACCAAGATTATAGCTATCAGGGAAAACCCACTCAGGCAACTCATTCCACTGCCTAGACGTTCTTTACACAAAACTAGAGTTCAACCTCTTCGTCCGTGTCTTTGGAACATCAACCATGAAACGGTGCCGCTTCTTCGAGTTACGAGAAGTCCGATAGAAAAAAGGGCAAGGTGGTATAGACCATGCAGATCAGTTGAATCTTCATTGAAGCTTCAGTACTGTCATTGTCCGTATATAATGAAGTAAACTGTTCTTGATGCAAATAGCTACAGCTGTCTCTGAACTTATCTGTCAGGCGATCGGTCCAGCTATGTGACGGCGTTTCATTCGGGCTGTGGACAATAGGCCTCACTTAATATTTAAATAGAAGCATGTTTGCATTAAGTTACGGCTGTTCTGAATGGCAATAGCTGATCCGGAACCCTAGATTCGAATTCCACTGTCTTTTTGAAGTCGTTTGCGTAATGCCGCTGACTTAAAATCGGTGAATGAAAACTTTGCTAGGAAACTGGAACTGGAAACTTTTTCTATCGGAATGCTCGGAGCTCGAAAAAGCGACATCGTTTCATGGCTGATGTTCCAAAGACATGAACGAAGAGATTTGACTCTACTTTTGTGATATGAACGTCTAGGCTGTGGAACACGTTGCCTAAGTGGGTTTACCCCGATGGTTACAATCTTTGTGTCTACAAATCGAGAGTGAATTGTTTTTTTTTAGGTAAACACGCTCCATCGTAGTCCGCATCGTCGCTTAACATCCGGCGAGATGGCGGTCAAGTGTAAACCTATAAAAGTAAAAAAAAAATAACTGCATGTGCCAAGAATCTTTGGAGGTCATGCGTCATCCGTATAGATCCAGCAAGGGGGATTATGACGTTGACTCTCTTCTTGCGAAACAAAACGCTGAGTCCCAGCAAGGAAATCAGTGAGAACATAAAGGTAGCGAGCGGTTCGCGCGGAGACCGCGACAGCCACTTGACGTTATAGAATTGTATGGGCGCCAGTTTGCGCCGAGACCGCGACAGGAGACCGAGACACGTGTCGCGGTCGCGGCGCGAACTGGCGCCCATACCAAGCTATAATGTCAAGTGCCTGTCGCGGCCTCAGTGCGAACCTACAGTGGACTGGGTGTCATTACCATCTCATTTCTTCGCCATACGATTAAAATGGCGCCCGAGTAAAAGACCGACTTACTTATAAGACCTTTGACTTTCTAAATTTGAGACCAGGCCACTAATCCTAGCAATGGGTACAAAATTGTGTTTATACTTATGCTAATAAAATATTATTTTATTGTTTCAGGTATGTACGAGTTTAAATGTTTACATGACGAAAACCCTGTCTTCTGTTCGGTGAGCTTTTTTAAACAAGAATTGAATAAGTCCATGTGAATTTTTAGTCACTAAGATCACTATATTTAATGTGCTTCTATACTGGTAGAGTGCCCGTATTTTGATGCAGTTTCATTCTTCTCCCCATACATTATTTGTCTAGAATCAACGCTAAAGCAATTTTCACTTCAAAAAGTAAATACATTCTTAATCGCTAACCCTGAACTTGTACCACTCCCCCCATCGGAAGCCCCCTAACAAGTAAAAACACTTCAGAAAATAATAAATGACGTAATCCCTCAGGAAATCTCATAAACAAACCTGTTTAAATGCCAATGAGTGTAAGTGACGTGAGGAAACTGAAAAAATACTGAAAACAATTTCCATGTGAGATTAATCTTTCAGCCGACGACTCCTTTCAAGCGAACGCGCGGCCTTTACTCCATGTTTCAAGTTATAAGCTTTTAAAGTAAAAAACTTCTTTTTTAGACTCAGTTGACTACAAAAGATTTTTTTTTAGACTCAGTTGACTACAAAAGACTCTTTTTTTAGACTCAGTTGACTACAAAAGACTCTTTTTTAAACTCAGTTAACTACAAAAGACTATTTTTTAGACTCAAATGACTACAAAATACTCTTTTTTAGGCTCGGTAGACTACAGAAGACTCTTTTTTTGATTCAGTTGACTACAAAAGACTCTTTTTTAGACTCAGTTGACTACAAAAGACTTTTTTAGACTCAGTTGACTATAAAAAACTCTTTTTTTAGACTCAGTTGACTACAAAAGACTCTTTTTTTAGACTCAGTTGACTACAAAAGACTCTTTTTTAAACTCAGTTAACTACAAAAGACTATTTTTTAGACTCAGATGACTACAAAATACTCTTTTTTAGACTCGGTAGACTACAGAAGACTCTTTTTTTGATTCAGTTGACTACAAAAGACTCTTTTTTAGACTCAGTTGACTACAAAAGACTTTTTTAGACTCAGTTGACTATAAAAAACTCTTTTTTTAGACTCAGTTGACTACAAAAGACTCTTTTTTAGACTCAGTAGACTACAGAAGACTCTTTTTTTGATTCAGTTGACTACAAAAGACTCTTTTTTTAGACTCAGTTGACTACACAAAACTCTTTTTAAGATGCAGTAGACTACAGATGACACTTTTTTTGACTTAATTGACTATGCAACGCCTTTTTTAAAGTGAAAACTTATTTGGGCACACCACAGACACATTTTTCGTGGGCTGTGAATTGAATTTAAACATCACGCTCGGGAATGATAAAAATCTTCGGACTATGGGCATTGGCCATGTGAGTTATCAAATTCTTAATTATAACTCTAAGTAGCATCCCTGAAAAAAGCGATATGTTGTTTGGTAATTGTGTTGCTTCAACATTATGCGAAGGAACTTCATTCCTACATGATGTCCCATTGCACCGCATCTTTTTAGTTTTCACATTACAGCTACTCTTGCTGGCTGAAATTGGCAGTTATATGAATTGCCGATAGAAATGAAAACTTATAACTCAGAATTTGATAGCTTACTTTAGAAATTACGCGGGTGTAACCGGAGGACGTGGCCATGAGCATGGCCATCTAGAATGGTCATGGCTAAACCCATGGTCCCGAGTTTACCCGTGGCTTCATTATCATTCCCGAACGTGACGCTAGAATTCAATTCACAGCCCACGAAAAATCTGTCTGTGGAGCACCAAAAGAAGTTGTCACTTCAAAAAAAATTTATTTAGCACTCCCTCTGTTCTCATTTTAATATTTCGGTGACGCGAATCCACAAGAATTTCCTCTTCAAAAGTATGAAAAATAATAATTTGTTATCACAACCCCGCTTCAGCCCCTGGCTTGTCTCCTACACCTCTTCACAGCAAGGGTCGTTAAGTATTCAGCCATCTCCCACCTGGAAGTGACTCTGCCATTGTGACGCCCAGACAGACCCATATACTGTCTATATATACACTAGATGTTTCTACGCAACTTTTTCTAGCGTTTACTACAGACTAACTTACTTATAAAATAAAATTACGAGTTGAGCAAGTATATCACCTGATGGTAACACGTCTGTTCAACACAAATTAGTATTTTTTAGTAGCTTAACACTCTCGCTTAACATCAGGCGAGATGGTGGTCAAGTGCGAACCTATTATAGTTAAAAAAAATAATGAACAAAATACTTTCTCAAAATTGACGTTATTAGTTGTTTGTTTGTGCCGGACGGTAAGCAACTTGCCTTCTCCTAACAACACAGTGACACGCAGCTATTGGAACATGAAGAGTCCGAACAAATACCTAGCACTATACTGCTCTCGTCACCCAGAGATATAAGATTTAATCTCTCTGCCCTGTAATCACTGGAAACATTGACCTTCAAACCGGAACACAGTGATATTTTCACATAACTGGTATGTGTGGTATTACCCAAGGGTAAAACATAACTGTATGCAGTTATCGCAACTACATAGTATGTTTTTCATAGTGTAGAGTGCAGACAGGACTCTTCCCTGTAATTTCTCTGTAAACATTGCCTTTCAAACCGAAAATGACGTGTAAATTGTACATTTATGAATAAAGAACTTTGACTTTGAATAATAAGTGGATGCAAGCGATGTAAACTAGTCGTCAAATATTTTTGTAGTAAAGAAGCAAGGGACGAGCAGGAAATGTGCCTGATGGTGAGCAACACGCCCATAACATCACAGTATCACTTAGCTATTGGAACATGAAGAGTCCAACTCATTACCTAGTACTGCACTGCGCACACCCGGAGATATGAGATGATGATTAAATCTACATAAATAATATAATATATCCTGTAATTTCTTTGGAAACATTTATGTATATCTTTGTTTTTACGACTTACAAGTTATAATAGCATTGTCATACCATTCCATATATAAATATTATATTATCTCCGCTGTAACCGCTTCCCGTCGCCGGTCGCTTCAGCAGGAAGCGGAAACATTGTTTATTACTCTGCTTGTTCACAATTCTTATAATCTATAGTGAGCTGAAGAGATTGTTTTTGTTTGTGTTTGTGTTTGAATAAGCTAATTTTTCGTCTCATACACATCTATCCTACTAACATAATAATAATATGAATGAATAATGCATAAGTTTGAATGTTTTCTAGCTAATAAATAAAAAACTCTACAACACCCAGATATGTAAGATCATTTATCTCTATGGCCCATAATTTCTCTTAAAACATTGCCCTCCAAACTGGAACGCAGTGAAGTTTACTCGTCACTGCTTAACAGTAGAATAACTGGCAAAGGTGTGGTACTTCCCCAGGCGATGCCAGAGTTTTACCACTACTAAATGTTTATATAAGCCCTTGTATTTATCAAGTTAAAGTTACGGCTGGTCTAGTCGAGAGAACGGCGACTGCCGGTCCGGAACCCTGGGTTCAAATCCCACGTGCACCACTCTCTTTTCGAAGTCATGAACGTAATGATTTTTATAATGTAATGCCCCTTACTTACAACAGTGAAGGAAAACTTCGTGATGGTACCGACATGAGCCTAGAATCTCCAGATAAATTCCTTAGATATCTGGGTGACGAGCGCAGTGCAGTGCTAGGTAATGATTTGGACTCTTAATGTTCCAATAGATGTGCGTCACTGTGCTGTTATGTGGCAGGCGTGTTGCTTACCATCAGGCACATGGCCTGATACTCTTTACACTCTTTAATGTAAAAAAAATCGTTCGAATTCATGTGTCATCTAACAACACGCACTGGGCCAGCGTGGTGGATTATGGCCTTGACTATCTCCTTGCGAGAGAAGGCCCCGAATCCCAGCAGTGGGAACATTTAGTGGCCTGTTTATGTATATTTATCCCGGTAAAGTTCCGAGGTATTTGACTCGTCAATCAATTATAACAGCGGATTGAATTAACAACTTCAGAAGTACTTCCGAAGTTTTGTTTTGATTTGATCTCGGCAATAAAACCATTAGTTAGAACAACTGAGTTGTTGAAGGAGCATTTTAGAAAGTTAGGAAATCAACTTTTTTTTAAAGTTCATCAACATCAGTATGAACTTCACTTGATTTTGAAGGGTTAAATCTTCTTCCACAAGCAAGTTTCTTTACGATGTATTTCCTTCACCGTTTTAAATAAATAAATAAATATTGGTGGACAATTCACACACAACACTATCTGAGTATCTGACCCTAAACTAAGCAAAGCTTGTGTGATGGCAGCCAGATAGCTGAAATAATGCTTATATAGTTTTAAATACATACTTATTATACATAGAAATACCCAGACACAGTGCAAACATTTGAATTTATCACACAAATATTTAAAGTCTGTGGTTTTTTTTTAAATTTAGTTCAGCCACTCTACAGACTCTGGGGTCCGTGACCTTTGTATAAATATATTTTTTAACTATTATAGGTTCGCACTTGACCACCATCTCGCCTGATGTTAAGCGACGATGCGATCTACGATGGAGCGTGCTTACTTATAAGAAACCGATTCACTCGATTCACGCGATTAATTCGACTTAAAAACACCAAGGTTGTAACTAACTTTGTCATTTGGGTTCTCTTTTTTACATATTTCTGGATTAGGAGAAGAAAAGGAAGATTGGGGGAGTTGGGAACATTTTAAACCTAGTGCTAGTCCGATTTGGTCTATTGAGCCGATCACTACCGGTTGGGATTCCGCTAGTAATCGACTCGACATCGTCATTTGTTGTTTTCTTCGCCGCCTCCCTCCGGGTCAGAGCCTCGATCACGGCCGCATTTCTGTCCCTGATGGCCATCTGCAAGTTTGAGGTTTTTTTTATTTGAATTTTGCAACTCCACAGACTCCGGGGTCCATGACCTTTGTCATTTGTTTTAATTTTTTACATGAATTAGATTAGGAGAAGAAATGGAAATAGGGGGGTGTAGGGAATATTGTCATTCTAATTCTAGGACTATTTCAATTCAATTCAATTCAATTTATTTATTCGAACCTTAGGATATTACATCACTTGGTAACGTCACATAAAACAATTATACAATAGGAATTCCGTTTACATCATATTTAGGTTCAACAATTGAATGCGGCTGTAAAGAGGCCTTGTCAATAAGTGCAGCTGTACAGGGGCTTTGTCAGTCAAATTATGTCATTGTAAAAAGTATGTCATGAAATACAAAAGTATGGTACAAAGCATGTCAATAAATTAAAATTACAATTTCAATATATTTACTAATTGATTGTTATTCAGTCATTCATTGAAGTTGCATTTCAGTACATATATTTTTTGCCCATTCTTTACGGTCATTAACAAAATCTTGGACCGTGTAAAAAGCTTTCCTAAGTAAATATTTTTTTATGGCAGCCTTAAATTTTGTTTCATTGAGACCCTCTAACGGTTTAGGAATGACATTATAGAAACGCACACAATTTCCGACAAAGGAACCAATTGTCTTCTGGAGTCTACAGCGTGGAAAAACAAATTTATTGGTATGTCGTGTATTGGGGTTATCATCCGACATTCTTTTTAGACAGGATCGATTTTTCCTCGCATACATTATGCACTCATAAATGTATAGTGAGGGCAAGGTAAATATATTTATTGATTTAAAAACCTCCCGAAGTGAACACCTTGTTGGTATGTTATAAAGTCCTCGGATTGCTCTTTTCTGTAAAATAAAAACAGCATTCACGTCAGCTGCTGATCCCCAGAGCAATATTCCGTAGGACATTACACTGTGAAAGTACCCATAATACACCAACCTAGCTGTGTCAACATCCGCTATCTTTCTTATTTGCCGAACTGCATGTGCTGCCGAGCTAAGTCTGTCAGTCAATTTATTTATATGAGTACCCCACTGCAGCTTAGAGTCTACTGTGAACCCTAAAAATGACGTTACTTCAGTGGGCTGGATTATCTGATCCTTTAGTTTAATATGAAAATCTACTTTTTTTACATTTGGAAGGGAGAATCTGACGCATTTAGTTATTTTTGGGTTTAGAGCTAAATTGTTAGCATCAAACCACTCGCACACCTTAGTTAGTACGTAATCAATCAACGAGAAATCCGTGCTACCCCTTCTAGTTTTAAATAGTAGTGATGTATCGTCAGCAAACATAACTATGTCACAATCAACAAATTTTTTAGTCATAAAAGGTAAATCATTAATATAAACTAGAAACAAGAAAGGACCTAATATCGATCCCTGTGGTACCCCCATTTCAAGAAAACACCCATGAGATTGTACTCCATCGATATTTACAGTTTGAAGGCGATCTTTTAAATACGATGATATGAGCGATAAAGCCGTATTTGAAATTCCATAAAAAGCTAATTTTTTTAATAAAGTTTCATGACTTACGCAATCAAAAGCTTTCGAAAGGTCGCAGAAAACACCAATTACATCGTGATTATCCTCCCACGCATTTAATAGATACCTAGTTAGTCTCACTCCTGCATCTGTGGTTGATCGACCCTTTGTGAATCCAAACTGCTGTTCGTGTAATAGTTTATTAGTATTGAAATAACATAGTAGCTGACTTAGTATTAATTTCTCGAATATTTTACTCAAACAAGGTAAAATAGAGACTGGCCTATAGTTGGCAGGGTCATTTTTTTCACCTGATTTAAATAACGGCAGCACTTTGCTATGTTTCATTAAATCTGGGAATATACCCCTGCTAATGCTTGAATTAAACAAAGCTGCCAGATACGGTGCAATGTTTTCTAATATGCTCTCAACAACTTTTGTAGAGATGCCCCACAGATCCTCAGTGGTTTTCTTCTTAATATCTCTGAATGTCTTAATTATTGAAGCAGCTGTTACTTCATGGAATATAAAAGAAGAAGTTGGTGCAATTACATTTTCTTTTAACAGAGCTTCTGCTCGTGACGTAGAAGATGCTAGGTTTTTAGTTGTTTCTGTGGGTATTCTTGAGAAGTAGTTTTCGAAGGTATCGGCAATTTGGGATGAATTTGTTATCGTTTTATTGTCAATTTTTATTGTGCTAATTTTGTCTCGAACTTTAGTGTTTCCTGTCTCTTTGTTAATAATTTTCCATGCAGCTTTGCTCATATTGTCTGAATTTTTAATTTGGTTTCGTATGAACATAGATTTTGCCTGTTCACATGCTCTTTTAAAAGTACTTGAATACTTTTTAACATATTCTTTTGTTACATCATCATTGCAATAAGTTTTTAGCCTGTATAAATTATATAGATTGTTTCTACTTACAAACAAGCCTGGTGTAGCCCACTCTGCGAACTTTGTTTTTGCATTCATATTAATTTCTTTAGTTTCAAAAATTTCATTATATTTATTACTTAGCATATTAAAAAATGAGCTGTAACTACGATTTGGATTATTACTTTTAATGTCACAAATTTCATTGTAATTTATTGATATGTCAAAAGAATTACTGGTTATTATGTCAAAATTATTATTTAGTGTCATGTCAGCAGGAAATTTATTAAAATAATCAAATAGTACATTTTTAAATTGTTCTAAACGGGATTTTGTAATGGGTCTAACGATAACCATCACCTCTGTTTGTTTTACTTCTGATGGGAGAGTGATGGTTATTTCGTTTTCAAAGTCGCCTGCTCCCGGCTCCGCGCCTCCACCACGACTGCATTTCTGTCCCTGATGGCCATCTGCGAATTGAACTCTCGGATGGTCTTCGGTGTTGCAGCCAACGGTCGCCGTACGAACCGACCGATGGCGTCGTCATAGTTTGAGGTATTTTGCACACGACTTCGAAAAGACAGTGGTGAACATGGGATTCGATCCAGAGGCTCAGGATCAGATCTACTGCCAAGCCATAATTTTCAAACATCACTGTTCCAGTTTGAAAGACAATATTTTCAGAGAAGTTACATGGAAACGGGCCAAATATAAAATGTTGAGTCCGAGTGATAAAATAGGCAGTCAATGTTCATGGTTCTCATGATGATGATGATGATGATGGCGAGATGTTCAGCCTCAGATCGATGGCTGCATCGCTCCATACCTACGCGAGATCGCGTTACACGCAAACGCGTGTAAAATTGGACCGGGGATTGCGGTGCTGAGACCCTGTTACACCGTGGTGTAACAATAATAAAATCATTGAAAAAAAATTGGCAGTCATAGAAACTGCCGATAGAAGTGAAAAATTATAACTCAGAATTTGATAGCTTACCTTGGAAACTACGCAGTTGAAACCGGAGGGCGTGAGCATGGCCAACAGGAAATGCTGAAGCATTCTAATTACCAATGGGAAATGCTGACGCATTTCTAGATGGCCAATGGCCATGGTCCCGAGTTTACCCGAAGATTTCTTATCATTCCCGAGCGTGACGTTAGAATTCAATTGACAGCCCACGAATAATCTATCTTTGGCGCGCCAAAACAAATTATCACTTCAGTTCCTGATAGTAAACGGTTACCGCCACTCACGCTAGTATAATTTAATACTAGATATGTAAATATCGTTGTCGTAAGATACAGCGAATCTCTGATATTTTTCTACAGTTTCACGCAACTTCTTCACGCGTAAGTTTATGTTTTATACACCGTGTTCAGATGGTTAACGCTTCGAAAATCTAGGTGTCTTCGTATCTGGAGCGAGTCGGTTTCTTCCAAGAAAGCGAGTTTCTTCTTAGACCACATCATCGCGTCGGCTTACATCAGGCGAGGTGGCGTACAAACGCTATTATTTCTGTAGTTAAAAAGCAAGAAGAAAAGGCAAGAGCAGTGAATACCCATCTGTAGCTAACTATACTGTCATGATTTTTAGTCTTGAGTCATAATTTAGTCGAGTTTTAGTATTTCACATTTACTATCTCATTATTATACATGACATACATTCATTACATACATACATTACATACATACATTACTCTCTATCTACTGTGTAGAATCAGGTTATGTAAACCTACCCACTTTTCGTTTCAATGGTACCAATCTTAACTATATGTCGGCGGACATAGTCTCGCCATCATCATCATTAGTCGCATCCTTCTGCTGTGGGTGTAGTCGATGGGTAGTGTTGGATGAAAACCCGCAAACACAATAGGATTTATTAAGTACAGGTAACAAAGTAGGTATCACAGGCAGTTTAACAAAGTACGTATCGTAGAACGCGCGATGGTTCAAGCTCAACCGCTCTGGCCGACCGCCGCACAAGAAGTCCCGTGCGCTCCGCTCGGCCGGGGGAATGTTGACTCATCGAACGCCGACAGGTGGCGCTTGCGTCCCGGACACGACTCGATTGTAACTCGATTGCGATTCGATTCCGACACATATATTCATGAGTATCCTGCAACCTGTAATTATCCAGTTAGTAAACATTTCCAATTTTTATCAAAATAAAATGATAAGCACATCGGTGTAACAGCCAGCCACCTTAATGTATTTTATTATGTGTGAACGTGGATTCGTCCCTACGTCTCACGGACCCCTAAACGGGGCAAAGTGGGTTCTGATGAAACCTCTGATTTAGGGCCTGATAGCCAATTCCGTTTTTCAATTGGTTTTCGGGCTTTATGATTGATGTTGGTTATCTCTTTTACGTAAGATGTGAAAATTGCGAAGGATGCATCTTTACAACAAGTAGATTTCTAAATAAAATGTGGATATACAATGTACGTTCTAATTACTTAGTTACGGCTGGTCTAGTCGGAAGAGAGCGACTGCCGGTCCGGAGACCCGGGTTCAAATCCCACGCGGACCGCTATCTTTTCTCGCGCGTTATGTCTCTAACCTAAAACGGAGAAGGAAATAAAAGCGGCCAAGTGCGAGTTGGACTCGTTCATGAATGGTTCCGTAGCAGCAAGTAACATAATAAATAAATTCATGTAGTTCGGTGTAATTTTGATCGATGTTTTAATAATAATGTATTTATGACGTACCAAAAAAAATTCTCATCAGATTGAGTTCAAACCAATTTTCGTTGGAAGATTACATGGTAATGTACACCATATATATTTTTTAAATTTATCATTCGCTTATTTTAGAAGTTACAGGGGTACACATTTTAGCACTTTGGAAGTGTCTCACTCGCAAATTATTTGAAATTATTGGCAAAAATGATATTAGAAACCTCAACATCATTTTTTAAGACCTATCGATAGACACCCCTCACGTATAGGTTTAATGAAAAACGGAACCCTAAAAACATGAGGAAACCGACATGTACCTTAAATCATCCACCAACCCGCACTAGGCCAGTGTGGTAGATTATGGTCATTACCATAATTAATTCATAGATTAAACATCAAATCAAATATTTCTATAGAATTTCAAATACTCATAAACTTAAATTAAGTGTAATAATAAATTTAATATATATAGTTCTACGTTCTACGTAAATAACAGAAAATACAACGTCGTTTTTCGTACAATAAATATCACAGAAAGAAAAGAATACCAACCACTATTCTCTTCAAACCCACATAAAACTCAATGAAAAACGCAACCGAAATAAAAATTAAAACCCCCATTTTGCCTTCAAGTGTTGCCCTACAAATAGAAAAGGCGATAAAGAAGGGAAGAAAAAAAAATCGTTGACCGCAATTTTGAAGGAAAATACACTTTCCTTAAGCATTTTCCCATTGAACAGCCAATGGGGTGTATTCACCCTTCGTTTTGCGTCTCACAATGACTGGGCTGTTCTATGGCCGCCGCCCTGAAATGGAGATTCCGAGTTTTGACACTTTATTTATGAATGTCGACTGGATGAAGCTGTACTTTAAAAAATTAAAATTAGGATAGAACAGAAATGAAGTCTTGAACGGGATTAGAAGCGCTGAGTCGGGTAGGTTCGGACGGGATCGGAGTCAGCTCATTTTGAAGATATACTTTACTTGCGCGCTTTAAAAAAATGATAAGAGTACATTTATTAACACACCGGCTGCCAAAAACGACATCATAAAGTTAGCTTCCACAACTGCGTGTAAAAAGCGTCGAACGTGTTCCGCTCCGACACCGCTCCAACGCTACGCCCCTTCGCTTCCGCCGCTTCTGCCGCCCAACATTAGCATGTCAATAACTCGATCTCAAAATATTTTGTGACAAAAAGTGCTCGCAGCTAATAAAGGTTTCAATCAAAAACAAAGTCCAATAAGAAATTCCCATCGTTTTTTTAAGTCGGTTAAAGTGACAAAGAAACCCAGTAAAAACACGAGCTCATACGATAAACATATTAATAAATTACTATCGTGACAACGCACTCAGTAGATTGACAGTATCTCGGGGACTGTCAGTATAACAGCACCCAAATGTCCATCAATGAGGACAAAATGTACGAGTCATTGACAATTATTGTGTAATGTACTTAACTAGTCACGGAACGATTGTGACGTAACGGTTTTTTTTTTCATGAAGTTAAACGCTGACGTGAGACGGGCGTAATTTGGACGTTTCAGTGTTTTAAAATCAATATTATACAGAAGTATCCAGTATACAGTATAGAAGAATCAGTCTGTATTCTTCCACTGCTGGACATAGTCCTCTCCCATAATACGCCACTCAGCCTGATCCTCGGTCTTATGTTTTTAACCAACACCAGCCGTCTTTCGTATATCGTCACTCCATGTAGTTTCAGGGCGTGGCGTCCTACACTACGTGTACCGGTTCGCGGTCTCCTCTCCAGAACCCGTCTTCCCCAAAAGTCGGCTCTGCGATAGATGTGACCGGCCTACTACCACTTCAGTTTGCTAATACGCTGAGCTATGTCCTATGTCGGTGACTTTAGTTCTCTGATGAATTACTTCCTCAGAGAAACCCCAAGCATAGCCCTTTCTATAGTTCGCTGAGTGACTTTGAGCTTACAGACCATTTTCACTGTCAGTGTCCATGTTTCAGCACCATAGGTCATACCGGGTAGGACGAAGAAGAATACACATACGTACGAGAAGATACATACATAATTATATTGCTCATAGATTCACAAAAAATACATTTTAATTAAAGTTAATATTGCAGTTATACATATAAAACCAGCCTTTGATATTATCGTTCCTGTCAACGGCCGCCACCGCCCCTGCGGCGCTGTCATCGCAACAATATTAAACCATTATTTATGACCACAGGCAACGGAAAACAATACACGATATACCTATTTGAACGCTGTTTTACAATACTTTAAATAGGCTGTCTCATTCACTCGGTTTGATAAAAGTGTAAACTTTGTGTCTTCTCGAGGATGGGACAGTACTTCAGTACTTCAGTCAACACAGTTGCTCATCTTGTAGGTAGGTTACCTACCAATAAGTATTCAAAAAAAAGTTTTTTATTCTCCAGTTTAATTTTGTATTCGAAATTTTTTTCACAAAATTTGTCAGAAAAGAGATATTGCCAAAAAACAACTATTAGACGCCAATTTTCCAATATGGCGGCGACAACGACAAAGAAACGATGTGGAAAGTTGAAATCGTCATGGTCGTTTCGTTCGTGAAACAAAACTTGATATATTTAAAGTAAATAATATGATTTTTAAAAGGATTTTCACTTACATCGATAGGCCCCTATGATTGCCAACTTTTTAAATATAGGACCTAGGAGTTTCAATTGTCCTCTAATGTCAACCAAAACCTCGTACAATGACAAGCGTAATGACAATAAAAACAACCCCAATCTATTGAAAGCAAACAATAGCTCGTATTATTAAACCATCTAGATTGTTATCGTGAAATAATTAACCCATTAACCGCCGTATCAGCGATCTATCAACAACAGGTATCCATTATAGGTCGACGCGACTACAACGATATCGGCGACCGATTCCTGTAATAAAACTGCAATTTATTGCGCCCAGCACAATACAAAACGATAACAGTAAATAAGAATTACAAATAAAGTGGCCAAGTGCGAGTTGGACTCGCCCATGAGGGGTTCCGTTGCAGCAAGTAACATAATATACATAGTACCTACACATAGTTTTTTTAGTTCGTTGTAACTTTGATCGAAGTTTTAATAATAATGTATTTATGACGTACTAAAAAAAACTACTCATCATATCGAGTTCAAACCAATTTTTGTTGGTAGTTTGCATGGTAATGTACATCATATTTTTTTTTTAGTTTTTTCATTCTCTTATTTTAGAAGTTAGAGGGGACACACATTTTACCGCTTTGGAAGTGTCTCGCGCAAATTATTCAGTGTAGACAAAAACTATATTAGAAACCTCAACATCATTTTTGAAGGCCTATCGATAGACATCCCACACGTTTAGGTTTGATGAAAAAAATATTTTTGAGTTTCAGTTCTAAGTAATAACCCTAATTTTTTTTATTTTTTTTGTAAATATCTTAATGCTGTTCACAGAATACATCTACTTATCAAGTTTCAATAGTGTAGTTCTCATAGTTTCGGCAAAAAGTGGCTGTGACATACGGACGGACAGACAGACAGACAGACATGACGAATCTATAAGGGTTCCGTTTTTACGTTTTACGGAACCCTAAAAAAAGAAGTGGTAGTGGTAAACACTAGACAGCAAAGAAGTTCCTTCGGAAAAATAAAGAGGCAACACAATTTCAAAAAAAAGTATTGCTTACTTTACTTTGTTTCTAGCAGCGCCCCGCGGTGTTACCAGCGTAGTTCCGGTTCCCGTTATTATATCGGGATAAAAAGTAGTCTATGTGTTCTTCCAGACCATGTCCTAACTGTGCTCCAAATTGCAGCCCGATCCGTTCATGCGTTACGCCGTGATTGAGCAAAAAACATCCAAATATCCAAACATTGACATTTATAATATTAGTAGGAAGCAGGATGGTACGGTCATGTGACAAATAAAGTTGACAACACTGACAGTTTTTACGCGTCAATTACGTTTATTTATTTTTCTTACAGTTTTAGTGACACATTTTTTTCAGTTCGGTTTCGCAGTAATATCCTTCTTCTCAAAGCCTGCCGTTTTCCGTTCCAAAAAAATTTTTTCGAACAAATAATACAGCAGAATTTAAAACATTCTTCTGTTTTGAAAGCGGTTGAAAAAGCTCAAAATTGATAAAACTATTTTGGTTACAAATACCCATACTGCCTTATTTTCTATAACGTATCACTCACCGATATTGGAAACAAGTGCAGGTTGTTTCATTGACTCTTTGATCAATTCTCAGTGACAACGGTTTGGAAAATGATGGGTTATTTTTGAATGTACAATGTTTTTACATTGGTTTGTTTTCCGTTGCCAATTACTCTTTATGACTCAGTAGGTACGTGACTGCCTACCCATAACAGCACAGTTATGGGTAGGCACTAGGCATATTGCTTACCAACAGGTACATGTCCTACTCTCGCGTCATCACACTATACTTAAAAAAAAATTGGCAGTCATAAGAACTGCCGATAGAAGTGAAAACTTATAACTCAACATTTGATAGCTTACCTTGGAAATTGGCTCACGCATTTCTAGATGGCCATGCCATGATGGCGAGGCCACGCCCTTTCAGCATTTTCCATTGGCTGACGCATTTCTAATCCAATCGCCAAGGTTTACCCGAGTTTACCCGAAGATTTCTTATCATACCCGAGCGTGACGGTAGAATTCAATTTACACCCCACGAAAAATTTGTCTAGGCGCGCCTAAAGAAGTTTTTACTTCAAAAAAATTGTTCAAAGTGTATATTGTGACATAAACCAATATGTTTTATTTGTGGATATAGAATTTCAAAATTGCACTTTCTAAACAACCTATAATTTTGTCCATTGTATATAGATACAAGTTCGGTTTATTAATGTCGTTGTAATGTTCATTTATTATTGTCCAAATATTAATTTTAAACATATCAAAATGTGTCCCCAAAGTATACTGATATGCCGAATAACCGTTTTAAAAATAAAAAAAAACCTGTTTTCAGAAATAAACAAATAAAAATAGCTGTTCTTTGCTGACGCAACACCATCGATATCTAAACTGAGCAAAGCTTGTAGAGAGCCTAGATATCTGATATAGCATCAGACGCAGTTGTCATACTGCCCTTATACTCGTGTGGTTTACCTAGTATCAATCTAAATGTATTGGTACCTGGGATGAATAACACTCTGTGTCGCGGACCGGCCGTATGTGACCGACCGCTATGCGTTTGACGAGCCTGGTCTGCCGGAAACGAGAGGGGGAGAGACCTGTTGTAAGTAGGTCTCTTGAGTACGTGCCCTCTCGTTCCGACAGGCGCTGGTAGACTCGTCCCTGGGTTCACTTTGCGACCGCTGTGGGACAATCCTCGAACTCGTCCTGGATGTGAACTTGACTTGACTTGACCCCCGGCGTGACACTCGGCGTGACTCCCGGCGTGACACTCGGCGTGACACTCGGCGTGACTCCCGGCGTGACTCCTGGCGTGACACTCGGCGTGACACTCGGCGTGACTCCCGGCGTGACTCCTGGCGTGACACTCGGCGTGACACCCGACGTGCCCTTGGCGATGACTCTGCACTGACACGACGTGACACGTCGGCGTGACCCTGACGAGCCCTCGCTGTAACCGGCGAAGTACTCTCGGCGATGACTCGGTGCGGACACGATGACAACTCGACGAGATCCTCTTGGCCGTACCTTGTAGGGGAGCAGGGAGTTGGGTAGTGAAACGCTGGTGTTGCTTGAGTCTTCCTTTTATTTTTCTTCGTTGTCTTTCTTGTACTGGAGCCGCTGAGAAGAGCATGCTCGGAACAAAATCGAGATCGCTAAGGTACCCCCTTACCTTTACCTTAAAGAGAGCCCCGTATATTGAGCCCTCTTTTCGGTTCATTTTCACTATGGCATTACCATAATTTTGGCCATAACTTTGCCATTCCTGGTTGTGAGCTAACGAATGACCACTCAAAATGTAGCCCACAACCAGGTCTATAAACGAACATTACATCCGGGGGGGTACCTTAGCTTACAATTTAGCTATTACCTAAAAACTACCTAATTTTACCAACATTTGCCTGAAGTTAGGTAAATAAGTGGACACCCTACCTATATTTCCGAATAAACCAAACCAAAACAATATTTATTGGGTGTGCTCTACCTATTTCTACCTAAATAAACCTTATTTACTTTACAATTATAAGTATTTTTATCAAAATTACAATTTTACCGCATTAATTATAAAACATACTAAAAACAGTACTATCTATGCATGTGTCGATCGCCAACATCCTCCCCTTCGTGCGCCAGCACCATCCTCTGGCTCGGCGATCTCACCGGTTGGAGGCCCGTTGCTCGTCGTCTCAACACTGCCGGCGCTCGATGGCTCGACGTCTGGGACCGCCGCCGTCGCCACCCCATGGAGGCACCAACAGCACGGCCTTAGAGGTTGGCCGCCGCAGAATTCCGCCATTCGTGTGGACCTCGATGTCCCATGTTCTGCCATCTGGTACGGTGTAGGCGCGGACCTCTTTGCCTCGCGGTGATGTTCCTCTGCGCAGCGTGGAATCCTCAGCGAAGACTGCTTCGCCACAGTGTAGGCATGGCAAGCAGTCTTCACGTCGAAACAAGGATCTCTTTCGCTTCTTACGCCGTCGACCCACCTTGACAACAGTGGAGCCAAGGTGGTCGACGACCGCACTCGATGAAGGCGGTTGTCCGAAGCGATGTCCCTCATCTGGCATGCACCTTGCTGTTTTCACGTCGATCTCTTTTATTTTAGATGTCTCAGGGGGCCTCCCCTTCGTGAGCGCAGTGATGTCTTCCCTGTAGCACTCTTTCTGGCATAATGTTCGAAGAACCTTCTCTGTGGCTTCTTTTATCGAGTTATCTGGAGACTTCTTTTTCTTCTTTTGCCTTGAAGATCTTCTCCACGTAGGATCTTCCTTTTTCTTACAACTCTCGTCGTTGTCCAGGTTCTTCTGAATGCCTTTAATTTGGTTCTGTGCCGATTTGAAGTCTGCCATTTGTCCTTCTCGGGCGAAGACATGCCCGCAAGTAACAATGTCGTCAGGTTTCGTTGCCCCCGAGTCGCTTCCGTGTAGCACCCACCCTAAGTATGTGAGGGATGCGACGGGCTGGTTTCTCTTCCCTTTCCGCGTTCCCCTGGAGACAATCAACTCCCAGTTGTCTTGCCCGATGAGAACCTTGGGCCGTTCTTCCTTGTAGCAGAGTTGCTCCGCCATTTTGTGCAAGTGTGGATACTCTTTGATCTTCTGTTCATCTATGGCTTGAGGTGTTAAATGAAGTTCTTCTAATGTTCTTGCCCCGGTGATAGCTCTTTTCCGAGTCTGATGAAGACCTCGAATCTTCAAATTTAACTTCATAGATTTTTTGTTCGTCAGCAGCTTTCTCCCGACTGTTTCTATGGTAAGCTGCTCTCGAGGTCCCTGTAGCCCCAATTGTTCGGCTACGGATGAGTCAACTAGTGTCACCGTTGAACCTTCGTCCAACAAAGCCAAAACCTTGGCGCTTCCAGTTGGCCCGTAAATTTCCACTGGTACAATTTTCAAGTATGCCTTCTTAGTTTTCGCCGTATTGACCTGGAGCACGTTGTTGGTCACTTCTTTGCCATCCGGCTCCCTCTTCAATACTTCAGGTTGCCGATCTTCATGTAGAAGCTCATGATGCCATCTTCTGCATACTCTGCACCCTGGCTTCTGGCAGTCTTGCTTTCGATGTCGACCTTGCAAGCATTTGAAGCATAGCTTGCTACTAGTGGCGATCTTCCAGCGTTCCTTGATCGAGGCTTCCGTAAACTTCTTACATTGGTGCAGGCGATGGTTTCCTTGACAGTGTGGGCAGTTTTCCTTATCTTCCCTTTGTTCCACGGCGGCATGTGTGACTTCTCTCTTCCAGCCTTGGCTTTTGGTTACAGCTTCTTGTAGTGCATATTGACTGCACCGGTCTGCCTCCCTGTTCAAGAACCTGCTCAGCTGGAGTAAGTCTGGATCTTCTGTATCCGCCGTGAAGTCAAACCATCGGAATCGTATGACCGCAGGCATCTTGTCCACTATGGTCTTCAGCATTTCCGGCGACTGGAGGTACTGAGGCTTTTTCAGACTCTTCACTGTTGCCACGATGTTGCTCACTCGACATGCAAAATCGCACACGTCTTGAGCGCTCTCCGTCATCTTTGGCAGCCTTTTCAGTTTCTCCATCTCTGCCAGTACCAGTCCATCCGGTCTTCCGTATTGCCGACGCAGAGCTTCCAAGATGTCTTCAGGTGTATTGTCCGAATACAATAGACATTTGACCGACTCTTGCGCTGCACCCCTGATGGACTTCCTCAGCCTTATCATGTTCTGGATTGGAGAGAAGTTCTCAGCCGTATCTTCGTATGCCCTCTTGAAGGCTAGCCACTCGCTAGCGTTCCCATCGAACTGTGGGAGATCGAACATGTAGCTAGGTGCTGCTACATTTCTCGTTGACAACTTGACGACGTGCCGTAGCGCTTCAGCGATGTCCTTGATGTCAGCAGAAGCTTCAGTGATTTTCGTGGCTGCCTGTGCTTTGCCGGGCTTCTCCGGTTCTGACACTTTCCCTGGCAGCCTTTCCGTCGAATCGCTAATCCAATTCTGCACCATCTCTTCCCGGTTTACTGGCACGCTGATCACAGAGTCGTCATCGTCTTCTTCCAGTTGAAGCATCTCCAGTTTTACCTTTGCCAACCCAGCCGCAGCCCGTGCTTCTTCCAGCTTCCGTTGAGCTAATTCCACACGTGCTTCCATCTCTTTCTTTCGTCTGGCTGTTGACGCTACAGATGAGGCCTTTGATTTCCGTAGCCTCTCGGAGATCTTCGAACTTGGGCTTCCCACCAGTGTTTTATCTTCCTCGGTTGTGGCCCTAATCGTAGTCTCGAACGACGTCCCAGACGGGAAGGTACCTTCTGTTCTGGTACCGAATGTCGTACCGGACTCCATTGTGATACCACGTGATGCTCTCTCAGTCGGCGTGCGTTCTTGCCGATCACCTCCCTTCTGGCTTCTTGTAACGGGCATCTTGATCTTCGTTTCTTCGTTTCTTGATCACCTCGTCCGTTGTCGAAGCGCAGAAGTCTTCAAGTCTTCACTTCCTCGACGAAGTCCCACGATGGTCGCTACGACGTGAATCCGGCTCGAAGGACCAGCTGTCGCGGACCGGCCGTATGTGACCGACCGCTATGCGTTTGACGAGCCTGGTCTGCCGGAAACGAGAGGGGGAGAGACCTGTTGTAAGTAGGTCTCTTGAGTACGTGCCCTCTCGTTCCGACAGGCGCTGGTAGACTCGTCCCTGGGTTCACTTTGCGACCGCTGTGGGACAATCCTCGAACTCGTCCTGGATGTGAACTTGACTTGACTTGACCCCCGGCGTGACACTCGGCGTGACTCCCGGCGTGACACTCGGCGTGACACTCGGCGTGACTCCCGGCGTGACTCCTGGCGTGACACTCGGCGTGACACTCGGCGTGACTCCCGGCGTGACTCCTGGCGTGACACTCGGCGTGACACCCGACGTGCCCTTGGCGATGACTCTGCACTGACACGACGTGACACGTCGGCGTGACCCTGACGAGCCCTCGCTGTAACCGGCGAAGTACTCTCGGCGATGACTCGGTGCGGACACGATGACAACTCGACGAGATCCTCTTGGCCGTACCTTGTAGGGGAGCAGGGAGTTGGGTAGTGAAACGCTGGTGTTGCTTGAGTCTTCCTTTTATTTTTCTTCGTTGTCTTTCTTGTACTGGAGCCGCTGAGAAGAGCATGCTCGGAACAAAATCGAGATCGCTAAGGTACCCCCTTACCTTTACCTTAAAGAGAGCCCCGTATATTGAGCCCTCTTTTCGGTTCATTTTCACTATGGCATTACCATAATTTTGGCCATAACTTTGCCATTCCTGGTTGTGAGCTAACGAATGACCACTCAAAATGTAGCCCACAACCAGGTCTATAAACGAACATTACATCCGGGGGGGTACCTTAGCTTACAATTTAGCTATTACCTAAAAACTACCTAATTTTACCAACATTTGCCTGAAGTTAGGTAAATAAGTGGACACCCTACCTATATTTCCGAATAAACCAAACCAAAACAATATTTATTGGGTGTGCTCTACCTATTTCTACCTAAATAAACCTTATTTACTTTACAATTATAAGTATTTTTATCAAAATTACAATTTTACCGCATTAATTATAAAACATACTAAAAACAGTACTATCTATGCATGTGTCGATCGCCAACACTCTGGATATAACACTTCATTTGTCTAGGTATTTGGATGAATAAAATCTGGGCGTAATGTCTACGGTGAAACAGTTTTGTCTAGATAAGCACGTACTATCATATACCGTGTCATCGCTTAACTTTCGGCAAGGTAGTGCACTACGCGGGTAAACACTTTGGAGAGGTAATACTATATCTTCTACCTATATGTGTGAGAAATTGGGTAGGTTTGATAGAGTTCTATGCCTTGTGTGATAACCTAAAGTTCGGTTGCCAGCGTAAGCTTCTTTAAGTATCATAATAAAAAAAACTTATTAGTCACTTTGACAACCGAATCTGATTAGGATATTATTTCCAAAGAAAGCTGAAGGTTAGTGCTAGACAAAAAATATAATCTTTTAAATAATAGGAATTTAAAACCATTTAAACGGTCCATTTATTGAGTAGCAACGAAACCACTGGTAGACAGAAGATACACTTGTTATTAATACTCCTGTTAAAAATATTCTGTCAAATTAATAAAGTTTTTTTTATCGTCAATCCGCCCTAGTCCAATACTAGAGATAAGCCTCTCCCATGATTCGATTCCCCATCGTATCCCTATCCTGGTCTTTGTTAATCTTATTATTTTATAAAACAGCAATTTGAAAACTAAAAAATTAAGATCTGTGGAATTCTTCAATTTCGTTGATTTCATGTCCATCTCCTGTTTTGTCAGCGAAATGCAGCCTGGATTGTTGAATCTACAAAGCTTTGATATTAAAAGCATCGCTTTATTTTTTAACTAAATAGCATATGGAAATCAACCTTTTCCAATGTTTTGAGCGTGACTTTGCATATTCTGTGATATTTAAACTTTTTCATGAAAATCTCGTGCAAAATTTCTCCGTTTTTGTCGTGATTGGTGTTGGAATAAAATTCTCTGTGTATTTTAAGCTGAAAAGTTAAAAAATAATTATGATTATTTGTATTTTTTAGTAAATTACCTTAACAAGTTTTGTTCTTTTAAGTTGCTTTTAAGGCAAAATGCAGTTCGAAGCTTATAGTGTCACTTTGTGGATTGCAAATTTTTTTTTTCTGTTTGACTTACTCTTCGTGTGTGGTGTGAGAAATTTCCACCAATTGTTTTATAAATATAGATTGCGTCAAAAAAGCCGTTGTTTCGTTTGTGTTAGAAAAGTTTGATAAGTCTGTATTGCTAATTCCTAAGAAGCTTCTAAGTTTTTCAGAGAAATGTCGTACCAGACTATATCTTCTATCTAATATATATAAATCTCCTGTCACGATGTTTGTCCGCGATGGATTCCTAAACTACTTAACCGATTTTAAATTAAATTGGCACACCATGAGCAGTCTGGTCCAGTTGAGAGATAGGATAGTTTTTATTTCGATTAATAGTCTTTAAATGACAATATCCGAGCGCAGCCGGAATGGGCCGCTAGTATCTTCTAATTTTTTATCTATTTGACTTTCAAAGTTTTTCTTGATCTCAGTTCTTGCGACGTGATTGAGCAACAAACAACGACACTTTCGTATGTGTTATTCATAATAAAACAATTATCATTCTTACACTCGAATTAAAATTTCCCGCCAAAATATTCGTTTCTTTTTTCTGAAATGCACAGAGAATCATACACTATGCCAATCTAACCTCACCAAATCCCGCCAAAACGTTTTTTTTTTCTATTTTATCGCCACTCGCGCATTGTGCCAATCCAAACTCCTTCAATCCATAAATCACGTACACATGTTAAATTTTAATCCAATACCTATTTATTTACGTAAGCTACGGGGATCCGGAAGCGAGATTGATGGAGTTTGAACGAAGTGATTTATTTCGGAAGTGACTTCAGTTTCTTATCTCTGGTCCGGGGATTTGTAGGTGATAGGTGTTTGTTTATATCCCATTTGAAAAATGATGATAGGTTATTTTTTTACGCTTCTACTCTTAAATATTTTTCGGATTTTTCAACGTGTAAGCGGTAAATGTATCATAAATTTAAACAGTCCGCTAGGTTGACGAAAATCTTAGTGTTTCTAAACGTATGTATGCTATGCGATAGCTCAGTCAATAGGGTACCGGACTGGGTCAAAAATACACTATTCTAATTAGTCCGTCAGCTAGATCATGGAAAAATATGGGACACGTATTTTTTGTTTTTTCAAAATATTAAAAATCGACAAAGATATAGAACATCAAACTTCGAGAGTGGGGGGTCGTGACGTCACTCGTGAGTAAAAATCGTAGGCACGAGTGACGTCACGCGAAACTTCTAAGCGCTGTATCTGCGTAACTTTTTGTTTGTGAAACAAAAGAAAAAATACGTGTACAATATTTTTTAGCAATCTAACTGACGGACCAATTAGTTTTTTTGAGGATTGTACCCTATTGTCAGCTTTTTAAAATTATTATAAACTATGCGTCGTCCCGCGGCTTTACCCGAGAACTTCCCGTTATTTTCTCAGTCATGTATCAGGTATTTCGATATACCAAATTTTATTAAAATCGCTTCAGCCGTTGCCGTTGTCGCTTCGACGTGAAGAAGTAACAAACATACACACTCGCAAATTTTCGCTGTTATAATATTTGTAGGATTTTTAAATAAATCTATTTCCAAATATAATTTATATTTAATAGAAGTTAATATAGACTCGTCGAAACAGCAACGAATCCAAAACCGGTTCCCAATCAATAGATCTCTGCATCAGGCACCGTCAGGCAAACATCAAGCCATCAAGCCTCGGTAGCCGCATCGTTAATCACGCGTGTTTCTGTCTGTCCGTCTGTGCGTACCCGCCATTACTCTTCATGTTTTTGTTGTCAGTTCCTTGTTACTCTGAGGCCGTACTGTGTAGAGAAATGCATTGAAATGTTAGCTTAGTAATAACTAGCGGATGGTACCGAGTGCGACTGAAATAAGCTTTTAACACACTACATAGATTGTAGGCTAATAACATTAAAAATACGAAAGTTTGGATGTTTGTTGCTCAATTAAGTCGTAACGTCTGAACGGATCCAGTTGAAATTCAGTTGAAGTACAGTTAGGTTACGGTCTTGAAAAACTAGGTAGGCTAGTTGGAAGTGAAAACTTCTTTAGGCGCGCCTAGACAGATGTTTCGTGGGCTGTGAATAGGATTCTAGCATCACGCTCGGATATGATAAGAAATTTTCGGGTAAACTCGGGACTATGGCTATTGGCCATTTAGAAATGCCTCAGCCAATGGCAAATGCTGAAAGGGCGTGGCCTCGGCATCATGTCATGGCCATCTAGAAATGCATCAGCCATTTGGAAATGCTGACGCATTTCTAGATGGCCATGCCATGATGCCCAGGCCACACCCTCCGGTTACACCCGTGTAGTTTCCAAGGTAAGCTATCAAATTCTGAGTTATAAGTTTTCACATCTATCGACAGTTCCTATGACTGCCAATTATTTTTTATCCCGGGAAAGTAACGAAAACGAGAAATACGCGGGTAAAACCGCGGTACGCTGTTAGTTATCCTTAATTTTTTATTTGAGGTGTAAATGTTGTATACAAAAAATACTCTGAACTTTGTTGTGTGAGCAATGTCAAACTATTTTATTTTAATTTTATATGAGGCAAATACTTGTCTCGCTTTTGAATGTGAAATGCAACGTGCTTTGTAAATAGTATTTGTAAGTTCACAGCGCACGCCCAACTCCGGCGAGATGTGTGTGAGCTGCATGCTACGAGCGAACCTAGGTTACGTAGTCTAAGAGCCTGACCCTATACTACTAATATTATTAATTCGAAAATTTGCATGTATGAATATTTATTTTTCTTTTAAGCAAAAACTACTGAAGGGATTGTCGATGTTTCTAACTCTTTTACCAAATATTACAGAAGGGATCTGGATAAAATTTGGTACTCACGAATATTAAGTATATCATGGAATAACATACAGGCTTTTTTACTCCAGGTTAACACCGGGATTGAGAACAACGTGGCTGAAACTAAATGGTTCTAGTATCAAATTAGATAATACCATTTTTTTTTTCATAATAAATAGTCGTGGACAGTACAGTATGCTTCACAGTTCAATGCTACGTAGTTATTTAAACGTTCCACGTTCAAACCGCTAGAATGGTTGTTCTTTTTTTCTGTCGGACTGCTCGTAGCTCGAAAAAACGACATCGTTTTAAAGTTGACGTTGCAAAGGCTCGAACGAGGTGGTTTGACTCGTTTGATTTAATACTGGTTATAAGAACGGCTTAGCGAAATGCGTTGCTTGAGTGGATTTTTCCCGATGAATATTATCTTGGTGTCTTCAAGTGAAGTGGAGAGTGAATATTTTTCTTTTAAGTATGGACGTTTAATAAAAGGACGATGCGATTTACGATTGATTGTAACGAATCAAGCGAGATAACGGCGATGTACAAACCTATTATTGCTAAAAAACACTCATGGTAAATGATAATACAAAAACATCAAAACATACGTTGCCTGAGTGGGGTTTCCCCGATGGTTACAAGCTTTGTGTCTTCAGAGTGAGAGTGAATCGGTTTTTTTTCTAGGTAAACACGCTCCATCGTAGACCGCATCGTCGCTTAACATCAGGCGAGATGGCGGTCAAGTGTAAACCTATATAAGTTAAAAAAAAAAATAACCCAAACGAAAATCTAAAATAATACTTAAGACCTTTAACAGAATTGAACAACCTCCTGGACTGTAAAAGCGTGGGATGTTTGTCAGATTGTCAGCGAGCAGTCACCTGGTTACGTGGATACTTTAGTTGACAACTTTTGTCTACGACACCGATGAGTTTGGCAACTTGCATTACGAGACCGATTCAAATAATGTATGTTTATTTTTTTGAGTGGCCTATTGGTTTAGGCTTAGTTGTAAGTCTGATTGTGAAGCCGTGGGTTGTGGGATCGATTCCCAAAATATTTGTGTGATGAATACAAATACTTATTTTTTTGTCTAGGTGTTTCTAGTTTCTTTGTAAAATATGTATATATATTTTTAATTATAAAAATATTATATCAGCTATCTGGCACAAAGAGCAAGTTACAATCTTGGTGTTTTCAAATCGAGAGTGAATCGGATTCTTTTAGGTAAACACGCTCTATCGTAGACTGCATCGTCGCTTAACATCAAGCTAGAAGGCGGTCAAGTGTAAACCTATAAAGTTAAAAAAGCACAAATCACTGCTTACCACAGCGTTATCAGAGCTACTTACTCTAAGCCTTTGACCTATCGTCCAAAATATGTCAGCGTGAACCAAAATATACAAAACAAGGTCCACCAATCTTCATAGACAGAATCCCTTACGACAAAGCAAACATAGGGTATGCAGGGACAGGCACGTTCACTCGTTTTTTCCACATACATGAATGGGGCCAATTAATTAAAGTTTGAGTGTATACCGTGCTTTATCTCGAATCAGTGTAGCCCGAGCCTTAGTCTGTTAGATTGGGTTGTATTTTGGTTTTGCTGAGCTGAAAATACGTATTGCACTCTCATTGATGGAGTGATTTTACACCTTTAGGATGGGTCGGGTAAGTAACAGCTAGAATCTCGGGAATCGTTCGAGATATGTGCTAGAATACTCATAGGCAATTACACCCCTGTTCAATACAACTCTACTAAATGTTGAATGTAGGCGTAAAGTTAATTGATTATCAATATTTTAACAGACTTCAAAAAGGAGGAGGATCTCGATTAGGTTGTGTTTTCTTTGTTTACTATGTTAACCAATAGCTCCGCCAATTGTGAATCGATTTGAATGATTTATTTTTGAAGTGAAAACTTCTTTAGGCGCGCCTAGACAGATTTTTCGTGGGGTGTAAATTGAATTCTGGCGTCACGCTCGGGTTTGATAAGAAATCTTCGGGTAAACTCGGGACCTTGGCGATTGGGCATCTAGAAATGCGGCAGCCAATGGGAAACGCTGAAAGGGCGTGGCTTCGCCATCATGGCATGGCCATCTAGAAATGCGTGAGCCAATAGGAAATGCTGACGCATTTCAAGATGGTTATGCCATGATGGCGAGGCCACGCCCTCCGGTTACACCCGTGTAGTTTCCAAGGTAAGCTATCAAATTCTGAGTTTTAAGTTTTCACTTCTATCGGCAGTTCCTATGACTGCCAATTTTTTTTATTTGGTACAACATATATCAGACGTACCTATATTATCCCTACAAATTTTATTGATGTACTTTTCGGTTTTCGAAATATCAACAAAAATCTAAAATTTGTTGACCTGGACTGACTGAATTTGTTTAGTTGATTTCACATAAATTATGAAATTTAGTCGAAGTCTGAGATCTACTTTAAATTGAAGTCGGTTCTTGTGTTTTTGAGAAATTTTCACTATTATATCGGATCAGATTTCGGAGAGGATGCAGCTGTACAAGCTACACAATGTATATCTAATGTCTAGTTTTTTTTTTTTTACTTTTATAGGTTTATACTTGACCGCCATCTCGCCTGATGTTAAGCGACGATGCGGTCTACGATGGAGCGCGTTTACCTAGAAAAAACCGATTCACTCTCGATTTGAAGACACAAAGATTGTGTCTATGTTATGTTACTAGTCTTATGTTACAAGTTACGCAGTATATTAACATCTGCAGGTCTACTACGAAGTCCGATAAACGATATATCGGCCGAACTTATGGACGTTTTCCACCACGAAAGACAATCGTTCAGTTGATCGGATCCGCCGTTTCGTTCGATCCGACCCATATCCGACCTAAGTCTATAACTTCCGACCGAGATGTATCGATCCGAATGTTTTTCGTGGTAGGCAACAATCCGATTCAGCTGTCGGTCGGATCCGATCATTCGGAGTTTGTTTTCGTAGTAGACCTGCTGGTTATGTTGCTGGAATGTCAAGTTGTACATGGGTAGTCTTAAACATAGGGAATACAAAATCATTGTAGCCACATTTGAATATATTTTTCCTTAATGAGTCATGAACAATGCGTCTTTGCACAAAAACTTTAATATGTGACTTTCGAGAACTCCAGAAACCGTGAATCACAATGACACAATGCGTTTAAGGGGAATCGTCAAACTCTCGGTTTTCACGACATTTTGATCGACTTGCCCTTGACGACTGTACAAGTTTCTTTTAAAAGTTAGTGGTTATACATATAGTGGTACACCCATAACATATACCAGCCCACTAAATGTTCTCACTGCTGGGACTCGGGGCCTTCTCTCGCAAGGAGAGAGTCAAGGCCATAATCCACCACGCTGGCCCAGTGCGGGTTGGTGGATGACACATGACCTCGAAAGATTCTAGGTAGGTACATGTCGGTTTCCTCACGATGTTTTCCTTCACCGTTTTAAGTTAGCGGCATTACGGACATGACTTAGAAAATACAGTGGTGCGAGTAGTTTTGAACCCGGGGTCTCCGGATTGGTAGTCGCCGTTCTCCCCACTAGACCAGCCGTAACTTATAGTGGTAACTAAGTGGTTATATGGTGGTGAACTAAGTGGTTATATGGTGGTGAACTAAGTGGTTATATGGTGGTGAACTAAGTGGTTATATGGTGATGTAACTAAGTAGTTATAGGTTATAGGGTTGTAACTATGTCATTTATGGCGGTGACCAAAGATTAGTAACGCCTAGAAGCCTAGATCATTAGTCTTCAAACAAACGCTTCATCTTAAGGCCTGTTTTCATTTCGATTAGTGCAGGTGCGAGTGAGTAGTGTGTTGTTGAGTGATTAGTAGCAAACACGTGTGGACACCAATTGCGAGTGCATAGTAATCAGTCGCGATTAGATACTCACTCGCACTCGCACTCGCACTTATCAAAATGCAAACCGGGTTTTAAGTGAGGCAAAACGCAGATTGACGTCGGCGTAAGCAGTATGTACTGAAGTTCGCTAAACAAAACATTTATGTCGTGGAGTATGTACAGTGAAGGACCACACAAACCATCATAATGTTTTTAATTGTCGGAGACTCATGCACTAGCGCTGAACCTTGACAACTGATGGTAGTTTCGAACGGACTAAGCCAATATGGCTAACTATGATTTGCCTCAGTTTTCTTCCGCGGGCCCGGTTTGTAGGCGTTATTATTCTATGGTGGTCAGGGCCTGATTAACCCTTAGGCTAATTAGGCTGCAGCCTAGGGCGCGAGGATCGGGAGGGGCCCGCAGAAATCATGTTGTAGACTGTAGTAGCAGAAATCTTGCTGAAGAGACAGTTCGGGCTTCAGAGAGGTCGCTCCACGGCCGACGCCGTCCGTCCGTAGGAAGGTGTGCTCCAGTGGCGGCGTATTGCATACGAAGTCTCCTAACGTAGTGAATGCGTTCAACATCCTAATCAGGACAACTACAACAGAGGTGCTGGGGTATCCCAATATCTACAGCGCCTCGTTAGGGACTACCTCTTTCACAGAGAGGTAGTGTACAATAGAAAGAGAGGGGGCTTATCCTCATATCACGCGGGGTTCCACAGGAGTTTTCTCTTATGCTTCACCTGTGACACTTCGGTCACAAATTATACGAATGGATGTTGAGCGGCGCTAACTGCGTTGCATCGGCGTTGCTTATTATGACAACGGCACGCTGGTTACTGTGTGGGCGGATGTTTCACGTGGCGGCTGTTTTGGCTACAGTGTGCATAGCGGCAGTTTTCTACAAGTTGGATGCCATCTGTTTCCGTGGTCTCTGACGGACACTACCTGCAGGCTCTAGCCTCTAACATTGTGGTGTGTGGCGTATCTATCGCTGCCAAGCTGACGCTTTAACATCTCGGTATTTGACAGCAGATCAGCTAATGAAAGTTTGGGTCATTTTTGCGTCAACTTGAAGAGCGAACTGTCTCAGGACCGACGCTGCGGTTCAGCGAGAGCGACATAGGTACTAGCGGGCGCGGTTGATTTGAACGGTACCTGTGTAACGTCATCAGAAGAGAATAATGTATCCCGAGGGTCTATCACCTAATTAAGACTGTCTTAGCTCTGATACTGTTCTCTTTTCTTTTAGTTTGAAATTACAGAGACAGCAATACCAAAACCAAAGCCGATTTAGTTAGACGGTAGAAAGGCTGGTGTGTCACCGGTGCTATTGCGCAGAACACCGAGCAACAATCATTGGCTGTGTGGCGTGTGGCGGACCTCTTACTGCCTACTATCTTAGACAAGATGTTTGACAGTTACAGACACACAAATCATTATCTCGCAGATAAAGACAGCTGAGGAACAAGAAGGAGGTGGACTCTCGCTTGTCCGCGAAGGAGAAAGTGGCCACGGGAGCGACCCCCTCTTGTTCGCACACCATCTCCGCTTAGAGAGCCTGAGGTGTCGGACGTTCAACAATGCCGTCCAGCACCCTATGTCAGGAGGTGAGGTGGTGGCCCTCCCTTTTCCGTTGCATGGTTTGTGTGCACTCTTGCACATTGCACCCTTCTGTACCCTCCGATAGGGTCAGTGTCAGCTCTGCCATAGAGTCAGCAACAAGATTGCTGTAGAGTGCGAGAGCGCTCTCGCGTATCTGTCGCGAAGTCACTGCCGGAGAAACCCGAGTTTCGAAATTTCCTTTGAGGGTACCTACTGTATTCTTTCGCGTGCCTCCTCAAAAAGGCCTATGAATCATGTCAAAATGTTCGCACTAGGAAACAAAGTCAAAACTAATATACTAGGTACTTTTTGGGCCGACCGTAACATACCTGCCCTTCTACAGCCTCACTAAATCGGTTTTGCCTATTGCTATCTCTATAATATGAAACGAAATGAAAAGAAAGAACAATACCAAAGTTCGGACAAAATTTTCGTTTGGCGATAAAACCTCTGTTGGGGGCGCGTCCTCATAATTAGCCTAGGGTGGTCAGAACTCTTAATCAGACGCTGATGGTGGTTACTATATGGTTTTATAGTGATAACTAAATGATCATATAGTGGTAACTAAGGGGTCATTTGGTGGTGTAACTAAGTGGTTATATTGTGGTAAATGCGGTTCTAAAATGGTAATTGAGTGATTGCATGGTGTTAACTAAATGGTCAAATGGTCGAGCGAGTGCCTGACTTTAAAAGCAATAGGGTACCGGACTGGGTCAAAAATACACCATCCTAATTAGTATGTCAGCTAGATCATGGAAAAATATTGGACACGTATTTTTTGTTTTTTCATAATATTAAAAATCGTCAAAGATATAGACCATCAAACTTCGAGAGGGGGGGGGGGGTCGCGACGTCACTCGTGAGTAAAAATCGTACTCACAAGTGACGTCACACGAAACTTCGAAGCGCTGTATCTTCGTCATTTTTTGTTTGTGAAACAAAAGAAAAAATACGTGTACAATATTTTTTGGCAATCTAACTAACTGGCTACTTAGTTTTTTTTAGGATTGTACCCTATTTCCAGCATCATGTTTATGGGGGTAAACGCATTTCGGATTAATATCAGCGAAGTTTTTTTTTTTTTATTAATTTGTTTTTTTTTATATTTTGCAATACAAACAGGTCCGTGTTTGATTTTACGCTACATTGGCATGGCGGTGACGCTAACACATAAGATATACCCAAACCAAAAAGTGCTCAAAAAAATGAGAAAAAAAATCATTTAAAAAAAAGTACTATAAAAAGTTAAGTAAATAAACATATTTCAATAGAAGAAATCCCATACCCACAGTTTAAGTTTGCAAGTACCACAGACATGTTTTAAGATTCTATAAGCGCGACCGTGGCATAATTCCGCATTATTTATCGTGTATTTGCTATGCAGACGGAATCCGCTTTGAATATATACTGATAAATACCGCAAATGAATCACAGGCTGAGGTAAGAACTAACAGTATACTTGAGCTAGGTATTTTAATAGTATTATAAACGCGATAGATTATATGCATTTATTGTTGTGTGTTATGATTTCAAGAGCGAATCGATATTTTTAAAAGTGAGCGTGTATTATAGTTTTTTTTAAGCATAGGGTGACGAAGCGAGCAGGACATGTGCCTGATGGTAAGCAACATACCGGCCCATAACATCACAGTGACACGCAGCTATTGGAACATGAAGAGTCTAAATCATTGCCTAACACTGTTCTGCAGTCGTCACCCAGAGATATAAGGTGTTTAAACTCTATGTCCAGTAATTTCACTGTAATTGTAACGTCGCTTACCATTACCCGAGTTGGTGCTCAAACGCAGAACCATTCGCATTAAAAAAACCTTTTTGTTGTGTTTCTGTTTGAGGTAGATTTTTTTCTATCAAATTAAAATAAGTTTACGTCTTTGCTCGTTCATTTCTTATTTTGTTAATCGCTCGACTCTCGTTAGAACTCTCGGCAGAGTCCGCCTGGGGAAGTACCTCACCTTTTCCAATTATTCTACCGCCAAGCAGTAATGTGCAAACATTACTGTGTTCCGGTTTGAAGGGCAATGTTTCCAGAGAAATTACTGGGCTTAGTGATATAACATCTTAGATCTCTGGGTGACGAGCGCAGTGCAGTGCTAGGTAATGATTTGGACTCTTCTTGTTCCAATAGCTGCGTGTCACTGTGCTGTTATGTGGCAAGCATGTTGCTTACCATCAGGCACATGTCCTGCTCGTCTCGTCACTTTTTATTAAAAAAATAATTAAAAAATCAGTCTTTCCATCTCGCTATTCTTATCTCGATCACCATTAACTGTTTTTAGTGAAGAGAAAGTGAATGTATCGAAAAACGATAAATTGTTGTTTAATTTTTGAAACCTCGCAGCGTAAAATTGGAAAGTCAACCCCAGGCGCTACGGCGCTGTCTTTATAACAGGGTTTGTTGCAAAAATATATAACATATTCGCAGTATGTAGGTAAGTTCGAAACAAAGAGCGAATCTTTCGAAATGATCGATACGTTTCGAGAATTGTGATTGTAAATGTATACGAAATCAATCTAAGCGAAATATACATATCAAGGGTAACGAAGTGCCTACAAATCAACGATTTTTTGAAGTGAAAACTTCTTTTGGCGCGCCTAGGCAGATTTTTCGTGGGGTGTGACTTGAATTCTAGCGTCACGCTCGGGTATGATAAGAAATCTTCGGGTAAACTCGGGACCTTGGCCATTGGCCATCGCGTCATAGAATTGCGTCAGCCAATGGGAAAGGCTGAAAAGGCGTGTCCCAGCCATCATGGTATGGCCGTCTAGAAATACGTGAGCCAAACGCTGACGATTTTCTAGATGGTCATGCCATGATGACCAGGCCACGCCCTCCGGTTTCACCCGTGTAGTTTCCAAAGTGAGCTATCAAATTCTGAATTATAAGTTTTCACTTCTATCGGCAGTTCCTATGACTGCCAATTTTTTTTAATCCAGAAACATAACCCTCAAAACTAGAACACGATTATTCATATTATGCTACTTAGACGGTAAAACAACTGGTAAAGTTTTCCGCGATAAACAGTGCTAAACAATAATTTCAAATCTAAATTTCAACCCGATCCGTCCGGCGTTCCGACGTAATTGCGCAACAATCATCCAAACTTTCACATTTATTGTATGTATTAGTAGGATAGCAGAATAAATTAATAACATTTTAAAACAATTTGTTTAATTATAGTAGCCAAAACCTACCTATATTAATCTATTTGTTTATATCCTCGAGCGGACTTTGCAAAGAGTTCTTCCTACCAGTACAATAATGACAAGTCTCGTAAATTAAGTGTCTCTATTTATGCCGCTGACTAATATTAGATATTTACGTACAACTTTCACAGTAAACCACATTTGTCACTAAATTCACAATAAAAATTCTAAAGCCCACGCGAATGACAGAACCATAAAGCAAGACTATCGTGCTACAATGTATGTTAATGTCGCGCAGATTATAAAGAACCAGATGCATAACTTGCAACATTACAAGACTATTTTTAGGTTATTTTGTTACAAGTGCGTTAATTTGCTTATTAGGTAATTTATTTATTTTTTGCACAGTTTACGTGTTGTCATAAAGTTAAAGACTTTAGGACAACATTCAGTAACTATTCACAAATACCCCGTTAGGGTGTTGCATAATTAGAAGACAATACAGTTTCATCTGTAATAACAATGAATATAATTATTTTATTGTAGAATTTATAGATCGTTTATAAATGGTAAAAATAGAAAGATCAGCTTCTGTGAAAACTAAAATAGCAAGAAGGAACTGAAATAGTACAGAAAAACATGATTTGAGAATATTTGACATTCTCGAACGAGAGCTTGTCCATATTGAATGTTGTGAATATTGAAATAGATACTCTACTTTTGTAAGAAACTTTTCAGTTCCAGCAGCAGCTATTTAGAGTGTCTTCACATTTTTATCTCTCTAATCCTCGGCTTTTCGGCATTCCGAATATTAGAAACAGAGTAGCTGGCTGAGTAGCATGGCATGGGAATCATGGGATAGGATCATTCAGCAGCCTGACTATAATAATGTATTGGTACTGAATAAAGAACTAAGAAGTTCAGTAGCCTTACATCTTAACTCACAGTGTAGTGCACGTTTTTTGCGTTCGGGATTTTTTGAAATAATATTTTTGGGCAATAATTTTCATTCAACAACAAATTTTCATCAAGCAACATTTGTGCTTGATGGAAAGCCACACCATAACAACAACACAGTGTCTCGCAGCAGTTGGAACATGAAGAGTCAAAATTATTACCTAACGCCGCACGGCTCTCGTCCCCTAGAGATATAAAACAACTTCGTGGTTAGCACGCGCATTTTCAATTGTCGTTACTTTTCCGTGGAACCTGTGTGGTATTCTAGATTACAATCTAACTGTATTCCACAGTTGAGACTCGTTTTAAGACAAATTCTATTAATTGATTTCACTAGTTCATAGTTTTTTTTTATACCGCTGCCGCAAAAATGTTTAGATGATAAAGCTTCACTTATGATTTGTTTTGTCAAAACTAGCCTCATAATCCTTGAGGGTAGATTCATTTTTTTTTTTTAATTTTTTCACATGAAGAGTCATATCCGGCGCCGAGCCCATATGGGTTCCCTGCCGCTTGGGTGCGGGACGAGGTGACATGACTTAGGTAAGTAGCAGCAAACATTCAAACTTCTTCATTCATAAGATCTAATTGTCGAAGTTATCTATCTTTACGAGCCTATAGTCTGCGATCGCGTCAAGAGATGCACATGAAGTGAGGATCCCGTTGTGACCTAAACGTGACAAAGCGTCGGTGCTTTACTCTTGTAGTTTCGATGGTTACGTAGGCGTGAGCGGAAAGACAAGTTTCTTTTCTGCCTTTGATGACTCACTTTCACTTAGGTCATAGAAATATACTGTTCTGAACTGATTTCAACGTTCACTTCAAAACTAGTTTAATGACTACAGAGTCATCCAATTTATGTAAGACCTAGTAGTAGGTAATGCGGTTGCAGCAGTGTAGTTTCCTTTTGCTTAATATTCCCGTGATCTCATGTGTTATCATCATATTTGTCTCTGAAATCGTCACTCTTTAACCACTTAAGTTGACCACTATTAAAGATAAAATGGTCCTAAACCTTTAGGTTTTAAATCAACATCAACAGCCCACTAAACGTTCCCACTGCTGGGGATTCAGGACCTTCTCTCGCAAGGAGAGAGTCAAGGCCATAATCCACCACGCTGGCCCAGTGCGGTTTGGTGGATGACACATGACCTAGAAAGATTCTAGATACATGTCGGTTTCCTCACGATGTTTTCTTTCACCGTTTTAAGTTAGCGGCATTACGCACATGACTTCGAAAAGGCAGTGGTGCGTGTGGGGTTTGAACCCGGGGTCTCCGGATCGGCAGTCGCCGTTCACCCGACTAGACCAGCCGTAAAATAAATATAAAATAAGTTTTAAATACGTCCTTTAAATTGATAAATAGAGAAGGTATAAATAAATAGAGAACCTTCTTGAAATAAGTAACCTTCAATAAACCAGTCTGTCAGTATTTGGTAGGACTCTTTGTAGAACCCACTTGGGGAAGTACCACCCCTTTATAGGTTATTCTAAATAAATTAATATGCAAATATTTGTAAAATTCTGGTTAGAAGGGAAATGTTTACAGAGAAAATATATAGCATAGAGACAAAGCATCTACGAGTATCTTTGGGTGACGAACGCCGTTCTAGGTAATTATTTGGACTTTTCATAGTCCAATAGCTGCCAACACTATCATCGGCAGTAGTGGTGCTTACCATCAGGCACATGTCTTTCGTCATTCGTCCTTCACACGTCATTCTACACCAAACCAAAAAAAACGGTCAAAAAAAATCAAAAACACCATGTGTATTTTTTTTTAATTTACATCATATCCTGACTCACAGCTTAATTTCGGATGGATTATTAGTAATATTCCAATAAACAATGTAATTATCTCCCCACGGCTCCCCATAGCTCGCACAATGCGCCTGCGCAGATACTTGCCTGATACCATCTGGCCCCAATCGAGCTTGCTATTAAAAGGTCGGATGCATTGAACATCTGTACTGAAAGTGTGGACTTGGTAAAAATTTGCTTTTTAACTTTCATTTTGAAAATCCTAATCCGTTTTATACCATCTGACCCGATCGGTACTGGTATGATTTTTATCATGATTTTTATTACCATTACATAGATAGTTATTAATATAAGTAGGATAAATTAAACTTTCGGATTCATATTTCGTATCTTTATATGTAGGCTTAGGTTACGTTAGTTTTATATTTTGAAATTATAAAGCATTTGCTTACTGATAAAATAAAAACTTACTAGATTCTATTGATAATATAAATACGAAAGTGAACGTGAAATCACGGGATAACACTTGTAACTTATATACCATATATTATATGCCATATATCGTCGGCTAATTTAGCGCCAGTGCATTTTTTGTGTGGGATGTGCATTCGTCGGGCTTGACACTTAGAGCATAGTGCCTCTAACGACTAAAACCTCAGGTGTCTCCAGCCATGGCTTGGCGACAAGAGTCGCGAGACCGCTCGCGACTTCGACCGCGACTCTGCCACTACCTTTAGTGCCTCGTCGATAATGTCCTAACTCCACAATTAGATGGTTCTAACTTACGCAACAATTTTACAAGCCCAAAACAATGCAGATTGATTGTTTAAAAGTACACAAGTGAAATCACAAGGCCACACTACATAATATCACCGTTATGGGTAGGGTGACTATTTGTCTCAGTATCAAGTGAGACTCATATTGTCTTAGGTTTCATAGTGGTAAGGACTCTATGCAGAATTCGCCAGTGAAAGTATCAAATCTCTTCAAGTAATATGCAAACATTACTGTGTTCCGGTTTGAAGGGCAATGTTGCCAGGACATAGACAAAAAATATCTTATTTCAATATTTCGCACTCATAATACTCTTACTAAGAAGATGTATCGTTGTTCCCATAGTACAAAATTTGCTTAGTTTGCGGCTAGGCCATATAAATCTAAATAATATTTAAATTTCTGTGGGCTAGAGCCTAGACAGTGTTTAAATGTCCAAAATATTTGGTAAAATATTTAACCTAACCTGGTAACCCTAGCAACGCCCAAGCCTACAGCTTACTAACCATTGTTCTAGCATAACATTTCCATACTAATATGAATCATACATTATAATATTGGTCTGATATAACTATTGAAATCATGTCGCTGGCATGTTATTTTGGCCAAGTTATTTGGGAAATTAATTGGGGGAGTCATTATCGCATTTCATAAACTAATGTAGCTAAGTTTAGTTTCAATCATTTAGCGACTTTTTGTGTAAGTTGGTAGCGCTGTAGTTTCTGAATAGGGCTATAGGTTAGCGGGTTTCATTATTCAAATTATTCATAACCTCAAAGTAAAGATAACATTGAATTGTATAGAGTTTTGGTAGACAGAAGTTAATAAAATATAATAAAGTATGAGGATACATCATAATAAGAAAAAATTGGCAGTCATAGAAACTGCCGATAGAAGTGAAAACCTATAACTCAGAATTTGATAGCTTACCTTGGAAACTACACGGGTGTAACCGGAGGGCGTGGCCTCGCCATCTTGGCATGGCCATCTAGAAATACGTCAGCATTTCCCATTGGCTGATGCGTTTCTAGATGGCCATGCCATGATGGCCTGTCCACGCCCTTTCAGCATTGGCTGACGTATTTCTAGATGAATAAATTGGTGGACAATTCACACACAACAACCAAAAACAACAAGATGGCCAATAGCCAATAGCCATGGTCCCGAGTTTACCCGAAGCTTTCTTATCATACCCGAGCGTGACGAATGCATTCAATTCCCAACGAAAAATCTGTCTAGGCGCGTCTAAAGAAGTTTTCACTTCAATAAGAATAGTTAATTTTCATCAACAAACATTGGTAGATCAAAGAATACATTTAAATCGTTCAATTATATCTGTAAACTTGGTAGGACGAACTTGGCACCCAAACTAGGATTATCTTGTGCGATGGGATACCAAGCCTTTCCCCCGACTAAATAAATAACTTAGACAACCAAATTTTAATTTTATTGCATTAGGCAAATACATTGCATTTTATAATGAACATAATCTACATACATAGGTAATTAATTTAAAGAAAGAATTTGGATGATGAAGATATATCTTCTTCTTCTTATTATATAAAATTCTCGTGTCACAGTCTTTGTTTCCTTACTCCTCCGAAACGGCTTTACTGATTTTAACCAAATTTTATATGCATATTCTGTAGGTATGAGAATCGGCTACTAGCTATTTTTTATACCCCTAAGTGTTAGGGGTTGTTCACCCCAAACATTTTTTTTTAATTTTTGGTCTGATTTGTTCGTTTTTATTTTTTTATAATGTGGCGTTAAAAAATACATACAACCCTAAATTTTTACCCTTTTATCACCAACCCCTGTTTTTTTATAGCCATTTTAGTAATTTAATCATTTGACAGTAAACTCCTAAACGACGGGACCGATTTAAATGTTTTTTTTTGTGTGTGTATTCGAAGATGGTTTAAATTCACAAATAAGCCCGGCAGATGGCGCTGCAGACAGTGTCTAGGTTATGTCCGAGCGAAGCCGGAACGGGCCGCTAGTATAATATATAAATATATTTTTTTTAACTTTTATAGGTTTACACTTGACCGCCATCTCGCCTGATGTTAAGAGACGATGCGGTCTACGATGGAGCGTGTTTACCTAGAAAAAAACGTTTCACTCTCGATTTGAAGACACAAAGATTGTAACTAACGGGAAATATCCATTCAGGCAACGTATTCCACAGTCTTGACGTTCTTATCACAAAAGCAGAGTCAAATCTCTTCGTTTGTGTCTTTGGAACATCAACCATGAAACGATGTCGCTTTTTCGAGATGCGAACATTCGGATAGAAAAAAGGGTAATATATGTACATAATTATGTAGGTAGCGTATTTATTGTGGTCAATACGAATGACAAACGAATGAACAATCATTAATCGGTTTGTCATTCAACGTAGTTTCGTTTTATTTTCGCTTGACTATCTTACCTGATGTTTAGTGAACATAGGGTCTACAATGAAGCATGCTTATAAGAAACCAATTTACTCTCCATTTGAAGACATAAAGCTTGTCTCCTAGGCAACTCATTTCACAGTCTATACATTCGTTGTCTTTCCATCTCATACAGGTTAACACTTACTTCAACGTAAATAACGGAACGCTTTTATTATATCTATGAAACGGTGAATTACTTTGTTCCAACAATGTCAACACAACTTTGGTAAATTGTCAAACTAAAACGTTTCAGAACTTCAATATTTAGGGCAACATGGCGGCAGTTTAGCAGAGACACACTTCCCACATCGATTAGAGAAAAAAAAACATATTTCCCGCCAAAACGATCATATTCACGCGCGAACAATAAATCATGGCGCCGAGAATCGAACTTGATATTTCGAAAAAATAACGTTTCGGTGATGCGTTCCAAATGTCGGCTCCGATTTTAGGATCAGCACGTGTTTGGAATTTATTCGAGTTTTCGTACGTAGTAACTGTTATATAATCTACGATTTAGCTTCGATTATGCTTTTCGAATAATGTAATGTCGCTCGATTTAAAATTTATGGATTTGTTGATAAAATTTGATACTCGGAATGGGCTGTTTTTCCACTAAGCGGCAGAGAGTAGGCATCACAGATAACAAACAAATGCGAGTTTTCAGATATATCATAGCACATTATGTACTATAGAGAACACCAAGAGCTATTGAATGAAATTTTAAACCAGCGTTTAATTAGAAATTCGCTGAATAAAATGATTTCTAGTTATTTGCATTGGACTAGAAAATCTAAACAAGGCGGGTGTCTTTCAAACCATACAATATCCTTTTTTGACAGTCGGGTAAATAGTTTGAACGTAGTGTATACTATAATGAAGTCTGGTTGAAATCTGGCAACACATCTCAATCTTCAATAGGTTAACATTGTTTCAAAGGATCTGTGTGGTATATAATATAAAGCAAGTGTCAAATTGTCAGTACAATATCACTTTTACCGCAATTGTCGTAAAAGTGAAACTTCTTTGGTCCGTTCTGACAGGTCTTTCATGCGTTTCACCTTAATGTGGCCTTTTTTAACCCCTCGGTATTAGTCATAGTTAATGCACATGTCAGTCCGGTGGAGAAACAAAAGAGATATCAAAACCTATTTTACGCTATATCTAGCAATACTGGACTACTCAGAACGAGTACAAGAGATTATTTTTTTAATTTACCTTCGCTGGTGTTTTTATGGTACTATTCTAAACAGGAAAATATTATTAGATGATACCTATTCACTCTCGATTTGAAGACACCAAGATTTAAACCATCGGGAAAACCCCACTCAAGCAACGCATTCCACACCCTAGACGTTCTTTTCACAAAAATAGAGTCAAACCTCTACGTTCGAGTCTAAGTCGAAACGGCAACGATAAAACGATGTCCCTTTTTCGAGCTACCGGCAGTCCGACAGATAAAGTGGAAAGTTGTTATTAAATAAATAGAAAAAGGGCAAGCTGGAATTAGATCATGCAGATCAGTTGCGCACTCGCCGAAATGTATTCGATAAAAAATCCATAAACTAGCAATTTTGCGGAGATGTTCAAAACTTTGATTTAATCTTTAAACGATTATAACAAACAGCAGAACTCTTTGGCAACGGGAATAGTCGTCCCTGAGGATTATTTGGGACCCAGACGATAGTGTCAAATGGGATAGAAGGCACATTTTACACCTATACACTATGTAGTGGTAAGACTCTTTGCAGAGTCCGTCTGGGGAAATACCTCATCTTTGCCAGTTATTCTACCGCCAAACAGTTATGTGCAAACATTACTAAGTTCCGGTTGGAAGGGCAATGTTTCTAGAGAAATTACAGGGCATAGAGATAAAACATCTTATATATCTATGGGTAAGGAGCGCAGTGCAGTTTTAGGTAATGATTTGGACTCTTCATGTTTCAATAGCTGCGTGTCACTGTGCTGAAATATGGCAGGTATGTTGCTTATCATCAGGCATAAATATGTTCAGCTCGTCTCGTCACTCTATCCTGTATAAAAAATAAAAGAACTTCACCCTTTTCGATTCACAGTACCCATTCTGGATAGCCCGGTATTTAGCGATATTGTTCTGCCAAGAAATTTAATATCGACGATGACAAAGGGGCATGCATCGCCAGCCTTTGGAACTGAATTGGTTCGGATGAGGTAAAAGTCTGAGCACAGTTTCAATGGATGTGGTATGATCGTTGAGTTGTTTGCCTATGAACGATTGTTGATTTCAATGGTGGTATTTGCAGTGGTTGAAAATTGAAAGTGAAAGTGGCAAAACTGAAAGCCATCGAGTCTAACTTTCTCACAATCAGTTTCTCTGCTCGAAATGGTACATATTGCCAGCTATGTAACTTAATGCTTTCGCGAGCTAAATTAGATTTAAAAAAATATCTAATTATATTATAACAGACTAGAAAGTGATCAAACATGTTTTATTTGCGTTCAATTCGCGTGGTCATTCGAAAACTGAGTTTTTTCTTTCCCGTAACGTACTCTTTTCATTTTGACCAGTGAATATTGAAAGAGCCAACTAATTTGATTTAGGATTTTTACAACTCAAAGTTAAATTTATATTGAGCAGCTTATAATGTGTACAAATACATATGAAATTTCCTGCCAATGCAATTGTAACGCAATTAATTTGGGATGAATGCAGTTGTAATGTATATTAAGTGAAATTGAAATAACTTGAGGATATATAATTTTATATCTCTGGGTGACGAGCGCAGTGCAATGTATCCAGCATTGCTCTGATATGAGCTCTTCCTGTTCCAAAAGCTGTGTGACACTGCATGCTGCTATGGGCAGCCGTGTTGCTTACCATCGCGCACATGTCCTGCTCGTCCCGTCACTGTATACATAAAATATACCAAAGAAATAAATGTGAGGAATTATACCTAATTTCATACAAGGCATTATTATGTCGTATGTCTATTTCCTTAGTTAACGATACATTTTTCCTATGGTATACCTTGGACGATACCACATCAATTTCTATTGTCCTCATATTTCGTAGCTGAACTTCAATTCTATACTGCAATGTCTTCGCCAATCTCAGAGCAATACGTGTCTCTTGTAATTAAATGCATGTACTGTTTCACACCACAAATAGACTAGCGATCCGCCCCGGGTCCATCCATGGTACCTACATAATATATATAGCCTTTAGGACTCAAGGATCACGTACATACTTATCCAATGGTGAAATATTTTTTGAAATAGGTCCAGTAGTTCCTGAAATTAGTGCATTCAAAGAAAAACCCTCTTCAGCTTATGATATTAGTATCAATGTACATACATATGTTTTTCTGTTAAGAGGGCGCCTAGTGCCAGAAAACGAAAAAAGGACATTTTCGACGCCGCTCACTGAAGTAAAGAAACTAAAAACTATGACAAAAAAAATATTGACGTGTGGGTACAATCAAGAAGAAGCACAATAACCGAATAGAATTTTAAAAATAGATCAGAGTTTTTTACATTAAAAAAATAAAAATGACACCGAAAAATCCCGTTTTAATTCGAGTAGGTACTCGAAATTATCAGCGATGACCCCACATTATTTTTTGGTAATAAAATTCCTTATTGTACCTTCTAGTAAAGTAACCGAACACTTTTTAAAATTTATGTTTAATTATTGAGTAATTTAATAAAACTTGGTCAAAGATGGACTCCTGATATAATATTGATTTTGCCTCCAAACTGTGTCATGCTATTCTCGACTTTATGTATACGCATTAAGAAACGCGTCGCGCGGGTGAAAACTGGTTTTTCCCTGGCTTTAGACGCACTCTTAAGAGTCAGGGCTTTATGACCGTAATTTCTTCAGCTTTTTTTTTAAAGTGGCTACTCTATAACTTTCGTCATCTTGTTGTTTCTTCACATCCTTAACTGACTGTGTATCTTCTTCGCACGTTTCCTGCCGCTAATGGTTGTCAAAAAGAAACCTCTATTAACGATAAGGCCGCCATTTTTCCTTTTATGACTAGTTTAAGGTTTAAAGTAACCAGTAAAGGTACTAGTTTAAGTCTTTTGTTACCGTTATAATAATATTTTTGGATGTTCAAAGTTAAAATGTTTCAATGTGTCTCTCAGTCGTTTTGGTCACTCTGCCTAGCAACATGTCCGATGTCTGTCCTAATTCCATCTGAGAAGTGACTGTTCTGTCGATGTCTAACGACTGGTTAATAGAGTTGAATAGTTCACAAACGACTAAGGTTAAAAGATCACTCTTTTAGATGAAACTGCGAACTAGTACGTCGATAATTTTGATTTTTTATTATTTTTCTGGTGTTCACGCAATTGTGGTGTAGCATGTCGGTTATGCAAAGTCATAAGATGTCCCCCTAATTTTGCAAAAAAATATGCTTATACTACACTTATACTCGGACACTACTTGACTAACACTTTACACTTTTTTGGTTTGCTAAAAAACGTTTCACTTCAAAAACAGTGATAATCCGGGAGTGTCGACAGAAATTTAAACCTGAACAATTATTACGTATATTGTATACATAATATAATAATATACAATAATTGATCTTAGTTAAATAGAGCGGTGTACAGTGTACAGTAACGGTTACAGTAAGCGAGTACAAATTTTTGCCACCTGCAAGCTGGGCATGCTTCCGACCAGTAGTGGGCTTGAACATCTTGATTATCTAGAACTTCATTGGTCTAAGGATAATTCAGATATGCTTAGTGTAAGTAGTTAGTTAGGTATGTAACGCAGTGTAGTAGTTCTCATTGTATTTTGGTTTTGTTAATAAAAAAAATGTTTTTTTTCTATGTCATATACCTAACGCGCCTTAAGACGTAATCACTTCAAAAAACACTTTACAGTAAAGTTTGGAGACATACAATATTACAATCAAAATTATAGGACCTTGTAAATAGGTACGACAAAATATTAAAAAAAAACGGACAACCTGAATGAACTAGTTCACTCAGGAGATCTCACTTTAGAGGACCTGTGAGCGTTCGTAATGGCAACTCACTATTACCAAACTTCTAGCTACTCAGTACCCAACAATACCATTACAAAGTAACAGTTATCCACAATTAAATTCGTACATTACAATCGATTTTTATCTCGCAATCCGTAATCGATTGCAAGCCGACTCGATTGATGCATCGAATCATTAGAGGGCATTAGAAAGGTCATCTCGATTGGGCGATCTATTCGAATGATTTTAAATATGCGAGGTCATTGGCTTACATTAAGTGGAATAAATTACTGATGGATTATAAAAATTAGCTTTTAGGATTGTAAAAACGCGTACGAGATTGAAACTTATCATTGTAAACCACTGTTTGGTGTCCAAAAATTTTAGATTTTCATCGTCATTATCTGCGTTTATTGTAGACTAAAACATCATTAAAAGCACTTCTGTGTTTCCACTGCTGGAATTTTAGATCTCCTTTCTTTTTTTTTTTTTTTTTTTTTTTTTAACTTTTATAGGTTCACACCTGACCGCCATCTCGCCTGATGTTAAGCGACGATGCGGTCTACGATGGAGCGTGTTTACCTAGAAAAAAACCGATTCACTCTCGATTTGAAGACACAAAGATTGTAACTATCGGGGAAAACCCACTCAGGCAACGTATTCCATAGCCTAGACGTTCTTATCACAAAAGTAGAGTCGAATCTCTTCGTTCGTGTCTTTGGAACATCAACCATGAAACGATGTCGCTTTTTCGAGCTACGAGCATTCCGATAGAAAAAAGGACAAGGTGGTATCAGATCATGCAGATCAGCCGCACACTCTCCGAAGTGTATCCGATAAAAAACCGACAGGCTAGCAATTTTTCGGCGATGTTCAAGACTTTCTCTCTCAAGGAGAAAGTCAAAGCCATAACCAAACATATTGACAAGTGACATACAGAACGGATATTTGCCTGATGGTAAGCAACATGCCTGCCCATAACAGCACAGTGTAACGCAGCTATTGGAACATGACAAGTCCAAATCATTACTAGCACTGCGCTGCGATTATCACGTAGAGACATTAGATGATTTATCTCTTACCCCTGTAATTTCTATAAAAACATTACCCTTCAAACCGGAACTCAAATATTAACATGAGTATTTTTGTATTGTATCGTTAGAATAACATGGTTTTCGATAGCTCGATGACATCATCGGCACAAGAGCAACACAATGACGCTGTAATGAGGATGAGTCTGACATATGACACGTCTATGAAAGATTTGGTTATTGCGAAATTTTATAGAATTTCGACGAAACATTGAAAGCCAGAGGTAAGACTAACAATTATTTGATTGGCCTAGTTGGTAATAAAGTCCTTATGGCTAAGTTTAGTGACTTAATCCAGAAGCAAATTTAGAAATAAGGTTAGTCGACTGAATTCAAAAGCAAGTTTAGAAGTAAGCAATCCTCTTCTGAATTTAGTAATATAGCTTACTGAGAACGCTGTTACACTTAACTGAATTAAGTCGCAACTAAATTTAGCCAAATGTCTAAGTCTAAGAATAAGGCCTGTCTAAGTCTGCCTTCGAAGCCGTAGGTAATAGTGTTCCAAACATCGAAATACCCAAAGTTTTATTTGAATTATTTATTTCTAAGTGTACATTTACCAACGCCGCGTCATTACAGTCAAAACTAAACCTGTCTTGAATAAATACTTATCTAATTAAAACAAAACGCAAACGAATTAATTCTCTATTTACCATCTGACCTTACGAACTCGAGTTTCGCAATCGACTCGTGTGAATCGCAGTCGCGATTCTCGATTCATATATTATCGATATCATCTGTCTTGTTGCATCACTAGACACGCCTTGTCTAGCCTCGACTGTTTGTGTACGACTTTTCGAGTATTCGTACTTATATGTCGTCGAGTTATATACATTTATGATGGTTACAAAATTAGTGTCTTCAAGAGCGAATCGATTTCTGTTAAGCCGCAACGTCTCTTAACATCAGGCGAGATGGCGGTCAAGTGTAAACCTAATATATTAGGAACTGCTGGTTCGAATTGAAAGGTTTAATTTTGGTTGGATAGTCCATTTATCGAGGAAGGCTATAGGCTATATAACATTACGCTGCTATCAATAGGAGTGGTGTATGAATTGTAACAAAAACGGGAAAAAACATACCTCTTTGAGAGCTTTCGTTGCGTGAGCTGACGTGCGCTGAAGTCCGTGACAGCATGTGTCTATCTTTTAGGGTTGCGTCATTTTAATAATTTTTATGCTAATGAAATCGCGGACGAACAACGTGTGATGTAATTAATATATTTTATGATATTCGAGCGAAGCCGGAACGGGCAGCTAGTATTAAATATTTTAATTTTCTCAAAATAAACAAAAATCGACTTCAATAGGGTACAATCCTAAAAAAAAACGAATTAGTCCGTCATTTAAATTTCTAAAAAATATTGTATACGTATTTTTTCTTGTGTTTCACAAACTAAAAATTACGAAGATACAGTGTTTCGAAGTTTCGCGTGACGTCACTGGTGGGTACGATTTTTACCCACGTATCGCGACCCCACTCTCGAAGTTTGATGTTCTATATCTCTGTTGAATTTTAGTATTTAAAAAAAATACGTGCCCCAAATGTTTCCATGATCTACCTGACGGATTAATTAGAATGGTGTATTTTTGACCCTGTCCGATACCCGATTTAAAACTAAGCTCAGACGCTCGACGAAATTTCGCCAATTTTGTGAAATCACGTAATAAAAGGAAATGTAAAAGGATTACATTTCATTAAGATCAGCAGGTCTACTACGAAGTCCGATAAACGATATATCGGCCGAACTTATGGAAGTTTCCAACCACGAAAGACAATCGGCCGGTTGATCAGATCGGCCGTTTCGTTCGATCCGACCCTCAGTCTATAACTTCCGACCCGAAATGTATCGATCCGAATGTTTTTCGTGGTAGGATACAATCCGATTCAGCTGTCGGTCGGATCCGATTTGTTCGGAGTTTGTTTTTGTAGTAGACCTGCAGTACAAGGCTCTCCACCATCTGCACTCAGCGGACACTTAAATTTTTCGGACACGTGGCTAGACGACAAGAAAGCTTAGAAAAGTTAATAATGGACACTGGACACTTGTGGCTTAGCTGGTAGTAGCTCTGCCTGCGAAGCCGAGGGTCGTGGGTTCGATTCCCACCCAGTGCAAATATTTGTGTGATGAATTCAAATGTTTGCACTGTGTCTGGGTGTTTCTATGTATAATAAGTATGTATTTAAAACTGTATAAGTATTATATCAGCTTTCTGGCCGCTATCATACAAGCTTTGCTTAGTTTGGGTCAGATGGTGTTGTGTGTGAATTAGATAGATAACGCTTTATTGTCCACAATATAAAACTTACAAAACAAAGAGACTTAGCCTAGAACAAGTGAAACAAGTAACAAGGAATTGTCCACCAATATTTATTATTATTAAATTATTTATTAATGGTCGGTCGCGTTGAAGGGAAGAGAGGTAGAGGCAAAGCGCCATCCCGGTGGATAGACACCATCAAGACCTCAGCAAGGATAAACATCCAAACTTGCTTACGGATGGCCTAAGACAGGAGTGCCTGGAGGAAGGTGGTTAGGGACGTCGATGCTAGTCACGACCCTCAGTAATGAGGATACGATCAAGCAGAAGAAGAAAAAGATGTTTGTAGGTCAATCATGTCGGAGCGTCTGAACGAATCACGATGCAATTCGGAACACAAATTATAGGAGCCTGCAATAGCACATTTGATATTTTTTAATTTTTAAACATGCTGCATTGCCTTGAAACAAAAACTTTTACAAACAAGATTCCTCCGCGTTCGTCAGCTATCTGTTCATCTAACACCGGTAGCTATATCAACTTGCCTATCTGCACTCTACATACAGACAGGATTTGTAATGGCCCATGATGTCATGTTGGCTAAAACTTTCTTACATTCAGAACGGTACTGGACATTTGTATTGAGGCTAGTGAAGAGCATCTACGTATGTACATAAGTATCCTATTAATATTATACACTAGCAGTGCCCCGCGGTGTTACCCGCGTAATTTCTGTTGTTCCCGTTATTTTTTGGGATAAAAAGTAACCTATGTGTTCTTCCAGCCTATTGTCTATCTGTGTTCCAAATTTCAGCCCGATCCGTTCAGACGTTAGGACGTGATTGTGCAACAAATATCCAAACATCCAAACAATGACATTTATAATATTAGTGGGATGTGTAAGCTTGTGTATGATTGTAATATGAAACCAACAAATGGTTAATGATGTTGGAACATCTGAATGGATCTGGTTGGAATTTAGAGCACAGATTAAAGTCAGAATCCTACTACGTAATATTATAAATGTCAATGTATGGATGTTTGGATATTAGGATGTTTGGGTGTTTGTTGCTCAATCACGCCGTAACGTATGAACGGATCGGGCTGAAATTTGGAACACAGTTAGATTATAGTCTGGAACTCATAAGCTACTATTTATCCCTAAAAAATAACGGGAACGGGAATTACGCGAGTAAAACCGCGGGGCGCTGCTAGTAGGACAAAAGGGTACTTTTCATCCCGGGGGCCTTTCTGGATGTTTTACAATGTAATGTGAATTGACTTATTCTTGGTAAACCCGCTTTATCTTCGACCGCATCATCGTTTTACATCAAACTCTATGGTGATCCATATCTTTGTGTATGATTTTTTCTTTATGACTAGCTGTACCCTGCGCGCGTTTCTACGCCACCTGTCGAAAATTTGTCGTACCAACTCAGAAACTTTCTTTGGCTCATGCACAACAACTTTGCTAAAGATCATCACAAGATCAAATACATACTTTACGATTCTATAAAGGACATACAGACAAACAGTCATTTTATATGTTTAAACTAGCGGCCCATTCCAGCTTCGCTCGGATAATAACCTAGATACCAACTTCAGCGCCATCTGCCGGGCTGATTTGTGAATCTAAACCATCCAGGGCACTACGCAAACGTATGCAAAAAATCAAAAAAATCATTCAAATCGGTCAAGCCATTTAAGAAGAGTTCACTTACAACGAAAAGTAGCATTGCTTTATATATACATATAGATAAAAACATTCCGTTTTTGCTGTGTGAAACGTTGACGTGAAAAAGCGTATCAATGCTTTTTATCTATGATTTAAAAAAAAATACGAGTTATTAACGTAGTGTGTTAAAAACCGATGAAAAAAATACGGGCCACTGTTTATCGTGATTTTCAATTTAAAGACCACGTTTTCGTTATTACAACAAATTACTGGCAATAAAAGGAGCGTTCGCTTGTAATTCCAGTACATTAGATAGATATTAAAATCAATAGTTGGTTACGCAACAGCGAAAGGAGTGTCAGGGGTCAAAACTCAGCATGGGCTGTGATTTGTAATGTACGAGTAACCGCGGCCGTTGTATAATGCCTGAATGCTTAGAGTAATAATGACCTAAGATAGCATTACAGCGTTATTACTCCGTGGCCGGTTTAGACCGGCTGGTAGGACAAATTTTGCGGTTGTGTTCGAAATTATCGTGATGAGGGAAAGGTTTGTGGTTTGTGAGGGCGTTATAATTTCCCATGTTATTTTAATTACATAGATGTGAAAAGATGAGCATGTCAGGTCATTTGATAATTAGTAACAGTTCTGATTGTAATAAGTCTACGCAATTATTTGATTACTAAACTTTAGAATTCAGAAGTTAGTAAGATTGTGGCCTTTTTTGGTACTTTAAACGGTATCAACTTAAATAAAAATGTTATGTTAAATTTACTAAGTCGTTTGGAAAGCGACGTTAAAATTACTGTCTTGAGAAAAAAAAGCGTTGTTGGAACTAACATACACACGTTATTCCACCACCAAGCAGTAATGTGCCAACATTTATGTGTACTGGTTGAAGGACAATGTTTCCAGTGTAATTACAGGGTTTACAGAGATAAAACATCTTAATATATATATATATAATATCTGGGTGACGGGCGCAGTGAAAAGTGATTTGCACATATATTATGCTACATATTCGACACATGTAAATCAATAAAAAAAAATTGAAAAAAGTCTAAATTAGTGAGCATGAAATTGGCGAGCCATTTCGTACGTTTCCTTAATATGCTAGCTATCTCTATTAAATATTCTACAGGGTATACTTCGGCCATTATCATAATTTAGTCCTAAAATTTTAGCCATTCAAGCTAAATTCAACCTTAATGCGGTACATTGACCCAGTGGCGGATTCACACTGAGACCATCTAAGGCCAGACAATAGGGGCGCTGGTAAAATAAATTAAGATTTCCAAAATATCTTATATAAGGAAATATTGGCCGTGTAAATATTCATCTTAGTTATAAAATTCTCTTGTCACAGTATTTAAAATAAAGTAATTATATTGGTGGACATTTCACACACATGACCACAAACTAAGAAAAGCTTGTAGGTACTATGGAAGCCAGATAGCTGATATAATATTTATATATATAGTCGTAAATACAAACATATTTACTATACATAAAAATACCCAGACAGAGAACAAATGCCTGTATTCATCACACAAATATTTGCCCTGTGTGGACATCGAACCTACGAATATCGGCTTCGCAGGCAAACTATACTACAAACGCCACGAGGTCAGTCAAAAAGGTTTCATATTTATCTTTATTTGCGAAAATGGATACAAAGGGATCTTAAAATATGTTTCTACCCGAACTCCTCGCAAACGGCTTGACCGATTTTTTAAATTTGTTTTACTATATAAGGTTGGTTTGAAAATAGGTAATTATCAAATTTTTATATCTCTAAGCTTTAAGTGAATCAAACAATTTTTTTTAATATAAGCAGGACACTGACGGGAGGTTGTCGTTTTTTTCCTTCATAAATATCATTAAATGAACGATTACATTTTATTTTGGAGAAAACACAATTTGTAGGCCTGGGGTGGCCGATAATACAAGGCCTAATGCGCCCTTTGAGAATTCTCAAAGAATGTGCCCAAAGAGCCTCACAGCCTGGGACGGCCAGTGGGACTACAAATCCGGCACTGTATTGACCTAATTCTCGGTAGAACTAGAATTAAACTGGCATGTTAATGAGTGATAATAACTTAACATTATCTAACTACTTGCTTAGCTTGATATACAAGCTCAAAGTTGCGCAACGGGCAATGGAGAGAGCTATGCTATGCTCGGAATTTGACTGCGTGATAAAATCCGAAACGAGGAAATCCTAAGAAGAACCATGGTCACCGACATAGCTCTTAAAACTGGCAATGGGCAGGCCGAAAGCTCGAAGAACCGATAACCGCTAGGGAGTAAAGGTTCTCGAATGACGACCACAAACCGACAGACGCAGCGTAGGACGGCCCCCCCACACGATGGACCGATGATATTGTCTCGGTCGCGGGAAGTTGATGGATGGAGGCGGCACAAGACCGGTCATTGTGGGAATCATTGGAGGAGGCCTATGTCCAGCAGTGGACGTCTGCAGGCTGCAGATGATGATGAGATGATCTAACAACTACTGTCGGGTAATCACACTACTACATTATGTAGTACTGTGAAACGATCACACAATTTTACAGTATTTTCATGCATAGGTTGCTTAAATTAAATTGCTTTAAACGAAAAGGCAATTAAGTGAAGGTTTAATTCCACTTTAGTGACATTTAGGCTGTGGAATACGTTGCCAAAGTGGTTTTTCGATAGTTACAATCTTGGTGTCTTCATGTCGAGAGTAAATCGGTTTCTTCTAGGTAAGCACGTTCCATCGGAGACGCGTCTTCGTTTAACATCAGGAGAAATGACGATAAAGTGCAACCCTTTTTTTGTTAGTAAAAAAGTGTCAAACTGTGAGTCTTGCACACATACGATGAGTTTGGGTGTGTGTGTGTGTGCAAATAACGACGCTATAAGTACGCTATAAGTACGACGCTTGTAGTGGTAGTGGGGAAGTACCACACCTTTGCCAGTTATTCTACCGCCTAGCAGTGATGTGCAAACATTACTGTGTTCCGGTTTGAAGGGCAATGTTTCCAGTGAAATTACAGGGCTTAGAGATATAACTAGCATCTTAGATATCTGGGTGACGAGCGCAGTGCAGTGCTAGGTAATGATTTGGACTTTCTGTTCCAATTTTCATGTTCCAATAGCTGCGTGTCACTGTGCTGTTATGTGGCAGGCATGTTGCTCACCATCAGGCAAACGTCATGCTCGTCTCGTCACTCTTTATTTAAAAAAAAAACTTCAATAGCAATTTGACTTTACTCAAAAATTTGACAGCATTTTGAGTCGCGTAATCTTTGAGCCTTGGAATACGGCATTTAGTATTATAACATTTCTCGAGAGCTATCAGTGTTAAGATCTCTGTTAATTGCAAGCATCTGAGTCTAAGAATTCATCAATGAAGATTGCAAACTAGACTGTAATTTAAACCCTAACTTAAAATAATACGGGTTATATTCGTCTGTATCTCTTAATTGGTAACATTTCAACAGGGAAGTTTGGTATTTCTAAGATATCACTATGAATGCAAAAGTTTGAGAGTTGGTATTGTTGTTACAAAATTTAGTAAAAGCTTAATGCTTATTATGGCTGATCTCGTGGTTTAGTTGGCATTACGGCCGGCATAAATATTTATTTGATGATTACAAATATTCGTCTAAAAATGTTTCTATGTCTCATAAGTATTGTATTTACGAATATCAACCTAAATTATAATGTGAGGCCTAATGAAAATATCAAAACAAGTACTGTGTTTTGTTATTTTCGTACAAAAAATGATTTTTAGATTTTGGTATATGTGTGTCTCTTTATGTCTTTTATCCTACTAATATTGTGCCCTAAATGTCAAAATTTTAGATGTTTGTTGCTCAATCCCGTCGGGAACGGGAACTGCGCGGGTAAAACCGCGAAGCGCTGTTAGTAATTTATAAAAAAATACAAATTGTTTAACTTCGACAAGATTATTTCGCGACCAAAGCCGAGTGAGAATTATAGTTATAGTATAATTGGAGAAATTCCCCAAATTGTGACCGACTACGGTTACAAATTGGTGACTTCGGAAACGCCTAAAGCCTTAGTGACGTCATAAAAATAAATTAACAAGGCTTTGTCTTATTTCGCTTACGAACAAAATGTACTGGAAATTATATTTATTGGTAACTAGCATCTGCCTGTGACTTCGGTCCTAGTTATCAGTGTTTATGAATTTTGCCCTTAAACAGTTGCATACAAGTTTGTGTGCATGTATGTGCATAGCTGCATAGAGATCGCTCTAAAAGCCGGGTCACACAGAGGCGATCCGATAGCGATAGCGATCCGATAGCGAGACGGGATTTTTTGTAATGTTCGAATTTGTATGCAACCTGACACACAGCAAGCGGGCGCGACCCCATACTCGGTATCGGATCGCTATCGGATCGCTATCGCTACCGGATCGCCTCTGTGTGACCCGGCCTTAAGTGATAAGGCCGCCAATTAAATCGCTAAGGTTGTAATGTTTTTTTTTTCTTTTGTATATTTTTGTTGTGCTTTGTGGGTTTTAAATAATATAGTGATTATTGTATTATATCGATGTATGTTACTCTTTCACGCAAAAAACTACTGGAGGGGATCTGGATATAATTGAATACATAGATAGATAATATTCTGGAGTAACACAAATACTACTTTTTATCCCGTGAAAATATCGGGATAAACGGACTAAAACCACAGGACGGAGCGAGTCTTGTAGTGGTAGGACTCTTGGCAGAGTCCGCCTGGCGAAGTACTACACCTTTGCCAGTTATTCTACCGCCAAGCAGAAATGTGCAAACATTACTGTGTTCCGGTTTGGAGGGCAATGTTTCCAGAGAAATTACAGGGCTTAGAGATATAACAACTTAGATCTCTGGGTGACAAACGCAGTGCAGTGCTAGGTAATGTTTTGGCCTCTTCATGTTCCAATAGCTGCGTGTGACTGTGCTGTTATGTGGCAGGCATGTTGCTTACCATCAGGCACATGTCCTGCTCGTCTCGTCACTCTTTATTAAAAAAAAAGTGTACAATATTTTCTTAAGTTTAAAATAAAACGTAAAGTATAATTGCGTGATTGTTATATGTGTTATATCCAGTGGAAACTGGCCTCTACTTCTTACGGACTACTCCTAGCTCAAAAAAGCGACATCGTTTCATGGTTGACGTCCTAAAGACTCGAACGAGGTTTCAATCCACTTTCATTATACATAAGAACATCTAGGCTGTGGAAAGCATTGCCTGAGGGGGTTTATTCCGATGGATATAACCTTTGTGTCTTCAAGTTGAAAGTTTTATGGTATTTTCTAGGTCATTCACGCTCAATCGTAGACCGCATCGTCGCTTAATATCGCGCGGGATGTCGGCCAAGTGCAGACCTATTATTATTGTAAAAAAAATTGGCAGTCATAGGAACTGCCGATAGAAGTGAAAACTTACTTATAACTCAGAATTTGATATTTGATAGCTTACTTTGGAAACTACACGGGTGTAACCGGAGGGTGTGGCCTGGTCATCATGGCACGACCATCTAGAAATGCACCAGCATTTCCCATTGGCTGACGCATTTCTAGATGGCCATGCCATGAAGCCATGATGGGCAGGCCTCGCCCTTTTATCATTTCCCATTGGCTTACCGGCGGCGAGTTTCAGAACGAAAAATCTGTCTAGGCGCGCCAAAAGAAGTTTTCACTTCAAAAACTACGAGTGTATTTACGAAAGAACAAACCTAAAGCATTCTCTAGTGCTGTAATTTGTCTGTAAAAACATTGTTTTAAAAACTGCACACTAATGTTTACAAAGAACGTTAAAAAGACGATTTTAAAACTTTATAATGATACAACTGGAAATATCTGAACATTTTACTGAACTCACTGAACAGTAGTGAACAATTTTTCGAACCATTACCCTTGCTTCATTGTTACAATTAAGGAGGGGTTACTACCCCTTGATGGGCTATACAAAATGTGTACGGTGCAAATTCCGAAAGATTGCAGAAGTAGTAGCCCCTGTCATATTCTCACTGCTGGGACTCGGGGATATACATACATATCACTGCGGGTTTTTTTTTGAAGTGAAAACTTCTTTAGGCGCGCTATAAACAGAATTTTCGTGGGCTGTGAAATGGATTCATCAATCGTCACGCTTGGATATGATAATGGATCGGATCGGATCGGATGTGAAATCTTCGGGTAAACTCGGTAAAAACGGCCAGGTAGGTGGTAGGTACCAGGGTAACAGAAACAGTAAAAAAATTCGATTACCTACCTCCAACAGCCCAGCGTTTATCTCCAGATACCAGGTCAACAGAAATATAAAAGAGTTGCGTTTGCCCCTAGGTACCAGTACCAGGGCAACAGAAACAGTAAAGAGTTGCAATATTCTGTATAATTACGTTGATATAAAACTAGATGGCGCAACCATCGATTTAGCTGGCGGTGTTGAAATTATGCGAATGTACATAGACCTACGATGGTTTAACAAATAATTAGTCTTCTGACAAGGGGACAAATAAATTAGACCATTCAATTAAAATAAGTGAAAACATTTGAATCACAAGTTTTCGCTTCTATCGGCAGTTCCTATAACTACCAATTTTTTTTTAAGTGAAATCTTCTTTTGGCGCGCCACAGACTAGCGTCACGTCATATTATAATGCTGACGTATTTCTAGATGGCCGTGCTCACGGCCATCAGGTTTCACCCGCGTAGATTCCAAAGTGAGCTATCAAATTCGGAGTTATATGTTTTCACTTCTATCAGCAGAGTTCCTATGATTGCCAATGTTTTGTAGTTAAGAGTGACGGTAACAGCAGGACATACGCCGGATGGTAAGTAACCCATAACCGCAAAGTGTCAGGCGGTTGTAAAAAACTTCAAAGTCTTGAACATCTCCGCAAAATTTTGCTAGCTTATTGATTTTTTATCGGATACACTTCGGGTGTCGTGAGTGTGCCACTGATCTGCGTGTTCTAATACCACCTGGCCTCTTTTTCTATCGGACTGTTCGTAGCTCAGAAAAATGACATCGTTTCATGTTTCACGTACCAAAGACACGAACGAAGAGGTTTGACTCTACTTTTGTGATAAGCAAGTCTAGGCTGTGAAATGCATTGCCTGAATGGATCCTTGTGTCTTCAAATCGAGAGTGAATCCGTTTTATCTAGGTAAGCACTAAGCACGCTCCATCTTAGACCGCATCGTCGCTTAACATCAGGCGAGATGGCGCTCAGTAAAAAAGTCTGTAAAAGTTAAAAAAGGCAGCTTTTGGAAAATTTACCATCACAACTTCGGAGTATAAGTAAGAAAATTAATGTGCTTCAGTTTTTAACCGACTTAAAAAATGGAGGACGTTTTATGTTTGACTGTATACATATTTTTTATGAGTTTTGTCTTGTATCTGAGTAAGTTCAAAGTCGCTCAGCGAGCTATGGAACGTGCTATGCTGGAGATTTCTCTGAGGGACTGCATTCGTAATAAGGTTCTATCGGAGAACTAAGGTCACCGACGTAGTTCAGTGCATTAGCAAGCTGAAGTGGCAGTGAGATGTGGCCACTTCGGCAGTGATTGCCCTTTAAACCGGAACACAATGATATTGTCACATTACTGCATGTACTGTAGAATAACCGGCAAATGTGTGTGTGCCCAGGGGCACTCTGTAAAGAGTCCTACCACTACGAAAATAATTCAAATAAAAGTGGCCAAGTGCGAGTGGGACTACCGCACGAAGGGTTCCGTACCATTAGCAAATAAACGGCGAAAACCTGTGGCATTATTTGAATTCCGTATACATAAACCATCGCAGTTTCCACAGACAGGCTGTCAACCAAAAGCTTTTCTAAAATATTGATTTTACCTTACGATTTTAATGACGACGTCGAATGCGTTATATAACGCTTTAATTATAACGTTTTAGTGTACTAGTGGCGCCATCTAGTTTGTTTGGAATGGACTAATCGATCAAGAAACGGTAAAAAATCTAGTTTGTTGTATGGGTGGCCCCGTAAATTTTTTATTTTACTTCATTTTTAGTATTTGTTGTTATAGCGGCAATAGAAATACATCATCTGTGAAAATTGTCAACTGTCTAGCTATGACTGCCCTCGTGGCTTAGTGGGTAGTAGCTCTGCCTGCGAAGCCGAGGGCCGTGGGTTCGATCCCCACCCAGTGCAAATATTTGTGTGATGAATTCAAATGTTTGCACTGTGTCTGGGTGTTTCTATGTATAATAAGTATGTATTTAAAACTATTTAAGTATTATATCAGCTATCTGGCCGCCATCATACAAGCTTTGCTTAGTTTGGGGTCAGATGGTGTTGTGTGTGAATTGTCCACCAATATTTATTATTTATTTATTATTATCACCGTTCTTGAGATACAGCCTGGTGACATACGGACAGACGTACGGACGGACGGACAGCAAAGTCTCAGTAAATGGGGTTCCGTTTTTACCTGTGGTTACGGAACCCTAAAAAAAGAGCTAGATTTGAATAAAATCATGTAGAAGAGAACAAAATGGATTAGCAATAACTCAACCGCCGACGACAACAAACTCAATCAACTGAAAACACTAAAACTCCTACATTATGTCACCGAAATCATTAAAACGTTTTTCAGCCAAATTGGAGATGCTTTACCCATAAGCTTATACATTAATCTAAATTTATTTCTTTTTAAAACAAAGAATTATCAACTTTATTTGTAAGCCTATAAGGTTGAAGGTAGAACGATCAAATAAAGGTCGTAGAGTAGAAAATTTACAACTACCCCCATAAGTAAAATGTCTTAAAGGAATGAGATATGAGGCCAATCTTTATTCATACGTATGGGGCCGCACCGATATTTCTAAATCGGTCGTTGTATTTGTCAAAAGTTGTTATGTTATCAAATGGATAGTTTTTGGTTTTCAATTTAAGCTCAATTTTATGCATACTACTAGCGTCCCACCCCATGTTGGTTACCATCAGAAACATTTCTTGCTCGTCTTGTCACTCTACACTTTAAAAAAATACTTACTCGTCTCACTTTTAGTAGTGGTAGGACTCTTGGCAGAGTCCGCCTGGGGAAGTACCACACCTTTGCCAGTTATTCTACCGGCAAGCAGTAATGTGCAAACATTACTGTGTTCCGGTTTGAAGGGCAATGTCTCTAGAGAAATAACAGGGCTTAGAGATATAACAACTTAGATCTCTGGGTGATGAGCGCAATGGAGTGCTAGGTAATGATTTGGACTCTTCATCCAATAGCTGCGTGTCACTGTGCTGTTATGTGGCAGGCATGTTGCTTACCATCAGGCACATGTCCTGCTCGTCTCGTCACTCTTTATTAAATTTAAAAAAAAAAAATTGTCAGTCTCACAAAAATTACAAGTCATCAAAAATTACTCTCTCAGTCAGATTTTCAGCATAGAAAAAGTTTCAAACTACGTACTAAATAATTATTTTATACTAAATCCAATCACAACTACTGTTTGCTTAAATCATTTTATTTCTTTCAGTTAGCAGACCATCATGCACTTGTCTGAGTTGTGTCGTTAACAAACACAAAGAAAGGAAGAAAGCGTTAGGTGACGATGACACGAGCTTAATTATTTTTGTTCGTCCAAAAAGTTTTATTATACAAATAAAGTAGCCAAGTGCGAGTTGGACTCGCCCATGAAGGGTTCCGTTCCAGCAAGTAACATAATATACATAGTACACATAGTTCTTGTAGTTCGTTGTAACTTTGATCGAAGTTTTAATAATAGTGTATTTATGACGTACTAAAAAAAACTACTCATCAGATCGAGTTCAAACTAATTTTCGTTGGTAGTTTTCATGGTAATGTACATCATATATTTTTTTTAGTTTTTTCATTCTCTTACTTTAGAAGTTAGAGGGGGGGGGGGGGGACACATTTTACCACTTTGGAAGCGTCTCTCACGCAAGTTATTCAGTGTAGACAAAAGTTATATTAGAAACCTCAACATCATTTTTGAAGACCTATCGATAGACACCCTACACGTGTAGGTTTGATGAAAAAAACACTTTTGAGTTTCAGTTCTCAGTATGGGGGGCAACCCTAATTTGACTTTTTTTTAATTTTATTTGTTCAAATCTTAAAGCGGTTCACAGAATACATCTACTTACCAAGTTTCAACAGTGTAGTTCTCATAGTTTCGGCAAAAAGTGGCTGTGACATACGGACGGACAGACAGACAGACAGACAGACATGACGAATCTATAAGGGTTCCGTTTTTACGTTTTACGGAACCCTAAAAAGCGCCTATTTGCAACTTCAACGTAAGCAGCTCACTAAATATTTCCATTGATGGGACTCGGGGTCTTCTCTCGCATGGAGAGAGTCAAGGCCGTAATCCACCATGCTGGCCCAGTGTGGATTGGCGAATTACACATGACTTCGAAAGATTCTAGATACATGTCGGTATCCTCACGATGTTTTCCTTCACCAAGTTAGGGGCATTACGCATATGACTTCGAAAAAACAGTGGCGCGCGTGGGATTTGAACCCTGGGGCTCCGGATCTTCCCTGTTCTCCCGACTAGAGCAGCCGTAACTTATTAGACCAGCCGTAACTTACTAAACCAGCCGTAACTTACTAAACCAGCCGTAACTTACAACTCCATTAACAGCTATTCCGCCGCCATAGTACAAGCTTTGCTTAGTTTGGGGTCAGATGGTGTTGTGTGTGAATTGTCCACCAAAATAACCGAACCACGAGTTAATTGATTTGTAATATTTTTAACATTTAATTATCTGGTACAAACATTAAAATAATTAAGGAGGAAAAATAGAACTCAGATATGAGAATTTATATTGTTCTGAGGCAGTTTCCTTTGAATCGAGCCTGTTGAGGACAGTTCTAATTTGATGGCAGCTGTAATTTAGGATATTTTTTTCCCTCAAACAAAGGAATTTTAATAAAAGGGACAGTAATAACTTAATGTTGGGATCTTGAGTATCTTCAGAGACATTTTGTTCAATTTTTTTTATAATTGGTTCTCTTTAACCGACTCCGATAAAGGAGATTCTTAAATCGGTTGTTTGTATATTTTGTGTAGATAGATACTTATACTGATACTCTTTATTGTACACACGGGAGATTATACGGGAGAGAATAACAACAAAAATTAGTGTTATCATCGGCAACCTTATCGCTAAAAGCGATCTCGTCCAGGCAACCTTAGGATGGAAATGGTTAGCATGAAATATGTTACGTGATAGTACAGCCAATTGTGAATAGATTTTGATGATTCTTGTTTTTTTTGGTAGATCATAGTTTAAACCCCATTGGACTACAGGTTTTATCGAAATCGGTTTAGGCTTTTTTGAAAAATCGACAAAAATCCCAAGTACATCGATAATATTTTCGTATACATATTCCGAAACCTTGCTGTCTCATTGACACGGAGTGTTTATTTTTAACAATTTTTTTGAAAATTAGTCTAGTGTCTATGTTTAATTTTAAATTGAAGTAGTTGTTTGTTTTTTGGGGGAAAATTAAATTATTTTGAGTAGCTCGCCTGTTAATTCACGCTGAAACATCAACATCTGCAACAACATTAGAAAAAAATATCAGTCACGCGTCATTCAATAAGAACCATCGGGCCAAACGACACCAAAACGTTACGCCCAAGATCTCAATAGATAATTTACTTTTGAAATTAGTATTATTATATAGTATTCCAGAATATAAGCTATCAGTGTCCCGAAATATAACTCGATCCGTTCAGACGTTTCTACGTGATTGAGCAACAAACATCAAAAGTTTCACACAAATATTAGCATGACACAAAAAAATCATTGAGAGTTTCCTCGATTTCGGAAGTCGGGTAAAAAGGTTTCAATCACAGGTAATAACCGAAGATACTCGTATCTATCCCAGACGGTTGCTCGTCCAATATCTGAAAGCCTACATTCGTAAGCTGGGATATCTCTACCTTAGGACATAAAGCCGCCGATCGATTCTAATAAAGCGTACTCGACATGCTCTCTTGACCCTGGAACTTTATAACCGACTTCAAAAACGAAGGATTTATTCGGAAATTCGGTTGAATGTTTTTTTTTTACTATTATAGGTTCGCACTTGACCACCATCTCGCCTGATGTTAAGCGACGATGTGATCTACGATGGAGCGTGCTTATCTAGAAGAAACCGATTCACTCTCGATTTGAAGACACGAATACTGTAACTATCGGGGAAAACCCACTCAGGCAACGCATTCCACAACCTAGACGTTCCTATCACAAACGTGGAGTCTAAGTATATTTAGTATTTAAACCGAGCAAAGCTCGGTCACCCAGGTACTAATAGTTTATTAGTTTGACAATAGTTCTTGCGCAGCTTATTCGATCACGGGATCACAATTAAGTGGTCTAATGCAGATTTATTTAAATATCTTTTTTCAAAATCGACTTAGATTTTCTCAATGCACCTTTGATTCGATTTTATTTATGATAAAATGTTTAGCTCAGTTGATTTGATAGCATGTAATGACAAGTTGTTATTTGCTGCAATTTCTTCAAATTTATTTTACACTAGCAGCGGCCCGGGGTTTTACCCGCCTAGTTCCCGTTCTCGTTGTTTTTTCGGGGTAAAAATGTTTAAATAAAAATGTTGGGACAATATGTTTTCTTCCAGACCATAATCTAAATGTGGTCCAAATTTCAACCCTATCCGTTCATAAACTACGACGTAATTAAGCAACAAACATCTAAACATTGACATTCATAATATCATACTTTCTACTATAAGTATGATTATTTATTTCGTGTCTTAACATATTTTATTGACTTTATAATATTAATAAAACCGGCCAAGTGCGAGTGGGACTCCCGCACAAAAGGTTCCGTACCATTAGCAAATAAACGGCGAAAACCTTTTTTGCCTTTATTAAAATTTCTTATGCATTGCAATTTCCGCAGACAGGCCAAAAGATTGATTGAAATATTTATTTTTGGCTCATGATTCTGACGATGAATTCGAGATCGCGTTTTATTTTTGCTAGTGGCGCCATCTAGTTTATTTGGGACGGACTAATCGTACAAAAATCAAATTTGTTGTATCGGGGCCCCCCTTAAATAATGTTTTTATTTTATCTTTAGTATTTGTTGTTATAGCGGCAATAGAAATACATCGTCTGTGAAAATTTCAACTGTCTAGCTATCACCGTTCTTGAGATACAGCCTGGTGACAGACGGACAGCCAAGTCTCAGTTATAGGGTTCCGTTTTTACCCTTTGAGTACGGAACCCTAAAAACCTCCAATCAAGTTACCAATAACTACCATAGCATAAAACTAGGTACTGTAAAATTTAACCCTCACATTACCCCACTTAATCTCTAAGTTGACACGACTAACCCCTAACACACAAACAACAGACAGTCCTAAACATACTTAGATCTAGACTAAGTAGAATTAGCTATACAAATATCTGAACTAACTTTAGTCTTAACTTTCTGATATGATGCGATTACAGCTTACAGCGGCTATAACTTGAGGGTTAAAGCTGAATGTACAAGGCTTTAAATCCAACATTTGGTCGTTAATAGGTATATCAGTATCAAAACATGCGAATCATGAGATAAATAGATACATTTTATTGTTCAAAACACAAAAATAAATAAAAAAATAAAAAATCCTAAAATTTGTAAAATAAATGGCGACCTTATCGCTAAGAGCGATCTCTTCCAGTCAACCGGAACATGGAAATAACATTTTAAATAAAAAAACGGGATAAGGAAATATGTGCCGAAAGGTATTAAAATACACATACCTACATGTTGACAATCGCACATCCTAATACTTAAAATACTTATATTAGTCTATAATATGTAGGTATAATATACGAATGCATTCATGAAATATCTAATATGGAGATTGTACGAGCTATGCATCGTACACTCACCTCATTCACCTCATTTTAATTGTTAAGTCATCATATTTGCACCTCTACACAAATCAAGTAATTATTCATTAGTTCGTAATTGACCACCGCGTCGCGTACTCATCATATTAGCACTCAAAATCAGCACTTAGCATTCAATCAATATTATTAGCAAAATAATCAATATCTTAGTATTTTCATTGAACCAGCCTAGGGAGCGTACAGAGATAATCAGGAGCTTTAAGTGAAGAAACTCATCGTGAGGAAACCACCGTGTTTCAGGAAAGATTTCTTTCAATTCAATTTCATGGACTTTGACGTTCCAAACACTCGAACAAAGAGGTGTGATTTCACTTTCGTACTGAAAACGTGTTGGCTGTGCATTGCATTGCCCGAATCAGTTTTTCCCGGAAACAATATAACATCAAAATATAATTTCTATTACAAAAATATGTAAAAGTAGCAATAATTATATTGAAATAGTTAATGCGTTTCCTCTCAGTATGCACCCTCCATCGTAGACCCCGTTAATTCACATCAGATGGTCAAGTGCCAATTCTGTTATCGATTACAAATAAAAGTGGCCAAGTGCGAGTAGGACGCAGGAAGGGTTCCGTACCATTAGGAAATAAACGGCGAAAACATCTTTGGCTTTATTTGAATTCCGTATACATAAACCATGGCAGTTTCCACAGACAGGCTGTCATTCAAAATGTTTTATTACAATTTTGATTTTACGTTACGATTTTAACGAGGTCGAATGCGTGTTTTAGTGTAGTAGTGGCGCCATCTACTTTGCTTAAACCGAGCAAGAAACGGTAAAAAATCAAGTTTGTTGTATGGGAGCCCCCGTTAAATGTTTGTTTTATTTTTAGTATTTGTTGTTATAGCGGCAATAGAAATACATCATCTGTGAAAATGTCAACTGTCTAGCTATAGTGCTTGCAGTATAAGTCTGCGCGCGACTGGTGGCGTACTTAATGTTGCCAGGTCAAGCTAATAGGTTCCCTTCCCGTTCATTTGGAACGTACAACTTCATAAAACAGGAACGGGAAGGGATTTTTCAGGGAAGCAATTTAAGTAACTACACGACAACTGAGACTCAAGAACGAATGTCTCGAAGTAATGAACGCCTTTGCAGTGCTGGTTTGGTTCAGTATGTGACCAAGTATAGTTGGTAATTGGTACAGGCTGTCTGAGTCTCTTACCACCAGGAAAACTTTATTATAGTTTATTACATTATAAAAAATCTGTCATTTTCAAGCTACACCAACATCGAAATAACAAGAATTTAATTTAAACTTGTAAATCTTTTATTGAGACCATAAATAACACTATTTTAAAAGTTCTTTTAATGAGTCATTGGCTTCCATATAGTCATCTTCTTTTTTCAATAGGGTTAAAATCACAGCGGTAACCGCAAAACTTCCTGTTCATGTTCCTTTAACAGTTATTCTACTTGGTATTGTAATAAAATAAATAAATATAATAAATATTGGTGGACAATTCACACACAACACTATCTGACCCCAAACTAAGCAAAGCTTGTATTGTGGGTCTTCTTTGTGCCTCTTTATTCGAGTAACTGCGGATTTGTCCTACAATCGTCGAAATTTATTTAATTTTTCTTAAGCCACTTTTGGCTTTCTTCTTTTACATTGCCCATAGTACCCGCTTTATTTATCTGAGTGCAGTGGTATAATGCGTTGTCCATTGACAGTACGTTCTGAAACGCCTATAATCAAAATACAGTAATTAATACAGAGTTAAGGATCAAAGAGCATCCAAGCTAACGTTGAAAAACAAATTAAGTAAAATTTCTTTTGGCCCACAGATTTTCCCTTAAATGGTAAATGAAGCTGACGCTGTTAGGTGAAAGGGTCGATCGGGTGAACATGGGAGCGCCGAGTGTACCCGAGCGAGAAAGATACAATCAACTGATCTTCACTGCTGTGTCACTGTGTTTTCTATTTTGATTTGTATATTATGAAAAAAAAATTGGTTGCCTGTAAAGTCGGTATACGGGCGAAAGTTTTACGTGACAACGACTTTGAGTGGTAAAATAATTTTACTAAAATAAACTACCTTCACATTATCACTACACAATCGTTTTACAATTAACTGGCAACGTGTAAACTTGTATGCAGGCGCCTAAGCGAATCGGCGACTCGGGCATGGTTAGCCCGCCTAAGAGCGAGAGAGACAGACATAAAAAGTGAAAGGCACGCGTCCCTCTCACTCGCTCTCATTGTGAGCGCATAACGTGAGCGGAGCGTAACGCAGTTTCTTGAAGTGTCACCCGGCAAACCAATTTATAAGACGTTGTCACGTCAAAAAACATTTATAACTAGTTTCTCACATTCGGTCTTAAGCACTCACATTTTTTCCCACGGGTAAATTGGCGATAAAACAATCAAACCCAAAGCCGCACCTCAACCTAAAGCCTCAGCTTTAAAATATGCTGATAATAGGTGGAGATTTGATTGCTATGGTATCCCTAAATATTAGTTGTCAAATAGCTCTGCGTTTGGAAAACTGCAATTTTGGCCCGTTATTGTATCGTTCTTCTTCACAACCACTACTGATTTTCAAGAACCAGCCACAGCCAGCACTTTTAATCACTTTCGGCATAATAAAAGCTATTAATTACTTTGGAAATTAATAAATACATCAATCGTAAACAAACTTTTGTCAACTGACGTAAACAAGAAGTTGACGGCCTGTCAATTAGTTCCATATTTTGCTACCCGCAGAGTTATATTGCGAGCACTCTATCACCGTTCTTGAGGTACAGGCTGGTGACAGACGGACGGACAGCCAAGTCCCAGTAAAAGGGTTCCGTTTTTACCCTTTGGGTACGGAACCCTAAAAATACATACCTATCTATGAACACTGTGCTCTTCAAACCGGAATTCTGCAAACAATCCACCTCATGACATTGTGCTAACACCCTTACTAGTTTGTTGTATTTGTCTAACAACTCCAGCCGTGATGCGATAAGTCTACCCTCAGGTGGTTATAGGCTATTTTTGGCCCATGTTTGACTTGGCCCAACTTGGCCCGTTATTATCAAGTTACAAAACTTCCCCGGCCGGGACGTAGTTATGATTTAATTATATGACAGTTATTTGTTCGAAGGAGTCTTTGAAATAGTTGTGTAGGTACATACGAGTAGAAAGTGAGAATCGGGAAAACATTTCTCTTATTTTCGCTGTCTTAAAAGATATAATGTTTTCCGAAGTCTATATTATTATGATAGTAAAAATACGTTTTCTTTTGTTGTTTTTTAATACTTTTTATTTTGAGTCTTTTATAAATGCTGTTCTTTATTATTTATTATTTTTAGTTTTGCTTTTATTTTGTAATTTTTTTTTTGTTTTTCATTCTGTTATTATTTTTGTTTTGTTTTGTAAAAGTAAAGATGTCAAAGAAAAAACAACGTTGTAGCAATTAAACTTTCTAATCATACTGACTGAACTGACCGACCTTGAAGTTAAAAAAAAAAAGTTATATTGAAAACAAGACGTAATTACTATTTCAGTTAATTTAGATCTATTAAAATAGTATTTTGTAACAAGCGATACAGTTAAGTGTACTGGGTGACAAACGATACGCTGCTAGACAGTGATTTGGACTCTTCATCTTCAAATAGCTGGGTGGCACTTAGCTGCTAAGAGGCTAAGAGTAGGGGTTTTGCAAGCGTAGGCGGCTTGCCATCGGGCGCATATATGTATGTAAAGAATGTCATGTTATATCACTTCATATTAAACTAAGGCCTACTGTCCACGCACGCGTCTTTTGTCGAATGCATGCATCCTACGAACAAACGCAAGACATGCGGCTGTCGTGTCGTTGTCGTTTCGTGGACACAGACTTCATTATTTGTACGCAAGATGCAAGCATTCGTCTTGCATCCGACAATTGTCGAAATCGTGCGGATCTCGTGCAGCTACGTGGACAATTGGCCTTACCTATAGACACACCCCGGACACTCGGCCTAAACTCCAAACAAACGGCGAAGTCGACATACCTACACTCACACAACTACGCATATGTCGTTCGAACACATTTACGCATGTGTTGCGTGTCATCTAGGGTTACTAAATTAATTTATGGAATAGCTGTGACCCGTGAGTTCACCTGCCTATGGCTTACAATCTTACCTAGTTAGTGTTCGATCTTTAATGTAGGTAAATATAACTTTCATCAACAATCAGAAGGGAGAAGATTTAAAACAAAATAGGAGATAATAAAGGTACCATGTACGAATTGATTTTTAGTTAAGTACACTTATTAAGTAGTAGGTATTCTGACAATTCAATTCTGACAACGAAAGCCGCAGTTTAAAAACAACGAGTTTAATAATTTCGTCACAGGACTTCAGTGTTGGCGCGTACTTCTAACCAGAATAGCTTAACACAGTTTATAAAAATGATTCAATCTTTGTAGAAATTCTTATGAAATTAAAAATCTCTTATTCTTGTTTCGTATAATAGACGAAAAATTTGGTACCATTTTGTTAAATAATACAGCATCATGGTCGTATTCTCATAGAAAATTATCGTCCGATATAATAACCCTTCGTTGAGTCCGCCTCGCGTCCGCGAGGGGGAGGAAGCTTGAAATTGGCGGGGGGTGGGGAGTGTCCATTCTATCTATATTATCTATTCTATGCTATAGATCTATCTATAGAAATGTGTAGTTTTTATCAAATGCCAAAAAAATTCGCCTAGACCATCTATTTCAAAAACATAAAAAATTTTGACAGAATTGAGGGTCACGACTACCGTCAAATATAAGGAAACAGTAGCAAAAAAATTCAAATTCGACTTATAAGTCCGGATTCTGCCTATCGAGAAGGGGTGAAAAGGGAATCATATTGAAGGGGTGGAACCATGGACTTTTATGAAAGGGGATATGAAAGGTCATACTGGACGCACTGTTTCTTGCGAAACTGTTTTTTAAGTATAATATGTTTACAATCGACCGCTATCTCGCTTGATGTTAAGCGACGATGCAGTCTACGATGGAGCGTGGTTACCTAGAAGAAATCGATTTGAACATACCAAAATTGGATCTATCTAGAACAAACCACTTTGGCAACGCATTCCACTGCCTATGCGATGTTATTACGAAAGAGGTTTTTTTGTGATAAGAACACTTAGGCTGTGGAATGCGTTCCCTGAATGAGATTTTCGGAATGGTTACATTTTTGGTGCCTTTAAATCGAGAGTGGATCGCTTTCTTCTAGGTGCTTACCTTACGTTCCATTATTGGCTGCATCGTCGCTTAACATCAGGCATTCAAGTGTAAATCTAAAACAGCAAGCAAGATGGCAGTCAAGTATAAATCTATAACAGTTAAAAAAAAGTAGAGTCAATCTTTTCGTGACTTATAATAAGAAGAGTCTTGCTTCATCCTGTTTATTTATACATTTACGCGGGTTCCTTGTTACCATGTTTACTAGCTGTAGTCCTAGTTGACATCATGGCTTCATTTAGGCAGTACGCACAACTATCTCTATACAAAGATGTGCCCTCTCAAACTTCAGGGCGCACGGAATCATGTCATTTTTGGGAAGAGTGAGCTCACTCTTTCCGTTCTAATCGGTTGCAGGAAGCGGTGGACGCCGGACATTTGTACCTATCACTATTCGTTGTCAACAACCAAAATAAGTAGAACCTCAGCAAATCTCACCGCTAGGATTCTAGGCGATTCTAGGGGTCAAGTAGATTGGTTGTTTGTAAACCACTTACGATACACACAGAGACGCAGTTTATTCCCAATATCAAGGTGCTCAGGGCACATCCATTGGTTTATATCGATGAGTACACAGTCAAAAGCAGGAATATTTTCCTATAAAAATGTTTTTAAAGTTTCACGTCCAGACAGTATATTCGTCCAACGAAAACTTACCTCTCCGATATAGCAGGTGGCGTTTCATATCCTGATATTGGGATTCTGATTGACATGCGAGATCAAAAGTTTTCGCCCGCACTTCGATTTGACCTTAAATAATATTTTGCTTTGTATGGATTGTGTATGTTTTATTGTAATATATGTATGATGGACACAAATATGTATTTTTCAACTCTATGAATAATTCCGACTTAATATTAAAAATGTCCAAATTTGGATGTTTGTTGCTCAATCACGTCGCAACGGCTGAACGGATCGCATTGAAATAAAAAACACAGTTTTATAATAGTCGGAAAAAGCACATCGGCTTTTCATCCCGTTAAAATAACAGGAACGCCACCTACGCGGGCAAAACCGCGGAGCGCAGGTAGTGTATTTTGAGCAGTGGTTGCAAAAGCAGCCTATGTGTAATTCCATACTTTACTCTCTGTTCCAAATTTCAAACCGATCCGTTCAGACGTTCCGACCTGATTGAGTAACAAACATCCAAATATACAAACTTTCGCATTTATAATAGGCGAGACGATTAAAAAAAAGTAATTAGTCCTTGAGTTAGATTATTAAAAAATGTTGTATACGTATTTTTTCTTATGTTTCACAATCAAAAAACAACGAAGATATAGTGCTAGGAAGTTTCGAGTCACGTCACAGTACGATTTTTACTATGTAGTGACGTCACAACTCCCGACTTCGGAAGTTTGATGATCTATAACTCTGTCAATTTACCAAATTATCAAAATAATTTGGCAAAACAAAAAATACGTGGCCTATATTTTTCCGTAATCTACCTATGGTTTATTTTTGAGCCTGTCGTCATCCCCATTTAAGTAAAATTATATAAAACAACTAGCGACCCGTTCCGGCTTCGCTCGGATAATAACCTAGATACCAACTGCAGCGCCATCTGCCGGGCTGGTTTGTGAATCTAAACCATCCATGCCAACCCTAAACTTTAATGAATGTTTTTTTTTGTAAAACAATTTTAGATTTGCCATAAGCTCCGGGAAATTTTAATCGAAATAGAGTGAAATTTTTTTTACACAAAAGACGATAATTCATCAGTTATCGAGTGGGATGAAAAATGATTAAATTACTAAAACGGCTATTAAAAAATAGAGGTTGGTGATAAAAGGGTAACATTTAGGGTTGTATGTATTTTTAATGCCACATTATAAAAAAATAAAAACAAAAAATGTTGTCCAAAAATTAAAAAAAAATGTTTAGGGGTAAACAATCCTTATCACTTAGGGGTATGAAAAATAGTTAGTAGCCGATTCTCAGACCTACTGAATATGCATATAAAATTTGGTAAAAAATCAGTAAAGCCGTTTCGGAGGAGTAAGGTAACTAACACTGTGACACGAGAATTTCATATATAAGATTCCAAATTACTCCCACATTTCAAACGCCAAACAAAAAAAATACGTCCTATGCTCTCAAAGTCCCAAGTCCCAACTAAATTAGATTTGGCCCATACATCACACTATCAAAAGTTTCTATTGTCGAACTAAACGTTTTGTTATTCTGTCTGTACAAAGGGCTTTTATGAAGCTCTGGAATTAATTTAACTACCAATCGCGCCAGAAAGTTTTCTAATTGAAATAATTTTGTTATTGTGAATATTTTGGGAATTTCTGTTGAGGTTTTAATTCATAATAAAATAATTTGTTAAACGTTATTTCAAAGAAATAATTTCAGTTTTACATAAATATATTTTACAAAGGTTTTATATAAATATTTTGAAACGGTTTTAAGGCTAGGTTTTTTCTATGTAAATTTATTTCACAATGATATCACTCAATACATCACGGGACATCAATGGAGCCAGCATGTCTACATGTTTAAGGCAACGATCTCAATACAAAGATGTGCCCTCCCAAACTTCAGGACGCACGGAATCATGTTATCGTTGGAAAGACTGAGCTCACTCTTTCCGTTCAAGTCGGTTGCAGGAAGTGATATGTAAAAACGTCCAGCGTCCACCGCTAGATGTTTTTACATATCACTATTCGTTGTCAACAACCAAAATAAGTAGGTAGCGATTCTAGGGGTCAAGTAGATTGGTTGTTTGTAAACTTTACAACTACTTTAGTTTACTAAACACTTACGATACGCACAGAGACGCAGTTTATTACCGATTTCAAGGTGCTCATGGCACATCCATTGATTAATATCGATGGTTTTAGGTGCACGATTCAAACCAGCGACCACACTATATTGACATCGGACGTTCTAAAGTCTAGTCCACCACGCCTTTTTTCAGGGTTCCGTACCTAAAGTAAAACGGGATCCACCCTGTTGCTAAGACTCTGATGTCCGTTCGTCTGTCTGTTTGTTTGTCTGTCACCAGGTTTTATTTCATAAACTGTCACAAGCAGTTGACATGTTCACCAATTATGTATTTCTATTGCCTCTATGGCAACAAATATTGGAAAACAAACAGGCTTGAAATATTTACAGAATATTTAGACAAATGTCCAACTTTGAAAATATAAAATTAAATGATGCATTAGATCTCCATGCTGCCAGAGTTAACAACATCTAATAAAATATGTGCACTTTGAAACAAAAAGGCAAAAACGAATAATAGTAAAAGCCATGTATGAATTATTTTTTGTGTTTTATTTTAATTGAATTAAAATAAAAATCATTTTTCGTTTAATTAAATTAAAATAAAACACATTTTTCAGTATCCCATACAACAGACACGATTTTTAGCCTTCTTTATAAAATAGTACGGAATCCTTCGTGCGCGAGTCTGACTCCCACTTGGTTTTATTTCTGTTGCGGTCGGATAAAACCTAAAAAACCTTCGAACACACTATTTCCCTACAAAATTACTTTCCGCAAAATTTCTTTCACGCCGTTTTCTAAACACCAAAAAATCTTTACAGGCTGCAAGCATATTTTCATAAATGTACAAAAGAGGAGGTAAGATTGTGAAGCTTACATGTGGGCCTTTTAAATTATTTGTAAACAAATTTCCCTGTGAAAACACGCGGTCTCGCTCACCTACACTTGTGTAGACTTGTGTGCAACATTTATAAGGGTTGGAGGGCATTATTTGGTGCTCCAGTGAGGTAAAGCGAAGCGAGTAGATTTTCGTTATAGTATAGGGTACGAATCTATTAAGATAAAAACAGCACGCCTGCCCAATAACAGCACAGTGTCACACAACTACTGGAACATAAAAATACCAATCATATTTTTTTTCTGATAGGGCGGAAATCCTTTGCAGTTATCCGGCTGTATTGGGGTGCAGCCAAGTTATGTGAGATCTTATTCACTAAAACCCCCCTCGGTGGCCTACATCTGTGCCTAGGAGAAGGACGCCGGGATCTCCGTTGGAACGCACCGGCGCGCGGCGTCCTTTTAACACTTTGCTTATGGCACCTTAGGTGATGGACTAAACGGCATGGGGCGCGTGGGGCGCACAATGCCGTAGTCTTTCCTTTAATGGGCTCGCTGTGCATATGACGTTAGGCCCCTAAGCCTATCCGACTATGACCTATGGGTTTTTTATACGCCAATTTAATCGCTTCTTACGATAGGATATATTCGAATCCGAATTCTTGTCACGCCCCGGTTCCAGGGTCTACTAATCATAACCTAGCACTACACTACGCTCGCCTACCTTTACTGCATTTAGAGTGAATTTTTGAAGTGAAAACTTCTTTGGTGTATCACACACAATTTTTTCTTGGGTTGTGGATTGAGCTCAAGTTTTACGCTCGTAAATGAAAGATATCTTCGGATGAACTCGGGATATTGTGATATCACTAAGGATTTCGTGTTACTCCTTATTTACCTGCGACATATATGGACGTCACCGTAAAATTGTAAAAAAACCGTTAAAAAATTAATAATATAATTAATATTATAAACTAACTAACTTAACTTAACCTACCGTGGGATTATCGCACGAGTTATAAACTGTATATCTGTAAACTGACGGTGATTGCAATTTTACTTTGATATGTATAAACCTGCTGCTTGAATGATAGCAACCAGTGGAATAGTAACTTTAAGCTAAGAACTTAAACTTGGACCCCTACTTAAGGGTCGCTTACTCAGTCTCTGTAACTTATTCAGATTACCCTTTTCGTGATGTATGATTTTTAAAGTTTACTTTGTTCTGGATTACGCAGAAAGATTTTAGACGTGAAAACTTCTTTTTGAAAACACACATAATTTTACGTTAGCTATAAATGAAGCTCATCGTCACGTTCGTAATTGAAAGATTCGTTCGGGTTGAACTCGGGACCGCCGAGTGTGCCTGAGCGAGAAAGATAGTCAGCTGGTGCTGCTCTCTGACTGCTATCACTGTGTTTTTGAAGTGAAAACTTCTTTAGGCGCGCCTAGACAGATTTTTCGTGGGGTGTAAATTGAATTCTACCGTCACGCTCGGGTATGATAAGAAATCTTCGGGTAAACTCGGGACCATGGCCATTGGCCATTTAGAAATGCGTCAGCAATGGGAAATGCTGAAAGGGCGTGGTCTGGGCATCATGGCATGGCCATCTAGAAATGTATCAGCCAATGGGAAATGCTGGCGCATTTCTAGATGGCCATGCCATGATGGCGAGGCCACGCCCTCCGGTTACACCCGTGTAGTTTCCAAGGTAAGCTATCAAATTCTGAGTTATAAGTTTTCACTTCTATCGGCAGTTCCTATGACTGCCAATTTTTTTGTTTTTTTTTTTATATTTATTCTTGGCCATGGATACGAGTCCTTCAGCCGCATCTGTCACTGTAGTGTCGCTGTGTTTACTACATATTCAATTTATATGTAATCGTTTTTATTTTTAATTATTCAGTAGCCATCAGTTATTTCTTATTTTAGTTTTCACTTCTGCCTTGCGGTATTAAGCAGACTCATTTTTTAAAGATAATTTTGGTAATGGAAGGACTATATACAGAGGCCGCCTAGGAAAGTACCTTCACCTAGCGACCTAATTGTGATGGAGCGTGTGCTAGAAAAACTGATCCACTCTTGACTTGAAGGTACTTAAATCATATGCATCAGTAAATACCCACTCACACTCACTCATTTCAAAGTTAAAATGTTCTTATTACAAAGAGGAGTCTTAACTTCATTCGAGTCTTTGGTACGATAGTGTAGTTAAACGTTCTCGTTCGAGATATGGAATATCAACCTTGAAATGATGGCGTTTTGTCGAGCTACGAGCATTCTGATCAAAAAAAAAGCCAAGGTGGGTGATCATACAGATCAACTGTATACTTTCCGATACGATCACGATCCGATAAATTCACATACGTAGATCATGCTGAAAGCATACTTGAAGTATACTCAAAGCATACCACTTGAAAGCATTCCATAAACTCACTACACTCTATAAAGTATAACTTAATCTACGTAACCCCGTATTGCAGTGGTTTTAACCCCGAGGGAGATTGTGTAACATGAACTTGTTAGATATTAATAGAAAAATTGCGGGGTAGAAAATTAATTTGGGGTCAGCGCATTATGCTTTGCAAAAGAATATCTCATTTAAGCAAGCGTGTATACTTTATCTTATAAAACAAATGTAACATAAACATCCCACTAAATGTTCCCACTGCTGGGATTCGCCTTCACACACCTTCTCTCGCAAGGAGAGAGTCCTATTTAGGGAGAGACTCGGGTGTATCCGTCCGTCTGTCTGCCCGGCGTATTCTGACCTGTAAATAATTTTGATCGATATTATTTCCAAAAAGAGGACTAACGTTAGCTCTAATACTAAGTTCTAGAATTAATACTTACTAGTTGCGCGCGTTGCTACACCACCTATCGAAAATTGGTTGTACCAACTCAGATTTAGAACAAATTTGATTAGCTAAGATTTAGTAGGACGCTAAGTTACGGTGGTCTAGTCGGGAGAACGGCGGCTGCCGATCCGGAGACCCCGGGTTCAAACCCCACACGCACCACTGTCTTTTCGAAGTCATGTGCGTAATGCCGCTAACTTAAAACGGTGAAGGAAAACATCGTGAGGAAACCGACATGTACCTAGAATCTTTCGAAGTCATGTGTAATCCGCCAACCCGCACTGGGCCAGCGTGGTGGATTATGGCCTTAACTCTCTCCTTGCGAGAGAAGGCCCCGAGTCCCAGCAGTGGGAACGTTAAGGGGGCTGTTGATGATGTTGATGAGTAGGACGCAATCTTAATTAAATAGACACATGCTGTCACGGACTTCAGCGCGGGTCAACGCACGCAACGAAACCTCTCAAAAAGGAATGTTTGTTACATTCCTCATTTATGCTCCGCTCCTATTGATAGTAGCGTGTCTTATAGCCTATAGCCTTCCTGGATAAAGGAACTACCCAACAGAAAAATAATCTTTCAATTCAGACCAGTAGCTCCCGAGATCCTAGCGTTCAAACTAACAAACTCCTCAGCTTTGTATTATTAGTATAGATAGTTGTATTAATTCTTCTTCTTTTCAGTCGTTATCTTCATTGCTGAAGGTCGCGTCTAGTCTGAGGTATTGACCACTCCATGCACCACGCTCTTCCATGCCTTTCTGTCCTCGGCGGTCCTAAGAGCTTCGGTTATTGGTAGTCCAGTGAGAGTCTTTACCAGATCTGACCAACGGGTAGGTGATCGACCACGTGGTCTGTCTCCATCCACCTTCATTCTAGTATTAATTCTAGAACTTACATTAGTCCACGTTTTGGATTAAGGACGAAAAGGTTTAACTTCAGACAGCAGGGAAGGAGAGAACTTAATTAGAAACAAAATGCTTTTTTTAGTGTATACAATAAATTTATTAGTATTCACTATTCATGTTTATAATTCCTTTTTTGTTACAGGTACGTTCAAATACATAATCCTGTCGAGACATCTCGAAAAGTGAGAGGTAAAATATTTAATATGTTAATACCACAGATTACACAAATGTTTATTTATGTAATCTGTGGTTAATACATAGACATTTACTTTTTAGTATACACACCAAAAGAAAAACAATTATACAAGATAGAATTAACACTAGTATTATTCATTAGAAATCGATGAAGCGACATCGTTTTATAGTTGAAGTTCAAAAGACATGTTTTTTTTATTTTATTTTTTAAAATAAAGATTGACGAGTCGAGCAGGACATGTGCCTGATGGTAAGCAATATATCTGCCACATAACAGCACAGTGACACGCAGCTATTGGGACATGAAGAGTCCAAATCATTACCTAACACTGCACTGCGCTCGTCACCCAGAGATCTAAGATGTTATATCTCTAAGCACAGTAATTTCTCTGGAAACTTTGCCCTTCAAACCGGAACGCAATAATGTTTGCACATTACTGCTTGGCGGTAGAATAATTGGCAAAGGTGTGGTACTTCTCCAGGCGGACTCTGCCTAGAGTCCTACCACTACAAAAACGAAGAGACTTGACTCTACGTTTGTGATAAGAACGTCTCTGTTGCGGAATGCGTTACCTGAGTGGGTTTTTTTCTGATGGTTCTTATACCGCTTAAAATCAAGCGAAATGGCAGTCAAGTGTAAACGGTTAATAACTTTAATTTAAAAAAACCCGACTGTAAAAAACATGATGTGATACAATATACTACTTAAGGACTCTTGTGTGATTGAGACGAGTCTTACGATTTCTTTATTATCAAATCTATCCAGCCGTTTGAAAGATACGTGGGTATAAAAGAAATTTACAAACATACAAGATATGCGCCAAAAACATAACCCTACTTTCAGTCGGGTAAAAAATGTAGTTGAGTAGATATATTGGTACTTATTACTACTCTGACACAGGAGAAGAAAAATGATGAAAACTAGTGTTGTAACCGGTGCGGTGGTCTGATCACTAAAACGATCTCTTCCAGGCAACCTTACGATGGAAATAGTTTTATTAAGAAGTTACGTTAGTGGAGTCCATAACATGAAGTTACATACTCTAAAAAATAAACAAATACAAGTACAGATTATATACTAAAACTTAATAAGTATTTAGTAATTACGGGATAATTACATTTCTTACATTACATCTTACATTTCACGGGTGGAGCGAATCCGATATTTCGGTGCAATTTCATTCACCATAAATATTCCTTAAAACAGGTTACAGGAGTTTATGAAACAAAACTATGTTATAACTTTCGGAGTTTGTAACGAACGATTAGTTCTTAATTCTTATATTATTAGTATATAGTATATATAATTAGTATAAGATACTAAGTTTGGAATAAATATTCCTATGACTTTTTAATTTGTAGTACCTACTAAACTATACGGATGGTAAGCATAAATCGGTCAAGTTCCAAGAAATATATTTCTAATTCCAACCACTTCTACAAAGATAACATGTTTTTCTCTAGTCCAACCAACATTTTCAATGAAATTCTATCTTGACATAAAACAAATACACAAATAATACAACATTAGACACAAGTGAAAAATTACCACATTCAGAAAACATTCCTAAACACAATTTAGGGGAGACTGGGGCGATGTAGGACACTACTAGAATCATAAATCAATATTCCAATATTAAATAAAAACCCTCCGTATATCACAGAATAAAAACGTCCAATATACATTGAGCTATTGTATTTTGGAAATTGTGGGGTATATCGTGGGTCTAGGTGAATTGGTCATACTGTACGTCACAGGCGGGAAATGCTTATTTAAGTCAGGAACTTATTGTGCTTATTAGTGTCGATTGTTGACGATTTATACGGTTGTTGGCGTTTATTTTAATCTGAAATGGGCCTTATGAGACGAAATGTGAGTTATTGCTGTGCAGGGTGAGGATGAAAGCTAGGAATTACCGTACTGAGTTATTAATTTTTCCATTTTAAATTTGGCAATAAAAATGTTAAATGTGACATATAATTGAGTCATTGAACAGTTTTAAAAAATCTGCATTGGGCTCTGTAGGGCCGTAATTTTCATACCTTACCATCTTATTTTTTACAAAACTTGTTTTAAGCACAATTTTATCTCATTGAGTTCTTTAGATATCACACAGAAAATTGCTAAACCAATTTGATTGTACTCAACATCTTTACATGTTTACGTTTTCGTGGGCCTTGAGAAAATGTACAATTTTGTCTCATTGCGTTCCTTAGATGGAAACCGTATCTAGGTAAACGTAGTGAAGATTACTCTGATGCTAGGTGGAGCAACGATTTGAGCAAAGTGGGTGAGAAATAGTTGTTGCTTGCTTCTTTCTTTCTTTAATTTTCATTAAGAGGCGCTTAGGTCTAGCAATGCGCCCATTGCGATAAATGAATTGGCCATAATCATAATGGTATATTTATTTGATATTATGGAGGCAAAAAAGTCTGTCTTAACTCAAAAATAATTCATGTTTCTGGATGTCGTAAGCCTTAGTTAAATGTTTAGAATACACAATTTTTTTTTAATATAAATTTTTGGTCCAATATTGTAACGTACAAGTAAATATAGCTAAACTTTATTAGGCATTTAGTACATAAAATATGTACTTGTACATTTTAGAGCCACAGTCCGTTTTTTAGTCAGTCTTGCCATATATGGAGTTACAAAAACTAGAAGTAGATATAATTCAGTATAATAATAAATCTTATGATAATTAAGTGTCTGCTGTTTTTGCTAAGCAATACGATCAATAATTATCGTCGGAAAGTCACAAAGAAGTCAATACCAATTAATTCACATTAATTAATTTTATCTCGACAGCCATCTTGATACAGTGCCGCAACTTGACACTAGCGTAAACCGGAGTAAACCGGAGTAAGCCGGGGTAAACTGGTCCACGGTTTGCGTTTTGGGCAAAATAAACATTTTGATTTATCGCCGTTCGTTACTAACACTGTGCAAACTTCGTGAGTCAACACCTCCAGGACACGCGAATTTTAGGGAAACGCGACCCTCTCACACTATGTGGGGCGAAATGAATTTGTTTTTCAATAAATAATTAAACGTATACATTGAGAAGATCAAAATACCATAAAAAATCTTGTAACAAAATATAAAAAATGTATTATTAAACTCGTCCTATTTAGTTAGATAACACATCAAAAGTTAAAACTGCTTAAATTCTCAACTAACAATGCCCCGCGATTTGACACGCATAGTTCCCGTTATTGTCCCGGGATAAAAAGTAGCCTGTAGATATAGGTTCTTGTAGACTATTATTTAACTGTGTTACAAATTTCAGCCCGACCCGTTCATACGTTACGACTTACGACGTGATTGAGCAACAAACAGTAAGATATGATGAAATATAATATGTAAAACAAAAAGGGCCGTGGTTTTACCCGCGCAGTTCCCATTTCCGTTATTGTTCTACAATAAAAATGTATACATGTTTCAGACTATAATCTTACTGTGTTCCAAATTGCAACCCTATTCGTTCAGCCGTTCCGGCGGGATTGAGCAGCAAACATCTAAACATTGACATCCTACTAATATTGTAAATACAAAAGTTTGTATCTTTGGATATTTGTTGTTTAATCGCATCTGAACTACTGAACGGATCGGGTAAATCTGGTAATCGGAAAATTTGAGATACAGTCTGAACTAGCATATAGACTATTTTTTATCGAGACAAATAACGCTAACGGGAACTACGCTGATAAAAACTTACAAATACTTATAAATGAAGGGTTATCTGGAAGAGATCGCTATTAGCGATAAGATCGCCTTTTGTTCCCAAAATGTTCTAATTTTTTAAGTATTTATCATTGTATTCCTGTATTGTTTTGTGGTATAATAAGGTGTTTTGTATTGTATACTTAAAAGACACCGGCTGTTTGTTTATAATATTAGTAAGATTGTATGTATTCAAACACTAGTCATACTTTTATACGACATTATAGTCACTGTCCCCTACCTCAATACACGTAAACGGTGAGAATTTGTCGTATTGAAGCTACTTCCGTTCCTAATACGACGACAAAAGGTCCAATTTGTAACTCGATATTGTTGTTACATGGCTATTTATCAAGTGTGTTCCGTTTGCCCGCTTACTTGTATTGGTGCGTGATATACGGATGTTTTATTGAAGCGACAAGATGTATTTTGTTGTGATTTTCGTGGTTTATGAATTGATCTGTAGTTATGTTCTTTGTAATTATTGAATTAATGCATTTTCGCTCTCGCCTATATATACACTCTTAGGAACTACGTATCAGCGTAGACATACCCGATTTACGAAGATGAATTTATGATATCCTAAAAAAATATAAAACGAAGCCATTTCAAATCAAAATGCCATTTTTTTTTTGAAATAATTGTCGTTAAAATATATAACATTACTTTTAATTTTTAAACATTTACAAAAAAATAATTTCCTTCCAATTATGACTTTAACTTTGTTACTTTTCTTGGCTTTAGTTTAATTTTAAAAAATGGCACTCATAAGAACTGCCTATAGAAGTGAAAACGTATAACTCAGAATTTAATATTCGATAGCTTACTTTGGAAACTACGCGGGTGAAACCGGAGGTCGCGGCCATAAGCATGGCCATCTAGATATGAGTCAGCATGGAAATATGATGGCGCATTTATAGATGGCCAATAGCCATGGTCCCGAGTTGACCCGAAGATTTTTCATCATTCCCGAACGTGACGCTAGAATTCATTTCACAAGCCACGAACAGTCTTGACTGTGGCGCGCCGAAAGAAGTTTTCACTTCAAAACAAATATTGTGCCAAGAAGTTATCTATTAGGACCAAGTTAAATAAGTAATGATGAGCAACACACCTACCTACACGTAACAATACTGTACAACGTAGATATTTTAACATGAAGAGACCTAATGGCTGCCTAGCACTGCGCTACGCTCATTACCCAGAGATATAAAACGATTTATCTCTTTGCCCTGTAATTTCTCTCTATTGGAGTAATTTGTATGAGTAATATATTTTATTTCTTGAAGAAGATATTTCATTTTATTATTACAGTTTTTAAATAAATTAATAATATAACAAATGTTAGCCATTTATATCAGCAGTATGTCAAAATAAATAAATATATCTACGGTTATTTAACCGCGCATCTTACAATTCGCGCGTCGCATGTCAGCGCCGTGTGTTGTTCATGGTCCTAGCTTTAGTCGCTTTTGTAGGGTCGTACCTACCCCTACCTCCCTTCGAGATCAAGGTCAGCGTGCATAACATCAACTCCACACAGAAAATATACTAAAATTTTCTGTATTAATAAACTGATTTAACTTCTTTATACTTTTCAAGAAGTTTACTTAATAAAGTAATTGCTTGCTTAAATTTTGGGTAATGTTCAATTTTTTTTTTGTTTCAATTTGTGCAATATTTAACCTTGACTCACTTAAGCTTCTATTGAATTGGCTTCAAAATATTTTAGTGAAATTTATAATTTTAGCAAAAACGTTAATACCTAAACAATGTTATGCGTATTTGTTAAGCTGAAAAGAGTGCATTGTACTTAGTATAAAATAAATATATTTTTATTCTATGTTTATTGCGCCGTATCTTCTGTAATGTTTCTTAATGTGAAAAGACAAATATTTTAAAAGTCACCTGGATTAGCGGTCTGTGTTATTTATTTATTATATTTGAATACGGGTCTTTGTTTTGATTCAGAAGTCATATTAAACCATCTAAAAATATATTTATTCTGTGCCTGGAGGGACTTTCTACGTAATATTTGACGAAGTAATTACTTATTTTCTGTGTTGACTCATGTGTATTTCTATTTGTTGAAATATTAAATAAAATAGTGGTAAGAAACAACATTTTAAACATTAATTGTTCTCAACAATCCCGAAAATACAATTTGTTACTAAGAGTTAAACTAAGGAATGTTTTCTTACCTCCTGGTGACGAGCGCAGGTTTTTTTATTTTTTTTTATAGCATAGAGTGACGAGACGAGCAGGTCATCTGCCTGATGGTAAGCATCATGCCTGCCACATAACAGCACAGTAACACGCAGCTATTGAAACATGATAGTCCAAATCCTTACCTAGCACTGCACTGCGCTCGTCACCCAGAGATCTAAGATATTATGTCTCTAAGCCCTGTAATTTCTCTGGAATCATTGCCCTTCAAACCGGAACACAGTAATGTTTGCACACTACTACTTGGCGGTAGAATATTCGGCAAAGGTGTGGTACTTCCCCAGGCGGACTCTGCTTAGAGTCCTACCACTACAAAAACAGTGGTACAGTGGTATGTGATGATCTCTCTCTACCAATTCAAGTAACTACATACATGGCAGTGTGCTGCGATGGGCAGGGGTCATGCTTAACATCAGGCGTAAGTATTCCTCGTCCTGTCACTTCATCTCATAAAAAAAATATTTACTCCTTACAACTCGCCTGATGACTGATGATCGCCAACTGATGTTTATTTAGTGTGATGTGCGATGACACCACGAGCCAATTTCATATGAAGAGGTGTGATTCGTAGGCGTGTACTGAATGCTGTATTTATTAAAATGATTCCGCGCGGAATGAAGTATATTGTGAATAGACGGGCGTATTAGCCCGCACGTCCGGACAATTTCGTTATTTTGGAATAATAAATTATACTTACTGTATTATACAGTCCGTTTTGGCTAAGACTACCGATATTTCTAGGGCTGGTAGACTAAAGTACATAAGTCAATATGTCATAGTTTTCAGGAAATAAAAAAAGTTTAATTAAGCTTTATTGTTATATTGTTAATTTGATTTACTGGGGTGTACCAAATTATTATTTACACGCATTTACATAATTATCATTTAAAACCACAATAAGAAAATGCTATTTTTATGACTAATGTTATTAAGAACACTAACTTTATCCTTATAGACTACAGGCCCGTGAACAAAATTTACGGGTCAAATGAACCAGCAGGAGACCTATGTAGGATGATAGAAGGGTGTAAAGTATTAAGATTCAGCACTATGTCGTCACTTGTAAGCTGTCCAACTGAGTGTGATTGAAGAGGGGGGTTGCAATCCTCTACCATTTCTCCTTGTCGCATGATTTTTGTACGGCATTGCGAAATAATGGATAGGAAGAGGTATTGAAACTATATGGAACCAATGCCGTACTTAATCAAATGACCAAATTTGCTGTGTAAATTACTCGTACTCTGTAATTTTTTCCGACAAACTAAATAATTAAAAAGTTAAAATTTATATTTTTTATTGTTTCAATACCTCTTATAATCTATTATTCCGCAACGCCGTACAAAAATAATGGGACAAGGAGAAATGATCGAGGATTGTAACCCCCCCTCTTCAATTGCACTTAGACAGCTTACAAGTGACGGCATAGTGCTGAATCTTATTACTTTATATACCCTTCTATCATCCTACATAGGTATCCTGCTGGTTCATTTGACCCGTAAATTTTGTTCACGGGCCTGTAGTCTATTAAATATAAATTTGTACTTAATTAAGACTTAGGTTATGAGGTACTCAGAAATAAAATTTAAAAGGCATATAGAACAGTCAATGTTGTCACGAATTTTTTAGGAACTCTTAGCTGTTGCATCAAAATCGATTCAACCGTTTCCAAGTTATCTGCTCTTTGTTAACTGCGGTAGGAATCTTAGACCCATAATAATAATTATAAGTATTTATTAGTTTACTTGCAAACACATGTGTGACCTACAATATGAACGAAAAATTGTGTTGATATTTTTAGAATTTTGGATTACATTTTTAGAATCTGTACACATTAAGGCCAATTGTCCACGTAGCTGCACGACATCCGCACGATTTCGACAATTATTGTCGGATGCAAGACGAATGCTTGCATCTTGCGTACAAATAATGAAATCTGTGTCCACGAAACGAAAACGACACGACAGCCGCACGTCTTGCGTTTGTTCGTAGGATGCATGCATTCGACAAAAGACGCGTGCGTGGACAGTAGGCCTAACAGCCACTATGAAGAAACTCCCGTAAATAAAAGTAGAATAGCCGTACAAGGGTGGGTACATACAGCCGTCAGTAATAAAGCTGGGTCCACACATCCGGAGCCAGATTAAATTCCTGCGATTACACATCGACAAGTAGAAACCGATTTATTTCAAGACAGCATCGGTACTGTTTCTTCCTTTTTTTATTTTGTTAGACAAGGTCACGACGAAGTCCAAAAACAGCATAAACTTCATGTAACGTCAGTCGATTTAATGACATATGCCCTAATGCTTCAAAATTATTAATATTCATATTGCACAGTCCCTTGAGTGGCTTTATATCTATTATAGTAGAGTTTACACTGTATTTTACTAGCAGCGTGGCGCGGTTTTGCCCGATTAGTTCCCGTTCCAGTAATTTTCTTGCAATGAAAAGTAGCCTATGTGGTATTGCAGACTACATACTATGTGTGTAGTAAATTTCAACCCGATCCGTTCAGTCGTTGTGTTGTGATTGTGATTCGCATTTAATAGTAAGATTTACGTTAATTCATAATTATATTAGAAGGCATATTTTATATAATAGTGGATATTTTATGTATACATAGTGCATAATTAAATGGATGAATATCTGTCATGAACGTTTTTAATAATCAATTTGAATTAAGTAATTAATTTGTGTGACATTTTATTATATTGTAATTTTATTATAAATAAATGGTGTTTACTGAAATAAATGATTTAATAATAGTGGTAGTAAAATATTAGTAGTAAGGACTCTTTGCAGGATACCGCCAAGCAGTTACGTGCAACCACCATTGTGTTCCGGTGTGAAGGTCAATGTTTTCAGAGAAATGACTAGGCCAAGAGACAAATAAGGCAATATGTCTGGGTGACGGGCTCAATACAGTGTTCGACACTGATTGGGATTCGTTCGTATTCCAATAGCTGCGTGACACTACTATTATAGGCAGTCGTGTTGCTTACCATCAGGCACATGTCCTGCTCGTCTCGTCACTCAATTGTATAAAAAATACCTAATTTCTTGAAATCTGTAAACAAAGTGTAGGGCTGAGTAAAGATATCGAAGTTCCTTACATAACTGTTATATAAAGGCAAAGTTTATCAATATAACCGGTTTTACATCTTAAATGCGATTCCCTTGTCCACATCTCTAAATGGAGAGCCAAAGATACGATCAGACCAACTTATTTGTAAATTAAACAGAACCGCCACTATAGGATTGTTTCAAGAAATATATCGAGGGTCTGTAGAACATTTTAGTTCTTCCGATCGACCAATACTGTTTTTAAGTTGGTTTGCATTGGACATGAAGATTTTAGTCGATAAAAGATAGCGTCATTGTTCAATATGCCGTTAGTTACTGCGAAAGCTTTTAAGGAAGTACATTTATTAATTGTTTCATAAAGAATCGATTATTTAATGTATTTTAATGCCGTGGCTTATCGGTGCCATTTAAATCTGTATCCATTTTCTGTTCTTTGTAAAGCAAAATAATTTTATTACTTAATTCTATAAACATTTTGAAGAGGTAGGACTCCTTGCAATGTCCGCCTGGGGAAGTACCATGCCTTTGACTATTATTCTACCGCTAAGCAGTAATGTGAAAACATAACATGTGTTCCGGTTTGAAGGGCACTATTTCCAGTGAAACTACAGGGCATAGAGATAAAACATCTTACATCTCTGGGTGACGAACGCAGCGCAGTGCTAGGTAATTGAATAGGTCTGATCGTTCTTGTCGCGTCGCTCTTGTGGAAGTGTCATACTTTTGTCGCGGCACATCACTATGACGCCAAATCTATACTAATATTATAAAGCTGAAGAGTTTGTTTGTTTGAACGCAAGGATCTCTGGAACTACTGGTCCGAATTGAACGATTCTTTCTTTGTAGGATAGTCCATTTATCGAGGAAGGCTATAGGCTATTTAACATTACGCTACTATCAACAGGAGCCGAGCAGGAATGAAAAATGTAACAAAAACGGGAAAAAATATTGCTTTTGAGAGCTTTCGTTGCGTGACAGCATAAATGTCATATTAAAAAGGTTGCGTCATTAGAACCTAAAGTAACCGAATTTGTTCAAAATTTGAATGGGTACGATCGATTTTCGCTACGCGCGCGCGTTCAGCTAGTCTAACATACACCTCATCTGCTTACGATTGATACAAAGGAAACGTGCGGAAAAACCTGATCTATTAACTTATTTTTTATCTAAGTTGGCAGTCATAGTCATATAGGCAGTGAAACATTATAACTTAGATTTTGATTATTAATTGGCACCATCGGCTAATCGACCCCAGGGCCGCCCTCCAACGCGCTGGAAAGATGAGCTCAGAGCGTTTAATAAAGATTGGGCGATGGAAGCTCTGGACCGGACTAAGTGGGGAGAATTGGGGGAGACCTTCGCCAGCTGTGGGACAACGGAGGTTAATTAAAAAAAAAAATTGGCACCAATGATGTCAATGATGACGACACAATATGGCACCTACATAGCTACAGATATTATTACGCTTATCAATGACCCAAACCCCTAAACTAATTTCACTTCAAAAAAGGTTGAAAGGATTGTTAACCTCTTGAAGAAGTTGTACGTACCTACATATTATACCGATCCTGCAAGGGTAAGGCCAATTGTCCACGTAGCTGCACGACATCCGCACGATTTCGACAATTGTCGGATGCAAGACGAATGCTTGCATCTTGCGTACAAATAATGAAGTCTGTGTCCACGAAGCGACAACGACACGACAGCCGCACGTCTTGCGTTTGTTTGTAGGATGCATGCATTCGACAAAAGACGCGTGCGTGGACAGTAGGCCTAAGCTAGTAATGATGATGACGTAATGTATTTAATAAATAACCGTTTGAGGTACGTATGTGAAATTTGTATCACATATTGATATCCTGCAAGTCGCAATGTGTGAGGAATTTGACAAGTTAATGTGCAAAATAGTTCTTAAGTTATGAGGAGGACCAAAGTACCAAATGGTTCGTGTTAAATTAAACATGGTGCGGCTCGCCAGTTTACTTGAATGAACTTGGCTGGCCACACTGCCGTGTGTCTAGATCTCACTTTTAACCCTAAAAACTTAGAGTTCTCACGGAAAACAACAAAATTGTTGTATAATAGCTAAGTCATTCCAAGGAAATGGCCGACCGCCATCCTTCGTTAGCCACCAATAATCGTTAAAACTAATTCTAATTAAATTAAATACCCCTCCAGACCTCACAAGTGGTACATTAATTAATATAATTAATAGACAATAACAATAATTGGGTACCAACAGATTTGTTAAATGCAAATGAAGGTATTAGCATAGTGGTTAGAGGATGTCGGCCCTAGTGATGGGAAAACGTTATCGATAACCATCGGTGTATCTTTACGCTAATTTGATCGACGTAATGGTGATTTAATGAGTTATCGATATAATCTTTATGGTGTTATCTTAACGATATTGTTTTACGTTTAGGCTTGCATAGAATTTATTTTGTAATCCAGAATTACCAATATATTTTTAATTATGCAACAATTTCAAAATCTCAAAAAAAAATGTTCCACAAATTTTGTTAAACAAAGCCTGCTTGTTTATTCAAGGATTATGGATTGGCAGGATACTGAGTTCATCAAACGAGATGGCGGTAATAGAAAATAATTTAAAATCGTATTTAAAGAAGAATGCACATGTAAAAAACCGCCCGATTTGATAAAGAAACTTTCGAGAGGTGAGTTCATACTCACCTCTTTCTGAAGTTTGAAAAAAGTTGATGTATGTGTTCTCAAACCCTTTGTTTATAGTAAAGAGGACCAGACGAGCAGGTCATGTACTAGAAGTGATAGTAAGCAACATGTCAACCGGAATACAGTGATATTTTCAAAAGTTTGCTAGGCGGTAGAATAACTAGCAAAGGTGTAGTACTTCCCCAGGTGGATTATGTAAATAGCTCTACGGTAAACAATTTTTTTTTAAATCGGTATAGTATTTCCTGACATCAGTCCGTTGAAATAAAAAGCCACTTCAGCTCTATAATATTAGTATAGCAGATACTAGTGCAGTGAGGCTTAAAACAATGTGTGATTCCATACTTTGACATTAATAAATCATTTTTATAACCTAGAATTAAACAGTCAAATAGTAATTCAGACTTTGAAAATTAGTTCTCAAAATTCAGTTAGTTCTACAATCCCACAACTTTAAGGGTAAAATAATAATGTCGAACGCAGCTTTGATAAATGCAAATTACTCCATTAACATATTGGGTTTAGTCAATAGTGATGTGATTATGCGATTTGAATATGTGGTAAAATTGGTATCGATATTGTTTTGTCGCAACGCGAGGTGCATAACATGTTAATGCCTTTGTTATCCGGAGTAGAATATTATATCAAAACTACCGTTAAATTAAATTTAGATATCACTGATTATGCGTCGTTGTTAATCCTATAAATTTTTGAAATGTGAGAGTTTTGACTTTTTTACTTAATGAACTCATCGGATTTAAATTCGGAACATAGATTATAACCTGGAATAGTGGGATAAGAAAAGTGGGTAATGGGAAAATTACGAATAATATGGCCTGTAATATGAATATATAATTAATGGCCCAAGTAAAACTACGGGATGTTTTCAAGTGAAAACTTCTTTTGGCGCACCACATACAGATTTGTCGTGGGCTGTGAATTGAGCTTCAGCGTCACGTTCGTAAATGAAAGATATCTTCGGATAAACTCGGGACCATACCCATCCAGAAATGCGTCAGTATTTATAGATGGCTATTCCAAAATGAGCTATCTAATTCTGAGTTATTAGTTTTCATTGCTACCGGCAGTCCCTATGACTGGCAATTTTTTTATGTATTTAACTTCATTGCCAAATTCACCTATTTTTGTATTTGGCGCTAAGTATATGGAATACGAAGATATAACTTAAACAAAATTTGAAAAAAGAAACGCGGCTCTCAAAAACAAAAAAAAAAGCATTTTTAAACTAACTTCCATTCTATGAAAACCACTTGTAAACGTAAACTCTCGTTTTTTAATTGCCGCAAATTTGACATTCAAATTGAATGGGACGCCACACTCGTGCCAGTAAAACAATTATGAATCTATTCAACGGAAAAATGGGAAAATGGAAAAACTCGGTTTAATGACGAGCTTCGAAAAAAGACCCGTTTTTTGCAGATCGCCGAATAATTAAAGGATTAGGAGGTGGTGTGAACTTCTTTTTTAAAATTTAATTATCGGTTCAGTAATTGGCTGGATTTTTTGGGGACGAATTCTCAATTTAATTAACTTGTAATCATTTTTATCGAGTACAGAAAGAGGGAAGATTCTCAATTTGAGCGATTTATTTTTTATGTACCGTTGCATATTAATATACATATATGTACATAGCATAAGTGTCTCACTAAATGTTACCACTACTGTTGAGGCCTTATCTCGCAATAAGAGAAGCAAGGCCATCCACCGTGCTGGTCCAGTGGTGGTTGGTGGATGACACAAAAATGATCTCGAAAGATTCTAGGTGCAGGTGGGATTTCAACCCGGGGCACCGAAATGATTGTCGCCATACTCCCGACTATACCATGATTTAGTGGAAATTATTAGTTAGATATTTACCTAATCATAGTGAATCCAATAAACAAAAATAAAATGTTAATATTTGTAAACACACTTTTATCGATAACTAGCTAACAGAATATGATAATCGTTTTAAAATTATCGATATCGCATTACATCATTATTTCGATAAGTATCCGAGTTCCACATATCGAATTTCATTGTTTTTATTATATTTTTAAAATATGTTCGACAACATTTGTCATTTATTTGATGAGGGCACTATCTACGCGTTTTCGTTGTCCGTCTGTATCTAACGTGAGCAGATAGAGCGAGGGATAATTTAGTTCAATTTTTTAAACATTTTTAATTTTAATTTAGTCCATGACTTTTCATGTAACGTCGATTTGAATTTAGTTTATGAATTATTAATGAGGTATTTTTAATGTATTTTAGTAGATGTGACTTGTGACGGGTGGAATTCGAGTGATTGATATTGTTTCTGACTGTGATCGAATGTAACATATCTGTTAAAAAAGTTTTTATATGTTTCATTTAGAATAATACTAGCTGACCCCGCAAACGTTGTTTTGCCTTAGTGAACAACCCTTGTCACTTAGGGGTATGAAAAATAGCTAGTAGCCGATTCTCATACCTACAGAATATGCATATAAAATTTGGTTAAAATCAGTAAAGCTGTTTCGGAGGAGTAAGGAAACAAACACTGTGACACGAGATTTTCATATATATAATATGTTGGATAAAAAAAATACTGTTTTAAAGGCTCTACAGACGAACCCTTTTATCAGAGGAACTGACGTAGAGATGACGTAGAAAGTGGGTGGAATTGATGCAATTTATCGGGCCCAACCCACTTTTACGTCATTTCTACGTCACTTCCTCTGATAAAAGGGTTCGTCTGTAGAGCCTTTTAAAATTAGCCGATAGAAAGCGGGACCTTAATAAATATTTTGTTGTAGGACTCTTTGTAGAGCCCTACTGGGAAAGTACCACACTATTCTACCGCCGTAGTAATGTTCCGGTGTTGCATTGTGTTCCGGTTTGAAGCGCAATGTTTCCAGAGAAATTGCTGGGCTATGAGATAAATCATCACAAATCTCCGGGTGACGAGCGCAGTGTAGTCAAGGCAGTTATTTGGACTCGTACTGCTCAAAGTCTTGAACATCGCCGCAAAATTGCTAATTTTTCGGGTTTTTATCGGATACATTTCGGAGAGTGTGCAGCTGATCTTATACTGCCATGACTATTTTTGTATCGGACTGCTCGTGGCTCGAAAAAGCGGCACCATTTCACTGTTTACGTTCCAAATATTCGAACGAGAAGGTTTGACTCTACTTTCATAATTAAATTGTCTAGGGAATGCGAATCTTGAGAGGGCTTTTCCCGATCAATGCAGTCTTTGGTCCTTCAAGAGTGAATCTTTGTTAGTCCGCATCGTCGCTTAACATTAATCTGATATGACGGTCAGACGTAAGCCTAGTTACAAAAATCTCTACCGTTCACATCATTTATTTTTCCATCGAAAATAAACATACAAACAAAACCACTTCCTCATTATTAATCACATAGTTTCCGATATAATTGTGGTAATTAATATCCGATACTTTACGAGGTATCAACCGCTGCGGTGTGGGTGGAGGTCAATGTCTCCCCCGTAGGAGTGGGATGGGAGAGACTGTTGAACATAAACATTCGCTTGTTTTATATTGTTGAAGAATGTTGTTAGTAATGATCAAGAAGATATTATAACAACTTATTGTTTGTACATAAAAAAATATTTGAAATAGAACCAAATTTTTACAATTGATATTTTTTTAGTTTACTTATTATTTTAAGTCTGTGTATATGTAATGTACAATAATTGTATTATGTGTATTTTTTTTTGTTTGTGTATTTTGATGCTATGTATCTGTAGTATATATATAGCATTTTGATTTTTATGCTTAGATTTTTACTGTTTTTTTAATTTGTCGCTTAATTCGCGTTCATTTATACCTCTATGGTATCCTATCCGTGCACGGTAGCCTGGAAGAGATCGCTCTGAGCGATAAAGCCGCCAATTTAAATGTCTAGCTTACAAAGTTCTCATGTAACTTTTGCCTTATTTTTCTTTGCTTTTAATTAATCTTGAAGTAATTACATATCAAAATTGTATATCTAAGCCAAATTCTAATTCTGAGCAAACGTCTCCCCCCAATTTCTTCCACTTTTGTCTGGGTTTAATCAATATTTTTAAATACAAACGAGTATTTAAAAAGATTTATTAAACACATCGTTTAAATACCCTCACATTTTTAAATTCCTGAAATTTCTGTGACATCGTGCTGAATCAGTGCTTTCATGTGAGAATAAAATTAAAAAATTTAATCATATTTATTTTTTCCAACTGAGCCCTAGACTGTCCCCAGACCCCGAATCGATACACTCTAAAAATCTTTCGAGGATATGTGACATCCGCTAAACCCGCACTTGGTCATCATGATATTGACTGGCCTCGTGGCTTAGTTGGTAGTAGCTCTGCCTTCGAAGCCGAGGGTCGTGGGTTCGATCCCCACCCAGTGCAAATATTTGTGTGATGAATTCAAATGTTTGCACTGTGTCTGGGTGTTTATATGTATAATAAGTATGTATTTAAAAACTATATAAGCATTATATCAGCTATCTGGCCGCCATCATACAAGCTTTGCTTAGTTTGGGGTCAGATGGTGTTGTGTGTGAATTGTCCACCAATATTTATTTATTATTATCCACGTATTTATTTCGTTTCTTAAATTTAAATTTTTACAATATTTATATAAAAGAACATAAAAACATTATAAAAACTTAAACCTAGATAGCCGCCAGCAGCGGGGCAGGGCCCAAGCTACCGGTGGTTAGGGCTGCAGAGTGAGGAACCTCCTGACGATGCGCGCTGTGTCGAGGATGACCGCCTTCTATTATTATTATTATTATAGATAGGCTAGGCTTCGATTCCCAGCACTTATAATAACTAGTGGATGCTTATGCATGAGACACACATAATGTTTTTTAGACTGACCTACAGTGGCTGGATTTGAGGGCCTCCACTCCATAACTGACCTTTCAGTTAGCGCAGGACCCCAATCAGAACAAAATGGTTATAAAGCCTCTGCCATAATAAAGTACATAAGACGTGAATTGTGGACCCTGTCAATTAGTAGACACGTCGTTTCCAACCAATCAGCGGGCTTATACGACGTTTTATGGCCCTAGGATGAGGTGCTCAAACTTTAAAACACAGAGTTTATTCCTGATGGACAGAAATTAAAACGGCACGTGTTTACCAGTCCATTTTAGCAGTAGTTGGACTCTTTGTAGAGTAGGCCTGGGGAAGTAACACCCACATGTTTGAGGTATTTTACTGCCAAGCCAGTAATAGAGAAGTGACATAGAGAAGAAAAATCTTAAAACTCTGGGTAACAAGTGCTAGGTAATGATTTGGACTCTGTTCTAATGACTCTGCCTCTAAATGAATCCAATAGCTGCGTGATACTAGACTGCCACGCGCAAGGGTATTTCTTACCATCAGGCACATGTTTGGCTCGTATTTTCATTCTTTATAATAAAAAAAGTAATAGACTGCTGTTGCGTATGATTGCAGGTTCAGTTTATAAAGGCGTGTGGTTTGATTATTCGTTATCAAATTATTGTCGCCCTGGGTTATTGTTTTTTATTTATTTAAGAACCTAAAATTTAAATAAATATGTGATGTTTAAATGATCAGTACCGCCTCATTGATAGTTGCTTAAAAATGTATTTCGTTCTTATAGTTCGTTGCTAAATTCGCACTTTCGGTACTGTATTGTATGTGATGATCTGATGATACACAGAAAATCGTTTTTGTTTTCTCATAAAAGGAAAACATTCGATAGCGTTTGAGTATTGTTTGTTTATAAATATATTAACGTAACGTAAGTAATGTTGTTAACGTAGTATTAGTATTCTATTTCACATAAATATATTGAATTAGTAGCGATCCGTGGGTTTACCCGCGTCATTATTGTTGTTTAATTTCACATGTTCACAATTTTCCTGCCATATAATTCTAGATATCAAATAACTGTATTCAGCCGTTCCCACGTAAAGGAGCATCATACATCCAAACTAATGCATAATAGTATAACATTAGTGTTTGGTGTGTCAGTTTTAGTGTTTTTATGAAAACATAGTAAAGAAAAAGTCAACGATGTTTTAAACCGTTATCGAATTCAATCTATGTATTTTAGAATTCATTATGTAATGGATCATTTCCATTTTTTGCATTTTCATTAGTGTTTGAATTTTTTTTCTAGTTTAATTCTAAATAATTTGTCTGTTTCTGAAAACGATCAGAACTAAGGTATACAAGGATTATACATATGTATATAATATTTTTTTAATTTCAGATAATTGCCATCTAAAAATCTAAACGAAATAAAAACAGAAAAGTTTGAGTAACGCCGTCTCTCTGTTCAATCGACTCGATTGTCAGTAAAATTGGTTCGCTTTACGAGTGCCTAATCGATACTTCGAGTGATTTCTGTGATTACGACTCATTTCCCGCATTCTCCACTAAGTTAGGGGTCCTATTTTCGTTTAACTGATCGAGTAGTGCTTCATTTAAATTCTGCTATCGTCGAGTTGTAGAAGTAGGACTCTTTGCAAAGTCCGCCTGGGGAATTACCACACTTTTGCCAGTTATACTACCGCCGAGCAGTAATGTGAAAACATCACTGTGTTCCGGTGTGAAGGGCAATGTTTTCAGTGAAATTACGGGGCATAGAGATATAATATCTTAGATCTCTGGGTGACGAGCGCAGTGCAGTGCTAGGTAATGATTTGGACTCTTCATGTTCCAATAGTTGCATGTTACTATGCTGTTATTGACAGGCATGTTTCTTACCATCAGACAAATGTATGTATTGCTCGTCTCGTGACTTTATACTGTAACAATATTTTATGTTCTGATTTAAACGGCAATACCTATGAGCCTTTTGGCACGTTTCTCGATCGATTTCGGAGTCTCCAGCTGATACTTAGCCCAACCATCACAAAGGTCCGAACATTACATCATACAAGAGCGAATCTGTGCTTGGTCAAACGTGAGCAACTTTTCAGACTTGGTATTCTTTGTTCTTATTTTTTAGACACTTACCTTGATAGCACCAAGGTTGTAAGTTACAGTAACCAAGGCAGGCGACATTATATTAATTAAATAGTTTTTAGCTTCCCACAAAACAGGTCACCCTAGTGTGGGGTCCAGTGCACACTAACACACTATGTATCCGTATTCCGTACTACCTATAAACTTATATCTAGTATTCTGTCGCAAATCTTTTTTTGTTTTCATTTGGCACAATAAACATTTATCATTTTCAGTTATATATCTTACAGTTTCTTTAACGTCCTAACGATTTCACAAAACAGTTCCACACAACAAAAAGTTTTTCAATACCAAATTTTACTAAAGTCTTGAACATCGCCGAAAAGTTGCTAGCCTTTCGGTTTTTTTTATCGAATACACTTCGGAGAGTGTGCGACTGCTTTACATGATCTAATACCACCTTGCTCTTTTTTCTTTCGGAATGCTTGAAGCTCGAAAAAGCGACATCGTTTCATGGTTGACGTTTCAAAGACACGAACGAAGAGATTTGACTCTACTTTTGTGATAAGAACGTCTAGGCTTTGGAATGCGTTGCCTGAGTGGGTTTTCCCTGTTGGTTACAATCTTTGTGTCTTCAAATCGAGAGTGAATCGGTTCCTTTTAGGTAAACACGCTCTATCGTAGACCGCATCGTCGCTTAACATCAGGCGAGATGGCGGTCAAGTGTAAGCCTATAAAAGTAAATTATAAAAAAAACCTAATAAAATTCCCAAATTCTTAAACCGATTTATGTTACTCAGAAACTTAACATCTATTTCTAGTTCTACTAAACTTTCATTATACGGCCATTATTATAGCCATTATAATCAAGACTGGAACAAACTTCTCATATAACAAAGTTCCGACATCAATAAAGATTATACAAAGTCAGATTTCGCTAATTATTCTCGACATTATCCTCAAAACTAATAAATTCACTTATCACTTACCAGTTATTAAAGGTCCTTCAGACTATAACATTAATCACTTTACTATAATCATTCAGTCGAGGTCCGAAGGGGGTCTCGGGGGACATGACAGGACCCCCCAAGATCGTAAACCTTAAATTAAAATTTACGAAGTATCGATTAGTATCTAGGCTATTTTTACCGCAGAAAAGCAAAGTCAAAGTCAAAGTATTTTATTGATAAATATACATTTACAAGTCAGGTAATTCAGGTCAGCTAATTGCAACGGCAACTACGAGGGGACAATTTTATTTTTTATTTTTTATATAGTAACGAGTGACGAGACTAGCAGGACACGTGCCTGATGGTAAGCTACAAGCCTGCCACATAACAGCACAGTGACACGCAGCTATTGGAACATGAAGAGTCCAAATCATTACCTAGAACTGTACTGCGCTCGTCACCCAGAGATCTAAGTTGTTATATCTCTAAGCCCTGTAATTTCTCTGGAAACATTGCCCTTGAAACCTGAACACAGTAATGTTTAGACATTGCTACTTGGCGGTAGAATAACTGGCAAAGGTGTGGTACTTCCCCAGGCGGACTCTGCTAAGAGTCCTACCACTACTAAAAAATACCTACCTAAAATTAGCTGACAGCTCTCAGAAAATTATATTTGAAGGTAGGTAGGGTGTGATACCTAAAAGTCGCAGTGTGTCCTGTGTGTTTCAGTCAATGTTTGTAATGTTTAGGTTAGTGACACAGTGGCACAGTCTGAACTAACCCACAAACTACGTAACTACGGGTGTAATAAGCGACGACAACTTAATGCTATAATGTGTGGAGGTTCCAAACTTTGGGATCGCGTGGAAATCGCGTAGTGGGGTTATGTTCGGTAATGGCAACGCTGTAAAACCAACCTGTTGCTTTTTAAAACTTGCACAAGAAAACAGACATCTTTATATTTCTTATTACTAGTGACAAGCAGTGGTCGAAATTCCACCAAAAGCAGTAATAATAAATTCTCAATTTTACCACAGCCTTTAATGTTAAACGGAAAAGTATTTTTGGGTGTTTTTCTAGTACACCGTAATGTAATGTTATATTATTAGTATTAGTAGTTAGTATTATTAGTAATTATTATTAGTATTAGTATAAAGTGTGTAATGTATTTCTTTAGTACTTAAGTTCATTAAATGTATTGTCGATGCATAATTTTAATAAAATATTAGCATTGTGCACTTCTCTGTACAAAATCCTATAATTATAAATGTCAATGTTTGGATGTTTGTTGCTCAATTACGTCGTAACTTATGAACGGATTGGGTAGAAATTTGGAAGATGCCTGTGTATTCTTCCAGACTATAATCTAACTGTGTTCCAAATTTCAGCCCAATCCATTTAATACAATACGTTACGACGTGATTGAGGAACAAACATCTAAATATCGAAACATTTATAAAATTAGTGCGATACGATATTATAGACTGGACTTTATGTAATAAGATTGTAAATTAAATGTTTGTTAAAAATTTGCTCTTGAATCGTATTTGTGGAAAATTAATAATTGTCAATAACTGACAATCCGATGGTTATGCCGTGGCGCGCTTCTGGTAAAATATAAAGTTTATAAACGTTGTGATGAATCGAAAACTAATCTCATTCGTAGATCCAAACACTTAAACTGGTGTCTCATATAAACGGGCCGGAAGGAGGCCGAAAGGAGGCCGAATTCCCAATAACAATAATCAGGTCAAAGCGACGAGTTTTCGGCTGTTACTTAACGAAGTTTTGAAGTGAATTTACGAGTGTTCCCGCCTCGACAGATAAATTGGATTATTGTCAACTAAATGTAGAATGTCGACGACGTGTGGCGTAAGTGTCGAGCAGAGATTAGGATACGATACACAGAGAAACTACTCCAACACACGTATTATTGGAGGCTCTGGAATCGATCGAGGCACGTGCCAAAAGGCAACAGCTCTCTTGTGCGAAAAAGACTTCGAAGTCTTGAACATCGCCGCGAAATTGCTAGCTTATCGGTTTTTTATCGGATACACTTCGGTGAGCGTGCATCCACCAACTCGCACTGGGCCAGCGTGGTGGATTATAGCCTTAACTCTCTCCTTGCGAAAGAAGACCCTGAGTCCCAGCAGTGGGAACATTTGCTGGGCTGATGATAATGATAATGAGCGTGCGATTGATCTATAATCTAACCACCTTGCCTTTTTTTCTATGGGACTGCTCGTAGCTCGCTAAAGCGACACCGTTTCATGGTTGAGGTTCCAAAGACTCGAACAAAGAGGTTTGACTCTACTTTTGTGATAAGACGACTAGGCTGTGGAATATATTGCCGGAATGGGTTTTCCCCCATAGTTACAATGTTAGTGTCTTCAGATCGAGAGTGAATCGGTTTTTTCTAGGTACGTACACTCCATCTTTGACCGCATCGTCGCTTAAAACGTCAGGCGGGATAAAAATATTGAAGAAGAAATTAATGAATGGATTAATGAAAAAAGTACGAATATTTCATTTATAATTAACATTCTGTCAGCCACTGATTAGATACCCTGTTGATCGGCGATGATACGAATCTCGCCTACTATCACAACTCACCAGCGGGGGCGCAGGACGAGGTTACAATACCGCGCTTGTGATAAGTCGAATATCCGTGTGACGTGCACTAGTTTCCACGAATGATCGGACAAAACGAAATAGAGATAGTTAAACTTCAAAGGACAGAGCAGGATGCAAAGAAAGACATCAACAGGTTCCCATTGTGCTGAACTGAGCAATCGTGCTACTAAACGCAAACTAAAGGAGGGCCTCCTTCGCCGTTTAGTACGTTAGTAAGTCTAGTGAGTTAGTAGTTTAGTAAGTCGTACGATCAGTCAAGTGGGTTATTGTCTTCGTTGCCAGCAATAGTTGAACTGATTCTCTGTAAATGTTTTCCTCCTAATGTCTAGTGCCGAAAATTGGTGCCGACACTCCGGAGAGAGGAATAGGGAGTTTGTATGAAGCGTAATTACTAAATGAAATTCGGAAGTAAATATACTAATAAACTCCAATGTACATTATTCCTTGAACATTACTCGTGTCTTGACAATAAATATTTTAATGTTGTTTGACTGTTAATTGGTTTTATGGCATGCTTTTGTATTGTAGTGGTAGGGCGCGGCAGAGTCCGCCTGGGGAAGTACCACATATTTATACACAGCGTTTTGCTTACCATCAGACACATGTCATGCTTATAGCATCACTCTATAGTCTATTCTACAAAAAATACCAATACTGTACTTAATTTAACAAAGTCAAAGTTTGGATGTTTGTTGCTCAACCACACCGTAACGCCTGCGTGGTTTATGTTGACATTTTTGACTTAACTAGATTATAGTCTGGAAAAACACATCCCACCAAAAACATTCTGTAAAAAACTAGCCAAGTCTCGATGAAGCTGCATATTTATCTCTAAAAAGTAATGAAATCTAGACAAAGCTGTGCCAAGTCTAAGGTACCTTACTGCGATTTCTTTATTATAATAGTTAATGTTGTGTGAATTGGCCGTTGAAGGGTACACAAGGGTACAAAACCAGGTGCTCCATGACACCATTGCACCAATCTGTCGCCAGAACCACCACCATTGATGATGGAAAATGGCCAATTGGAAAACGTTGATTCAATAACCAGTCAATTGTTTTTGTCTTACTATTTTCCCTAAATTGAATTGTATGTATATGGTGTGAACAATAAAGAATTTCAATAGTACTTATGTGTAGGCGAGCCGGAAACAAACAGTTTAAAAGAATATTTACAGTCCAGACGGACTTCTATTCATTGATAGAAGTCCGTCTGTACGTCTATTTTATTTTAGAAAGGTGGTCGATTTGACGCTCCCAAAAAAAATAGAGCAGAAGTCAATATTCGATGCTGAACGCAGGTGTTGCTGTTGAATGCATGCATGTGTTGTTGTTGATTAACAACAGCCTAATATGAGACACTAGCGTCCAATTACCAATACCAGTATAGGGTATTATCTCGCTTAACAAGTACAAACATAAGTAGTTACAACAGATACAACATAACGTGTAAAAAAAAGTATCCACTAACGGACTAACGTATAAGAATGTTCAACGGCCAAGTCACAAAACATTAACTATATTAATAAAGAAATCGGTACCTTAGACTTGGCACAGCTTTGTCTAGATTTCATTACTTTTTAAAGATAAATATGCAGCTTCATCGAGACTTGGCTAGTTTTTTACAGAATGTTTTTGGTGGGATTTCACTTCTTTTTGTAAAAACGTGGACTTATCGATTTATTATATTAGATGACATTTATTATTTGACACATATTCTTTTTTTTCCGGTTGTATATTCTGTCTGTCTGTCTGATTCTTGTATATTAGCAACATTCGCCCAGTAGTGGAAAGCAATAGGCTAGATTAAATTAGAAGATGTGTCCCACTATGCTGGATTTTTGCAATGACAGTCGATTTTTTTGTGTACCAATAGTAGAAAGGGGCATTACTATATCTCTTATACAGCTGGGACAAGCTGAGGGTTCTTCATCAGATACTTCAGACCTTCGATTTTTGACATCAAATGAAGAGGCAAACAAAGTTGAATATTTTTTGTAAAGGCGTGTTTTCAAATAACCAGGTATTACCACAAGGTACCCCAGATTTTCGATATTCCTAGTTTTTATAGTTTTCTCTTTATGTGGCTATTGAACCCTAAGTCTGTACCAAATTTCAGCTCTCTGAGTTTATGGGAAGTACTAGTTCTATTTTGATGATCATGAGTGAGTGAATGAGTGTCGTAAATGCGAAACTTTGCTTTCGCTTAACTTCGGAACTAAATGACGTACAGACTTGAAATTTTGGATTTTAAGTACGCGATTATAGCTTACTAGATGACGAAAATTTCAGTGTTCTGGTCTTATCTAGAGGTTCTCAAATAGGGGCCTGAAAATGCGGCGAAATGGTTCCAGTAAAGGATGGTACGGCAGTGTTTGCTTCGCGCTCGACTTGGCGGGGGCACTGCCGTGCCCACAGATAGACTACTTTTATCACGGAAAATGACGGAAACGGGAACTACGCGGCTAAAATCGCAGGGCGCCGCTAGTTATATACATATTTTTATTTTAAAATGTCTAATAACTTTGCTAGGTTTAGTAAAAAGTTATGATTAAACGGTATATATTTACGGTATTTATTAACGGTAGATTATTTATGTATTAGCATGTATTGTTATTAGAATGTATGTCTATTTCATTTTAGTCAATACTTAGTATCCCATTTTAATTATGTAGTAAGGTATCAAATTACTCTTTATTTGATTACTCCCGTCTTTTTGTTTTTTCCATCCCACGGCCTGCCTGGAAGAGATCGCTTTAGCGATAAGGTTGTCATTTGCTATATTTTAAGATTGTTTTGTTAAGTGCAATACAGAGTTTATCTATCCATCTATATAAAAATGTTAAAAATAACTGGACCTTCCGTTCTCCCTTGGCTCAAGCCACACGCTACGAAGGGTTGCTTTCTCGAGGCAATCTTTATAGGATTTGTACATAATCCTCTCAAATGTAACGTCTTCGAACTCAGGTTGTCGTCAATGTTGCTAGGAGATAATTAAATTATTTCAACACACGTAGCATTTATACCAACAATGATTTAAACCTCAGAGCAAATAATATGCAGAGGCAATTATTTAAATTTAAACCTCAGAGCAAATGATATGCAGAGGGAGCAAATAGTTTTGACCGATTAGGAGGCCACAAAATTTCAAATGTTTGATCTGTATTTTGTGATCTATGTATGTTACAACGAGGTAACATGAAGCTCTATTTTGTTTATGAAGGTAAAAACTACGAAAATTTGAAAATTTATACCCCGTTTACATTATTCCAGTCCAGCGACCGAATCCAGCGCTGGATTGCTTACTGGAATAATGTAAACCGGCACTGGAAAGCATCAATCCAGTGCCAATACATTCCAGTGCCGGTTTACATTATTCCAGTAAGCAATCCAGCGCTGAATTCGGTCGCTGGACTGGAATAATGTAAACCGGGTATTATATTGCCTCGTGTAAGACTTGACAACAAAACATTTGAAAAGTGTAAAGTGTTTAGTTCTAGTTCGCAATATTTTCCCGCAAAAATCCGATGTGATTGAACAACAAACATTTAAACATACAAACTTTCTCAAAAATAATATTAGCTGCGCCCAGTGGTCTTACCCACGTAGATATTATACCCCGTTTACATTATTCCAGTCCAGCGACCGAATCCAGCGCTGGATTGCTTACTGGAATAATGGAAACCGGCACTGGAATGCATCAATCCAGTGCCAATGCATTCCAGTGCCGGTGTAAACGGGGTATCCATTCATGTAAACGGGGTATTATGTCCTTTCAGACCATCATTTAACTCTGTTCCAAATTTAAAACTGATCCGTTCAGACGTTACGACTTCATCGAAAATGAAAATGTGATTTGCAAATAAAAACTTAGATTAATTACTATCACTTTTATTTACATAAAATGAGTAATTGAGTAACAAACGTCCAAACATTGACATTTATAATATTAGTAGAACAGCGGCGAAGCGGCGATATGACGAGAGAAAGCATGTAATAGTTCAAAATAACCGCTAGTTCAAAATAACACTGCGTAGGTGGCAGTCTGATCACTGTACCCCATTACAAGTTACGGACAAAAAGTTGATTGAAATTAATGCATCAAACCCCAGAGTCACGGTCCCCGAAATTAATATTAATTTATAAACAAAAACGATAAAAAATCTCAGCCGCAAGTCATTCTACATTCATTCATTCCGAGCACACAAAGTAATTAGATTAAGTGAATGAAATGAGTGAACGGGTGAACGGAAGCGCAAGTCATTCGTTTAAGGAGGTTTGTAAACGAGCGATTGTTTGGACTTTGTGAATGTTGCTTAACGCAACGCAAGCAACGTTGCTTAAATTTATTGCTCTAATTGATGCTAAATAATTTTTGAAAAACTTTAAGGGGTCTATAGATCTCTGGTCGGAACAAAGTACATATAGATGGCTGTAATTATAGCAAAAAGTGTTGGAAAATAATTCATTATCTCTGAAAAAACAAAGACCGACTTTAAATTAAAATTAAATTCCACGACCAAATTTTATGAAAGTCAATCACTAGATCACTATACGTCGTTTAAATACATAGAGCAAATTTTAGTTTATTTCAAAAACCTCCACACCGGTTTTGATACTACCTCAATATGAACTACCTCTCATCGTCATCATCATCATCAACATCAGCCGAAGGACGTCCACTGCTGGACGAAGGCTTCCTCGAAGATCTCCACAAAGACCGGTCTTGCGCCTCCGCCGCCGGCATCAAACGATTTCAGGCGATCTTCACCAGATCGTCGGTCCATCTTGTGGCAGGCCTGCCAACGCTGCGCTTTCCGTTTCTTGTGTTTTCAACTACCTCTCAACTATGTATGATCTACCAAAAAAAATTATACCATCAACATAGATTCACAATTGGCTGCGCTATCGCATAACAATCGAACTGAGAACCTTCTCTTTTTTTCAAGTCGGTTATAAAAACGGTGGCAATGGAGTGCCACATTCCATACTACTCTATCCCCGTAATTTTCGAAAAAATGGTTGCTTTACGTGTAATAGAATAAATGACTAGTATTTCTCAAATTTCAAAACAGATCTTAAACCTATAGTGGTTTATTGCGATATTACGAACGAAAAGATCGCCCGTATATATCACTAAAGTACAATTAATATAGAAGAAAATATAGCGTAGCTTCCTTATTAAGCGTCATTGCACTATCTAAAATTTATTTGTAGATTTAAAAGCCTCTCGGATATTACTTTGGATATCGCTGACGATGTCTGTTGGAATAGCGAATGAAATCTTTAAGATATTGGAGAAAAAGATTCGAGCTCTGCAAAGAGGCCAGTTCGTACATTTAATTTGTAATTTAGCATCTATGTATATACGCTCAAAAATGATTCGTGGCCGGCCATCCGTACTACTAGACCGATTTTAAAAAATATTTTACCGCTGGATTTGTACGCGATCCTTGAGTGCTATCTATACGAGTATATGTACCACGAGAAAAGACGGGGTGGACTGCTAGTAAATAATAGAATTAAACAATATTTTTTCTTTGCGAATTGTGTTGCTTCTATATACATCATCATCATCATCAACAGCCCACTAAACTTTCCCAATGCTGGGACTCGGGGCCTTCTCTCGCAAGGAGAGAGTTAAGACCATAATCCACCACGCTGACCCAGTGCGGGTTGGCGGATGACACATGACTTCGAATGATTTTAGGTACATGTCGGTTTCCTCACGATATTTTCCTTCACCGTTTTAAGAGTGCGCCTAATGCCAGGGAAAAATCAGTTTTCACCCGCGCGACGCGTTTCTTAATGCGATATAAGTCGAGAATAGCATGACACAGTTTGGAGGAAAAATCAATATTAAATCAGGAGTCCATTTTTGACCAAGTTCTATTAAATTACTCAATAATTAAACATAAATTTAAAAAAGTGTTCGGTTACTTTACTAGAACGTACAATTAGGAATTTTATTACCAAAAAATAATGTGGGGTCATCGCTGATAATTTGGAGTAGTCGAATTAAAACGGGTTTTTTCGGTGTCATTTTTATTTTTTTATTGTAAAAAACTCTGATCTATTTTTAAAATTCTATTCGGTTATTGTGCTTGTTCTTGATTGTACCCACACGTCAATTTTTTTTTTGTCATAGTTTTTAGTTTCTTAACTTCAGTGAGCGGCGTCGAAAATGTCCTTTTTTCGTTTTCTGGCACTAGGCGCCCTCTTAAGTTAGCGGCATTACGCACATGACTTCGAAAAGACAGTGGTGCGTGTGGGGTTTGAACCCGGGGGCTCCGGATCGGCAGCCGCCGTTCTCCCGACTAGACCAGCCGTAACTTATATATTATCCGAAGGAAATTCGTTCTTACCTGGTGTACCATGGCACCACATCTTTTTTCATGTGAAAAAAAGCGCGCCACAGACAGATTTTTCGTGGGCTGTGAATTGAATTCTAGCGTCACGTTCGGGAATGATAAGATATCTTCGAGTAAACTCGGGACCATGAGCATTGGACATCTAGAAATACATCAGCATTTCCCATTGGCCATCTAGAAATGCGTCAGCATTTACCATTGACTGAGCAGATGGCCATGCTCATGCTCATGGTCCGGTTTCACCCGCGTTGTTTCCAAAGTAAGCTATCAAATTCTGAGTTTAAAGTTTTCACTTCTATCGGGAGTTCCTATGACTGCCAATTTTTTTACTATGTGGGTGTGTGTGGTGGGGATAAACCTATACCATAATGGGCTCTTAATAATAAATACCATTTTACAAATATAAAACTAAATTGAACCTAAGCCAGGTTTCGCAATGGTGGTTAAAGATATTGGGATAAAAGATGGCCCATCTTCAAAGAAGCGTAATCGTGTTTTTAATGTATGGGACCGGGAAGTTATGAAAATCAATTTGATGCTTTTAAGGAAGTTTGATTACTTTTTTGTACTTTGATTGTCAACGTCTTTTTATCTTTAAAAGAGGCGAGAGTTACAACTTTGGTATTTTGTTTTCGTGACGCTACTCGGTTCATTGGTGAATTCTGTGAGAGGATGCCTTTTGGCGCAGTCGGTAAGTAGTAACTTTGCCTACAAATGTGTAGGTCGTGGATTCCATCTAATCTAGGACTAATCTTTGTTTTTTTTTTAAATCAAGAGTGATTAGACGAGCAGGACATGTGCCTGATGGTAAGCAACACGCCTGCCACATAACAGCACAGTGACACGCAGCTATTGGAACATGCAGAGTCCAAATCATTACCTAGCACCGCACTGCGCTCGTCACCCAGAGAACTAAGATATTACATGTCTAAGCCCTGTAATTTCTCTGGAAACATTGCCCTTCAAACCGGAGCACAGTAACGTTTGGACATTACTGCTTGGCAGAATAACTTGGTAGAATAACTGGCAATATGTCCTGCCCAACTCCATTTTAACTTTATCATTCTAGTTTTCGTTTTTCCCATTGACGACAATGAAACGATGATACCGGGAAAATAATCGGGCTATTATTCACTAAGTACTATCCAAAAATATCTTGCTCGTTACCTGACGTTAACAATGATTGCCCGTAGAAACTCCGGTAATATCTTTATGCTCATTATTTGACAAGAGCATTATTTAAGCACTTCCCTCTACAACCTCGTATCTACGGGACCCGGTATAATATTGTTCTTACGTCATCGCCACGAGGACGTTTCCCTTTATTGCGTCCTTCTCATGCGTGGTGACACTACAGGAGAGGAACAGTAACCGTCGTGTAAAGGCCGATTTACATCAGACGAGCGAACGCTAATTCTATCCCCACTGTATCAAATTCATTTGGTGTAAACAAACGTAGAGCATTCTTTCGTTGTTTTGTTTGCGTTCGCAAAGATTCTATGGAATATTTAATATGGAAAACGCTAAGAACGATCTTTCGTTTACACTAAAAGATCGAGAAAGAATGCTCTTGTTCCAGCTCTAGCTCTATGTTCGTTCAGTTTAAATCGGCCTTTATACAAGTAATGGTATTTTAAATTTAAAAAATGCAGTCATAGGAACTTCCGATAGAAGCGAAAACTTATAACTCAGAAATTGGTAGCTTACTTTGGAAACTACGCGGGTGAAACCGGAGGGCGTGGCCATGACCATGGCCATCTAGAAATGCGTCAGAGATATGGATGGACATTTCATGGGACCTTTCATCGGGACCATGGCCAATTTAATGGCCATGGAAAAATGTGTCTGCGGTGCGCCAAGAGATGTTTTCACTTCAAAAATCCCTCCGCAATAGGCGAGATAACTTACAGAACTAATTAGTCCGGTAGTAAGATTTAGAAGTATTGTACACGTATTTTTCTGTTGTTTTACAAAAAAATATAAATAAATACCGGACGAATCGTTAAGAGTGCGCCTAAAGCCAGGAAAAAATCAGATTTCACCCGCGCGACGCGTTTCTTAATGTGATGTACATAAAGTCGAGAATAGCATGACACAGTTTGGAGGAAAAATCTATATTTAATCAGGAGTCCATTTTTGACCAAGTTTTATTTAATTAACTAAACATAAATTTAAAAAAGTGTTCGGTTACTTTACTAGAACGTACAAATAGGAATTTTATTACCAAAAACTAATGTCCCCCCACATTCGTCATCGTTCATCGCTGATAATTTCGAGTACTCGAATTAAAACGGGTTTTTTCGGTGTCATTTTTATTTTTTTATTGTAAAAAACTCTGATCTATTTTTATTCGGTTATTGTGCTTCTTCTTGATTGTACCCACACGTCAATATTTTTTTTGTCATAGTTTTTAGTTTCTTAACTTCAGTGAGCGGCGTCGAAAATGTCCTTTTTTCGTTTTCTGGCTTTAGGCGCCCCCTTAAACTCGTCCTGATGAGCTCGGTTAAAAAAATACGGAAATACAGTGATTAGAAGTTTCGAGTGACGTCATTTGTTTGCACAATTTTTACTAACAAGTGACGTCACAACATTCTTACAGATCGCAGCACAGTGAAATTGTGCTGCTTGATATGAGTTAACATGATAAATATGTATACATATAATATCAATATGGATGTAACTATCAGTATGTACGCTTTAGTGGTAACAAAGTAACTACTAAGCACATTTGAATTATCCATAGACCAGTGAAGGTCCAAAAATAATTAATGATCAAAATTATCAAGCCCTATCTATACTGGACACCAAACTGCAAATGTTGTATTAAGATTTATATACAACTAGCGGCCCATTCCGGCTGCGCTCGGATATTGTCATTTAAGGACTATTAATCGAAATAAAAACTATCCTATCTCTCAAGTTGGACCAGACTGCTCACGGTGTGCCAATTTAATTTCAAATCGGTTAAGTAGTTTAGGAATCCATAGCGGATAAACATCGTGATAGGAGATTTATATATATATATTAAGATTTGCATTCTAAACTATGTAGGTATGTATTTTTACGAGAAGTATTAATCTTCGTATATTTGTATACATTGTTTTTTAATTACTAATCAAGTGTTTGTTTTATTTCAGGTAAGTCAAGAATACATGTTAGTAAAGTGAAACTTTCGTCGGTCATGTGCTGTTGATTTTGAGGTAAAGTAAAATCTGCAACAACTTTCTGTTACAAAATGTCTTCTGTGAAAAGTCCGAACTCCTACGTTCAAGTTGTACTTGTTCGAATTGAGTTCTTGTCACATCTGTAGTGACTTGAGACGCTCAATTATTTGGTCTTTGTTTTCACTCGTGTCTTCACAATATAGTCCAATATTAGTTTTAATATTAAAGCGCGTTCAAATCGCGAAAGTTTAAAAACAATACTCTTCGTTCGAGTCTTTAAAATGAAACGATGTCGCTGTTTCGAGTTACGAGCTATCCAATAGAAAAAGGGCAAGGTGATGCAGATCAGTTACACAAATGTATCCGATAAAAAACCCGATAAACTAGATTTTTTACAGCGGTGTTCCAGACTTTGAAGTCTTTTTCGAAAAAGGATCTGTTTCTGTTCTTACTGTATATATTGTAGAATACTACATTACCAGCCTACTTAGATAACCGAGCGTTTATTTCGTACATAACATTTGGCACAAGTTGGTCCAAAACGTTTTAGAAGATAAGTTATTGGCCACATGTATTATACATAATGTATTGCGGTGAGGTTTTTGTGAAGCTGTGACAGCTTAGGACGAGAAAGTCTTTCTTACAAACGAGCGATATTGGGTTCGATTCCTGAATATGAGCCTATTTTAGAAATCATTCGCTCATTATTTATGTGTCATGGAGTCCTAGTTTTCGGCTGATTTTCGCTCGTGCGACTGTTGTTTGTGTGACTGTCTGTAGCTTCGATTTTGACGGTTGTTGTTTTTGAAATTAAACATCTGTTGTTGCACCACACACAGATTTTTCGTGGGCTGTGAATAGGGTACCGGACTGGGTCAAAAATACACCATCCTAATTAGTCCGTCAGCTAGATCATGGAAAAATATTCGACACGTATTTTTTGTTTTTTCATAATATTAAAAATCGTCAAAGATATAGACCATCAAACTTCGAGAGTGGGGGGTCGCGACGTCACTCGTGAGTAAAAATCGTACTCATAAGTGACGTCACACGAAACTTTGAAGCGCTGTATCTTCGGGATTTTTTTGGTTGTGAAACAAAAGAAAAAATATGTGTACAATATTTATTGGCAATCTAACTAACGGGCTACTTCGTTTTTTTGAGGATTGTACCCTATTGACCTCAAGCGTCACATTCGTAAATGAAATAAATCTTCAGCTGAACTCGGGGCCATTATGAAATGATGACGCATTTCTAGATGGCCATGGCGTGATACCATGATTACCATTACACATTTACACAAATATCTAGACTTATTTAGACGACAATGCTTTGAAGATTTATTCTAGACCAGTTTCACCCGCTCAGTTTCCAAAGTGAGCCATCTAATTCTGAGTTATAAGTTTTCACTTCTATCGGCAGGCCCTATGCTGCCCTATACTGCCATTTTTTTATTGTTTGGGCGCTGTAGTATGCTGCTCAAGTGGGTTTTTCCAATGGATACAATCTAGGTGTCTTCTTTTGAATCAAATCTTTTTTTTTTAGTTTTGGAGTGATGAGACGAGCAGGACATGTGCCTGATGGTAAGCAACATCCCTGCCACATAACAGCACAGTGACACGCAGCCATTGGACCATGAAGAGTCCAAATCATTACCTAGTACTGCACTGCGCTCGTCACCCAGATATATAAGATCTTTTATCTCTGTGCCCTATAATTTCACTGGAAACATTGCCCTTCAAACTGGAACACAGTAACGTTTGCACATACTGCTTGGCGGTAGAATAACTGGCAAAGGTACTTGCACAGACGGACTCTGCACAAAGTCCTACCATATTAGACCTTTGTAAGGAGTAGTAACAATTACAATTAAGTTACAACTGAGACAAATAGATTCACCTTATTGGCCCAGTATTGCTTAAGGCTCACTTTCACCAGCTTTCGAAGGGTTCGATGTTCTCCGACAATAATATAATAATAGATTTCTGGCGTCGTTTCCTCGTTTGTAGTAAGCGGTAATTTGTGATCATGTTGTGCTGACTCTTCACATGGTTATTGTGTTTGCTTATTATGTGCAATATTTGACAATATGTGATGCATGGAGATATTAATACCAAATGCGAATATAAATAAATAAATAATAAATAAATATTGGTGGACAATTCACACACAACACCATCTGACCCCAAACTAAGCAAAGCTTGTATGATGGCGGCCAGATAGCTGATATAATACTTATATAGTTTTAAATACATACTTATTATACATAGAAACACCCAGACACAGTGCAAACATTTGAATTCATCACACAAATATTTGCACTGGATGGGGATCGAACCCACGACCCTCGGCTTCGCAGGCAGAGCTCCTACCAACTAAGCCACGAGGCCAGTCTAGGTATTTATCTTTTTATCATGAGCAGCCTCGTGACTTTACCCGCCTAATTCTCGCAATTACTAGTATAGACTATAATCTGTGTTCTAATTTCAATGCGATCGGTTCAGCCGTTGCGATGATTGTACAACAAGCACCCAAACTTTTATTTTCAAATATTTAGATTATTCAGTAATTATTTGAATAACAACCAAGTATTTCGGTCAGTTTTCTCTGCACCAAAGTATTTTTCTCATATTTACATAATATTTGCACTACCCGAGCATATAGTTTAGTTCTAATAAAAATGAGGTACACGATAAAAATCAAAGATGAAAATAAATAGTTTATAAAAAATATGAAAACAAAACTCATTAGCGTAGGTATGAATGTTTTTGCTCGTCCGTCTCCGTTTGTGAATTTATAATTGAGTATGACTTATTCATTGATAGATTGATACTCTATAATGTAAACATCAAAAACAAAAACACTTATACACATAATATAGATTAAAGAGTATTTTGCAAAGTTGTAGACGTATATAGAAATAACAAATAAGCAAACACGAACAACTACGTGTAGAGCCAGCATAAGAAAACGTAGCGTGACATATGACCTTAGGGCTTTCTAAACAAACGCCTCACATGTCAAATCTTCATCATTACTTTCAAGTTGAAGACAGTTTCAAGACTGGCCTTGTGGCTTAGTTGATAGTAACTACAGACTATTTTAGTATTAAAATTAACGTGGTTGTTACACATATTGATTAGGTAAACGGGTAACTCACGTGTAATGAGGTCGGTCAATCCGACTCGAGTTTCGGCCGCGTCCGGCGGCCTTTTTCAAGGAGAGTGTACGCGCTCGATGTCTTCCCGTTTGGCACTGACAACTACAACTAACTGGCAACTACAGACTAGGTAGAGAGATACTTTATAGGAACTCTATACGACCAAATGCCTTGGGTCGTGGGTTCTTTTCCCTCTCAAGACACAAAATGGTATGGTGAATGTAAATACGTTTACTGCGCGTCGGGGTATTATAAGTATGTACCTATTTACAATTATATAAATAGTAGTATTACCCATCAGGCTCCTTTAGCTTTAGTAGCAAGATCCCTCGGCGTCGTTCGTTTTTGTGGGGGAAATGTTTTTACGCACCATCTGCCGTGTAGGTACACGACGGATGTACAAAAGTGGTACTGATACCCTCAGTGACTAAAACCTCCACAGATTTTTCCGACATAACCTGGAGTCCAGGTTATGGTTGGGGTCTGGAGTCACGACGTCATTTTGCATTCGACCAAGTACTTACTTACTGGACTAGTCATTCTGGGTGCATAAAATGCGTAGCTCGGCTGTTAATAATAATCATATTAAACTTAATTTATACTTTTTGCGACGTATACTGACAATTGTAGAAGTTGAAATTGCTATTTTCTTTTAAACAAGTTTAATTTGCAATGATGGCCATACATTTTACTTTGCAGAACTAAGTTTTGAAAGTTTGATTTGCTGGTGATTAGTAAGTTAGTGTAAAAGTTTTGATAAATTTAGTGCCTGGACATTAAACTTTTTTTTTAAGAGTGCGCCTAATGCCAGGGAAAAATCAGTTTTCACCCGCGCGACGCGTTTTAATGCGATGTACATAAAGTCGAGAATAGTATGACACAGTTTGGAGGAAAAATCAATATTAAATCAGGAGTCCTTTTTTGACCAAGTTTTATTTATTTAGTTACTCAATAATTAAACATACATTTAAAAAGTGTTCGATTACTTTACTAGAACGTACAATTAGGAATTTTATTACCAAAAAATAATGTGGGGTCATCGCTGATAATTTCGAGTACTCGAATTAAAACGGGTTTTTTCGGTGTCATTTTTATTTTCTTATTGTAAAAAACTCTGATCTATTTTTAAAAATCTATTCGGTTATCGTGCTTCTTCTTGATTGTACCCACACGTCAATATTTTTTTGTCATAGTTTTTAGTTTCTTAACTTCAGTGAGCGGCGTCGAAAATGTCCTTTTTTCGTTTTCTGGCACTAGGCGCCCTCTTAAGTATAACAACATTTATAGCAATGAACAAAAAGCTGAAAATATGTGGCGTTAAGGTCTGATTATGACTTAGTGTTTTTGCTGTGAAAACCTTAGGCAGATGAAAAACTTAAGCCAAAAGTATTATGGTAAGCAAGTTGGAGCGCTAAATATGTTATTTATTTTAAAAGGCTGGCCATAGAGATCCAACGTGGCAATGGTCCCAGTATAAGACATTAGTGGGCTCTATTACTCCAGATATCCAGACATTTTTTGTAGTTGTGGGACTCTTGGCAGAGTCCGCCTGTGGAAGTACCACACCTTTGCCAGTTATTCTACCGCCAAGCTGTAATGTGCAAACATTACTGTGTTCCGATTTGAAGGGCAATGTTTCCAATTTTTTAGTAGTTCCAAGAAATTATAGGGCTTAGAAATATAACAACTTAGATCTCTGGGTGACGAGCGCAGTACAGCGCTAAGTAATGATTTGGACTCTTTATGTTCCAATAGCTGCGTGTCACTGTCCTGTTATGTGGCAGGCACGTTGCTTACCATCAGGCACATGTCATGTCGTATTGTCACACTTTATTTAAAAAAAAAATGTCGTTCGTTGTTAATTGATAATCAGGTAATAAATAGCGAATACTTTTTGTACCCTAGATTGTTGTTTGTGGGATATTGAATTATTATTCTATTCAATTTGTGTTTTATTTTTAGGGGTTTGTTTATATTTTGTGTTAAAGTTAGACTTAGCACGAGGAAAAAAGAGAAAAAAAAATACTTGGCTGCATTCACAAGTCCGTACTTACACACTTTTTTCGAAGACATTTTATAGTAGTAGTAAAAAGAGCAAATACGGGTAATTTGTACAAGCGAAGTAATGTAAGATTGCGCGATGAATGTGTGCTATGAACTTAAATTGTCGTCTACCCTTAATGACTTCTTCAACAGTCAAGGAGCTGACGAACTAAATGCTATAGCATCTTAAATCTGCAACTACAACAGACAGAATAATACGTTGGAGCGACTCACTAGTATTTTGAGACAGTTCTATGCACATCCTCACATAAAACTGGACACATTTTTTTTACACTAATTGAGGTCTTGGGCTAATGCCCATGACCATGTTAATCCAGGCTGTAATGAATTTGAGTTCCAGACGATATCATTTTTGCGCATTTACATCAAGAAATATTCCAACATCTTGAAACTTTGAATATTTGGTAGAAATGACAGCCTAAAAAACTATTTACACTTTGAGTAGAAAAATAAAAATGTTTGTCTGTAAAGTCGGTTTACTGACGATAGAACGTGACAACGTCCTAAGAAAATACTGATGGAATGGTAGCATTTTTCAAAAGAAAATTTTAATTTCATTTGTGTAATAGATATGTATGTAAAGAGTAATCAGTAGAATTTAAGTAATTTTCAATCAAAACAATTCAAAAACAATGCAAAAAAGCTTTTAGATGCCGGGGATCGAACCCGGGGCATTTCACATGCAAAGCGAACGCTCTACCACTGAGCGTTTATGTAGTGGTAGGACTCTTAGCAGAGTCCGCCTGGGGAAGTACCACACCTTTGCCAAATATTCTACCGCCAAGCAGTAATGTGCAAACTTTACTGTGTTCCGGTTTGAAGGGCAATGATTCCAGAGAAATTACAGGGCTTAGAGACATAATATCTTAGATCTCTGGGTGACGAGCGCAGTGCAGTGCTAGGTTGGACTATCATGTTTCAATAGCTGCGTGTTACTGTGCTGTTATGTGGCAGGCATGTTGCTTACCATCAGGCACATGACCTGCTCGTCTCGTCACTCTATGCTATAAAAAAAAAAAAAAAAAAAGCTGCATCCCCGCTTGAACTACTGGTCGAAATAATTAATACAACTGTAGCAAACATGCGGCGAGGTAACGACCGACGGTAACGACCGGCGGCGGTAACGTTACATAACGTCATGTATTGTGGGCGTGCAGCCGGCTTCATCGAATTATAAGACGTTATCACGTCAAAAAGTGTCCGAAAGGGACTGCCGATAAAAGTGAAAAATTATAACATACCATTTTAATATGAAACAGCACCACTTATTTTGCACAATGCGTATCTTATACATATATCTATTTAAATATGCTAATACGCATTTTGGTGACGCGATCTCACAAGATTTCATAAAAACAGGCTCTGCTGCTCCCAACAATATTGTTCTCGACCACAAAATGCTCAACGTAGTTAAAAAGTTTTAACTTCAATGTATGTAACAAAATCGGTCACACAGCTCCTAGACTACGAACTCATCAACCTTTATGCTTTAATACCAAGAAAAAAGCACCTCAGTATATTCTCATTTAGCTAGTTTATTTGCACTGCACAAATTCCCTGGTAATTTTGTTAATATTAACTCCTACATAGTAAATACAGTAGGATCATAACAGGAAAAGTTCTGGAACGACGTACCTATATCGCTTGGATGTAGTTTTATCGAAGTCGGGTTTATATTCGCCGTCTTTCAAACATTGTGCGTGCTTAAAACCAGTATTTTGTAATCAATTTCTACTAATGTTGTGACTGTGAAGATTCGTGTGTTTGTTGTTCAATCACGTTGGAACGGCTGAACCGATCGTGATGAAATTTGGAACACAGGTAGATTGTAGTTTGGAATAACACATATGCTCTGTCTTCATCGCGAGAAAACTTTACGCATAAAACCTAGGGGCCGTATTGAAACGAAAACATCGCTAATTAAAAAAAAAGAAAAAAATAGGGTAGGTACAATCCTCACAAAAAACGGTTTATTCCCCACGGCACTACCAAGCTGCACTACTGGTAGTGTCGTGGGGAATTTTTTTTCCCTTCTGCACTACTGGCCAGTAGTGCCGTGGGGAATTTTTAAATGCCTTACATCTTCATTCCCTTCTACACTACTGGGTACAAAAACGTTTTACCAATAGTGCGGTAGGGAATATTTCTGCACTACCGTCGTGTCGTGGGTAATATTTCTGGACTACCAGCCAGCAGCGTCGGTACTGAGTAATTTATAATGGGTCTTTTTACATCACCATTCCCATCGACATTTTTTTATACTCGTACTACACTATATACACATAAAATATCATAATTACGCGTTTAGGAGATAAACATAAACAGTCCACTAAATGTTCCCATTGCTGGGACTCGGGGCCTTTTCTCTTAAGTAACCGTTTTTAAGTTAGTGGCGTTATGCAACATGACTTTGAAAATATTGGTACGCGTAGGATTTAAACCAGGGGATTCGGATCAGCAGTCGCCTTTCTCTCGACCAGTCGTAACTATCTAATAGTAACTAAACTATTTCGTTTATTGGATTTATTGTTTTATTTATACATTATCAGGTCGGCACCGTAAAACAAGTCCGGAGGCCTTTTTCAACGAGAGTACACGCGAGTGATCGCAGCTCGTGTAACACTGACCGCCGCGCACCGCACCGGCCTGACTGAAGAGGCTGCCGGGCGCAACTGAAACTTAGTCTGACTGGATTGACTATATTATCATAGGAGAGTTCCTATGTATTTATTTAACCCATTAAGCCCGACTCGCGACGCGGCCGGCGTCGTGACGTCACACAAAAAATCATTACTAAAAAATGAAACCAAACTTTGTGTGTCTGTAAACGACAATGAATTAATTAATATTATCGCCTATCTCTTAGGCATCAAAATAAACTAATATTCAAGTATGTATATAATGAAAAAATAAGGTTTTTAATTCTCAAAACCGGTTTTGCCCAAATCTGGCCTCCCGGGGCTAGACAGCTTAAAATGTGTAATTACCACGTTAGGTTTCCTCACATTAAAACCCTTAATCAAATAAAAGTCATAATATAAGTACCATTTAGTTTAAGAACAAAAAAATACTTGTTTCGCGACACTCTGAGTACAAATTATTAGTATTTTAGGTTATTTTTGTTTTCTATGAGCTGGATTAATTAAATCTATCACTTTCATATGTCAGTGAAAATCGTTTCCAAAAAAAAAAGACTTAAGAGGTTTCAAGGGACACCCGGATGGAACGAAGTTGTACAAAATATGGCAACTCCTTACTGTTTCTGTTGCCCTGGTACCTGAAGGTGTGGAGGAAATCGAAATTCCGTTACAACTTTTCGTGAGAATTTTTTCCGTCTAGCCCGCCCCTTTTCGCAACGCGCGATAAGGAACTTAGTTCCAATTATGCGCCGTTTTCAAACGATTGATTGTAGTTTTACATTTTTCGCTGCTGGCTGGTAGTCCAGAAATATTACCCACGATCGACGGTAGCGCAGAAATATTCCCTACCGCACTATTGGTAAAACGTTTTTGTACCCAGTAGTGTAGAAGGGAATGAAGATGTAAGGCATTTAAAAATTCCCCACGGCACTACTGGCCAGTAGTGCAGAAGGGAAAAAAAAATCCCCACGACACTACCAGTAGTGCAGCTTGGTAGTGCCGTGGGGAATAAACCAAAAAAACTAAGTAGCCCGTTAGTTAGATTGGCAAAAAATATTGTACACGTATTTTTTCTTTTGTTTCACAAACAAAAAATTACGAAGATAACAGCGCTTCGAAGTTTCGTGTGACGTCACTTGTGAGTACGATTTTCACTCACTAGTGACGTCGCGACCCCCCACTCTCGAAGTTTGATGGTATATATCTTTGACGATTTTTAATATTATGAAAAAACAAAAAATACACCTATAATATTTTTCCATGATCCAGCTGACGGACTAATTAGGATGGTGTATTTTTGACCCAGTCCGGTACCCTATTGGCAGTCATAGGAACTGCCGATAGAAGTGAAAACTTATAAAACTCAGAATTTGATAGCTTACTTTGGTACTACGCTGGTTAAACTGGAGGGCGTGTCCTTGAGTGCGTCAGCATTTCTAAATGGCCAGTGGCCATAGCCCCGAGTTTATCAAACATTTTCATTTTCAAAAGCCTTTCCGAGCGCTTGGTAGAGAAAGGCAACGCATGATCCTATCGCCTATCGTATAAGCAATGCCTTTCAGCATGGCAATGCAGCCAGCATGCTGGACACGCTTCCGATATCAGGCTTGATTATTATCTTCAGACCTTCATTGGTCTATGCATAATTCAGATGTGCTTAGTGTAAGGATAAGTTAGGTATGTAGTTGTGTAGTTATTGTAATTTAGTTTTATTGATAAAGGTTCTTAAATAAGGACTTTTTCAAAAATCTGTCAATAATTATTTTTTTTACGTTGGTATAGATGTTAAATTTACAACAACAGTTGTTAAAGACGCTGTAACATCAAGGTCATAACCAATTTTCGCTCATATTTCTACACTGTGACGTCTCACATTACTGTGATATGAAAAAAGTTTTCTGTCTCCCGCCACAAGTCGTGTTTCTTTATAGCTCTGAGATAAGACTGTTGTAAGTGTTGCGATTTTACCGCTGTTGTTATTGTTGACGATAGTTACTATGTTGCTGCATTTTCATTACTGTTTCAAATAGAAAATTACTGTTTTAACACAGTGGTTTCTTGTTATTCCATTAATCTTCACGTATTCCTGGGTCTATGCCTTTTTAATTATGTGTTTACGTTCTTACTTTACATTGTTTTTTTTTTGTTTGGAATGCAGGAAGACTTAAATCCTACTAATATTATGAATGTGAATATTTGTTTGTTGCTTAATCGGAGCGGTAGATCGTTGTTTTTTTTTGTTGTTTAACAGGCAGAGTCTTTTATAACATAACTAAAAAAAATGGTTGTCTGTAAAGTCGGTTTACTGACGATAGTTGAACGTGACAACTTCAACTACGCCTTAGAGCGAGGTAACGCCGCATGACGTCATATGGCGAGGTAACGGCGTTAACGGCACATGACGTCATGTTTTGCGGGCGTGCAGCTGGCTTCATCGAATTATAAGACGTTGTCACGTCAATAATACGATGAGAACTACCAGCCGCTACACAGAACAGATATCTGTTCTTTGAGCCGCTACATACCTAACTAACTTACACTTAGATTATTATCTGCAATAGCCCATACGTTTCTATTGATCAAGAGTGGAATTTTATGCACCCTACGCGGGTTGCTACGCCACCTGTCGGAAATTGGTCGTACCAACTCAGAAACCTTCTTTGATTCAAGCACAACGACTTTGTACAGATCCTCGTGTTCTTCGTGGTCTTCGTGATCTTCGTGTTCCAATAGCTGCGTGTCACTGTGCTGTTATGTGGCAGGCATGTTGCTTACCATCAGGCACATGTTCTGCTCGTCTCGTCACTCTATACTATAAAAAAAAAAAGATGTGTGGCACTCGGGGGCTTTATTTGCGGCCAGATTTAATTAAGCAACCGTGTATCATATTAAACAGAAAAAAATAGCTTTAATTTGATACTCGTATATAGGATAGGATATATATTTACATACATTGCTATGATGTGGATGATATTTTATTTTAAAAACAAGTGAACGAAATTGTATTTGGAAAATTAGTTAATAGTGTTAACTAATTTTAATTAAAATTACTTGCGGCCACTTATAGACTGGCAACCTATGATCAATGTATTCTCCTAATCATAAATGTATGTTCAAATGTGAATTTGATTAAATACGCGATGAACGTAGAGATGTTGCAGCCGGATCTTAGACCATTAGTGGGCTCAACTAATACTGGCCGGTATCGATGATTTCATACAAATTTGTTTTCCGTCTAATATAGTTAGAGCTCCGACTGCTGGGTTCAGCTTAAGTTTGCCGGTATCGACGATTTCATATGAAACTGCTATCCGTCCACTTTAATTTGTCCTCTATTGAGACTGATAATATCATATATACAAATATAGTCTGTAAGCCTAAGTAAAACTAAGATTTAAAGTCGAATGACCGAGCGACCGAATTTGGAGTGGGGATGGCAGGCGTTACGGTCTTCCATCCCTCTTTCTTATGTTCTCACGCATCTCTTAGATTCGGTCTCCAGGCCCGCGATAAAAGCTATGCAATAGCTTAAAAAAATATTCTCTCACATGATCAAATACATAGTTTGATACATAGTTTATGATTCTTAGGACACAAACACTAATTTTTATCAAAATACATATTTTACCTAACCTTAAAAATATCTCAGCCTGTTTCTTAAAAGTGGAATAACGTTACATTTCTAATTTCATCGCGTCACAATGTCTATACATTTCACTCATCACGATTTTATTCTCCTCGTCCATGTCTCCCCCCTCCCCTTTAAGGTAAGACTGCATTACGCCGAAATCTATTGGTATTTTTCGATCAAAAATAAAATTAGCAATACCTACACCTTGAAAACGCTGCCAGCATTCTGACTACTTTTCCCTTCAACAAAGGGAAGATAGTAAGAGTTTCTGGGTTTTTTACATATTTGTGTAAATGTTTGGACAAATATTTAAATTGCAATACCTTGAAAATGCTGCCAGCATTCTGAACACTTTTCCCTTCAACAAAGGGAGGAAAGTGAGGGTTTCTGGGTTTTTTACTTATTTATGTAAATATTTAGACAAAGATTTAAATTTTGTAGCAATAAAATAGTAATAACTTTTAGGCTAGATTTTATCTAGATGGAATTAGGCTAGATGGAAGATGTTAATATATTAAACTACACGGGTCTTAAAACCACACGGGATAAGAAATAGTCTAAGTGCTACTCCAGCATGTATTATGTGTTACAAGTTCGAACTCGATAAGTTCAGCTATTTCAACGTGATTGAGCAAAAAACATTCAAACTTTCGCGTTTTTAATATTGATATGATGGGTATTTTTCTGTCCTCGGATTTTCATCTCCAACCACTACCTGCTGCTTTACGTATATTATCGCCAAACCGTAGAGTTTCAGAGCGTCCTACGCTTTTTGTTTATTGAAGTGAAAACCTCTTTTGGCGCACCTATACATATTTTTCGTGAGGTGTGAATTGAATTCTAGCGTCACGCTCGGGTATGATAAGAAATCTTCGGGTAAACTCGGGACCATGGCCATTGGCTATCTAGAAATGTGTCAGCCAATGGGAAATGCTGCAAGGGCGTGGCCTAGCCATAATGGCATGGCCGGCCATCTAAAAATTTGTGAGCCAATGGGAAACGCTGACGCATTTCTAGATGGCCATGCCATGATGGCTAGGCCACGCCCTCCGGTTAGTGTAACAGTTTCCATAGTAAGATAGCAAATTCTGTGTTATAAGTTTTCACTTCTATCGGCAGTTCCTATGACTGCCAAGTTTTTTATTTTATCTCTATGCCTGTAATTTTATATTGTTCATTGTTTTAACTTTCAATTAAACGTAAACTTTGGAATTATCTATTATTTTGCTACCACGGCAACGTTGTAACACCATTATTTTATTAAATAACTTTTTGTGTTGTATATTTGAGATGGATTATCTTCAAATTACTGAATCAACAAGATAAATATTTTCAAAACAGGTATCAAAACAAAATTACATACTACTGTTTTTTTTTTACAAAATATTGCTATTACATCGGAAAATTCTAGAAAGTTCCTAACGTCCCAGTGCGTTTATAACCCGAAAATAAATTAACATGCGTAGATTGAATTGTCAAAAAGTTCCCGAATTGGGTTTTATGTTAATTTCAAGTTGAAAATGTCCGGGATTTTTTCCCGCTAATTTTGTATTCGCTGAAAACAAGCTTTTTTTTATCGTTGTCATTCGTGACTTATTGTGTGGAAATATAAAAAAAATATTTAGTTAGAATCGTCATATTTTTCTTCAGTATAAAGCCTAGTGACGAGAAATACTGGTTTCATAATCGTTAACTTGTAGCTTCGAATCCCACGTGCACCAGAGTTATTCTTTCAATTGCAGATGTGCAAGAAAACCAGTTTGTTCCAATAAAAACCTGTTTTAAGAGTGCGCCTAATGCCAGGGAAAAATCAGTTTTCACCCGCGCGACGCGTTTCTTAATGCGATATACATAAAGTCGAGAATAGTATGACACAGTTTGGAGGAAAAATCAATATTAAATCAGGAGTCCATTTTTGACCAAGTTTTATTTAATTACTCAATAATTAAACATACATTTAAAAAAGTGTTCGGTTACTTTACTAGAACGTACAATTAGGAATTTTATTATCAACAAATAATGTGGGGTCATCGCTGATAATTTCGAGTACTCGAATTAAAACAAGTTTTTTCGGTGTCATTTTTAGGGTTCCGTAAAACGTAAAAACGGAACCCTTATAGATTCGTCATGTCTGTCTGTCTGTCTGTCTGTCTATCTGTCTGTCTGTCTGTCTGTCCGTCCGTATGTCACAGCCACTTTTTGCCGAAACTATGAGAACTACACTGTTGAAACTTGGTGAGTATATGTATTCTGTAAACCGCATTAGGATTTGAACAAAAACATTAAAAAAAAAGAAAAATTAGGGTTGCCCCCCATACTGAGAACTGAAACTCAAAATTTTTTTTTTCATCAAACCTACACGTGTGGGTTGTCTTTCGATAGGTCTTCAAAAATGATGTTGAGGTTTCTAAAATCATTTTCCTCTACACTGAATAATTTGCGCGAGAGACACTTCCAAAGTGGTAAAATGTGTGTCCCCCCCCCCCCCTCTAACTTCTAAAGTACGAGAATGAAAAATCTAAAAAAAATATATGATGTACATTACCATGTAATCTACCAACGAAAATTAGTTTGAGCTCGATATAATGAGTACTTTTTTTTTTAGTACGTCATAAATACACTATTATTGAAACTTCGATCAAAGTTACAACGAACTACAAGAACTATGTGTACTATGTATATTATGTTACTTGCAACAACGGAACCCTTCATGGGCGAGTCCAACTCGCACTTGGCCACTTTATTATTTTTTTATTGTAAAAAACTCTGATCTTTTTTTAAAATTCTATTCGGTTATTGTGCTTGTTCTTGATTGTACCCACACGTCAATATTTTTTTTGTTGTAGTTATTAGTTTCTTAACTTCAGTGAGCGGCGTCGAAAATGTCCTTTTTTCGTTTTCTGGCACTAGGTGCCCTCTTAAATTATATATCATCCAGCCAGCGTAGTAAATTACAGCCTTGAGTCAAGGGGTTTTTGAGAGAAAACCATAAGTCCCAGCTTTGAGAACTTTAAGTATTGTAAAAGTAAACTCAATTTTCTGTGTTTGAGTGTCTTTGACGTCACAAAAGGATAATATATGTATTAATTAATCTCTCAGATATGTATATAAAAAGTGTGTGCGCAAGACCGCACACACTTGAATGAAAATTGGCAAAAGTGAAAACTACAATAAGAAATAACTATTAAAAATTAATGAATAATTTCATAATTGAAAATAAAAATGATTATATATAAATTGAACATAGTAAACACAGCGACACGATAGTGACAATTGCGGCTGTAGAACTGGTATCCTTGGAAAAGTTTTTTTTTTAAGTTAGTGACAGCACAGAGAGCAGAGGCAGTAGTAAACTATCTTTCTCGTTCTGGCACGCACGGTGGTCCCGAGTTTACCCGAACATTTGTTTCATTGCCGAACATGACGCTGTTTCATTCTCATCCAAACATATGTGTGTGGTGGGCCAAGAGAAGTATTCGGTTAAAAAAAAATAAACCACCCGCCGAGACGTAAGATGGTGTCTCTTTACCCTGTGATTTCTCTGGAAAGATTGCCCTTCAAACTATAACACAGTAATGCATTACTACAACTCATTAATGCAATTCACAAATAATTTATGCAATTCGCAAATTATTAATGCAATTCACAAATAATTATATGACCTTGTACATCGAGTTTTGTACTACACAGTCCGTTTTGTAACCTAACCCTTAACCAGCCACGAGCAAGTTCGCTGAATAAATATCAATCGAGCACACAAACGGGACGATAATGGGTTCCGTACCGTAATTTAGGGTTAGCGATCGGCAATAGAATTGCAAACCTCGATCTTTGCCGAATGACCGCTCTGTGGAGGATACTGGCCGGGGTACACTGGGGACGATCATAAAACATGCACTAAATCTAAAATGTACATTGATTAGAGAACCTCCTGCTTACTCCTTTTGTTTTTGAAGTGAAAACGTGCGTCACGCTCGGGAATGATAAGATATTTTCGGATGAACTCGAGACCATGGCCATTGACCATCTAGAAATGGGTCAGCATTTCCTATTGGCTATCTAGAAACGCGTCAGCATTTCTAGATGGCCATGCTTATGGCCACGCCCTCCGGTTTCACCCGCGTAGTTTCTAAAGTAAGCTATCAAATTCTGAGATATAAGTTTTCACTTCCATCGGCAGGTATTATAACTGCCCATTTTTTTTTTACATACTATACAAACCAGGTGGAGGACTCGAGGACTATAGTGTAGAGGGAGATGAGGGAATGCGAGTTTTGCGATGACGATGTTATAGGTAGAGCTAAGTGGAGAAGAAAAAGCTGGAAGGCTGACCTTACCACCATATGTGGCTAAGTGGAGAAGAAAAAGCTGGAAGGCTGACCTTACCACCATATGTGGCTAAGTGGAGAAGAAAAAGCTGGAAGGCTGACCTTACCACCATATGTGGCTAAGTGGAGAAGAAAAAGCTGGAAGGCTGACCTTACCACCATATGTGGCTAAGTGGAGAAGAAAAAGCTGGAAGGCTGACCTTACCACCATATGTGGCTAAGTGGAGAAGAAAAAGCTGGAAGGCTGACCTTACCACCATATGTGATATATAGCCAGGAAATGAGAGAGATAGTAAAGTGACGAGACGAGCGGGACTTGTGCCTGATGGCAAGCAACATGCTTGCCCATAACAGCACAGTGTTACTGTGCTATTATGGGTACAGTATTGGAACATGAATAGTCCAAATCATTACCTAGCACCACGCTGCGCTCGTCACCCGGAGATATATGGTGTTTTATCTCTTAGCCCAGTCATTACTTTTGTAGTAGTCTCTTGGCAGAGTCCGCCACGGGAAGTGCCACACCTTTGCTAGTCATCCTACTGCCAAGCAGTGAAAACACGTGTTACGGTTTGAAGGGCAATGTTTCCAGTGAAAGTACAGGGCGTTTAGATAAATTAGATGTATATATCTCTCTCTCCTTGCGAGAGAAGACCCCGAGTCCCAAAAGTGAGAACATTTAGTGGGCTGTCTATGCTTCATACTTTATCTGGGTGACGAGCGCAGTGCAGTGCCAGATAATGATTTGTGAAGTTCCAATAGCTGCGTGTCACTGTGCTGTTATGGGCAGGCATGTTGCATACCATCAGGCACATACTCTACTCATCTCGTCACCCTATATTATAAATAAGTTAAAAAAAAGAAACCGAATCACTTTCGATGTGTGTTGCTTCCTCAGTCGGACTCTGAAAAGAGTGAACAATATTCAATAGTGCAGACTGCATCCGAACCTACAATATCAAGTTTGTGAGATCGAAACTCTTCACCACTGGCCCACCACGATTTTAAAATTTCGCCGAAACAATCCTTAGCAACAGAACAATGAGAAAAAAATATACAAATCCTTCAAAAACTTCCCTTTGTTTTGGCTAAGATGAATGTATATTCGATTCCCTGTTAATATGGGGTGATCGATTGCTTCGCGAAGTTTTAAAAGCATCTTATATAACTTTTATACAGCTTTTTAACTTTACTCGTGTTTCCGATAAATACTTTGTGATAGATTACTCCCGAACTTCCTGTTAATGAACTGATAAAGAAGAACTGAGTTTATTGACTTTTTCTGTGTATAAATATATCGCTTTCAGTTGCTACTCAAGATTTATCGCCATATCTGTATCTGTACTGATATTATAAAGCTAAAAAGTTTAGTTGTTTGAATGCGCTAATCTCGGGAATGACTGGACCGATTTCAATAATTCTTTCGCAGTTGGATTCAATTCAATTCATTTATTCGAAACACTATTCGAACATTCATAAGAACACTTGGTAACGTCATTAACAAAAAGGCAAAGAATCCGTGTACATAAGAAGATGAAATAACAATGTCAAAGTGAATAAAGCGGCTGTAAAGGAGGCTCGTCAATCAAAAGCAGCTGTAAAAAGGCTTTGTCAAAGACAAAATAACAAATAATTAATACATACAGTATACAGATACTAAGTACTTACCTACATGAGTACAAACAATGTTACATCAAAAGTTTTATAAATATTTTTGTTATTTATACTTAATTTAATTAAAGTGACATATCTCATATTTTGTCAATTTAGTGATTAATTAACTAATATTGACTAAAATTAAAAAATAACGTACTTATATTCAACTTTAGATAATAGCGTAGAATACATATTATCTTAATATTTCTTAATATATATAAATCCCTGTCACGATGTTTGTCCGCGATGGATTCCTAAACTACTTAACCGATTTTAAATTAAATTGGCACACCGTGAGCAGTCTGGTCCAACTTGAGAGATAGGATAGTTTTTATTTCAATATTTTAAATGACAATATCCGAGCGCAGCCGGAATGGGCCGCTAGTGTTATAATAATTTTGTAATACACTGCGATCAATGTACATCTTTGTTACCATAGGAAGGAACTAGGCACCAAGATACGGGGTTTTAACACCCAGTTTGGTGGATAGAGTAACACGACAACATAAATGTACTATTTTGACGTGACAACGTCTTATAATTCGATGAAGGCGGCTGCACGCCCGCAAAACATGACGTCATGTGCCGTTAACGCCGTTACCTCGCCGCATGACGTCATGCGGCGTTACCTCGCTCTAAGGCGTAGTTGAAGTTGTCACGTTCAACTATCGTCAGTAAACCGACTTTTCAGACATCCATTTTTTTTAATTTATTTGTATTATATTACAAGTACCACGAGCGAAGCCGGAGCGGGCCGCTAGTTCCGTTAGTTATAGGTATAGTTAGTTATGCTAAGGCTTTCCCGAGGCAAAAATATTATCTATACTAATATTATAAAGCTGAAGAGTTTGTTTGTTTGAACGCAAGGATCTCGGGAACTACTGGTCCGAATTTAAAGATTCTTTCTTTGTTGGATAGTCCATTTATCGAGGAAGGCTATAGGCTATTTAACATTACGCTACTATCAACAGGAGCTGAGCATGAATGAAAAATGTAACAAAAACGGGGAAAAAATATTGCTTTTTGAGAGCTTTCGTTGCGTGACAGCATGTGTCTATCTTTTAAAAGGTTGCGTCATTAGAATCTAAGGTAACCGAATTTGTTCTAGATTTGAATTGGTACGACCAATTTTCGATAGATGGCGTAGCAACGCGCGCACGGATCAGCCAGTTTAATAATAACTAGGTTTTGGAATGCATTGCCCGATTGGATTTTTCCCGATAGTTTCAATCTTGGTGTTTTCGAATTGAGAGTGTGAATCGGTTTGATCTAGGTAAGCATGTTCCATCGAAGACCGCATCGTCGCTTAACTGTTGCTTCGCGTTGCGTCGCTTAACGCTTGTATGGCATTTTACTACATTTCATGGCATTGCATGTACAATTTATGCTTGGCGACGAACAACATCGTAGTGGTAGGACTCTTTACAGAGTCCGCCTGGGGAAGGACCACACCTTTGCCAGTTATTCTGCCGCCAAGCAGTAATGTTAAAAAATTACTGTGTTCCGGTTTGAAAGGCAATGTTGCCAGTGAAATTACAGGGTATAAAGATAAAATATCTTACTAGCAGCACCCCGCGGTGTTACCCGCGAAGTTCCCGTTGTTCCCGTTGTTTTTTCGGGATAAAAAGTAGGCTATGTGTTTTTCCAGACTATAATCTATCTGTGTTCCAAACTTCAGCCCGATCCGTTCATACGTTAGGACGTGATTGAGCAACAAACATCCAAACATCCATACATTGACATTTATAATATTAGTAGGATAGGATATCTCTGGGTGACGATCGTAGTGTAGTGCTAGGTAATAATTTGGCCTCTTTCTGTTCCAATAGCTGCGTGTCATTGTGCTGTTATGTGGCAGGCATGTTGCTTACTATGAGGCGCATGTCCTGCTTGCCTCATCAGTCTATACTATAAAAAAAAAACATAAAAACTGCATGCATTAGAAGACTTGCAATGTCTCGCCAGTATACATATTTGGTTGAGTATACCACAGACTTATTTTTTATCTCGAAGGATAGTTAACCCTTCTTTTACGAGGTCGCACCTAAACAGAAACTGCCCTTTTTACGCCACCTGTTATTTGAATTAACCGTGTTTGGGCCAACAGGTACGTAAAAACGGACTAAGTAGGCCGTCAAATTTATTAAGGTTGGAGGGAAAATATTGTCTGCTTGAAGGAAGAAAATTAAAAAATGAATGTGTTCAATATACATATATTTATGTATGGCTTTTTTTTTTTTAACTTTTATAGGCTTACACTTGACCGCCATCTCGCCTGATGTTAAGCGACGATGCGGTCTACGATGGAGCGTGTTTACATAGAAGAAACCGATTCACTCTCGACTTGAAGACACAAAGATTGTAACCAACAGGGAAAACTCACTCAGGCGACGCATTCCACAGCCTAGACGTTCTTATCACAAAAGTAGAGTCAAATCTCTTCGTTCGCGTCTTTGGAACATCAACCATGAAACGATGTCGCTTTCTCGAGCTACGAGCATTCCGATAGAAAAAAGGGCAAGGTGGTATTATTAGATCATGTAAATCAGTCGCACACTCTCCGAAGTGTATCCGATAAAAAACCGAATGGCTAGCAACTTTTCGGCGATGTTCAAGACTTTGTAGTCTTTTTCGCACAAGAGTGTCGTTGCCTATGAGCCTTTTGGCACGTCTCTCGATCGATTCCAAGGCCTCCAGCTGATACTTAGCCGAACCATCCCAAAGATGCGAACAGTACTCCATACAAGAACGAATTTGAGCTTGATATAACGTGAGCAACTGCTTAGACTTGAAGTACTTTCGCACCTTTGAGAGGACACCTAGCTTTTTGGCAGCTAATTTAGCCTTGGACTCGATATAAGAACCAAAGTTGAGCGTAGATGTTAATGTAACGCCCAAAAGCTCAAGACGGTCAGAAATCGGCACGGATACACCTCTAAAAGTTGGAGTCAGTTGGAATAGACTCCTTTTAGCTTTAAATATACTTTGAATCTATCTAGTTTCCTTATGAATCAAAGGTTATCTGGAAGAGATGGCCTTTAGCGATAAGATCGCCTTTTGTGCCCATTATATTTGGTTTGGTTATTTTATGTGTTTCTTATTGTCAACTTTGTTTGTGGTGCCAATAAAGTTAGTGTTTTGTATTGTAATTCATATGATTGAAATGTTGTCGAGTTACGGCTAGTTTAGTCGAGAGAGCGGTGCCTGCCTTTCGACCCCTGGTTCGAATCCCACGCACACCACTGTATTTTCGAAGTCATGTGCGTAATGCAGCTAACTTGGAATAAAAACGGTGCAAGAAAACTTTGTGAGGAAACCAGAATGTTCTAATAGATAAAAGCAACTTTAAATCAATTTTAGATATTACTAGCTGTGCCCCGCGGTTTCACCCGCGTCTATTTGAGGAAAATCCATACTAAAATATCCATTGCTGGCCACTTTATTACGTTTTACGGAACCCTAAAAATACGTAAATAAGCAACAATGCATTGTTGTAGAACAAATTTGATTACTTCAAAGGACACAAACTTCAAATGTAGACACGCGCCGTCACAGACTTCAGCGACCAAAGAGAATTTAAATTCACGGAACTAAAGCTCTCGAAGAGAAATATTTTTCCCCGTTTTCTTTACATTCTTCACTCATACTCCGTACTTATTGATAGTAGCGTAATGTTATATACCCCATAGCCTTCCTCGATAAATGGAGTATCCAACAGAAAAATAATCTTTCGTATCGGTCCAGTAGTTTCCGATATCCTAGCGCTCAAACAAACAAACAAACAAACTCTTCAGCTTTATAATATTAATATATAGTATAGATTAGTATAGATTTAAAAAGGGTTACGGCTATACGGGTTCGTTCATGAGCGGTCCGAAGGGGGGGGGGGGGGGGGAGATCACAGGGGACATGACTCGCCCCCCAAAATCGTATACATTAAATAAAAAATGTAAAAAAAAACAAAATATCTAATAGTACATAGACTATTTTTTAACGCGGAAAAACAACTGGAACGGCAGCTACGCTGGTAAAATCGTAAAATCGTCGGGCGCTATTAGTAAAGTCTTTTTTACTTGATTTATTGTATTTCTTCTTGTAACCCCAAAATCCGAGGCTATGTAATGGTGATCCCCTCCAAAATTCGTTACGGATTTTAATGTATAAGGTAAAAAAAACATGTGGGTTTTTATTAGCATTTTCTTTGATGTCATATTTCACGTCAAAAGAACTTTTGAGGAATAAAAGGGAAATTACCTGGTTTGCAGCCATTATGTAAAAGATATTGTTCGAAGCAAAGTTTTTACACGATACGCTTTGTGTTGTAATTTTCAGTCTAGGTATCTCCATTTGTCGTTTACTTAACTTAACTTATGCTTTTTGTTCACCTAAAAAAGTAGACACAGTACCTATATAATATACAGCTCAAGGAAAGGATTCGGTGACGATTACGCCAGTTCAATTATTTTTGTACACACAAAAAGTGCTTAAAGTGGGTAGAAGTTTTCACTAGGTCTTGGGTAAAACTATAAAGTCGAAAATCTGTCGATGTCGTCAACAGCACGCTCCACTCGCAATATACCCCCGAGTGCTCATATCAGAGCACTTGTCTCGTTACATGTGTTTCATTCGGCACAATATGGACCCTCAGACGGATAGAGGGTCCTTAAGACCCCGATCGAGCTGTTCGTGCGTAAGGGGCCTCCGGGACCCGGATTTGAAGGGTTATGGCGTCGCGGTAGTAACAGTAAGGACGGTACGTGAAATATGGAACCTGGCTTCATTAGAGGTGTTTCTACGGCAATACCTTATTTTTTGTATGTTTTTATATGTATGTACATATGTTACGCGACAGCTCCGCCAATTGTGAATCAATTTTGATCTTTATTTTTTTGTATGTTCAGAAGTGGTCCCATATAATTTCATCGAAATCGGTGCAGTGTTTTTTTAATATGAACAAAAACTAAAATTAACTTTCATGTGATGACTTAGTGATGGCTTCTTATGAGGAGTCTGAATTTAATTTTTAAGTTGAAGCTGGTTTTTGTTTTTTCGGAATAAATACATTATTACATTTTTTGTTTTTAAATTGAAGTGCAAGAAACAGTTAATTTTCGTATCAGATGATACGAAAATTAACTGTTTCTTCTTCACTCTGTTTCGTTTTTGTGGGTTTCCCGCCACTAATGGTTGTCTGGAAGAAGCTATTAGCGATGAGGCCGCAATTCATGGCGCTAGATAGAAGGCGCATTTACAACTACATACATAGATATAACATCTGGCTCCCATAGCACATTACAAGCTTTACTTAGTTTGTGATTAGACAGTATCTATCAGATATATAGATAACTCTTTATTCACACTCTAGAGTCACATAAAAATAAATATTACAGTACAACGCTTAGGAACTAGCGCCACAAATGGCGGCCTTATTCCTGAGAGCCAATTCTTCCAGGCAACCAGCTCACCACACAGACCAGTGTTGTGTGTGAAATGTCCACCAATATTTATTTTATTATGTTTTTTGACCAGATATAGATCTATCTGTTTATCACAATACAATCAGTATGAAGTTAAATCAGACAGTCCATACTGCAATCACAGCTCATATTGTTATGTTCTTGTAGGTAATAAGGCGAAGCGCAAATTGTAGGCAAGGGTGACGTGCGGTTGATAGATAGCTTTAATAACATAAACATATGAATATATACGACGTGCTGTGTGTTCGGGGAATTGATGTTTCCGGTGTGATGGAACCAGCCATTTTCATGTTACCGCAAACACGACACTTCCGGCTACCCTGTCACAAGACAACTCATAATCATGTCTTTGGGATGATTACGTTGAAATATGAACAAAAGGTTTGATTAAATGTATAAGACTCTTTAGTCTGATACAAACATACATTTTACAGTAAATATATTCACTTAAGGGATAGATAGGATTGGCGGCATTATCGTTAAAATCGACATGTACCAGGCAACCCTGGAATAGAAAAGGATAACAAAATATAGGAGAACGGAATTTCAGAAACAAAGTAAATAGATGCTTACTAAAACAGAATAGACTGATACCTAAAGGATTCTACCGCCAAGCAGTAATGTGCAAAAATTACTGTGTTCCGGTTTGAAGGGCAATGATTCCAGAGAAATTACAGGGCTTAGAGACATAATATCTTAGACCTCTGGGTGACGAGCGCAGTGCAGTGCTAGGTAATGATTTGGACTATCATGTTCCAATAGCTGCGTGTTACTGTGCTGTTATGTGGCAGGCATGTTGCTTACCATCAGGCACATGACCTGCTCGTCTCGTCACGCTGTGCTATAAAAAAAAAAAAACCTTTATTAACTTACATAAATAAATAAATAATAAATAAATATTGGTGGACAATTCACACACAACACCATCTGACCCCAAAGTAAGCAAAGCTTGTATGATGGCGGCCAGATAGCTGATATAATACTTATATAGTTTTAAATACATACTTGTTATACATAGAAACTAGAAACACCCAGACACAGTGCAAACATTTGAATTCATCACACAAATATTTGCACTGGGTGGGGATCGAACCCACGACCCTCGGCTTCGCAGGCAGAGCTACTACCCAATAAGCCACAAGGCCAGTCGTATAAAGATACCTGCCAATAATGGATGTTTTTCATGTATACTAATACATTATTTAAAATTAGTATGTAAAACGGAGCGAAGTAAGTAAGAAACAGCAATTATAGTTGTAAGTGAACTGTGTAGATATGTTATATGTCAGAGAACCATTATTTATCATCGACATCAGTGCAATATAATATACAAGGGCATATTATTGGTCCTTTAGATGCTAGGTTTACTCGTAAATGAAAACCATCGTAGTTTCGTAATTTTTTTGTATTGTAGTTTCCACAATCAAGTTTCAATTAAAATTAAATAGCGAATTCACGTGATATTCTAGTAGCCACCTCAACACATAAATCTAAGTTTCAATTGAGTTTCACGTGCACATATAAACCGTATAACGATTTGTGACAAGCGAATTAATCGACAATGTCTGACAAAGTGAGAATCCGCGCTTCGACAATAAAACTATCGTTTTAATCGATAGCACTTTGTATTGTCTATTCTTGCTATAGACATCACTTAAGTTGTATTAAGATATAGACATGACTGTTAATTTTATTTTATAGTCCACGCTAAGACCAAAACTGCATTTTTTGTAGTTGTATTTAAGTACTTCAATTAGTACCATTTTACCAAACAATATTAATGATAATGAATAATTAGTTTACTAAACTAGTATTATAAATGTGAAATTTTGAATGTTTGTTACTCAATCACGTCGGGACTTCTGAACGGATCGGCTTTAAATTCGAAACAAAGTCTGAACAAAGCCTGGAATTACACATAGGCTACTTTTTAATTTGGGAATAATACCTACGGGTGATTGAGCAACAATTATCCACATGTTGGCGTTTATAATATTAGTAGGATGTACCTACTGATTAATAGATCAACAGAGTCTAAAAAAGTGTCTGGTGTAGTCAACTGAGTCTAAAAAAAGAGTCTTGTGTAGTCTACTGAGTCTAAAAAAAGAGTATTTTTGTAGTCTACTGAGTCTAAAAAAGAGTCTTGTGTAGTCTACTGAGTCTAAAAAAGAGTCTTGTGTAGTCAACTGAGTCTAAAAAAAGAGTATTTTTGTAGTCTACTGAGTCTGAAAAAGAGTCTTGTGTAGTCAACTGAGTCTAAAAAAAGAGCATATTTGTAGTCTACTGAGTCTAAAAAAGAGTCTTGTGTAGTCTACTGAGTGTACAAAAATAACCTTCTTCAGTCTACTGAGTTTAAAATGATCTATCTGCTTTTCAATAAAAGTCTTAGTTTATGTAATTCAAAACTCTTTTTGAGAGTTTCATTCTATTCTTTCCGAAGCCTACGTTAACCCTGCGTCACATTTGGCTCGTCAACGACCAAAATAGCCGATTGAGTGGTGGCGACCGCGGTCGGGGTCGCGGTAAATCGCGAGAACAGTCGCGCCGCTGCACTCGCTGACGTGTGTTAATACCAAGTAGATCGCTATCTTAAACAAAGCGACAGTGTTTTTTTTACAAAGTGACAGCGTTTTTTTACAAAGCGACAGCTGAGCTGTTTCTGAAGTAATACTTTTTTTTGGCGCGTTAGGGTTATGCTGAGAGTAAATTTTTACGAAACGCGACTCTGACGAACAAGAACAAAATTAAAAAAATTGTTTTACCCCCGACTACCTCGGATTTGTAATCTGTACAACATTCTACTAGTCAAACCCTTTCATTTGATACCCATATTAAGATAAGCTTAAATACCCATAATATTATACACGTATTTATTTCTCTTCTTAAATCTAAGTTTTTACAATATTTATACATATAAAAGAACATAATAATAATTATTATTATTATTATAATGGGTATTTAAGCTTTAATATATGACACCGTAAAATTGTAAAAACCGTCAGATTTTAATCTTACGACATTATATCATAAACTTTCCCAGCCGTGAGATTATTTTCACACCCCACGAAAAATCTGTCGGTGGCGCGCCATTTTAGAAGTGTTCACTTCAAAAATAAGCTTTGTAACATTAGTATAGATACAACGTAATACACATACTGTTCTCAAACCGCATTCCAATATTTTACTAAAGCCATTACACATGTGCACTTTACGAGCACTATCTGCGGATAAAACAGCAATACCTTTTATATAACTCTTATTATAGCCGTTATATAACTGTTCAAATATTTATCACCGCGTATCGTTGGTCCATTTGTAAACTATAGTCCTCGCACTTTTCAGGAACGCAGAAAAGCGGCGCCACTATCTCATACCCTGTACATTGTATTTGAAAAGTGTTTTGTGAAAGTTTAGTACAACATTTTTGGCTCCTGACTTCAGTGTTGACGTAGACATCGTAGCTATTGCATAGTCACTGCAAATGGAGGTGTTTTATTCAGTAATGGTCACACACAGGTGAAATAGGTAACCTAAGCGAGTTTGGTAAGTATATGTATGGAGGGTTAAGGAAAGGAGTGTCATCTGTGTATCATGAAAGAAAGTGTCTGTTCATATACGTTAAATTAGAGTGGCGCCACGTTATCATCCGGTTAAATTTTAATGACGACTATACACAGTTCACGAAGTAAAATCACTCTAGCTACAGGTTTTCTCTTAATAATTATTTAAGGTTATATTCACGACATTATTTTGTACTACGCAAGTAGTTGAAATTTTCTTTAAGTAATTATTTTAGTCTACAATCATATTTTTTAATCCTAAATTCGTTTGCAATTGCTACATTCACGCCACACCCTTTGTCTACACCAGCGCCATTGGGGCCGATTTTTGAACTGTTATTTTAGACCATACAGCGGAAGTCTTTTTTAAATTTACTACCCAAATGAGATGACACTCCTTACCTTTATTCTCCATAGTATATGGTATTCTTCGAGTAAGCTTTCGGTAAGCCGTAGTGATTTAGTGCGTTGTCGGAAAGTGCGATTCAAAAGCGTGAGGTTGTAGGTTCAAATTCCGTCCGCACTCTTAGTATTTCTATAAACTTAGATGTACAAGTATCTAGGACAAGGACCTCCGATAGAAGTGAAAATTTATAACTTAGAATTTTAGTATTACACAACACTTATGTTGCATAATACATCACTTGTAAAACTGCAAATATACTGCTATTATTAAACATGTCGGTGATGCGAGTTTACAAGATTTCACCTACTCAAAAAAGGTCTAACGCGCACGTCACGCTCCGCTGCTCTGATTCTATGCTGCTACATTACTCTACCGCCAAGGAGTAATGTGAAAACATCGCTGCGTTAAAAATCTTATATCTCTGAGTGACGAGCGCAGCGCAGTGCAGTGCTAGGTAGTGATTTGGACTCTTCATGTTCCAATAGCTGACTGTGTCACTGTCCCGTTATGTTCAGGCTTGTTCACTATCAGGCATATGTCCTGTTTGTCTCGTCAATCTATACTATAAAAAACTGAATGTTGGTGATTCGAACCTATAAGTTTTTACCTAAAACTTCTCATCGCAGCTAAAGAATAAGTTTTCACTTCAAAAATCAAAAACAAACCTTTCTATTCCCAACTGTGAGTCTACAAAGTGGGCTGTTTGTGCTATAGAATTAAGGGGTTAAAGTAATATATCTACCTGCCCTAAGAACCGTAGATCTACGTGTTTTCAATGATTCTAACTGCGTTACAATATGTTACCGTCGATTTCAACGACCACTTACAACCTGTTACAAATAGGGGGTAGTAAAGACGATGTACCCCACTGTTCACTAGTGAAACTCTAGTAAGGCTATCGATAGATTTAAAAGATTTTTGTAACCATTTTAACTTAGTAAGAAATTTCGCTGTAAAAGAGTTTATATTTATAACAAGAACAAAATCAAATATTTTGATTTACCCCTCAATTACCTCGACTATCTTGGATTTGTAATTTGTACAACATTCTACTAGTCAAGGCCTATCATTTGATACCCATATTGAGGGAGCTTGTGAAAAAAAATGTTGTCCGCCATTTTATGGAGGCGGCCATCTTGAATCAATGTTCACCAGACATAGCTAAGAACCACCACACGGAATAGCGAAAAAATCGCATCGAAATCGGTCCATCCGTTTGAGCTCTACGGTGCCACAGACAGACACACATACAGACAGACAGACAGACATCGACGTCAACCTTATAACACCCGTTTTTGGTCGGAGGTTAAAAATGAACAAATTTATATTATCGGTAGAAACTAGGGTGTATAGATAGATACACTGTTTATTGCATATCATTTATACATTTAAACATTGGATGTTTACTGATGACTGAAGATGTCCTAATGTATCATCTGGTCTCTGGTCTTTCTTGAATAAAAAAAAACAAATAAATTACTTTTGTAGTTTACAACATAATCATGTAAGTACTATGTTTATTAATATTTCTTAATGTTCATAATTCCTTTTTTTTGGTTACAGGTACGTTCAAATATAGTCCTGTTGCGAGATCACGACAAATTAAAGGTAAATTATTTCGTACACACATTCATTGCAGGATACTTACCGTGGTAACGTGGTGGATCAAGTAATCAAGTTCCCGGTATTTTTATGCAGTTCCGTGCATAAAGTTCATGTAATTGATACTAAATGATACTATGGTATATGAAGTTTTCATTGTAAAGTTCTCAATAAATGAAAGGTCTAGTATGTAGCGAATGTAAAAACGAAATTGAAAGTAACAATAAAATGATAATAATTATACAATGTGTTTTTAAAATACACATACAATTTCTTTGGTGCCTTACGTAAATATAGGATTATATCCTATTTCCTACAAATATTTTAAATGCGAAACTTTGGATGTTTGGTACTTAATCACGTCGGATCTACGGGTAGGTATTTCTCAAATATCGAAATGGCTTTTTGTTTTTAGAATACTAAAGACTATAGTATGACAACTTCAACAACCGTGACAACTTTAAACAATGCTTAATTAAAGTATCGATATAATCTTAGTTCGATTAGCCATCCCTACGTTGCAATTCGAAGACAAGACTGTTTGATGAACCGAAGTAGTTTAGGTGAGGGCAAGTAGAATATACCTACTATTCGGCACGAACTGTAGTGCCCGGGTTCTCAAATTGTTTGCGGTCTCAAACTCCTTGGGGTCTATCGCCCGACTCAAATGGTATTGGAATTGATATTGATTTCTCTTTATTTTCGCTTGGATCCTTCAAGGGTCGGTCTGTGTTCTGTGGTGCATGCATGAAAATTTAAAAATTATTGAATAATATGTATAGATTATAGAGGTAGGAGCACAAAGAGTCCTACTACTACAATAAGTTATGTACGAGCATGTAGTTATCATTTCGATCTTCAACTTTATCCAGATAAATTCCAAAGCTAAGAGACAAATTATCTTGTATCTCTGGAATAAATAAGAGATAAATCGTGAAAATAAATTAATTTATGGTATTGTTAAAGAGCGTTTACCCGTGGAGTTCTCGTTCCCGTAATTTTCCGATTAAAATATAACATAGCCTGTGTTCTTCCAGATTATAACCTAAAAAAATGTGTTTTATATTCCAGCCTAATCCGTTCATACGGTACGACGTGATTCAGCAACAAATATCCAAACATTGACATTTATAATATTAGTAGGATAATGCAACAAGGTGCAATTTTCGATATTCTTGTAATTAGTGTAATTTTTATAGTCTGTAACCAAAGTTTGAGCATCACTGTTGCAGCCGCTACGTGCCAATGGGGCGTCATTTGTATCTGGGAAGTGGGTATTTTTTATAGGCAAGGTTGATGCGAAATGGTCGAAGATGTAGCAAGGTGGCTTCCGGGTTGCTAATAAATTGCTTTATTTGGTTTGATTGAATGGAAGTTTTTAAAATTTTTGTAGGGGCAAAAATGTAGTGACCAACTTTTCAAGTTTGGCCAGATTTGTCTCGGTTTCGTCAATAAAAAAGGCTATTCGGTAATTACGAATTTGTACAGATTTTCAATGTTAATTGACAAATGTTTTTTTGCCGTCTCTGTCATAAATTTTGCTATATTTTCTACGATGAAATTTATATAATAATAATAATAATAGAATCCATGGAATGCTAAGAAGTACGTCTCAAACAAAAATGACAGCCCGGAGAGACGGGATGACGCTGGAAAGACAGATGGCTGGTGGAAAAGACATCTGACGGATGGAAAGACATCTGACTGCTGGAAAGACAGTCGAGGGTGAAGGCCTAGCAAGCCAAGCCCGGGAAATGAATCCGCTAAAAGTCCGAAAAAGAGAAATACCCCTGGGACAGTCCGAGAGGGGGGGCGGAAGATCTGTCCACCGGTTGATAATAACGACGACCCTGGCGCGAATACGGAATTGAGATGCCCTACGTGCGGGAAAATTTACAAGAGACGAGCCTGGTACATAAAGCACTTAAAGACACATGATGGTGTTGAAGCACGACAGCCGTCGGTCAGTCCTTTGACAAACACTATGGATAGAGTTGACCCTCATATATCCCAAGGTGAACCATCGAGTGAAAACTACCAGGAGTCCATTGTCATCAGGACACGTCTTGGCATACCCAGCCTAAAAAATTCCACCTGGAAAGTTCATGACGAAAACTTGGCTATATTGTTAGAACATCCTGGTACAAAACAAGACCCAAACAGCCAAGTAGAAACTTTTCAGGACACCATCTATACATACTTCTCTGAGCACTATCCACCATCAACTTATTATGCTCGAAATAACAAGGAAAATACGTTCAAAATGAAATTGCGGAGGAAGAAAAGAGAACTAATAAAACGTCTTCGTGTAGCTAAAACCATGGGCGACAACCATCTAAGTCACCAACTGTCCAGGGCTCTAAGATCAATCCTTAAATTAATACAAGGAATATCGTTACAAATCAGTAAAAATCGTGATAATCTTTACAGAGCTAAACACGAAGTAGACTTTGATAAAAACCCTTTTCAATACTCGAAAAATATTTTCAGAGAACAAAATGGAAAGCTTATCTTGACTAATGAGCAAATTTACGATCACTTTAAAAGCACATACGAAGTGCCTAAACGCGGGAGCTCGTACGTAGTACCAAACATCCAAAGACCTATTGATCCTCTAACAAACTTTCAAAGCACTCCACCTACTGAAGAGGAAGTAAACTATCAAATTAAGAAGAAAACTACAAAATCAGCCCCAGGCCCTGATGGCATTCCCTACATAGTGTATAAAAAGTGTCCATCAGTTCGTAAACATATCTTAAATATATTCAGTAAGATCTGGTCAGGAAAGCAAATCCCAAAATCATTTGGAAGAGCAATTTTTGTCCTGATTCCTAAAATGCAAGAAGTAACTCATCCAAAAGACACCAGACCGATAGCCCTAACCAATACAATTTCTAAAATTTTTTTCAGTATATTGCAAACAAAAATGACCACATTTATGGCTAGCAATAGGTATTTCAGGCCCAACCACCAGAAAGGCTTCTTGCCTGGTATTTCTGGATGCCTGGAACACAATACATTACTAGCGGAAAGTTTGAAAGATGCCAGAACACATGAGAGACAAATAACAGTCTGCTGGATAGACCTAGAGAACGCATTTGGTTCCGTGCAGCATGAACTTATGTTATTTGCCCTAAAATGGTATAACTTTCCTGCTGTAATTATTGACATAATTAATTCATATTATAATCACTTAAAATTCGTTATAGCAGTAAACAAAGAATACTCAAAACCACTTAAATATAATGTGGGACTATTCCAAGGGTGCTGCTTATCACCAATAGTATTTAATATAGTTATAAATATTCTAGTAGATAAATTAATATCCCGTGAGAAAAAATGGGGCTACCGGTTTAAAATCAACAATAAGTACACTGAGTCAATTTTAGCCTTTGCGGACGACCTTGCAATACTTACACGAAATCCCAAACAGTGTCAAGAATTGTTGAATGATGTTGATGAGTTCTGTACATGGACGGAGGGAATGAGGGCAAAACCAAGTAAATGTCATTGTTTATGTCTGGGTAGACGAAATACCAAATATACTTCTTACGATCCGGGACTCTCCATAAGTGGCCAAAGAGTTGCCACAATTGCAGAGGCAGTGCCTTTCAAATTTCTTGGTAGAAAGATAGACTACAAAGGACGTACACCATCATTAGAGGTAGTTGTTGGAAATTTCATGAATGACCTCAATAAGGTAGACCAACAGCCTATCAGCAATATCAAAAAAGCATGGATATATGACAACTATCTCACATCACGTCTCACTTGGCCTTTCCTAGTATATGACATCGGTAAAACCCTCCTCGCAAAACTAGATGCTAATGTCATAAAGATATTGAAGTCATGGTTTGGATTGGCACATCCGGCTGATCCCTCTACTCTATTTAGGGATCACAATAGTTTTGGCCTGAAACTAAAAAAACCATCCGAACTCTACAAACACCTAAGAGTTACAAAAACGCATGTTTTGGGAAAGTCGAAAGACGAATTAATCGCATCTCTCCCAAAAGACAAAAGCGCTTCGGACCTTGAATCTAGACTTCAATTCCACAAACAATTTATGGCAGGCGCGCAAGTAAATACAGCTGGGTTGGGTGCGAGAAAGAAAAGGGAAGACCGAGACATGGTAAAAACCTTTCTACAACAAGACGAAAATGATAGTTACAAAGTGCACGCTATGAATTTAGAAATGCAAAGTGAGTGGTTAACCATAGGTGAGTTTTGTATCCCATTAGCTCTAAAGTGGCGCACCTTGCTATATGACTGGTCTCCTGCCTTATTAAAATTTTATCTGAACGCTTTCCAAATGACCCTCCCTGACCAGAGTAACTTGGTAAGGTGGGGAAAAGCCTCTGAAAAATGTTGCTATACTTGTAGTGAGGCGATATGTACAGCAAGGCACATATTGGTGGGTTGCAAGGTGCTCCTTAATAGGGGTCATTACTCTCAGCGCCATGACAGAGTACTTGAAATCATACGTGAAGCCGTAAGCCTTTCGGTAGCTAGAGCCCAAAAGGGATTGACGATAAACAAAAGACAAATTAACTTTGTAAAAGAGGGCTCAACTTCAAACTCCAAGAACAAGCCTTACTCAATCCTGGGTTCAGCACCTGATTGGACTATTTTAATGGACACGTATGAAAAGCACTACAAAATCCCAGAGGATGTGGGTGTTTCGTCATCCAGACCGGACATTTTCCTTTTTCTAGGGCTACGAAACGCATAGTCCTGGTAGAACTTACCGTACCGTGGGAAACTAATATACCTAAAGACCACGTGATGAAACAAAATAAGTATTACGACCTACAAAATGAATTAACAAAAAATGGCTATGTAGTTAATTTATACGCTGTAGAAGTAGGAGCGAGAGGTATACCAGCAAAATCTCTCTATAACCTGCTTAAAGACCTTGGATTGTCCAGAAGTGCAGTAAGTTCTATACTAGAACGAGTATCTAAAGCTGCACTAGTAGGATCATATCGGATTTGGCTGGGCAGGGAGAGAAATACGAGTAGTGAAGGTGAGTGTTGACGTACGTCAATATATAAGGGGCCCCTTTTAAACCTACGCCCGAGTCACAAGTCTCGGGGTCTACTCCAGATTTCTCTCTCTGCCACACGATGGACCCGGCACCCGCACGGTGAATCCATGGAATGCTAAGAAGTACGTCTCATTCACACAAATAATTTAGTATCCCACGAGAACCCTTTACGGGAGTTTTAACGGGATAAAAAGTAAGTATATGTGTGTTTTCCTAGTAATGTATTTACTTACTACCTTTTCAGCGGTTACAGAGACAAGTGGGGAAAAAACACACACTCACACACTAACTTTCGCCTTTACAATATCAGTGTGTTAAGGATGTGGAATGTCGCCACAATTTAATTAATATAAAGGTCGATTTCCAAACTAGGAGCTGAAATTTCAAACGGCCCGTCCTCACATAAGCATAGAGATTCTCAAACTTTCATTTGAAAAGTTTTAGTCACCAAATACTTGAAGAAACTCTGGAGACTGAAAGGCTAGCGACGCACGGTCCGGTGACTCGTCCCTCTTCAAATATCTGAGGACGTAAGGTTTAGTTCACGAGTATAAGGAAGCATATTCACGGTCCGAAAGTTCTGAAACTTAAATAGGTAATACTAACTGAAATGTTTTGCCATCTTTTTGAAATTATACTTCTTTTGACGCATTACTGAAAATTACAATCGTAAATTTCAAGTAAATTTCTTTAACGCAAGAAGTATTAACCTGATTATAGTTACAACGTTTACTAAAATGTTGACTAGGTAATTAGGGTTCCGTACCCAAAGGGTAAATACGGAACCCTATTACTGAGATTTGGCTCCGTCCGTCCGCTTGGTCCGTCCGTCTGTCACCAGGCTGTATCTCAAGAACGGTGATAGATAGACAGTTGAAATTTTCACAAATGATGTATTTCTATTGCCGCTATAACAACAAATACAATACAATACAAATAAAAATAAAATAAAAACATTATATATGGGGGGCTCCCATCCAACTAACTTAATTTTTGCTCGATTAGTCCGTACCAAATAAACTAGACGGCGCAACTAGTAAAAATAGAACGCGATATCGAATATATCGTCAGAATCATGAGCCAAAAATCAATATTTCAATAAAAATTTGGCCTGTCTGCGGAAATTGCGATGTATAAGAAATTTCGAATAAAGCCGAAGAGGTTTTCGCCGTTTATTTGTTAATGTTACGGAACCCTTCGTGCGGGAGTCCCACTCGCACTTGCACTTGGCCGGTTTTATTTTTCCTTACCGCACTAAAAGAAGAATAAAAAACTCCTGTTTAGGACCGATTCTTTCCCATATATTTTCTAGAAACGTATCTTCTAATATCCACAGTCACATATCTATGACTGGAATATGGTTTTTTTTTTTTTTTTTTTTTTTATTCAAAATTGCTACTCCACAGACTCTGGGGTCCGTGACTTTTGTCATTTCAAATCTTATTTATTTTTACATCTTTCTTGGATAATCAGAAGAAGAGGGAAATAAGGGGGGAGTTGGGAACATTTTAAACCTAATACTAGTTAGTGCTCGTCTGTTGAGCCTATCGCTACCGGTTGGGATTCCGCTAGTAATCGACTCGACATCGATTCTTTGCCTTATTGCCATTTGCCTAAGCCGCCTCCTCCCGGCCGAGAGCCTCCACTACGGCTGCATTTCTGTCCCTGATGGCCATCTGTAGGTTGAACTCTCGGATGGTCTTCGGTGATGCAGCCAACGCTCGCCGCACGAACCGACCGATGGCGTCGTCGGTGTCGTCAGCGTAGTACGTGAAAGTCCCCGTGTGCCGTGAGATTGCAACAACCGCATGGGGCACGCTCTCGTGCAGCTTCATGTTTGCCTTGGTTTTTATTGCGATTACCGACTCATATGTCAGTCCCTGAGCTTCATGGATGGTGAGGATACGTGACCCGGTGCCTGACCCATAACCCTGGTTTGTCAGGGTCTCCTTCTCCTCTTGAGTGTGAACTAAGAAGAGGGTGTTTGGTAGGGTGTTGGGTATTTGCGCTCCCTTGTACCTTTTCTGCTCTAGGGACTTTATACGGGGTGCTGAGGAGTACATACCTGAGTATATTTCCCTCAGCGCATATGCGACATCCATCGGATTGCGATGTGTGCAGAGCAACTCCTGGCTGATCTTTGTTACCAGGTTTGGGCGGTGATACCTCATTTCGAAGAGATTTTCCCTGTCGATATAAGGCAACTGATTGACGTCTCCGATGAGGACAATTTCACCAACATCAGACAGCCTTGAAGCCATCACAATGGCTCCAAAATGGTTCATGAGAGCTTCGTCCACCATGAGACGACTGAAACTTTCTCTTCCGAAACCATTTACCAGAGCAGAAGCCATGGTTCGCACTCTGGTTTTGACCAGGTTTCCGATACGGTGCGATAGCTTTTCTCTTAGATCTTTTGCTGCCTCAGTTGTTGTAGTGATAATGGCGTCCTTGTCCACATCAAAGTGTCTAATCACCTAATAACCCCTACCTATAATCTAATCACTGGAATATGGTAACATGTACAATCACAATTCGTTCCGATTCCCAAACTTGGCAGGCACATGAATGGCCCGCTTTATTGTTCCCGAGAGAGCCTTAATGCGCGTGAATGGGCTGACGAATTTATTAACTGTGAAGATAGCGCCTTAATTATTTGTTGGGTTTCTTGGACCCTACTCAAGGGGAAATAAACATTGAGATAATTATTTATTTTAAAATATTTCTTGTTCTTGGAGATTTATTTTGTTGTTAATGTTACAGATTTTTATTCATAAGTATTATGGTTGAGAAATTAAAGTGATCACTTCTTTAGGGGCTTAGGGTTGAGCAATTTTTGGGTGAACAAAAAGCATGGAACTCGCGTCATCGTCACCTAACGCTTTCCAAAAACATAAATATTTTGTTTCTTTTATTACAGAGTCTTTTGTGGTTTTTGCTAAGAAGTATTACATTATGTAAGCTATCCTATTCTAAGTTATAAGTTTTCACTATCCATTTCTTCGATTCCCACCCTAGACAAATGTATGTGTGATGATAATGTGTTCTATGTATTATAAGTATGTATTTAAAACTATATAAGTATTATATCAGCTATTTGGCCGCCATATTACAAGCTTTGCTTAGTTTGGGGTCACATGGTGTTGTGTGTGAATTGTCCACGAATATTTATTTATTTATTTATTACAAGTACATATACATATAAGCCCTTCAAAGTAGTTGCCACCAATTTCGGTACGGTTCCGACAGATAGTGGCCTTGACCATCTAGATTATTATTTGTTAGGTTTAAGTTTTATCTGTAGCGATAGGACTTGTGGCACAATCCGGCTGGGGAAGTACCACACCTTTGCGTTCCGGTTTGAAGGACAATGTTTCCAGAAAAATTACGAGACAGAGATAAGTCATCTTGCCATCTCTTGGTGATGACCGCAGTCCAGTGATAGGTACTGATTTGGTCTCTTCATATTCCAATAGGCACGTCGTTGTGATGTAAAAGTCAGGCGTGTTGCTTACTTACCATCACAGTCCGCCAGGGAAAGTACCACAGCTTTGCCAGTTATTCTACCGGCAAACAGCAATGTGTAAGCGTTACTGTGTTCCGGTTTGAAGGGCAACGATTCCAGAGAAATTACAGGGCTTAGAGAAATAACATCTTAGATCTCTGGGTGACGAGCGCAGTGTAGCGCTAGGTAATGATTTGGACTCTTCGTGTTCCAATAGCTGCTGTCACTGTGCTGTTATGTGGCAGGCATGTTGCTTACCATCAGGCACATGTCCTGCTCATCTCGTCACTCTTTATATAAAAAAAAAGGCATATGTCCTCCTTGTCCCATCATGTGTCATTGTATACAGTCCGCGAGGTATAAGCTGAGCTTTGCATTAGTGTGAGTGATCACCAAAAGTACAGTCAGACGCAGGACGCTGTGACCATGTTCTCTTAATAAGGTGTCAATTTTATATTCAATAAATCGTTGTTTATTATGCAGTATCAATTGTATATTGGTATAAACGATAGGCCTGCCCTGAATACGGTATTCGGAAATTTTAAGTAAATAAGTTATACGTAGGTGACGGATCTCATGCTTTTCCATTAAAAAATTTCTGTTATTCTCTGTCCTTGACCATTTGAATCCTAAAAGAGATACTTCTTTTCGCAATGACCATATTGATCCTGGATAGTTAATGTCAGCTTGTTGTTTAAGAGTTTGTTGTCTGACTGTACTTTTGGTAATAGATGCGTATGCATGTGATCACTCACACTAATGCAAAGCTCAGCTTATACCTCGCGGACTGTACTATGATATAAAAAAAAACATTAAACTTCATATTCAAATTCGGTCTATAGATAATTCAGATTTGCTTAATTTAAGTAGAGTGTAGTTTTCATTGTGATTTGGAATTTGTTATTAAAATGATCTCTGCTTTAAAAAGTAGAAATAAAGTTATCATATTTATAAATACATTTTCTCTATTTAGTTTTACTATTTCGTTTCGTCGAATTTTCTAGTCCCAACTGTGTTAAATAAGTTTCACTTCTAAGTTTAGTTTGATTTAATTCAAAAAAACCTTTTAAAAAGTATTTCTTCAATATTTGGCGACCCTTTCTCACTACATTATACATGGAATTGATTTTAACTGTAACAGTCTGTAGTATTGGCATGCAGATTCTAGCGACGGGGAATGGGGTGCGTTCATGCGTGTATGATACTCTAAACCCACGCTACTTCTAAATATATCTTTAGGACAAAATACCGATATTATACACAAGGGCGGATCCAGCTTTGGCTCCTGTGGGTCACATCGGGTTGTGGTGAAGGCAAAAGACCGTGCGATAAGTTTTAATAGTTTAGTAGTGGTAGGACTCTTAGCAGAGTCCGCCTGGGGAAGTATCTTTGGCAGTTCGGCTGTCCCAAAAATAAACACAGTAAATGCCAAAAACATTTTTTTACAGGAGAGCAAAAAAACACATATTCGACATGCCGTTCGAGATTACATCGTGTTCTGCAGAAGTAATTATTGTATGTTATAGATAATCTTATCTATAACATACAATATACAGGCAATCATCTGATTGCCTGTATATTGTATATTGGACAGTTTTCATATCAAAAGATAATTTTAATGTATCCGTGCATTTTTTATGAGACTTACTAACTTTTTAATGGTAAAACTATTTTAACCTATCTAACCCTTAACTACCAAAAATAAACACAGTATCAACCCTTACCAGTTTTTTGAATTAGGTTTTCAAAACGATTTTTGCAAATATAATGGCATGGATCTTTGCATATATAGTGTAAAAACATAGTAAGCATCATTCAATTGAACATAGCTATAGCGGGAGGGCTGCTCCGGTATACACTGGAACTCTTGGTATTTGTTTTAAAATGTGTAATAACCACGTTAGTTTTCATACTAGACTTAACTTCATCTGGATGACGTCATTATATTATGTAGAAGTTATTCAATTTAGTCGAGTGTCTGAGTTTAATTTTAATTTGAAGTCGGTTTTGTTTTTTTCGTACAAAATTTAATTATTTGATATTCAATTGAGATTATATTTATTGTGTTCTTAAACGGTATAGTGGTGTTTGACCTTCAGCGGAAACTTGGCACAAGATTTTGAAGAATTTGCTTGCGTTAACCTAGAATTTTATATTCATATTAGATTATGTCGACATTTCGAACGAAATCCCAGAACCGTACAGACTATGAATGAGGTAGTCCAATATATCCAATAATATACCATATTCAAAAAAGTCTTGAACATCGCCGCAAAAACTAAAAACGCAAAAAAACATTTTAATTGGCGGTCTTAGCGGAGCCATCCCTACCAAGCAACCGTGCACGTGTTACCGGGCTAGGCAGTGACTTAAGCTCTTCTTGTTCAAAAAGCTTCGTGACACTGTGCTTTTATAGGACGCTGTGACGGTGACAAGATCTGCGTTACAAAAAATTGGCAGGAACTGCCGATAGAAGTGAAAACTTAAAACACAGAATTTGATAGCTCACTTTGGAAACTACGCGGGTGAAACCGGAGGGCGTGGCCATGACCATAGCCATTTACAAATGCTGACGGCAATGCTGCTGAATGCTGCTGGCAATAGCCATGGTCCCGAGTTCACCCGAAAATGTCTTTTGATTCCCGAGCGTGACGCTAGAATTCAATTCACAGCCCACAAAAATTTGTTTGTGATACGCCAAAAAAAATTTCACTTCAAAAATGCCATCATCAGGAGAGTACGATAACCCCAACCTCCCCCCGCCACCTCGTGATTCAGCCAATACGTTCCCACATTCTCAACAAGCAATTCCTAAGTTTCATGCTTAATTTAACACACCTCTCTCGCCGAGTCTCCCCTTTCGCAGTAATGTAGTGCGAAGGCTGGTTTTGTGCTGACTTACAGGTTTCAATTACTCACGTTCTTTTTGTCCGGCATCGAAATCGAAATTTGAACTTTATAACATTAAGAAATTAGGAATTAATGTAAAATTAAGATTATCAAAAAATACCGCTGTTTTATTCACTTTATGTTATTTTAACAATAAACAAAAGAGTATTGACGTGTGTTTCAAATAATTAAATGGTGGTGTGTCTTAGAGCATTTAGTTTAATAAGTCGTTTGAGTAATGTGTACCTCTATAGTGAATTTTCCTTGTTTTAAAGTATTTTATACATAACTATCTTTGTTTCGCGGTTTTTCCCGTTCTCCAAGATAAAAAGCAATCGTTTGGTGTTATTTCAGACTATAAATAATCAAACCATACCGAATTGCAACCCGGTCCATTGAGAAGTTCTGACGTTGAGCAGAAAACATAATTAAACATAACACAAAGATAATTTAAGTAGAATTAAAAAAAAGTTGCATCATTCTGTACTCTTTCTCCAAAAACTATGAGTACAATAAATGTCGAAATTTGGATGTTTATTGCTCAATTACACCGTAACGTCTGACTGGATCGGGCTGAAACTCGGTACATAGATAGATAATAGTGTGGAAGCCCACATAGACTACTTTTTATCCCGACAATATATAAAACAAACACGGGACCGGGAACCGGGTAAAACCGAGGAGCGCAGCTAGTAAACCATAGGTAAGCGTGCGAAATTTCATACTTCTTTGTACACGCAATTTTCGTAAACGGGTAGGTACCAACAATCTCAATACACAAATGTGCTTTCTCAAACTTCAGGGCGCACGGAATCATGTCATCGTTGGGAAGAGTGAGCTCACTCTTTCCGTTATAGTCGGTTCCAGGAAGCGGTGAACGCCAGACGTTTTCCTATCACTATTCGTTGTCAACAACCAAAATAAGTAGAACCACAGCATATCGCGCCGCTAGCGATTCTAGGGTCAATTAGATTGGTTGTGTGTAAACTACTAACGATACACATTAAGACGCAGTTTATTACCAATTTCAAGGTGCTCAGGGCTCATCCATTGGTTTAATATCGATGGTAGGTACAACATTTTTGCTTCACGTGTTAACATACAGATTTAGATTGCCCCAGCGCTATGTTTTCTTTTCAATTTAGCTTCCCCTGTCCTTAGTACGAAAGTCGCTGTTAGGTGGTGAGTGGTAACTTGAAAAATGTATGCATTTTTGTAACAAACAGCCGCTTGACACGACTGAGGATTTTCCCATTCGCCGTGTTTGAATATTTCAGTGGAAATGCAACGACGAGCTCTCTAGGTCTTGCTTTTACTTTGCGGAGAGGGAAATAAATTCTATGAAGTATATCAACACTTAAGACTTATGACCCGTAGTGGGTTAGTGGTGTAAACGACTGAATTCGCAGTCGTAAGGTTCGAAACCTAAGTATTTCTCCAGCTGATGTTCAAATTTGTCATCACCATTGGCTTTGATGTAAGAAAATAAAACGAGGAAGCCGGTAACAAGGCTTTAATGTTCCAATAAAAAAAAATTGAAGGACTTGCGTCGTTTATGACCCGCACTTGACCGGCATGATGGGTCATAATTTTTACTCTTTCTATCCAACTAATTCTAAATGCGAAAGTTTGGATGTTTCGATGTTTGTTGCTCAGTCACGTCGGAACGTTGGAATAAATCGAGCTGAAATTTGGAACACATATTGTAGTCTGGAATAACACATAGGCTACTTTTAATCACGGTTAAATAACGAGAACGGGACTTGCGCGGCTAAAACTGCGATCACTAACTATATATAAAAAACACTGATCTGATTAGAAATCATATTTAACGGCACAGTTGCCAATTGAAATGCTTAGTTCATAATATGTTTTGTAAAATATGTATGTATTCTGATTTTGTGGCTTTTTAATAAAGAGTTTTTGTATTGGATTGTATTGTTGTTAAACAAAATTTGTGTCAGACTTCTTGCTTCAACTTATATCATACCTCTTTTTGCGACAGAGGTTAAAACACTCCAACCATTAGTTCCGCCTGGCCGGCCAAGGTTTCACACGATTTCGTTTCTAAATTCTTTCAACGTCCATCACAAACGCACAATATATTATATTATATTATTGTGTAATTCGCATTACATGCGCTTGCGCTGTCACTCAATCATTATAACGCGATTATACGATTTGCTCACCCGACCAGGCCCGTACTAATGGACTCTAATTTCGGCTTTGGAAGTTTTCGAACAGAATGCTACAGTTGTAGAATGAAAACAAGTTACAGCATGATGATTATAAAATAATAAGTAAATAAAAGGCAGTTATAGAACGATTATTAAAAAAAAAAGGCAACTACATTACGGTTTTTATAAAACTTGAGCGATATTTTAATTTTTTTATTAATGGATTTTGGTACCTAGATCGTGATCGTAGTGAAAATGTATAATTTATTTTATGGGAAAATTGTCGAATAAGCATTGAGCTGATTATGTTATTAAGAAAGTAAGATTATGCACTGAGTTTCGGACACGAAAAAAATACATTTACTCAAAAATTTACAAAAGTTCAGACAAGCGAATCATTCCAATGGTCGAGGATGCTATTTTGTTCTAATACCGATCTGGTTTCTTGAGAACACAGTTTACGCTTACACGAAACATGTATCGCGAGTCGAAAACATAATCGCTATAAGAGCTCTTGGTAGGGGCGACAGCGGTATTAAGTTATTGACCAATTTGTGTTTTTTTTCTCGCACGATTGCTTGATGATTAATGATGAATTGTGGTGAAATGTCAAATATACGCACCTTAGTGTGGGGGCTGCGGCCTTGGTTCAGAATTCTAGAAATATCTACGTACTTTTGACTAGCCTGTGAAATATTTTTGCACGAATGTGTCCTGATGGATATCTTTCAAAAACACGCTTTTAATTAAAGCAGTGTTATAATTTTTCATAAGCGGTAACCTCTTACTTTTGGATAGCATGTAGTCCAGTTTATGCGAACACTGCCGGTTCTAAAGGCCTTTTTTCACAAGGAGAAATTCAAACCCAAAAACCACCACGCCGTCTAAAAGTGCAGATAAGTATTATCCTCTAAACATGTCTTTTTTGAAACGTGCCGGTTTCCTCGCGATGTTTGTTCACCTTTGAAACTAGCAGTGATGTGAAACTTGTACTGCACTTGAAAACGTATTCAATGGTGCTGGCGGGATTGTTATTGATTTCATGTTTGTGTAATCGAACATTCAATATGTGAGCATCAAAATTGCATTGCGGCATTGGCTGCTGACTAACGATTTTGTTCAAGTCTACCTACATTGTTTTAAAATTATTATTTCGCATGCCGAAAGGTAGAATGTGGAGTTCTTAACATAACATGTTTTGTTTGTTACTTCTATAACATCTCTGTATACCCATGTACGCGAATGAATGAATAAATAAATAAAACCACTTTATCCAGAAGTTATACAATCCGTTCAGGCTAGTATTCTTCCAGTTCTAAGCTGTCCGGATAGCACACCTATCAAGTGACCGGCCTCTGCTTCTCATGACAGCCCTAGATCAAAAATAGAGGACTTGAACACTCTTTAGACATCTTAGACCCGCAAATATCGTGTCAAAACATCCACACTTAATAGAACAGTTCACCGACTCAGTAAAGAGGTACAAAACGCTCAAATTAAGTTTCATTTGACTCATTTGAGAATGAGAGCATCAAGTGAGCATCAAAACCACTCAGTCCAGAAGTTATGCAATCTGTCAGCGTTCGGGAAACTTCGGCACATCTTTGAGTCCAAAATACCCCAATGCCTAAGGACAAAAGTCTTTAACCAATGCGTGTTGCCAGTGATGGCTTATGGAACTGAGACGTGGTCCTTAACTGTGGGCCTTATAACAAAGCTCAAAGTCACACAGCGAGCTATAGAGAGAGCTATGCTCGGAGTCTCTTTGCGCGACAGAATCCGTAATGAGGATATTCGCAAAAGAACGAAAGTGGCCGACATAGCTCAAAGAGTAAGCAAGCTTAAGTGGTACTCAGTCAAGAGGTACAAAACGCTCAAATTAAGTTTCATTTGACTCATTTGAGAATGAGAGCATCATGTGAGCATCAAAACCACTCAGTCCAGAAGTTATGCAATCTGTCCGGCCCGGCACTTTTCCAGTTCTAAACAACTATTAAGTGACAATCCTAGGTCTCTGATAAAGGACTTGAAAACTCTTTAGACATCCCAGACCCACAAATACCGTGTCAAAGCGTCCACATTGAATGGATCTGTTCGACAACTCAGTAAAGAGGTACAAAACGCCCAAATTAAGTTTCAGTTTGAAAGTGGGACGTCTCCGCTCGGTATTAAAGCGACGTAAACAAACACGGGGGGAAACTTTACAGCTGCGTTGCATCTTCTGAACTACTCGCTTAGTGATAAGAGAAGCGGGCATAATAATAAAGTGAAAACTTCTTTAGGCGCGCCTAGACAGATTTTTGTGGGATGTGAATTGAATTCTACCGTCACGCTCGGGTATGATAAGAAATCCTCGGGTAAACTGGGGACCATGCGCATTGGCCATCTAGAAATGCGTCAGCCAATGGGAAATGCTGAAAGGGCGTGGCCTGCCCGTCATGGCATGGCCTTCTAGAAATGCGTCAGCCAATGGGAAACGCTGACGCATTTCTAGAATGGTCATGCCATGATGGCTAGGCCACGCCCTCCGGTTACACCCGTGTAGTTTCCAAGGTAAGCTATCAAATTCTAAGTTATAAGTTTTCACTTTTATCGGCAGTTCCTATGACTGCCAATTTTTTTTTATAGCTACACGAGAGTGCTGGCACAAAATTGAACTGCTACTCACCAGCCAGGTCTGCACCTCCGTGTTGGAGTATAATAGGAGAGGTACTTGACAAATTTTCAGCTTGCCTCAAATACGTATCTAAAAATTGGCGGAAACTCCCGGAATAGCAGTAATAATACATGCCCCTGATCATAAGCAACATGCCTGCTCATAAATGAGAAAATCATAGTGCCACGGACCTACTTGAATTAGAATTGTCCTGTCACTGCCTTGCAGAATACTGCTGTCATGATTCAGATACCTATATAGGCATCTATAGCCAGTTTGTTTCTTCTTCAAACCAGAACACAATAATGTTTACACGCTTTTGGCCGTAAAATAACTGGTAAAGGTGTGGTACGATTTTTGGCAGACAGCAAAGAGTCCTACCACCAAATAAATGGATTGCTTATCCACTATAAAGCAATCCATAGGACTCTTTACAAAGTCTACCAGGGGAACCAAAACCACTTTGTCAGTTATTCTACACGTCTGACTCGCGCCATGTCTAACACCAGACTGAGTGGGCGACTACCCCCTCCACTACGAGTACATGAGACAGTGATCTATTGTATGAACACAAACACTACACAGTTAATTACCTAGTGGCTTAGTTGGTAGTAAGTCTGCCTGCGAAGCCGTGGGTCGTGGGTTCGATTAAAGTTCAAATATTTGTGTGATGAATGCAAATATCTGTTCTGTTCTACTCTGTCGTTTTCTATGTTACTAAGTATGTAATTATTATACTGGTTAAATATTATATCAGCCATCGGGATCCCATAGCACAAGCTTTGCTTACATTGGGGCTGGTGGATTTGGCTCGCTTTTGTGATGACTTTTATCTTTTATTATTTACTTAGGTATTTATTAGATCAGGGTTGATTATGCTTTTGCAAGAACTGCGTTAAAACCAGGGTTGTTACGGAGCTTCGACTCCGACTCCGATAAGTTGGAACTTCCTTCTTCCTCTTAACTTCCTTCTCTCTTCCTTAACCCGTGAGGAGGCGCGCCTTAAAACATTACACGGATGGGCGCGCGCGAGCAATTCGCTCACGCTATTCCAAATGTCATTATCTACCAATTTGTCATATTAATTTATTAAAAACTGGTTGATTTGAGTAAAACGACATTATATTTACTATAAAATAAGCGTTTTATTAAAAATAATTAACAAAAAAGCAGTTTCTCTTCAAAATTAAAAATGTTATAAACTTTGGCCGACTTTTTTGGCAGTCTTAAAGAAAAAAACTGTAAAAAAATTAAAATAGCATACAAATTGAAATATCACTCTTCCATCAAATCTTGACTAGTGTGCCTCTCATTACACGGTTGACGCATGAATGTGACGTTCTCCGTGCAGAGTAATTTACGACACGAAGTACACGCTTTTTTAGACCGTCTATTTTTCCTTCTGGGGCATACGGCACAGAATCCACTTGGTTCTGGATCTTCTTGAGCATTGGGAACAGGTACAAAACGCTTCATCAAAAATTTGAGATCAGATGAAACATTCTGCATGCAAATTCGTCGTGAAATATTTGGTTTTACCAGCTCCAATGCCACTTGTTTTAGGAAAACACGCCACTGAACCATAACATGTGTGTTGGCTTTGTATATTATTTGCACATTGATTTCCGTTATGTTCAAAATTGTAAAAAACAATTGCATTGACCATCTAGATGTGATTCTAGCAACAGAATCTCTTTCGTTTGGTGACAGTGTCCACTCCACCTTTGGTGGCTTAGCTTAATTTCCTGTTCCCTTCCAATATATGGTGTCCCTCTTGGTTCGTGGTAATGAGTTGAAACGTTATCTGCAGTTTCATGAGGACTTTGTATGACGGAACAGTCGCTTTCAGGGCTATCAACACGAGTGTGGACTTCATCATAAGGGTCTAGTACCGAATGATCATCAGAAAAGCTCGCCCAGCCACGAAGAAATTTGAGCATCTTGTCTTTCATATCTATCGCCCATTGTACTAGTCTTTGTTAGCTAGAAAACCAAATAAACATACCATTACAATATAATTTTGGTTGTACAATCATATAATATAAAGTACTAACAGATTTGTTAACGTTCAAACACAAATTAAGAGTAATAATTGTAGAACGAAATACAAACACATTTAATCAATGAAGAAAAAAATACTTACGTGGATGGGCGCGTGATGAGCAAAACGCCGCACAGTGGTTCACACCCCCAATAAACACTTCACTACGCGGCCACCGCGACACTGAGCAGCGTGTGAGTTGCGTCAGGGGAGAGAGGTTGAATAGTTAGGAAGGTACCTAGACGCTTGACGCGCTATGAAGTCCGTAGTAACAAAAATATTCTGAACGAAGTTTTGCGTGAGCAAAATGCTCATAGCGCGCCTTCTCACGGGTTAACTTCGGAATAATTGTGGTGGAAAGTAAATAGACATACAAAATCCCAACCCCTTAAATCAATTGCCCGCCGATGTTTATCGTGTCGTGTTGTGTTTGACAAAACAATGTTTTATTTGTCCCCAGTAAAAATGTATTTCTTGCAAAAAATATCACTTTTGATCCTGCCTAGGCCTCCGACTTCCGACTCGGGTTCCGACTCCGATAAATCAAATTTAAAAACTCCGACTCCGACTTCGGTTCCGATAAGATGACCTCCGTTACATCCCTGGTTAAAACAACTATTTATTTGAAAATGGCTTAATTTATTAAATCGCTTGTCGCTCCGCTACCTACCGAGTCCTCTCCTCACGTTGCTGTTGTGGGGCTTGTAGGTAAATCGTGATTTCTTCTGAACAGTGTTCCGTATCGTCGGATTGCAGGTATTTAGCTATAAAGCACGGACACAGCTGGAATAAATCCAGAGATCTGGATGGAATCGTCGAGTTACGAGTTTATGGGAAACTTTGGAGTTTTCTTCGTCTTTGGTGCTATTACAACTTTACCTTTTATAACTACTAGTGCTCCGCAACTTTACCTGCGTCCCTTTTTAGTAATTTTCTCACGATGAACTATGATGAGTAAGCCTATGGCCTACTGTCCACGCACGCGTCTTTTGTCGAATGCATGCATCCTACGAACAAACGCAAGACGTGCGGCTGTCGTGTCGTTGTCGTTTCTTGGACACAGACTTCATTATTTGTACGCAAGATGCAAGCATTCGTCTTGCATCCGACAATTGTCGAAATCGTGCGGATGTCGTGCAGCTACGTGGACAATTGGCCTATGTGTGATTCTAGACAGTAAACCAACTGTGTTCCTAATTTTGAAACGATCTAGGCTTTACGATGTGATTGAGGAACAGACATCCAAACCAAGACATTTATAATATTAATAGGACAAGGGGCCCGTTCCGGCTTCGCTCGGATATTAGTAGCTCTCGTCATTTTCCCGGGATGAAAAGTAGCCCAATTGTTAAATACATATTATTTCAAATTTCAATCCGATCCCTTTAAGCATTCCGACGTGATTGAGCATTGAGCAAAAAACATTAAAAATAATATTGTTATATATGAGTAGGAAGTAGAATTAGTAGGACAATATTAGCAGCACACAAAAAAGGCAATCAATTTTGTGTGTAAGTGTGTTTGTTTTTTACCGCTGGCTGAACGAATTTAAAGGAAATTAAGTAGGTAGTAAGTAGACTACCTGGCTTGACATTAATTATACGCAAGTGCTTACTACATTGGCTTAGATTTTACCAGCTGGATGCTCTGGAATCGATCGAGAGACGTGCCAAAAAGCTCATAGGCAACGATACTCTTGTTCGAAAAGGATTTAATGGTCTTTAACGTCGGCGCAAAGTTTCTACCAAATCGGTTTTTAATCGGATACATGTCGGAGATTGTGCTACTGGTCTATACGATCTAATACCACCTTGCCCTTTTTTACGACTTTTCGTACCTCGAAAAAGCGACATCGTTTCAGGGTTGATGTTCTGAGGACTCTAACAAAGAGGTGTAACTTTTGTGACAACAACGTAAATGCTGTGGAATGCGTTGCTTGAGAGTATATTCAACTCTTTAGATATAACTGAATGAAATTGAGTACTCAAATGTTTTTATTTCGACGCCGTTAAGGTTTATTTTTCCACAAAAAGCGAATAAAACTGTTTCTGCAACAATGCGAGCGTCCCAGAGGGTCGGCACAATGAAACGGATCCAGGGCGGTGCGATTGTGTTTACCGACGCTAGCGCCGCGGCGGACACTATACGAACTATAACTGATTTTTGTGGGAGACTATGATTTTGCTTATTAAACTTCCGCATATTTTTATTTGTATAAGCAGTCAACTAAACTTTCCCACTGCTGTGAGAGAGAGTTAAGGGCATAATCTACCACGCTGGTCCATTGCGGGTTGATGGACGAAACATGACCGCGAAAGATTCTAGAATCATGTTTTCCTTCACCATTTTTAAGTTTTAGGCATTAACAATAAAGAATTAGAAAAGACAGTGGTGTGCGTGGGATTCGAACCAAGGGCTCTAGATCGGCAGTTACGAGTATCATTCGCGTTCCGCTTGTGACGTAATAGTTATGACGTTTTCGCGTAAAATAACCGTTCTTAAACCGAATTTAAAGATAACCATTTTTTTTACAAACTTTTAACATGTTGTTTTATTTTGATTCGTGTTTTAATGCTTTTAATCGCATCTCGTCACGTAACGTCTCGTATCGTGTCATCACGTCTCGTCACTTCATATCACGTCACGTCTCACGTTATGTTATGTAAAGGTAGCGGTTCGGAGACCGCGACAGGAGACCACGATAGGCATTTGACATTATAGGCTTTGTATGGGCGCCAGTTCGCGCCGCGACTGCGACACATGTCTCCTGTCGCGGTCTCCAATCGCGGTCTCCTGTCGCGGTCTCGTGTCGCGGTCTCGTGTCGCGGTCTCAGCGTCAACTTGCACCTTAACGTACCGTCTCGTCTCATGTTATCTTGTCTCGTCCCATTGTATTCCATATAATTTTACCTGTTTCCATTTTATTACCGTCGTATTGTCGTAGACCATGCCGCCTACGATGGAACGTCACTTAACATCAAGCGACATGACGATCAAGTGTAAACCTAAAATAGTTAAAAAAAAGAATTGACAGTCATAGGAACTGCCGATAGAAGTGAAAACGTATAACTCAGAATTTGGTAGCTTACCTACCTTGGAAACTACACGGGTGTAACCGGAGGGCGTGGCCTCGCCATCTTGGCATGGTCATCTAGAAATGCGTCCGCATTTACCATTGGCTGATGCGTTTCTAGATGGCCATGCCATGATGGCCTGTCCACGCCCTTTCAGCATTTCCCATTGGCTGACGTATTTCTAGACGGCCAATAGCCATGGTCCCGAGTTTACCCGAAGCTTTCTTATCATACCCGAGCGTGACGAATGAATCCAATTCACAGCCCACGAAAAATCTGTCTAGGCGCGCCTAAAGAAGTTTTCACTTCAAAATATCTGTTTTTTCTTTAAGTTTGTCCTTGCCTTATCTTGGTCACCCTAGTGAGGCTCCCGATAACGAGCCTGCCTCATCTCGGGGTTATTCCAATCATAACTATAACCATCGGATGACGTGCCTCGAGAACCGATACGCTGGATTACTTCCACTTCACCTCATCACTACTAACTGTACTAAGGAGCCATTCTATTTATAGTTTAAAATCTTATTTTTATTTTGACCTGTTTTTCAAACGATTTATTTTTTCAATGGATTTTTTATATTCGTTACATCTCGTCTCGTCACGCCTCGTCTCGTCACATCTCACTTCACGTTAAGTCATGGAACAACTTCCAGTCTCGTCTCGTCTGATGTTATTTTGTTTCGTCTCATTTAATATTATGCCATATAATTTAAATAAATAAACAAATATTGGTGGACAATTCACACACAACACCATTTAACTTCCTCTTTTGCATTTCATAATGGGCCTGCTTCATCTCGGCGTTATTCCAATCATTACTACAACCATCAGCATCGACGAAGAGACGCCTCGAGAACCAATACGCTAGAATACTTCCATATCACCTCATCAATACTAACTGTGATATAGTGCTATTCCACCATTCTATCAATAAATTTAAGTCAATACAATCTCATTTTCGATTTTGATCCATTTTGCTATTTTGAACTATTTATTTTCAATGCATTTTTTAATTCTTTCTCATCTTGTTACATCACGACACATCTTACGCCTCGTCTCGTCACGTCTCACGTCGAGTCATGTAACGTAACGTTCCGTCTCGCCTTGTCTCATCTTGTCTCGTCTAGTCTCGTTTAATTGTATTTCAATCATGTACCTAATTCATTAATTCATCATTTAATTTGACAGACAGACAGAAACTCTTTATTATGCACACTAGTAAATTACAAACACTTAAACAATAAAAACAATAACTTAATATCTAGTGCCATAAATGGCCTCATTTCATCGTAAAGTGAACCGAAACAATGATCGAAAGTGTACTTGACCGCCATTTTGCTTGTTGTTAAGAAACAACAAACAAAATGGCGGTCAAGTACAAAGCTACAATAGTTAGAAAAAAATATGGGGTTCCTTTAGTTTTGCCCCATCTCGGCGTTATTCCAATAATAACTATAACCAACTATGATATTTTCAAAGCTGTTGATGGGAATCAAATAGACGACCCCACGATTGTGAATGAGTCGTCACTACTAATCCACAGAGTCTTTATTAGCTTGTAGATAGTGGTTAGTTCTCACGACACGAAACAAGAGTTACTAAGCCAGTGCACGACTCAAAGCCTTTCCGAAGGCTATCTGCTGCAGATTCTATCACGAACCGAGCCTATCACAACGCACGGTTTAATAGCTCGACGTAGATCGTAGAATAGTGTAGTATTTTGAAGTGATCATCTTTAGAGCTGCGTTGTGCAGTTTTGGTGGGAATTTCTTATGGGTTCGCGTCATTTACATGTTAATGTAGCGGCAACGGAGTGGAATGTGAGCGTTAGAAACTTTTTGATTGAGTAAAATCTTGTGAGTTAGTAAGTATGAAGATATGAAGTCCGAGATAGAAGCGTAATATTTTATCTAGATATCTTGTTTAAATCTTTACTAATATTATAAAGCTGAAGAGTTTGTTTGTTTCAACACAATGATCTCGGGAACTACTGGTCCGAATTAAAAGATTCTTTCTCTGTTGAATAGTCCATTTATCGAAGAAGGCTATAGGCTATTTAATATTACGCTACTATCAACAGGAGCGGAGCATGAATTAAAAATGTAACAAAAACGGGGAAAAATATGCTTTTTGAGAGCTTTCGTTGCGTGACAGCAAGTGTCTATCTTTTAAAGGTTGCGTCATTGGCGAACCTAAGGTAACCGAATTTCTTCGAAACTTGAATTGGTACGACCCTTTTTTGGATGGATGACGTAGCAACGCGCGCACGATTCAGCTAGTGATCATATATATATATAGAAGATAATACAGGTTTGTGGTGTTTGTGTGCATGACTACATTTATTCATGATCTGCAAAAAATAGATTAAATCAACTGACAAGAACAACAGATGCGGTGATTTCGTTATTAATACGTAAATATTACTTAAGAAAAGCGTGTGAACCGAAATACCACATCGCCTACTAATCATAGATCTAGGTAATGATGATGTTGCAATTGAAGTCACAATGCTACCTTCAATACTGATTTAATGCTTAGTGGTCGCTTTGTGGTCGATATTCGACCATGATTTAAATAAACAAAAGAGTAGGTTTAGTAACTAACTCGTATTATATGCGGGTGTGTGCCTCAAATACACGGTAGTGAGTAATGATAGATTGATAGAAGCTAAAGAATCAGATGACCCATCATCAACAGCCCACTAAACGTTCCCACTCCTGGGACTCGGGACCTTCTAACGCAAGGAGAGAGTTAAGGCCATAATCCACCACGCTGGCCCAGTGCGGGTTTGTGGATGACACATGACTTCGAAAGATTCTAGGTACATTTCGGTTTCCTCATGATGTTTTCCTTCACCGTTTTAAGTTAGCGGCATTACGCACATGATTTCGAAAAGACAGCAACAGATGACCCATAACATAACCGAATAAAGCCAGAAATTCAAACCAGAAGAAGAAAACTTTAGTCAGCTGACAATTTTTTTGACAGATAGTCCACCTTAGTAAGCACCTTTGCCAGTTATTCTACTAACAAGTAGTAACGTGCAAACATTATTGTGTTCCGGTTTTAAATACAATGTTTCCGGAGAAATTACAGGTCATAGCAATAAATCATTCATGTTTCTGGGTGACGAGCACAATGCAACGCTAGACGGTGATTTGAGCTCTTTATGTATTCCATAAAGTCCAAATAGCCTATATCATATTAAAATAACATCTTCAATTTAAAAAACCCGACTGCCAACAATCATAAAAAAAACATTATGTGATAAATATACTATCTAAGAGCACTTGGGTGATTGAAACGACTCCAACGATTTCTTAATTATCAAAATCCATCCAGCCGTTTGGAAGATACGTGCAATTAAAGAAATTTACAAACATACAAGATACGCGTGAAAAACATAACCCTTCTTTCAGTCGGGTAAAAACAATCGTGTATTTTATACGTTAAGTCCTTGACAATAATCCGGGATTCGACAATAAATTCAAAAGAAAATAAGCATTCCAATTTTAAACAGCTCGCTCTAATCCGTTAACTTTTGAATAGCTGACGTATTGCCAACATGCAAATACTTTGATAAATTGTTTGTATTTCGAACAAACGTTCCCAAGTTTAAACGGGCAACATTGTTTTCTGAGAATTTGCCATATTTAAGGCCAAATAAGCGTAGAATAACTGAATATTAATCATTTTTGTTATTATTTCGTATCTTTTTAGCCAGCGTGTAATCATACCGTTGCTTTTTTTTTTTATAGCATAAAGTGACGAGACGAGCAGGTCATGTGCCTGATGGTAAGCAACATGCCTGCCACATAACAGCACAGTAACACGCAGCTATTGAAACATGATAGATAGTCCAAATCCTTACCTAGCACTGCACTGCGCTCGTCACCCAGAGATCTAAGATATTATGTCTCTAAGCCCTGTAATTTCTCTGGAATCATTGCCCTTCAAACCGGAACACAGTAATGCTTATAAACTTATAATCTGACGTGTGATATGAATTTATTTTTTTATACTTTAAATACTAAATAATACTTTTTTTGGACTTTAGCTACTACACACACTGGGATTCCGTGCTTTTTGTCTGAATTTATTGTTTTTTATTTAAACGACATTACCAATACCTATTTTAAACCTGAAGTAGAATATTGTGAGGAAACTTGCACTTGCTTGTGATTGTAGATTTAACTTCAAAGTAAGTCGACACTGTGGGATCAAATTATATAAGCCCGTATCACAGGATACCAGAGAGATATGTTCATAGCTCGATGTTTTTTTAACGTAGGTCCTAGTATGGCAACTAGACATTTCCAAATAATTTATTGGGCTTAGATATATATCCTAGATCTCTGGGTGACGAGCGCAGGGCAGTGCTATGTAATGATTTGGACTGTTCATGTTCCAATAGCTGCGTGTCACTGTGCTGTTATGTGACAGGCACGTTGCTAGATGGACAGACGACCTCACAAAGGTCGCTGGAAACCGCTGGTTGCAGGTAGCGCAGGACGCAGGACCGTTCGTTGTGGAAATCGGGAGGAGGCCTATGTTCAGCAGTGGGTGTCTTGCGGCTGATGATGATGATGACGATGATGATGTTGTTGCTTACCATCAGGTACATGTCCTGCTCGTCTTGTCACTCTATACTATTAATAAAAAAAGTTATAGGAGCGAGTTACAAACTCGGCTACCCACCATTCCCAGAAACAGATAGGTTAAGAGTGCCCTTATGCCAAGGAAAAATCAGTTTCCACCCGCGCGACGCGTTTCTTAATGCGATTTACATAAAGTCGAGAATAGCATGACACAGTTTGGAGGAAAAATCAATATTAAATCAGGAGTCCATTTTTGACCAAGTTTTATTAAATTACTCAATAATTAAACATAAATTTAAAAAAGTGTTCGGTTACTTTACTAGAACGTACAATTAGGAATTTTATTACCAAAAAATAATGTGGGGTCATCGCTGATAATTTCGAGTACTCGAATTAAAACGGGTTTTTTCGGTGTCATTTTTATTTTTTTATTGCAAAAAACTCTTGATCTATTTTTAAAATTCTATTCGGTTATTGTGCTTCTTCTTGATTGTACCCACACGTCAATTTTTTTTTTGTCGTAGTTTTTAGTTTCTTTACTTCAGTGAGCGGCGTCGAAAATGTCCTTTTTTCGTTTTCTGGCACTAGGCGCCCTCTTAAACCTCCCATAAAAGTCCATTGCCTCAATTTCAGCTCACAGTGCTACAGCAGTGGTCATCAGTGGCTGCTGTGGAGGTATCGCCCTTTCGAGATAATAACCATTGTTTGCTTTATTGTACATGTGTTTTGTCAGACAGAGCTTACATTCTCTTTGGACAGAGCTGGGATGTCAGCGAAAAATAGAGGTTGGATAAAAAAATAATATTGAGAATTGTAATCTGTAATTAGCTTAAATACCGATGTTATACATGCTGATTATAATGTAAAATGGTTTAAGCTTTCTTTTAAGTTTCACTTTCTGAGTTGGTTAGCTTACAATAGCAAGAAACCTGTTTTTGAAGTGAAAACTTCTTTTGGCGCGTCTAGACAGATTTTTCGTGGACTGTGATGACTTCTAGCGTCACGCTCGGGTATGATAAGAAATCTTCGGGTAAACTCGGGACCATAGCTATTGGCTATCTAGAAATGCATCATCCAATGGGAAATGCTAAAAGGGCGTGGCTTGCCTATCAATGCATGGCCATCTAGAAATGCGTCAGCCAATGGGAAATGCTGATGCATTTCTAGATGGTCATGCCATGATGACCAGGCCACACCCTCCGGTTACACCCGTGTAGTTTCCAAAGTAAGCTATCAAATTTTGAGTTATAAGTTTTCACTTCTATCGGCAGTTCCTATGACTGCCAATTTTTCTCTTAAACAAAATCCTCACTGTAAAATCGTCACGAAGTTGGAAACTTTTGTTAGTGTTCTTTTTTTTCATTAACCAAAATCTTGTTCATCTTGTCACTTAGTTTTATGAAATAAGAGAAGATAAGACGTAAAGGGTATTCTCGAAAATCTAGGAATATAAAATCTCGCAAAATACCGGAACTTTTTAAAATAACAATCGTTTTCAATCCCTTTCCCCAACAGCTCTGAGTATTATCACAGAGCAGAAATGGACAGATGGATAACTCGACGCATATAAAATAAATGGTTTTTTCTTTCTTTTAAATATGAACTGACACGAGACTATTGTCGACTTACGCCTCTTTTTTCATTTATTTTACAGTTATGGATAAATAGATAAATTCGCCTCAATCAATGTTTCAATTGTTAACACAGATATTTTTGTTATGTGTATGGGTGTTTCTATGTATAATAAGTATAATATTCTATGTATAGTTGACTGGGCTCGTGGCTTAGTTGGTAGTAGCTCTGCCTGCGAAGCCGAAGGTCGTGGGTTCGATTCCCACCCAGTGCAAATATTTGTGTGATGAATTCAAACGTTTGCACTGTGTCTGGGTGTTTCTATGTATAATAAGTATGTATTTAAAACTATATAAGTATTATATCAGCTATCTGGCCGCCATCACACAAGCTTTGCTTAGTTTGGGGTCAGATGGTGTTGTGTGTGAATTGTCCACCAATATTTATTTATTTATTTATGTATATGGTAAGTATGAATCTTGATCAGCAACTGTTAAATACTTGAAGTAACCTCGCACTTACGAGAGGACACCCAGGTTTATGTTTGTAATTTAGCCTTGTAATCAGAGAAAAGACGATGGTATACATATATTAATGAAACGCCGAAGTGCTCGAGATAGTCAGTTACCGTTCAAGACACAAACATCTCTACAAGTAGGAGTGAGTTGAAATGACTCCTTTTAACAAATAACAGAGACACGCGTCTTTTCTTCGTTTTCCTTGGTCAAATTAGTACCGCCCCAATTGAATCTACCTTGCTAACACCTAATAATATGTAAAGTTCTCGTGTCACATTGTTTGTAATAAAACTTTTCCGACACGATACGGCCGATTTTAAAGAAATTGTATGGCTATATTTGGTAGGTATGAGGTGTACATTATTGATTGAGGTGAAATTATTCTTAAGTGATAAATAAGGTCTATCCTAAAAAAATACAGCATTAAGCGTTTCGTCGCTTAGCATCGCGAGAGATGTCGGTGAAGTGCAAACCTATCATCGCCAACAAACCGTCAAGTTTCCCATCTGTTTATAATCTGCGTCAAAGTATTAACAGAAAACGACTCGGAGGCACAATCTTCCCCTCGCATACGACGAAGCCCAATACTTTAGTTTTATATTTTAAAAAATCCGATATTTATGGAAGGAAATAACCGAGGTTTTGTGCTATTGTTCTAAGAGCTTTATCGCAATGTTGCAGCGCCTATTTTATTTAACCGAAAGGGGGAGAAAATGTAATTTTTGGGAGTAAGATTTGGGGCGTTGAAATTTGCGGAAATGACGTCAAAAGCGTAGAAAAATGTTCACTCAAAAAATATTCAGGTTTAATCTTGTAATAGTCAAAAAATCACAATAATAAGTAGTATGAAATTAACTGTTCAAGGTTCGCACTTGACCACCATATCGCCTGATGCTAAGCGACGATGCGATCTACGATGGAGCGTGCTTACCTAGAAGAAACCGATTCACTCTCGATTTGAAGACACCAAGATTGTAACTATCGGGGAAACCCACTCAGGCATAGCATTCAACAATCTAGACGTTCTTATCACAAACGTGCAGTCAAATCTCTTCGTTCGTGTTTTTGGAACATCAACCATGAAACTAATTTCGCAATCCAACTAAGTAATATTATAAAATATGAAAGTTTTGATGTTTGGATGTATTTTGGTCAACGTCGGAACTGCTGAGCGGATGGAGTTGCAATCTGGAATCTGGTACACATTTAGTTCAGGGCATTTTTTATCACGAGGAAATAAAGGGAACGAGAACTAGGCAGGTAAAGCAGGGCGTCGCTAGTAATAATTACTGTTTTCCGGTTTAAAAGGCCAATGTTTCCAGAGAAATTACAGGGCTTAGAGATATAACATCTTAGATCTCTGAGTGACGAGCGCAGTGCAGTGCTAGGTAATGATTTGGACTCTTCATGTTCCAATAGCTGCGTGTCATTGTGCTGTCATGTGGCAGGCATGTTGCTTACCATCAGGCACATGTCCTGCTCGTCTCGTCACTCTTTACTTTAAAAAAATAACAATAATGTAAATAGATACAACGTAGGTAAATACATTCTATCGTAGATAAATCATCATGCAAGATGGCGATTAAGTCTAAAACTACGAGTATTTTCGACGAAAAAAACGATCTGAAACCAAAACTAGTGAAACTCAAAAAAATAAATAAAGTTCCACTTAAAATCATGAATCTCTGAATCAAATACATGTGCCTTCTTTTAATTTACTAACCCGTTATGGTAATCCACTTTATTAAGTCAGAAAAAACAATCACGCCCATTTATTCGCTAAGATTTATAGCGATCCTTAAAAGAAGCATACGGTACTTAAGTTAAATGAAACGGGCCTGAACTTTACTAATATATGTATTTAACTAGCACTGCCCTCGGTCTTAAGGTGCGTCCCCCAGCAAAACGAGTTTTTTGTCCAGTTTTAAGAGCTATCTACTCATTAGCCAAAACAAAATATCAACTGGTAAAAAATACATTAAATTTCTACAACTTCTTGGCTTCAAAATGGTAGTTTTATTTTTTGGTATTGAACTTATTGTTTAAATAATCGCCTCACAACGAAACCATGAAAAATTAAATAATTGTAGTTATCATGCATCTCCTCGAAAGTCATCCATTATTTTGATTTTGTACTTACACTAACGGATAGACAATTCCATTATGAACATTTTGGTAGTTTTATTTTTTTCAAAAGACCAAAATCAGATTTTTTAAAGAGTTTATTCTAAAATTTGAATGTAAAACAGCGACAAATCCTACTGTTTCTCTCTTGCTCTTTCTTGCGGTGTGCGATAAGGTAAGAAATACTCAAGGTCATTTGCTCAGGGTACGCCCTTAACGTGCCGTAATTTTCGCACAATAAAAAGCATATGTCCAAAGAGTTTACATTTACTATACCGAAAGCACGGGTCTGATCGCTCTTGTCTTGTCGCTCTTGCGGAAGTGTCATACTTTTGTCGCGGCACATCACTTTGTTTCCATAGCTAACATACGCCTCATCTGCTTACGATTGGCCCAAAGGAACCGTGCGGAAAAACCTAATCTTTTTTAACTTTTATAGGTTTACACTTGACCGCCGTCTCGCCCGATGTTAAGCGACGATGCGGTCTACGATGGAGCGCGATCTACTTATTTATTCTTTATCTAAGTATATGTCCTAGTCCCGGCTTTAATCTAACTATATTCTAAATTTCAACTTAATCCGTTTAGCCGTTGCGACGTGATTGCGCAACAAACAGACATTGTTTCGTATTTATGATATTCGTAGGATGCAAAAGCTTGGATGTTGGATGCTCAATCGCGTCGCAACAGCTGAACGGATCGGGTTGAAATTTGGAACACAGATAGTTCACGGTCTGGAATAGCACGTATACTATTTTTAATAACGGGAGAATTACGACGGACGTGAAATACGCGAGTATAGCTGTGGGGCGCTGCTAGTTTATAAATTTATAATATTAGTGGGATTGATATCTGTACTGTAGTTTATGTTCGATTCTTTGCAGAGTGCGCTTCGGGAGGTATCTCAGTTACTAGTTATTCTACCGCCAAGCAGTTATGTGCAAATATCACAGTTTCCAGAGAAATTACTTTACAAAGAGATTAAGAAATTAAGTGAACTATAAAATATTTATTTTAAATCTTATAGGCTTACACTTGACCGCCATCTCGCCTGATGATAAGCGACAATGCAGTCGATGGAGAATGCTTGCCTTGAAGAAAAATCACTTCGCTAAACTTGTTTGAGCGTGTACAAGCAAAACTCTGAAACTATACAGACAATTTCTTGTGAAAAATCTCAAAATTCACCTCTAAACGGGGAAAATCACACGTTTTATCAGTTTCCTCCGCAAGCAAACCCGCGGGAAAGACGCTACTATCCGCCGGTCTGACAGGGGGCGTGCTCGAGTGAAATATCGCAGTACGCCCAAAACATGTGTTCCGACATAAATATAAGACAAAATATACGCTTATATGGGTCTGGTGTAGCCTTCGTATTTTTTTTATAATAAACAGTGATAAGAACAAGAGATGCTTTCTTCTATCGGAATTCTCGTATCTCAAAGAAGCGACATCGTTTCATGGTGGATGTTCCAAAAACACGAACGAAGAGATTTGACTTCACGTTTGTGATAGGAACGTCTAGGTTGTGGAATGCGTTGCCTGAGTGGGACTTTCCCGATGGTTACAATCTTGGTGTCTTCAAATCGAGAGTGAATCGGTTTCTTCTAGGCAAACACGTTCCATCGTAGATCGCATCGTCGCTTAACATCAGGCGAGATGGTGGTCAAGTGCGAACGTATTACAGTTTAAAAAAAAATATGCATGTGGGTAACCAACACGGTTGTTACTGTTGAGTTATGCAGCTAGAACATGAAGAGTCCTAATCACCGCATTGCGCTTACTGTTTCCAGAGAAATTACAGGGCATTAGAGACATAATATCTGGGATCTCTGAGTGACGAGCGCATTGCAGTGGTAGGTGGTAGGTAATGATTTGGACTTTTATGTTCCAATAGCTGCGTATCACTGTGCTGTTATGTGGCAGGCGTTTTGCTTACCATCAGGCACATGTCCTCCTCATCTCGTCACTCTATGCTATAAAAAAACTGACTGATTTTTTTTTTTTTAAATGAAGAATGACGAGACGAGCAGGACATGTGCCTGAATGGTAAGCAACATGCCTGCCACATAACAGCACAGTGACATACAGCTATTGGAACATGAAGAGTCCAAATCATTACCTAGCACTGCACTGCGCTTGTCAGCCAGAGATCTAAGTTGTTATATCTCTAAGCCCTGTAATTTTTCTGGAAACATTGCCCTTCAAACCGGAACACAGTAATGTTTGCACATTACTGCTTGGCGGTAGAATAATTGGCAAAGGTGTGGTACTTCCCCAGGCGGACTCTGCCAAGAGTCCTACCACTACAGATATGTGAAGAGATCTCTTTACTGTGTGATTTCTCAGGTAACATTGCCCTGCTAACAGTTTATACGTGAAATACTGCTTTATATTACTGAGTGAGGATATTTTTGTAGTTTCTGAAAACATGTTTGTTAATTCTTTTTTTTTATATATAGTGTAGAGTGACGAGACGAGCAGGACATGTGCCTGATGGTAATCAACATGTCTGGCCATAACAGCACAGTGACACGCAGCTATGAAGAGTCCAAATCAAAACCTAGCTCTGCACGGCGCTCGTTACCCAGAGATACAAGATGTATTACATATATTTTATCTCTAGGCCCTGTAATTTCATGCTAAGTAAGGATTTGGGCTCTTCGTGTTCCCATTGCTGCTTGAAACTGGGCTGTTGTGAATCGAAATGTTGCTTAGCATCAGGCACATGTCCTGCTCTCGTCTTGCTGTCTATATTATTAAGAATAATAATAGTAAGTCTATTACCGTATTTGTTAGACAAGACTCTAATTGGAAAAACATTGTCACCAAAGCTTAAAGTGATTGTCATAACAATGCCCTCGACTGACTGTTAGCATAAGGCCTACTGTCCACGCACGCGTCTTTTGTCGAATGCATGCATCCTACGAACAAACGCAAGACGTGCGGCTGTCGTGTCGTTATCGTTTCGTGGACACAGACTTCATTATTTGTACGCAAGATGCAAGCATTCGTCTTGCATCCGACAATTGTCGAAATCGTGCGGATGTCGTGCAGCTACGTGGACAATTGGTCTAAGTAACCCACTAAATGTTCGCACTGCTGGGACTCGCTTTCTTTAGCAAGAAGAGAGACAAGCCCATGATCTACCACGGTGGCCCAAAGCGGGTTGGTGAATGACACATATCCTCGAAAGATTCTAGGTACATATGGGTTTTCTCACTTTATTTTCCTTCACCATGTTAATTTATCGGCTTTACGCACATTTTTTTTTAAAATAAAGAGATTACGAGACGAGCAGGACATGTGCCTGATGGTAAGCAACATACCTGCCACATAACAGCACAGTGACACGCAGCTATTGGAACATGAAGAGTCCAAACCATTACCTAGCACTGCACTGCGCTCGTCACCCAGAGATCTAAGATGTTATATCTCTAAGCCCAGTAATTTCTCTGGAAATGTTGCCCTACAAACCGGAACACAATAATGTTTGCACATTACTGCTTGGCGGTAGAATAATTGGCAAAGGTGTGGTACTTCCCCAAGCGGACTCTGCCAAGAGTCCTACCACCACTAAAATGGATTCGACAAGGCAGTGGTGCGCGTGGGATTTGAACCTGGGGCTCCGGATCGGCAGTTCTCTCCCAAATAGACCAGCCGTAACTGACTGATAGACGATGTATAGTTATACCCTCAGCCCTGGGCGTTTCGCGTCACGTAATGTAGTACTTTCGCAATAACAGCCCCCGACGACCGATAGTTGCAACTTTGCGGTGTAATGAAAAATGTTTCGCACCCCTACTATGTGAAACACTCCGTAAACAAAACCTCTTTTCTGACCGACTTCGAAAAGGGGTTAAGTTTGCTAATTGGTTGTATGTGTTTTTTTTTATGTATATATGTTATTATTTTAATGATTTTTTCGTTTGTTAGATCATATTTCAGTGGTGGTCCCATAAAAATTTGATTGAAATCGGTGTGGCGAAATTTGAATTTGAAATATAAACAAGTAGCTAAAATTTACTTTCATTTATCTAGATGGCTTAGATAGCTTCTTATGAAATATGGTCGAGTATCTGAATTTAATTTTTAATTGAAGTACTTTTTGGTTTTTGGGAGAAAATACATTTTATTAAAGGGACCTAGTGCCATTTGCCTTAGATGGGATACACTTCATGCCGAACATTGAGCAATAGGGTACCGGACTGGGTCAAAAACATGGTGTATGTTTTTGACCCAGTCCGGTACCCTATTATCCCTATTATCCTATTATATATATATCCTAATTAATCCGTCATCTAGATCATGGAAAAATATTGGACATGTATTTTTTGTTTTTTCATAATATTAAAAATCGTCAAAGATATAGACCATCAAACTTCGAGAGTGGGGGGTCGCGACGTCACTCGTGAGCAAAAACGTACTCACAAGTGACGTCACACGAAACTTCGAAGCGTTGTATCTTCGTCATTTTTTGTTTGTGAAACAAAAGAAAAAATACGTGTACAATATTTTTTGGCAATCTAATCAACGAGCTACTTAGTTTTTTTGAGGATTGACACCCTATTGAGCTAGCGCAAAATACGCCGGCCGGGCCGCCGGGCCTAACCTATAGGTTGATTAGGCCCGGCCCGCCCCTACTTACGAACGAAAATTTAAAGAGAAAACGGCTTATGATACGACAGTACTCAAACCGAACGAAGTGGAGAGACCGTTATTTATTGATAAGAAACGTGGACTTCGTGCTCGTAGCCAATAGTAGGGGACCTTCCCTTGACAAATGTCGCAAAGTTTACAAACTACTATTGCACTTTTGTCTTTGTGATAATTTTTCTCGAGAAAACATAACAGAACAATACTTCAGAAGAAACTGTCTGTGTAGAACATTTTCTGTAATACTCTTTTTAAAGTAAAATTGTTATTATTTTTGAAATTGCTTCAAGTTTTTTAATAAAACTATGGAAATATAAGTTTTCTAATTTGCTAAAATTACCTATTTGAGTAGAGTTATCGTAGTTACTGAGTTTGGTGGCGTATTACTTACCATCAAGGGGATGTATTGCTCGGCTAGTATATTTAGCTTATATATTTATCGGCTAGTATAGTTTATTTAGCTTATATATTTATCGGCTAGTATATTTATCGGCTAGTATAGTTTATTATAAAAAATAACTTATTTGGTGTTGCACAAAAGTGTGACAGGTTTGCTTTGCATAAGCTTCTTTTTTCTGTGAGCAGAAGAATAGATTAATAACACGAAATAAGTTCAAACAATGTCACTCATATTTAATTATCTAAAGATTGGATCGAATTTAGGGTTGTTTTTATAGTAAAAAGTGACGAAACGAACAGGACTTGTGCCTGATAATAACCCACACGACTGCCCATAACAGCACAGTGTCACACAGCTGTTGGAACATGAAAAAGCCATAACATAACCTAGCACTGCTCGTCACCCAGATATGTAAGATGTTTTATCTCTATACCCTGTGATTTATCTGGAAACATTGCCTTTCAAGCTGGAACACAGTGGTTTTTGCGCATCGCCGATTGAGAGTAGAATAACTGGCAAAGGTGTGGTACTTCCCCAGGCGGACTCTGCTAAGACTCCTACAAGGATGATGACAAAGAAGTTTTAATAAACCATTTTTTGGACTATAAAACAGGGTTGTGTCGGCACTATTTCTTTAAAAAAACCTCACTGAGCATCTCCGCGAACGTTGAACTTTCCTCTTACCGCAGTCAAAATGATGAATAGACATCGGAATTCTAAGCGAGAAAAGGTAGCGACTTATAAAATTATTTTTTTCTATATCAAAGAAGATTGCAAGTTCAAGTCGGGTTTTCAGCGGATTTCCGACGGCGCGCCGACTGAAGGGTACCGTTGGCAGATAAATAAGATAATAAATAACTACAAATTAAATTTGCTAGCAGCGCTTTGTGTTCCTGTTCCCTTATGTTATACGTTATGAAAAGAAGACAGTGTTATTCCAGACTATAATCTGTGTTCCAAATTTCACAAAATGTTTACAATAGGCTACAATCCTCAAAAAAACTAAGTAGCCCGTTAGTTAGATTGCCAAAAAATATTGTACACGTATTTTTTCTTTTGTTTCACAAACAAAAAATGACGAAGATAGAGCGCTTCGAAGTTTCGTGTGACGTCACTTGTGAGTACGATTTTTACTCACGAGTGACGTCGCGATCCACTCTCGAAGTTTGATGGTCTATATCTTTGACGATTATTAATATTATGAAAAAACAAAAAATACGTGTCCAATATTTTTCCATGATCTAGCTGACGGACTAATTAGGATGGTGTATTTTTGACCCAGTCCGGTACCTTATTTTGGTGTAATTAACACACACGATACTTTTGTGTAGGCAATTGACTTAAATTGAATTAAGAACATGTAAACTCAGGAATACGTTGCTTGAGTGGTTATAGTCTGAAGGATATAATTTTGAAGTCTAGGGCGAATCGATTTCTTCTAGATAAGCACACTTCATCGTAAGCGGCATCGTTGCTTAACATCATTCGAATTGACGGTCAAGTGCAAACCTATTAATTAAGTTAAAGCTAAACTTGTTGCTGTTGTTGCAATGAAAACTTTTGACGTGACAGCGTCTTATAATTCGATGAAGCCGGCTGCACGCACGAAAAGACATAACGTCATGCGCCGTTACCGCCGTTACCTCGCCGCATGACGTCATGCGGCGTTACCTCGCTCTAAGGCGTAGTTGAAGTTGTCACGTTCAACTATCGTCAGTAAACCGACTTTACAGACAACCATTTTTTTTTAAATCTCTGAGTGACGCGCGCAGTCCAGTGGTAATGATTTGGATTTTTTATATTCTTCTATTCGGCTGTTATGAGCAAGCATGTTGCTTACCATCAGGTACATGTCCTGCTCATCTCATCACTCTATAGTCTATACTTACCATAAAAAACAAAATTTTAATTTAATTTATTTTGCTGACCGTACAGCTCAAACCATACTTCATACTAAGCCGCACCTCAGTCATTCATCTCCGCGAATTCCGCATCCATTTGTTACGGATAACTTCGTATCCTACACTCACTGATTTCGTGATAATCCTGACGTACAGTCACAACATGCCATATTTATATGTACATGTATTATTTTGGGTTAAATTCTGCTTTGGTCGTGTATTCAATAGGGTACAATCCTCAAAATAACTAAGTAGCCCGTTAGTTAGATTGGCAAAAAATATTATACACGTATTTTTTCTTTTGTTTCACAAACAAAAAGTGACGAAGATACAGCGCTTCGAAGTTTCGTGTGACGTTACTTGTGAGTACGATTTTTACTCACGAGTGACGTCGCGACCCCCCACTCTCGAAGTTTGATGGTCTATATCTTTGACGATTTTTAATATAATGAAAAAACCAAAAATACGTGTCCAATATTTTTCCATGATCTAGCTGACGGACTAATTAGGATGGTGTATTTTTTACCCAGTCCGGTACCCTATTGGTAATATATTTAACCGACCTTAAGAAAGGAGGAGGTTCTCAATGTCGTTGTATGTTTTATTGTGTTTATGTTACGCTCTAGCTCCGCTAATTGGGGAAAAAAAAGATAAATTTTTTGTTTGGTAGAAAATACTTCAGATGTCCATACATATATGTATTTTATCGATATCGCTGTGGCGGTGTTTGAAATATTTATGTACCAATAAAACACTAAAATTTGCTTTCATTCATTTGGACGACTTAGACGTAGCAATTTTTTTTAAAATATAGAGTGACCAGACGAGCAGTTGTGCCTGATGGTAAGCAACATGCCTGCCACATGACACGCAGCTTTTCAGAACATAAAGAGTCCAAATCATTACCTACCACTGCACTGCGGTCATCACCCAGAGATCTAAGTTGTTATATCTCTAAGCCCTGTAATTTCTCTGGAAACATTGCCCTTCAAACCGGAACACAGTAATGCTTCTAATGAAAAGTAGCCGAATGGCGAATTTAATTTTGAAATTGAAGTCGGGTTTGTTATTTCGGAGGCATTTTAATTATTCATAGCTAGCAACCTTATGAAACGTATCACTGATTTTAACCCCCGACAGGGTAAGTTTTACGTGTTTGTGTTTGTCTGTGTGTGTCCGTGTGTGGCATGGTAGCTCCCGAACGGACGGACCGAGTTTGATTTTGTTTTTGTTAGGTATTAGCACTACATCCGTTACCTACAGACATGCAATAATTTGCTGTGTTTATTCTTTTATATATTACTCATCTTATTTTGTAATTTACATTGAGGAGTAGACCAACATGAGCGCTTGATGACAAGTGATTTACTGACCAATATAATAACAATGCCTTTTTATTTATTTATTTAAAGAGTGACGAGACGAGTAGAATATTTCCCTGATGTTAAGCAACATGCCTGCCACATAACGTGTCACTACACGCAGCTATAATGGAACATGAAGAGTGCAAATCATTACCACCCTACTGCGCTCGTCACCCAGAGATCTATGATGTTATATCTCTAAGCCCTGTAATTTATCTGGACTCATTACAAATAACTCCGCACTACGCTCGACCTCTGCTTTACCTATATGTTTGAGAAGATTCATCCCATTAACCCCCTGTGATTTCTCCTGAAGCTTTGACCCTCTAACCGGTTAGTTCACACCATAAAAAAACCTTGATTCCGTGAAATAAACATACGCTTTATACATTAATATAACATTCATGTTTTTCTTCGCATTTTTAGCGACACATAAGGCTTAGTGGGAACCTGTCAGATAACTGTCATCCATTCGTTAAAGGCCGTACATAAAGCCTTCCATTCGTGTCCACTCACGCCCCTAAAGGACCGGACGGGACCGGCTTTATCATGTGCTATTCATGTTCAAAAATCTGGATTATATCACGGTAAATTATACTTTACACTGATGTTATAAATGCGTGAATTTATGTGTGGGTAAACGTCAGAGTAGGTGGAAGTATACTGAGTAAAAATAGGCCTGGTTATATCCTAGAGAGACAGACATAAGATGAGATCAAATACGGAGAGTCTTTATAGATAGTAGTGATAGGACGCTTTGCTTGCTTAATGTATAGTTCAAAAACAGTAGAAAAACACGCTTGCCTATCTTCCGGCTTCATCATCAGACCTTGAAACTATATTTTTTTAAAGAGTGACGAGACGAACAGGACATGTGCCTGATGGTAAGCAACATGCCTGCCACATAACAGCACAGTGACACGCAGTTTTTGGAACACGAAGAGTCCAAATTATTACCTAGCACTGCACTGCGCTCGTCACCCAGAGATCGAAGATGTTATATCTCTAAACCCTGTAATTTCTCTGGAAACATTGCCCTTCAAACCGGAACACAGTAACGTTTGCACATTACTGCTTGGCGGTAGAATAATTGGAAAAGGTGTGGTACTTCCCCAGACGGACTCTGCTAAGAGTCCTACCACTACTAACTTAACCGTGGTCAAAGTGTTCAAACAAATCCAGACACAGCTATGATACGCTGTTCCATCATGAAGTATCAGTTCATATCTTCCGGCTGCATCGTCAGATCAGTTCGACAGTAACATATTTATAGTATTGTCATCAGAACTACATACAGCTGCCAATTTTCTTGAAGCTACGATTTTTGGAAGATGATTAAATTACTTACCTTAGATTTCATTACATAGTTACATGCAGGTCGACCTAATAAAAACGTATATCATCTATTTTTTTCTGTGGTACCTTTGTTCATAGCCTTTTCAACGATCTGTCAGTATGACATTATGACATCAGGACTCCGTGATATGGGTTCTATGTATCACCCTATGCCCCTGTGACATTCTGAAATGGCACTGGTATGGAAGGGGTCTTTCAATGACATTTCTTGCCCTCGTTCCGGTATTATGCATTTTTTTGTGTTTTATGGAAAAATCGTTGAACTATGGAAATAGGTTGTGGAATACGTTGCCTGATTGGGTTTTCCCCGATGGTTACAATCTTTGTGTCTTCAAATCGAGAGTGAATCGATTACTTCTAGGTAAACAAGCTGTTTCGTAGACCGCATCATCGCTTAATATCAGGCGAGATGGCGGTCAAGTGTAAGCCTATAAAAGTAAAAAAAAAGGTTTTGATATTAAGCTATGTAGTATTGGTGTTTAAAAAGTATTATGTAAGAAAATATAGTATTTACAAATATATAAAAAGCAAATACCACAAAAATATACAAATTTTCAAATAAAGCACGCCGTTGAGATCGCCACAGCAAGGTACCCAGAATACTGGCAGCGTTGCCCCTTTGGACAGCTAAACCCAACTTTTGGGCAAAGTAGGAGTCAGCTCTGGGATCCCCTGAGGCGAGGACCAAATGCTTCCAAAGATCAAGCCACTTGTGAAAGATCTAATTAAAGTATAAACGGTCTGAACTTCTATCGAAAAAACGATATTACAAATACTATACCTTACTCCATATAAACTACTTACGCTAAGCACACCTGAATTATCCATAGACCGTTGGAGGTATTGAGTTTATTTACAAACTAGCTGTGCCCCGCGGTTTCACCCGCGTCTATTTGAGGAAAATCCATACTAAAATATACATTGCTGGCCACTTTATTACGTTTTACGGAACCCTAAAAATACGTAAATAAGCAACAATGCATTGTTGTAGAACAAAGGACAATGCCCACGTCCCATACATTGAAAAACCTGGCCAACTTTTTTTGATACTGAAAGTGTATAGAGATGAATAGTATCTAATTAGGATTGTTAATGCTTCTATAAACGTCTGCTGTTGGTGTTTTTCATTTCCTAAATACCAAAAATGAGTTACAGTTAAACCAAAAGTAAGGTTATGTTTACTGTCAAAATATTTTAGAATTATGTTTTCTTTTGGATTAGAACAGAAAAGAAAAGAAAGAACTATGGTATTGTCTTTCAAAACATATTTCTTATCAGAATAAATAGGAATAATAGTACTTCTCACTACCAACTGATTACCATAAAATAGTTCTCGGATGGAATTATCATAGGGTAGGTAAACAAGCCTTAAACTGAGTGCAGGGCTAGGTCTGATGATGTAGACTTGTCTTCATGTTCTAATAACTTATGACACAAGACAGTGTGTCTTGTTAAAGGCAAGCATGTTTTCTTGCTTACCATCAGGCACATGTTTCGCTCATCCTATCATGGTTTCCTGAAAAAATACTTAAATCAGTGTAGATAATACTGTTCACCGATATCTTTCTACTGAATCTATATTCAAACCAATGCAAGAGAGGATAAATAAAATATATTGTTTGCTATCATATAATTATATTTACATTTAATAATAACTTTATATATTTAATAGCCCAAAACTACTACATAGCCAAAATACTCTGCTCGTGGATTTATGTGGTCCTGGTGTCTGGCCATCCTAGAAATCTCACGAAGAACTCTGCAATGCAAGTACAGCAGTACTGAAAGATGGCCTCTGCTGGTTGTCCCTATCATTTTCAACTAAAATATACATATTATATCTATTTTATTTGCTTCAACTTGTGTCTGTCTTCTAAAAGCAACTCAGGGTTTTAAAATTGGTAATTGCATAGGTTTTGTAGCAACTTAGCGCTATCCCCGTATTTCCTGTAGAGTATGAACACTTCATTCGCATAGAAATATTGTCACAGAAAGGAATATCTTAATTGTGATATAAATATTTCATTATTTTGGTATTCGAGACAGTGGTCTTAGAAGGTTCATAACAATCGAGGGTTTCCATCAGAAAACACAAGCAAGCCATCACAACAATATATGGTTTTATGTAATTATTACCACAATTATGTAAGTAATAAGGAGCACTGAATCACATAATTCCCAGTTTTGTTAAAACCAATTTAAACAAGAAGAAAACCAAAGTTAGGAAGAAAACCATGCATTTTGCTTGTTTACTTTTTTTTGATTTGTCAATTTGACATTGATCTTTGACCAATTTGGATTTGGTGAAAATTGCATGCCACCTTTTTCCTCGTTTACATTACCAAAAAAAGCTTTGATAGTTTCTTTGTCGCCGTATTTATATATATCGTTATTTAAATATGTAAAAGTAGTAAATAAACGACTTTGTGAAAGAAATTGATATACATAATATCCATTATCAATTTCAATCTAACGCGGATCACTAAAACGAAACGCAGGTACCGTTTCGTTATTGCAATATTTTACAAGTCAGCTTTGTTGGTAAATGGTAGGTTTAATTTAAACAAATGCAAATTATTTTATTTTGGAATGTTAGAAAGTTATATAACTTCGCACACGAGTACAACAAAAAATCACCAATTTTTTAATATATAACTCATATGTCTACACGACAACTATTTTAGCGGGTCAAAAATGGGCATTGTCCTTTGATTACTTCAAATGACACAAACTTCAAATGTAGACACGCGCCGTCACAGACTTCAACGACCAAAGAGAATTTAAATTCACGGAACTAAAGCTCTCGAAGAGAAATATTTTTCCCCGTTTTCTTTACATTCTTCACTCATACTCCGTACCTATTGATAGTAGCGTAATGTTATATACCCTATAGCCTTCCTCGATAAATGGAGTATCCAACAAAAAAAGAATCTTTCCTATCGGTCCAGTAGTTTCCGAGATCCTAGCGTTCAAACAAACAAACAAACAAACTCTTCAGCTTTATAATATTAAGTATAGATCAAGACGATCAAGACATTATGATTGAGAAAATTTGGATATTTAGATGTTTGTTGCTCAATCCCATCGAAATGGCTCAACGGCTCGGATTGAAATTTAAAACACTGTTAGAAAATAGACTAGAATTTCACATAGGCAACTTTTTATCTTATGAGAATAACGAGAACGGGAGCTACGCGGGTATAACACATTCGCGGTAGTTACAAATATTTATCCAAGTTATGGACTAGACTTTATTTAAATCTGTTAAAAAATAGTCTCGAACAATCAATGCTCGGTGACTAGCGTAGTTGACACGAGAGTCAGGGCCTGTCAGTCAGTCGCGGGTCAAGTTGTGAAACTGCTCAAGTGTCGAAGTGATGATGTTTTTGTGGGTCATCGTTTTAATACAACAATGGACAGACATTGCTGTGGATTGCACAATACATTAATGTATTTGAATTACAATATTATGTTATACGCTATGTTGTAGTCGAACTCAACTATGTAGTGGTAGGACTCTGCAAAGAGTCCTTGGGAAGTAGATAGATTAGACACTTTTTATCGACACACCAAATAAAAGGACACACAGAAAAAAAATTGCGAAGTAGCGCGACAGTGCGTGGCCTTATCGCTAGCTTGCCAACTCAAAAAAACGAGGTGTATCTACAAATAAGAAAAAAAAAATAAACGAAATGAAAATAACAAGGGGCGTTTCCAAGATGCAAAAAGACCTGCTACTGGAACATGAAGAGTCCGAATCATTACCTAGCGCTACACTGCGCTCGTCACCCATTGTTATAAGATACTTTATCAATATGCCCTGTAATTTCTCTGGAAACTTTTTCCTTCAGACTGGAACTTAGCAGCACCTTACTATTTATATGAACTCTCATTGCGACCTTTTGACATATATCATCACGATATTTATTTCAGGTATACTTAATACTGTTATTAAACAAACTTTTCTTCTTGTTCACAGGTACGTCACTGTTTGTAGAATATTCCCGAAATTACGACACAGTTTCATGCACAACCATTATCATCACTTCAGCCGGCCTCGGTAAATATCCTATACCTAATAATTAATTATATATATTAATTATACTGTAGTAAGCAATTGTAACAACTTAAAAACAATACAAGTACCTTTGAACAGTTTCAAACTTTTGTGACCATCTGTGAAATATATCGTTTACGTCACAGATATTATTGTGCTTGTAGTATAAAAGTTAAAAAAAAAAAAAAAAGTATTACTATTGTTGTGGCTTAGCTGGTAGTGAGTCTTTCCGCAGAGCTAGAGATCTTTTTTTTTTTTAATTTTTTTAGGTTTACACTTGACCGCCATCTCGCCCGACTCGCGACGCGGCTGGCGTAATGACGTCACACAAAAAATTATTACTAAAAAATGAATCCAAATTTTGTGTATCTGTAAAGGACAATGTACTAATTAATATTATTGTCTATCTCTTAGGCATCAAAATAAACTAAAAACCGAGTATGTATATCATGAAAAAATAAGGTTTTAAAGTCCCAAAACCGGTTTTGCCCAAATTTGGCCTCTTGGGGCTTGACTAACGACTAGCTAGCGACTAGAGCTGACTAGCGACGATGCGGTCTACGATGGATCGTGTTTACCTAGAAGAAACCGATTCACTCTCGATTTGAAGACACAAAGATTGTAACCAACAGGGAAAACCCACTCAGGCAACCCATTCCAAAGCCTAGACGTTCTTATCACAAAAGTAGAGTCAAATCTCTTCGTTCGTGTCTTTGGAGCATCAACCCTGAAACGATGTCGCTTCGTCTCGTGATCGTGATCCCCAGTTATGACAAATAATTATGTGTTGTGCCGATCCGGAGGCTCTTGATCGAATTCCACGCACTCCACTGTCCTTTTTGTAGTCATGTGCGTAATGCCACTAAAACCCGGCTTACATTATATTATTCCAGTCCAGCGACCGAATCCAGCGCTGGATTGCTTACCTACTTGAATAATGTAAACGGGGTATAACTTAAAAACGGTGAAAAAAATATAGTGCGGAAACTGACACGTACCAATAATCTTTTGTGGTCATGCGTCAATGATCAACCAGCACTGGACTAGAGTGGTGGATTATGGCCTTGTCTCTCTCCTTGGGAAAAAAGGCCCCGAGTTCCAGAACTGAGAACATTTATTGGACTGTTTATGCAATGTCTATTTATAGCTCTATGGTAATGTAAATAATTCTTTCTTTAGCTAAAAAAGGTACTCATTATCAACAGGAGTTCCTATAATAATTACCTACCTCAACGGAACCAAGCTTCGCCATAAGACTTACGTAATTAAATATTTCTTGATAAAATCGTCCCATTCACTCTCTCAGCAAAACAAACTTTTCCGCTGTCAAACGAATAGCACAACATTTCTCATTCTTATCTCCTAAGAAATAGAGCTTATAACTCTTAAGTTTAGTCTTTACGAGGGTATATATTTAAGTTGGTCGTCATGTTTATGGCAGGTATAATTCCCTTTGACAATAATCTGGTTTTGATGTCTTCATAAACTCTGAGTCGGTGATATCTTGAGGGTCTGAAGGACCCCTTAAGGTTTCGGGGGTTAATTTAAGTTGGGGTACGTACTGGGTCATTTTGTGTCGTGTGTGATAATGGTATCAGATGGGGTGTGGAAATTAGGTTGTATTGTTTTAGTAGCGGCGCAATAAATCAGTATTACTTTCAAGTGCGTGCACTTATAACATGGTGAATCTATACTTAATATTATAAATCTGAAGAGTTTGTTTGCTTGAACGCTAGGATCTCGTGAACTACCGGTCCGAATTGAAAGATTGTTTTTTTGCTGGATAGTCTATTTATCGAGGAAGGTTTTAGGCTATATAATATTACGCTACTATCAATTGAAGCGGAGCATGAATGAAGAATGTTACAAAAAAGGGAACAAATTTTCAATTTTGAGAGTCGTGCGCCGAAGTCTGTGACAGCATGTGTCTATCTTTTGAGGTTGCGTCATTACTATAACCTAAGCTAATCAAATTTTGAACTCGATCTGATGAGTAGTTTTTTTTAATACGTCATAAATACACTATTATTAAAACTTCGATCAAAGTTACAACGCACTATGTGTACTATGTACATTATGTTACTTGCTGCAACGGAACCCTTCATGGGCGAGTCCAACTCGCACTTGGCTATTTTATTTTTCTTTGCCTAGTTTTTCAAATAAGTAGAATTACGGTCAACAAGTAAACAAACATATAATTGTAATCGGCCCTGTCCCTGACAGCCCGAGGTTTTCTTACAAGGACCTTTTTATTCGGATGTTGTTGTTTATTGTCTTTTTCCATGGAATAAATTTGAAATGAATAGAGAAAAATACAGGGAAACTTGAATGTAAGCTTATAAATATTGCGTATATAAATCTATATTGTAATACAGTAGTATAGTTTATAGTTATAAATAATAAATAAATAAATATTGGTGGACAATTCACACACAACACCATCTGACCCCAAACTAAGCAAAGCTTGTGTAATGGCGGCCAGATAGCTGATATAATACTTATATAGTTTTAAATACATACTTATCATACATAGAAACACCCAGACACAGTGCAAACATTTAGTTATAATCTACGCTGTATAGTTTTAGGCATTGATTTAGATCATTTGGATTCTTTATGTTTTAATAGCTGAGTGGTGAACAATTTACAATATTTATTGTAAACTAAATAAGTACTGTGTTCCGGTTTGAAGGGCAATGTTTCCAGCGAAATTGCAGGGCTTAGAGATGTAACAACTTAGATCTCTGGGTGACGAGCGCAGTGCAGTGCTGCTAGGTAGGCTGCTGGTCTTCATGTTCCAATAGCTGCGTGTCACTGTGCTGTTATGTGGCAGGCTTGTTGCTTACCACCAGGCACATGTCCTGCTCGTCTCGTCACACTATACTATAAAAAATAAAAACATAGGCATATTAATAGGCTACTAATATTTATAACGAGCATATACTTATTATCCCGGGAAAATAATATGAACGGGAACAACGCTGGTAAATAAAAAAATTGGCAGTCATAGGAACTGCCGATAGAAGTGAAAACTTATAACTCAGAATTTGATAGCTTACCTTGGAAACTACACGGGTGTAACCGGAGGGCGTGGCCTCGCCATCTTGGCATGGCCATCTTGAAATGCGTCAGCATTTCCCATTGGCTGATGCGATTCTAGATGGCCATGCCATGATGGCCTGTCGACGCCCTTTCAGCATTTCCCACTGGCTGACGTATTTCTCGATGGCCAATAGCCATGGTCCCGAGTTTACCCGAAGCTTTCTTATCATACCGGAGCTTGACGAATGAATTCAATTCACAGCCCACGAAAAATCTGTCTAGGCGCGCCTAAAGAAGTTTTCACTTCAATAAATAAACGAACATCTGTATTCATCACACAAATATTTACCGCGGTTTTGCATAATACCTAGTACCTACGGTTCTGTACGTAGTCTTACTACAAACGGGGCCAAAAGGGCAATCGGACAGAAGTAGCCGGAGACAAGGAAAAACATTGTTTTTGTAGACTGAGCTTTCCATTGACGTATTTTTCGGATATTTTCTCTCCCGATGTGGGTTAAGGCCAAATCGCTGAATAGAAGTGCTTATTGTCGCTTCAAATAGGGACCGAAAGATGTAAATTATTCCGATATTATGACAAAAAAAAACAAAACATGTAAAAAATATTTTGTATTTATTTAATTAAGGCAAAAATGTTTTCGTTATAGAATATCTCGTAATGGTTTAAAAGACAAACCCTGGGTTATAATTAGTTAAGTTCTTTTGATTACTCAAACATCAAAAATAGCGAATAAAGTAATAAAAGATTAAAAATAACTTTTTTTAAACTTTTATAGCACACTGACACCAAAGCGCACCAAAAAAAAAACTGTACGGTACCACCGTCAGCTTAGGTCCCTCGATATATTGTGGACTGTAATTTATTAAAAAAAAAAAAAGAGGTGAGAAGTAATTAATGATCTTTTACAAAACAGCATAGAAGATAGACAGATTTTCCACCAACCTTTAAACTGCCTCCGTCTAGGGCACCACCAGTTGTGACCTCAGGAGATCTCCTTCTGCTGTAGTATGTAGAAGCCCCAGGGCTTCACGAGGTGTTACTCTTTCAGTCGTTGACGTGTGACTGCCCCAGGGCGCTAAAAGGTGTTTAAAAACAAAAAAAGTACTGTACGGTACCACCGTCAGTTTAGGTCCCTCGATATATTGTGGACTGTAATTTATCTAAAGTAAAAAAGAGGTGAGAAGTAATTAATGATCTTTAACAAAACAGCATAGAAGATAGACAGATTTTCCACCAACCTTTTAACTGCCTCCGTCTAGGGCACCACCAGTTGTGACCTCAGATCTCCTTCTGCTGTAGTATGTAGAAGCCCCAGGGCTTCCTGAGGTTTTCTTACAGTGTGCTACACTTGACTGCCATCTCGCCTGATGCTAAACGACGATGGGGTCTACGATGGAGCGTGTTTACCTAGAAGAAACCGATTCACTCTCGATTTGAAGACACCAAGATTATAACTATCAGGAAAAACCCACTCCGGCAACTCAGTCCACAGCCTAGAGCCTAGACGTTCTTACCACAAAAGTAGAGTCAGACTTCTTCGTCCGTGTTTTTGGAATGTCAACCATGAAACTATGAAAATAATGTCAGTTTTAGACATAAATTGCATAAGACGTCACAGACTAATGAACATAGAGACACAACATCATAAAAGTTTTTAATATGTTATGTGTTCATTATGTTTTCCTCTTATAAAAATCTCAAACGCCAAGGAACATTATAAATGAGACGTGAGTATACAATTTTGGTGGATATTTCGCACACTACACACATAGACCAAATTAAGCAAACGTATGGCTTAAAAGATTATAGTTTTTAAAAGAAGTTACTGATTAATTAAAGTTTAATTTTGTACTTAATTTCGGGTTACTCGGTCTTTGATTTTATTCAAGACGTCAGTACGAGAGTGGGTATTATTTATTACTGATGGTACTAACACAAGATACTAACAATGCGCCAACTTACATCTTCACAAATGACAGGGAGAGCCTTCATCTATTTTTCGTTACAAAATGACTATTTTTTTCGTTCTGTTTTATGACCGTCTTCTTTTATTCCTTGTTTTATATGAAAGTTGTCTTGTGATCGAGATTTATATAGTGATAGTTCGTAGTCATGATTCTTGATTATTTATTGCGCTTAGAGGAAACTTGTAGACATAAATACGTATAAATAACGTTGATTCGGATGCATAATAAATACATAAGTATATGTTTTATACATTTTCCTTGTTAATTACTCTTGTGCGTAAAAGACTTCAAAGTCTTGATCATCGCCGCAAGTTTGCTAGCTTATCGGTTTTAAGAACTATACGAACTAAACTGTTGAAACTTGGTAAGTAGATGTATTCTGTGAACCGCATAAATATTAAAAAAAATCTTTTTCATCAAAACCATACGTGTCTATGGATAGGTCTTCAAAAATGATGTTAAGGTTTCTTAATATAAATTTATACTAAACTGAATAGTTTGCGTGAGAGACACTTCCAAAGTGGTAAAATTAGTGTTACTCTTACTTTAGAAGTTACAGGGGGTTAGGGGTGAACCTGTAATTCCCCCCCCCCCCCTTTTTCGGACCTCGCCTGCCACGGCTTGCCCGTCTGCGCCTTCTTATGGGCCACACCCCCGTCACCGCCGTACCTGAACTCAAGGTACACCATGGTGATCTGGATGACCTACCAGTAAGGCCAATTGTCCACGTAGTTGCACGACATCCGCACGATTTCGACAATTGTCGGATGCAAGACGAATGCTTGCATCTCGCGTACAAATAATGAAGTCTGTGTCCACGAAACGACAACGACACGACAGCCGCACGTCTTGCGTTTGTTCGTAGGATGCATGCATTCGACAAAAGACGCGTGCGTGGACAGTAGGCCTAAATTCATATCTTTCCTCACAGAATACTATCTACCCTGAACTAAACAAATATCATCATCATAATTTTAATATAAATAAATTATTTAACATTTCAGATCACAAATATCGAGTCAAAAGCAGAATTGTTGTATCAAAGAAGACTTTATAATTACATTCATTTTAATTACATTCTGTAAAAGTATCAAAATGGCAAAGTTTTTGCTGTTTAAATATAATATTAAGGTTGTTTTTGGAATTTGTAAAGGCGTTTGAAGTTTACTAAACACATTGAAAATAACAGAAGTATCTGAACCAAAGGCATCTGTAGGTAAAGTCCCTGGGGGTTATCCAACTTAATTACATAACTACAATTTTCACTCTTTCATATAGGGATGGGGTATAAGAGTAATGGGACGGACTAAGGAGTTAAAGAGTGATTTTTCAGGGGCTTAATTTATAAGTATTAATTACCTATCGTGATGAAACTTGGGGCTTAAGAGTTTTTCACGTTAATTTATTTTCACTGAACACAATTGACAGTAATGAATTAATTCATTAATAATCCCACTGAAACCTTCAACTTTAATACAATAATAATTTATTTTTTATCTGAAAAAAAACAAAAAACGACTTAAATTTAAAATTAAACTCACTCCACTAAATTTCATATTTTTTGTAAACAACTAAGACATATTTTAGTATGAAAACTAACGTGGTCATCACACATTTTAAAATTAATACACGGGTAACTTACGTGTTATATAGTCATTTCAGTCCGACTCAAGTTTCGATCGCGTCCGGCGATCCTTTTCAAGGCAAGTTTTTTAGTGCTAAACGAGATGCCAACACGCGCGCGCACTCGCCTTGAAAAAGATCGACTGACGCGATCGAAACTTTAGTCGGACTGGACTGACATATCACATGTGAGCTACCCGTGTATTAGTTTTAAAACTAAACATATTGTTGAAATATTTACATCAATTAAATAGCTTATAGGCTAATCCAGGACTGAGCCCCTCTCTCTTCCCTGATTACATCCCTGGATGGTGTTCAGTGGGCGTCGTCCCGTGTAATCCAGATTTCAGTCGCGCTCTGTTACCTCTGGTATAAAGGTCTTAAACAGAATTTTGTATGCTCCTGCTTTTGTTTAGAATAATATACACCGCCAGATTAAAGTTGCCAGTATTCGTGGTTATTTCTGCTCAGAGTTACATTAATTTGTTAGCTAAACTAAGTAATTGCAACGTTGCCCCTTTGATGTAAATATAGTAGGTAGTATCATACTAGTATTCATATTAAATATCAGCACAGTCTAATAAGTCATACAGTTAACGAAGCCGTCTAGATAGGACAATCGTGCGGGGGTGCGGGGCGAGACGCGGGAAGCTTGCTCCCCAGCTGCGAATACGAAAATGTTAGCAATTTGGGAGCGTGCTTCATGCTCCAATGTCACATGTTTTCATTTTATTTTGCTCGTACTTATTGCTAGTAATAAGGAATTGTTTATAGGAGAAAATATGTTTTCACTAATGTTGCTAATACTTAATAATGTTGATTATAGATGAAAAAATTAATAAAATAAAATAAATAAATATTGGCGGACAATTCACACACAACACCATCTGACCCCAAACTAAGCAAAGCTTGTATGATGGCGGCCAGATAGCTGATTTAATACTTATATAGTTTAAATACATACTTATTATACATAGAAACACCCAGACACAGTGCAAACATTTGAATTCATCACACAAATCATTTGCATTGGGTGGGAATCGAACCCACGACCCTCGGCTTCGGAGGCAGAGCTACTACCAACTAAGCCACGAGGGCAGTAATAAGTTAATATGCATTTTATATTTGTCACATCCCTATCTATAACATCGATATATACCGCGAGTTCAATGGCGTCGTCCTGTAGTTTTTCTCTATGCTGTGATATCTAATCTATCTAATACCTTTTAAACGAGCAATTCTTGTATTATATGTATAAATAGAATCTGTATCTCGGAAACAGCTCCTTGTTGGAGCTGTTTTTTCATGAAATTTCGTATGCAGGTGGTTTCGGGGTCTTTAAAGGCCTGTTCACACCGGAGCGGTATTCGCTACCGCTGTGGGTAGAGATTTACCTGTTTACGTGTTTTGAAGTAATGAAAAATCTTGTAAAGCTCGGTGATCTAGGTACTCAGTATCTAAGTAAAAACGTGGAGCAAGAGCTTTGTACACCCATTATTACGACAATCGCTCGGACGGAAGAGTATGAGCGGCGTACATATGCCACATACATGAAAGATAACGATACAGCCAGAATTTAGAAACAATGTTTTAATTACTGGTTACATAACAGAGAACAAGAAGTATTTTTTCATAACTGGTTACCAAATATAGGTAATGAAAACGGAAAATAAGTGTTTATTGGTAACTGGTTACAAAACACTGAAAAAAAATCATTTTTTCTAAGCTGGTTACGAATCAGTCGGTTACGAAAGTGGCTGAAGGGGAAATTCGCACATTTGTAGTTTAAACCAGGCTTTCCCAAAGTGAGCGATAACGCCCCCTTGTGAGCGCTGCAGACCTAAAAATATTAAGAGACCCAGAAAAAAAATTAGCGCGTTGTGTAGAGGCTTGGAGTCCGGTGTGTACTACTTACTGGGCTCAGGTCTCAAGTTCACACTTTTGCCGGTTATGGTAAAAGAAATAATCTCGTGTAGAATGAATGTTCGTCCACTGCTGAACATAGGCCTCTCCTATAATACGCCACTCAGCCCGATCCTCGGTCCTACGTTTCCAACTGCTATGTTTCGTATATCGTCACTCCATCTGGTCTCAGGGCGTACACTACGTTTGCCGATTCGTGTACGTTTACCGATTCGTGGGCTCCACTCCAAAATCCGTCTACCCCAACGGTTATCGGGTCTGCGACAGACAATAATCATCACAATCACAATAATCAGTAAATTTAATTTAAAGTTATCGCGGTTTTTAAGTATGTTAAAAAATCTTTGTTTTTGTTGTTATTTCAAAAACCACTTCATCGATTCCGATAAAATTTATATGGGTGCTATTTTTTTAAATAAAGAGTGACGAGACGAGCAGGATATGTGCCTGATGGTAAGCAACATACCTGCCACATACAGCACAGTGACACGCAGCTATTAGAACATGAAGAGTCCAAATCATTCACAGTCACCCTGAGATCTAAGTTGTTATATCTCTAAGCCCTGTAATTTCTCTAGAAACATTGCCCTTCAAACCGGAACACAGTAATGTTTGCCCATTATTGCTTGGCGGTAGAATAACTGGCAAAGGTGTGGTCCTTCCCCAGGCGGACTCTGCTAAGAGTCCTACCACTACAAAAATCTGAAATATTATTATCTACCAAACAAAAGAAATAATCATAAAAACGATTCACAATTGGCGGAGTGATTGTGTAACATACACACAAAAAAACACAACCGGACCGAGAACCTTCTTTGTTGTAGTCGGTTAAAAAAACATACAATCGTATTGAGAATCTCCTTCTTTGTTGAAAAGAACCTCCTCCAATTTTGAAATCGTTTAAAAATACATAAAATCGAATTGAGAATCTTCTTCTTTGTTGAAGTCGGTTAAAAATGGCTCGTTCACACCGCCGAAATTCATTTATATCGCCGGAGAGGATACTCTCGGGAAATCGTCCCCTCTCATACAACCTGCAATCTATCTTCTCAAACAATATTGGTTGAGTCGGATCGTGCGTAGAACCTAGCTTTATTTACCCTGATATATGGTTTTTGAACCTACTTGTAATAAAAAGTACTATAAGTTTGTCTGTGCATACGTCTTTATGAAGAAAAACCTTTCAGTCGTGTTGAGGATTTTTGGTGAAAATCTTGTGGCGGTAGCAGTAGGGCTAGTGGTAGGACTTTTGGCAGAGTCCGCCTGGGGAAGTACCACACCTTTGCCAGTTATTCTACCGCCAGGCAGTAAAGTGCAAACTATACTGTGTTCCGGTTTGAAGGGCAATGTTTCCAGTGCAATTACAGGGCTTAGAGATATAATATATTAGATCTCTGGGTGACGAGTGCAGTGCCAGGTAAGGATTTGGGCTCTACATGATCCAATAGCTGCGTGTCACTGTGCTGTGAAGTGGCAGGCATGTTGCTTACCATCAGGCACATGTCCTGCTCGTCTCGTCACCTTTTGGATGGATGAAATCTTGTGAGTTCGCGTCACTAAATGTGTGATAGCAGTACTTTGTGCAATATTACTGCTGTTGACGCTAAAACTCTAAGTTATAAGTTATCGTTTCTATCGGCAGTCCCTATAATTGCTATTATTTTATGTGTTACTTGATGAGGATGAGGCTGAAAATCATTTTTATACCGAAAAAATGACGGGAACGGGAACTACGTGGGTAAAACCGCGCGCTAATCTTATATATAAAATTCTCGTGTCACAGTGTTTGTTTCCATACTCCTCCGAAACGGCTTTACTGATTTTAACCAAATTTTATATGCATATTCTGTAGGTATGAGAATCGGCTACTAGCTATTTTTCATACCCCTAAGTGACAAGGGTTGTTCACTAAGGCAAAACAACGTTTGCGGGGTCAGCTAGTATACTATAAATCTGTAGGTAATATATAAACAAATGTAGCCATAATTAACAAATACAGAGCCACATCGTTTCCCAGAATCTATGCCAGAACGGTAGCTAAAAGTTGAACTAACTACAGAAAATAATGAGCTTTTAAATATATGTATACTGGGTCCGCTTCCAGCTGGTAGTGAGCTTGAGCATTTTGGTTATCTTTGGATCTTCATTGGTCTGTTGATAATTCAGATGTGCTTAGTGTAAATAGTTAGGTATGTAGCGTAGTGTAGTTCTTATTGTAGTTTTAGTTTTGTTAATAAAGGCTCCGCCCGAAAAAAGCATTTAATATGTTAGTATTTCTGTATATGTTTAAATACTAAGGTCAAAGATCCTGGAGTGGGTAATTTTTAAGTAAAAAAATTTAAATATAGTCAAGATGATTAATCAGCGAAAAGGCTAAACAGATTTCAACGGATTTTGAGTAGAATGATAAAATATTTATGTATAGGTAGGTATGTTCTAGGTATGCTCTTTTTTTATGACACATAGTGATAGGACGAGCAAGATGTATGTCTGATGGAAAACAATAAGCCTGCTCATAGTGCCCATGGTAGGATAGTGACACACAGATATTTGATCATGAAGAGTTCAAATCACTGCACTGCACTTTGTGAGCGTCATTCAGAGATTTGGGATGACTTAGTTCATTTCTCTCGGAAGAAAGTCAAACCCACCACGCTGTCCCAGTGCGGGTTTGCGGACGACATATGACCTCGAAAGATTGTAGGAGCATGCCGGTTTCCTCACGATGTTTTCCTTCACCGTTTGTACGTTAGCATCATCACGCAAATGACTTCGAAAAGACAGTGGTGCGCGTGGGATTTGAACCACTTCGAAACACCGACCAGCCGTAACTTGATATAGCACATGGTCTTAATTTTTTCGCAAGTATTGAGGGTGTAGTCGCGAGGTGTAGCTAGTCTAGTAAAATTATCTCATTAAGATCGATAGTAGTGACACCTTTCAGCTGGTCATATAAGTTGGTAAAACAAGATTATATATCCATATTACCTGTAAGTACTCGAGTGGCTGAAGTTAATTCCGGGCCCCTGAACCGTGTAATTTGTGAAGGAGTGCGGTAATGTGATATTGTTTCGGACGAGCCGAGTGTGACTGATCGGGGTGTACAGACATCGGTAATAATGTAATTATTATCTATACTAATGTTATAAAAGCTGAAGAGATTGTCTGTTTGAACGCGATAAACTCAGGAACTACTGGTTCGAATATTTTTTTACGAGAAGGTAATTTTTTGTTAGGTAGTCCATTTATCGAGAAAGGTTATAGGCCCTATAGGCTATATAACATTACGCCAATTTTAAGTAGGAGCGGAGCATGAATGAAGAAAGTAACAACAACAACATTTCAAATTTTGATTTACCCCCGACTTACCTTGGTTTTGTAACCTGTACAACATTCTACTAGTCAAGCGCTTTCATTTAATACCCATATTGAGGGAACAGTGAAAAAAGAAATGTATTACTCCATTTTGTGGCGGCGGCCATCTTGGCTTTAAAATTTGACATAGTGTATACTGTATAGTAACTACTCGTTTAATTTGATACTCGTATTGAGCTAGGCTGTGAAGAAATATTTTGTCCGCCATTTAGTGGAGGCGGCCATTTTGAATCGAAATTAACCAAACATAGCATCACATAAAACCACCTTCACTTCAAATAAATATATAAAAGAAGAACTTTCAAATAACAAAAACCGCATCGAATTATCGCATTGGTTTGAGCTCTTTGGTGCCACAGACACAGACACACACAGAGACAGACAGACATCGACGTCAAACTTATAACACTCTTTTTTTGGTCGGGGGTTAGAAACGGGAAAAAATATTCCTTTCTAAGTGATTTCGTTGCGTGCGCTGACGTGCGCTGAAATGCGACGTCGACTGAATCCGAACGACTGAACAAACCGAGGTGAAATTTGGAATACAGATAGAATATAGTCTGAACACATTACTTTTTATCTCGGGAAAATAACGGCAACGACACGAGTAAAACCGCGGAATGCCAGTAGTATCTAATACAAACACAACTAATAGAATTTTCAGAATGTTTGAATCCAAAGATCAAAGGACTAGCAACATGCCTCTACACCTCTACAGTCCTGTCATCAAACAATTACCAACCAACAAACATCACAAAATAAAGAAACTTTTAACAATAGTAAAGAAGAAAGTGCAATAAAGACGTGTGCACATAAGTTCAAAGGCGGTTATAAAGCCAATAGGCGGATATCCGCCGCCGCGGGCGGTCGTGTGCCCCGCCCCTTACATGTGTCGAGGAATTAGAGAATTGATGGTAAGTAGTGATAAATAAATGTTCAAAGCGTTTTAACCTTTTTACTAAGTTTTGTAATGGACTAGCAGCGATCCGCGGTTTTACCCGCGTTCCAGTGAATTTCGCACGATAAAAAATAGCCTATGTCGTTTTTGGACTATTATCTGTTTATGTATCAAATTACATATAGGTAATGTCAGTAGTTGTTATATAAATATCTAAATAACAAACTATGTTTTTAAAAAAGGGTAAAAACGGAACCCTATTACTGAGACTTGGCTGTCCGTCCGTCCGTCCGTCTGTCACCAGGCTGTATCTCAAGAACGGTGATAGCTAGACAGTTGAAATTTTCACAGGTGATGTATTTCTATTGCCGCTATAACAACAATTGAAAATAAAATAAAAATATTATTTTATACATCCCATACAACAAACTTGCTTTTTGCTCGATTAGTCCGTCCCAAACAAACTAAATGGCGCCACTAGTAAAAATAAAACGCGATATCGAATTCGTCGTCAGAATCATGAGCCATAAATCAATATTTTAATAAAACTTTTGCCTGTCTGTGGAAATTGCGATGTATACGGAATTCCGAATAAAGCCAAATATGTTTTCGCCGTTTATTTGCTTAAGGTACGGAACCCTTCGTGCGGGAGTCCCACTCGCACTTGGCCGGTTTTTAGTATTTTGTTGTTACATTTTGCACATTTTTAAGTTCCTGAAAACTACAAGTTCTAGACAAACTACTGTTGCGGTTTAAAAGGCGTTATGTTCAACAAAAATATTCAAAAAATATTGTATTCCAAATTTCAACCCGATCCAGTCAGTGGTTGCAATGTGATCAAGCAATAAACATCCAAATTTGCCTATTTATAATATTACTAGGATTTTCCAAAGATGAAAGCAGTAAAAGAAATATTTGATATTTTCCTAAATTTTTGTAACAAAACCAGACCGCAAAGTTAAGTTTGTTGGTTATCGTCATTTGGGGTAATATAGGTAAGGTACCTCGGTGTACCAAGCGGATAAGTTTAGGGTGGGTACCAGTGTGCACATGATTCGATGCTTTTGTGTATAGGTATGTTGTGAATAAGAAACCAACTAACTTGTTTTTTAAGTAGTATTTTTTAACTGAGTAAATTTCATTTCATTTCAATCTAGTCAACATCGTCCACCTTCACTAATCTATTAAAACCTGCGACTCGCTTCACTTCAGTTCATTTCTACAGAAACGTCACCAGGTGGTAAGTTGCCACCTACTAGGGAACTCTTCTAAACCGTCAGAAGCAAACATCAAAGCTTTCTGAACGCTCACTCAGTTAGACAAGGAGATAGTAGGAGATACGATCACGAGTACAAACCTTGCGCACTTTTGACGCTTTGGCAATTAACATGCCAATCGTATTTCGGTAAATTCAAAAATCCAAAAAGTACAAAGCATCAAACAAAAATAGGCTATTTTTTACCGTAGAAAACCAATTAGAACGGCAACTACGTGGCTAAAGTCATGAGGCGATACTAGTAAAGTCTCTTTTACTCTATATTTTTTAAATTTATTTCATTTATTCATATTATAAATTTGAGGCTCCGTTGTACATTGTACTATTATTGTTGAGAGCGTTCACTGCAAAGTGACTGAAAGATTTATTTATTTCAGAGTGCTGCGCTGGGCATCACTGCCCATCGCATTAACTGATTATTCATTCGAGGTTATATTTATTCTATGAAATTAACAGCATGTGTTAGTTAATTATTCTATGTACGTTTCTTATTTATTTCACAGTTCCACTAACAGTAACAGTTAGCCACCTTTTCTATCACTGTAATATGTATAGCTCCAAATGGTTCGTGTTACTTTTACACATGGTGCGGCTCGCCAGTATTTTTACTTGAACTTGGCTTGCCACACTACCGTATGTCTAGATTTTTAGTTTTGATATATTTTTAAAATGTAAAAAGCTTTTAACGAGTTTTTAAAATCTTTTGAATTTAGTTCCATTTAGAAGATTTTAGAATTTAGAAGTATTTTTCACTCTATGTGTAGTAATAATTTACTCCAGTATCTCCTAGACTAGGGCCCAGTCTAACAGCACAATATGAAATAGACGCCTTTGTTACTTGTCCCGCAACCCGGTTAGCCGGAGCCGGCCTATTTCGCTCACGACTAGGGATGTGCTTTCCGGGAATACTGCAACACCGGAAAATAACGGTAGTTATTTTATTGAACAGGCACGATGACTAAATTAACTAAGAAACAGTCCCTTTTTAGTACTTTTCCAAGTGCAGATGCGCTGATTTAGCGTCACCGTGTGCTTTGACGGTGAAAATTTTGAGAAATAACACAAATTTGGAGAAAAACATTATATAAATATTAATTGTGCCGAACGCAGTGCAGTGCTCGGTAATGATGTTCCAATAGCTGCGTGTTACTGTGCTGTCATGTGGCAGGCATGTTGCTTACCATCAGGCACATGTCCTGCTCGTCTCGTCACTCCTTATTAAAAAAAAATTTGCTCACCCATTCGTTACATTGCACTGTGCTCTCCTTGTAAGAGAAATCCCCGAGTTTAGCAGTGGGGTGTTTACATTACGAAACTATCTTAGTAACCTCAATCGTGTATAACGATGAAAATTGGTATAAAAGTTTTGCGCTCTTCATACTACAGATATTTAGAATACACGATATCTTATGCAGCCAATCCATAAATAAATTGCGTGAAAGGAATTGCATTAAGGCCGATTTACATCAGACGAGCGAATGCTCATTCTATCCCCATTGTATCAAATTCATTTGGTGTAAACAAACGTAGAGCATTCTTTCGTTGTTTTGTTTGCGTTCGCAAAGATTCTATGGAATATATAATATAGAAAACGCTAAGAACGATCTTTCGTTTACACTAAAAGATCGAGAAAGAATGCTCTTGTTCCAGCTCTAGCTCTATGTTCGTTCAGTTTAAATCGGCCTTTAAGCGATTACACCGTCCTAATATGTGAAAAGAAAGTGGCTATTAGAGTCATTATTTTACAACTATGACATGTTTGTTAAGTTACAATAAAATTATTAATGACATTAACTGAAATGATATTTTACACAGTTGTGGATTATATGTATAATTTTAATATAATAATTATAGTAATATAAATATAATAATAACAATTTAATTGAAATATCTAAGCAATTAGATTAATCATGTTTTGTAATTATCTTTTTTAAATGACATGTAACATTGGAGTTATTAATAAATATATTGTATTGTATTGTATGTAAAAAACGTTATGCTACCTTAACGTAGATGTAAGTGAAAAAACAGTTTAATTCACTGAAGGAGTACTTCTTGATGGATATACTCGTTATCTTGTTTAACATCATTCGTGATGGCGAATAGTGAAAACCTATGATAAAAAAGTTGAAAATTGAATTTCAACTTTTGAGATTCAACAGTGTAATTTTTATGGGAGTCCAATAAATAATCAATCAATCAATTTAATTTATTAAGGACTAGCAGTGCCCCTGGGTTTTACCGGCGTAGTTCCCGTTATTTCCCTGGGATAAAAAGTAGCCTATGTGTTCTTCCAGACTATAATCTAACTGTATTTCAAATTTCAGCCTGATCCGTTCATACGTTACGGCGTGATTGAGCAACAAACATTGGCATTTATAATATTAGTGGGATTAGCAGCACCTGCGGTTTTACCCCCATCTGATCCTTTCTCGCGGTAAAAAATAGTCTAGTATTAATCCAGACTATATAATATAATCTGACTGTGTTCCAAATTTCAATCCCATCCGATTAGCCGTTCTGATGAGATTGAGGAGCAAACATCCATACGTTCACATTTATAATATTAGTAGGATTCTTTTTTGGACAATGTTTTTACGTTCACTTAGACTTGTTATAAAACAATAATATAGTTATTTTTCAGAATCCATAGTTACCGGAATTGTATCTAAAAAATTTCCGAAAAATCGACTAGTTGTAGTCATCCCTAACACTCCGCGACACTATCGAACGCACGCCCCCGGATAACTTATTGCACAAGTTTTTGCGCAAAAAACCTGCCACTTTTTGTCGCCCAACAAGTCCGACAACAATCGGCGAACGTTTGTTTACGACACAGTAATGGAGTGGGATGATACGGGCCGCGTTTCACTTGTTAATTTTGTGTTTTACTGTGTTTTTGGCGTCTGACCTTAAATATAGGGAACTTTTTGAAGTGAATAATTATTTTGGCGCACCGTGGGCTGTGAATTGAACCAACTGAATTCTCTCTCTCTCATCAACATCATCAACCAAATCTTCCCACTGCTGTGACTCGGGGCCTTCTCTCGCAAGGAGAGAGTTAAGGCCATAATCCACCACGCTGGCCCAGTGCGGGTTGGTGGACATTCACACATGACTTCGAAAGATTCTAGGTACATGTTTTCCTCACGATGTTTTCCTTCATCGTTTTTATGTTAGCGGCATTACGCACATGACTTCGAAAAAACAGTGGTGCGTTGTGGTTTGAACCTGGGGTCTCCGGATCGGCAGGCGCCGTTCTCCCGACTAGACCAGCCGTAACTTATCGTCTGAGGTCTCTCTCTCATCTGAATCAAATTGATCGCGATTTTTAATATTACTTATTGCGTATGATTTCGTATTTATGGACTTTTAACATGAAAGCTTTGATATTTATAATATTAGTAGTAAGTAGTAGTAGTTAACAACTGTTAACTAAATATGTAAAAAGACTTCAAAGTCTTGAACATCGCCGCAAAATTGCTAGCGTATCGGTTTATTATCGGATACATTTCGGAGAGTGCGCGACTGATCTGTATAACCTTGCCCCTAATACCACCTTGCCCCTTTTTCTATCGGACTGCTCGTAGCTCGAGAAAGCGACATCGTTTCATGGTTGATGTTCCTAAGACACGAACAAAGAGGTTTGACTCTACATTTGTGATAAGAACGTCTAAGCTGTGGAATGAGCTACCAGAGTGGATTTTCCCCGATAGTTATGATCTTGGTGTCTTCAAGTCGAGAGTGAATCGGTTTCTTCTAGGTAAGCACGCTTCATCGTAGGCCGCATCGTCGCTTAACATCAGGCGAGATGGCGGTCAAGTGTAACCCTATTCAAGTTTAACAATTCATTGTTGTTTTTAAATCTACCGAATCTTTTAGCCGCTTATAGAATTAAAATAAAGAAAATACCTAATCTACACCTAGAGCGAAAAATTCGAGGTACCTTTAAAACTTTGTTCGTGTCTAGAAGTAAAGAATAAAACTAACTTCGCGTCCAGAAGTAAAGAATAGTAGCCGTCAGAACTCGTATAAGCTCGGTAAATCTCCCAGAATTTCCCACTTCAAAGCCCACGTAACTGCAAACTGTGAAGATAAATCCATCGTGTTAAAAAAATCTTTGAAAAAAAGTTAAAAAATGTCGGGCGACAACCCACAGTTTCTCTAGTCATATTCGTTAACAGATTAATGTAAGTCGCAGAGAGACAACTTTCAACGGTCATGCAAAGAGACAATTTTCAACAGTTATGACGTTTTGTTTCGTGCATATTTTTTTTTGAAGTGAAAGTTTCTTCAGCTTTGTTGAGTATAGAAAGTACCTATTGGAAACAATTCCAAAGATAATAAGGGTCCAGGTGGGAACAAATACAACCAACCGTAGTGGGTTTAAAGCATATCAAAAATGTATTCATCTGAAGGACCCTATTTTCCACAAATGAAACGAAGGCGCGAGGTAATTTTACCTGTGGTGCCATCTGTTGGGTAAATTTTAGAACAAGTGACATTTGCATTGGACACCTATAGTGTGTAGTTAGAAGCTTTTGGGCGAATAAAATATTGTGAGTTTGCGTCAAATTCATGTATAAGAACAATATATCTGCAAATTTATTGCTATACTGTTTATTTAATATTAAAATTCTAAGTTATAAATAATAGGTGTGCACTAGACTGACGCCATCTTGCCTGATTTTAAGCAACGCTGCGGTGTATGATATTTTTTTTTTACTTTTATAGGTTTACATATGATTGCCATCGTGCCTGATTAAACCTTGCCTTGTAAAATTGCCTTGCATGTTAAGTGATGATGCGGTCTACGATCGAGCGTGTTTACCTAGAAGAAACCGATGGACTCTCGATTTGAAGACACTAAGATTATATCCATATGAAACCCCACTTAAACAATGCATTCCACAGCTTAGACGTTAATAGAAAGAAAAATAGTGTTATTGTGTGTAATGCGAAAACTGAGAAACTACTGAACCAATTGAAATAAAACTTTTTATTAAAAATATTCAATTAGTTAATCAGAATCAGCACAGATATAGTTAAGCTTTGTTTTTTTTAACCTATTTTTTTGTTAAATTATTTGTTGAATGATCTATTGGTATCCACTATATAGTATTTACTACCTACCGTACTTTCAGTTAGCGTAGACGGCACAAGACCCGAGAAACCTAGTGTGTAGTAGTTAAAACAAAGTTTACCATCTGTTTCTATATTCCGTAGTGGAGAGGTCTGGCATTGTGCCAATCGTTGTAGGGCCCAGGTTCGATGTCCGCGCGGATACATTATCGATTGTCAAGGCTCTACGTACTTAGGTTGTCTATTGTTTGATGGACAAAAGATAAAGTGTGTGGAAAAACACTATGCTGTGGTCAAATTATGATGAAGATGGCCAAAACATTATGAGTGCGGCGAAAACATTATCAGTGTGGCGAAAACATTATGAGTGTGGTGAAAATATTATCAGTGTGGCGAAAACATTATGAGTGTGGCCTAAATATGCATAAGCATCCCACTAAATAATTTCATTGCTGGGAATCGGGGCCTTCTCTCGCAAAGAGGGAGTCAAGGGGATAAACAACCACCAACCCGCACTGGGCCAGAGTGCGGGTTGATGGTTGACACATGACCTCGACAGATTCTAGGTACATGTCGGGTTCCACTTGAATTGTAATAGGCCAAATCAAATTTCTCGATACAAAAATATGTACTAGTACTTACTACATTTTTGGAATAGGCTTACTTACAGGCTTGGAAGAGATAGGGATATTACTATGCGACCGAACTGAAAAAAAATTAGCAGTCATATGAACTGCCGATAGAAGTGAAAACTTATAACTCAGAATTTGGAAGCTTACCTTGGAAACTACACGGGTGTAACCGGAGGGCGTGGCCTCGCCATCTTGGCATGGGATTTCCCATTGACTGACACATTTCTAGATGGCTATGCCATGATGGCCTGTCCACGCCCTTTCAGCATTGCCCATTGGCTGACGCATTTCTAGATGGCCAATAGCCATAGTCCTGAGTTTACCCGAAGATTTCTTATCATACCCGATCGTGACGCTAGAATTCAATTCATAGCCCACGAAAAATCTGTCGAGGCGCGCCTAAAGAAGTTTTCACTTCAAAAGTGAGACTAAAACCGCAAGAAAAATGTATAACGGAAGTGATTCGTAAAAACTGTCCGTGACCAGTGTTGCCAACTTTATTTTTCAGGTAATCGTATCATAGATTAATACTAAGATTTTTTTTTGTAAATTGTGTTGCTTCTATATTATCCGAAGGAACTTTGAATTGAATTTAGTGTGTAGGAAAACTGGTGTTCCTGGGTACAACATTTTTGTTTGTTTTGGTCATTCTCCAGTTTAAACACATAAAGATATATTTGGTGTGTTTCATCATAATAATATACTGTTTTTCTCGAATTCATGAAAAATAAAAAAGGTACGATAATTAGGCTGAGAACGCTAAACTGGAGAACTATCGTTTTGATTTCTTTCAATAAATAATGTTTCTCTACCAAACTATAAAAGGAAACTCGGACATCATGAGATCGATGTAGGTGATATAAAGTTTAATAAGTACCAGGGTATCAGGACCTGCGAGCGGTCGGCTGTTAATAGGCCGGCAGCGGAGCCCGGGGGAGACAAATACACCTATTTTTCTTCTTTGCCATTAAAAATTGGTATAAAGACAAGATAAACGCGAACATATTATATAACATCAATGAAAATAGTCAGCATTTAACGTTCGGTTACTACATATAAGTTTATGAAAAACTAATGGAATGTCACTACACTACTATAATTATTATTTTCGAAGCTTACGTAAATCAAAAAACGTTTTTTTTAATCGAGAGACGACATTAGAACTATATACCTAAGGTTTGAGTAAGTTTTTTTTAGGTTTCCACTTGACCACTAGCTCGCCAAACGATGCGGTTTACAATGATGTGTGCTTAGGTGCTTAAGTACTTAGATAAAACCGATTTGCTCTTGACTCAAAGACCATTGACTCAAGATTGTAACCATTGGAAAAGCCCACATTCCACAGCCAAGACCAAGATGTTCTTATCACAAAAATGGTAGTCAACCTCCTTGATCAAGTCTCTGGGATGTTAACTATGAAACGATTTCGCTTTTTCGAGATCCGAACAGTCCGATAGAAAACGGGCAAGGTGGTATTAATTCCTCCAAGTTGACGCATGTCATGTCTATACAATCAGCTGCGCCTACTAGGCGAGGTCGCAGCCTTACATTTTGGGGGTTCAACAATAATTGTAATTTTCTAGAATTTTCAATTTGACGTACAGACCATTTTTGGGGGTCCTCATGTTCCCTTTGACCCTCTCCCCCTTCGGATAGCGCCTGGTTACCCTGTAACATCACCCCCCTAAACTTATTTGAAATCATACTTAAAAAAAGTAGCCAAGTGCGAGTTGGACTCGCCCATGAAGGGTTCCGTTGCACCAAGTAACATAATATACATAGTACACATAGTTCTTGTAGTTCGTTGTAACTTTGATCGAAGTTTTAATAATAGTGTATTTATGACGTACTAAAAAAAAACTACTCATCAGATCGAGTTCAAACTAATTTTCGTTGGTAGTTTTCATGGTAATGTACATCATATATTTTTTTTAGATTTTTCATTTTCTTACTTTAGAAGTTAGAGGGGGGGTGACACACATTTTACCACTTTGGAAGCATCTCTCGCGCAAATTATACAGTGTAGACAAAAATTATGTTAAAAACCTCAACATCATTTTTGAAGACCTATCGATAGACACCCCACACGTGTAGGTATGATGAAAAAAACATTTTTGAGTTTCAGTTCTCAGTTTGGGGGGCACCCCTAATTTTTGTTTTTTTTTTAAACTTTTGTAAAAATCCTAATGCGGTTCACAGAATACATCTACTTACCAAGTTTCAACAGTGTAGCTCTCATAGTTTCGGCAAAAAGTGGCTGTGACATACGGACGGACAGACAGACAGACAGACAGACAGACAGACAGACAGACAGACAGACAGACATGACGAATCTATAAGGGTTCCGTTTTTACGTTTTACGGAACCCTAAAAATGGCTTGTTGAACAGTCTTTCTACGACATTAATGAATTTTATAATTTAAAAGTATGAGTTCGACATTAAAATTATTTTAAATTATGATGAAGTGCAACGACTTTTTAGGGTTCCGTAAAACGGAACCCTTATAGATTCGTCATGTCTGTCTGTCTGTCTGTCTGTCTGTCCGTCCGTATGTCACAGCCACTTTTTGCCGAAACTATAAGAACTACACTGTTGAAACTTGGTAAGTAGATGTATTCTGTGAACCGCATTAAGATTTTTATAAAAGTTTTTTAAAAAAACAAAAATTAGGGGTGCCCCCCATACTGAGAACTGAAACTCAAAAATTTTTTTTTCATCAAACCTACACGTGTGGGGTGTCTATCGATAGGTCTTAAAAAATGATGTTGAGGTTTCTAATATAATTTTTGTCTACACTGAATAACTTGCGCGAGAGACGCTTCCAAAGTGGTAAAATGTGTGTCCCCCCCCCTCTAACTTCTAAAGTAAGAGAATGAAAAAACTAAAAAAAATATATGATGTACATTACCATGAAAACTACCAACGAAAATTAGTTTGAACTCGATCTGATGAGTAGTTTTTTTTTAGTACGTCATAAATACACTATTATTAAAACTTCGATCAAAGTTACAACGAACTACAAGAACTATGTGTACTATGTATATTATGTTACTTGCTGGAACGGAACCCTTCATGGGCGAGTCCAACTCGCACTTGGCTACTTTATTTATTAATATATTATTTTTGTGACATTATTATGGTGAAATTTGTTGACATGTAAAATGATATTTTATGAATAAATTATGATTATATCATGCAGATAAGCTGATAAAAAAACGATTAGCTCGCAAGTAGGAACTTTGTGACAATGTTCATTTAAAATCCCTTATCGAACATTAGTGTCAAAGTGTCACTGATTATGAGCGTTTTATACACTCTACAGGAAACCTAAGAAGACTTTAAATAATCTTTTTTTTTTAATATAGAGTGACGAGACGAGCAGGACATTTGCCTGATGGTAACCAACATGCCTGCCACATAACAGCACAGTGACACGCAGTTATTGGAACATGAAGAGTCCAAGTCATTACCTAGCACTGCACTGCGCTCGTCACCCAGAGACCTAAGATGTTATGTCTCTAAGCCATGTAATTTCTCTGGAAACTTTGCCCTTCAAACTGGAACACAGTGATGTTTGCACATCACTGCTTGGCGGTAGAGTAACTGGCAAAGGTGTGGTACTTCTCTGCTAAGAGTCCTACCACTGAACTTTGCATACCGAAAGGTTGATTATGGAGTTTTGAAAACATATTTTCGCTAATAAAGATAAAGTACCTGGGTGACCGCGAGCTTTGCTCGGTTTAAATATACTTAGATACCTACAGATAAAAGACTCCAAGAAAGAGATTTTCTTTAAAAAAAAGAAAACATAAAAAAACGAGAAGGATTCGAACCCGGATCGACTAATTCGTGACCGATATGACCGCCCGACTTCCCATCTGAGCTAATACGCTACCGCGTCACGCGGCGAAATTTCAATATCTAACAACGCGCATAATATGCGTTTTTTTTAATGAAACCTAAGTAGATCGATTTATCTTCCCCGAAACCCCCTGCATACATAATTTCATCAAAATCGTTCGAGCCGTTTCCGAGATCCAGATTCTATATATATATACATATGTATATACAAGAATTGCTCGTTTAAAGGTATAACATATGAAACTACGAAATGTAAGTTATTTCTCGTAATATTGTGATCTCGGAGTTGTAACAGGTTGTATGCACAGTCCCACCAGTGACCAGGCTGTCCCTGTCCCGAGAACAGAGGTAGTTACAGCGAGCGAACCGAAACGGTAATTTTCGTGGACAGTCGAGCGTCGCTCGTTCCAGTCTGCGTTCCAGTTAACACGCGAGTGGCTAGTGGCTTGCAAACACTGGATTTCTGCATTTTAACATGTATAAGTGCAGTTTGTTGTGGGAATCGAATCCGCGACCAGAGTAGACTTACTACCAATTAGGCGCATCAAAATCTTGATTATTTTCATATTCATACTCGTAGATATTTATTTTATCCTTGCTAAAATAATAATTGTGTTGAACATTTATCACACAACACCCCAAAGTAAAAATAAAGTAGCCAAGTGCGAGTTGGACTCGCCCATGAAGGGTTCCGTTCCAGCAAGTAACATAATATACATAGTACACATAGTTCTTGTAGTTCGTTGTAACTTTGATCGAAGTTTTAATTATAGTGTATTTATGACGTACTAAAAAAAAACTACTGATCAGGTCGAGTTCAAACTAATTTTCGTTGGTAGTTTACATGGTAATGTACATCGTATATTTTTTTTAGATTTTTCATTCTCTTACTTTAGAAGTTAGAGGGTGGGGGACACACATTTTACCACTTTGGAAGCGTCTCTCGCGCAAGTTATTCAGTGTAGATAAAAATTATATTAGAAACCTCAACATCATTTTTTAAGACCTATCGATAGACACCCCACACGTGTAGGTTTGATGAAAAAAAATGTTTTGAGCTTCAGTTCTCAGTATGGGGGGCACCCCTAATTTTTGTTTTTTTTTAAACTTTTGTAAAAATCTTAATGCGGTTCACAGAATACATCTACTTACCAAGTTTCAACAGTGTAGTTCTCATAGTTTCGGCAAAAAGTGGCTGTGACATACGGACGGACAGACAGACAGACAGACAGACAGACAGACAGACATGACGAATCTATAAGGGTTCCGTTTTTACGTTTTACGGAACCCTAAAAAGCTTTAACTTAGGGGCTCCCATAGTAAAAACTTTGCTTTGTAAAGGAAAATGTCGTGAAAATTTCGAAATCTCACTAAAAAACGTCATACACGGATGTGATATTCGCCAACCGAAAGTGCACCTCTCTCTGTTAAAGATAACCCGCATTTTTTTTTTACCGTTTATAGGTTTACACTTGACCACCATCTCGCCTGATGTTAAGCGACGATGCGGTCTAAGATGGAGCGTGCTTACCTAGAAGAAACCGATTCACTCTCGATTTGAAGACACCAAGATTATAACCATCGGGAAAAACCCACTCAGGCAACTCATTCCACAGTCTAGACGTTCTTATCACAAAAGTAGAGTCAACCTCTTCGTTCGCGTCTTTGGAACATCAACCATGAAACGATGCCGCTTCGAGCTTCGAAAAAAGGGCTAGGTGGTATTAGATCATGCAGATCAGATGCACACTCTCCGAAGTGTATCCGATAATAGACCGATAAGCTAGCAATTTTTCAGCGATGTTCAAGACTTTGCAGTCTTTTTTGCACAAGAGTGTTATTGCCTATGAGCCTTCTAGCACGCCTCTCGATCCATTCCAGAGCCTCAAGCTGATACTTAGCCGATCCATCCCAAAGGTGGGAACAGTACTCCATACAAGAGCGTACTCCATACATCTGGGAACATAGAGGGTGCTCTTCAAGATATTATAGCTTTTGTAAAATAATAAGCGAAAAATATAACATCAATCAAAAACCTCCTAAATAAATAACAGTCCGTCAACGCCCCTAAACTCATTCGACAATAATAATTACTCTTAACGACATCTTTAACCCTTACAGCCCTCAAGTACTGTCATAAATTCAATTTTCTCGAATAAAACTCAACCCCTAACCCGTAACAAGAAGCCATTATAACACTCCGTTAAATAAAGAAAGTTAACTGTTGAAAGTGAAAGTCTGTTGGGAAATTACAAGGCACTACGTCGGCTCTCAAACCCTGAAATTTTGATACCTAGTCGTAAAAGATCGCTTGAAAATAGACCGAAATGGACTCCTTCTTCAAGACTATATTGTAGAGTAGAAAATGTACAAAGGAACTTAAATAATAATTAGTATCATGATTAACATATAAGTCCTGTATAGTGGCTATATTATTTGAATAGGGTACACTCCTCAGAAAAACTAATTAGTCCATCAGTTAGATTGCTAAAAAATATTGTACACGTATTTTTGAAGTGAAAACTTCTTTAGGCGCGCCTAGACAGATTTTTCGAGGGGTGTGAATTGAATTCTATCGTCATTCTCGGGTATGATAAGAAATCTTCGGGTAAACTCGGGACCATGGCCATTGGCTATCTAGAAATTTATCAGCCAATAGAAAATGCTGAAAAGGCGTAGCCTGGGCATCATGACATGGCCATCTAGTAATGCGTGAGCCAATGGCATTTCTAGATGGCCATGCCATGATGCCCAGGCCACGCCCCCGGTTACACCCTTGTAGTTTCCAAAGTAAGCTATCAAATTAGGAGTTATAAGTTTTCACTTCTATCGGCATCTTCAGTTCCCATGACTGCCATTTTTTTTCTTTTGTTTCAAAAACAAAAAATGACGAAGATACAGCGCTTAGAAGTTTCGCGTGATGTCACTCGTGGGTACGATTTTTACCCACGAATGACGTCGCGACCCCCCGAAACACGACTCTCGAAGTTTGATGAACTATACCTTTGTCAATTTTTAATATTTTGAAAGAACTAAAAATACGTGTCATATTTTTCCATGATCTAGCTGATGGACTAATTAGAATGGTGTATTTTTGACCCAGTCCGGTACCCTATTCTCTGTCTCAGACATGTTATTTAAATATTTCTCTATACATTATCTTCTCTGTCAATATAGCTGAAACGTGACATAGTAGAATTTTAATGAGTTGGAACAATTGTGCTCGAAGTTTGGAATAGTTGTTTGAAGTAAAATATGGATCTGTCCGTTGATCTATAAAGCGAAGTTATGAATAATTTTGTCCTTCTTTAATGGGCCATTTGATAGTATATCTTCAAAAGGTCTCATCAATTGTTAAATTTTATAAAATTAGTTTAAACTAGAGGCTCAGCCTGACTTTGACTGCTTTGAAATTCTTGTACCCTTCAACAGTATGATGACTGCGAATGACACACCATTTCATGGTCGATGTTCCGAAACCCGGCTGAGGAGGTTTGATGCTACTTTCCTTAAACGTATAGCCTTTTTTTGGAAATTCTTTTTCGGGACACGCTAACTTTCGAAAGTTGAAAGTAGGTAATTTATTGAAGAACACCGTGTGCCTCTGGTACCCCCTTTGCCCTTCGCGTCATATACGGACCAGCTAACGTTTTTATAGTATAGAATGACGAGACGAGCAACACATGTGCCTGATTGTAAACGACATGTTATGGGCAGGCGGCCATAACAGCAGTGTCGCGCAGCTATTAGAACATAAAGAGTCCAAATCATTATCTAGCACTGCTCTAGTCACTCAGAGACATAAGATGATCTGATAAGATCTCTGATTCTTTAGCATATTCACCCGACTGCCAAAAAGAGGATATGTTCTTTGCTACCATATCTTCACATGGATGTGTGACTCGATGATCAAATGCGAACCAGCGAATGTTGCCAGATGCACAAGAAAGAGGATAATGTTTTACTACCTTATTTTCATATGTTTAGTATCTGACTCGATAGTCAGATACGGGGCCAGCTAATGTTGCCAGGAACAAGCTTCTGTCCGAGCGGTTACTGCCCAAAGCGGCCGGATAACTTGCTGAATTATTCATTGTACTAGAGATCACGGGAAAAAGCAGCAAATAGGGTTGCCATAACTTGTAATCGCAGACGTTTGTAAGACAAATTTGTAACGTTTGTTAACTTCCTGCTAAAAAAGATTTTTTTGACGTGAAGCGTGAAGACTTCTTACATATATAGACTAGTGATCCGCCTCGGCTTGACCCCCACGGGTAAACGATACATACATAAATACATAACCTATAGCACTCAGGCGCCACATACAAATCCAACGCTTAAATATTTTTTGAAGTTATTCCTGTAGTTCCTAAGATTAGTGCGTTCAAACAAACAAGCTCTTCAGTTTTAAAACATTAGTAGTAGATGAGCGCATGCTGCATGCTTGAAAAAGTCACGTTCCGCCGCCTGAGCCGAGCGTGCAACCGAGAGCGCGGAACAAGCGAACAGAGGCACGATCAGCCTAAGCGTTCGGCTTGTGACGCATCTTTATATAACTAACCTTATATCACGTACAATTATCGTCTCGACGAACCGAATGATCTAACCACTAAGTCACCATGGGTTTTTCTCAAAGACGGAAAATACAATACAAATACGAACATGGTTAAATTAAAACGCCAATTATATGAAAGAGCTTGTTGGTGACAAATACTACATACACCCTACAACTAATTGTTCTAGACCAGGGATCAATCAATTAGTTTCGCTCGGGGTCCATTTAAAAAAATGAAATTACCTTTGCGGTCCACAAATTAAATAAAAAAAAACATATTAAAAAAGGTAATTACGGAAATTACAAAGATATTTACTAATCAATGAGAAAAGTGACATTTTTGTTGCTGATTATCTGTCTGAACTTTAGAGTGAAATTGGGCCAAGCTATTGACATTACGTCAACAAAAATACTGCGGGGAATATATTTTTTCGGTAAATATATTTACTTATACATATATAATATATTTTTACGCACACAATGGGTCGACGGTCCCGTGTTCCAGAGTTCTAGACAATAGTCACATAGTGTCTCATGTAGTTGTGAATTTTGTGTTGTAATTTCCTTTTTTTATTGAATAATCACTGAATTGTTTTACTTATAAATACTTCTTGTCAATAAATGATCTTGTATGAATGATCTGTAAATAAAAATGGGGGACGTGGCAGCCCTAACGTAGATAGCCGATGAGGGAAAAAAAGACTGAATAATAATAAAATCTAGCGACGGCCACAAAAACTTGAAGGATCAGTTTTGTTAGTTTTATGATTGTATTCAGGGGTCTGTTTGTTTGTGTGAGACCGCTGTTATGGCCTATTAAAATGTTTACCGAAGGAAGGCAATCCATGCGAAAATTTTTCGAACAAAAGTTTTAGACAACATTGCTTTGTGATTTAAATTTTCACCAAATATGACTGGTTTCATGCCTTAGTCGATAGTCTACTCACGGAAGCGGAGGTCGTGAGTTTGATTCCTATCCAGGATAAATATATTTCTGAGGAATGGGGACGACTAAAAAAACTCCCATTCCGGAAAATTGATGCGATCATCAATTTTCATCTTTGTAAATTCTTGATAAAATTAAAAGTAGGTGTCCCATGTTTTTCCGTAATCTACCTGACAAAATAATTAGAATGGTATATTTTTGACCCTGTATTCTGCCCTATTCACATATTTGATCCATGTCTGGGTGTTTTTTCAAATCTATACTAATATTATAAAGCTGAAGAGTTTGTTTGTTTGAACGCTAGGATCTCGGAAACTACTGGACCGATACGAAAGATTCTTCTTTTGTTGGATACTCCATTTATCGAGGAAAGCTATAGGGTATATAACATTACGCTACTATCAATAGGTACGGAGTATGAGTGAAGAATGTAAAGAAAACGGGGGAAAATATTTCTCTTCGAGAGCTTTAGTTCCGTGAATTTAAATTCTCTTTGGTCGCTGAAGTCTGTGACGGCGCGTGTCTGTCTACATTTGAAGTTTGTGTCATTTGAAGTAATCAAAGTTCTACATCAATGCATTGTTGCTTATTTACGTATTTTTAGGGTTCCGTAAAACGTAATAAAGTGGCCAGCAATGGATATTTTAGTATGGATTTTCCTCAAATAGACGCGGGTGAAACCGCGGGGCACAGCTAGTCTTTAGTATGTATATACGATATTTACGATCTGTGGTAACGGATTGTGCTTTACAAAGCACAAATGCGACTTCACATGGAGTATTTTTCCCATCTCTGGAACCCTACACCAGTTTATCAGTTTCGGCCTCTGGAATCCCTGCAGTGGCGAGCCATTAGAATTGTTGAGGATTTGAAGCTCACAAAAAAAGGTTAGTGCCACTTTGACTCCGTAGAAATGTGGGGTCACTGTGTATTTTATCCCACGTCTGTCTCTTCGAAGCCATGTGCGTAATGCCGCTAACTTAAAACGGTGAAGGCAAATATCGGGAGAAAATCGACATGTATCTAGAATCTTTCGAGGTCGTGTGTCATCCACCAACCCGCACTGGACCATCGTGGTGGATTATGACCTTGACTCTCTCTCTTTGCGCGAGAAGGCCCCGAGTCCCAGCAGGGAACATTTAGTGGGCTGATTATGCTTTGTATTTTCTACCGGTTTTAGTTTGAGGAATGATCTGAGGATCTTTTTGAGCTTATACCAGCGTCGGAATTTCATTGAGAACTGGTCGAACCAAACATAGCAAACGAAACTCGATAATGCCCCAACTACACGTGGCTAGTTTTTCAAGCTAGGATAGTAAGCTAATAATTCTGGCTTCGTGTAGACAACGCTATGCAACGCTGGTTTTGTCTACACGAAGCTAGAAGGACTAGCTTGCTAGCTTACTAACACTAGATAGATAGATAGAAACGCTTTATTGTCCACAATATGCCCTCTGCCCTCGTGGCTTAGTTGGTAGTAGCTCTGCCTGCGAAGCCGAGGGTCGTGGGTTCGATTCCCACCCAGTGCAAATATTTGTGTGATAAATTCAAATGTTTGCACTGTGTCTGGGTGTTTCTATGTATAATAAGTATGTATTTAAAACTATATAAGTATTTTATCAGCTATCTGGCCGCCATCATACAAGCTTTGCTTAGTTTGGGGTCAGATGGTGTTGTGTGTGAATTGTCCATCAATATTTATTTATTTATATAAAACTTGCAAAACAAAGAGACTTAGCCTAGAACAAGTGAATCAAGTGGCGACCTTATCGCTAAAAGCGATCTCTTCCAGGCAACCGAAGAATGGAGAGAAACATGGAAAGAAAATAGACTGGGTTAGGGTACAGTGTGACTAAAGGTATCACATAGACATACATATCAATAATCATACATGCTAATACTTAGAATACCTACTTTTAACCTACAATCTATACTAATATTATAAAGCTGAAGAGTTTGTTTGTTTGATTGTTTGTTTGTTTGAACGCAAGGATCTCGGGAACTACTGGTCCGAATTGAAAGGTTCTTTCTTTGTTGGATAGTCCATTTATCGAGGAAGGCTATAGGCTATTTAACATTACGCTACTATCAACAGGAACGAAGCATGAATGAAAAATGTAACAAAAACGGGAAATAATTTTGCTTTTAGAGAGTTTTCGTTGCGTGACAGCATGTGTCATTCGTCAAAGGTTCGTGAAAGGTTGCGTCATTAGAACCTAAGGTAACCGAATTTGTTCAAAATTTGAATTGGTACGATGAATTTTAGAAAGATGGCGTAGCAACGCGCGCGCGATTCAGCTAGTAAACTAATGTATACATTGATAATATACCTACTAAATAAAATAAATAAATAAATATGAATAGACAATTGATATGAATAAATTCATTTTGGTGACAGCTGTGATAGATAAAAGGCCTTGACTTGGTTCTGAAACACAGGCAATGATGGAGCATGTCTGACAGGCACCGGTAAGACATTCCATAGCAGGACTGCCTGAAACGCTAAACTACATTAACTAGCTAACTAGCGACTCAAAAAACTATAGCTCGGGCATTATGGATGATTGGAAGTCTGTTGTTCTTGACTGTTAACAGTTGAGGAAGGCGAGAGACGTCCTTACTCTGCAATGAAGCAATACGAGTATATAATACAAGGTACAAGAGAGATAAATTCACATGAATAGTCACAGAAGTGTACATTCTTTTACACAAGGAACTGCGCTTCAGAGAAGCTTTGAAACGTTCACGAATCAGTGGGCCCGTAGGCTTGCTATCGGCAAAGGAAATGCGATATCGATATGTATTGGATACACGCTTGTATTCGTGGCTACGCGTGTGTGAATTACAGTAACTTCAATGGACTTTTTGAACTCATTAACTTTTTTTTAATTATGAGTGACGAGACGAGCAGGACATATGCCTGATGGTAAGCAATATGCCTGCCACATAACATCACAATGACACGCAGCTATTGGAACATGAAGAGTCCAAATCATTACCTAGCACCGCACTGCGCTCGTCACCCAGAGATCTAAGTTGTTATATCTCTAAGCCCTGTAATTTCTCTGGAAACATTGCCCTTCAGACCGGAACACAGTAACGTTTGCACATTACTGTTTGGCGGTAGAATAATTGACAAAGGTGTGGTACTTCCCCAGGCGGACTCTGCTAACAGTCCTACCACTACTAAAACTCAGGTATAAGTAGCAATTTGATATTTTATAAGCTAAAAAACCAAACCAAATTTCATAAGCTATCATCACTACGTCGCCGTCGCGTCGTCCAGATAAATAAAAAGTAAATTTTAATTTTGTTGATAATATTTGTTTAGTTATAGGGCGACCTCTGCACTATCTACAAAACAAAAAAGAACCATCAAAATCTACTCACAATTTGCGGAGCTATTAGGCCAGTAAAATAGACGTTTTTTTTGGTCAACTTTGCAATACATTTCAGATCTAAATTTCCTTTTTTATGAGGTTTAGGATCACTTACTGAGCATAAAATCACAGAACGCTGACAGATTCAGGATGAGCTTCAAGCGCCATCTTGAATTAAAGTTTTTGGACGATATACCGGAAACTATGCACTTTAATGCAAAAAGTATTGAAACTGTTATTGTAGAAAATAAAATTTTGCATCTTTTGTCGCCGGGAAATTCGACACAGTGTCATCTCATTTGCCAAGTTAAATTCGGTCTGATATACACTAAAAGCTTACTTAGTGTACGTACTAAAACGACTACTACCACATTTGTACCACATTATACTTGTAACCACTTATCTGTACCCTACTCAAACCTCGCAATAACTTAGGCACTTCAAAGGTACACAATACACAATTCTGGAGCTAAGAGGAACAAATCGATCAGGACGTCTACTCTAATTCAACGAAAACGTAATTTCGAAATAAATTCGACATTTTCAAACTCCGATTCTACTTCGATCCGTCGTTTTGTCCGTTTAAATGTTCTAAGTCTACTCTAATTAGAGTATACTTAGAAGATTTAAACGTCAAACAATGTTGTATCGGACGAAACGAAGTAGAATGAGTAGACGTCCAGGCTACTTTTACACCAGATTGGTGTTAGACAGTGGCAGTCGCGTAGCGTGCCTTGGAGAAGCCCTGGCCGTACCCCTATATGTACCAAAATTACTTGGGGGGGAGGGGGGAGGGAAATTAAGGGTTAAAAGATTCCAGAAAACATTTACTGTTTTTAACCGACTTAAAAAGACGGAGGTTCCATTCGGTTGTATGTTTTTTTGTATGTATGATAAGCGATAGCGCCGCCAATTGTGAATGGACTTTGATTATATATTTTTCTTACGATTTAAGACTTACTTTTTTTTTAGTTCTGTCAGTTCAGGAAAATCGCTATTTTGTCCAAGTCTGCTGTAAGGAACTTCCAAAAATACACCAACTTTTCGCTTATTTCTAATTAAATTTAATAGATATTAAGGTTTTAACCACATAAAGACACTGAATTTTTTTAATTTTAGTACTAAACCGCACTAATGTTGCACGCACGATACATCGCCTGTATAGCATGCGCGGTCCGAAGGGGGGGGGGGGAGGGGGGGGGGGGTCGCAGGGGACATGACCCCCCCAAAATCGTATATGTTACCTTAAAATTGGGCGCTAGTAGTAGTCTTTTTTACTCAATTTATTGTATTTCTACTCGTGACCCCCCCCAAAATCTGAGGCTCTGTACTGGTGACCCCCTCCAAAATTCGACGCTGACGACCGCGCCTGCTGTATAGCTACAGTCTTACAGATTTATGCAATTTGCATGTGAGATGTGAGTGACGCAAACTCGCAAGATCTTCCTCCACCAAAAATGACTCGACACAAAAACAATTTCACTTCAAAATCGTAAAGCCGTATAAAAAAAATCGGACGTAGTCTCGCTAAAACAAAAACTGTGTCTATAGAGTCGGCCAGTGTGCTGTCACATACAGGATGAAACGCACACATACGCGCATCAGTGGATCATTACGCGCGTAAACATGTATGTATGTATGCGTGTCAGCCGGTCCCATACAGGCTGAGACGCATACATACAGACACATACAGCGTACTGGCTGACTCTATGGAGACAGTTTTTGTTTTGGCGAGACTATGTACTTTTTTATACGTCCAAGGCCACGGGTAACGCCACGGGGCACAGCTAGTTCCCCATAAAATACTGTTCTTTCCTCTACATTTAATAATGCCCCCTACGTTTATATGAAAAATACTCAAGATTTAAAGAGCCATTGTCACGAAATCGTTGCCATATCCATTCACTGTAATATCCCTCTTCCGAGCCAATGGCACCCTTTTTAATACATCCCTTTGAGAGGGTGCCCTGGATACTGCGTAAGTCATACTTAGTCTATATACAGAACAAGAAGAGTTCAAGTTTTAAACGTAGTCTAATATTTAATCCAACACGTCCTCGAACCAATAAGCTTTCAAAGCCTGAGTGGGTTTTCCCTGATAGCTATAATCTTGGTGTCTTCAAATCGAGAGTGAATCGGTTTCTTCTAGGCAAACACGTTCCATCGTCAGAACTTTCGACTGGGCTAACTGATATTGATAAATTAATTATATTTCTGTTTTAAAGGGGAAGGCTTTCCAAATGGGCCCAATACTAAAAAAAAAATTAAGATGGGCCCATTAAAATATTAAAAGATATTTTAATGGGCCCATCTTAATTTTATTGAAATCAATGCAACGATTTTTTTTTATATAAGTACATAAAAGTAAAAAAAATACATACTCCGGCGCCGGCGCCGATGATATGTATATTTGTTTACTATTAAAATTTAATGAACTGTAAGAGTATAATTTTATTTTTAACAGACTTATGAAAAGGAGAACTTTCTCAATTCGGTTGGATGTTTTTTTAATGTAGATACATAATTATGTTACACGTTACGGGATACCTCCGCTAAAACTATACAAGCATTACTTACATAAATATAATATGCTTGGTGTTGGGTGTGAATTGTCCACTAATATTTATTTATTTATTTGGACGACGTAGTCATAGCTTCGATAAATATGAAGTCAGTTTTAATAATAAATAAGAAAATAATAATGATCAATTAATAATAATTAATAATTCCGGTTTGAAGGGCAATGTTTCCAGATAAATTACAGGTCTTAGAGATATAACAACTTAGATCTCTTGGTGACGAGCGCAGTGCAGTGCTAGGTAATGATTTGGACTCTTCATGTTCCAATAGCTGCGTGTCACTGTGCTTTTATGTGGCAGGCATGTTGCTTACCATCAGGCTCATGACCTGATCGTCTCGTCAATCTTTATTTAAAAAAAAAAAAAATAACTTGAATTTTATTTTTTGCATTTAAATACTATTCAAATCGTTTTTTGCAGACAAAAATAATTATTTTTTTATATTATTAAGAACGATAGAATCGTTGCGAAACCATCGGAGTCTCAAGATAAGTACTCCCGTCCGGGCACTAAACGTGTTCTAGCGTATTCTTTTCAATTTACGAGCTTCCGGGGAGTTTTTCCCGAAATTCTTTAATTAATGACTCACTAGTTCCTTCGGAGAGCCTCGTGTATTAGCGGAATTGTTTTCGGCTGATTTATATCGACGGTCTGTTAAAGGTGCAGGTTCGCGCTGAGACCGCGACACGAGACCGCAAGAGGAGACCGCGACATGAGACCACAACAGGCACTTTGCCCGGACATTATGCCCGGTTTACATTATTCCAGTCCAGCGATCGAATCCAGCGTTGGATTGCTTACTGGAAAAATGTAAACCGGCACTGGAAAGCAATTAATTCAGTTAGCATTCTAGTCCAGTAACTTGATTGGCAGTGTACTTTTGAATCCAGTATGACCAATCCAGTGCCATTCCAGTGCTTTACGACACTGATCTCTTCTTGAAATCATCGTCACTGTAGTGTTTACGCTTCAGCTGCTTCTAAATAACTGGAATAAAAATAAATGTAGACGTTAATAGCACTGGACTGGATTCTCGCTGGATCACTTGACTAGAATAATTTAAACTGGGCACTTGACGTTTTAGTTGTATGGGCGCCAGTTCGCGACGCGACCGCGACACGTGTCTCGGTCTCCTGTTGCGGTCTCGTCGCGAACTGGCACCCATACAAACCTATAATGTCAAGTGCCTGTCGCGGTCTCCGGTCGCGGTCTCCTGCCGCGGTCTCCCGTTGCGGTCTCATGTCGCGGTCTCACCGCGAGCCTACACGTTTCGTTGTTTGCCACTATCATTACCACAAACAAGTCTTATTGTTATAGTGATAAAGTGTAAATTACTGTCTGTGGCTTGCGATTTTACTTGTGTACTTGTGTGTTTCCGTTATTTTCAGCAATATAGCCTATGTGTAATTCCAGACTACAATCTAGCCTATATTTTAAATTTCAATCCAATCGGTTCAGGCGTTTAGACGTAATTAAACAACAAACATCCAAACAATCAAAATTTAAATTTTTTGTAACTATCGTATCCCGCGGTTTCACTCGTCGTCGTCTCCGAATTGTACCGGGATCAAAACTAGATGTTGTGTTATTCCAAACTATTATCTATTTATGTACCTTACCATACATTTTAATCCAGATCTCTTCTGTATTAATTTCACTTCTTTCACTTGACCTTCAAATTTGCGCTTTGAAAATAGTAGAAGAATTAAGTAATATAATAAAGACAGAAATAATACTCTTTATTGAGTCACAATCAAATTTATATATAAGAGTGAAATACTTATGAACTAGCGCCACAAATGGCGGCCTTATCGGTGATAGAAATTTCTTCCACGCAACCAGTAAGTTTCACAATTAAATTTATATGTGTAAAATACTTATGAAGTAGCGCTACTGACGGCGGCCTTATTGCTGAGAGCAATCTCCACGCGACCCTCATGAAGGAAAATCATAGAAAAAAATGCGTTTTATTTTTAAAGTCTCTGAATTACCGCCATATCTTATCCTCTAATTCTAATCCGGAATCCTGGCTATGAGACTCCGACTCGCACTTGGCCGGTTTATTAATTTCGCGATATCTCATTACGTTCCGGCATTCCGTGTCCGGATTAACCTGCGGTCCGTCCGGATCCGGAAACAAAGCAGACATGCTTGTGAAATTTTAATTTATTACTAATCCTAGCTTTGGGACATCGCGCCCAAGACAGGGTTAATGGCGTAAATGTTTGATGGGGGGCGGTACTATAGTATTCCTCATTGTTTTGTGACTTAATTATTGCGAAGAATTATTGAAATGAAAACTCCTTTTTGCGCGATACAGACAGATTTTTCATGGGCTGTGAATTGAATTATTTCGTCACGCGCGGGAATGATAAGAAATCTTCGGGTAAACTCGGGACCATGGCCATTGACCATCTTTTTTTTTTTTTTTTTAATAAAGAGTGACGAGACGAGCATGTCATGTGCCTGATGGTAAGCAAGATGCCTGCCACATAACAGCACAGTAACACGCAGCTATTGGAACATGAAGAGTCCAAATCATTACCTTGCACTGCACTGCGCTCATCACCCAGAGATCTAAGATGTTATATCTCTAAGCCCTGTAATTTCTCTGGAAACATTGCCCTTCAAACCGGAACACAGTAATGTATGCACATTACTGCTTGGCGGTAGAATAATTGGCAAAGGGTAGAAATGGGTCAGCATTTCCCATTGGCCATCTAGAAATGTTGACACATTTCTAGATGGCCATGCTCATGGCTACGCCCTCCGGTTTCACCCGCGTAGTGTCCAAAGTAAGCTATCAAATTCTGAGTATAAGTTTTAAGAACTTCTATCGGCAGTTCCTAATTACTGCCATTTTTTTATCTTATAGCATTACGTGGTTTTATTCGCGATCCCATTACTTCCCCAGTAAAAAGTATTCAAACTACTTACTAATATTACGAGTATAAATGTGAAAGTTTGGATTTGATTGTTTGTTGCTCAATTTGTAGCATGTCAGACGCGAACCTATAAGATTTTTTTCCCGCCAAAAAGTGCTCTATGAAGCTAAAGTAATTAATAGTTTTGAAAAATACTAGAAAAACACGCTACCCTATCTTCCGGCTTCATCATCATACCTTGAAACCTAAACGTGGTCAAAGTTCATTGCAAGAATTTTCTAACAAATCCAAACACAACTATGATAAATATGATGTTCCATCATGAAGTATCAGTTCATATCTTTCGGCTCCATCATCAGATCAGTTCGACAGTACCATATTATTGTATTGTCATCAGAATTACATATAGCTGCCAATTTTCCTGTCGCTAGGATCCTTGGAAGATGATTAAATTCGTTTTTTTTTAAATAAAGAGTGACATTTGCCTGATGGTAAGCAACATGCCTGCCACATAACAGCACAGTGACACGCAGCTATTGGAACATGAAGAGTCCAAATGCGCTAGCACTGCACTGCGCTCGTCACCCAGAGATCTAAGTTGTTATTTCTCTAAGCCCTGTAATTTCTCTGGAAACATTGCCGGAATACAGTAATGTTGGGGGGACATTACTACTTGGCGGTAGAATAACTGGCAAAGGTGTGGTACTTCCCCAGGCGGACTCTGCTAAGAGTCCTACCACTACTAAGCCTTACCTTACCTTAGATTTCATTACATAGTTACAAACAGGTCGATCTAATAAAAGCGTGTTAAAAAAAACAGTGACACTCTTCTTTTCACGCTGAAGGTTTAGTTATTAACATAAATATATGATGGCGGGTGGTACTATCGTTTCCATTGTTGATTTATAAAATAGTCCTAGAATAGTTTTCTTGAGAATGTATAGATTGTGTACATTGAACTCTCTACTTAGTTATATCAATGATTGTATAAGTACAACTTAACTCGAAAAGGGGCAGAGCCTTTATTAACAAAACTAAAATACAATGAGAACTACACTACGCTACATACCTAACTACTTACACTAAGCACACCTGTATTATCCATAGACCAATGAAGGTCTACAGATAATCAGGATGTTCAAGCCCACTACCAGTCGGAAGCGTACCCAGCATGCTGGTGGCATTACCACGCTGAATGGCAATGCTTATGCGTTGGGCCAAATAAACGCCAGCATTTTGGTCACGCGTCGCGTCGACCAAGCTGTAAATTGTAAATTGTAACTCGAAAGTAAATTGATCGTTAAATGCAGAAAACTAGAACTAACTAGAAACTTACTAGAAAACATACCATATTCATGTCATAGTAATATCATAAAAACCATCATATTATCAACTAACCTACCGTAGGATTACGATTATAATCTAACGCAGTGACATACAGACAGACAGAACCACTTTATTATGCACACCAGTAAAGTTAAAAATGTACAGCAGGCCTACTACGAAGTCCGATAAACGATATATCGGCCGAACTTATGGACTTTTCCTACCTCGAAAGACAATCTGTCGGTTGATAGAATCGGCCGTTTCGTTCGATTCGACCCTCATCCGACCTAAGTCTATAACTTCCGACCGAGATGTATCGATCCGACTGTTTTTCGTGGTAGGCTACAATCCGATTCAGCTGTCGTGTCGGTCGGATCCGATCATTCGGAGTTTGTTTTCGTAGTAGACCTGCTGAACATAAAATACTTACAACTAGATAAATGACGGCCTTATCGCTAATAGTCACTTCTTCCAGGCAACCATTAGTGGCAGCGTTTCTAGATGGCCAATAGCCATGGTCCCGAGTTTACCCGAAGCTTTCTTATCATACCCGAGCGTGACGAATGAATTCAATTCACAGCCCACGAAAAATCTGTCTAGGCGAGCCTAAAGAAGTTTTCACTTCAAAAAGAAATATTAAGAGACCAATTTTATTCAGAAAGATAGTGTAGGCAGTGTAGTGATTGTACGACGTACATCATTATTGCCGTACTTAATGAGTAACTATACCTTTTACGACAACTAGCGCCAATGGCAACTACATAATACTAACATTTAATGCGTCATAACTACTTAAAGACCAACGAACCAACTATTTAAGATGCGATTCAAACTTCGACATTAGAAACGTTAGTACACCCCGTAATTTGCCGGCCAGTGAGAGCGGCATAAATCATTTTATATGGGCGTAAGCGTTTAATGCACCCCCAATTAGGGTGGGTGCTTAATACCCATATTGGGGGCTTAAGGGCTCAGGGGTACAGATTGGGTGTCGGCCACCTTAATGCCTGCAGTTCTTGACAGGTACGTGAAAGGTCTTAAATGTTACTACAGCTGGCTATGTACGTATCTCGCTTCATTGTGGACCGCGTCTTCGCTTAACATCAGACTTGGTTGCTTGGTTAAAAACTTTAAGAGTTCAAATGAAAAACGAATGCTTTTAACCGACTTCAAACAAGGAGGAGGTTCTTAATGTGGTTGTTTTTTTTGTAGTTGTATGTTTTAATTGTGAATCGATTTTGATGTTTTTTTTTGTATTGGTAGATCATACTTTAGATTTAAAGGTGGTCAATATTAACAGAAATAAGAATTATTTATTTTCTGCGAAAAACAAAAACGACGACGATTTAAAATTAAAATGAGACAATCGACTAAATTTCATAAGACGGTCCAGATAGATAAATGTAAGCTAATATTAGGTTTTCATTGATCAAAAACCTCTACACCGATCTCGATAAAATTTGTAAGGGACCACTGAAGTAATTTCTACCATACAAAAAAAAAGTATCATCAAAATTGATTGACAATTAGCAGAATTGTCGCGTAACAAAAATAAAAAAAATATGTGACCGAATTGAAAACCTCCTTTTTCAAAATCTGTTTAAATTGCCTCTCTCGCCACTCTACCGTCTACCTCTCTCGCACCACACTCTCGCATACCAATTTAATATTCCCACTGCTGTGACTCTGGGCCTTTTTTCGCAAGGAGAAAGTCAATGTCATAATCCACCATGATGGCCCAGTGCGGGTTGGTGGATGACACATGTCCTCGAAAGATTCAAGGAAGATTTCGGTTTCCTCACAATATTTTCCTTCACCGTTTTAAGTCAGCGGTATTACGCACATGAGTTCGAAAAGACAGTGGTGCACGTGGGATTCGAACCTGGGGCTCTGGATCGGCAGTCGTTGTTCTCCCGACTAGACCAGCCGTAACTAAATATCACTATGTTAAAATCTTAACCTCTCTCGATCCCTTCATATTCTGAATTTCACATGTTTTCGACATGACGAACGATTTCCTATAACGCCCACTTACTCACAGATTATTTTTAAGCATCCCCTTAAATAACCTCGTTACTATATTTGTTAGAATCTACAAAATTGGACTTAAATTCTTATGAACTAGAGTTTATAATGGCCCTGTAGAAGTTTATATTTAAGGAGCAAAATATGTTTTTTTCTGATTATGACGTATGGGCTATTAGCATTAATTAATTGTCTGTGGGAATATTGTAATACGTTTCAGTTATCGGTTCTTAGGGATATTTTTAAGTAAAAACAGATTATTATTTTTTACTTATAAATATTCCGACATCTATAATTCGTAAATAACAATTATACAGAGTAATTTAATTGTAGATTTAGTTATTTTGTAATCTAACATTGTGAGATCTGACGGTTTTAACAATTTTATGGTGACATATATACAAATAAATATAATTGGAGTGTCTGTATGTATAATATCAAATTAACAAGCTTTTTACTTAGTTCAAATAAAATTAATAAATAAAAATACCTATATTACGGTACCTATACCTAATAACTATTTTTAAATATTTTATCTCCGCAAATCTTCGAAACGGCTGGACCGATTGTGACGAGACTTTCCAGATAGCTGATATTCTAAGACATAAGACATAACGTAGGCTACTCTTAATCAGGAAAATAATTAGAGTTCCATGAAACAATAAGAAAACCCTTAAAACGCGGGTGAAACCGGAGCATAGTTAGGATAAAATAATTTCTACATCTCTTCCATGGACGTATAAAAAAGTCGGGCGTAGTCTCACTAAAACAATAACTGTGTCACTAGAGTCGGCCACATTTGCATGTGTGCGTTGTCAGGTTGTCACTGATAGGCTGACACGCACACATATACACAAGTTTGCACGTGTAAGGACCCAATGATGCGTGTATGTGTGCGTGTCGGCCTGTATGTAACAGCGCACACGTGCGTATTATGTGGCCGACTCTATGGACACAGTTTTTGTTTTAGCGAGACTACGTCCGACTTATTTTATACGTCCATGATCTCTTCAAACTAGATAATTTACCAATAATTTATGAATTAATGGATATGTTCACACCATTAAAAGATACATAAAATTTAGGAAAACAGTAAGACTAGTGAAACAACTGGCGGCCTTATTTGCTGTAAGCGATTTCTTCCAGGCAACCTTGGGATGAACAAAGAATCTTGTTACTGAAAACTTACTAGTTATTGACGTACTAATCTCGTTTACTTTTGTTTCAGGTAAGTTATGGAAAATATATTGACACAGATTACTACCAGTAGAGTGAAAGGTAAGCACCCAAATAGACTATTCATCATCAACAGCCCACTAAACGTTCCCACTGCTGGGACTCGGGGCCTTCTCTCGCAAGGAGAGAGTTAAGACCATAATCCACCACGCTGGCCCAGTGCGGGTTGGCGGATGACACATGACTTCGAAAGATTCTAGGTACATGTCGGTTTCCTCACGATGTTTTCTTTCACCGTTTTTTAAGTTAGCGGCATTACGCACATGACTTCAAAAAGACAGTGGTGCGTGTGGGGTTTGAACCCGGGGTCACCGGATCGGCAGCCGCCGTTCTCCCGACTAGACCACCGTAACTTTATACGACTAGACTTTTAGACGGCTTAAAAGATTTTAGTTATTTTTAACCCCCGGCCAAAAAGAGGGGTGTCATAAGTTTGACGTCGATGTCTGTCTGTCTCTCTGTGTGTGTGTATCTGTCTGTGGCATAGAGCTCAAACAGATCGACCAATTTCAGTGCGGCTTTTCTTTATTTGAAAGCTAGTTTCCGCGCGGTGGTTCTTTGCTATGTTTAGTTAATATTGATTCAAGATGGCGGCCCCCACAAAATGGCGGATGAAATATTTTTCACAACCTTCCTCAATATTGGTATCAAATGAAAATGCTAGCAGAATACTGTACGAATTTCAAATCCAAGGAGTCGGGGGTAAATCATTTTTTTTAAGTGAAAACTTCTTTAGCCGCGCCTAGACAAATTTTTCGTGGGTTGTAAATTCAGTTCTAGCGTCACGCTCGGCTATGATAAGAAATCTTCGGGTAAATTCGGGACCATACCCATTGGCTATCTAAATGCGTCAGTGAATGGAAAATGCTAAAAGAGCGTGGCCTGCCCATCATGGCATAGAAATGCGTCAGCCAATGGGAAATGCTGGTGCATTTCTAGATGGTCATGCCATGACGATCAGGCCACACCCTCCGGTTACACCCGTGTAGTTTCCAAAGTAAGCTATCAAATTCTGAGTTATAAGTTTTCACTTCTATCGGCAGTTCCTATGACTGCCATTTTGAAGTGAAAACTTCTTTAGGCGCGCTATAGACAGAATTTTCGTGGGCTGTGAAATGGATTCATCAATCGTCACGCTCGGATATGATAAGAAATCTTCGGGTAAACTCGGTAAAAACGGCCAGGTAGGTACCAGGGCAACAGAAACAGTAAAGAGTTTCGATTACCTACCTCCAACAGCCCAGCGTTTATCTCCAGATACCAGGACAACAGAAATATAAAAGAGTTGCGTTTGCCCCTAGGTACCAGTACCAGGGCAACAGCAAGTTTTCACTTCTATCGGCAGTTCCTATGACTGCCAATTTTTTTTTTGTTGTTCTTCTTTTTAGCATCTATCTCCAAGATGGAGTTTGTAATTCCGAAATCCTAACTTTAGTTTGCTACGTTGAATTTATGGTGAGAAAACTTAAGTTAGGTCATGCTTTTTTATGTAGTGTAGAGTGATGAGACAAGCAGGGTGCATATGATGGGCAGCCTGATGGTAAGCAACACTTAAACCACTGCAGGGACTCGGAGACTTCGGATAACTCTCCTTATCCGAAGTCTTCCGAGTCCCAGCCAGCCCCAGTCCCAGTCCCAGTCAGCCCATCTTCCACCCCGCTGGCTTAGGCCAATTGTCTACGTAGCTGCACGACATCCGCACGATTTCGACAATTGTCGGATGCAAGACGAATGCTTGCATCTTGCGTACAAATAATGAAGTCTGTGTCCACGAAACGACAACGACACGACAGCCGCACGTCTTGTGTTTGTTCGTAGGATGCATGCATTCGACAAAAGACGCGTGCGTGGACAGTAGGCCTAAGTGTGGGTTGGCGGATGACGCTTGACCGCGAAAGATTCTAGGAACGTGTCAGTTTCCTCACGTTGGTTTTCCTTCACCGATTTAAGTCAGTGGCATTATGCAGTTATACACATGAGTTTTAAAAAACTGGTGCGAGTGACCTTTGTATGTGAGTGAGTGAGTTCTGCCGACTAGACCAGCCGTAGATTGTGCCCTTGGCTCTCTCCATACGAGAGAAGGACCCGCGCTTCTACCGCCTAACTAAATCGCTATCGCTTTGCTAATCCTGTCTCTATCATTTCAAACGAAAAGAAAAGAGAAAGAAACATCAAAGCGTCAAAGCATCAAAGCGTTTTTCGTTAGGCGGTAGAGGCCCCGGAGTCCCAGCCGTGGGAACATTTTGTTGTTTATGCTAATTTTACAATTTCAATTCAAGTATGTAATAAGTATTCTCTTGTTTAGTTTTGCAGGCAATTTCTATTTTATAATTAAATACGTACTAACAAATGAACATCTGAAATGAATACTTTACATCTGAGCCGTCTTCACCTTTAAGAATCTCTTATCAAATCTACACCTTCCACCGTCTGAATAATTATAAACCTTATTTGGTTAATAATAAAATTCAAAGTTGTTCCATTTCGTATTTAGAATTAAATATTAACATTTGTACTAATTCAAGTCTTATGGCTTGAAAGATAAGGTAGAAGTTAGATTGCACTGTTGTCTTGCTACATTCTGGTTGCGGTTACGCCCGTTTTCAGTACAGTCATTTGACTCAACACCTCGATTTGAGTTTTTATTTCTTGTGTACATTTGTATAATGGATTGAAAAAAAGTGGATGCGGTATTGTTGTACAGAAAGATTTTTTCAATTGTATTTCTGAAATTCAATATTGAAAACCAATGGGTGAGAGAGATAACGTAGTATGAAGTAATGACATATCAAAAGCTTTACTGTAACCATGGACGTATAAAAAAGTCGGACATAGTCTCGCTAAAACAAAAACTGTGTCACTAAAGTCGGCCACATTTGCACGTGTGCGTTGTCAGGTTGTCACTGATAGGCTGACACGCACACATATACACAAGTTGCGCGTGTAATGACCCACTGATGTGTGCGTGTCAGCCTGTATGTGACAGCGCACACGTGCATATTATGTGGCCGACTTGATGAACACAGTTTATTTTAGCGAGACTACGTCCGACTTTTTTATACGTCCATGACTGTAACTATTACAAAAAATGTTATAAAAAGCAACGTTGGCAATAGGCCACCTACCGCCTACATTGCTTATGAAATTGCTATTGCTTTCTCATGTATTCTGAACTGAAATAAACGCAGCGATAGAAATAGTATACGCAATTTATCAGATTAGAGGCTCTCAGGTACATGGTGTTCATTATTTGGATCTTTTGAGTATATCAACAAACTTCATCATTGACCTTGATTACCACCTAGCACCGAAGTATTTGTCAAGACAGATCAAAATATTCCACTCTTGACTATATACAAAAAAATATTTGAAACAACCGCTAGGCTAACTACTGCGTATAGACTACGTATGTTTGAAGTTTTCACTTAATTATCCATATAAATATATGGGTATAATGTCCCATATACATAATCATTTAGGGCAATTTGCACACGCTAATATTGGCTGCACTGGACTTGTGATGCGCTATTTTGTTTCAGTGAATTAAGATTTGAGTTAATACATAAAATGGGGTAAAAACTAATTTAATTATTTAATCACCTATGAAACGTGATATTGATGTTTATTGCGTCGGGCACTACGGTTTTTACAGTATTTCATCACACAAGACTTTCTGTCATACGTACAATGGTTGTGACCATTGTTAGCTATTTTTTTTAGCATTAGCTATTAATTTATTTATTTTTTTTTAGTTTGTTGTTCCTTAATATTTTTTCGTTTTATTTTATTTGGTGCAATAAAGAGTTTATCTATCTATCTAATTAACTGTCATCAACGTGTGCTGTGGTCGATGAAAATTTCAGCCATATTCTAAAGAGAGTGACCACGCACAACTACGCCCTGTTTGCCAATATAGTGACCATTCAATACCATAACTGCAGTACAATATCGATTAACATCTTGCGACTTGTATAGATAAAAGGTATGATATAAGTATGGAAATAAATCATCTTATTAATCTGGGTGACGCGTACTGAGTTAGGTAATAATGAGGACTTTTCAAAGTCCACTAGCTGGGTGACTTTGTGCTGTTATGAGTAGGCGTGTTGCTTTCAGCGTAAACACTGAAGTACATTCACTCTGAACTGTATATAAAAATTGTACTGTACAGTACTGAAACGATCAACGACTATACTAATCAATGATTCAAACATACAGATATACAGAAACACTTTATAACGAACACAAAGTTAAACGTATTGTACATTCTATTTAATTGTATATTGATTCAATTGTATATTCCAAGAACATATATGCCACCTCCACACTATCCTACATCCATCCATCGTATACCAAGACACACGCCCGCCTTAAGGGTACGCAATTCTGGCGATACCATCGAACGCGCCCTTAAATTATTCAAATAAAATCCCACAACGATATCTCTGATTGTAAATTTTCGGTGTACAGATGCGGTTATACACTTGTGGCCGAAGATATAACCGCAGCGACATTTTTCAGAATCATAATCATGCTTCGAGGACTTCGAGTACCTTCTGACGGTAGAGTTAATGATAATACGGCTGATCCTGTGTAAAGTACATAGGAAAACTATTTAATTTAATCCACTTTATTTACATAGCGGCTTATATTTATAGTTTACTAGTAGCGCCCCGTGGTTTCACCCCTGTAGTTCCCGTTTTCGTTATTTTTCCCGCCTACGTGTCAGACTATTATAGTCTATCTATTCTAAATTTCAATTTAATATTTTCAGGCGTTCCGACGTCACTGAGCAACAAGCGATTTAAATATCCAAACATTTTCACATCCTACTAATATTATAAATGTGAATGTATGGATGTTTGGATGTTTGTTGCTCAATCACGTCCTAACGTATGAATGGATCGGGCTGAAATTTGGAACACAGATAGATTATAGTCTGGAAAAACACATAGGATACTTTTTATCCCGGAAAAACAACGGGAACAACGGGACCGGGAACTTCGCGGGTAACACCGCGGGGCGCTGCTAGTTTATAATATTAGTAGGATGGCGTCTCCTTGAAACGGGTTTTTTTGACATAACACACATTTAGATTAAAGTTCATTGACATAAATAATTAAATCGTAAAATTAAACAAAATTAAGTGTTTATGTAAAATTGTTTTGTAGTTTTTTTTATTGGCTAGATTCTCACGTATTATACCGCGCGTGCCATATCTCTCGGCCGGCAGTGTACCCCGGCTCAAGACAAAAGGGCGTGTTGTCTCGACATCACCTGTTTTGTGTTTCGTTATAACAGCATACATTATCTCCGTATATTTCGTCTGCAAACGGAACGGAATAAGAAAGATGCAGTTATTCCGGAATTACGAATCAGATTTCTGAGTTATTGTTTAAACATGGTTTAAATCAACGATGTGCCCTGAGAATTCTGAAATATAAACCAATGGTTAATATCGATGTATTTTGTCATGTTTTACTACAGCCTAACGATCTAAGTAGGAAGTAGGTATAATAATTGTGTAAGACTTGAAATTGACAGAAATAAATTTTCATTTCATTTCTGAGGGTAGTTACAGTCTGCGAGGTATAAGCTGAGCTTTGCATTAGTGTGAGTGATCACCAAAAGTACAGTCAGACGCAGGACGCTGTGACCATGTTCTCTTAATAAGGTGTTTCTTCAAACCAGAAGTGCTGCCATCTGAATATGATTTTGATGAAGTGTGAGTGGTGTCAATATATGTTTCATCGGTATAAACGATAGGCCTGCCCTGAATACGGTATTCGGAAATTTTAAGTAAATAAGTTATACGTAGGTGACGGATCTCATGCTTTTCCATTAAAATTTTTCTGTTATTCTCTGTCCTTGACCATTTGAATCCTAAAAGAGATACTTCTTTTCGCAATGACCATATTGATCCTGGATAGTTAATGTCAGCTTGTTGTTTAAGAGTTTGTTGTCTGACTGTACTTTTGGTAATAGATGCGTATGCATGTGATCACTCACACTAATGCAAAGCTCAGCTTATACCTCGCGGACTGTACTTACCTATGTTTCTCGGTTACGCAGGTTAGCCTCCTAATTACAGCCCTGGCTGTGGGATTTGGTGGAACCTGGCTGAATCACTAACGAACATGTACCAATTGAATCATTGTTACGAAACACCTAGATACATCTTAGATCGACTCTGTATTTGGTACTGACAAATTACAACACCCAGTGCCTTTTAACTCGCTTCGTAGAATCGCTCGAATAGAATCAAATAATCTATTTGTCGTAAGGAAATGATGATAAGTATCAGGGATTACACGAAATCCCTAATGATATCACAAAATCACGGCAGTTGTCGAATACATCTCCTTACTGAAAATATTTGGTAATATGACGAAATACTAATTTATCATCAGTGGTCATGGAGGTATAAAAAAAGTAGGACGTAGTTTCGCTAAAACAAAAACTGTGTCACTAGAGTCGGCCACAGTTATACGTGTACGTGGTCTGGTTGTCACTGATAGGCTGACACGCAAACATATATAATAGGTACACAAGTTTGCGCGTGTAATGACCCACTGATGTGTGTATATGTGAGTGTCAGCCTGTATGTGACAGCGCACACGTGCATATTATGTGGCCGACTCCATGGACACAGTTTTTGTTTTAGCGCAATACGTCCGACTTTTTTATACGTCCACGTCAGTGGTATGTCGTAAATCTAGTGAAATGAAGAATACTCTTTGAATAAAACAAATTAATTGGTGATTTTTTATGACTACACCTTTACCAGTTATCCTACCGCCTAGCAATAATTTGCAAACGTTAATGTGTTCCGGTTTGAAGGGCAATGTGTCCAGAGAAATTACCGGGATATGTATGAACGCATCGGGCTGAAATTTGGAACACAATTAGATTATAGTCTAGAAGAACACATAGGTAACTTTTTATCCCGGCTAAATAACGGGAACGACGGGAACGGGAACTATGCGAGTCGGTTATTCTACCGTAATGTGCAAACATGGCTGTGTTTCGGATTCAAGAGCAATGTTAATGCAATAGGCATAGAGATAAAACATCTTATATCTCTGGGTGACGAGCGCAATGCAGTGCTGCAGGTAATGATTTGTACCCTTCATGTTCCAATAGCTGCGTGTCACTGTGCTGTTATGTGGTAGGCATGTTGCTTACCATAAGGCGCATGTCCTGGTCATCTCGTTACTCTATTTTTTTTAATTAATAGTGTCGAGACGTGCAGGACATGTGTCTGATGGTAAGCAACATGCCTGCCGCATAAAAACAAAGTGACACGCAGCTATTGGAACATTAAGAGTCCAATTCATTACCTAGCACTGCACTGCGCCTCGTCACCCAGAGATCTAAGATGTTATACCTATCTCTAAGCCCTGTAATTTCTCTGGAAACTTTGCCCTTCAAACCGGAACATAGTAATGTTTACACATTAATGCTTGGCGTTAGAATGACTGGCAAAGGTGTGGTACTTCCCCAGGCGGACTCTGCTAAGAGTCCTACCACTACAAGACTATGTATAAAAAAAAAATGGCAGTCAAGGAACTGCAATGAGGATAGAAGTGAAAACTCAGAAATTGATAGCTTACTTTGGAAACTACACGGGTGTAACCGGAGGGTGTGGCCTGGGCATTACGGTATGACCATCTTGAAATGCGTCAGTATTTCCCATTGGCTGACGAATTTCTATATGCCCATGTCATGATGGGCAGGCCACGTCTTTCTGGCATTTCCCATTGGCTGACGCATTTCTAGATGCCATGCCAATGGCTATACTCCCGAGTTTACCCGAAGATTTCTTATCATACCCGAGCGTGACGCTAGAATTCATTTCACAGCCCACGAAAAATCTGTCTAGGCGCTAGGCGCGCCAAAAGAAGTTTTCACATCAAAAACCGCGGGGCACTGCCAGTCTATAATAAAGTTATAAAGAGTTACCTTAGTTTCGTGATTGTGTTACGAATTAGAGAGAACTCCCTCTGGGATGATATTTCGAGATAATTATGTCGACAGCGGTGACCGTTCGCGTATTATTACCGCTTCATAAGATAAATGTAAAAGGGTTATGTTACGGTTATCGAATTTAGTTCCAGAAACTGGTATATTTAGTGCCGGTAACCGGTAACTGGGTAAAGTTTCGTTGGGATGATGACTGGCTCAATATAACATGCTAATTATGGACTATATTTATTATTAGGCAAGTAAAAATAGAATTGGACTTTAATCTAAATTTCGATTCTTTTTTTTTTAAAGGCTCACGTAACATAACATCATAAAATGCTGACAGATCCAGATGGAGCTTCAAGCGCCATCTTGAAAAAACGTTTTTGTCCCATGTCTCGAAAACTATGCACTTTAGGGCAAATGTCATAGAGACTATTATTGTAGAGAATACAATTTTGCATCTTTTGTATCCAGTTTTTTTTTTTAAACTTACCATTTACTATATATGACCCATTGTTTTAGCACACGTATTTATTGTGTTATATCTAATTACTAGCAGTGCCTCGCAATTTTACCCTCGTAGTTCCCGTTATTTTCGCGGGATAAAAAGTAGCATGTTATTTCAGGCTATGATCTGTTTTGCAAATTTCACCCCATCCGTTCAAATGTTACGACGTGATTGAGCAACAAACATCTAAACATTCTAACTTTCGCGGTAGGATTTAGGATGCAATTGAGCACTCAATTGTTTTCGTTTCGACGTCGTTAAGGTTTATTTTTCCACAAAAAGCGACTACAACTTTTTGGTTGCTAAGTCGCGGCAGACACCGCAGGGCGGAGATAGTGTCAAATAGTTATCTAAGGAAGTATGACCCCGCGACGTAGTACGGTATCCGAGGCCGCACTTCGTTACCCCTACGTCTAATAACGTAGTTAAACGTGATTTACTCCCGTAATATTACGTCTATGGAATACGTAATACGTGATATTGACACGTACACTTGTTTTACGTTGCCTCGAAATCTTAAATGTTTGATTTTTTTTTCTTGGAGAAGATCGGTTTTGGCGATAATAACCCTTCCGCTTGTAACACTAGTGGTTATTGAAATTGAATTACTTTTGAATTAAGATTTAGTTAATATACACACATTAATTAAAATTAAGGTTTTTGATTGTTCGTGATAAAGCTTCCATTCAAGTAGGTTGCGACGTAGGTTCTATTAATTTTTTCATAATTTTAATTTAAATCAATTTATGGTTCATGGCTCCAAACCGAACGGGGGTCTTTTTTTTTTGAAGTGAAATCTTCTTTGGGCGCGCCTAGGCAGATTTTTCGTGGGCTGTGAATTGAATTCAGTCGTCACGCTCTATGACAAGAAAGCTTCGGGTAAACTCGGGGCCAGGGCTATTGGCCATCTAGAAATACGTCAGCCAATGGGAAATCCTGAAAGGGCGTGGACAGGCCATCTAGAAACGCATCAGCCAATGGGAAATGCTGACGCATTTCTAGATGGCCATGCCAAGATGGCGAGGCCACGCCCTCCGGTTACACCCGTGTAGTTTCCAAGGTAAGCTATCAAATTCTGAGTTATAAGTTTTCACTTCTATCGGCAGTTCCTATGGCTGCCAATATTTTTTTTAATAAAGAGTGACGAGACGAGTAGGACTTGTGCCTGATGGTAAGCAACATCCCTGCCACATACTCATGACTCGTATGGGAGGGGGGGGGGGTCACGGAGGTCATAATATGTAGTTGTGGTCATGTCACAAAACTGTGCAATAATTACAAGTACATGCATGCTTTTTAATCAGTGGTCCACCTAGGTACTGGACCCAGCCCCGAGGGGGGGGGGGGGCATGACCCCCCCTGGATTCGTGCTTGAACCCATGTTTCAAATTTCACGCTGCCTTTATTTTCTCAATTAAAATCTACAGTTTATTCATAAGTTTTGACCTATGTCGCCAGTCTCCAAAGACTGTTCCGCGTATATTTTTTTTGCATTCGTGTAAAAAAAGCACGAAAACTAAACAGCATAGGTCCAGATCTTCCTAATTAATCCGAGGCACGACGCCTGCTTTGCATACTATCGATCTAACTACCTGCTCCAATAGTCGCACCACTATAATCTTAACCTAAACATTTACTCAAAGCTTACGCGAATTAAAACCTGGCAAATATGGAAGTATGGTGTTGGTGACGCATACCCATAAAGGCCTGTTAACATTTCGATTATTGCGAGTGCGAGTGCGAGTGAGAAATCGATCACACTTCCAATCAGTTCACCACGCAAGTTACTAAACACTCGCACTAATCAATCGGTGTGTTTGCTACTAGTCACTAAACACCTGCACTAATGACTCGCACTCGCACGAATCAAAATGCAAAACTGATTCAACACTAGGTATTTTACATCTCTGGTATGAGAGCCAATCCGGCAACGAGACCGTCATCTGATCGCAGCATTTCGCTGCACCACATTATTTCCACAATAGCATACATATTGTGGAAATAATGTGGTGTAACAAAATATATGTATTCCTTCATATTATACGAAATAGTCGTAGTATTCCTCAAAATAGCATATCGCTTCAACGACAGGGGTAGTTTTCGAAAGGCTCTTTCGATTTGACTCTTAATAACCATATTCTATAGGTAGGTACTAGTACTGCTCCGCGGTTTTACCAGTTCCCGTTATTTCCCTGGGATAAAAAGTGGTTTATGTTTGTGTTCTTTCAGACTATAATCCGTGTTCCAAATTTCAGCCCGATCCGTTAATACGTTCCGACGTGGTTGAGCAACAAACATCCAAACATTGACTTTTATAATATTAGTGGGACATGAGAACTGTTTTGACAGCTTTTTTGTATTTGTAAGACTTTATGATTGACTTCGACACAATATGTCAATGTTTCAGTAAACATCGCTCCTTAACATGAAGGTCAAGCTATATGCAAATCGTCTGAAGCCAGTGCTAATTAAAAACCTTTAGAACATTCTTAGTTCGATACAATCAATAGGAATAGCACATGAAAAACCTACGTTTAGGTTTGAAAATATCATTACGTGTACAAATAAATAAAATTGGAGTGTATGTAATATCTAATTAACAGCTTTTTACTAAGTTCAAACTTCAAACCCAAAATGTATACATAAAAAATATGTTTAAAACTTTTATCTGTCTGTCTGTTTGTTCCAATTAATCTCCGAAACGGCTGAACCGTTTATGACGGGACTTTATCTACCAGATAGCTGATGTTCTAATTCTAAGAAATAATTTAGGCTACTCTTAATTCAGTGATGGACATTTCTTACACAACACCATCCAACCCCAAACTAAGCAAAGCTTCTATAGCTGATTTAATCCCACTAATATTATAAATGTGAAATTTTTGATGTTTGTTGCTCAATCACGTAAGAACGGATTAGGTTGAAATTTGGAACACAAATAATGTTATAGTCTGGAATAGCACATAGAATACTTTTCATCGCGGAAAAATAATGGAAACGGAAACTACGCGGGCAAAACCGTGGGGCGCTGCTAGTGTGAATACATACTTATTCTAAAGAGGAACATTATGAAATTTAAAACGAAGTGTAAAAGAGTAGGTACTTTTATTTATCATTGCTTATTATTTAATATCAATCACAACATCAGATACATAAGTCTCAAAATAGTCTGTTTTATCTCCAGTGCATTCTTTTGGGAAATCCGACAACTGGGCATCACCCCTCTTCACCATCTCCTGTATATTCTCAAGAATATTTTCCATGATGCTGTCTTCTTTCATCACTTTGAATTCTTCTTCAATCAACTTATCTTCTGTCTCATGCAAGTTCGTTAGCAATGCAGTTGAGTTCAAGATTGTCTGTTTCAGGGATTCCGGCCTTCCTGGATGGGTACTATCCATTACCGTTATGTTAGCCCAAACTGATCTGAAGAAGTTCAAGTTCTGCCATTCAAATGGAAAGTGGATCAAAGCTAGACCAGCGTTCAAAAATACGTGATCGTAAAGACCTTGTTGGGTCTGATGGCCTTTGAACTTCGTGTAAAGGCTGTGTAGTTCCGCCGTATGAGGGTTTTTTCCAACAGGAATGCCGTTCTGGTCCATCCATGCGATAAACTGGAACCTTTTACTGAATTGGGTCAGGTTGTTTTGTGCTTTTGGCTGGGCTAGGATGATGACACTGTCTTCAGGCACGAGAGGCAATATCCGCTGCTGTAACCACTTCTTTGCTATCGGTTCAGTTGAGTCTTTCGTAAAGAACTTCTCGATTTTACCGCTATTTGGAAACGCTGCCAATCCTGCTATAAACCCTACCGCTGTGCCTCTCGGTATTACCCTCCTCACTTCCACGTAAACGAAGTTCCGTTGTTGGGACCGAAGTAGTTTCACGCTGTTTAAATAAAGGGTTCTTTGGTAAACTCGTTCTGGATGTTCCATCAGAAGGTATCTGTTAAATTCTGGGAAGTGTTGGTATTTTACCAACTTGTTCTTCACGAGTCTTTGTATTGGTACGGTTTCGATGGTATATTTAGAAGAAAGCGTCTTCAATTCTTGGAATAGGTTCATCTTGGTGGGAAACTCTTTTTTTTCTATTATGTAGGTGATGAATATCTTCCGAATATCGTCTGCTAATAACCCAATAGTTCCATCAGGAACTGATTTTACGTCTTTATATATTTTAGCAAAAGATCTATCCCTTGTCGTGATGCTTTCAAAGACATCTTTTAATTCATCTGCAGGTAGATTTGTGAAGTCCTTAAGTTTTTTTATAATTGACAAGCCGCTGAAATCTGGCACCTTCCCATCTATAAGGTTTGTTTTTATCTCCCTGCATTTTTTCACAACGTTGGCAGCTATCATCAGTTTTTGTTTTAGTTCTTGTATTTTAATAATCGTGGCAGTGTCGCTATAAGATGTAGATGCAACGTAATCATCTTCATCTTCGTTGTATGATTTAGAGGTTTTGAAATCAATTGTCTTTTGATCTTTGTCTGATTGATTAGACTGCTTCGGTTTTCTTGGCGGCGGCATCGTGACTGAAATCGTAAAATGTGTTAAAAGAAAATGCATACTTTTACATAATAAACCTACTTACAACAGTTTTTTTTTAGTCACGCACAATGGCCCAATAAAGAAAGAATGCTAGGTGCGGAAAAGGCCCCGCTAAACTAACTAACTAACAACAGACTGTTGTTTATTAAACATCTTTTCAAATTTGTACGTCGATAGACATCCAAGAGCCAGTTGCGGACAAACTTTGATGATTTTTGAATTTCAACAATTTCATTCATTTGAAATTGTGTGTTCGTCAAGGATATTAGAAAATTAGAGGTGAAATTCCTCGTCCAAATGGACAAGACTAAGATAAACAATGGCGAAAGAGATTGACTTGCTGTAAGTACCTACTCATGCTGGCCACGTCATTAGTTTCCATTTTGATTTTTTAGTTTAAAAAAACTTGAGATAGATCAAGTAGATGAAAATAAAAAGATAGTACTTAGGTACCTACTTATACGTATGAGATAAGTTAATGATAAGTTATAGAAAATCCGCCTCAACAGTAAGTATAATATCCCTGCATGTATGGTGGATGTTTGGATATTTGGATGTTTGTTGTTCAATCACGTCGTAACGTATGAATTTCGTCACGCGTTTTAACCCCGAAAAATTATGATAATTAATGTAAAAAGGTGTTGTAAGTATAGGTATTTGGATACAATTTTCTCATTTTAAATTAATTGATAATCGTCAAATTGGAATACCTATAGTAAAACTCCGTTATTCGTTCTCCTTGTATCATTTATTTCTATATAGGTACTTAGGTACATAGGGACAACAATTATATTTTAACAATACTATAAATTATTACTGCCGACCATCTTTCGGCTCTGATGAGAAAATGAGAATAGACCCTTGTATGCCAACTACCAGACTATTTATGTTAATTTTACTAAACTTTGTAGGTTGGTACACTGTAAAATAACTGCTTGTAAAGGAGGTGATTAAGAAACAAATAGTTGGTAGGTTGGCACGACCGGAATTCAAGGCAAGAGTTACCATGTATAATAATGTGGTTATAAATGTGAAATAACAAAATTCGACTAAATTATGAATAAAGACTAAAAATCATAACATTCGGCCATCCGACCACGTGTTGCCTCCCGGCATACACTAATTAATCTCATAAATTATAATAGTAGTGAATAATACAATTTCAAATATACAAACTAGAGAAAGTACCTACCAAAATTATATAACTAAGTTTAACGTAGGTAGTGCATTAATTGACATTATTTATTTATTGTTAAGGTACACAAAACAGTATACAATTAAATTAAATGAACAAGGTTATACAATAATAGGTTCAGTTCCAAATCCAAAATCCAAATTATGTAGATACATACCTACATATAATAACAACAAGTAGATAACAATGAATTATTGTTCAACTGTTAGGTAAGTAAGTACATGAACTTTTTAATTTTATACAATTTAAGATTTTTATCCAAAACTTATTTTTTAAGTCTTATCACCACCATAAAAAACATATTTCTGTATTAACACAACATACGAATGATGTTCAACAAATACGAATTGTACAAATTATTTGACTATTATCTAAATATGTATCTTGAACAAATGCAAGTCTTATTTCACGTGAGACAATTGCACATACAGTAAGTATAGTACGCAAAATAGGCGCATCGAGACGTCGAGTTGCGGAAAACAGCCCGCCTACGAATACGAAGTATAGTACTAGACAAACAAACTAAAAATCATATACATGTAGAGATTTTGTGATTGTTTTATTATATTTACTTGTCAAACATCTGACTATTTACATAAACCCAATTACATTAGACTGTAAAACATACAATTCTAATAAGTAAATTTCACTAAATTGTGTCAAAAGAGCCATTAAAATAAATAAATTATGTACAATAATTCCGAGAATTTAGACATTATTAACTAAGTTCCAAAGGAATCGGTTTATATGTCAAAATAATAAATGTCATTGTTAGCGAAAATGGGTACTTGCTAGGAGATCTTAAAACTCATTCCAAATCTACGTGAATAAAATGTAAACTCTCAATATGACAGACCAGCATTTCTCAACCTTTGTTTTACAAGGTAGTTCGTTCTAGGATATTCGAGGCAAATCCAAGTATATTGTAATTAAGATCGCAATAAATTCGAATATATATTTTATAAATAATATTTGTGAAAAATATTTTAAGACAATTTCATAAAAATACTAAGATTAAACGGTGTTTATGTTATGGTATCACATTTGTTTTGGTTTTCTACACGCCTTGCTGGAATGTACTATAAATGATTACATTGAAAACTTTATGTTCAATCTTACGGCATGAAAATATTAAGTTATCTATGACAACTTGATGACAAACTTCATATTTCAGTACTTTAAAGCTGTCAGTATTTACATTCTCTTTGCTGCCTTTTCAAGGACTACCATCTTCACATTATTATTGTTTACATATCATATTTTTAGAAAATTAATTAAGCATTTACAATAATTCAATGATAATGGCAGCAAAGAAATAAACTAAGCAATGCAATATAATAATACAAATGTCCATGAATTAGAAAAAGGCCAAAAATCTGTAACTGGTACTAGGTGTTGTGGAGTTGCCCATGCAAGGGCTGCACTTTCACATTATTATTATTATTAACAGGCACATAATCATAAATTATTTATATGGAACAAAATAGTGATAATGAAAGCATTGTAGCAATAATAAGATAAGAATGATACCAATGTCCACGAATGAGTAAAAGCTTACAAATCTGAATCTAAGTTATCAGTCAGATACTCTTTGTCAGAAGGCGTTTTAATTTATTTAACGTAAGTGGTTGTAAATCATAAGAGGCATGTAAAATTTACTTTCTTTATAGTGTTTGCTTAGTGTTGTGCTATACATAGGAATTCTAATTGTGTGTTTGTGACACTCACTTTTGAAATAATGACAAACCACAAATTGTTACGCAAAATGTTTTGAGATGTATAAATTATGTCTAATCTACTTATTTAACAAAAAGTCTTGATACCTACATAATTTATGAAATTAATCAAAGTTATTAATCTAGAGTTTTCATTGGATCTACCATCAGAACTGTTAAAAGTTTTTAAATAAATTGCCAAGTTTGGTTTGATTGTTTGTTGTAAACCTGAACTTGTTGCATTTTGAGGAATATTAAATAACTTGAATAGTCTGGCATTTCAAACCAAAACATAGTTTCTGTCGCTTTTGTTTCAGTGCGCTCTATCGCGCTATTATTTATTCTCACTGAATCTTGCTCAAGCACTTGTTCCAACCATGCTCATGACTAACCACTATTTTGCCCAGAAAAGGTTTAAAATAGTTTGATTGAACCCTTCTGCTTGACAGTTTTCTTGTTTTATCATCAAAATCTGGCTAGCAAAATAAGATTTTAGTTCCTAAATAATATCGTTATCGCGTAGTTACCTGTTCCCGTTCGGCGGGAAAAAGACTGCTGTTGATTTTATTTTTAAAGTCTGTTCTACGTAAAGAATTCTCTAGTTGATCTGGGTATTTATTAATATTTATGCTATTTACGTAACTCACTTTTTGTTCGGTTTCTTGTAAAACATGAGCTTAGTTCAATCTTTCAAAACAGTAAGTATCACTAGGCAATTCCTAAAAATGTTGGCCAATTAGCAAAAGTGTTCGAAGTGCCATCAAAATCTCAATTGATTATCTAATTGATTTCAACATTTAGTACCCGAATGCCCGCGCTTTGCTCGGTTTAAACACTGAGGTCATCGATATAAAGCAATAGATGTGCCCGGAGCACCTTGAAATTAGTAATAAACTGCGTCTCTGTGTGTATCGTAAGTGGTTTACAAACAACCAATCTACTTGACCCTATAATCGCTAGCTGTAAGATTTGCTGTGGTTCTACTTATTTTGGTTGTTGACAACGAATAATGATAGGTAAAAACGTCCGGCGTCCACCGCGTCCTGCAACCGACTAGAACGGAAAGAGTGAGCTCACTCTTCCCAACGTTGACATAATTGCGTGCGCCCTAAAGTTTGGGAGGGCCCATCTTGGGTTCTGAGGTCACTGAGTATACTTAGATACCTACAAATAAGGCTCACCTACAGTAATAGATTTTCTAAAAGAAACAAGTAAAAGAGAAAAAAGTCTTTTTTCGAACCCGGGTCTACTATTTCGTGACCGCCCAACTTTCCACCGAGCTACTATACTGTCGCGCTAAGTTACGAAATTTACCGTCGCATTCTAATGTTAATGTAACAAATGTTTTATTGTCTAAAACCACGCATAAAATGAGTTTTTTTTTAAAATGAAACCTAGTTAGATCGAGTTATCGTCTCTGAACCCTTATATAATTTAATGAAAATCGTTCGAACCGTTTCAGAGATTCAGATTCTATGAATAGTTATATATACAAGACTCGCTTCGTTTAAAGGTATATTTTATGATATAATATGTATGTCCGACGCGGTAGCAACGATTGCATTTCATTATTGGTATAGAAAGATATAGAACATCCGAAGTAAGAGTGGCCTTTGGAACGGCAACGACAGCAATCGATTTTGTTAAACCTAGAGTGAATTATACTAAGACTAGGATCTGTTTATTTTCTTGATAATGGTTTAGTGTTTTATTATTTGAATAAGTTTGTGGTTTTTGAGATTAAAGAAAACAGAACAGGTGTTCCGGCTCTAAATAATTAAGTGCCTGTGCTCCATTCCCAATTGATTGATTACGTAATCCATACATTACATTTCAATGTACCGCCTTTCTGCCAGTAATGTCATGTTTGTGTACTAGTCTTCAGTTTGTCATAAAAATACCCATTCGTGAAAATTCAATCATTGCCTGAAGTTCGATTTATCATTTATCTATTTTTTTTTTTTACAAAACTTGACCATATATTTTTTTTTTTTACCTTGGAAAATTTTCAGCAGTTTATTCTGCCGTTCTTCGCAAGTGAAAACAACTGTTGGGCAAGGACTCAAATGATTTCTTTGCTAACCCATCTAATTTTCATAACATGTTTTGATGAGAAATGTATTAGTTTCGTTATTGGTCATTTCGACCGTATATAATGGCACACTTGTTGGCTTTTCTTAAGCCAAAGTCAAAGTTATTTAATTGACGTGTAATGAACAATTTTGCTGGCTAACTACACTATGACACTATGTACAAACTAACTTTATGTTATCCAACAATCAATGGTTTGAGCTCTAATCTTCGGGACAAATTGTGATGAAACACGATTACAATTAACACAGACTTAACATTTTAACATTCACAGCTTACTTGTTTCCTTCCGGGATTTTAGAGGTGACGATTACTAGTTCGAGTTTCTGAAGAATATTATCAAAGAGATGACATCAGAATCCGCCTCTTTTTACTTTTCTTTGTCCATCGCCAACCAGGTGGTGTACCCACATCGTCTTCGGCATATTTGTACTCTCTGAAATTTAAACATAATTCCCGACAGTATCTGTTTACGTACTAACAGTAACACAGTCCAAGATATCTAGTTGTGCGATTCAATTTCCTTTTTTTTTTTTACACGAACTTTGAGAATTGGCTTAAAATTGTGTTTTGTCACGAGGTAAACGTTGTGATGCAAATAATCGAAAATTATAGTTTGCATACCTATAATAATAACATAGCCTTAGACATCCGGCTGTATGATTTAGGATTTCCCAATGTTACATGAAAATTATTCATACCATAAATTATTATTAAATCATTCATTAATAAAAATAGAACTAGCTGTCTAATCAGTCGGTTCAGTCAGTTATCAAGTACTAGCGGTATGCTCTTGCTTTGGTATACAGAATACAGAATATTCCAGCTCAAGACTTTTACGAAACCCTGCAGTACATTAGACCACGTTATTTGGGAAATGAAATATTATTTCAATAAACAAGCAAATCATTTCCCCTTGTAATTTTTGTCACCAGCATAGAAAATAATTTAATTCAATAACACAATTACAATCCAATAACATAATGACATGTTTGTATGATTGTATTTTAAATTATTGCAATTGAACAATATTTTTGTAATAACATTGTGACATTGTAATTATATGAGTCATGTAACTTGCAATAAATAATTTTGATTTGATTTAGGATAAATTAACAGATTAATTAATCAGAAGATCTGTAAAAATGAAGTTCTACTATTGGACTCATTACATTTGTATATTTGTTATAAAATTTGAGCCACGTTAAGCATACATTTTTCTCTGTTATTATTTATTATCAATTAGTTTTCCACCGGAACATACTGGCTCACATTCAGTTATCCATCAAAAACATGCTGGCTCACATTCAGTTATCCATCACATACTCGCTCATAGTCCGTCTATTATCCAGCGATACAAATACTCGCTCATAGTCCATTTTCCAGCGAGACACATACTCGCTCATAGTCCATTACCCAGCGAGACACATACTCGCTCATAGTCCATTATCCAGCGAGACACATACTCGCTCATAGTCTATTAACAAGCAAGAAACATACTCGCTCATAGTCTATTAACAAGCAAGAAACACTACTCGCTTAAAATCAGGTATCGAGCGAATCAGTTATCGAGCGAATCAGTTATCGAGCGAATCAGTTATCGAGCGAATCAGTTATCGAGCGAATCAGTTATCGAGCGAATCAGTTATCGAGCGAATCAGTTATCGAGCGAATCAGTTATCGAGCGAATCAGTTATCGAGCGAATCAGTTATCGAGCGAATCAGTTATCGAACGAATCAGTTATCGAGCGAATCAGTTATCGAGCGAATCAGTTATCGAGCGAATCAGTTACCGAGCGAATCAGTTATCGAGCGAATCAGTTATCGAGCGAATCAGTTATCGAGCGAATCAGTTATCGAGCGAATCAGTTATCGAGCGAATCAGGTATCGAGCGAATCAGTTATCGAGCGAACCAGTTATCGAGCGCATCAGTTATCGAGCGAATCAGTTATCGAGCGAGAAACATACTCGCTTATAATCAGTTATCAAACGAGAAACATACTCTCTTATAATCAGTTATCAATCGAGAAACATACTCTCTTATAATCAGTTATCAATCGAGAAACATACTCTCTTATAATCAGTTATCAATCGAGAAACATACTCGCTTATAATCAGTTATCAATCGAGAAACATACTCGCTTATAATCAGTTATCAAGTGAATCAGTTATTGAGCGATAAACATACTCGCTAATAGTCAGATATTCAGCGAGATACATACTCGCTCAACGGAAATATAAAAAAACGTAATTTAAATAGACATTACAACGATAGTGGATCCTGATTTTGAAACCAAAGATTAACATACATTTTTGTTATAGAAAAAGTTATCCACAGTCGACAAAAATAATACCACTTCTTTAAAATAACGTTTGAAATAATTTGTAACTTCAACAAAATCTTAAGTGGGTCACTCATAGTTATCGAGCAAAAACATACTCTCTCGGTTTTATCCAGCGGAAAAAATACAATTTCAATTAACAAAAACAAACATATTAATAGTCGCTTAAAAAGATATTGAACGAAATAATTGTGACTTCAAAACAATCATAAATGGGGGTAGTCATAAAATATTGATGTGCTGATAAAAACAAGCTTTTGCTAAAATAAGCGAGGTAGTTAAACATTACTAATCGAGATTTTCAATTGACAAGCGCAAACAACAGTACATGTCACACATGTCAATGCTATCAGAGAGTAGCCCTGATCGAGCAATGAAATGTCCCATTTTAAAACGCATGTGAGTGTACAGTGAACGCTGCCAAAGAGTAGCCTTGGCCAAGGATCAACGCACATCAAACATACATTAACACAGTCATGATTACGCGCATCATTATCAAATCTCGATTAAATGAAAGTCAATTAAATACTCGTAATTAAACTATGTGCTAGCGAGATCATTGAAAGAAAAATGATTAGCATAGTACAGTCAGTACACATCAAACATTTCAATGCTATCAGAGAGTAGCCCCGATCGAGCAATGAAATGTCCAACTTACTTAAACGCATGCGAGTATACGATGAACACTGCCAAAGAGTAGCCTTGGCCAAGGGTCAACGCACATCACACACGCATTAATTTGCACATTATATTACGCGTATCATTATTCAATCCAAATTTAAAAGAAAGTATATAAAAAACGTGGGCGTTACATCAATACTTCAACATTTGAAAAAAAAAATAACTTTTCAACATACCTTCGTTTCTGGTTTTGTTCCCTCTTCTGAGATATAGTAAAACTCCGTTATTCGTTCTCCTTGTATCATTTATTTCTATATAGGTACTTAGGTACATAGGGACAACAATTATATTTTAACAATACTATAAATTATTACTGCCGACCATCTTTCGGCTCTGATGAGAAAATGAGAATAGACCCTTGTATGCCAACTACCAGACTATTTATGTTAATTTTACTAAACTTTGTAGGTTGGTACACTGTAAAATAACTGCTTGTAAAGGAGGTGATTAAGAAACAAATAGTTGGTAGGTTGGCACGACCGGAATTCAAGGCAAGAGTTACCATGTATAATAATGTGGTTATAAATGTGAAATAACAAAATTCGACTAAATTATGAATAAAGACTAAAAATCATAACATACCTAAATGGGTATTTCGAATATAAGCACGAATTTAATAATTAAATTCGTAATTATTGACATGATTGCGTGCACCCTGAAGTTTGGGAGGGCCCATCTTGGGTTCTACGATCTATGCCTATTGACCAATTTTAAAATAAATTACCTATTTATGTCAAAGTATAAAATGTGGCCGTCACGCGACATGCAATAAATTATAGGTGGACGAAAAAGTTTGATGTGATGTAGGTAGGTAATTAAAGTTTTACCTACTTTAATAAATAAAAATTGTTCATGTAATCTCACCCGCCACAATCAAGAGCCTTCCAACAAAATCAAAATGGCCGCCCGACGGGAAGACGCCTGTTTCGTTACGTAATCAAATCTTCTTTTGTTGCCTGTAAAGCAACGTAAAGTATACTTAAATATAGGTAAATAATATTATCACGATAGGTAACGGATAAAAAAGACTAAAAATAACACACAGTTTCAAATGTACAATACCAGATTTAGCCAAATAATAGAGGCGCTTACTTGATCGGTTGCGATGTCGGAATGATCGCCGGTCGCCGGTCGCAGGAGCGTGCATGCACGGAGTGGCAACGTCGCACGTCTAGCGAGATACTCGCATCCTTTTCCCTTTGCTTTCCCCTTATCGTCTTACGAACGATTAATAGTAATTTATTATTGCAAAATAATAATTAATTATGTACATAATTATTTACAAGCACTACTGTTTGTTTGAGATAGTATTTTTGTTTTGGTAGATTTGAATTTCTACCGACGCGACGCGACGCTGCTGGCGGTGGCGTGCGTGCCGGTGTGAATTGTTTATGACCTATTCGCGTTATTTAGGTGCAACTATTGATATCTGCTGTGAATATATTTATTATGTTATTAATGTACTCATACATTAATTGTAATGGATTTTATCATTGTATTTTCGCGTGATAGGTAATATCTAGTATAATTTTAAGGTCCGTACTTTTGTTTATAAATTAAAGTGAAGCAAATGAAAGTGTTTTAAATGAACCAAAATTACAATGTTTTGTTGCAACAGTTACTATTAAATACAAACATTTGTGTTTATTTTACTTTTCTTAGTTAAATAATTTATACAACGTAGTACCTATAACCTTGATTTGTGAGTTTTTTTTTCTATAAGCTAAAACAATAGACATAAAACATTGAACACTATTATCGCTCGCTTAACTGAAATTTAAACAAACAAAATACTCAGTGCAGCTACAATGTTATAATCGCCATTCGTCGAACACGAAGGTCGCACTATCTTGGAGCGTATCAACTCGCTTCGCAGCCGTTACCCGGCTACGTCACCGCGACAGACAAGGTCAACGATGTATACTTGTCTCGCTTGCACTCACAGCGAGCCGGCGTTTTGCTCAGGCACGCTTTGCGCAGTTGCCTAGTTGACTTTGAAACCAAGCGTCCATGTTTTAACAAATTCTGCTTATTATGTTCTAAGCATAATCGTTGTGTTTTTTTAATTACATTCTAGTGTAAATATAGTGCAGTTAAAATCACAACATGGAGCGGAGACGAATAATCGAGCGTATGGTAAAAAAATGTAATGCAAGTGAACCACTGTCATTCAATGAAGACTGCTATATGATCGCGTACGAATTAACAGGATTGCACCCAAAGGTCTTTAATTTTTATTATTTAAATATTTAGGTAGGTAAGTAATACCTATTAAATTTTCCTCTCATCGTTGACTAAATTAAACGGTTGGCGCGAGAACTAACTTCAGACCTGGGTCTCTACCGCATAACGAAAAACGCTTTGACGTTGCTGCCTCTTTTCTTCTCGTTTGAAATGAAAGAGACGGCAATGCCAAAGCATCAAAGCGTCAAAGCGTTTTTCGTTAGGCGGTAGACCCCCGGTTATATAATTAGGTACAGTCCGCGAGGTATAAGCTGAGCTTTGCATTAGTGTGAGTGATCACGAAAAGTACAGTCAGACGCAGGACGCTGTGACCATGTTCTCTTAATAAGGTGTTTCTTCAAACCAGAAGTGCTGCAATCTGAATATGATTTTGACTTTTGAGTGGTGTCAATAAATTTATGTTTCATCGGTATAAACGATAGGCCTGCCCTGAATACGGTATTCGGAAATTTTAAGTAAATAAGTTATACGTAGGTGACGGATCTCATGCTTTTCCATTAAAATTTTTCTGTTATTCTCTGTCCTTGACCATTTGAATCCTAAAAGAGATACTTCTTTTCCCAATGACCATATTGATCCTGGATAGTTAATGTCAGCTTGTTGTTTAAGAGTTTGTTGTCTGACTGTACTTTTGGTAATAGATGCGTATGCATGTGATCACTCACACTAATGCAAAGCTCAGCTTATACCTCGCGGACTGTACTTACCTACTGATTTTGTTTTATCATAATATTATATACCTATATAGTAGGTATTCATATTTTAAATAGATGTAAATACCTAGGTACCTAGGTAATTAAAGTTTTTTTTAGAACACAAAGCGGTTTTTTAAAAACGTTTAATACCTACCTACCTACATACATAAAAACGTTAAATAGGTTCTTACATACGAATTTTACATGGATTCAAGTGAGATTATTTATTTTATTTTGGTCAGTCATAAATTACCTAAGTATGTGTTTTGTATTTTAGGTGTTGAAGGAGTTGGAAAATGCTGACAGTTTTGAGACATCAGTAGAACCGATTGAACGTTCTGTTATATACGACAAACTTGTACAATTCTACACAGTCAGGAACAAAATACCTTCAACCTTTGAATTATTTAACTCACTGCATGGAATGATACCGGCGTATATAGATATCGCATGCTTTCGAAAAATCCTGGTCAAAATGGGATTCTTATGGAGGAAAGTATCTAACACTGGAGCTGCTATTGTAGAGGACCCTTTAGTGAGATTCGAACGATACAATTATTTAAAGAAAATACAGTTCTACAGATCCACAGCTACCGATATTTATTACATAGAAACAGGTTCTTATGACTCTTATGGCAATTTTAGAGATATGAAATTGACCAAGAACTTTGTAGCAGACGTTTTGCAAAAGGACTGGGTACAAAAAGTCATATACGCGCTAGGGTCTAAAGGAATACATGATTGGGACGAAATTGAAGATTTCCAGTGTGATACGATTGAAGAATGGATCAGAGATTCTCTTCTACCGAAGATTGATACACCTAGTGTGTTTCTCTTACGAAACTGTGACGAATACAACAGAAAAGTGATGGAAACTCCTACATTAGACAGTTTGAAAAGTGACACAAAACGCTGGCTAGACAGGCATCTAGTCGCATATGACGATGAAATGTCTAAATACGAGCTATTTGCTTTAGCTGAGAGATATACAGACTTGAACAAAGTTTATTACAAAATCGACGATGTCCTCAAATGTGAAGGTCATTCTGTCATAAGAATTCCGAAGTGTATCGAATATCTGTCACCGCCGCCATTGCTTGCTCGTGTAATTAGTGAAAACCTAACAAAGATCGTTATAGCTCACGATTTAAGGAACGCTGAGGATGCAGCTGCCATTAAAAGTGCGTTCAAAGAGATGTTCCTTGGAATCAGTACTAGGTATATCGAAGAGTTTGAGAAAGAAATATCTGACAACGAAAAGAAAATGATAGAAGTAGAAGATCGTGTGGATAATGTGTACGACATGTTGTTGATGAAAGCAGCGGCGGGCACGAAAATAGCTACCCATGATGATTCTGATTTGCCTTCCGGTAGCGATTCTGACTAATTAAATGATGAGCACTTAAAAATAAACCTAGTAGTGTAATAGCGATATATTTGCAAGACCTTTGCCGCTCAATATTTCGCGTACCTCCATGCCATCGTGAATCTTATGGACACTAGATACCGTTCAAAGTCTCAATACACAGAATTTTGTACCTCTATTGAATCGAGCAGTCATCGCTGTAAAAACTAACGTAACATTCCTAGATTTGAGAGATTAATTTAAATCTTAGAATTTCGTACCTAACTGTACTGGTTAAAAAAAATAAGTTAAAATAAACAGATATTACTCGATTATTCCGCAACTAGTGTTGCATAGTCTAAAATATCGTATTGATTTAATCTGTGGAATCATCTGTCGAAAATTTACCGGTCAACATACGAAGATGTTATGTATCAATTTTGAAAGATGAAACGTCATCTTATAGCGGTCTTTATAGGTCATCTGACATTATTAAAGCATTACTTATTTCAACTTTAATAAACGTGTTTGAAATATACATTTTTGTATACATATTTTTTTTTTTTTTATAGCATAGAGTGACGAGACGAGCAGGTCATGTCCCTGATGGTAAGCAACATGCCTGCCACATAACAGCACAGTAACACGCAGCTATTGAAACATGATAGTCCAAATCATTACCTAGCACTGCACTGCGCTCGTCACCCAGAGATCTAAGTTGTTATATCTCTAAGCCCTGTAATTTCTCTGGAAACATTGCCCTTCAAACCGGAACACAGTAATGTTTGCACATTACTGCTTGGCGGTAGAATAATTGGCAAAGGTGTGGTACTTCCCCAGGCGGACTCTGCTAAGAGTCCTACCACTACAATTATATTAATTGTTATATATAAGAATACTAAGTTTGTACCTCTACTGCAGGTACATTAAGATTATTGTATATAGATATTAAGATATTTGATAGATACAAAACAAGTACCTATGTTGTATAAAAACAATATGGGCTAATTCTTGTAATGATACCAAAAGCAGCCTAGTAAATGTTCCCACTGCTGGGACTTGGGCCTTCCCTCGCAAGGAGAGAGTCAAGGTCATCATAATCCACCACGCTAGAGCCCAGTGCCGGTTGGTGGATGACGCATGACCTCGAAATATTCTAGGAAAACGTCGGTTTCCTCACGATGTTTTCCTTCACCGTTTTAAAGTCAGTGATATTACGCACGTGACTTAGTAAGATAGTTGTGCGCATGGGATTCGAACGAGGAGCTCCGGATCGGCAGTCTCCCGACTAGACCAGCCGTAACTTTGATTATTTACTTAAGATGTTATTTAACTTATTGTGTTAAATAACATCTTAAAACAGTCGAAGACCAGTCACTATTATTAAGACTTCATTGACCAAAGTACAGGGTACAGGTTAGTTTCGTAGTGGTAAGGACTCAATTCAATTCATTTATTAGAACTTAGAACCATACATTCATAAGAACACTTGGTAACGTCATTAACAAAAAGGCAAAGAATCCGTGTACATAATAAGATAAAATAACAATGCGAAATAGAATAAAGCGGGTGTAGAGGAGCCTAGTCAATCAAATGCAGCCGTAAAAAGGCTTTGTCAAAGACAAAATAACAAATAATTAATACATACAGTAATATACAGATACTACACGAGTACAAACTACAAACAATGTTCCATCAAAAGTTTTATAAATCTATTATTTTACCTTATTACAAGATTCTAGTTTCGACACATTTCTCTTCCATACGTTACTATCTTTAACAAAGTCATCTATATTATAATATGACTCTCCAAAGTCTGCCTGGGAAAGTACCACACCTTTTCCAGTTTGAAGGGATATGTTTCCAGACAAATTACAGGGCCTAGAGATAAATAAATACTTAATTGTATATCGCAGGGCAGAACTAGATAATGATTTGGACCCTTCATAAATTCCAATATAAATTTACGTGAAGTTACGGCTGGTCTAGTCGGGAAAACGGCAACTGACGATCCGAAGCCACCGGGATCAAATCCCACGCACACTACTGTATTTTCTAAGACGTGTGCGTAAAGCCGCTAACTTCTAACAGTGAAGGAAAACATCGTGAGGAAACCGATATGTACCTAGAATCTTTTGTAGTCATGTGTTATTCACCAATCTGCACTGGGTCAGCGTGGTGGATTACGGTCTTGACTCTCTCCTTGCGAGACAAAGCCCCGAGTTCCAGCAGTGGGAACATTATTTAGTGTGCTGCTCTGCTGCTTATGCTATATACACAATTAAATTAAATAAAAAATTGGCAGTCCTAGGAACTGCCGATAGAAGTGAAAACTTATAACTCAGAATTTGATAGCTTACCTTGGAAACTACGCGGTTGTAACCGGAGGGCGTGGCCTCGCCATCATGGCATGGCCATCTAGAAATGCGTTAGTATTTCCCATTGGCTCACGCATTTCTAGATGGCCATGCCATGATGTCGAGGCCACGCCCTTTCAGCATTTCCCATTGGCTGACGCATTTCTAGATGCCCATAGCATCGATTTCTAGATCGCCAAGGTCCCGAGTTTACCCGAAGATTTCTTATCATACCCGAGCGTGACGGTAGAATCCAATTTACACCCCACGAAAAATTTGTCTAGGCGCGCCTAAAGAAGTTTTCACTTCAATAAAAAACTGAACGCAATTGTTCCAAAATTTAGGTCACACATAGGTACATAATATGTTTGCAAGTAAAGCAAATGCCTATCATTCGTTTAAGACTAGGTACTACTGAAGCGAACAAAGGAGATGATAACTTTGAAACGGCTGACCCGATTTTGATGAAACAACACTCCTGAGTAATTCCAGTTTAAAATAACTTGGTTAAAAATCAAGATCGGTTCATCCGCACGGGAGCTGGCACAGACAGACACACAAGAGAGAGAGAGAGAGAGAGAGAGAGAGAGAGATAGAGAGACATTAAACTTTTAAAATCGCTCGCGTCGGGATTTAAAATAAATTAATCTATCTCTATTTCATAGGTCTATTTACTACACTTCAATTCGGGATTTCCTATCCAAACTACCCTCAAAAAATTATTAAGCAATTTACTGGAAAAAAACCTCCCAGTAGACCTTATCGATTTTTAAATTTGCTCTTACCGGTTCGGGATAGAGTTCAATTTGCCGTAAAGTTCCTGAAGTACATTAAGTACGTATTCGCCTGTAATGGTGATTGCTTCGAGGCATAATATCGGTAATGGTAATCGTTGGTCGGTAAGAGCACCTGACCATTAAATGAGCTTGAGATGCCTTGAGTCTCACTTCTTGAGGTAAACTGTATCGGTATTCTATGAATTATCTAGGCAGGTTTTTTCAGGACTTCACCTATTTTAAGATACAAACTACACATTTTAATGTGCTATGGAGTGTGATGGAAGATCACTTCACTTAATATTTATTACTGGGTCAAAATAGCCCACCTGAGATAACCTGAGATATGTATGAAAACTAACGTGGTTAACACATTTTAAATAAATACACCTTGCCCTTTTTTCTATCGGAATGCTCGCAGCTCGAAAAAGGGACATCGTTTCATGGTTGATGTTCCAAAGACACGAACGAAGAGATTTGACTCTGCTTTTGTGATAAGAACGTCAAGACTGTGGAATACGTTGCCTGAGTGGGTATTTCCCGATAGCTACAATCTTTGTGTCTTCAAATCGAGAGTGAATCGGTTTTTTCTAGGTAAACACGCTCCGTCGTAGACCGCATCGTCGCTTAACATTAGGCGAGATGGCGGTCAAATGTAAAACTATAAAAGTCAAAAAAATATTAATAATAATAATACACGGGTAACTCACGTTTGATATAGTCAGTCCAGTCCGACTCAAGTTTCGATCGCGTCCGGCGATCTTTTTCAAGGAGACTGCGCGCGCGTGATCGCATCTCGTTTAGCACTGATCGCCGGGCGCGATCTAAACTTGAGTCTGACTTATTTTTTTTTTTTTTTACTTTTATAGGTTCACACTTGACCGCCATCTCGCCTGATGCTAAGCGACGATGCGGTCTACGATGGAGCGTGTTTACCTAGAAAAAAAAACCGATTCACTCTCGATTTGAAGACACAAAGATTGTAACTATCGGGGAAAACCCACTCAGGCAACGTATTCCACTGCCTAGAAGTTCTTATCACAAAAGTTGAGTCGAATCTTGAGTTGACTGGACTGACTATATACATATATCAAACGTGAGTAAAGGTCAGTACTCACATACGGTATTACTCGATAGTTTTACTCGAAGTCGAGTAAAAATCAACGTGTGGACCGCAAAACTCACAGCTCGAAGGCTCGCACCGAGCCGGCTCGATGGAATTAAATGAAAGTAATTTCCTTCGAACCTACTCGAAGCGAGCCGTCAATCTTGACTCGTACGTGTGTACGTGACTGCGAGTGGCGCGAGGCGAGCGTCAGTCTGGTATTTTTCGTGCTTGAAACACGTGTTTTTAAGAGAAATGGATTTGCGAGTTTAACCCAGTACCTCTTTTACGTTTTTTTTTTCATTTTCTTTGATTTTCTTATAAAGCACTGTGAGACTTGCTAAATACAGTCACCGTCTAGTTTGTTGCACAGACATCCTTTGGCTCGAACGGTTCGGTGAATACTGAACGGTGCGCCTCACTCGATAGATCAATTCTCAATGTGTGGACGAAAGCCCATGCCATGGGTTTTACTCGACAGTTTAGCTCGATCGAGTAATACCGTATGTGAGTACTGACCTTTATCCGTGCATTTGTTGTGTATTGTTAATTCGTTTGTGGTGCCAATAAAGTGTTTTGTATTATATTGTATTTATTTAAAACATTATGTTTTCACTGTCAAGAATTTTGACGTTTTTAACCGACTTTCAAAAAAGGAGGTTCTCAATTCGGTTGTCTATTGTCCGACTTCAAAAAATTACCAAGTTCTTAATACGGTTCTGTTCTTTTTGTACGTAGGTATGTTACGCGATAGCTCTGCTAATTATTATGAATCGATTTTGACGACTTTTTTTGTTTGGCAAAAAATACTTCAAATGTCGATTTGGTCAAAACAGCTAGACTGATTTTGATAAAATTAAATGGGACCTTGGTCCGCAATGTTGACTCGATGCGAGACCAAAATAAGGGCGTTAATATGGGGATTGCCGATTTACGATCAATAGCAACAATCAACATTTACATTAACATCAAGTGTATCTATGAAAAACCGATCTAAATTTTTGTTAAATTATAAAGTCTGATATTTTGGTAATACCTTCAGGATATTATTAAAAATCACACCAATAATTGCCAGACACTTAAGAGGGCGCCTAGTGCCAGAAAACGAAAAAAGGACACTTTCGACGCCGCTCACTGAAGTTAAGAAACTAAAAACTATGACAAAAAAATATTGACGTGTGGGTACAATCAAGAAGAAGCACGATAACCGAATAGAATTTTAAAAATAGATCAGAGTTTTTTACAATAAAAAAATAAAAATGACACCGAAAAAACCCGTTTTCATTCGAGTACTCGAAATTATCAGCGATGACCCCACATTATTTTTTGGTAATAAAATTCTTAATTGTAGGTACGTTCTAGTAAAGTAGGTAACCGAACACTTTTTTAAATTTATATTTAATTATTGAGTAATTTAATAAAACTTGGTCAAAAATGGACTCCTGATTTAATATTGATTTTTCCTCCAAACTGTGTCATGCCATTCTCGACTTTATGTACATCATATTAAGAATCGCGTCGCGCGGGTGAAATCTGATTTTTTCCTGGCTTTAGGCGCACTCTTAACATCGTGGTAAACACTTGCCAGACACCCATGTTGTGTTTATGTCCATGCAATTAAAATTCTACTTGCGTCATAATATGCGCGCTGATTTTTATAAGTACATAATACTTGGGTAACAATTAGCAGCCTAATTATCATAAGCCCACTAAAAGTTCCCACTGCTGGGACTCGGGCCTTAGTTCCGTTTATCTGCCAAAGCCAGGAACCAGGATGACCCAAACTTCATAATGGGCCATCGTCCTTACCTGTGTTAGGATCATGCGCTGACAAGTTTTCAGCTTTTATAAAAGGGTTCTTGCTCTAAAAGCTAAAGGTACAAGTTTGCGCCGCGACCGCGACGCGAGACCGCGACCGGAGACCGCGACCGGAGACCGCGACCGGAGACCAAGACAGGCACTTGACACTATGAAATTGTATGGGCGCCAGTTTGCGTCGCGACCGCGACCTGTCTCGGTCTCCTGTCGCGGTCGCGGCGCGAACTGGCGCCCATACAATTCTATAGTGTCTGTGCCTGTCGAGGTCTCCGGTCGCGGTCTCAGCGCGAACTTGTACCTTTACTCGCATAGAAACATAAGCAATCTAGTTCCCATAGTAGCAGACCAATCTATACCAACAACTAAACCTAGGTTATCCTACGAACGTTAGGCTACCTAGCTCTAAAACAATATGCACTAACGATCGTCCGGGCAGACAGGCCGTCTGAAGCACTCCCTAACGCGTAGTTTGATACTAGGTCACGTAGTGCTTAAATCCTGCTTACCTAGGCGTCTTATGTACGGGGTGATGCAAGACTTGTACTTATGGCGAAAGACACATTATGCTTTTTGAAGTGCGAAAGGGGCACATTATTCTTTTTGAAGTGAAAACTTGCTAATACTCGTAGAACGTACGCTCTTTGATTTTTGAAGTGAAAACTTCGTTTGGCGCGCCACTGATAGATTTTTCGTGGGCTGTGAATTGAATTCTAGCGTCACGCTCGGGAATGATAAGAAATCTTCGGGTAAACTCGGGACCATGGCCACAAGCCATGTAAAAATGCGTTAGCATTTCCCATTGGCCGACGAATTTCTAGATATCCATCCATTATCAGTCCATTTAAACCAATGGATGTGCCCTGAGCACCCTGAAATTAGTAATAAACTGCGTGTCTATGTGTATCGTAGGTAAGTGGTTTACGCATGACTATTCTACTTGACCCCTAGAATTGCTAGCGGCGAGATATAATGCAGTAGTTCTACTTATTTTAGTTGTTGACAACGAATAGTGATAGGTAAAAACTTCCGGCGTTCACTGCTTCCTGCAACCGACTAGAACGGAAAGAGTTCACTCTTCCCAACGATGACATAATTCCGTGGGCCCGATATTTGGGAGGGCACATCCTTGGTTTATATCGATGTATTTAACCCAGTTATCAACCCAATAAAAAATACTTAACACGTCTAAAGAAATTTTCACTCAAATAAGTAACCGGATCCCAAACAAGTACCTTAATCAAAGCTAACTCGCACTGAAACGTAACTTAAGTGATCGACTGAAGCGTCAAGTTACGTTAAGTAGCACTCAAGCGTTTGATCTCACGAGGCGTGTGTTTAATTGAAACTGATAACATGTCGCATATCATTGGTCTAGTTCTGTGTCTTTGAAATTTAAATCGTCGATTCCCTTCGTGCATCGAAACTTAGATGGGGTGTGGACGTGTTAACGGGAAAAGCTAGTGATTGTCTTAAAGTGTTTAACTGACTTCAAGAAAGGAGGAGGTTTTCGGTTGTATGTTTTTTAAGTGAAAACTTCTTTTGACGCGCTTCATTTTCAGATTTTTCGTGGGCTGTGAATTGGATTATATCGTCACGCTCGGGACGGATAAGAAATCTTCGGGTAAACTCGGGACCATGCCCATTGACCATCTAGAAATGCGTCAGTATGTCCCATTGGCCGTCTAGAAATGCCGACGCACTTCTAGATGGCCATGCTCATGGCCACGCCCTTCGGTTTCTCCCGCGTAGTTTCCAAAGTTACCTATCAAATTCTGAGTTACCTACAAGTTTTCACTTCTATCGGCAATTCCTATTACTGCCATTTTTTGAAGTGAAAACTTCTTTCGCGCCTAGACAGATTTTTCGTGGGCTGTGAATTGAATTCATGTGTCACGCTCGGGTATGATAAGAAAGCTTCGGGGAAACTCGGGACCATGAAGCATGGCTATTGGCCATCTACAAATACGTTAGCCAATGGGAAATGCTGAGAGGGCGTGGACAGGCCATCGTGGCATGGCCAGCTAGAAACGCATCAGCCAATGGGAAATGCTGAGGCATTTCTAGATGGCCATGCCAAGATAGCGAGGCCACGCCCTCCGGTTACACCCGTGTAGTTTCCAAGGTAAGCTATAAAATTCTGAGTTACCTACAAGTTTTCACTTCTATCGGCAAATCCTATTACTGCCATTTTTTGAAGTGAAAACTTCTTTCGCGCCTAGACAGATTTTTCGTGGGCTGTGAATTGAATTCATTCGTCACGCTCGGTTATGATAAGAAAGCTTCGGGGAAACTCGGGACCATGAAGCATGGCTATTGGCCATCTACAAATACGGTAGCCAATGGGAAATGCTGAGAGGGCGTGGACAGGCCTTCGTGGCATGGCCAGCTAGAAACGCATCAGCCAATGGGAAATGCTGAGGCATTTCTAGATGGCCATGCCAAGATAGCGAGGCCACGCCCTCCGGTTACACCCGTGTAGTTTCCAAGGTAAGCTATCAAATTCTGAGTTTTAAGTTTTCACTTCTATCGGCAATTCCTATGACTGCCAATTTTTTTTGTTGTATTTATATTACGCGATACCGCCGCCAATTTTATTATTTTTATTGATTAGTTTGGCAGATCATAGTTCAGAGGTGCTCCTATATTAATTTTATCGAAATCTGTGGTTTTCGGTTGTAAGTCATGCGATAGCACCGCTATTTGTGAATCGTTAATTCGTTATTGATGATGATCAAATAAACTCCATCAGTTTTGTAATATTAATATGGACTAGCAACCCGCGCTACTTCATCTGGGTTTAAGAACTAATCTGTATTTTGTATAACTTCATAATATATGTTAGTTAGCGATAATATAGCACTGGCTAGCCTTGTGTCTCAGTTGATTGTAAGCCTGCCTGCAAAGCTGTTGGTCGTGGGTTCCGTTCCCCGTAAAGGAGAAATATAAGTTTGATGATTTTAGATATTTGGCATAAGGATGTGTCTAAGTCTGTTTCTATTGTATGGGTATTATAATTTCAGCTAACTGGTTCTCATTACCATCAAGTACTGCGTGTCACTGTACTGTTATGTGGCAGGCATGTTGCTTACCACCAGGCACATGTCCTGCTCGTCACGTCACTCTTTATTTTAAAAAAAATGGTTGTCTGTAAAGTCGGTTTACTGACGATAGTTGAACGTGACAACGTCTTAAGAAAATACTGATGGAATGGTACTGACGACGTCATGCGGCGAGGTAACGGCGGTAACGGCACATGACGTCATGTTTTGCGGGCGTGCAGCCGGCTTCATCGAATTATAAGATGTTATCACGTCAAAAAAATTTGACACGCTCCCGCTGTCGCTTATGAATGTATCCGCTGGCCAGCTCGCTACATCCCTTGTCTTTGACCTAGGGTTATCATTTGCATGTGGCTTTGTATCCCAGTTACATATCTTTTCATACATTTTCGAATTTGCTACGGTTTGTTCCCTGATAGAAACACACTGTTCTCAGGTAGGGCCGTTGAAGTTCGGTCAACGAAATTTGATCTTTAACACCTTACGTGGGATGGCCCCACTGGTGGAACGCATCATTCCTGTTAATTTAAAACTAAATCCCTGTTCATTGAGTCTAAATTTGCTCAACTGGGATTCTTCCCGAATCCATAAACAGGTTAAAACTATGCACAATATATTAATACGATGGCTGGTCAATAGGTCCGTGACTTTTTTAATGAAACACCAGTTTTTGGATAAGAAACGTTTCTTTTTTCAACATAGTCTTCTTTGAGTTCTAAACACTTAGTCCGAAGATTCTCCAAATGTTTTATTCTTCAAAACAAAAAAAGATTTGTCGAGGGCATCAAAATAGGCAAGTGTTTATGATATGATTTCATCGTTGGCGTCAAATGTCTTTCCACCCATCGATGTAAATCAAAAGATGTGCCCTGAGCACCTTGAAATTGTTAGCAAACTGCGTATCTGTGTGTAGCGTGAGTGGTTTACAACTACCAATATACTTGACCCTTATAATCGCTAGCGGCGAGGTATGTAGCGAATCTACTTATTTTGGTTGTTGACAACGAATAGCGATAGGTACCTATATAGACGTCCAGCGTTCACCGCTTCCTTAAATCGACTAAAATTGAAAGAGTGAGCTCACTCTTCCCAACGATAACATAATACCGTGCGCCTGAAGTTTGGGAGGGCACCTCCATTGATTTATATCGATGTTTCCACCGAGCCATTTCTTCAGATTTGGAAACAAGAAATAGTCACTCGGGGCTAAATCTGGAGAATGGGATGGATGAGGAAGAGCAATTCCTATGCCATTTGGCTGGCCTCGTGGCTTAGTTGGTAGTAGCTCTGCCTGCGAAGCCGAGGGTCGTGGGTTCGATTCCCACCCAGTGCAAATATTTGTGTGATGAATTCAAATGTTTGCACTGTGTCTGGGTGGTTTCTATGTATAATAAGTATATGTTTAAAACTATATATAAGTATTATATCAGCTATCTGGCCACCATCATACAAGCTTTGCTTAGTTTGGGGTCAGATGGTGTTGTGTGTGAATTGTCCACCAAAATTAATTTATTTAATTTATGGATTTTGGTCATAAAAACTACACAACATTTTTTTCTTGACTAAATGCTGTCGTTTTATATTTGAAATCTTCATTAAATTGACCAAAAAAGAACCATCAAAATCGATTCGCAATTGGCAGCGCTATGGCGTAACATCATACAAAAAAAAAACTAATTTGTAACCTCCTTATTTTTTAAAGTCGGTTAATAAAAAAGAGTTCCTGGTTGATGTTCCAAAGACACGAACGAAGAGGTTTGACTCTACTTTTGTGATAAGAACGTATAGGCTGTGGAATACGTTGCCTGAGTGGGTTTTCCCCGATGGTTACAATCTTTGTGTCTTCAAATCGAGAGTGAATCGGTTTTTTCTAGGTAAACACGCTTCATCGTAGACCGCATCGTCATTAACATCAGGCGAGATGGCAGTCAAGTGTAAACCTATAAAAGAAAAAAAAATTGGCAGGCATAGGAACTACCGTTAGAAGTGAAAACTTAAAACTCAGAATTTGATGACCTTGGAAACTACACGGGTGTAACCGGAGGGCGTGGCCTCGCCATCATGGCATGGCCATCTAGAAATGCGTCAGCATTTCCCATTGGTTTACGCATTTCTAGATGACCATGCCATGATGGCGAGGCCACGACCTTTCAGCATTTCCCATTGGCTGACGCATTTCTAGATGCCTAATCGCCGAGGTTCCGAGTTTACCCGAAGATTTCTTATCATACCCGAGCGTGACGGCAGAATCCAATTTACACCCCACGAAAAATTTGTCGAGGCGCGCCTAAAGAAGTTTTCACTTCAAAAAAAAAAATCCACGAAAACCAAATTAAAACAGCGTGAAACAAGTTAATCACTTTAAAAAACGACGGTACGAAGTTCCCTAGTTCTAAATATATGTCGGGAAATCTTTCTCACTGACATTATTATCTGGCAACCTTATGACGTCACGAGAAGCTTTTTTTACGAAAATACCTTCTAAATATAAACCTCTTTAAGGCGATGTCGGGTTCTGTAATACCGGCTGTCCATTAACGGATGACTTGGCGAAATTCGGCTCAGCCCGGGAAATCAACCGAAAATAGTTATTTTGCACTGTAAATACGAGGGGCAAGGGTCAACGGAGAGTCTTCCGTTTAACTAAAACTGTTTTAGCTTTGATATAACTCTCTCTTTTCTTTCCGCTTGAAATGATAGAGACAGCAATAGCAAAGCCAAAGCCGATTAGTTAGGCAGTAGAAGGGCTGGTGATATTTTTAATGCCTTACGTAAGAAAACTGGATATAACATATAAGTTTGACGTCATAATAGGGGATGATGACTAGGTTGAAAATATACCATTCTAATTAGTCCATCAGGTAGATTATGAAAAAATATGGAACACGTATTTTTTGTTTTGTCAAATTATTAAATATTGACAAAGATATAGGCCATCAAACTTCCGGAGTGGGGGGTTGTGAGTTGTGACGTCAAGTCTACATAAAAATCGTATACAGACGTGACGTCAGTCGGATGGGCAGCGTTCGGGAAACTACGGGACATCTTGGAGTCAAAAATACCCCAATGCTTGAAGACGAAAGTTTTCAATCAGTCCGTGTTGCCAGTGATTACTTATGGAACTGAGACGTGATCCCTAACTGTGGGCCTCATAACAAAGCTCAAAGCCACACAGCGAGCTATGGAGAGAGCTATGCTCGGAGTCTCTTTGCGCGACAGAATCCGTAATGAGGATATTCGCAAAAGAACGAAAGTAGCCGACATAGCTTAAAGAGTAAGCAAGCTGAAGTGGCAATGGGGAGGCCACATCGCTCGCAGAACTGATAACCGATGGGGAAGAAAGCTGCTCGAGAGGCGACCGCGCACCGGAAGACGCAGTGTTGGACGGCCTCCCAGGACAGATGACCTCACAAAGGTCGCTGGAAACCGCTGGTTGCAGGTTGCGCAGGACCGTTCGTTGTGGAAATCTGGGGGGGAGGCTTATGTTCAGCAGTGGACGTCTTGCGGCTGATGATGATGATATTTTAATCATCTAAAACTGACGGACTAATTAGTATATTTAGTCACCATGCCTATTATTGAAAGCCTTGCACAGCACTTAATTGCGATCTAAATTGTTATTTAATTGCCTCGACATTTCGATATGAGTTGGAATTTAATAATTTTGTAAGTCAAAGCTTCTTTTGGCACGCTACAGACAGATTTTTCGTGGGCTGTGCATTGGATTATATCGTCACGCTCGGGAATGATAATAAATCTTCGGGTAAACTCGGGACCATGGTTAGTGGCTATCTTTCTAAGTTCTAAGTTTTCACTTCTATCGGCAGTCCCTATGGCTGCCAATTTTTGTTACCATAAAAGGTTTTCACTTGACCATCTTACCTGACTTAAAGCGACGATGTGGTCATCGATGGAGTGTGATTGTCTAGAGCTAGACACAATAATTAATTAAGTATCGATTGATTTGTGGTGGTCCTTAACTGTAGGCCTCATAACAAAGCTCAAAGTCACACAGCGAGCTATGGAGCGAGCTATGCTCGGAGTCTCTTTGCGCGACAGAATCCGTAATGAGGATATTCGCAAAAGAACGAAAGTAGCCGACATAGCTCGAAGAGTAGCTAAGCTGAAGTGGCAATGGGCAGGCCACATCGCTTGCAGAACTGACAACCGATGGGGAAGAAAGGTTCTCGAGTGGCGACCACGAACCGGAAGACGCAGTGTTGGACGGCCTCCCACTAGGTGGACAGATGACCTCACAAAGGTCGCTGGAAACCGCTGGTTGCAGGTTGCGCAGGACCGTTCGTTGTGGAAATGTAGGGGGGAGGCCTATGTTCAGCAGTGGACGTCTTGCGGCTGATGATGATGATGATGAGGACTTTTTTCAGAGTCCGTCTGCCAAACCTTTGGCAGTTATTTTACCGTTTAGTAGTAATGTGCAAATATTGTTATATTCCGATTTGAAGAGGAATGTTTCTAGAAAAAAAACACAGGGTAACGGGATAAATCATATTGTCATGTCCCTGGGTGACGAGCGCAATGTAATGCTGGTTAGCAATTTTGATTCTTCGTGTTCAAATTGCTGCGTGACACTTTGCTGTTGGCAAGTTGGTGGTCAAACGCAGACCAAATAAAAATACAAAAATCTTTATTACTGTTTGTACTTAGGTAAGATAAGGTGATACAAAACATGTCCATGCCAATGCCCATGTCATTTGCACACCCCGTTCAATTCAATTCCACATTGCTTTTTCCACACTAAGGTTGTCTGGAAGAGATCGCTATTAGCGATAAGGTCACCTTCTGCCGTGTTGTTTAAGTGTTTAAATTGTTTCATCTTGTAGTAAATAATGTTTAATTTGGTGTGTTAAATAAAAAGTATATATCCATAAACGCGAGAATAAAAAAAATGATTCCATGTGCCACTTTCGATCTATAATTTAATTACCATGTCACAAAACATTTCGAACATTCGGTAATCCATTAAAATACCACAGCCACATCCCTACCTATTAATCGAGATCACCGAACACGATTAACTAATCGGCCAATCGAGCATTCGAATAATAGAAATATAACTCATGTAATATAACACCCCGACCTTAAGAATCTTACAGTACATAAAATATATTCCGCCTTGTGGACGTCGCAACTGTCTCATTTTCTCGTACAATTCAACCAGGTATCGTTAGTTCTGCTTCTAGCCACCACACTGAAAAAGATTGTGGATCTCAGCGATACCATTAAAAATTTATTATGTCCAATAACAACCTACAAAATTACGTTTAATTCGATATTTACGGACTGTCATAAAAATCTTCGATTGGTGAAACTATCCCTTCGATTCGTGACATTTACCTCAACTCTATTTCCAGTGTCATAGAGTAAGATTTTGTGAAACAGATGGCAGTGTCCGAAATAATGCCTAAAGTTATGGAGTAACCTCACGTATGCCATAATCGTGGGATGATAGTCTATGGCGAGATGAAAACACAAGATGGGATTTTGTGTCTGTAACAATATAAGTCGTTAATAATGATGTTGTGTGACAATTTATTTAATGAAGATCTGATATAATACTTTGAGTAGGGAGCTAATTGAAATGAGCCGTTAAAAATAAACTATTTTCAACAAAAAATTAAACCGACTTCAATACCACAAATAAACACTCAAAAGCGAAAAATAAACTGATATAATTATTATTAAAAGCGCTACTCAGTGCATCTATTTGAATTCGGTGAAATTGTAAAATCTGTTTTGGACCGAATGTTTTTGACGTGACAACGGCTTATAATTCGATGAAGCCGGCTGCACGCATGAAAAAACATGACGTCATGCGCCGTTACCGCCGTTACCTCGCCGCATGACGTCATGCGGCGTTACCTCGCTCTAAGGCGTAGTTGAAGTTGTCACGTTCAACTATCGTCAGTAACTTTACAGACAACCGATTTTTTTTTTATTTGAGTTTGGTCTCTGATACATGCAAAGCAGAGAAAATCCGTCTATGCAAAGCAGAGTTGGATTCTAATCAGGGCTAAATAATTGATTCGGAGCTCATGATGTAAAAAAATTAATGAAATTTTACTTCAAAGGTCAACTTTCACAATAAATAAAAAAAACACTGGCATTTTTGGAAGTAATATGCTTTAAAAAACTTGTCTATGGATCACTTATTACAATGGCATACAAAGTTGGTACAAAACTTACCAGCTCGTGTAGTAAAATTAAGACGATAAGCAATAACTTCTATATATAGAAGTGGTATCAGAGAATACGAGATAAGTAAGGTACCTAACCTGGTTAGATAGGGCTGAACCGCCGCGCCGCTCCCACTGACCCAGATCGCCCTTCCGTCTCTGTTTTACCCCAAATTGATATTACAGTTTCACACCGGTATACCGGTATACCGTCAACCATATGATCGAAACCGTACATCTACGGAATAATAAAGTTAAGTTGACTTTTGCTCACGAGTGACGTCGCGACCCCCCACTCTCGAAGTTTGATGGTCTATATCTTTGACGATTTTTAATATTATGAAAATACAAAAAATACGTGTCCAATATTTTTCCATGATCTAGCTGACGGACTAATTAGGATGGTGTATTTTTGACCCAGTCCGGTACCCTATTGGTAGAAAATCCTAGTAATATTATAAGTTAGCGGCGACCCGCAGTTTTAACTGCGAAGTTCCCTTTCCCTAGATAAAAGTAGATGGTATAAATATGTGCGCTTACTGACCATAATCTGTATTCCAAATTTCAGCCCGATCCGTTCATACGTTACGACGTGATTGAGCAACAAACATCCAAATATCTTTTTATTCCGCGAAAATAACGGGAACGGGAACTAAGCGGGTAAAACCGCGGGACACTGCTATAATATTAGTAGTGTAGATTTTTTTTTTAATAAAGAGTGACAAGACGAGCAGGACATGTGCCTGATGGTAAGCAACATGCCTGCCACATAACAGCACAGTGACACGCAGCTATTGGAACATGAAGAGTCCAAATCATTACCTAGCACTGCACTGCGCTCGTCACCCAGAGATCTAAGATGTTATATCTCTAAGCCCTGTAATTTCTCTGGTAACATTGCCCCTCAAACCGGAAATACAGTAATGTTTGCACATTACTGCTTGCCGGTAAAATAACTGGCAAAGGTGTGGTAATTCCCCAGGCGGACTCTCCCACAGAGTCCTACCACTACAAAAAAAGGATAGCATTAATTACTTATTCACGTTGGAATGGCTGAACAGATTTGGTTGAAATTTGGAACACAGATAGTTTATAGTCTGGAATAGTACATATAATACTTATTATCGCAGAAATATGAGAACGAGAACTAAGCGGGTAAAACCGCGAGGTGGTGGTAGTAACATCTATTTCAAGAATGGAACGTTTGTCCAGAAGTTAGGTATTTTGTAGTGGTAGGTAGAACTCTTGGCAGAGTCCGCCTGGGGAAGTACCACACCTTTGCCAATTATTCTACCGCCAAGCAGTAATGTTTGCACATTACTGTGTTCCGGTTTGAAGGGCAATGTTTCCAGAGAAATTACAGGGCTTAGAGATATAATATCTTAGATCTCTGGGTGACGAGCGCAGTGCAGTGCTAGGTAACGATTTGGACTCTTCATGTTCCAATAGCTGCGTGTCACTGTGCTGTTATGTGGCAGGCATGTTGCTTACTATCAGGCACATGTCCTGCTCGTCCCGCCATTCTTTATTAAAAAAAAAAAAAAGGTATAATGTATTCAGCGATAAGGACACAAAAGGATATTGTGGTAAAAATCATATTGGTTGTGATTAATTAAATTGTTTTCCTCTAATAAAACTGATTTTAGTTTAATGATAATGGTAGGCTAACTAACTACACTGCCACTTCTCCAGTGACAGGTATGTACCTAAATGAAAATGCCATAGATGCTTTGCATGTAATTTTTAGTTTTTCTGGAGTGTTTCAAATACCGCCCGATCGATTTAGATTTTTTTTATTATGAGTTTAAAATCTCAGCTTTTAGTTTTTTTTTATCGCGTATAGGTCCGCGTTTGACCACCAACTCGCGTGATGGCAAGCGACGGTGCGGTCGAAGATGACGCACGTTGACCTAGAAAGTACCTATTCACTCTGACCTTGAAAAGTTCTAGATTGTACCTCTCAGGGAACAAGGTGGCCGGTAATCTACTACTAGTAATAGTACTATAGTACTGGTAATCCTATTAAAATATAAATGCAAAAATTGTTTGTATCGATGTTTGTTGCTCAATTAAGTATTCGTAACACCGAAATGGATCGGATCAAAGAGGATACATACAATATTTTGTCTAATTCCCAAACATTCCGCAAACATGCTCAATAGCCTTTTTAGGGTTCCGTAAAACGTAAAAACGGAACCCTTATAGATTCGTCATGTCTGTCTGTCTGTCTGTCTGTCCGTCCGTATGTCACAGCCACTTTTTGCCGAAACTATGAGAACTACACTATTGAAACTTGGTAAGTAGATGTATTCTGTGAACCGCATTAAGATTTGAACAAAAAAAATTAAAAAAAAGAAAAATTAGGGTTGCTCCCCCCCATACTGAGAACTGAAACTCAAAAATATTTATTCATCAATCTTACACGTGTGTGGTGTCTATCGATAGGTCTTCAAAAATGATGTTAAGGTTTCTTAAATCATTTTCGTCTACACTGAATAATTTGCGCGAGAGACACTTCCAAAGTGGTAAAATGAGTTAGAGGGGAGGGGGGGGGGGGGGGCTCTAACTTTTAAAGTAAGAGAATGGAAAATCAAAAAAAAATATATGATGTACATTACCATGTAAACTACCAACGAAAATTAGTTTGAACTTGATCTGATGAGTACTTTTTTTAGTACACTATTATTGAAACTTCGATCAAAGTTACAACGAAATACAAGAATTATGTGTATAATATTATGTTACTTGCTGAAACGGAACCCTTCATGGGCGAGTCCAACTCGCACTTGGCCACTTTATTTTTGAGAATCTTGATTGATATGGAAAACAGATCATTTGTGGTTTGCAATAGTAAGTATTCGTACCTAAACTACTTTTCATCGTGGGAATGTTACAGGAACGAAATACGCGGATGAACCGCAGGGCGCTACTATAGAAGAAAAAAAAAATGCGTGTGCGGCAAAAGTGGAAACTAAAAAAAGAAATAATTAGGTACTTGTTAAAAACTATTGAAGAATTTATAATAATAATAGAAAAAAAACATTTGAATTGAATGTTATAAACACAGCGACAAGACAGTGAAGAATAGCAGCTGACTATATCTTTCTCGCTCGGGTGTCAGCTGAGTTCACCAAATCGAGCCTTTTACCAGTGCATCATCACTCGCTCAAGGTCGCGCGGTTTTGGCCTACAGCTAGACCGTGCCTCCCAGGGGACAAGTGCCAGTCGGTTGTCGGACGCACGGCTGAGCGCTCGCGCAACACGTTTCCCGCGCATATTGTTATTAGATATGTCGACAACCCTCCGCGCTAGACAGGGTCAGAGTTACGCGTTACAAGAGAGAGTTGAAAATCGCGACAGATATTGAGCGCTAATTCGAGCTGAATTGAACTTTGTTGTGTCCCAGCAAGAGTCGCTATTTATATAATTGTTTTCGGTAAGTGAGACTTCTGTACTAATATTTATTCTGTGCTTTTACTCCCTAGTATGTATGACAATCAGCCTCATTCACAACCTACGAAGAAATCTGTATGCGCCTTCGTATTTTTAGTCGCACCATTGCCCAGATTAGGTAGGTATTGGTATTGTAAATAGGTTCCAAATGAATTAAAAGGTTCTCTGGAAGAGATCGCTTCAAGCGATAAGATCGCGTTTTGTACTCAATATGTATGTTTTATTTGTGGTGCAAATAAAGTATTATTGTATTTAATAATAATTCATCAGCCGCAAGACGTCCACTGTTGGACATAGGCCTCCCCCCTAGATTTCCACAACGAACGGTCCTGCGCAACCTGCAACCAGCGGTTTCCAGCGACCTTTGTGAGGTCATCTGTCCATCTAGTGGGAGGCCGTCCAACACTGCGTCTTCCGGTTCGTGGTCGCCACTCGAGAACCTTTCTTCCCCATCGGTTGTCAGTTCTGCGAGCGATGTGGCCTGCCCATTGCCACTTCAGCTTAGCTACTCTTCGAGCTATGTCGGCTACTTTCGTTCTTTTGCGAATATCCTCATTCCGGATTCTGTCGCGCAAAGAGACTCCGAGCATCGCTCTCTCCATAGCTCGCTGTGTGACTTTGAGCTTTGTTATGAGGCCCACAGTTAAGGACCACGTCGCAGTTCCATAAGTCATCACTGGCAACACGCACTGATTGAAGACTTTCGTCTTCAAGCATTGGGGTATTTTGGACTCCAAGATGTGCCGTAGTTTCCCGAACGCTGCCCATCCGAGTTGGATCCTTCGCTGGACCTCTTTGTCGAAGTTGGATCTACCTAATTGGATCTTTTGACCCAGGTAGACGTATTCGTCAACAACTTCGAGTGTGGTATTCCCAACAATAACCGGTACAGGTGAGACATGAACATTTGACATGACCTTCGTCTTGTCCATATTCATCCTCAAACCTACCTGTTGGGATACTCTACTGAGGTCTCTGAGCATAGCACCGAGGTCCTCCAGCGACTCCGCCACAATGACTATGTCGTCGGCAAACCGAAGGTGAGTGATACATTCGCCGTTGATATTGATGCCATGTCCGTTCCAGTCCAGTAACTTGAAAACATCTTCCAGCGCGGCAGTGAACAGTTTCGGAGATATAACATCTCCCTGCCTCACGCATTTCTGTAGCTGGATATGTTTTGTGCACTGGTCCTGTAATCGAACAGACATTGTGGCTTTGCTGTAAATACACTTCAACACTTCGATATAGCGATAGTCCATGCGGCATCGCTGGAGAGACTGAAGCACTGCCCAGGTCTCGATGGAATCGAAGGCTTTCTCATAGTCCACATACGCTATACATAGTGGCCGATTATACTCCTCGGTTTTCTGTATAATCTGCCGAAGCGTATGGATGTGGTCTATGGTACTATAGCCTTTTCGGAAACCGGCTTGTTCGGGTGGCTGGAAGTCGTCAAACCTGCGTGCGAGACGATTCGTGATTACCCTCGAAAACAACTTATAAACGTGGCTCAGAAGTGAGATGGGTCTGTAATTCTTCAACAAGGTGTTGTCACCTTTTTTGAAGAAGAGCACCACCACACTTCTGCTCCACGCTTCTGGCGTATTACCGTCAAGTATGACGGAGTCGAACAGCTTCTGGAGGACTTTAAGTACCGGTTTTCCACCCGCTCTCAGAAGCTCAGTCGTAATTCCGTCGTCGCCAGGTGCCTTGTTGTTTTTAAGTTGCTTGAGGGCCATCCTAATCTCGTACAGGCTGACTTCCGGGATATCTTCGGTAAAGTGTCGGGTCAGCTTGGCTCTGGGATCTTTAGCCATATTAACGACAGGTTGTGCTTGCGCAGAGGTGTATAACTGTTCATAGAACTTCTCGATCTCCTCTAAAATCTCGGGCTTCGACGAGGTGACGTTGCCATCATCGGTTTTCAATTTGGTCAATTGACTTTCAATTGATTTAATAATAATAATAAATAATAAATAAATAAAATCGTTTATTGACCTTAATTACAATTTTGTCTATAACTAATTTACAACTTAAAGGAAAATACATTTCAATTTATATCTAGCTGAGACTGACTGGTACCTATACTAGTTTATGAAACTGTGCTACAGGTACCAGGTATTATTGTATTGTATTCGATACGCCGAACGAGGTTTTCACTTCAAAATTCCAGCATTATTTTGCTAAAGCCATCGAATTTCAGTATCAAACATTGTATTGTGACAGTTTATTTGGTGAGACGTATCTGGCAACATAGTATTACCCTTTCGCACCAATCCGAACGAAAAAACACGAAAGATTTATCCCTTTCGACACAATAATATAGACCGGAATACATAATTAATGTAGCCGGGGCCGGAATAGGAATGTATTCTTTTGATATTCAAATCGATGCCTAATGAAATGATCCGGGAATATCGTGGTATTCCGAATATTCCTGGATATTTTCAGGTGCATTCCGATTTTATGCAGTGAATAATATTTATGGAGAATAGATTTTTAGGAAGCACCTCTAGTTAGGTAAGCCGTGAACGCCCGATTTCATGAGCTTGTGGGGTAGGTTCGAAACCTGTCAGCGCTTTAGAGTGTGTTGAAAATACATATGACACGAATGCGTAAAGTATAAATGAAGAATGCGTAGAAGTGTGTACAACGAATGTGTAGTATAAATGTATGCAAGGAATGCGTGTTAAACATATATAGGAATACTAGCTGACCCGCAAACGTTGTTTTGCCTTAGTGAACAACCCTTGTCACTTAGGGGTATGAAAAATAGCTAGTAGCCGATTCTCATACCTACAGAATATGCATATCAAATTTGGTTAAAATCAGTAAAGCCGTTTCGGAGGAGTAAGGAAACAAACACTGTGACACGAGAATTTTATATATAAGAAGATGAAATCTAAACTGGCATATGTGCTATTCTGTGCATATGGCATATATACAAAGCTGAAGAGTTTGTTTGTTTGAACCCGATAATCTCAGGATGTGCTGTTTCGAATTAAGAGATATTTTTTTTTGTTGGATAGTCTATTTCTCGAGGAAGGCTAGACTAGACATCACGCTACTATTTATAGGAGCGGAGCATGAATGAAAGATGTAACTAAAACTGGCTAAAATATTCCTTTTAGAGAGCTTTCGTTGCGTGGACTGACGTGCGCTGAAGTCCGTGACAGCATGTGTCTATCTTTTAAACTTGCGTCATTATGTGCGTTATTAAACCCACTTTTATGCTAATCAAATCGCGGACAAACGTGTCCCGTAATTTATTCCTATATTTCAAGATATTCGAACGAAGCCGGAACGGGCCGCTAGTGTTATAATATTAGCAGGATATTCTCAATCTAATAAGGATTAATAATGAAGAGTAATATTCCAAGACGACGCATGGATAAAGACCGCAGCACACCTCCAAGCGAGGCCATAATAAGGTGTGTACACACCAGCTCGAGCCTGCCAGTAATTGGAGACGGCGGGAACGAGCGAACAGAGCCCGCTCAGATTGTTCTGGGCGCTTTTTAATAACAGCCCCAGTGTGGCCTGTGCCTTAAGGTTACTGGAAGTGACAAGTTAAATTTATGCTTTTGGTTGTGAGCTTTGGATTTGCCAGGCGGGTAAACCTTGTCTTGGTTGCCTAGCAGACATTACCAAAGTCCCTTTTAACCAAAACAGTAATATTTGCACATAACTGCTTTTTGATGGAATAATAGTAATTTGGTGGAAATGCTTCTGACGACGTGGAAATGATACTGACGATTTGCCAGAAATTAGCTTAAACGAGATCGAAATCGCTCTCAAACAGTTGAAAAATGGAAAAGCTCCTGAAGAAGACGGTATTACTTCGGAGCTCTTGAGGGCAGGGGGTCATCCTGTGATTCGTGAGCTTCAGAGAGTATTTAACATGGCCATAGATACAGGTAGAACTCCACAGGCATGGCACAAGAGTGTAGTAGTTCTATTTTATAAAAAAGGAGATAAAACTCTGATCAAAAACTACCGTCCCATCTCGCTCTTGAGCCATGTTTACAAACTGTTTTCGAGGGTGATCTCAAATCGGCTCGCAAGAAGATTGGACGAATTTCAGCCTCCGGAACAGGCCGGATTTAGAGCAGGGTATGGTACCGTGGACCATATTCACACAGTTAGGCAGGTTATGCAGAAGACTGATGAGTATAACCGGCCACTGTGTCTAGCATTTGTGGACTACGAAAAAGCGTTCGACTCTGTTGAAATCTGGGCCGTCTTGCAGTCTTTGCAGCGTTGCCAAGTGGACTGGCGATACATTGAGGTGTTGAAAGGCCTTTATGAAGACGCCACAATGACCGTTCGAGTACAGGACCGGCAGACTAACCATATCCCATTAAAAAGAGGAGTGAGACAGGGGGATGTTATATCCCCGAAACTGTTCACTAATGCTCTAGAAGATATGTTTAAGACGCTGGACTGGAAATCGAAAGGCATATGTGTCAACGGCGAATACCTGTCACACCTACGCTTTGCTGATGACATTGTGGTCCTGTCAGAATCGCTGCAAGAGCTGCAGGAAATGTTGATCAGCTTGGCCGATGCTTCCCACAGGATAGGTCTCCGGATGAATCTAGATAAAACTAAGATCATGCATAATGTACATGTTACTCCGAGACATATCCAGGTCGACGGGACACTTCTGGAGGTCGTTCAAGAGTATGCCTATCTTGGTCAGATTCTCCAATCAGGTGGCGCAAACTTTGAGAAAGAGATCGACAGGAGAATTCGACTGGGCTGGGCAGCGTTTGGAAGGCTTCGCCACATCTTCTCGTCGTCCATTCCCCAATGCCTGAAGACGAAAGTCTTCGATCAGTGTGTCTTACCTGTGCTGACTTACGGAGCCGAGATGTGGCCACTCACGGTAAGGCTGGTCCATCGATTTAAGGTCACTCAACGGGCTATGGAGCGGGCTATGCTCGGTGTCTCTTTGAAGGACAAAATGAGAGAAATGAGTTAATCCGACAAAGAACTAAAGTGACTGACATAGCCGGCAGAATTAGTAAGTTGAAGTGGCAATGGGCTGGCCATATCTGTAGAAGAGATGACCATCGCTGGGGTAGGAAAGTACTGGAGTGGAGACCGCGAACCGGCAAGCGTAGAGTGGGACACCCTGCAGCCAGGTGGAGCGACGATCTGCGAAAGGTCGGCGGTCGAAAGTGGATGCGCAATGCAGAAGACCGCACCTTGTGGCGTTCATTAGGAGAGGCCTACGTCCAGCAGTGGACGAATATCAAATAGGCTGATGATGATGATGATGATGATGATGGAAATGCTTCCTCAGGCGGACTCTGCAAAGAACTCTCACTGCGGGGTACCACTACTGCTATGGGGGTAGCGATTTAATTCATGCAAAGAAGATTCATACATTTCTGTACCTACACAAGTGTATTTTAAAGTTGAAATTGTAAAATAAATAAAAATATATTTGTTTTAGTAAACCTACATAAATATAGATGTGTACTAATATATTTTTCTTTTGTTTCAGGTTGGTAAAGTTACCTAATACAATTCTGAGAAGATCACGTCAAACTCAGTCTCGTAAGAGGAGAAAACGCGGTGTCCAATGTGGATTCTGATAGCAAAAGAAAAATAGATCATTATAACGACGTTGATAAGGGTTTGCTCAGCTATTTATCCTATAATTTATTTAGATAACTTATTTTGTACTTAAACTGAAATCTTAAATTCGGGCTCGCAATTAGGGGTCTACGGGTATTCAGTTGGCTCTTTAGCCATAACTGAGTGATAATGTATTGTTTAACTGTAAAAAAATACCGGCCGAATTTTTTTTTTAGATTAAGAGGGACGAGACGAACAGGACACGTGCCTGATGGTAAGCAACATGCCTGCCACATAACAGCACAGTGACACGCAGCTATTTGGAACATGAACAGTTCAAATCATTACCTAGCACTGCACTGCGCTCGTCATCCAGAGATCTAAGATGTTATATCTCTAAGCCCTCTAATTTCTCTGGAAACATTGCCCCTCAAACCGGAACACTAATGTTTGCACATTACTACTTGGCGGTAGAATAACTGGCAAAGGCGTGGTACTTTCCCAGGCGGACTCTGCCAAAGGTCCTACCACTACGATCAACGTACGTACGTGCTTATTCTATTATAGGTTTACGCTTGATTGCCAACATTAGTGATCTTGCTCATTGTCTTGAGGCGAACCTCGTTGAGCTTTTGGGTTCACTGTCTCAGGTGTGTTTGGAAGAGTGACCACCGCAGATGAAGTGATAAGTAGACCTTACCCATAAGAAACAATACTGGCATTTCTAACTCACTCAAATTGTGTACATTGACTGTGGAGCCTAAAATTAATTCAGTAAAAGCTCGCTTTTAGATGTATGTTCTTACATATTTTTGAAGTGAAAACTTCTTTTTGCGCACCACACCGATTTTTCGTGGGCTGTGAATTGAACTCAAGCGTCACGCTCGTAAATTAAATCTTCGGGTGAACTCGGGAGCATGTTAGAAGGATGTCCATCTAGTCTAGACTACATGTACCTACCCTTTAACTGGCTTTTTCATTATCGTGTTATCAAAAGTTTGAAGAGACAAATATAATCTTATTATTTTCGTATCGTCGCTCAAATGAAGTGTTGTACCTACTTCAGTCACTTCCAGCGTTTTACCGTCTGTGTAGATATCAGTTCGCGGCCTATACGTGGGTCTTTTATTGCCGCCAAGCCCGAGCAATAGTTGAATGCTTTTTCTTACGTCTGGCTTAGTGTTGCTAGATACGATATTGCGAAAATCGCTGGGTAAAAAGTTTTTAGTTTTTTTTACGAGTCAATAAGTTAACAGTACTTACCTACATTAAACGATTAGGTTTAGATGGCCCCTACTGATTACCGAACTTTTGTATGTTTGTGCGATAAATATCGACAATAATATATTAATTATAATCATTGTTCTGTGCCTGAATGTGTCTATGTATGTAAGCGTGTATTTAAAATGATGTATGGTAGAACGCATCGTTAGTTAACATAATAAGTTAAGTTAAATATTGTGGTCAAGTGTAAAACTATTATTGTTAAAAATAAAAGTAAGTGAGTGTATTCAATTAGTTTACGGCCTTCCATAGAACAAGCAATGCTTAGTTCGAGGCAATAAAATATTTTCATAACTTTTAAAAATCAGGACTTCGTCCCATAAAGTACACTGATATGGCAACACTAGTTGCCTCTCTGTTATTATATTAAAGTCTCACAATGCTGATTGTGGTTTGATTGCGTTTTCAGTAAAGTCCCACATAGGTTGTAAAAAACCTTTTTCGTTTTTTTTCTTCTTATTTTTTATTAGTAATAAGCAATTTTCTTAGAATTGCTAAAACGTTTTTTTTTATTTTAGTAAAACAGTTGAGGGTAGTGGTTTTAAATGCAATCCGAACGCCTCAAATTCGGATTGACATTCCTTGTCTCTGTCATTCTAAACAGATGGACAAAGACCGAGAGATGAGATTCCGCGTCGGATCAATCCGATTGGGCTCAGAATCGCTAGGCAGGTAAAAACTAAATTAAAAAAATGTGTTACTCACAGTAAGACAGTAAAATTCTTTTTTTTTAAACTACGACAAATGGCACTTATTACAACTTTTTGTAGTGGCAGGACTCTTGGCAGATCGCGGCTGGGGGAGTACCAGGCTTTTGCCAGTTATTCTGCCGTCATGCAGTAGTGTGCAAACATTACTTCCGCTTTGAAGGGTCATGCTTAAAGAGAACTTACAAGGGCACAGAGATACAGAATTTTATATCTCTAGGTGACGAGCGTAGTTGCGTGTTTGGTAGCGATTTGGACTCTTCAAGTTCAAATAGCTACGTGCCACTGTGTTGTTATGAGCCGGTACGTTGCTTAGGTACTATTATCCGCATGTCTTGTTCGTGTTGTATTAAAAACCTCTTTAATATCGAAAAAAGTTTTTATGCTAAGTTAAACGATCTTTAGCTCAGACAAATTATTCTTACTCAAAGGTCTTTATTTCAAGTCACATACAACCTAAAACCTATAAATAAATGAACTACAAATTACATATTAAATGAAGTTGTATGTACAAAAAACTGGTCCAACCTCACTATTAATTTGACAAAACGCTGTACTTTAAACGGTCTCTAGTACATAAACTAGTGAGTCTAGACTAACAAAAAGCTGTAAATAACCTGAACATCACAGCGGGACGCGTTTAATTAAACGAAATGTTGCGGAGCGTAGGTAACTATTGTCTTGAAACGCTTCTATACACTATTTTTGTTAGTCTTTGAAGCGTCAAAGACTAACAAAAATAGTCTGAGACTTCCTTATCATCACAATGTTTAATCACAAACTTTACTACAATCCAGTTTGAAGGGTAATGTTAACAGTTCAATTACATAAAGATAAAACACTTCTGGGTGACCCAGTGCAGTGCTAGGTAATAATTTGGACTTTTCTGGTTTAAGTTTTAATAAATTAGGCTAGATTGTAATAAGTATAAGGATCCATGGTGACTTGGTGAATAATTTTAGAAAAAAAAAGTGTACATCAAGAAAAGGAATCGGATGTGGATGAAACCGCAAGGCACTACTAATGTAAAGTAAGTAAGTAAAACCAAGTGAGAAAACACGAAAATTTCTAATTCTTAAGAGTGCGCCTAAAGCCAGGGAAAAATCAGTTTTCACCCGCGCGACGCGTTTCTTAACGCGATATACATAAAGTCGAGAATAGCATGACACAGTTTGGAGGAAAAATCAATATTAAATCAGGAGTCCATTTTTGACCAAGGTTTATTAAATTACTCAATAATTAAACATACATTTAAAAAAGTGTTCGGTTACTTTACTAGAACGTACAATAAGGAATTTTATTACCAAAAAATAATGTGGGGTCATCGCTGATAATTTCGAGTACTCGAATTAAAACGGGGTTTTCGGTGTCATTTTTATTTTTTTATTGTAAAAAACTCTGATCTATGTTTAAAATTCTATTCGGTTATTGTGCTTCTTCTTGATTGTACCAACACGTCAATATTTTTTTTGTCATAGTTTTTAGTTTCTTAACTTCAGTGAGCGGCGTCGAAAATGTCCTTTTTTCGTTTTCTGGCACTAGGCGCCCTCTTAAGCCTCAAAGACATTAAGCTCTTAGCAAACTCCAAAGGCTCGTATCCTCTTCAAAATGCTCATTTATTTATACTCATTAATCAAGAAGAGTTATTAACTAGGTTAATTTGTTTCGTGCCGAGCTTGATAAATATTAAAACTATACCCCTGAGGGGCGAGTTCAAATATGGCCCGGGCCCGACCGCATATTTGGGAGGTCTTTGATAAGGGCCCTACAAGATTAGGGTTTGAAATGTACGTACGGAGGCCAAATTGAATTGAGATGTCCTCTTTACCTGCTGGCGACAGCCTGTTGATAAACCTTGGAGGTTGAGAGGCTTGAGGGCTCAAGTATACGCTCTTATATGAGAACTGGTAGCAAAATTTGGTATTTGAGGTATTTATGTAGTGGTAGGACTCTTGGCAGAGTCCGCCTGGGGAAGTACCACACCTTTGCCAGTTATTCTACCGCCAAGCGGTAATGTGCAAACTTTACTGTGTTCCGGTTTGAAGGGCAATGTTTCCAGAGAAATTACAGGGCTTAGAGATATAACATCTTAGGTCTCTGGGTGACGAGCGCAGTGCAGTGCTGGGTAAAGATTTGGACTCTTCATGTTCCAATAGCTGCGTGTCACCGTGCTGTTATGTGGCAGGCATGTTGCTTACCATCAGGCACATGTCCTGCTCGTCTCGTCACTCTTTATTAAAAAAAAAAGGCAAGATAAAAACTTGTCACATACTTCTCCTGTTATATCGCTACACGGAGGTGCCGCCCTGGCTGGTGAGTAGCGGGGCAAAACTAATCCCTCAATTTAGATCACCAAATGTATGTATATCCAAAATGATCTCTCTTTTTGAGAATCCCTATTTTTTAGTTATAAATAACACCCAATTTAAAATACAAATTGCCTCAAACCCATTTTTATGCAAAATATATTTGCACGCGCCTGGCAATGTTAAAACTCCGACTAAATCGTCTGGATTTTTTTTAATATTTTTAAAATATTAAACTATAATATATACAAATTGCATATTTAAAACCTATTCACTGAATAAAAAAATAAAATAAAAATTATAAAATGTAATAATAATAAATATTGGTGGACAATTCACACACAATACCATCTGACCCCAAACTAAGCAGAGCTTGTGTTATGGTGGCCAGATAGCTGATATTATACTTATATAGTTTTAAACACATACTTATTATACATAGAAACACCCAGACACAGTGCAAACATTAGAATTCATCACGCAAATATTTGCACTGGGTGGGAATCGAACCCACGACCCTCGGTTTCGCAGGCAGAGCTACAACCAACTAAGCCACGAGGCGAGTCAATGTATGGATCCATTTTGCCCCACCTCTCACCTACTAGGTCTGTCACCTTCGTGTTGTGATTTAATACGAGAGCTAGCTTTTATGTTGCTTACCATCAGGCACTTGTCCTGCTTGTCTTGTCACTCTATACATAAGCCGCAAGTAAAACCACGGTACACAGCTAGTCCGTAATAAACTATTAAAGTTATTTGGCCGTTAACATCATAGCTTATAGAGCTTTATTGCTTGTAGAAGGAATTAAAGCAAGTGTATAATAAACTCTTGGCTCGATCGAAAACGCGACAGCGTTTCAATGTTAGTGTTCCAAACACTCGAACGAAGAGGTTTGATATTTTGCATGTGCTTAGGTTGCGTTCGAATTTCGTTTGAAGAGTGTAGGTGGTAGGGTCGTAACTGCCGTTTGTTATTTTCCGAAAGTTGATCAACTACGTAGTGAATTGATCAACTAACGATTCTTGTTATTTTCCGGTGACATATACACGCGTCATCTGCGCGTTTAAAATACGCAGTCTGGTAGTGGCCTTAGATTTTTAGGGTTCCGTACCCAAAGGGTAAAAACGGAACTCTTATTACTGAGACTTGGCTGTCCGTCCGTCCGTCCGTCCGTCCGTCCGTCCGTCCGTCCGTCCGTCCGTCTGTCACCAGACTGTATCTCAAGAACAGTGATAGCTAGACAGTTGACATTTCCACAGATGATGTATTTCTATTGCCGCTATAACAACAAATACTAAAAATAATATCTCATACAACAAACTTGATTTATTAGTTATTACCGTTCTTTGCTCGATTAGTCCGTCTCAAGAAAACTAGACGGCGCCACTAGTAAAAATAAAACGCGATATCGAATTCATCATCAGAATCATGATTCAAAAATCAAAATGTTAAAGAGACTTTGCGGCTATCTGCGGAAACTGCAATGTATAAGGAATTCCGGATGAAGCCAAAGAGGTTTTCGCCGTTTATTTGCTAATGGTACAGAACCCTTCAACCTTCCGTCCGTGATTGCCGGTGTCGGTACTGACACTGAGAGCACTGTGTCGTCACTGACACTGACAAGTGTGGATGCGTTCATAGAGAATGTATGAAAGAATATTTCGCATTGTGCCGTTGCTGTGTCGGCACTGAGCCGTCACTGATATGTGTGAATCGACCTTTTAACAGCACTAATGTTGCATAATACTAAATACGTCATCCCTATAGCCACAGATATACTGCAATAATTACTCATGTCGATGACGCATGATTTGCTGGGATTATGTCGTTTTCACAATCCCAGAAAATCTTTAAGTTATAATAGTACTAGCGGTCCATTCTGGCTGCGCTCGGATATTGTCATTTAAAGACTATTCATCGAAATAAAAACTATCCTATCTCTCAAGTTGGACCAGACTGCTCAGTGTGCCAATTTTATTTAAAATCGGTTAAGTAGTTTAGGAATCCATCGCGGACAAACATCGTGACAGGAGATTTATATATATTAAGAAGGTGGTTAGCTTAGCAAGTTGACAATCCTAGATAAAGGCCTTCGCTCACCGTATTAACCATAATAAGTGTAAGCACATCGACACACAGTTCTAGGACAGTGAAGAGTCCAAATCAATATTTAGCATGACACTGCGCTCATCAGCCAGATATATAGCCAGATAGATAGCCTGGGGAAGTACCACACCTTTGACAAATATTCTACCGCCAAGCAGTAATGTGTAAACATTACTGTGTTCCGGTTTCAAGGGCAATGTTTCCAGAGAAATTACAGGGCTTAGAGATATAACATCTTAGGTCTCTGGGTGACGAGCGCAGTGCAGTGCTAGGTAAAGATTTGGACTCTTCATGTTCCAATAGCTGTGTGTCACTGTGCTGTTATGTGGCAGGCATGTTACTTACCATCAGGTACATGACCTGCACGTCTCGTCGCTCTTAATTAAAATATATATATATAGTAGGACGATTTTTATCTCTATGCCCTGTAATTTGTATAGAAACATTGTCATTCAAAGTGGAACACAGTGATGGTTGTACATTATTAATAGCCGGTAGAATAACTGGCAAAGGTGTGGTACGAGAACGTATCTACATCTACAATTATAATCATACAGAAGGACATTCGAATGATCCTTTGCTCTTTAAACAAGTCAAGGAAAAACATCAGTATAAGGATATTGTCCTTCCAATACAGACGTCTTAAGTATCAACAAGAAACGTAACATTATTTCCAAGTAATTTTAATGTCAGTCACTTTTATATCATAACTTAATAATAAAGTGTAAATAATACGTGTAACGAATTGTGTTTAAAAATGCAAACGACACAAGTGCTATGGATTATTGGACTGATAATATCAATCATCGGTCTCCTCTTCCAATGTGTGGTGTACTTTTTAAAACCGTGCAGCAGAAAACTGGGCCAGAAACTTTTGACGCAACTCACAGTAACCAGAATACTGTATACAATATTCGAATATATCATTACGTATGTGGCGTTACCAAACTTAATATTGCTTAATGTAATAAATTGGCTGTACGTACAAACTGATGCTGCTCTTATCTGCTGGATGTTTATCTTTACGAAGAACTTGTACGATGACGTCGTGACAGTATTTGTGGAAAAACCAAGTATCATATTAGTGACTGTGATCATATGGTGTGTGACAATTCCTATTGGACTGTTGAGCCCATTCACCATGGAAATCGACGAACGCTACCACTTAAATGCCTTCGAATACTTTTATAGAACCTATGCTTGCATTAAGTTTGTGATTCTAACTATTAATTTGATCATGTATGGACGTATCTTCAGCGTAGCCGCTAAGAGGAAGGAAAGGACTGGCAGCGTGTTAAGAACTTGCGCAGTTTCTTCCATTCTCGTCAGTATATCGAGCGTTCAAGTTTTTGTAAATGATTTCTTAACGCTGTTTATGGATGACTTTCCTTTTGTGTCCATTGTTTTTGGTGTCATTAATTCGTATCAAGTTGTAGCTATAACGGCCATATTTTGTATGATTACGTTAAACAGTTGCAGAAACGAAGCGTATTCAAAGAAAGTGGTGAAAAACTTAATAAAAGACGCGGTTTAAAATTGTATTTCGAATGTGTATATTAAATAATTCCTAAAGAAAATTGTTTTCCCCTTTTTACGAAAATGGTGCGTAGAAAGGATTATGAAATTTCGCACACTTGCTTATTTTAGCTGTTTATTTAGACGTGTAGAGAGTTAATATTTAAAAAAATTGGTAAAAATACAATAAATGTATTGTGTACAATTTGGCACGCACGCAATTCTTGTATCTGTTGAAAAAATACTGGTCCAATTGAGAATAGATTAATAAAAAAAAAGATGTTGTGCCGTAGGACAGCAGGTATGAACAAAGTTCCTTCGGATATTAGATCATCAATTTGCAAAAAAAAATATTGGTAAATTTTATTATTTATGATAAGATCATGAAAATAAAGTTCGTTTTTTTTCAGTTTCGGTCGCGCAGAATAATTCGTATATCTTCTAAGCCGTAAGGAATTTCGTTTCAATAAAACATTCACTTAAATCCATCAGTGATTTGATCAAATTCCTAATTTTATTGTTTCCGTGCGACATATTATATTAAAGGCGCACCACGAAATAATGGCACTTGGATTATTGTCGGGAGGGAATCAGGCATCGGCAACCCTTGGCTTGACGAAAGAGTTAGTTCCCATTTTCGCCATTATTTCCATGTATAAGTGTACAATACATGGAAAGATAGTACATAGCTATTGACGTACGGGATTGAAGTGGCGTGTTGTTGACAATTGCAAACAAATGAAATAACATCCTGCTAATATTATAATTACGAACCGTCGCATATTTGTTGCTCAATCACGTAGTAACCGGTGAACGAATTACGTTTAAATTTGGTACACTATCACACTATAGTCTGGCATATAACGTAGGCTACTTTTTATCTTTGGAAAATCAAAGATATTGGAACTACGTGAGTAAAACGCGGGCACTGCATACTTGCATAAACAATAATAGTCATTCATGTATTTTCCTTATAAAGTAAGAAATATACGTAGTAGAGGAATAGGGTACAATCCTCAAAAAAACTAAGTAGCCCGTTAGTTAGATTGCCAAAAAATATTGTATACGTATTTTTTCTTTTGTTTCACAAACAAAAAATGACGAAGATACAGACAGCGCTTCGAAGTTTCGTGTGACGTCACTTGTGAGTACGATTTTTACTCACGAGTGACGTCGCGACCCCCCACTCTCGAAGTTTGATGGTCTATATCTTTGACGATTTTTAAAATTATGAAAAAACAAAAAATACGTGTCCAATATTTTTCCACGATCTAGCTGACGGACTAATTAGGATGGTGTATTTTTGACCCAGTCCGGTACCCTATTACATGAATTATGTAGGTACGTAATATGATGTCTTAATTCATATACTCATTACTGACATGAATCATTACAGTAAATCTCTAGTTTTATAAACAATTTATGATAATAAAATGGAGGAGTTTCTCAATTCTATTATATTATATTTATTAAAAAAAAAAATGAGAAGATTGAGAGTTGTGGGAAGATACAGTGATGGTGTTCGTTCACTTTACTCTTATAGTACGACCAATTTATCTGTAGAATGTAGCGACAGCGCCACCATCGTAAAGCGTTCCCACCTATTACAAAATCGACAACTCTGTTCTATAATATTTGTAACTGAGTAGTTCCGATTTTGGCCGTTCTTCAGATAAATTGGTAGCGTACACAAGTTAGCTCTCATTTATATCTGTCACTGGCTGGGATTTGTTTTGATTGAATAATGAGAATTTAATCTTTTCTAGTTGTTTGTTTTGGATTGTTACAGCGATTCAGAAAACTTACATTGTTACTAGTAATACTTTCTAAACGGGATTTGGGCAACTTTAAGCCTTATAATATTACTTTAAGTTCGAAAGTTTATTGCAATCTTTTAACAATTTCAAACATTATGGCATAAAGAGCCTTCTAAATGTTCCCACTCCTGAGACTCGGGGCCTTCTCTCTCAAGGAGAGAGTCAGGGCCTTAATCCACCATACCTGGTGCGAGTCAGGGCCTTAATCCACCATACCTGGTGCGAGTGAATGACATATGACCTCGAAAACAGGTACATGTCGGTTTCCTCACGTTGTTTTCCTACACCGTTTTAAGTTAGCTGCGATATGGGCATGACTTGGAAACGAGAGTGGTGCGCGTGGGATATGAACCCGTGTTTTCGGACAGGCAGTTGCCGTTCTCTCGAATAGACCGTCCGTAACTTATAACCCTATCCAATATACATGTATGTATGTATAATATGTGTTCGTACACTGCTCTATTATAAAGGCTGCTCTCAAAATACGCCATTTAGCCCGTTACACGGTCTTACGTGTCCTACCACTACCAGCCGTATTTCGTATATCGTCATTCCAGCAGGACGAACACAGGCTGATGATGACGATGTAAGTATTACGTAGTTAATTATGACTTAAAAATTATAGAATTTTGTATTGACTCACCTTATGTGACAATTTGTTATAAGGTCAATAAAAAAATAGGCCTCCACATTAAATTCTGTTGATGAGTATTTAGCGGTAGGTAAGTATGTAAGCTCTAATTCACAATCGTGTGTCCGTGGGTTTAAATTACTCGTGCATCATATTTTCCAAAAGCAGACATTTTAGTTTGTCATCGCTACTAGCTTTGGAGATACAGGAAAACATCATGAGGAAACTGGAACGTTCTGAGAAACGTTCTGACGTCATTCGTTATCCGCCACCCTGCACTAAGCCAGCGTGGTGGTCAAAGGTATATATATACCTTTAGTATACCTAGGTCAAGGTCAACACACCTTGACCAGCCTTTCCCAAAGTGGGCGATAACGCCCCCTTGTGGGCGCTGCAGGCCTAAAGGGCGGTAAGAGACCCAAAAAAAAAGTTGGCAGTCATAGGAGCTGCCGATAGAAGTGAAAACTTATAACTTAGAATTTGATAGCTTACCTTGGAAACAACACGGGTGTAACCGGAGGGCGTGGCTCACGCATTTCTAGATGGCCATGCCATGATGTCGAAGCCACGCCCTTTCAGCATTTCCCATTGGCTGACGCATTGCTAGGTGCCCACTACCCAATCGCCAAGGTCCCGAGTTTACCCGAAGATTTCTTATCATACCCGAGCGTGACGCTAGAAATCAATTTACATTCCACGAAAAATCTGTCTAGGCGCGCCTAAAGAAGTTTTCACTTCAAAAATGGCTGTGTAGAGGCTCAGGTCTCAATTAAGGACTTTTGCGGGTTATAGTAAATGTCTCGTTTAAAATGAATGTTTAATCTCTGCTAATATAGCTCACAACGATTAACTATAATGTAATTTGAAGTTATAGTGGTTTTTAAGTATGTGAAATCAGGGGCTAAAGAATAATTTATTCGCAAAGTAAGCAGTGGACAAAAAGTTTGAGAACCCCTGACCTAGATGATACAATGATACAATGATACAATGATACAATTCTTTATTGGCCTGTGAAAACTAGGTTAGGTACAGATTTTGGTTTTGCACGCAGTTAAGATCTCTAGCTTCTGCCTTACTTGGCATACAGACATGGTATTACAAACAAAATATAATTAGTTACCTTTTGGTCATTTATCATCACGTCAACATTCAGTTTACACAAAAAACATTGCACCAATTAGTATATATCACATAAACACAAACAATTACCGTAGTCACGTATCTAATTATCTATTCTATTTCTATGTCACGTATTAAAAATAGTAAACACAAACAATAAACAATAGATGTAGGTTATACTTCAAATTTTAAAAATGTGTCAATGTCAAACATTAAATAACAGTGATCTAGTCGATTATAAAATATATAATCGACTAGAAGGGAAAAAAAATATAGAAATACATTAGCGAATCAGAAAATAAATAAAATGTCAATAAATCACAATACATGTCAGAAACAACAAACAAAAACAAATACAATGTCAAAATTACGTCCGTTAAATGTCAATAAAAATAAATATAAAAACTTAGTTATTTGATTATTGTTTCCGTACCACAGTATTTTTCAATTAATCTCATTCAGCTCATTATCATTTAAAAACATGTCCACAGAATAGTAAGCTTTTGCTATTAAAAGATTATTCAACATATTTCTAAAGATATTTACACTTTGCTTGGATCTAATAGATTTTGGTATCTTATTATAAATAATAGGTGCCATACAAAAAACACTCTTATTTAGAAATGTCGTTCTAGACGGCAGACAATAGAGATTGCCTTCACGTCTACTACCTGCAGGACACATCTCAAAAAGATCTAGGTTACATTTGACAAAAGATGCGACTTCAAAAATAAACATAGATGGTAGCGTAAGCATTTTCAAACGAATGAACTCTCCTCGACATGAGTCGCGTTTTTTCAGGCCACAAATTGCTCGAACACAACGCTTTTGAGCTCTGAATATTTTCAAACGGTTTGTTGAGTTGCCCCAAAACATAACCCCTTAGACTTTCTCATTACAAGAGAAAGTTCGAAATCCCAGCAGTGGGAGTATTTAGTGGACTGCATATGCTGCTGCTGATATATGTACATTGTACATATGTATAGGTTCTTTAAGAGATTTAACTCTACTTTTGTGATAAGTACGTCTAAAGGTGCGCTTAAGGTGCGCTTATACGGGCGACTAAAATTGCTCAATTCCAGTCAATACTCGTCAACTATGACGTCACGACAACATCAAGCAATTTACGGCAACGGCAACAAGCATCAATACTGCGCAATAAAATATTGAGCGATATCGCGCAACTTCATCCACTAGGCAATACTGTCCTACACGAGCATTTCAGTATTCGCTCGCTATGGACGACATTGTTCTTGCTGCGGCGGCTTGTAGCGCCACCCGACCTCTCGCTCTCCCCGCGGAAGCAAGACGGCAAGCCGCAAAACAAACAAGTGCGAATGAGATATATACAAAAATTGCTAGGAATTTCCAAGACCATTGGATATTCGTCAATTCGTATCGGCGACATTGAGCGATATGAAATATCTGGAGCAATTAGAAGAAATATCGCCGAAATAATTGTCGAAATTTATTGAAATTGCGTTTAATTGCTCCATTAATTGCTCCAGATCGGTCCATTCGTGTCGCCGAGCAATTATTGCCCTCGTGTAAGCGCACCTTTAGGCTGTGAATTAAGTTGCTTGAGTGGGTTTTCACGGATGGTTACAATCTTTGTGTCTTCAAATCGAGAGTGAATCGGTTTATTCTAGGTAAATACGCTCCATCGTCGACCGCATCGTCGCTTAACATCAGGCGCGATGGCGGTCAACTGTAAACCTATAAAAGTTAAAAAAACTCTTAGCTACAAGTTGTTGGTAAGAGTTTTTTTTTGACACGCTACAACTCACAATAACCATTTTTATCAGTATACTAGCTGTGCCCCGCGGTTTCACCCGCGTCTATTTGAAGAAAATCCATACTAAAATATCCATTGCTGGCCACTTTATTACGTTTTACGGAACCCTAAAAATACGTAAATATGCAACAATGCATTGTTGTAGAACAAGTTTGATTACTTCAAATGACACAAACTTCAAATGTAGACACGCACCGTCACAGACTTCAGCAACCAAAGAGAATTTAAATTCACGGAACTAAAGCTCTCGTAGAGAAATATTTTTCCCCGTTTTCTTTACATTCTTCACTCATACTCCGTACCTATTGATAGTAGCGTAATGTTATATACCGCCTTCCTCGATAAATGGAGTATCCAACAAAAAAATAATCTTTCGTATCGGTGCAGTAGTTTCCGAGATCCTAGCGTTCAAACAAACAAACAAACTCTTCAGCTTTATAATATTAGTATAGATTTATTATCAGCATTGCACCTGTGCGAAGCCGGGATGGGTCGCTAGTTCTTTTAATAAAATTCAAAATGAAACTGTTATAATACACAGTCTTATCTTATTTGCCTTCATTTGTGTCTATTTTCCTTATTATCCGGACAAAGAAGTCTTTTACTCCAATCGGAGGCAGGTAGTTCTTCATAGCTTCATTTAAACTAAGAAAAAAGATCATTAAAAAGCGCTGGAGTGAAAAACAAAGCGCTTCAAGCGACGGAGGCAGCAGCATAACTAGTTTATTTTTAAATAGACATCTTTTATCGTTTTTAGGGTTCCGTACCCAAAGGGTAAAAACGGGACCCTATTATTGTGACATAGCTGTCCGTCCGTCCGTCTGTCACCAGGCTGTGTCTCAAGAACAGTGATAGCTAGACAGACAGTTGAATTTTTCACAGATGATGTATTTCTATTGCCGCTATAACAACAAATACTAAAAATAAAATATAAAAAATTGGCAGTCATAGGAACTGCCGGTAGAAGTGAAAACTTGCTGTTGCCCTGGTACTGGTACCTAGGGGCAAACGCAACTCTTTTATATTTCTGTTGTCCTGGTATCTGGTGATAAACGCTGGGCTGTTGGAGGTAGGTAATCGAAACTCTTTACTGTTTCTGTTGCCCTGGTACCTACCTGGCCGTTTTTACCGAGTTTACCCGAAGATTTCATATCCGATCCGATCCATTATCATATCCAAGCGTGACGATTGATGAATCCATTTCACAGCCCACGAAAATTATGTCTATAGCGCGCCTAAAGAAGTTTTCACTTCAATAAACATTAAAGGCGGGCTTCCCACACAACAAACTAGATTTTTTACCGTTTCTTACTCCCCTTATGTATGGAACCCTTCGTGCGGGAGTCCCACTCGCACTTGGTCGTTTTTTTTCTTGTCTCGGTTGCCTAGAAGAGGTCACTCTTAGCGAAAAGCTGAAAATTTGTCAGCGCATGCTCCAAACACAGGTATAAGAACGATGGACCATTATGAAGTTTGGATCATCCTGGCTTTGGCAGATAAATCGTATGTTTTTTTTAGTTTAGTAGTGGTAGGACTCTTGGCAGAGTCCGCCTGGGGAAGTATCACACCTTTGCTAGTTATTCTACCGTCAAGCAGTAATGTGTCAACATTACTGTGTTCCGGTTTGAAGGGTAATGTTTCCAGAGAAATTACAGGGCTTAGAGATATAACATCTTAGATCACTGGGTGACGAGCGCAGTGCAGTGCTAGGTAATGATTTGGACTCTTTATATTCCAATAGCTGCATGTCACGTCATTCTTGATTTAAAAAAAAGTTTTATCATTTTATCATTCTCTTACATTAGAAGTTTCCGAGCACACAAATTTTACCACTTCAAAAAATCACATTAAAAACCTCAATATCATTTTTGAAGACCTATCCATAGACACCCGACACTAATAGCGTAAACAAATTTTTTTGAGTTTCCGTTCTATGTATGGAGCACCCCCACAATTTATCGTTCTTTTTTAAATGTTTATATAAAATCTGAATGCTGTTTACAGAATACATCTACTTAGCAAGTTTCAACAGTGTACTTCGTATAGTTTCGACAAAAGTGACAGACAGACAGACAGACATGACATGACGAATCTATAAGGGTTCCGTTTTCACGTTTTACGGAAGGAACCCTACAAATTTTAAATAAGTATTATAATACTTACCTATATTCGACAAAAAAAAATTGGACTTTCCAAATTAAAATCTGGGTATATTTGGATAAAGCAACAAACATTTTATTATACATTGAGAAACATGCGATATACATACATTATACATTACATGACTACTGTTATCGATAATAATATAATGTAAAATTAAATAATATACTTACACAAAAACAACTGAATAATGCCACCAGGCGCAAGTCTTTCAAAACTTTTCTACAAATAATAATAATTTGGCCAATACTTGAGTAGCGTGGTGGATTGCGACCTTGATTTTATTCTTGTCAGAAAAACCCTTACTCTCACTCGTAGCAAATGGAGATTAAAGTGATATGTATGAATGAACTGTGTATTATGCAATATCATTTAAGGCCCTACCCCGAGCAAATTACCTTGAGTATTTTTTACCTCTTCGCACACCGCAAGAAAGAGAAAGAGAGAAACAGTAGAATTTGTCACTGTTTTACGCTCAAATTTTAGAATAAACTCTTTATAAAATCAGATATTGGTCTTGTGAGAATAATATTTCTATGTTTGTATTCAAATTGCCTATCCGTTCAATCCGTATGTCCAAGTACAAATCCAAATAATGGCGGCTTTTTGAATAGAAACATGAAAACATGATAATTACAATTATATCTATTTTTTATGGTTTTGCCGTATGTACAAAGAAGTTAATTTCAATTAGAACTATGCCATACTTACTACAAAATTAAATAACTTCAAACTAAGCACATCTGAATTATCCATACCCCTATGAAGTTCGAAAGATAATCAAGATGTTCAAGTCCACTACCAGTTGGAAGCGTGTCCAACATGCTGAATTAGCAGTTGGCTGAATTACCACGCTGAATGGCAATGCTTATACGTTGGGCCAAATACCAAACGTTCGGCAAGGCTTTTGAAAATAAGTATATAGTACTTCTGATACGTATAAACACCCACACAGTCTGCATGCAAAATGCAATGTGCTATAATCCTAAAAAACTAATAAGTCCGTTAGTTAGATTGCTAAAAAATATTGTACTTGTACTTGTATTTTTATTTTGTTTCACAAGCCAAAAATTACGATGATACAGCGCTTAGAAGTGTAGAGTTACGTCACTTGTGGGTATGACCCCCAAACTGCGAGCAGAAATTTGATGATCTATATCTTTGTCGATTTTTAATAATTTGGTAAAACAAAAACAACATTTTAAATATTTTTCCATGATCTATCTGACGGACTAATTAGAATGGATTTTTTACTCTTTCCGCTTCCCTATTGTGTGACAAATACGGGTTCTTTGTTCTGTATGTTTGTAGGTATCAAAATACTGAGTCACTTGGCCAATGCATTATACTAGTAGTCGACAAACGACCAAGATTCGACCACAAAGCAATAGTAATAAACTCTACATTAGACTACAGACATTATCATCAGACACCATAGTACTCGTATTTATGCGTGCGAGCCAAATATATCTCTACATAGTATACAATACGTGATTTAATGTATTTTTACGTTTTTTTTAAATTAATTCTCTACACACTTTCTCTATAAACTACATAATATAAATGTGCGAAATTTCGTACTTTCCCGCCCGCACAGTTATCTTAAAAAGAGGTACAACATTTTTGCTCCAGTTATTCATACATTTAAACATATCTTTAATACATTTGAAGTACAATTTTACACCGCGTTTCTTATTAAGTTTTTCGCCACTTTCTTTGAATACGCTTCGTTTCTGCAACTGTTTAACGTAATCATACCAAATATGGCCGTTATAGCCACAACTTGATACGAATTAATGACACCAAATACAATGGACACAATAGGAAAGTCATCCATAAACAGCGTTAAGATATCATTTACAAAAACTTGAACGCTCGATATACTGACGAGAATGGAAGAAACTACGCAAGTTCTTAAGACGCTGCCAGTCCTTTCCTTCCTCTTAACAGCTACGCTGAAGATACGTCCATACATGATCAAATTAATAGTTAGAATCACAAACTTAATGCAAGCATAGGTACTGTAAAAGTATTTGAAAGCATTTAATTCGTATCGATTATCGATTTCCATAGTGAGGGGACATATCAGTCCAATAGGAATTGTCACACACCATATGATCACAGTCACTAATACGATACTTGGTTTTTCCACAAACACTGTCACGACGTCATCGTACAAGTTCTTCGTAAAGACAAACATCCAGCAGATAAGAGCAGCATCAGTTTGTACGTACATCGCATATGTGGCAGTAAGCAGTAATACATTTGGTAACGCCACATAAGTAATGACAAATTCGATTATTGTATACAGTATCCTGGTTACTGTGAGTTGCGTCAAAAGTTTCTGGCCCAGTTTTCTGCTGCACGGTTTTAAAAAGTACACCACACATTGGAAGAGGAGACCGATGATTGATATTATCAGTCCAATAATCCATAGCACTTGTATCGTTGTCATTTTTAATTATAATTTGTAACACTTTATTATTAAGATATAAAAGTGACTGACATTTAAATTACTCGTAAATATGTTTTTTGTTAAGAATTATTGCGACTGCATTGGAAGGATATCATCCTTAAACTGTTGCTTTTCCTTGACAATGTTTAATAGCGCAAATTACCATTTATTTGAATATCCTGCTGGAAAATACATATAATATGTAGGTCTAGGTATGCATAAATCTCGTATGTCATAAAGTATGAGTTCGTCTTCTTCGTTCTTCCGAAACAATTCGACCGATTGTACAGAAATGTTTTGTGTATATTAAAATGTATGTGTTAGAATAGGCTTAAAGTATTTCCGTTCTTGATTATGAAAGTGAAATTTGGCGCTTGGAAAAAATTAGGACTATGATTTCTTTTTACGTCGATGTATTATCGTGGCGATATCCATAACACGAGATTAAGAGATACGGCTTAAAACTATTGTAATTGCTATGTATATGGCGTAAGATAATTTAATATGCCGATTCATTTGTAAAAAATCTATTAATTTCGCGAAAACATGGATAATTAGACAATGACTTTAACATTTCTCAATCTTAATAGAACCAAGAACAAAATTGAAAATTGTAATTTACCACCCCCCTGACAACCTTGGATTTGAAAATTGTTCAGTATTTTTTTTCTTTAATTTGACACCCATACTGAGGGAGTAGTGAAAAAAACAGATATCGATGTCCAACTTATAACCCTCTTGTTGGTCCGGGGTTAAAAAGCAGGATATTACGTATGATGGCACTGAGGAACTCATAGTTGTTTGTATAGTGAATAGTTCATAAACAGTGTATAGCTTAGTTTGTCAGACACGGTTAGATATTCTTGTCTCAATTTCTAGATTTGTAATAATTTTTATTTTGTTTTGTTTTTTCCTATTTCGGCCTTTGTTTCATTGCAATAACTGTGTAAAATGGTCTATTTAGTTATTAGTATTCTCCAGTTTAACTGAAACGAATGTATTGTCTAAAATTTCGCACTCGAGTTCCAAGATACAAGTCTTGCACTTAGTTTGGAGCTGCTAATCAACAAATGTTTTGTTTTGTCAATTCTAATTTTTAATTCTGTTAAAGTGTTTAATTAAACCTTGTGTTGGAAATAAATTATTCTATTCTATAACATATATATTATCCTCGTAAAATGCTTGACAATTTTCTGTACGATAATTAATTATTATTATTACAATCACAGTGAAGTGAAGTATACATTTTTTTTGCTCTTGCATTTGTTTTCATTTTTTATTAATTGACGAGTAAATTGTACATTTATCAATAAAGAACTTTGATTTAACTTTACTTCTAAATTTAGTTTTAAGTTTAGTCACTAAATTAAGCCAAGTGTTAATATAATAAGCCATTTATCTAACCGCGCCAAAATCTTTTTCAGCGCGTAAATAAATTATTATGAGAGTAAATTTTGGTAGGACTCTTGGCAGAGTCCGCTTGGGGAAGGACCACACCTTTGCCAGTTATTCTACCGCCAAGCAGTAATGTGCAAACCTGCAAACATTACTGTGTTCCGTTTTGAAGGGTAATGTTTCCAGAGAAATTACAGGGCTTAGAGATATAACAACTTAGATATCTGGGTGACGAGCGCAGTGCAGTGCTAGGTAATTATTTGGACTCTTCATGTTCCAATAGCTGCGTGTCACTGTGCTGTTATGTGGCAGGTATGTTGCTTACCATCAGGCACATGTCCAGCTAGTATCGTCAGTCTTTATTAAAAAAAAAAAAAATACATTGCGCGCACACTGTCACGAGAAGCCGACACCCCGAAGTTAGCTAGTCATTATTTTAGTAAACATTGTAAAACAGAAGTGAAACACTTCTTAAGTTGACAATATTATCTATTCTATTGGTGGTGGTGGACATTGGTGGTGGTGGACAATTCACACACAACACCATCTGACACCAAGCTAAGCAAAGCTTGTATGATGGCGGACAGATAGCTGCTATAATACTTATATAGTTTTAAATACATACTTATTATACATAGCAACACCCAGACACAGTGCAAACATTTGAATTCATCACACAAATATTTGCACTGGGTGGGAATCGAACCCACGACCCTCGGCTTCGCAGGCAGAGCTACTACCAACTAAGCCACGAGGCCAGTCAGTTCTATGGTTCGAGTTAGTTACTTCATAGCACTAGGAATGAAGAGAAGATGTGTTGACTAGCAGCGCCCCGCGGTGTTACCCGCGTAGTTCCCGTTCCCGTTACGCCCGAGTCACAAGTCTTGGGGTCTATTCGAGATGGCCACACGATGGACCCGGCACCCGCACGGTGAATCCATGGAATGCTAAGAAGTACGTCTCAAATCAATTCTACTTCAGGGAGATTTTTTTTGAATGTTCGCGTACATCGGATCCCAAATTCGGTACACTGAAGTTAGTTTTTTTAATAAGATCTAAGGCATTTGTCCTCAAGTAGGCTCTACTTTTTCCTCTTCTTTTCTTAATACATGTAAAAAAATAATTGAAATGATAAAGTTATAAGTTATAAAACTATTTTTTTTTCAAGTTGCCTTTACTGCCTTCCCAACATTGGGTTATTTTTTTAATTACAAATTTCAAATTATTTAACTGAACATAACATTTCAAAACTGTTGTGTATATTAATTAGGTAGGTATAATGGGTAAACCACTAGGAAATAGTTTTCCTTGCGGTATTACCAGCATAGTAAATGGAATATATTTGTTAAACAGGTTTTGTTTATTTAATTTAGAAATAATAATTTAACTTCAATTATAAACAAATTGTGAAGTTACGGCTGGTCTAGTCGGGAGAACGGCGACTGCCGCACCAGAGTTCAAATTCCACGCACACTACTGTCTTTTCGAAGTCATGTGCGTAATGCCGCTAACTTAAAACGGCGAAGGAAAACATCGTGAGGAAACTTACCTATATGTACTTAGAATCTTTCTTGGTCTTGTGTCATCCACCAACCCGCATTAGGCTAGCGTGGTGGATTATGGCCTTTATTCTCTCCTTGCGAGAGAAGGCCCCAGTGTGAACATTTAGTGATCTGCTTATGCAACTACTCGTATGAACAGAACAATCCAGGTTAATTACTCGTAGAGTAACGAGAATCCTTTCAACCGAGTAGGCTGTCATTCGAGCAGTAGTGGTAAGGGGGCGTCCATAAATTACGTGAGATGATTTAGGGGGGGAGGGGGTCGAGTCAAATCTCATATAATCTCACGTTAGGGGGGGTCTCGACAAACATCACGCAATTTTTGTTCTGATTGAAACAAAAAAAATTATACTATTTTGGTCCATTCAATCCAAATTGTACGTACATGCTCAAGATTTAATCTTGAGCGTCATCGTAATACGATTAAGATTATTCACTAATTCGTTCGAAAGAAAATAATTTCATTCATACTTCGACGTTATACATCTACTGAATGTCAAACAACCATATTTACTTATTTTATACCAAATAGCTAAATTTTGTCTGAATTTAGTAGCCCGTCCTTTGTTTTCGCGCCACTGTCAGCCGAACTTGCGACGCGAGGAACGAGTGTGTGACCAGAGTCAGTAGATTTCTACTTTTTCGGTAGATTTTAGTGTCCGTCAGCTTATCGTCAGCAGAATTAAAAAAATATGCAGTATATTTTAGTAGATTTTTCAATTTCGTTGTGAGCAACAGTTTTCCTTCGGTTTATCTCTCAATCTCGTTCTCGATTGTTAGAGGGGAAACGCGTTTACGTAAGAAACCCACATTCTGAAAAATCTCACGTGAGATTGGGGGATGGGGGAGGGTTGAACAAAATCTCACGACATCTCACGAACGGGGGAGGGAGGGTCAGAAAATTTTAAAAAACACCTCACGTAATTTATGGACGCCCCCTAAGACTCGCCAGAGTTCGCCTGGGGAAGTACCGCTCCAGTTATTCTAACGACAAGCTTTATTGTAAAAACACCACTGTGTTCGGGTTTAAAGGAACTGAAATGAAATTACATTAAAATAAATATTTTTAGTATTTGTTGTTATAGCGGCAATAGAAATACATTCATCATCTGTAAAAATTTCAACTGTCTAGCTATCACCGTTCTTAAGATATAGCCCGGTGACAGACGGACGGACGGACGGACAGCGAAGTCTAAGTAATAGAGTCCCGTTGTTACCCTCATAAAGCAGCATCAGAATTTACGTGAAAATAAGTAGGTACATAATTATTTTGGAAGTTATAATCGTAAATTCATACTTATGATAATATGAATGTGAAGGAAATACTATATTTAACTAAATATTTGTTCTGTGTGGGAATCGAATCCACAACCTCAGGAGGCAGCGTCGGCGCTGCGGGAAGATTTGCTACTTACTACCAACTAAGCCACAAGCTCATTAAACATGTTTAAAAATATTAAATAAAGTTACATTAACAATCGATAGTACCTCTCTCATTTAGCTAAAACATAAGTTGGTAGTTATATATGCAAAAAGAATACAATTTTATTTTCTACGACGGTATTTATTTTTACGCGAGCATTTTCAGTAGCGATATCGGGACTGGTATTGCCATACGCATCATAAAGTGTTGCCATTATGTTGCAAAATTGTTACTCTTATTGGAAAAATAGTGTCTGTGCTGGAGAGTAATTTACGGAATGTATTTTATTAAAAACTTTAATGCCAAAAATTGTTTACATCGAAAATGACTTATGTGTTATCTAAAACTATAAAATTATATTATAGAGACGAACTTCTTAGCATTCCATGGATTCACCGTGCGGGTGCCGGGTCCATCGTGTGGCAGAGAGAGAAATCCCGAGTAGATCCCGAGACTTGTGACACGGGTGTAGGTTCTTTTCTGAAGGCCCCTTTCTGAAGTACACTAACACTCACCTTCACTACTCGTGTTTCTCTCCCTGCCCAGCCAAATGTGGTATGAACCTACTAGTGCAGCTATGCGTTTCGTAGCTCTAATGTCCGGTCTGGATGACGAAACACCCACATTCCTCTGGGATTTTATAGTGCTTTCCAATCAGGTGCTGTACCCAGGATTGAGTAAGGCTTGTTCTTGTTTACATTACTTACTTATTCTCCGAAATAAAAAAAAACGACTTCAATTTAAAATTAAATTCAGACATTCAGACATTGACAGTGTGTGTGTTTTGCTTCCTGTGTTACAATGTGTACCCACAACACACGTCTATAGTTAGTTGACCCTTACGCCCCTCATCAGTTGGCAGCTGTCGGGTAAAACCGCTGACGCTCCAAAATTGGTTCCCGACCGAACCTCATCCCGTACTATATGCTCTAATTACGATCGAAATCGATTCAATACAATCGAGAAATTTGAAAAATATTTTTTCAAATAATTATGCAGTCACCTTGAATTGTACAGTCGTTTCATTTATTAAAGTAAACAGTTATTTATACGCGTTGGATTATTTTTGGTGAAGGAAAATCCTGTGAGTTTCCGTCATCGACATGCATAATAAAAGTATAATATATGTAGCTATATCCATTAATCATTCTATAAAAATGGCTGTCATAGGGACTGCCGATAGAAGCGAAAACTTTAAACTTAGAACTTTAGTATTTAAACCGACGACGCCATCGGTCGGTTCGTACGGCTGCAGACATCCGAAGACCATCCGAGAGTTAAATTAGCAGATGGCCATCAAGCACACGAATGCAGTCGTGGTGGAGGCGCTGAGGCGAAAGCGACTTAGAAAAAATAACCCTAGAATTAGAATGAAAATGTTCCCTACTCCCCCCCTATTTCCTTTTCTTTTCCTAATCCAAGATAATATATACAAAAGAAGAAGGCAAATGACAAGGGTCACGTACCCTGGAGTTGCTAAATTCAAATAAAAACGAAAGAATTAAACACCACTAATCTTGCACAATACATCACATGTAGCCTACCTAGTAGAAATACTATTATTAAATTATGTATGTTAGTGACGCTGACTTACAAAATTTTACGAATCAAAAAAGCATACTAATATTGCTCATGTCACTCTCACTCCATCGCCTCTTTGACGCTACACCTCTGCCGCCGCCCGACTTTAGCGAGTTGGTCACTCGAACCTCTAAGATTTCTCCGTATCAAAAATGCTCCACGCTGCTAAAGAAGTATTTATTCGCTTCAATTCATCGGTTTCGTATTTTTTTTTTGCAAAACAGCTTACTTTGGCGTAAAACTGTGAACCTTGAACCGTACGTCGTTTGTAATACGGCATGGAGTCGCGGTGTAACTACTCGTAATGTTTTACGTCTATTAAATCGAACAATCGAGAATAAGAGACCATGGTACAGGCCTTGTGACCACGAAAGATTAATTAAATGACCCTTTCTGTAATTAAGAACTAATAAGTATTTAAACATTAAAAACTATATAATATTTAGATGGGTACCTACTTGGATCGATAGAATACTTTTTGTTGTGAGACACAAACATGCGAAAATTCGGAAGTTTGTTGCTCAATGACGTCGGAACGTCTAAACGGATCGGGTTGAAATTTGTAACACAGATAATGGTCTGGAGTAACAAATAGGCTATTTTTATCATGGAAAATTTACGGGAACTACGTGGGTATAACCTCTCGGTTTAACCTGCGTGGTACCTAACCAATCTCGTTATTTTCCTGAGGTAAAAAAAATGGCAGTCATGGGAACTGCCGATAGAAGTGAAAACTTATAACTCAGAATTTGATAGCTTACTTTGGAAACTACACGGGTGTACAGGAAGGCGTGGCCTGGCCATCATGGCATGGCCATCTAGAAATGCGTCAGCATTTCCCATTGGCTCACGCATTTCTAGATGGCCATGCCATGATGCCCAGGCCACGCCCTTTCAGCATTTTCCATTGGCTGATGCATTTCTAGATGGCCAATGGCCATGGTCCCGAGTTTCCCGAAGATTTCTTATCATACCCGAGCGTGACGATAGAATTCAATTCACACCCCACGAAAAATCTGTCTAGGCGCGCCTAAAGAAGTTTTCACTTCAAAAATAGATTTGTTATTCAGTATATAATTATGGCTCATATATATATATAGGATAGAGTTAATTAGAACTATTATTATAAGAAATAATGGGAATGTAGGCCATGTTTCGGACATCTGAATGGATGCCAAAATAGCAAATCGAAGCGGAAGTACTGCATAACAATAATTTAATCTTTGCAGAAACCACAGAACATAACCATTGAACTAAACCAAATAGATGTGTAAAAACTGTAGGGTTTGTAGTGGTAGGACTCTTTACAGAGTCCACTTCGGGAAATACAATACCATAAAAAAATGGCAGTCATAGGAACTGCCCATAGAAGTGAAAACCTATATTTAACTCAGAATTTGATAGCTCACTTTCGAAACTACGCGGGAGAAACCGGAAGGAGTGGCCATGAGAATGGCCATCTAGAAATGCTGACGCATTTATATATAGCCAATGGCAAGTTCTGACGCATTTCTAGATGACCAATGGTCGTGGTCCAGAGTTCACCCGAAAATTTCTAATCATTCCCGAGCGTGACGCTAGAATTCAATTCACAGCCAACAATAAATCTGTGTCTATGGTGCGCCACAGAAGTTTTCACTTCAGTAATACACAGAAAATAAGTAGCAAGTAGAAAGTAATTAGCACGGAGACAGAAGCTTCGTAGACTGCAACGTCGTTTAACTTGATAATACGACCTTATATAGTATGACCATAACCATAGTAGTGGTAGGACTCTTGGCAGAGTCCGCCTGGGCAAGTACCAGACCTTTGCCAGTTATTCTACCGCCAAGCAGTAATGTGCAAACATTACTGTGTTCCGGTTTGAAGGGCAATGTTTCCAGAGAAATTACAGGGCTTAGAGATATATCTTAGATCTCTGGGTGACGAGCGCAGTGCAGTGCTAGGTAATGATTTGGACTCTTCATGTTCCAATAGCTGCGTGTCACTGTGCTGTTATGTGGCAGGCATGTTGCTTACCATCAGGCACATGTCCTGCTCGTCTCGTCACTCATTACTTAAAAAAAAAAAAAAACCTGTGATAATAGAAAAAAATCTAAACATCGTTTTGGTTTTGACATTGCAAAGACTCGAGGAAAGCGGTAAACCGATGCTTCGGATTACGGAAAACATGAGAACTTTAGTCTTGAATCTGATTTCAAATAGTCTCTAAAATATGAGTTAATTATTTAGAACTTTCGAGATCATAATTCTCGAGTATCTACGAATAAAGATAAGCAGCGGTAGATGATCTCGAGCTATGAAATAAAGTAAACAGTTCACTATCTTACTGTCGCAGCTTTTGCCTTTTACCATCAGCGTATAACTTAAATAGGGCCGGGATACCGAATAGCAAATTACACAGAAAAATAACCCTCATGTTTTGTCATGTCACGGAGTTTTATCCGAATTAATAACACCGACTTCAATTTAAAATTAAACTCAAATACTTGCCTAAAATACCACAAAGCCTCAAGACCAAAGTCTACAATCAGTGTGTGTTGCCAGTGATGACATATGGCACTGAGACGTGGTCGCTAACTATTGGCATGATGTACAAGCTCAAAGTTGCGCAACGGGCAATGGAGAGAGCTATGCTCGGAGTTTCTCTGCGTGACAAAATCCGAAACGAGGAAGTCCGCAGAAGAACGAAGGTCACCGACATAGCTCTTAAAATTAGCAAGTTGAAGTGGCAATGGGTAGGCCATATAGCTCACAGAACCGATAACCGCTGGGGGGGAGTAAAGGTTTTCGAATGGCGACCACGAAACGGCAGACGCAGTGTAGGACGGGGGGGGCCGTCCTACACTGCGTCCTACACGATGGACCGATGATATTGTCTCGGTCGCGGGAAGTCGGTGGATGGAGGCGGCACAAGACCGGTCATTGTGAAAATCATTGGGAGAGGCCTATGTATGACGTCTGCAGGCTGCAGATGATGAGATGAGATGATGAAAAAAATATGAAAACTAACTACCCTGTGTTGATTATTGTGGTTACATAGAAGAAACCGATTCAATTTCTGGAACTTTTATTCTACTCGGTACCCTTGTCTGTTTTCACGCAACGCTACTGTTGTATTACTTTCTGATTCTAGATTGATCCCAAACACGTAGTTATTTTTTTTTACCAAAATAATTATTAAGAACTCAAAAATTCCGGTATTCTCCGAGTTTTCTGCAGATTTCCTGTTCCTTACCCGCAACCGCATCCCTTTGCGTTGTAATAAATTACGTAAGTGCGTTATTGTCTTCAGATGGTATCTTAACTAAGCGGTACCGCGGCCAGATATCTTCTAGATTTATACCGCTTTTGTTTTACCCTAAAAAGGCCTCGTTTAAGTTGAGTAGGGGCCGGAAACTCAGCGAGACAAAACATTGGATTTTAAATTATGTCGCGAGATTACTTTCTTAATTTTTTTTAAACTTTCTTAGTCCTCTCTTACTAGTATTAAAATGTGTTTTCAACCGACTTCAAAGCAGGAGGAGGTCGTGAAATCGACTTATCTTTTTTGTAACTTCATAACATTCGACTGGGCTAACCGATTTTGATAAAGACTATTTTTGTTCGAAAGATTTACCTTTAAGTATGGTCCCGTGTAAATTTCGTTAAAATCGGTGCAGCAGTTTTTGTAATAGAGTAGTTTCACACTTGGTCCCGTCTGAAGTTAAACGACGATGTGATCTACGCAGGATCTACGATATACATGAAAACGATTAACTCATAAACTATTTGAAGACACCAAAATTGTAACTATTGGGAAAGAAGGAAAAAAAGCCATTAAGCATTCTACAACATAGAGTTCTTATCATATTTGGAACTTCGACGATGAAACGATGCCGCTTTTCGAGCAGCCCGAGAGAAAAAGGGCAAGGTGGTGTTAGATCATACAGATCAGTGGCACGCTCTACGAAGTGTATCCGATATCGGATAAAGAACTGATTAGCTAGCAATTAAGTAGTTAGGGGTACCTACATATTTATGTCTTGTAGTTTTCATTGTAGTGGAAATATTGGTGTGATAAATACACATAACATTTATTTAATTTATTTATTGTAATTTGGATTATCGGATACACTTCGGAGAGTGTGCATCTGATCTGCATGATCAAATCCACCTAGCCCTTTTTTCTATCGGACTTCTCGTAGCACGAAGAAGCGGCATCGTTTCATGGCTGATGTTCCAAAGACACGAACGAAGAGGTTTGACTCTACTTTTGTGATAAGAACGTCTAGACTGTGGAATGAGTTGCCTGAGTGGGTTTTTCCCGATGGTTATAATCTTGGTGTCTTCAAATCGAGAGTGAATCGGTTTCTTCTAGGTAAGCACGCTCCTTCTTAGACCGCATCGTCGCTTAACATCAGGCGAGATGGTGGTCAAGTGTAAACCTATAGATGGTAAAAAAAAAATGGTTTTCTTAATAATGTTATAGCCGTCCAAAAAACCTATTCTAGTTGTATTTAATTCCAACAAAGATCTAGTGATTCCGGAGGACCTATTTCCCTAAAAGGTCTGATTACAGAAAGTAATCACGGTTAATCGTTAATGCTGATTAACTAAACCTTTGATTAACAGAACCTTTGATTAACGACGCCCCTTCAATTAGGCCCTGTTGGGAATTAAATTTGCTCCGAAATATACGAGTAGTTCGTTAGTTCGTTGGAACTATTCTGTTGAGAAAACGATTTTTAACTCAGACTCAAGATAATATGTATTATATACTAGTACTAGTACCGCGGTTTTACGCAGCTCCCGTTTAAACGGTAGTACCACAGTATAAAGAAATATTACCAGTACAGCAATACCCCGATATACGCGAGGGATACGTTCCGAAAAAAGTCGCGTTAACTGAAATTCGTGTATATCGCGGTTTATGATTAAACAGTCAAAATTGAATATAAAAAAATCAAAATTATTTTAATCAATCAGTTTAATTTTAAGAACACTTTATGCAATACATACTCTTATTTTTACGGAAATGAACACAAGAAACGAACAAGGAAATCTCCATAGAACAAAGTCGAAGGACAGGGAATTCCCAATTCTTCAAAGAGAATATTCAGAAAAAGCGGGGATCCCGCGACCATAGAGTAGTTAATGACTACATTATGTTTATACGCACTCTTTCGCGTAAGCAAGGCATTTGATTGCGAAATTTGAAATTCGCGTTATAGTGAAACCGCGCGTAACGGGGTCGCGCTAAGCGGGGTATTACTGTAGCCAGTAGTTCGTCGCCTTTGATCTTGGGAGAAACGCCGATAATGTCTAGAGACGGGTAGGGTTGTCGCAACATACATACAAACATGCACACATATTTGCATAATTTGCCTATAGCGAAGATTTTTGAGTGACCGCCATCACTACGTGCAAAATTAATTAAAGCGTTCTTATAAATAGCTTTTGACTTTGTTGAAGATAGCTATTTAATAATTATATTTGAGGGTAGACCAATAATACATAATAATTAATACATATAATACATATAATTAATTCTCGCTACAATAATTATTATGTAGTGAGAATTAGTTGTCTAGATAAATCAATTACGAGTTTAAGACAACCTTTGTCAGTATAAATATTTGTTTTTGTATTTAAATAAATTAAAAAAAATACGGAAGACGTCAGCCCTGAGCCGTGCTCCCGCAATACTAACATTGTAATGTAGGCAATGCAGGAGCACGCTTCCCGCGTCTCACCCCGCACGATTGCCCCGTCTAGACGGCTTCGTCGAACGACTGTATGATTGAATAGACTGTGAAGCTACCAAGTAGTAGTAGATACTAGATACCAAAAAAGATAAAACACATCACAATCGATTTTCAATTGATAATTAAGATGGCTGGGTCAAAAATATACCATTCTAATATAATTAGTTCGTCAGGTAGATTTTTAAAAAGTTTGAGACACGTATTTTTTGTTCTATCAAATTATTAAAAATCGACAAACATTACAGACCATCAAACTTCCGGAGTGGGGGGTTGTGACCTCAAGTCTACACAAAAATCGTATATAGACGTGACGTCAGTCGAAACTTCTAGGCACTATATCTAAGTCATTTTTTGTTTGTGAAACAAAAGAAAAAATACGTGTACAAAATTTTGGCTTGTCCAGAAGTGCAGTAAGTTCTATACTAGAACGAGTATCTAAAGCTGCACTAGTAGGATCTTATCGGATTTGGCGGGCAGTGAGAGAAATACGATTACTGAAGGTGAGTGTTGACGTACGTCACAAAGGGGCCCCTTTTAAACCTACGCCCGAGTCACAAGTCTTGGGGTCTATTCGAGATTTCTCTCTCTGCCACACGATGGACCCGGCAACGGTGAATCCATGGAATGCTAAGAAGTTCGTCTTTAACTGACGGACTAATTAGTTTTTAGTAACCATACCTATTGGCGGAGATATCGCGTAACATACATACAAAAATATACAACTGAATTAAGAACCTCTTCCTATTTTGAATTCGGTTAAAAAACAAACATCCGTAATCGTCATTCGAAAGCTTGCCCTGAATAAAAAGAAAACTTGCAAAATCTACAAAAGGAGAGGCAACTACAATAAAAAAAAACCGCAAAGTAGTTCCACTCGATTTATACAAGGTCCATGGTGCATAAATAAGTAGTTTTGTCGTATCAATTCTTTGTTGGGGCGAATGCGGAAAGTTTGGGGTAAGACGATTATAAGGGGCCCCAATACGGTACGATAGATATTAATAGACATCGCAATTTGTATGTTGTTGTGTACCTAATACTAGAACGTCAATTTTTTTATTTAATAAAGATTGACGAGACGAGCCGGACAGGTGCCTGATTGTAAGCAACATGCCTGCCACATAACAGCACAGTGACACGCAGCTAGTGGAACATGAAGAGCCCAAATCATTACCTAGCACCGCACTGCGCTCGTCACCCAGAGATCTAAGTTGTTATATCTCTAAGCCCTGTAATTTCTCTGGAAACATTGCCCTTCAAACCGGAACACAGTAATGTTTGCACTTTACTGCTTGGCGGTAGAATAACTGGCAAAGGTGTGGTACTTCCCCAGGCGGACTCTGCTAAGAGTCCTACCACTACTAAATTACAAAGTATAATCGTTCGTTCGTATTATTGCATCACTGACTATTTATCAAAGTGCAAATGTAGAAGTCTGTCGACTTTAACCTCGGGCTTTAACGGTAATGAAAAACATCATGACGAAACTGGCGTGTTGAAAGCATAAGAAATAATGTATTTTCTCAGAAAAACAAAAACCGACTTCAATTTAAAATCAATTCAATTATTTATAAACTTACATGACCAAAATTCATAAGAAGCTGTCACTACGTCGTCTCGATAAATGAGTGTAAATTTTAGTTTTTTTTTTCAAATTTTTCAATCTGCACTGATTTCTATAAGATGTACATATATAGGACTTCTGAACTATTAAGTATGTAACAAACAGAAAAATACCAGCAAAATCGATTCACAAATGGCGGAGCTATCGCATAACACACAAAAAACATACAACCGAATAGAGAACCTCCTCCTTTTTTGAAGTGGATTAAAAAATTTTTTTTCATTGATTTATAAGTCATGTCACGGTGTCTATATATGTCTCAGAAGGGCTCCAATACTAGTGTATACTGTCACCAACTTAACTGTAAGAACGGCTAAAAGCGCAACTACAGAAATCCAAAGAACACAAACACAGAAGTTGTTCAATTTTGTAATAGGTGCCAACACTTTTCGATTGTGCCGCCATCGTAACATTCTACAGATAAATTGGTTGTACTGTAAGTACACAATTGACTTGCCAGCCCCAGTCTTTGATGTCAAAAGATAGACTTTCAATAAACTTTCTTGTGTGAACAAGACTTGAATGAAAGTTGTAAAGTTGGTTACTAATGAAAGTCTCGCGGCTATTGAAATGGTTTCTATGTTATTGAGCTTAAATTTGGTTGATAACGAATTGCATTATTTGGCTTGACAATTAATTCTATCACTTTGCAATTAAGGTGCGTCCCCCAGCAAAACGAGTTTTTGTCCAGTTTTCAGAGCTATCTACTCATTAGCCAAAACAAATATCAACTGGTAAAAAACACATTAAATTTCTACAACTTCTTGGCTTCAAAATGGTAGTTTTATTTTTTTGATAATGGGCTTATTGTTTAAATAATCGCCTCACAACGAAAAAAATAAATAATTGTAGTTATCATACATCTCCTCGGAAAACCTCCATTATTTTGATTTTGTACTTACACCAACGGATAGACAATTCCATTACGAACATTTTGGTAGAATAGTAAAAAAAAAAACTAGTCCCCGATATTTTAGTGTCATAATGCAGTGTCATGTACCATGTTCACGAGAAAAAAATTGTGTCGAACTTTGCAGCGGGTTTATATGATTTTATATTGCCTTCCCCTTTCTACTACAGGACAAGGAGTAATTCGCGCACTACTGACGTTCATTGTGAATATTCCCAAAACTCGATTAGAGTCTAATTTCGATGGACTCAAACGCAAACTGACTTTTTTTTTAACTTTTATAGGTTTACACTTGACCGCCATCTCGCCTGATGTTAAGCGACGATGCGGTCTACGATGGAGCGTGTTTACCTAGAATAAACCGATTCACTCTCGATTTGAAGACACAAAGATTGTAACTATCGGGAAATACCCACTCAGGCAACGTATTCCACAGGCTTGACGTTCTTATCACAAAAGCAGAGTCAAATCTCTTCGTTCGTGTCTTTGGAACATCAACCATGAAACGATGTCGCTTTTTCGAGCTGCGAGCATTCCGATAGAAAAAAGGGCAAGGTGGTATCAGATCGTGCAAATCAGTCGCACACTCTCCGAAGTGTATCCGATAAAAATCCGATAAGCTAGCAATTTTTCGGCGATGTTCAAGACTTTGCAGTGTCTTTTGCACTCTCTGAAACTGGACTTAACTCGAACAGTGGTAGGATACTTTACGAACTTTGCAGTATGTAGGTCTTTGCCATATATTAAACGATCATCGGCTTTACGTTTTCAACCACCACCAGCTGTCTTTCGTAAATCGTCACTCCATCTACTCAGTTGACTTCTTCGGTCATACTACGTTTACCGATTCGGGTCTTCACAACCCTGTTATGCCACATTTTTATACACACACCATTCGAATTGTTGGCAAAGTGCTTATTTGCATTGAATTGTCTTCTGTTTATCGAAATATACAGAACGAACAGTATATAAAGTGTCCTACTACCGTAATTCTAAATCCTAAACACAATCATTTGTATTAAACTGTGTAGGTTGGTAGTTTACATTATAATATATGGCAATAATTAAAGTTATTAGTTTATTTTCTCCGAAAAACAAAAATCGACTTCGATTTAAAATTAAATTCAAATACTCGACCAAATTTCATAAGAATTTCGCACTATATCGTCTAAATGCTGTGCATGAAAGCAAATGTTTTTTTTTTTTTATCATATTTCAAAAAACTCTTCACTTATTTCGATAAGTTTGATGCTTACCATCAGGCACATGTCCTGTTCGTCTCGTCACTAGCAAAGCAAAGTTCCATTCACGCATAAGATATAGGTATAAGTCGATTAGCGCAGATAGCAAAGGGCTACTCGACTAGCGCAGAAAACAAAGGCTTTCTAGCGGTAGAAGGCGGAATGCTTCTGGTATCGAAGGCAAAGTTCCATTAACACATTAGAAGCAGAAACGCCACGATAGTGCAGACTTTTTGATACTGTCGCAGCGTAGAAAGCAAAGGATTACTAGCGTAGAAACCGGAAAGTCATTACTGGCACAGCAGACGTAGTCAGACTAGCGCAGAAAGCAAGCGGCTACTAGCGCAAAAAGTGAAAGCCCCTACTGATATAGAAGATATAAGTCGATTAGCGCAGATAGCAACGGGCTACTAGCGCTGAAAGCGGAAGGCCATTGGCACAAAAGGCGTAGTCCGACTAGCGCAGAAAACAAAGGCCTTCTAGCGTAGAAGTCGGAATGCCTCTGGTATCGAAGGCAAAGTTCCATTCACGCATAAGATATAGATATAAGTCGATTAGCGCAGAAAGTAAAGGGTTACTTGCGCAGAAGGCGGAATGTCACTGATCCAGAAGGCGTAGTTCAACTAGCGCAGAAAAGAAAGGCCTTCTGGCGTAGAAGCCGGAATGCCTCTGGTATCGAAGACAAAGTTCCATTAACACATAAGAAGCAGAAACGCCACGATAGTGCAGACTTTTTGATACTGTCGCAGCGTAGAAAGCAAAGGATTACTAGCGTAGAAACCGGAAAGTCACTACTGGCACAGCAGACGTAGTCGGCCTAGCGCAGAAAGCAAGCGGCTACTAGCGCAGAAAGTGAAAGCCCCTACTGATATAGAAGATATAAGTCGATTAGCGCAGATAGCAACGGGCTACTAGCGCTGAAAGCGGAAGGCCATTGGCACAAAAGACGTAGTCCGACTAGCGCAGGAAACAAAGGCCTTCTAGCGTAGAATTCGGAATGCCTCTGGTATCGAAGGCAAAGTTCCATTCACGCATAAGATATAGATATAAGTCGATTAGCGCAGAAAGTAAAGGGTTACTTGCGCAGAAGGCGGAATGTCACTGATCCAGAAGGCGTAGTTCAACTAGTGCAGAAAATAAAGGCCTTCTAGAGGAAAAGCCGAATGCCTCTGGTATCGAAGGCAAAGTTCCATTCACGCATAAGAAGCAGAAACATCACGATAGTGCAGACTTTATAATACTGTCGTACACTAGTACCTACTGTGTTTTATTTACCAATGTCGGCGCCATTTTTTGGGCTTTATTCCGAGTTGCAAATTTCAATAGTTTCTATCGCGTACGGAATTGTCGAACTATTTCGGCGGATATTGGGCGGAAGATATTATTGCTCCTCTTACCTGGTTTTTGTGACTTATTCGTCAGCCCTAGAGTCAGGTTCTGAATTCTACTAATCCTACTAATATTATAAATAACAAAGTTTGGATGTTTAGATGTTTGTCGCTCAATTACGTCGTAACGGTTGGAATGGATCAGGCTGAAATTTGGAACACAGCTAAATTATAGGAAGAACACATAGGCTACTTTTATCCCGCGAAAATAACGGGAACGGGAATTACTCGGTAAACCCGCGGGGCGCTGCTAGTATTATATAAATGCTTAAGTTAGGATATTTGTTGCTCAATCACATCAGAACAGATAGCGTTGAAATTTGGAATACAGTTAGATCATAGTCTGAATTAGCACATAGAAAACTGTACGTATTTGAACGTATTTGACTGGCCCCGTGGCTTAGTTGGTAGTAGCTCTGCCTGCGAAGCCGAGGGTCGTGGGTTCGATTCCCACCCAGTGCAAATATTTGTGTGATGAATTCAAATGTTTGCACTGTGTCTGGTATTTCTATGTATAATAAGTATGTATTTAAAACTATATAAGTATTATATCAGCTATCTGGCCGCCATCATACAAGCTTTGCTTAGTTTGGGGTCAGATGGTGTTGTGTGTGAAGTCCACCAATATTTATTTATTTAAAAGTAACGGAATTTTACCCATTCCGTTAATTGTAATTAATTTATTGATGGAATGTTAGGTTTGTGTATCTAAATATCATTTCCTGTTATATTGTTGTTTCATATCGTGGTTTTTCTAGGCATTTAAATGTTTTAGGTACTACTGTAGTACTGTATAAATATTTACACCCAGTGTAAATATTTGTTCTGTGCCGGGGTTTTTTTCTATGTGTAATAAGGATATTTTTAAATATGTATACGTTTATATGTATTATATCAGCTATCTGGCTTCCACAGTACAAGCTTTGCTTAGTCCCAAACTAAATCAGATGGTGTTGTGTGTGAAATATCCACCAATATTTATTGATTATTTTACTCCGCGAGCTGGTAAAATTTTTGAATAGGCATTTGAGGCTATGAAACATCTTTTAACATACCTCTCCTATTATATATACCCCACCATGGAGCTGTAGTCCTGGTGGGGCAAAATGTATCCATACATTTACACAATTTTATTTTATTTTTTATGCAATAAATCCGTTTGACATGCAATTTTTGTATATTGTAATTTAATGTTTGAAGAACAAAAAAATAACAACGAATTATTGTTATTATTTTTTATTAAATAAAGAGTGACGAGACGAGCAGGACATGTGCCTGATGGTAAGCAACATGCCTGCCACATAACAGCACAGTGACACGCAGCTATTGGAACATGAAGAGCCAAAATCGTTACCTAGCACCGCACTGCGCTCGTCACCCAGAGATCTAAGTTGTTATATCTCTAAGCCCTGTAATTTCTCTGGAAACATTGCCCTTCAAACCGGAACACAGCAATGCTTGCACACTGCTTGGCGGTAAAAATTAGTAGGCGGCAAAAATTAGTAGGTTGTAATTGGCGGTAGGAATTAGTCGGGGTTTTAACATTGCCAAACGCATGCAATATATTATACCATAACATACATAACCTATACACTTAGGGATCGCGCACATAACTATCGGTGAAAGAATTTTTAAAATCGGTTCAGTAGTTTCTGAGATTAGCACGTTCAAATAAAAAAAAATCTACAAACTAAACAACTAAAATGTAAAATGGTGTCAAAGTTATCATTTTTCCCCACCGCACCAAAAGAATTATAAGCAACTTCAAAAGACTTTCACACAAAGCTCCACCTGAAAAATCCATCCATAATTCTCTATATTTACTACACATTTCCTTTCCCATGTACTGAGTTCGTCCATCTTCAACAAAGAATTGGTCAATGTCTTAGAAAATTAAACCGATTATAGTCAAACAACCAAAAAGATGGTTCCGATACGCGACCTTCGGCCATCTTCGTTTTTTTACGAGTCTTTCGGTTCGTTCGGTTCCATATCCATGGATATATATTATGGATATAGAGTCGAATCGTTTTTATTTATGGAACAGACAAAGGAAATGTTTTTCAAAATCCTGTAAAAATTTTTGTACAATTCAAGGAGGAGAAAGGATAAGGAGGAGGTTTTCAATTAGGTTGTATATTTTTTAAATGAAAACTTCTTTTTGAAAACTTTCGCGCGCCACAGACAGATTTTTCGTGGGCTGTGAATAGTTTTTCTTTTACTTTTATAGGTTTACACTTGACCGCCATTTCGCCTGATGTTAAGCGACGATGCGGTCTACGATGGAGCGTGTTTACCTAGAAAAAACCAATTCACTGTCGATTTGAAGACACAAAGATTGTAACTAACGGGAAATACCCACTCAGGCAACGTATTCCACAGTCTTGACGTTCTTATCACAAATGCAGAGTCAAATCTCTTCGTGTTTTTGGAACATTAACCATGAAACGATGTCGCTTTTTCGAGCTGCGAGCATTCCGATAGAAAAAAGTGCAAGGTGGTATCAGATCGTGCAAATCAGTCGCACACTCTCCGAAGTGTATCCGATAAAAAACTGATAAGCTAGCAATTTTTCGGCGATGTTCAAGACTTTGCAGTCTTTTTCGCACGAGGGTGTCATTGCCTATGAGCCTTTTGGCACGTTTCTCGATCGATTCCAGAGCCTCCAGCTGATACTTAACCAATCCCAAAGGTGTGAACAAAAAGTGAATTCTAGCGTCACGCTCGGGAATGATAAGAAATCTTCGGGTAAACTCAGGATCATGTCCATTGGCCATCTAGAAATGCGTCAACATTTCCCATTGGCATGCTGACGCATTTCTAGATGGCCACGCTCTCCGGTTTCACTCGCGTAGTTTCCAAAGTAAGCTATCAAATTCTGAGTTATAAGTTTTCACTTCTATCGGCAGTTCCTATGACTGCCAATTTTTATTACATACATAATATGTATGTACTATAGTATTACTATATATTATATGTAGTATGTACTATGTATGTCACGCGATAGCTCCGCCTATTGTGAATCGATTTTGACGATTATTTTTTTGTTATTTTTGATTATTTTTAGGTAGATCAGAAAACTAATGAAATGTCATCGAACCAAATCATTTGTCTCGCTGTTTGATCAAATGGCTGAATATCATTCAGGGAGCTGGTTAAACAGCGCTGTTTTCTGTTTAGTAGAGAAACTAATAGACGGTTAATTGAATGACTGAGTAAATTAATTGGGTTCGACATGTATAATAATACCAAGTGACGTAACTTAAGGAAGGAAATTTATTGTTTTCGTAGAGAATATTGAGATCGTGACATAATTATTCAAGACACAGACAAACAACCATAAGTGTATTTCAAATAAAATACTATAAATGTAATACTTGTTTTGTTACATAACAATGATACTTCATCTATATATATATCCTGACCGCAACTTCATTATCATACACATACAGACAGACAGACATATATAACATATCTTTCCAGAACATGTGTCATCTTTTGACCGACGTGGTGGATTATAGACTTTGACCTAGTGGAGTTTGACCATCTGATGTTCCCAATACTGGGATATTGGGAACATAAAATGGTCTACTTATGTTTATGGTTAATTTGATGTTCCAAAGATTCGACGAAAGAACAATAGTCGCTCTTTATTAAAACTCCACAAAGCACAAAAAACAAAAAATAATATTACAACTTAAGCGATTTTATTGGCGGCCTTATCGCTTAGAGCGATCTCTACCAGGCAACCGTGCATGGACAGAATGAATGAACGATGATGGAAAGAAACTAGGAGGTTAGACTCCATTTGCGTAATAACGATGTCTAGACTACAGAATGCGTTGCCTGAGTGGGGTTTCCGATGATTACAACAAGATGAGACTAAAAACTAATTAGTGCGTCAGTATGATCTTTATATAATACTAGCTGAACCGTGCGTGCGTTGCTACGCCATCGATCGAAAATTGGTCGTACCAATTAAAATTTTGAACAAATTCGGTTACCTTAGATTCCAATGACGCAACCTTTAAAAGATAGCCACATGCTGTCACGCAACGAAAGCTCTCAGAAAACAATATTTTTTCCCGTTTTTTTACATTTTTCATTCATGCTCCGCTCCTGTTGATAGTAGCGTAATGTTAAGGGGGCGCCTAAAGCCAGAAAAACGAAAAAAGGACATTTTCGACGCCGCTCACTGAAGTTAAAAACTATGACAAAAAAAATATTGACGTGTGGGTACAATCAAGAAAAAGCACAATAACCGAATAGAATTTTAAAAATAGATCAGAGTTCTTTACAATAAAAAAATAAAAATGACACCGAAAAAACCCGTTTTAATTCGAGTACTCGAAATTATCAGCGATGACCCCACATTATTTTTTGGTAATAAAATTCCTATTTGTACGTTCTAGTAAAGTAACCGAACACTTTTTTAAATTTATGTTTAGTTATTGAGTAATTAAATAAAACTTGGTCAAAAATGGACTCCTGATTAAATATTGATTTTTCCTCCAAACTGTGTCATGCTATTCTCGACTTTATGTACATCACATTAAGAAACGCGTCGCGCGGGTGAAATCTGTTTTTTTCCTGGCTTTAGGCGCACTCTTAAATAAATAGCATATAGCCTTCCTCGATAAATGGACTATCCAACAGAGAAATAATCTTTCAATTCGGACCAGTAGTTCCCTAGATCCTTGCGTTCAAACAAACAAACTCTTCAGCTTTATAATATTAAGTATAGATTTTACACGTATTTTTTCTATGTTTTATAAACATAATACGATGAAGATACAGTGATAGGAAATTTCGAGTAAAGTCGCATTGTTGTACCATTTTTACAATGAAGTTACAACGTTACAAACCCCCCTCCGAAACTTTTTTTTTTAAATAAATAGTGGCGAGACGAACAGGACATGTGCCTGATGGTAAGCAACATGCCTGCCACATAACAGCACAGTTACACGCAGCTATTGGAACATGAAGAGTCCAAATCATTACCTAGTACCTACTGCACTGCGCTTGTCACCCAGAGATCTAAGATGTTATATCTTTTAGCCCTGTAATTTCTCTGGAAACATTGCCCTTCAAACCGGAACACAGTAATGCTTGTACATTACTGCTTGGCGGTAGAATAACTGGCAAAGGTGTGGTACTCCCCCAGGCGGACTCTCCCAAGAGTCCTACCACTACAATCACCTCTAATTCGCTTCTTCTAGGTAACCAATAAAGTGGCCAAGTGCGAGTTGGACTCGCCCATGAAGGGTTCCGTTGCAGCAAGTAACATAATATACATAGTACACATAGTTCTTGTAGTTCGTTGTAACTTTGATCGAAGTTTCAATATTAGTGTATTTATGACGTAGGTACTAAAAAAAACTACTCATCAGGTAATGTACATCATATTTTTTTTTTAGATTTTTCATTCTCTTACTTTAGAAGTTAGAGGGGGGGGGGGGGGACACACTTTTTACCACTTTGGAAGTGTGTCTCGCGCAAATTATTCAGTGTAGACGAAAATGACTTTAGAAACCTCAACATCATTTTTTCACCCCACACGTGTAGGTTAGATGAAAAAAAAATTTTTGAGTTTCTGTTCTCAGTATGGGGGGCAACCCTAATTTACCTTTTTTTTAAATTTTTTTATTCAAATCTTAATGCGGTTCACAGAATACATATACCTACCAAGTTTCAACAGTGTAGTTCTCATAGTTTCGTCAAAAAGTGGCTGTGACATACGGACGGACAGACAGACAGACAGACAGACATGACGAATCTATAAGGGTTCCGTTTTTACGTTTTACGGAACCCTAAAAAACGTCATATATATACTACTATATCGTTGCTTAACTTGTTGTAAAAAAAACATGATACTCTCAAAGTTTAAAATCTATCTTAACTAAAACTATTTGTAGATTCCAAGCGGAAGTACCTACCCTCACATCTTAACTAAAAATCTTTGTAGATTCCAAGCGGAAGTACCCTCACATACAAACAAGACCTCATCCAATATGCAAGTCCATCGAAACTTCGCACTGGAGAGGGGGATGTTGTTAAAAATTCACAACAAAAACTTGAGCGTACTTAATTAGTAACTTCTTCGGAGTTCAACTGTGTTACGAACTTTATTTGCTTGTCCGCTTTGGGTTGTTTAGAATGCCTCCTTCTTAAACTTGTTTATTTTATATTAGATCTGTATTTAATTGTCGAAAAATTGTCTGAAACGAAAATTTCAGTTACTTGTCTTTTTTAACGGGCAGACCTTTGTAACGTAACATTTATGGCAATCTGAAACTAGATGAAGTGGCGATATACGAAAGGTAGCTAGCTAGCTGGTGGCGTTTCGTTACGTTTTCAACGTAAGACCGAGGATCGAGCTTAGTAGCGTATTATGTTCAGCAGTGGACGAATACAGGCTGATGATGATGATGAGAGCCTTTATTAACTAATCTAAATTACCATGAAAACCACACTATAAGCGAAGACAGAACTACTCTCATTGAACACATCTCAATTATCCAGAGATCAATTAAAGTCTTAAGATAATCGAGATGCCGGGAGCGTACCAAGCATGCTGGCGGCATTACCACGCTTAATGGCTATATATATACGTTAGGCCAAATAATCGCCGGCACGTTGTTCACGTCGACCAAACGATCGGAAAGGCAATTTAATGTTACTCTAGAATTTTTGCGAATTTATTTTGAATTATTTCGCGATTTGAATATATTTTAAAGTAATCACAAAACCAATCAAGGGCAATAACCAAAAAACTTACTTTAGTTATTTACTTAGCGTATTTGTAGCATTTGCAATGTCTATAAAGGGCGACTAAGTTACAATTTACTATACTATTATCATAAGACCATAATACATACACAAAATGGCAAATAAATATCTGAATATAATGTAGCCTAATTAATTACTGTATGTATGTATACACACCAACCCGCGCTTGGCCAGCGTGGTGGATTATGGCCTTGACTCTCTCCTTGCGAGAGAAGGTCCCGAGTCCCATCAGTGGGAACATTTAATGGGATGTTTATGTATGCATGTATGTTTGTATGTATACTCTGTTTGTTTAAATTATGGAATTTCGACCACAGGAAGACCACTAGTTATCTATCATAAAACCATGTGTACTCTTAGTGGCAAATTAAGATGGGAATAAAAATATTTACTTACGTAAGTACAATGTTTGAAAAAATTATGCATCGAAAATTCAGCACAAAACCAGCTGTATAATATTCCTATATGATGAATTCAGTTTTAAACTAAATTTGTGAAACGAAACGCAAATTCAGCCTGAACAACGTACAGTCAGGTAATAATGTAAAAAGTTCCTTCACAACTATCTTAAAAATTAAAGAATTTCAGTAAATCAGGCGTCGGAATTCGGCCCCGTTCTGCGTCGCTCGGAATTTATACCGAAACTCCGGTATAAATCGTCGCTACAGTAAATGTATCCATTACACGATGACATTGGTTAAGGTGCGTACTTAATGTTGCATTGATAAAATAACCTCATCAGTCAAATGTTCATTTAGGAACAAATATTTACAATAATAGTTAAGTCATGTTTGTGGTTATGATGGAAGCAATAGGTAATTTAGTCACTTTAATAGTCTGTGTATGAGGTAACAGTCGGAGGGGATTGAATAATATAATGTTTAAAATATAACTTAATTCGTAACCACGGGAACACAATATGTAAAGCCCCTTACTTTGCTATAAGTCCAAAGATTGTGTTGCAAAAGGTGTATATTCTAACTAGCATTGTGGGATTATTAGAACTTAGAACTCCATATCAGCAAACAGGAATGTTTTAGTTATATTTTAAACAAATATTGATTATGCCTTAGGCTTGCTGGAGTGACGACATCCTCCAGATGCAATAGTAGTTAAAATAAAACCGATAAATAATCGAATCGAAATATATCGATAAGCTGTTTATGATATGAAGAAGTGTATAGAAGACACTGGAATTTAAATATCTAGCGAAGCTTTCGTTTCAATTCTGAACAGATCACACATAAAACTATTAGCCTAAAACTCAGCACCTAAAGAAAAAAAACTCCGATCACAGAAAACTCAACAGATTTCACCAAAACACAAACATTACCGCCTACAACACAGCCTTGTCACCAAGCCTTTATCGTGTCGCGGCAACTAGACAGTGGCTTAACCCTGCACTTCGTGCCTTGGCGTCGCTCCAAACCGCGAGTGCCCGCAGATGACGTAGCTTCTCCCACTCATTACCGTCGCAACTCGCAGTCGCGACAGTGAAACTACACCTTAAATTGACGGACTGGACGTTGTGTTGTAAAAACCTTAATTATGATGAGCTACTGAAACTCCGTTTTAAAACGAATGGAGCGAAGTTTTTTTCAATGAATTTGATTAAGTTTTATACGGGTCTTTGTCGCACGTCTGACGTCATTAATTTGATTTAAAAGTTATGTTTATGTATCTTTTTTTCAACCAATTTATTTTGTCGGAAAAAATAAAAACCGACCTCAATTTAAAATTATATTCAGACACTCGATAAAATTTTCAAAAGAACCCATCATTAAGTCATCGAGGCATTTGAGTTTTATTGTTCATATGTATATTTCAAAAACAACATCACCTAAATAAAAACATCAAAATTGATTCCCAATTGGCGGAGATATCGCGGAACATTCATACAAAAAAACATACAACCGAATCGAGAACCTCCTCCTTTTTCGAAGTCGGTTAAAAGCTTAATAATAAATAATTTATTTTCCATAAAGATATATCTATACAGTTCACTTACAAATATAATTGCCATGATTCTTTTTCAATTCTTTTTATTTTTTAATAGCTTTGAGAGATCAGTAAAACACCTTTCGAAACGCTTGGTCGTTACTTCATGGGATCTTAGAGATAACTAACATATATTTCGCCCAATAGACGAGTAACACGGTCGAGGCAGACATTGAAATAGAAAAAATTCCGGGGAGCGATTTTTTTTTATGAAACGTCGGGGAGGGTTGTTGGAAGTATAAATCTCGATTTTCTAACTTATCCCGGTAGAGTGTTCGCCACCATCTTGTTTTAAAGTTTTTGTGAAATAACTCGTTCATTTTCAACTTTAGAGCAAAAATGATGGTCACCAAAATTGTTGGAAATTTAATTTCTCACAAGTTTGCTTCTTAAAGGTTTTACGCTAGGATCAATATTTGCAGAGTTATACTATCAAGTTTATCAAAAAAATCGTAATGGGTGGAATTTTATTTTCTTTTAATTTAAATTTTATTTTCTGGAATTGGATTTATACTTCCAACAACCCTCCCCGACGTTTCATAAAAAAAAATCGCTCCCCGGAATTTTTTCTATTTCAGGCTAGTTTTATGTCTACTTCGACTGTACTAGAGTCTTGCGATATAAAGAGGCAACGCTGCTTACGTTTTAGAAACCATGTAGCGCTGTAACGATGTCAACGGTTTCTATCCTACTTATCTTACTTCTTACTAATATTACAAATGTCAATGTTTGGATATTTTGATGTTCGTTGCTGAATCCACGTCGTAACGTCTAAACGGGGGGTCTACCGCCTAACGAAAACGCTTTGACGCTTTGACATTGCTGTCTCTTTTCTTCTCACTTGAAATGAAAGAGACGGCAATGTCAAAGCGTCAAAGCGTTTTCGTTAGGCGGTAGACCCCCGGGTCGGGTAGAAATTTAAAACACAGTTAGATCATAGTCTGAAATAGCAGATGGGCTAGTTCTTTTTTTAAATAAAAAGTTACGAGACGATCAGGAGACATGTGCCTGATGGTAAGCAACATGCCTGCCACATAATAGCACAGTAACACGCAGCTATTGGAACATGAAGAGTCCAAATCATTGCCTAGCACTGGACTGCGCTCGTCACCCAGAGATCTAAGTTGTTATATGTCTAAGCCCTGTAATTTCTCTGGAAACATTGCCCTTCAAACCGGAACATAGTGATGTTCGCACATTACTGCTTGGCGGTAGTATAACTGGCAAAGGTGTGGTACTTCCCCAGGCGGACTCCGCTAAAAGTCCTACCACTACAAACTACTTTACTTTAGGTACACTACAAGTTACTTTTTATCGCGGTAAAATAACGGGGAAGGGAACTACGCGGGTAAAACCGCGTGCCGCTGCTAGTTATATAATCAGTATTATAGTCTGGAATAGCAGATACCTTGTTGTAATACATATTTTTTATTGCAACGAAGTCCCTTGCGCCAAGCTTGGAGGAGATAGGGAATTTGTTGCGTAACTGAACTGTAAAAAAAAAGTGAGACAAAAACCATAAGAGAAATATGTAACGGAAATGTTTTTTTTAATGTCGAAAATTTTTTAGTTTCAGATGTTGTACCATCTATACTAATCTATATATATATAAAAATCAATGCCACTTTTCGTTGTTATTGAACTCCTGCTGAACGGCTGGACCGATTTGAATGATTTTTTTTGTATACGTTTGGGTAGGGCCCTGGAAGGTTTAGATTCACAAATCAGCCCGCCAGATGGCGCTGCAATTGATATCTAGGTTATTATTCGAGCGAAGCCGGAGCGGGCCGCTAGTAATATCATAAAGCTGAAGAGTGTTTCTTTGAACTCAAGGATCTCGGGAATTACTGGTCCGAACCGAATGATTCTTTCTCTGTTGGATAGTCCATTTATCGCGGAAGGCTATATAGGCTATTTAACATTACGCTACTATCAACAGGAAAAGAGCATAAATGATAAATGTAACAAAAACGGGAAAAAATATTGCTTTTTGAGAGTTTTCGTTGCGTGACAGCATGTGTCTATCTTTTAAAGGTTGCGTTATTAGAACCTAAGGTAGCCGAATTTGTTCAAAATTTGAATTGGGACATTCAATTGACAGATACCAATTTTCAATAGATGGCGTAGCAACGCGCGCACGGTTCAGCTAGTAAATAATAAAATTAAGCAATTATTTTTTTGCCAATAGCGATATGATGATATATGATAATGTTGCTTCTCTAGTTAATATCCGAATGAACGTCGTTCCTACCTGGTGTCCAATGACACCACGTCTTTGTTTTTTATTTTGCTACTATACAGGCTTTTAAGATATTTTATTATATATCTGTATTCAATTACTAAGGCTAAGACTACAACTGTTGTTCAAACTGTGGTCCAGAATCCAGATCCATCACCACCCATACAATCTTGAGAGATCGCGTGCAATACAGGGTGATTCATTATCCTTACTGGCTACACGCACGCACACGATTTATACACACCCTGTAAAGGGTTACACGGAAACGATGTACTAACTACATCTGCTTTTGACCAAGTGAATTCCGTTTTTTTAATTCTTCATTGGTTTTCATCAGTTTTGTTATAGAAATAATGACAGTCGAGCAGATGGTTCATTTTTTGTTTTTTGAAGTCAAAACTTCTTTAGCCTTATTAAACACTTTTCATTTCATCATCTCATCATCTGCAGCCTGCAGACGTCCACTGCTGGACATAGGTCTCCCCCAATGATTTCTACAATGAGCGGTCTTGTGCCGCCTCCATCCATCGACTTCGCTCGACCAAGACAATATCGTCTATTGTGTGGGGCCGTCCTACGCTGCGTCTGCCGGTTCGTGGTCGCCATTCGAGAACCTTTACTTTAAGCACTTTTGGTTAAGGGAAAATGGTTTGGTTTACATCACCGCCATGATGATATGATGTAGCAAACGACGGAGCGGCAACGAAGTCGTGGAGCGTGACGTGCGCATTAAACGCTTATTAGATTGGCGATGTCTTGTAATCTCGCATCACCCACATGCATAATAATAGAAGTATAGTAGTTAAGAAGGAAACGAATTGTGCAACATTGTATAACAGCTGTTAATTTAGAATTACAAACAAACACTTCTATTATTGTAATATTATATGTAAGCGACAGTTCGGATGTTTTTATATCAATCCCGTCGAAACGGCTGAACGGATTGGGTTGAGATTTGGAACACAGAATACAGAATTTAAGCTGGAATAGCACGTAGATTACCTTATATCCCGAAAACTTACGGGAACGGGAATTGCGTGGGTAAAACCGTGGGGTTTTAGTTTTATTCATATGTATGTCAATGTATGGATGTTTGGATATTTGGGTGTTTGTTGCTTAATCACGTCCTAACGTATGAACGTATCGAGCTGAAATTTGGAACACAGATAGATTATAGTCTGGAAGAACACATAGGCTACTTTTTATCCCGGAAAAACATCGGGAACAACGGGAACGGGAACTTCGCGGGGCGCTGCTAGTACGTACATATACGTCACCTTAAAATGTCAAACGGACAGTTTACAATTTAACGACAGATTAGAAATTGACCAAACTAATCTAACCTGCCGTAGGTTTATTATCTCACGCATTTTGGTACAAACTGAAGTGAAGGCAGCTACAATTTTACAGTGACAAAGGTGTACCTTTCGGCTCAGTGTACTTGTCCTGCGTATCCCTGTATACAGCTTCTTAAAATAGGGTTATTTATTGAGCAGCTCCTTTGTGATCCTAACGCGCGTTGTAGATGATTGTTAAGAAATGAATGGACGCTATAGATGTTGCTAAATTATTTTGGTATTAGGAACCGAACAAAAAACATTAAGATTTCTTTTCTTTTTTATATTAAACAGTGACGAGACGAGCAGGACATGTTTGTGTCTGATGGTAAGCAACATGCCTGCCACATAACAGCACAGTGACACATAGCTATTGGAACACGAAGAGTACAAATTACCTAGCACTGCACTGTGGTCGTCACCCAGAGATGTAAGATATTATACCTCGAAGCCCAGTAATTCCTCTGGAAACATTGCCCTGCAAACATTACTGCTTGGCGGCAGAATAACTGGCAAAGGTCCACACCTTTTCACCTACTTCCCCAGGCGGACTCTCCCAAGAGTCCGCCCACTACTAAATTTAGGTATTTTTTAAGCGACTTCACTAAAGAAGGATATCCATTTGGTTGTATGATTTTTGTGTGTATGATACGCGATAGCTCCGCCAATTTTTGAATGAATTTTCTGATATTTTATGACTTTGACATTATTTTTGATAATACCCATTTCCCCAGCGCAGCGGTAGAAATGCAAAATGGACTGATTATTTTTTTGTGAACTTTTATCAATGAGTTATCTGATCTTGTGTTTTTTTTGTTTCAGGTATGCGATTTAAATTCAAGGATGGCGAATTGCAGAGTAAGGGAAATTCGGAATAGGAAAGTAAAATGAATATTCTGTAGGTAATAATTATTCATAAATGTAGAATAAAAACAAATGTAGGAGTATGCAAATAGCATACATTTTCAAAGTTTACAAAATAACATTTCACTGTATGATAATATAATTAGTTATTTATGGTTAACGACTCTGAGTCCATTTCGGAAGAGAATACTAAAGAAAATATTTAAAAAATCGTCAAAATCGGTTGAAGACGAATCTGATAGAAATCAATCATAATCAAACCACTCAATTTTGAAATGATCTCAATAAAAAAATAAAATCTCTATCAATCAGTCTCGAAAAGACATACCCCATCGCCACCCCTATTTACCTCGCAATGGTCTCAAATAATGGCGCCCCATAACGGTGACATATTATGTGACAATTATGTCACAGCGCGACATACATCATGTTTCCCTATCACTGATTTATGAATCTATTTGCACACATGCTGTAGCTATTGGAAAAATATTAGGGAAATGATTTGTGTATTCCGTGGAAAATAGTCGACGGAAAATTATTACGGATCAGATAATAATGAAAACAGTTAAATAATATCAAACAAAAATTAAATTATAAACAAAAGAATAGCATTACATACTTAACTAACTACTTTCTTTACTAAACCTAAATTACAAAGAGTACTACTACACCTCAGATCAATCTAACAAAATCCTATCCTATGTATAATATGACTAGCAGCGCCCCGCGGAGTTATCCGCGAAGTTCCCGTTCCCGTGTTTTTTTCGGGATAAAAAGCCTATGTGGTCTTCCAGACTATAATCTATCTGTGTTCCAAATTTCAGCCCGATCCGTTCATACGTTACGGCGTGATTGAGCAACAAACATCCAAATATCCAAACATCCATACTTTGACATTTATAATATTAGTGGGATAAAGGTGAATGTAAGTTTGTTTGTTACGCTTTAACGCGAAAACTACTTAACTGACCATCGTGCAACTTTGTACACATATTCTTGTAGGTCGGGTATTACGCGGGTGAAACCGCGGTGCACAGTTAGTATTTTATAAATAAAATTAAATCTCAGAGAAACTTACACTACTTTCATTATCAAAACCAACATTACAAAGAACACTATATTACGTGCAAAAAAAACTACATACATATATCACAAAGAAACTACACTACATACCTAAGGCCCTGACCACACATGCTACTTTTTGCAGCAAAATCGCGTGATTTAGCAGCTAACGCGGAAACGCGCGCTTTAGCAGCTGAAGCGGAAACGCGCGATTTAGCTGCAAAAAGAAGCTGCATCGCGATGCAGCGACTGCTTGCGGCTGTTTGCGTCTGTCGCGGCCGCCGAGCAATTGTTCCGTTCAGTGTTGCTAACTTGGATTTTTAAAAAGTGTAGACAGGTTTAAAAATACGTAGAGTATTATTATATGGGTTAAGTTACCTGACATAAATTGATTTTGATTTGATTTGAATATTAAATTATGTAAAGTTTATAGAACTGCGTACTTTTTTTTGAAGTAGTAAGGTAGTAAATGTAGTGTACCAATGTAGTTAGGTGCAGGGTTTTTAACTTGTCTGTGTAGGATTTACGTCGAAGAGTATATGGCCATATTGTCGCTTTTCTTTGCAGACTTTCAAGTAAATCGATATCTTTTTTGAAGTAGTCCTCACATAAATATGTTTCATAAATTTTAAGAAACATTTCTACAGTTATAGATTGAAAGGAATCAGAATGAAGTAAAGAAAATAGTTTGCTTTCTGTACAATCGCAGAAATGTGTTCTTCTCATTTTAAATTTAATATTTAAAAAAATCCTTTACTAACAAAATTTAAATACAATGAGAACTACACTACGTTATATACCTAACTAACTACTTACACTAAGCACACCTGAATTATCCATAGACCAATGAAGGACTACAGATAATCAAGATATTCAAACCCACTACCAATCGGAAGCGTACCCAGCATGCTTGCAATAGTCATGCACAATAGTCATGCCATCAGGTCTTTTGCCATCGTCACGCCCAAGACGGTTTGAGTATGGCTGTTATAATTTAATGTAATTATAACACCGAGGTCTTTTTGCTAATTGATTGAGGATTTACAATTATATAAATTTATAACTTTACGATCATGGACGTACGCTGGAAAATAAATACCACTAAAGTGCATAACAACTTTTAATTTATTCCCGAGATTATTTTTATCCGTGTTAAGAACAGACATTAATAATTGTAGATATACGCTAAAAGCAAAAACACGTAAAGTTGGCCACACTGAATCGAAAGTGTAGTTTTGTTTAAATCTAGAGCAACCACAGTATAAAAAAATACCAGTAGGACGACTAGCTTTTTCATTTGGGAGAAATGCTAACAGTGCTATCTACTAGCGATAAGGCCACCGCTTGTAACACTAGTTTTATTGTTATTCTCTCCTGTATACGTGTTTTTTGTTTATGGTGTGTACAATAAAGAGTATCTATCTATCTACTATTCGTAGCTACTTTTGACTCTACTGTATTAAAGCTTTAATTATTTATTTAGCAATTTACTGACCCAGTAGGGATTTTAACAATTTTTCAGAATTGTTTTTATTTCATGAAGATTAACGCTTGTTTACTAAAAAAATATGTTTAAAATTTGTGTATTTTTGATGAGTATAATTACAATAGTAATGTAATTCTGATTTTTCCCGCTAAAACATTACCGGCTGACATGACGTCACTAACAGCAAAACATTGGCCATGATCTATGATTGCATGTCCAGTTTATGTGTTTTTGTAGGTATTTTTACTTGAATACAAACAATCAAAATCGTCGTCGCTAAGATCGCATACTATAATAAAAATGCAGAGAAGCAAAAAACTACTTAAAAAGGGTACTAATTATTGTCTAAAATATAATAGACATATGCCCATGAACCTTCTTACATATACTAATACAAAGACAATGAATTCAAAATGTTATATAATAAAGATGTACGAGCTTCAATCAGATTTTAGCAGGCTTTCGACATAATTTACTGATTTTTGCCTTGAACTTTAAATACGGAAAGTGACGGAGCTTGTCTTATTTCCACGGGCATGGCATTCTACAACTCAACTGCTTGGAATGCAAAAGATTTGCCGTAGAATGTCTTGCAACGTGCAGAGGGCGCTTGCAGGGACAAATTATAGGTTGATATAAGATTACATGAGTGTACGCTACTGTAAAATGTAAAGCAATCTTTCAGATATCGTGGTGTGGCAGTGTTAAATGAGCATTCTGAAGAAAGCAAATGGGGAACCACTTGAGCTGTAGGAAAAGAAATTAATAAACAGTTGCAAATTAGGTATTTGAAAACTAGCCAAGTCAGATCTTAGTTTTGAACCAATTATCTTGTGAGTACAGTTTCATTTATTATGAATATATTTCAGGATCCCCCATTAAACTTTTCACTCAAGCACCCATTTAGATCCACTTCTTTTGTTGTTATGTAATAAATTTTATAAGTAATATTTAGTTTGATTTTAATTTCATATTTATATTTTTGATGGCATATTGTCGTCCTACTGGGTTTTTCATTATACTGTGACTGAGTCGCCTGAAGCTGCCGCTGTATCACGCTTCCGAAAAACGCGAGTCGCAGCTACTTTTTGAAGCGAGATGCAGCGACTAGACGCCTGTCGCAGCTTCTTTTTGAAGCAGGATGCAGCAGCTAGACGCCTGTCGCAGCTACTGAAAGTAGCTAGTGTGAACAGGCTGTAATTGATTACTTAAGGCCGATTTAAACTGAACGAACATAGAGCTAGAGCTGGAACAAGAGCATTCTTTCTCGATCTTTTAGTGTAAACGTAAGATCGTTCTTAGCGTTTTCTATATTATATATTTCATAGAATCTTTGCGAACGCAAACAAAACAACGAAAGAATGCTCTACGTTTGTTTACACCGAATGAATTTGATACAGTGGGGATAGAATGAGCATTCGCTCGTCTGATGTAAATCGGCCTTTATATGAAGCACTATTTTAAACCAATTGGTTCTTAACCAATAATTTTAAATTTTACAAAAAATATCCATAGACCGATGACGACGTAGACAAACTCAGGGATTAGCAGTTTAATGGTAAACGGTAAAGTAGTTTTTGAGCTTCATCATCAATCATCAACAGCCCACTAAACGTTCCCACTGCTGGGACTCGGGGCCTTCTCTCGCAGGGAGAGAGTTAAGGCCATAATCCACCACGCTGGCCCAGTGCGGGTTGGCGGATGACACATGACTTCGAAAGATTCTAGGTACATGTCGGTTTCCTCACGATGTTTTCCTTCACCGTTCAAGTTAGCGGCATTACGCACATGACTTCGAAATGACAGTGGTGCGTGTGGGGTTTGAACCCGGGGTCTCCGGATCGGCAGGCGCCGTTCTCCCAACTAGACCAGCCGTAACTTAGCTTATTCAATACAAATTACAATCTTTATAACATATTTGCTCGTAAAGGGTCTCTTATTGGACCAATTTCTGTATCGTAATGTATCTTATTACGCACTAGTGCTGTAATGTGTAATGTAAAACGCACGGTTTCAAAATGCTCCGTCCACAGACTAGGTAGAGAGATATGTTCCGTCTAAAACGAACGGTACCTTTTTAAATCTTAGTAAAGAGTTTTTATGTCAGAAAAGTGTGGTCAACATTTTATGAATAAAATTAACTTTGAGAGGTAAAATATAATAAAGAATTATTAAATTCGTTAATTTAATTAATTTAGACCATAAATTACTTTAATTTTTCTGTAACAAAACACAAAAATATTAATTTACTTTATTATTAATGGCATACCGGCTGGTTCTGTGCCGTTGCTTAAAAAAAAAGGCGCCGATGCGCGCGCATTGCTAATCTGTGATCCATAGTGGTTACTTACTCTGTGCTGTGATCTGTGATCAAGTAAATATTATTGCGGGCGTTTTTTTTCGCTGTATTGTTTTTATTTGAAAATGTCGTCACAGTTTTGTTTATTTCCTCGCAAATATGTTATAAAACGTCGTATGACATACGTGCGCTTTGATAATTACAGCCTCTGCTAATTATAGCTCTCGCCTTCGGCTCGAGCTAGCAATAAAGCCTCGGCTGTAATTATCAACTTACCGCACTTATATCATAATGTACTATTAAAATATCCAAAAAATCATATTAGTGTACATTAAAAGGTGATCACAAAAAAAACAGAATAGAACACAGCTTCAAGACAAAACATTTAAAAACTAACTTAATTTATTATCACATCGGGTAGTTTTAAAAACGGGGAGGTAGATTGGAAGAAAGGGAGGGGGGTGGGAGGGGATAATCCAATAAATACAGAACGTGTTTGGCGTGGAGAATGATGAAATCTCATTATTGGTACCGTTTAATTATTAGAGAAGTTATAAGGACTTCTCGTTTTATTAAATGTATTTTCCTTTTAAATTTTCACCGTCAAGATAGATAAACTCATTATTACAATTATGTTTTTAAAGTGTAATACACTAAGATTAATAACTTTTGTTTTTGTAGTGGTAGGACTCTTGGCAGAGTCCGCCTGGGGAAGGACCACGCCTTTGCCAAATATTCTACCGCCAAGCAGTAATGTGCAAACATTACTGTGTTCCGGTCTGAAGGGCAATGTTTCCAGTGAAATTACAGGGCTTAGAGATATAACAACTTAGATCTCTGGGTGACGAGCGCAGTGCAGTGCTAGGTAATGATTTGGAATCTTCATGTTCCAATAGCTGCGTGTCACTGTGTTGTTATGTGGCAGGCATGTTGCTTACCATCAGGCACATGACCTGCTCGTCTCGTCACTCTATATTTAAAAAAAAAAAATAGTTTTAGAGTGACGAGACGAGCAGGACATGTGCCTGATGGTAAGCAACATTCCTGCCACATAACAACATAGTGACACGCAGCTATTGGAACATGAAGACTCCAAATCATTACCTAGCACTGCACTGCGCTCGTCACCCAGGTATAAAAGATCTCTATGTCCTGTAATTTTACTGGACCTTTAATTTAAAAAACCCGACTGCAAAAGATTTAAAAGCCACCATTTAATTCAATATACTAACTAAGGACACTTGGGTGATTGAGACCAAATCTTAATTGTCAAAATCCATCCAGCCCTCTGGAAGATGGGGAATAAAGAACAAACATACAAGATACGCGCCAAAAACATTCTTCTTCCTTTCCCTTCTTGCAGTCGGGTAAAAAGAGAGTAGCAATTGGCACCCTATCGCGTAAAGCGATCTCTTCCAGGCATCCATAGGACGGAAAAAGAGACATGAAAACAGGAATACGAGAAAAACAAGTGATGAATACTTCTGAAATATGGAAATTTAAACTACAGTTATATGTTTAATGTTTTGATATACATAATAATAACAGTACATTCTGAAATCCTGATACATTAGAACGTTAATAACAAATGTATGTAACTACTAGCATTGCCCTGCGGCGTTACCCGCAGTAGTTCCCGTCATTTTGCCGAGATAAAAAGTTACGTGCTCTTCCAGACTATATCTACCTGTATTCCAAATTTCAGCCCGATCCGTTCATACGTTACGACGTGATTGAGCAACAAACATCCATACATTGACATTTATAATATTAGTGGGATGGATCACACATATTTTTTTAATGAATGTGAAAACTTCAATATTATATATAGCTTTCAATATCGAATTCGAGAGAAGGCCTCGAATCCCAGCTCCCACTGCTGTGATTAGTGACGGTCTGCTACGGACTTTTTATTTATTTATATTTGTTACTCCGCAGACTCCGGGGTCCGTGACTTTTGTCATTTCAAATCTTATATAATCTATATCGATATAATATATAAAAGCGAAAGGTCACTCATCACGACAGCTCAAAAACTGCAAAAGCTAGGAGGCTGAAATTTTGCATGGAGGTGCCTTTTAGCACGTAGGCGCTCGCTAAGACGGGGTTTTGCGAAATTCAACCCCTAAGAGGTTGAAACAAGGGATGGACGGTTGTATGAAAATTCCGTAATTTTCAAAGTTATACGCATGAAATCCACAGAACCGATTTTGATGAAATTGAAATGTTTAAATATAAGCTGTTTATTTGTAAATTTGTATGGGTGTACAAGTAAGCACTGCCAGAGTTACCTTAAATATATATTTTGCGCGGACGAAGTCGCGGGTAAAAGCTAGTTTTTACATATTTCAAGGATTAGCAGAAGAAGAGGAAAATAAGGGGGGGGGGGTCTGCTACGGTCAAAAATATTCAAGTCTGAATTCAAAAGAAACCTCCACAAAACCATTTTTAGTACAACCCTTGTACCGTATTGTGCCGAGGTTTTTTAACAATCCCGCAAAAGCCTCATCGAAAAGGCGTCACATAACAAACCGACCAATAACAGAATCTACAACTGGCAACAAATAAACCAAATAAACGCTAAAAAGAACTCGGCGAAGAAAATTAAGTCCCATTGAGTGCCGGCAAACACAATCAGCGAGGGAGGGGCGGGGGGGTCTCACCTTTCACGAGGTTGATGTACATTGCTGGCTGGGATTTAAGTATTTTAAAAGTGAAAACATGTTTTAGCGAACCACATATAGATTTTCCGTGGGCTGTGAATTGAGCTCAAGCATCAAGTGTAGTGGTAGGCCTCTTAGCAGAGTCCGCCTGGGGAAGTACCACACCTTTGCCAGTTATTCTACCGCCAAGCAGTAATGTGCAAACATTACTGTGTTCCGGTTTGAAGGGCAATGTTTCCAGAGAAATTACAGGGCTTAGAGATATAACAACTTAGATCTCTGGGTGACGAGCGCAGTGCGGTGCTAGGTAATGATGTGGACTCTTTATGTTCCAATAGCTGCGTGTCATTGTGCTGTTATGTGGCAGGCATGTTGCTTACCATCAGGCACATGTCCTGCTCGTCTCGTCACTCTTTATTTAAAAAATAAAATCAAAAATATCACATTCGGGAATGAAAGAAATCTTCGGGTCAACTCGGAACCATGGCCATTTAGAAATGCGTCAGCATTTCCCATTGGTCAATGCTGACACATTTCTAGATGGCCACCACGCCCTCCAGTTTCACCCGCGTAGTTCCCAAAGTGAGCTATAAAAGTCTGAGTTATACGTTTTCATTTCTATCAGTTTCTTTGACTACATTTTTTTAGTTATGGAAAAAATGGGACACAAAAAAACAATATTTTTTTAATCAAAGTATTAAAAATCAACAAAGATATAGAATATAGATCATCAATCTTCCGGAGTGGGGGGGGGGGGGGGGCACAAACCCCCTCATTCTTCATAAACAATTTATATACATAGATGTGATGTCACTCGATACTTCTCAGCACTATAATATCAATCTGGCTACCACAAGCTTTGATTTTATTAGGTTTCCACTTATGAAGTGAAAACTTCTTTAGGCGCGCTATAGACAGAATTTTCGTGGGCTGTGAAATGGATTAATCAATCGTCACGCTTGGATATGATAATGGATCGGATCGGATATGAAATCTTCGGGTAAACTAGGTAAAAACGGCCAGGTAGGTACCAGGGCAACAGAAACAGTTTCGATTACCTACCTCCAACAGCCCAACGTTTATCTCCAGATACCAGGACAACAGAAATATAAAAGAGTTGCGTTTGCCCCTAGGTACCAGTACCAGGGCAACAGCAAGTTTTCACTTCTATCGGCAGTTCCTATGACTGCCAATTTTTTTTTTTAAATAGGGAGTGACGAGACGAGCAGTACATGTGCCTGATGGTAAGCAACATGCCTGCCACATGACACCACAGTGACACGCAGCTATAGGAACATGAAGAGACCAAATCATCACCTAGTACTGCACTGCGCTCGCCACCCAGAGTTCTAAGATGTTATATCTCTAAGCCCTGTAATTTCTCTGGAAACATTGCCCTTCAAACCGGAACACAGCAATGTTTACACATTACTGATTGGCGGTAGAATAACTGGCAAAGGTGTGGTACTTCCCCAGGCGGACTCTGCTAAGAGTCCTACCACTACAAAACCTACTTGACCGTATCTCCCCTGATGTTAAGCGACGATGCCGTCTACGATGGAACATGCTTGCCTAAAAGATATAAATATGTGTGTTGTATACTTTTTTTTTAAGCTCAAGGCAGCAATGTACATCGCGTATGCGCGGTTCAAAAATCGAATAACCACCCAATGCCTCGGCCGACAATATGTGAGGGAATTCAACTGCCAACTACCACGGTTTAAGACGAGACGACTATACTGTGAACTTCTACAGGTTTACCTTACTATGAGTTCAACGTGATTTGTTCCGCTTAGAGCGCACGTTCTGCGTAAACGTGTATAATGTAATATTCCAAGAGCTGGTACCAAATTTTGGGTAAAGGTAGCCTTTCGAAGCGAGTGCACAGAATAAATATTAGTACAAGTACAGAACACTCACTTAGCGAAAACAATTATATAAATAGCGACTCTTGCTGGGACACAACAAAGTTCAATTCAGCTCGCATTAGCGCTCAATACCTGTCGCGATTTTCAACTAAACATTTGCGCTCTCTCTAACGCGAACTCTGTCCCTGTCTAGCGCGGAGGGTTGTCGACATATCTAATATCAATATGCACGGGAGACTTGTTGCGCGAGCGCTCAGCCGTCCGTCAGAAGTGCCAGTCCGACAACCGACTGGCACTTGTTCCCTGGGAGGAACGGTCTAGCTGTAGGCTAAAATCGCGCGACTTCGAGCGAGTGATGATGCACTGGCGAGCGTCTATAGCGTCACTGACGCCGCGACAGAGAGATGTGCCGTACAAATGTATGAAATTGTAGTAACGCCATTCTAGCACAGCGACACTAACGCAGTGCGGTAGTGTCGCATTTGTATGGAACATCTATCTGTCGCGGCGTCAGTGAAGCTATAGACGCTTGCTTCGTAAGGCTACCGTAAGTATTTGAGGCAAGATAAAAAAAGAGGCTGAAAACTTGTCACATAATTTTCCAATTACATTCGACTGGCCTCGTGGCTTAGTTGGTAGTAGCTCTGCCTGCGAAGCCGAGGGTCGTGGGTTCGATTCCCACCCAGTGCAAAAATTTGTGTGATGAATTCAAATGTTTGCACTGTGTCTGGGTGTTTCTATTTATAATAAGTATGTATTTAAAACTATATAAGTATTTTATCAGCTATCTGGCCACCATCACACAAGCTTTGCTTAGTTTGGGGTCAGGTGGCGTTGTGTGTGAATTGTCCACCAATATTTATTTATTTATTTTACTCCACCAGTCAAGTCTGCACCTCCGTGTTGGGGTATAATAGGAGAGCTATGTTACAGGTTTTCAATTTGCCTCAAATACCTATAAATAAATAAATAAATACTGGTGGAAAATTCACACACAACACCATCTGACCCCAAACTAAGCAAAGCTTGTATGATGGCGGCCAGATAGCTGATACGAGTATAATACTTATATAGTTTTAAATGCATACTTATTATACATAAATAAGCTCACTCGTTCACAAGGTACCGTGTCCTATTTATATATTTTAGTATTTTAAATAACGTCACAATCGTTTAAATTGTGTGGTAGCACAGCTTAGTATAGTTTTAGTTTACAATTAACGAACTAGATACTCATTGCCGATTGGATCGCGCGGCGGATTCCCTGGCTGATCGGAATTTATCCAACAGTAATGGTACGAGCAAGACATGGGTCTGATGGTAAGAACACGTTTACCCCTTGCAGCAGTACACTGCGCTCTCTTTACTCTGTATTTTTTCTGGAAACATCGTATATTTGATACAGGCACAGAGTAATATGGCTCTACCATACTCGTATATCGATCAACGCAATCAAAACAATTTTCGCCTAAGGCTTAAGCATTTCTTTTCGGCGTGGTAATAGGTACCGCCAGTATGCTGGGCACATTTCCTATTGGTTAATCATGTTACTCAATACTCAATCATTTATTGCTTCATTGTGTTACATTGTGTGTCATTGTTAGATAGAAAGAAATAAATATAGATTTAGTACAAAATTAAGTCGCAACACAACCTACCTACCTCTATTGGGCATTGCAGTTTAATTATCATTTTAGAGCGAATTATCTTGATTATCTTTAGAACTTTATGGGTCTATGAATAATTCAGATGTGTGTTTTATTTTTGTTAATAAAGGCTTCTTATTCAGTAAAAAGGCAATCAAAATAGACCTTATACAAATCCAATATCATATCATATATCAACCCTTCACTAACGCATTAGCAGCCAATAAGGATTTCACCAGAATTGCGCCCAATTCTCATAAATTAGTTTGCTAACCTATTTCTTCTCATATGCCCAATCGACTCCAACTCCTTACCACAACAACCAACGAAAATAAACAAAAAGAGAGAAATCTACACACAACGCGCCTTCCATTCCAATTCCAAAATCAAACGTCAAACAAAGCAAGCAATGTAAGCTTGTATAATACAAACGATGGCCCGATTTGTTCCCCATATAAGGCTTCTCAGATAGGATTGATTCATGATCACAATTACCTTCGAATGCTGTTTGGCAGGACCTGTGACGACCAGTTTGTTAGACCTTTGTTTGTTTTGTAACTCGAGCGAGCGGCGGGTCAAGTTACATTTGTTATTGAACGAGACATGTAAACGTCCGGTATATTTTGATACTTGGTATTGTAGTTGAGTGTATTTCATGACGGGTCAGGGTAGGTTGGATGGGAATAGACGTTCCGAACGCACATAAGATTTGTTCGGATTCTATGTATCGAGGGATTTTCTTAGGATCACGTCGTTGTTTCGGTATCAATTGACTTCGAAGCAACTACTATGCAACCTTTTTCAATTCCTTTTGCATAAACTCTAATACTTAAGCATAAGAGTTAAATTTGCGCTTAATACCCTTTTCCTAGTTATTTGATGTACAATTTTAAACAATGCGGTAATAGGGTTAAATCATTTCCTTGTCTGGAACTTATGTTATTTTTATTCCTGTGCTTTTTATATTGTAATAATATCGCTCTTATTGAACTCATACATGAATAAATACTAAATACATATATCAATTGACCCACACACTTATAAATCCCATAATGCACAAACAAACATAACCTGTGAAAAAATATGTCTAATAAGGCTCGTTTTATTAGCTAGATTAGCCTTTTTAGGGTTCCGTAAAACGTAAAAACGGAACCCTTATAGATTCTTCATGTCTGTGTATCTGTCTGTCTGTCTGTCTGTCTGTCTGTCTGTCTGTCTGTCTGTCCGTCCGTATGTCACAGCCACTTTTTGCCGAAACTATGAGAACTACACTGTTGAAACTTGGTAAGTAGATGTATTCTGTGAACCGCATTAAGATTTGAACAAAACAATTTAAAAAAAAGAAAAATTAGGGTTGAGAACTGAAACTCAAAAATATTTTTTTCATCAAACCTACACATGTGAGGTGTCTATCGATAGGTCTTCAAAAATTATGTTGAGGTTTCTGATATAATTTTCGTCTACACTGAATAATTTGCGCGAGAGACACTTTCAAAGTGGTAAAATGTGTGTCCCCCCCCCTCTAACTTCTAAAGTAAGAGAATGAAAAATCTAAAAAAAATATATAATGTACATTACCATGTAAACTAGTTTGAACTCGATCTGATGAGTACTTTTTTTGTAGTACGTCATAAATACACTATTATTGAAACTTCGATCAAAGTTACAACGAACTACAAGAACTATGTGTACTATGTATATTATGTTACTTGCTGCAACGGAACCCTTCATGGGCGACTCCAACTCGCACTTGGCCACTTTATTTTAACTATTATACATAGGTTTGCACTTGACCGCTATCTCACCTGATGTTAAGCGACGATGCGGTTATTTTATTATGTTTAGTATATCCTTGATAGTATCCGATATTTGATAAGTTAGGTATAAGTTACATAATCCAATGAAACTATCGGTAAATAAAAGACGTACAGGAGTTTCGTTTCGTAAACACGTTTATCATAGTATCTCACCTACATCTAGTTCACTAGGTTCTAGGTCTAGTGTCTAGTTCTAGGTGTAGTGTCCGAATGTCGAGTAAATTGTTTGTTTATTGCTAAGAAATACATTGTTGTACCAAACATTGGTTTCTAAAATGGCCCTGTCTAAAAGATATTGTAATTTGTTACTTTCGTGTGCTTAACGACAAACTTTGGCTTCCAATACACTCACATATTTAAAAAAATGAAAAGATTACTTCAAATATAAATAAATAAATATAAATAAATATTGGTGGACAATTCACACACAACACCATCTGACCCCAAACTAAGCAAAGCTTGTGTGATGGCGGCCAGATAGCTGATATATAATACTTAAATAGTTTTAAATACATACTATTATACATCGAAACACCCAGACACAGAAGATTAATATTTGAAGATATTTGAAGATTCTTCACAGCCCAGTTAAACTAACGGAGTCCTATTAATTTTACAAATGTGGAAGTTCAGTTGTTTGGATGTTACCCGCTCACAGCAGACCAGATTAAAAATTTGCTTATGCACAGGGATTTATAGTCAGGAATAACACGTAGTTTATGATATATATATCCCGAAATTTGTAGAAATCACTACCCAATATTATTTTATTAGTATTTTTAGTAGCAATTTTTTTTTTCAATTTATTAGATTTAACGAACTAGATGGCAAATATGAACATTGGTAGACATTTCTCACTCAACATTATAAATATAAAGTACTGAACTAAGCAAAGGTTGTACAATGGGAGTCTAATAACTGATATAGGTTTTATAGCTGTAAAGTTATAGAAACATATAAACTACCAGGCACAAAACGCATACGAACAAACGTATTATCAGAATCGAACTCACGGCCTGCTTTCTGTAGGCAAACTAGTTACTACCAACTGAACAACACGGTTACACTAAAAAAACTTTTCATTTTTGTAGTAGGGGTAAAGTTTGTACCATAAATACGTCAAGCGTTTAGGGTTGATGCATCGGCGTTTGTTTTCAATGAACGACGTTTGTTAGAGGTAAGGAGACGAGGAGATTTATTGCCGACTGTGGCAACCTTATTTAGTCTCTGTGAAGTGAGGGACAACTTTCCAGAGTAGTTCAAATGTAGAGGCAAAAATACATTTCGAATTCCGGTTTGGAAAGGAGTGTGTTCAATTTATTTGTTTATTTTGTTGGGAATAAGGATTGAATTGGCTTGCCTCTATTCGAAGATAATGAGACATTTTCAAAAGTAAAACATATACTCTCAAACTACTCGTACTTATTAACTAGATGGCGGTTACGCCATTGTGCATTGACACTGTCACAGAGTAATTATAGTTATTTATTAAGTTTTTATTAATGAATTTATACTTTTTTTGGTGCGTTAAGAAAAGTGATGAGAGTAATTTTCTACGATGCGCGCGTACACCGCTACAAAAAATCGACACCCTTAAATTAGTTAAGGTGCGTCCCCCAGCAAAACGAGTTTTTTGTCCAGTTTTCAGAGCTATCTACTCATTAGCGAAAACCAATATCAACCGGTAAAAAATACATAAAATTTCTACAACTTCTTGGCTTCAAAATGGTAGTTTTATTTTTTTGTTGTTGGACTTATTGTTTAAATAATCGCCGCACAACGAAACCATGAAAAAATTAAATAATTGTAGTTATCATGCATCTCGTCGGAAAACCTCCATAATTTTGATTTTGTACTTACACCAACGGATAGACAATTCCATTACGAACATTTTAGTAGAAATATTTTTTTCAAATGACCAAAATCTGATTTTATAAAGAGTATATTTTAAAGATTTAGCGTAAAACAGCGGCAAATCCTACTGTGTCTCTGTTGCTCTTTCTTGCGGTGTGCGATAAGGTAAGAAATACTCAAGGTCATTTGCTCGGGGTACGCCCTTAATTAGTCAACGTTTTAGTAAACGTTACTAACTACGGGTTAGTTATAGCGTAAAAGATATTATCTATTCTATGGTTGAAGTTGGACTTCTTAGCACGAGAAATAAAGAGAAGAAGATTCTCAAGGATACTATGCACTTATTGATCGGATCGATAGATTCAGAAGACTGTATTTTGATAGAGATCAGAGACATTGGATACTGTAATGTGATATTAGTCAGTTCTGAATCAAATGATGCAATTATGTTGTATAAGCTCATCCATTTAGGCCTAAGAAATAACTGTTAGTAATTTAAGTATAATTTTATGTTGACTTACAGGGCGATAAGGCTTAACGACAAAGTCCTTTCAATAAATTAATAAAAATATATATATACGGTCGAATTGAGAAACCTACTTTTTTTTTAAAGTCGGTTAAAAAGAAGTATTAACTGCGTTTGCGCATACATAAGTGGACACACACTTTTTTGTACGTTCCTTCAAAAATCATTCCATCACAGCACAAGTTTCTATCACAATCGGCTGTCTATATACTGTCATACATTATTTTCTTATATTTATACTTGTTGTATGAATAAATGCATTATATGCGCAATGAATAAAGATTCTACTAATGCTGCCCAAATATCAATAAGATTACAAAAATAAAACTAAAGTTTCCTACAAAAAAGTATTTAAATTTGCTTACATTGTCCATTCATAGTTTAAACGAAAACGGAATTCCGTTGAATCCGTCCGCCATCTTAGCAATATCAAACTCGAAATTCGAAAAATGATGTTCTATTTTTAAACCCGTGGCAAAGACAACACGAGCATTCAGCCGTAGTTCTTTTTAGCGAAGCGTGTTCGTTAGTCCAGGCGGTCTCTCAAATCGAGTTTGTCGCCGTTGCAATGCCGAACCGGGGTCTTTTGTTTTCCACTTCTATAGAGTCGTTGATCTTTGGAATCTTTGTTGAAAATTCTTGTGTGTCGTATCTGCTACCTAGTCTATGTTTCTAGACGTAGTTTGCTAACTTTACTGAATCCGGTTTGAAAAGCAATGTTTCAAAAGAAATTAGGTATTGTATATAGCTAATTTATTTCGAAAAATTGCCCTTCAAACTACTCCCTAAAGATAGTTTTTAGCGAAAAGGCTGCCAGTCGTTAGTGAATCTCTTGGCATCCTCTTCAAAAGTTTTTGTTTTCTTTTGGAATGAATTTATCTATCTACCTAGCATTGGTCTGTCTCTGTGCTCACTTGGACATTTGATGATTTATTTGTTAGTCCTACAGTACGTAAAAAAAATTTAAATGTATTTATTTTAATGATCTTATTGAAATATGTATTTGTTTTGAAATTCAAATCTCTTTTTAGGGTTCCGTGCCCAAAGGGTAAAAACGGGTCTGTAACTTGCAAGACTAGATTACAGATAATTTTGTACAGAACCCTTCGTGCGCGAGTCCCACTCGCACTTGGCCGGTTTTTGACGTGACAACGTCTTATAATTCGATGAAGCCGGCTGCACGCACGAAAAAACATGACGTCATGCGGCGTTACCTCGCCCCATGACGTCATGCGGCGTTACCTCGCTCTGAGGCGTTCCATTTAAGGCTTGGAGTTGAAGTTGTCAAGTTCAACTATCGTCAGTAACTTTACAGACAACCGATTTTTTATTTATAATTAATACGTTTACGTTTAATCGAATTTACCTTATCGACTTGATAAAGCGAGTTTGACAACTTCGTTCCAACATAAATAGAGAATCGTATGAAAACATAAATATGTTGTTGTACTGACCTCAAATTCTTGTTCCACTTAATCATGTTCTAGACGTGAGTATAAATTCGCGCGCTTTTTACTTTTTAAATCGATAATGTGGCAACGGGCAGCCTCGTTACTCTTCCCGAGTGTCATGGCGATGCAAGAATAGGGTTGAAATACTCTTAAAGTGTAGCGAGATGATATATGTGACTATGTGAGACTAGATGTAGTGACGATCTGACGATATATACGGAAGATAGCAGGCGGTGGATAGAAACGTGATGCTGAATATAGCCTTTTGCGAACTAAGATTGGCTGATGATGATGATTTGATACATTGCGATAAGACGAGACTTGATTTGATGCAGTTTTTGCTGCAAACATTTTTTTTTTTGACATTGACATAAACTTTACTGATGACATACCTATTTCATTATGATTTTTTTTTTGCAGAATTTTTGTTTTCTTGACTGTGTTGTTGTATTGTGTCATATTAATTAATCTGTTGTTATAATGTAGATTCAATTGCTTCTTATTTATTTTCTACTCTACGTTTTGCATGCCGAAAGGTACTTGAGAGCTACTTTTCGTAAGCATTTCATTAGCCGATTTCATTGAGAACGAGCACGTTCTCAATTCCGTTGTATGTAGTATTTTCAAGATTTTTTTTTTTTGAAAGAAGGGTTATTAGATGTATTAGTTAACGGTAGAAAATACTCGTGCCAGAATATTAAAATTTTGAGTAATATTTTCAAAATTGATGTAGGTACGTGATTTGTATGCCTGTAAAAATTTCATTTGATTTTAAACTCTCAAATGAAAGCAATTTAAAAACCACTTTTTTTTAATAAATTAAGGTATGTTTGGGAAAATATATCGCCTGAATGACGTAATACTACCATGCTTATTTCTTCTATCAAACTGTACGTAGTTCGAAAAAGCGACATCGTTTCCTGGTTGACGTTCCAAATACTCGAGGAGGTTTTACTCTACTTTTGTTATAAGAACGTCCAGGCTGTGGAATGCGTTGAGAGTTTTTTTTTCTAACGGTACAACATTCTTGATGTCTTCAAAAACCGATAGTGAATCGGTTTCTCCTAGGTAAGCACGTTCCATCGTTATCTGTATCATTGTTTTACATCAGGCGGGATGGCGGTCAAATGTAAACTTATTAAAAAAAACAATATTTTAAATAAATACACCCGTGTATTTATTACTTACGTTTGATAAAGTCAGTCTAGTCTAACTGAAGTTTCGATCGCGTCCGGCGATCTTTTGCAAAGAGAGTGCAGGCGTGTGTTCGCTGGACGCGATCGAAACTTGAGTCGGACTGGGCTGGCTTGATTAAACGTGAGTTACTCGTGTATTTATTTAAAATGTGTAATAACTACTACTACTACACTATATTATTGGATTTTTGTGATTCACCCTGGCAACCCTATCAAAGATGCACGCTCAGGGTTTCCCTGTTTACTTGTCTGCTTGCGGTAGATATTTTCGTGAAAAATAGCCGTTTCAACACTTCTGCTGCTCTTGATTTAGTTATTTTTGATATTGTATTGGGTATTTTGTGTTTTGAAAGGTATTTTATGGCTGTATTTGAAGGAACGACCGAGTTTGAAAAATGGGTAGAATGGGTAGTGTAAATATATCTGATATATTTATGGAATAAACTGCTTTTCATTTTTGTTTAATTTGGTATGAAAAGGTATATAAACAATATTGGTGGAGATTTGGCGTTGGTAGAATACAATGGTAAACGATAATGCTACAGATTTATAATATACCTAATGGTTTACATTTACAGATACTTGACGTTAAAAAATAAAAATAGAGAATATTCTCATACATTGGTCTGACTGGCCTCGTGGCCTAGTGGGTAGTAGCTCTACCTGCGAAGCCGAGGGTCGTGGGTTCGATCCCCACCCACTGCAAATATTTGTGTGATGAATTCAAATGTTTGCACTGTGTCTGGGTGTTTCTATGTATAATAAGTATGTATTTGAAACTATATAAGTAATTATATCAGCTATCTGGCCGCCATCATACAAGCTTTGCTTAGTTTGGGGTCAGATGGTGTTGTGTGTGAATTGTCTACCAATATTTATTATTTATTTATTTATTTATTGGTTGTTATATACGTAGTACAAGCCAAACGGCTCATAGGCAATGACACTCTAAAATTGCTGTCCTATCGGGTTTTTATCGGATACACTTCGGAGAGTGTGATTCAGATTTGCATGATCTAATACCACCTTGCCCTTTTTTCTATCGGAATGCTCGTAGCTCGAAAAAGCGACATCGTTTCATGGTTGATGTTCCAAAGACACGAACAAAGAGATTTGACTCTACTTTTGTGATAAGAACGTATAGGCTGTGGAACACGTTGCCTGAGTGGGTTTTCCCCGATGGTTACAATCTTTGTGTCTTCAAATCGAGAGTGAATTGGTATTTTTCTAGGTAAACACGCCCGCATCGTAGACCGCATCGTCGCTTAACATCAGGCGAGATGGCGGTCAAGTGTAAGCCTATAAAAGGTAAAAAAAAAAGCGTTGGTTAGTTCTGTTTGGGGCTATACTTAGTGATATGTGAGAAATGTCCATCAATGTCATTAAAATTTATTTATTTGCTTTACTCAAAAGTTGGTAATTAATTGTGAACACAGACTAAATTCGACGTAAATCACATGCTTTGTGTATTTTTTTTATAAATAAGGAGTGACGAGACGAGCAGGACATGTGCCTGATGGTAAGTAACATGCCTGCCACATAACAGCACAGTGCCACGCAGCTATTGGAACATGAAGAGTCCAAATCATTACCTAGTACTGCACTGCGCTCGTCACTCAGATATCTAAGATGTTATATCTCTAAGCCCAGTAATTTCTCTGGAAACATTGCCCTTCAAACCGGAACACAGTAATGTTTGCACATTCCTGCTTGGCGGTAGAATAACCGGCAAAGGTACCACAACTTCCCCAGGCGGACTCTGCCAAGAGTCCTACCACTACTGAAATTGTACTAATGTATTACAATAATTAGCACTTCATTTAATGTGTTTACAATAGAATATTGACTAAGTACATAAATAGAGGCGTGGCCTAGTTGCCAGAACGTCAGATTTCTCAACCGTGGGTTATAAATATAATATAACTAGCTGGTGCCCGCGACTTCGTCCGCGTGAAGTAAATACTAAGGTAACTCAGGCAGTACCTATTTTTATACCCAGACACATTGACAGTTACTAAAACACCTTATAATAAAACAATATCATACAATATTATCAAAATCGGTTCATTTGTTTAGGTGTGAAAGCGTAAGAGACATTCGTCCCCGTTTTAAACTCCAATTTCTTACCCATACAGTTTATATAGCAAATTACAAAATTGCTAGAACAAACATTTATTGGCTTTGTGTCAAGTGCCTATATAAAGAGTTTCATAGTTTTATCTTCATCGATTGGGAACTTCCATATTGACATTTATCCCCCATTTCAACTCCAATTTCATCCCTGTACAGTTCGAAATTACAGAATTGCTAGAACAAACATTTATTTGCTTCGTGTCAAGTGCCTATATACAGAGTTTCCGGGTTTTATCTTCAACGATTGGAAGCTACCTTGTATACTTTCATCCCTCATTTCAATCCCAATTTCGTCCATATACAGTTCGAAATTACAAAATTGCTAGAACAAATATTCGTTTGCTTCGTGTCAAGTGTCTATGTTCAGAGTTTCATGGTTTTATCTTCAACGGCTGGGAACTCCCACAGTGACATTCATCCCCCATTTCAACCCTAAATTCACCCCCGTACAGTTCGATATTACAAAATTTGATAACTTTGAAAATCACGAATTTTCATACAACCGTTCATCCCCTGTTTCACCCTCTTAGGGGTTGAATTTCGCAAAAACCCGTCTTAGCGAGCGCTTACGTGCTAAAAGGGACCTCCATGCAAAATTTCAGATTCCTAGTATTTGTAGTTTCTGAGATTCCTTGATGAGTGACCTTTCGCTTTTATACATAGAAGATAGGTTTGGATCAGACATACAACTATAATTATTCAGCATGGTGGATTACGTCGTTGTTTCTCTTCTTAAGAGAGAAAGATCGGATTTACAGCTCCGGGAATACATACTGTTTATGCTTAGTACTTAATTAACGTTCCGTTAAATTTGCGGTGTAAATGAACTAACCGACACGGTACGTCCAATTAGTTTTCAATCTCAATATGGTTGTACAAATTAGGAAGACTAATTCGTGTGTCAGTCTAATTTCCGACACGCTCCGATAGGAAATGCAATCGTGTTAATACATTTACGGTTTCGCAATGAAGCAGTCTGACGGACTGTTACACCGTAGCGTAGCAAAGATTACAAAGATAGAGAGACAAGAAAAGCTACGCGGGACCTGTCTCTTCTGCTGTAGTCCAAAGTTCGGATGCCAGTAGAGACTACATGAGACCAACTCTGCTATAGATATCTTCAAAAGCAATACGAGTATGCTACGCCGTAAAATAACTGATATCTCAATATCAAGGACGTCCGATTACCTGCCTTAAGCCATAAGAGTAGCTCTTGAGAATTATTCCAAGATTTAAAAAAACATGGTCATTGTAGCTTTAGCTAAAGGCAAAAGATAACATTATAAGCAAAACCGATATTAGTACCTTACAACGTGAAGTATGGTGTTTATTCTACAAGGCTACGCAACTGCGCAGGCGTACTAAATACATTCGAACTACGTGGGATTCAGTCATATGCGATACTTTTTTCGACAATTTTTATGAGGGATTGTAGCATTTGGCCCTAGGCCTGCCTACATAACTGTGAGCTACCGAAGAAGGATGGCGCAGGGCTACTAACGTAAATTTACTAACTTACGCACGTACTTACATGCATGAAAGTAGTATTCGCGAATACAACTGAGATACTTAGGTAATATTACAGTTATGGGAAAAGCCATTATGTATCGAGATGTGTACTTGAACAACTTCGGACGTAATATGACGTGTAAATAAACGTTTTCTTTTCTATTTTACAAATAAAACATATAAATTTGTTTATTTTTTAACGATTTGCTATAACGCCACGATAATGAGATTCGTAAACGTTTTTTGATAATCTGAAACGATGTTACGCTACCGTGTAAATGCAGCTCACGCCGTGGACGTTGCATCTATTCGATTTGCCTAATTTTGATTTCTGTGTTTCTAGACAGTAGTTCAACTTCTACTAATATTTTTGTACTGTGTCTGGGTGTTTCTATATACAGGGTTATTGGTAATCAGCCTGCATCCATTTCAAGGGGATGTTCAATAAGTACATTCAATACGTCAAATTTTGTTGTACATTTTATTAAAAAAACGTATTTTTCCCCACACAAAATAAAAAAGTGTATTTGGACGGTCTAAAAGCATCGAACTCTTCGTAACAATTAGTAACAAGAGCGCGCGCGCTTTTTAATCCTCGAATTATGTGCCCAAATGAATAAACACTAAACAGTGCTACAAATACTACTTTTTCTGGGATATGTATTGAGTTTTAACAAAAGTTGTATGTTGAAATATATTTATGTATAGAATATGCTCTTAAACGAGAGCAGGCTGTTTTTTTTTTTTTAAATAATGAGTGACGAGACGTGCAGCATGTGTGCCTGATGGTAAGCAACATGCCTGCCACATAACAGCACAGTGACACGCAGCTATTGGAACATGAAGAGTCCAAATCCAAGATATTAGTAATTGTTCTTTTGGAGAAAATGAAAATATTTCTTCACAATTTCCTAATTTATTTTTTTATCACAGCAGAAATCAGTGCGTTCTGGTTGCCAAGAGTATTCAATGAAATCGTAGCACAAAGCTGCAGGCGAAGTGGGAATCTGGCCAAAATATAATTTGCCCGTTTGGGCCCCGTTGATTTTTACTGCCCAATGTTTTGTGCACTAACGTGGATTCAGTTCCGCTTGCGATGTTTATTCGGATTATTCCTTTGAACGTATTTTCGAGGCGAGGACGTTGCCAATTTTTTAAGGAAAAAAAATTAATATAAAAAAATTAAGAAAGAAACCTAATTTGAGTGAGTACTAGTGAGGACTTAGCACTGTATTCTTTGAATTTTATTTAAATGAAAAACCGTTTATTTAGACAAATATTGAGTTCACAAAGGTTGACTGACAAATTACGTAACACTATTATCGTAGGGTCCAGAGACCAGAGATTAGCACTTAGCCTAAGCAGACTACTAAATGTTCCCACTATTGGGACTCGGGGCCTTCTCTCGCAAGGAGAGAGTCAAGGCTATAATCCACCACGCTGGCCCAGTGCGGGTTCGTAGATGACACATGACCCCGATAGATTTCAGGAACATGACTTGGAAAAGACAGTGGTGCGGGTGGGTTTTGAACCCGTGGCCTCCAGACCGGCAGTCGCCGTTCTCCCGACTAAACCAGCCGTAACAGAGATTAGCACTTACTAAGCAACAATTTCCAGATAACATTAGCTCAAATCTTACGCCATCCAAAAAGCTGACAAATATTTTTGGGCACCATTGTTACCTTTGGGAAAATTACAATTATAAGTTTTCACTTCTATCGGCAATCCCTATGGCTGCCTATTTTTTGATATACAAGTTCGCCAATCGCTACTTTATTATGCCTATATTTAGTGTATTTTTTATTGATTTATAAATTAAGCGCAGTTAATCTATCATTTATTTTTATCGGTTCGTATCACCCTATTGCCACTTCAGTTTCCTAACGTCAAACACGATCTAAATTAGATAGAATATTTCAATTTTTTATTATATTTAAAAAGCCTTATTTAAAATACTAATATTTTTGCGTCTTGGCATATAATTTAAAAATCAGAAGCCAATCAAATCCATCCCACAAAATGGCGGCACCATCCGCCAAAATGGCCAATTTCACAAATGCATTTCATTTTATCCTAAAGTCCTTAGATCCCCTATACCGTCTCTCGGAGTGGAAAGTAATTCCTCATATGATTTTCCTTCAAAAACTATCTTGCAAGAATTGTAGGAATAGTGTATGAACTAAAAAAGGGTAGATATGTAACTGTGGCATGACTACTAAAGTCTACTAAAGAGTACTAGCGGCCCGTTCGGGTTTCTCTCGGATATAGTTATTGAACTATAAATCTAAATAAAAACTATCCTATCTTTGAAGCTGGATAAAACTGAATTATATATAAATTTGTATATGTAAAAATTTGATTAAACTCAGTTAATTAGTTTAGAATTTCAAGCTATCACAATGGTTCACTTCTTTAGTATTGATAATTACGGAACTGTTACCGTGGTTATATGGCAAAATGAGTCCCTGATATTAAAAAAATATTGGTGGACAATTCACACACAACACCATCTGACCCCAAACTAAGCAAATATTTAGTTGTATTTTCATTTATCAAGGGTAAACTAAAGTAATAAAATTAAGTATAGTAATTCAAATTGACCTATTCTTTTACGGAAATACCATATCCTCCTATATTGTCATCGATAAGTAGGTATTTAGTTGGTATTGAAACGTACTACGTATCAGGAACTCTGCTTGCTATATTCTATCATGACTATAGTTATGTCTTATAGCCGTATAAAAACTACATTTAAACTTATCACCTTTTTGTAGTAGTTCTTTAGAGATAAGTTAAATTCCATAAAATTTTTAATTTATTGCATTTAAATTATTTATGAAATTATTTATTTCCAATTCTCATATCTTGTCTTACTTTAATTTTTGTTTTAACTTATTTTTCTGTCTTTGTAGTCGGAACACAAGATTAGGCAACGACAGATCTCTGTGTTTCAAATATCATTGGATTCTTGTACGAAAATTGAACGACCCGTTCGGATTTCTTTGATACAAAGGATTGAACAAAACATTTGAGGACGCGTTTTTTCTTGGATTTCAGGATTTAGGACATTTCTGAAATGGAATAGGTACAAATCTGTGTGTTGTTATGCCGAAAATGACTAAGATAAATAGGTATATCTGAAATACTAATTCTTACTGACTCTAATCGACTTATTCTCTATACTTAAGTATTTCAGACCTCCGCGAGCTAAAAGGTTTCAAATTTACAAATTAAAACTGAATTCATGGAAATTGCTAACATAATTATTAAAGTCTTATCCAAATAATAACTGACTATGATTTATATTTAGGATAGTCTTTATATACCTAATTAATTGGACATGTACCATGCACCTATATTGAGACGAACTTAGCATTCCATGGATTCACCGTGCGGGTGCCGGGTCCATCGTGTGGCAGACAGAGAAATCCCGAGTAGACCCTGAGACTTGTGACTAGGGCGTAGGTTTAAGGGACCCTTTTTGACGTACGTCAACACTCACCTTCACTACTCACATTTCTCTCCCTGCCCAGCCAAATCCGATATGATCCTACTAGTGCAGCTTTAGATACTCGTTCTAGTATAGAACTTACTGCACTTCTGGACAAGCCAAGGAAAAAAAAACCATCCGTAATTTCCAAAAAGTCTAAATCTAAATATAGTTTAAAACTTTCGCGAGTTCAACTCACATTGTAATTGAATTACAATATCTAAATAAATACTAATAATAATTTATTTTCTGCCAACAAACAGAAACCGACTTCAACTCAAAATTAAATTCATACACACTCGATCAAATTTCGTAAGAATCTATCCCTAAGTCATCTACATAAATTTTAGTTATTTGTTTATATTTCAAAAACCGACACACCGATTTCGATATATATTTTTTGTAAATCTATAAGAGAGGCCTATGTTCAGCAGGGGCGGCAACATGTTGCAGCTGATAATGATGGCCTCTAAACCAGGATCTACCAAAAATAAACAAGAACCATTCAGATTAATTCCTAATTGGCGGAGCTATCACGCAACATTCATACCTACATACAACCGAATTGAGAACATTCTCCTCTTTTGAAGTCGGTTAAAAATAAAATATATTCCCTTAGGTCCCTTATTGTCCATTAATTACGTGAGGTGTTTTTTAAAATTTTCTGGCCCCCCCTCCCCCGTTGGTGAGATGTCGTGAGATTTTGTTCAACCCCCTCCCCCATCCCCCAATCTCACGTGAGATTTTTCAGAATGTGGGTTTCTTACGTAAACGCGTTGGGTTGTTATTGTAGAAAGAAAAAAAAACAATTTGCTTCGTGCTTTTATTTACGACTAGTTTAGACTAGTAATTTGACAATCTACTATGATAAAAAGAAAAGAATACCTACTCTAATTCAGTCCATCTTATACCTTTAAACGAGCAATTCTTGTACCTATATAAATATGTATATATATATATATAGAATCTGAATCTCGGAAACGGCTCGAACGATTTTGATGAAATCATGTATGCAGGGGGTTTCGGGGACGATAAATCAATCTAACTAGGTTTCATTTTTTATACACGCATATTAAGCGCGTTTTTAGACAATGAAAAACTGTCACATTAGACATTAGATTGCGAAGGTAAATTTCGCCGCGTGACGCGACAGCGTAATAGCTCAGATGGAAAGTCGGGCGGTCATAGCGGTCACGAATTAATAGCTCCGGGTTCGAATCCAGACGGCTTCTCATTTTTTTCATGTTTTCTTTTTTTTAAGAAAATCTATTTCTTGGTTTCTTTTATCTGTACGTATCTAAGTATATTTACTATTTAAACCGAGCAAAGCTCGGTTACCCAGGTACTGGAGAATTATGAGCGGTCTCAAGAGAGACTATTGGCACCAACATGTCCATATGATTTTCTGTAAAATCATCTGCTCCTTCGAAATAGTGAATAATCTTAATCGTATTAATACGATGACGCTCAAGATTAATCTTGAGCATGTACATACAATTTGGATTGAATGGAACAAAACAGTATAATCTTTTCTTGTTTCAATCAGAACAAAAATTACGTGATATTTGTCGAGACCCTCCCTCCCCCTAACGTGAGATTACATGAGATTTGACTCGACCCCCTCCCCCCCTAAATCATCTCACGTAATTTATGGACGCCCCCTTATCTACCAGAGAAAACAAAAAAATAAATGAAAACGCGAGAAATAATCGAATTTTTCCATAACTTTAATATTTTCCAATTTAAAAATAATAAAGGCCACGTGACAAAACAATTTCAGTGCAACTCCACTCAAACATCCATCTAGAAATGGCGAAACGAGGAAATAGCGAATGACGGAATGGCGAAATGGCGGTACGGCGATCCGGAACAAGGCATCATAAATCAGAAACACGTGTGCCTGACGGTGCGGCTTGATGGCTTGATGGATGCGGGCTTCCAAACCGTGTCAGTTGCTGATGACCTTGTAATAGGAACCAACAGGTAGCTTGGTATCAAAGGGGAAAAACTGACTGTGCGCAAAAAAGCTGTAAAGGCTTAGAATGCCCAATTTATCGATCGTGAGCTCGTATGATCAAATCGCTTCGAGCCTATGAGTATACTTCTAATGTACAATTTTGCCATCAGCACTGGCCTTAATGATGAAGGGAAATTTCTTGCAGAAACTAGCTATTTCTAGAAAGGCATATTTTGAGGTTGCGTCGACCAACAACCCATACCGAGTACATGGTCAGCGTTATGGGTTACCAAGGCATCATAAATCAGAAACATGTGTGTCTGACGGTGTGGCTTGATGGATGCGGTCTTCCAAATCGTGTCAGTTGCTGATGACCTTGTAATAGGAACCAACAGGTAGCTCGGTATCAAAGGGGAAAAACTGATTGTGCGCAAAAAAGCTGTAAAAGCTTAGAACGTCCAATTTCTCGTTTGTGCGCCTATGAGTATGTTTCTAGTGTACAAATTTGCCATCATCACTGGTTTTAATTATGAAGGAAAATCTCGTGAAGAAACCAGCATATTCCTTCCTAGAAAGATATATTTCGAGGTAACATCGACCAACAACCCATACCGAGTACATGGTCAGCGTTATGGGTTACCAAGGCATTATAAATCAGAAACATGTGTGCCTGACGGTGTGGCTTGATGGCTTGATGGATGCGGTCTTCCAAACCGTGTCAGTTGCTGATGACCTTGTAATAGGAACCAACAGGTAGCTCGGTATAAAAGAAGAAGATCTAATTGTGCCGGAAAAATCTGTGACCGCTTATAACGTCCGATCTCACGATAGTGAGGTCGTATGATCAAATCCCGCCTAAATCTATTAGTATTTTTCTAACATACGATTTTGTCATTAACACTGGCTTCAACGGGTAAGAAAAATCTAGTGAAGAAACCATTAATTAATTTATATCATCGACTGTTCTTGACAGAAGACCTTGAGTTCAAACAGTAAGAATATAAAGTGGTGTTTATGCTGAACGTACGAAATTCTAGTGAAATCTTTGATAAATCAGTGATATCCGTGATAGCTCTGTGCAATCTGTGATACCTCAGTAGCATCTTTGATAGTCCAGTGAAATTTGTGATAGTAAACGTAAATGGTGTCACGAAATGCCTGGTTCAAATGGAACCTTTCGACATTAAGCGACTGTTAAAACTATTCTTTGAACTCTGAGTATTTTCGTGAGTGCAAATTTACAAGCACGGGTTTTGGCATTGAAGAAAAACATCATGAAGAAACCAATTCAAAGAAATAGCTATATTCGTATCAGGGATCTCGAAGATATTTGATTTCCTCATATAGTAATGATTTACTTCTTCCGATCACGAGTCTCAGCACAGCAGTGGGAATAAAGCCTGCCGCCTCTCTGTAGAAGTGACTTTCTACCTATTGACACATTCACAAGAAAAAGTCATAACCCATAAATTGCTTTCGCTGTATTTTACAAAACATACGTGTTTCTAACCTCTGATGCCTTTCAGACGCCATTTTGTTTTTGCTTTTTCAAAATGGCGCCTGCTAATATAACTTTAGCTTGCACAGCACCACCAAATATACCAAGTGAAACCGTAGGACAGGGTTATGTCAAATGTATTCTAAGTTAGTAGGCAATAAAAAGCCCGCGAAACTCAGCAGTGGTGGAAGAGGCAGCATTTTATTCAGATTTGAAAGTCATTTGTACAGGGTGTCCGTTTTTCTCGAGACTGCCGCTGGCTACGGGTTACTTTACTCCCATCCATTTCATATTAAAACGTAGGGCTGCCAACATTCAAAGTAGTATTTTATTTTGGAAAACAATTGAATACTGGTCGTTTGGTAGCAAGTCGAACTCTTATACCAGGTCCGTGCCACCACAATATTGCTGATTATTATTGTTATTTCTTAATTCATTTTTAAATTACCATGGTGTGGTAGTTCCCTAATAGGGCCCTGCAAAAAAGTCTTACGTAAGTCACTTCTTTTTTTCTCTGGGGTCAGATGGTGTTGTGTGTGAATTGTCCACCAATATTTATTTAATTTTATAACATCCTAGGTATGCTTTTAACACCTGATGTGCCTCTCTCTTTAGAGAGTCTGTGTGTTGTCGTCATCATGTATCCTTCATTCCTAATGTTGGGGAGGCTAAGTACTGCTGAGTTTAGTGTCAGTCTCTGTAAACATACGAATCTCTGTATGACTGAATCTCCATATGTGTGTGTAAATCTTTGAGTTTGTGAATCTGTGTGGAATTTATATGGCTGTCTTTAACATCGAAGGAATATGACTAGACGTATTTCGATGCGGTTTTTCGTTGAAACCTGATGTAATCGATATTTCAAGATAAGTTAAGAAAACTCTTTATTAAAACCCGCAATACACGAGAAAAAACATTTTTTTGTTTTGGTTTATATAATTTTTGTAGATAAACATTTCAAATTGCTCTCTGATTATATAAACTATGTCTCTTTCATAAATATGTGTTTTGTCTTAAATTTAAATACAATATAGAAATTACCTGTCAAACTATCGATTCTCTTTGAACACTCCAGTTTAACTTATTCCTATACCGTAAAGCGTAAAGTAATAGACGAAGAAATAAAACAATTCTATAACTTTGTTCTGAAGACATTCAAGAACCAAGCTTTGGAAGTATGAAGAATCATAAAACGGTGTTTCGAAGTCTGAAACTTGTCAAATATAACTCCTGTCTTTTCCAAAACATTTTTACTAAGTTGTCTCCAATAAAACATAACAAAATACTGCTGGCATTTCAATTGGCGGAGAGTAAAGTAGTCAAAGTCTAAAGTTTTTTAATGACAAATTTATTACTGTATAATCATTGTAAAATGCGTTAGAATACAGTCCAATGATGTTAGATTATAAACTATACTAATCTAATCTCACGCCTGATGGTGATTGTGACGGCGACATAAACATTTACACGTTAGCCATCATGAATTCTTAAATTTTACAGTCTAGATGAATTAAATACACACTGAAAACGTAATTACATAAAAAGTCATCATCAGATATGTGCATTGCACAATACTCAAGTTTGTTAAAACGATTTAGCTTCAGTAAATTAAAATGAATTAATGTTTACTTTTCAAAACTATGGCAACCAAATTCATTAGGGCCAGGTATTTAGTGTTCTAAAATGTTTTTTTCTGGTAACTTATTTCCGAGAATATTTTTTTGCACATTTTTACATTTTCATGTAGAATCATAATAAATTTAAAAACATTACAACCGTAGAACGTAAAATTGCATTATGGCATACTTTTGAAAATTGCCGAATTACTTACTTCAATTTCGTGAACATAGCATAAGCAACCCACTAAACCCTCGTCACTCAGAGATAAAAGATGTTTTATGATAGCTAAGTCAAAAAAATATGTCGGTATTCAAACCTAAAACCTCGCGATAATGAATCGAACTTTCTAACCTCTAGGCCACCGCAGCTTTTTTCTCGCCTCGTTTAAAAATAGCTCCCATATTAGCAAAGATACACAATACTGATACTGGCAATCTTTTGTGTTTATATTTTAGACGATTGGCAACCCTGTATCAGTTCTTGCGAGTTAGCGCTTTTTACGTTCCGATGTTCCTAAAGGCCAGCTCGGATTTATTGTTTTTATTTGCTATGTCTTTTATTCGTTGAATCGCGGTAATATCTGTAGTGAGCTTTTTTTCGAATAAAAGTTATACTACTGAAAAGGATTTTCTTAAATCTTGAAATCTGCCCTTCTGCCTCTTATGTCATCTTATGTTAAAGTTGATTTTCTATTTGTAACTGATTTTGCGATATTTTTATTAGGTATACTCTTAATTCTGAAAATTGGCTAATGATAACTTTCTTTGACTGGCCTCGTGGCTTAGTTGGTAGTAGCTCTGCCTGCGAAGCCGAGGGTCGTGGGTTCGATTCCCACCCAGTGCAAATATTTGTGTGATGAATTCAAATGTTTGCACTGTGTCTGGGTGTTTCTATGTATAATAAGTATGTATTTAAAACTATATAAGTATTATATCAGCTCTCTGGCCGCCATCACACAAGCTTTGCTTAGTTTGGGGTCAGATGGTGTTGTGTGTGAATTGTCCACCAATATTTATTATTATTTATTATTATTATAACCTTTCAGTACTGATTTGATGGTAAAACAACTTTTGTGACCGTACTTAAAATGGCGGCTAGTATTCGGCGCCATTTTAATTTGCTCCTCAACAATCACAGTGTCATGCTATTTTTCAGATACATTTTAACGTCAGTCTTGATGATATTACATCTTTTATTACACCTATTATTTACTCATTCATATTTTTAAATGTGGAATTAAGATATTTTATTGAGATTGCTTAAATACTGATTTTGTGTAATATGTACTGTGGAAATAACTACCGTTTTGCAAGTATTGTACGTTTTCGTGAGGCAAATTTGTTTATAAACACATTTTTGTGCATTTATAGTGTCAAAACGGTAGACATTCTCAACGTATGTGCCGTAGATTTCAGACCAAATTGAGATAAGTCATGTTTTGTAATAAAGCGTGGGCGTTGAACAGAAATCATTTATATCAATCTCGACTCTTTAATCTTGGCCAAAGCAACAGTTTTTTCAGGTCCTTACAAAAAGCCAGTAAGCTGGTAATCGCGGCCATCTTTATCGCGGCCATATTTTTTTATATAAAAAAACAGTTCGTCGAGTGAAGGCCGCCCCGTATTTGAGTACGTTTCCGTGTATCTTCTAACGTGAATAAATCGCTCTACTGCCAGTAATACATAATAGCAGTATGGGCAATTCAACAAATAAGGATTACTCGGTAGTACACTCCAATCTGTCAAGAATATTTAAAGAAAAAAAATGTGTGTGCTTAAGTCCGCACGGCAGAAGTAAAATGAGAAATCAGTTTTAAAAACTATTTAATAATAGTTGTAAACTATTGAACAATTGTTGTAATCTTATACATAAAAATTGTATATACGCTCATAACTATTGAATGACTGCACCAAATGCGATGATTCTTTGTTTTGTGTAGTCATTATTGTCGGGACAGTTTTGTATGGTAGACAATTTTGACGAATGAAATATAGTGGTACGAAGTTCGCCGGGTCAGCTAGTTTAAAATAAAAATGATTACATATTTACATATAAATTGAATATAGTAAACACAGCGACACGACAGTGACCACAGAGAGACAGCACCAGTTGACTATCTTTATCGCTCACTCGGCGGTCCCGACTTCACCCGAACGATTCTTTCACTTACCTAATTCTAATATATGCGTCCAACGCGTAACGTAACGGAGTGAGCAAAACATGTACCTGATGGTAAGCATTACGCCTGAATTATAACTGAAATTGAACATGTTGAGTCCTGAAATCAAACTTTGCTAAAAAACAACCCTGACTTATTCTCCTCTCAAACAAAAGAAAAACAGATCAATATCTTTTCATCCGTTCAAAAGAGCTACGCTACGATGGCACATACAGACAAACGAACAAACACACCTAGAGATACACAAATTGACACACACAGCGAAGGATAAAGACACACTCACACCCTGAGACAGAGAGACACATACAGAGAGAGAGAGAGAGAGAGAGAGAGATAGAGACACACACACACACACAGAGAGATAGAGACACACACACACGCACACACAGAGAGAGAGACACACACACTCGCACACACACAGATAGATAGAGATAGAGGTATCCACACACTTACAAAGAGAGACAGTCATTTCAAATTCATCGTTTTTACGTAGAGCGAAGGTACCAATGAATTGTTCGTCTTTCCCATACTGTCAGCACTGTATACCGCAGTAGGCAATGTTTCCTTTGGCAGCGTCATTTTTCCGAGCGCTGCCGGTGGCGGTAACCATTACTCGCGGAGCCTTTGATGACGATATTTCGGATGTTTTGCCTCGATACCGCGAGGACTCCACATTTTGCCAGTTTTTTTTTGTATATCTGTCGTTTGTTGGAAGGAGACAATCAGGTTGATATTTTCGTGAACAAGCCTGATATATGTACGTATTTGTGGATTTCTGACGTATTATCATACGAGATGAGGGCTGTTTGGTGAGGGATTATCTTATAGGCTGGCGTGACCGACATTCTAATACAGCGGCTTACTATCGGAGTGGCGATAGAGCAGTGGAGCGGGACTTAGACTTAGGGTGGTATAAACTCAGTGGATCTCAAACTAGCTTTTTAAAAGTTTAGTAAATCAGGTTTTTAATCGGATACATTTCAGAGAGTGTGCAGCTTATCTGCATGATCTAATACAAAATTGCCTTGTTTTCTATCCGTCCGCTCATTTCTTATAAAAGCGACAACGATTCATGGTTGAAGTTCCAAAGACTCGACCGAAGAGGTTTCACTCTACCTTTGTAATAAGAACGTCTAGGATGTGGAATGCGTTGCCTGACCAGATTTTTTAGGATAGTTACACTCTTGGTGTCTTCAAATCGAGAGTGAATCTGTTTCTTTTAGATAAGTATGCCCAACTACATCGAAGACAGCATTTTCGCTTAACAGCAGTTGAGATAGCGTTTAATTGTAAACCTATAGCAAGAAATGTGTCTTATTCTTAAATAATATGACACATTTCTTTTGTTTGCTTTCCTATTATCGATCTTATTCCATCTATGTTAAAGTCGGACTCCTTCCAGTAGGCGCTATTTTCAATTGACAATTGTGAAATTGTCAATTCACGTAAACAATCACAATATCAATTAACAGATCCCATTGTAATATCGACTAATCCTTTACTGCGATCGCGATAAAAGCGCCTTAAAGCGAATAAAGCGCTTTAAAGCGAATAAAGCGCTGGAATTCGCTCAAACCGCTGTTTGCAATGATCCCAATTGAATCGACATTTTTACTGGAAAAAGTAATATTTTTTGTGAGCGAGGAGCTGAATAATTTATGTCTGAGGTCTTTTATGATATATTCCAGATTGAATTCGTCAAGTCTTCTTGTGATGCGATTCAAATGTTCGTAGAAAATAATTTAGTAAAGAGACCAAATGCCAACCTTGTAAATAGCGATGAAAGATATCTTATGTAGAATGTTTTTATGACACGTTTGAGTTTTCTCGCGTTTAACGCGTAGTCCCAGATCTTCCCGCGTTGAAAAGTAGCTTATATGTTACTGCAGCCTGTAAACTGTTAACCCAATGCGTTTAAACGTTCCGACGTCATTGTGCTATGTACATGCAGACTTTTCATTAACAATATTAGTAGGATTAAACGCGACTCTAATAATATTATTCCGTATATACTAAGTTTGCCTTTGCCCAGCATTGGGACAGTATAGGCTCCAAATAATAAATAAAAATAATAATACTAAGTTACTAAATCTACAAAATTTACAAAAGAAACAGCTGTTGTCTTACCATCAGGTGCATTTCTTCCTCTTCCTGTCGCTCTATAGTATTTAAAAAGACAATTTTAGCGCTAATGCGGGACGATTTCAATGAAATAAATTCATTGGAATCGTGCATTCTGGAATAACATTATGGAGATTTGTTTAGGAGATAAATAAGTTTTATTTCAAAAACCCTTGAACTGTTCACCTACGACTGTAATGCTAACAAGAAATGAACCTTAACAAATATATTAATAACACCTTATTTACCTTAGCCACAAGCTCTCCGTCTATGTGAAATAATCCTCTTATAAAATGCGGGTAGTTAGCCCCGCGATCCACCGGCGCTGGCGTCAATTTGGATATTTGGCGATTTAGACGCGGTTTGTGGCGCTTTTCGACACGTTGAGTTCGCATTTAGCAATATTTTTATCTCTAAATTGGCAACATAAAACAAAGTGGCTAACGGAGCCGATATTTCAATTTTTACGCTCAACGCTCACGGTTTTTCTAGAAAATGGCGCTATGACTCATATTAAAAAGAGTAAACTAAATTGAACAAACTTATGTTTAGTTTATTTTTATAGTTTAGAGTGATGAGACGAGCAATACATGTGCCTGATGGTAAGCGATACGCCTGCACATAATAGCAAAGCGCCACGTAACTATTAGAACATAAAGAGTCCAAACACAATCTAGCACTGCGCTCGTCACCTAGAAATATAAGGTGATTTGTTTTCATGCCCTATAATTTCTCTGGAAACATTGTCCTTCAAACTGGACCGCAGTAATGCTTTTCTTTGTTTTAACATTTAAAAGTTTACACTGAACCGTCATCTCACTTATTATTGTTTGGCGATAGAAGGACTTCCCCATACGTACTCCGCAAAGAATCCACTACAAACATTACTACATATAATTTAGTAAATAAATAGCTTACCTACTTAAACGCTTTTAATAATGTATCTGTCCTATTGTATCAGAATTAATAAACGCCACTCGTATAATGAATGTTACAGGGTTGTCAATGAAAAATGTAGAGCACATATACTATGGAGTTGATTTGATCCGCGCCATTGCCTATGGGCCCATTACGAACTGCATATACTGATTTCAGGGTTGGTACATCAAAATTGTCTATTTTTCTCTAATCTATAATATATAGTCTTAGTTATTGCGTTAGTTCAATTCACGTCTACACTTCATTACAACGTATCAATTTCTAGAATAAAAAAAGTTAGAGATTTTTGTTACATAATGTAAAAAATAAAAAAAATATTCGGCCATTCTAAAATCTGGAGGCTGCGGACCGTCATATAGGGGTGATTTTTCGATGAAATGTATATCGACTATTGCTGTTTTATTCCAAGAACAAGATAAGAGATGTTGCTTACTATCAACTAATCAATCGTACAGTACTACTCAACTATTTGAACTCGAAAATTCCATAACACTATCTCGCAATATACTGCGCTCGTCACCCAGAGATATAGGATATTTGGTCGCTTGCCCTGTAATTACTATTGGAACATGAAGTAAGGACAAGTAATGTGCAAACGTTACTATGTTCCGGTTTGAAGGGCAATGTTTCCAGAGAAATTACAGGGCTTAGAGATATAACATCTTAGATCTCTGGGTGACGAGCGCAGTGCAGTGCTAGGTGATGATTTGGACTATTCATGTTCCTATAGCTGTGTGGCACATGTCCTGCTCGTCTAGTCAAAGATTATTAAAAAAAAAAAATGAAGAGTCCAAATCATTACCTAGCACTCCACTGCGCTCGTCACCCAGAGTCATCGACTAACCTTAATTCTAAATTTGCTTCTGAATTCAGTCACTAAATTTAGTCAACTCTAATAAGTCTTTAAGCCTGATTATTTGCAACACGCAAAACCCATAACAGCGCAGCTCTACGCATCATCTAACTGCACCAATAAATTTTCTAATAAAAATAATTATTATTTTGTGTATCAGTACAGCCCTGATAGACTAGTAATGTCATTCGGATTCACCGCGCGCGTTGGATACATTAACGAGGCGCACGGACGATTGTTTCCAATCGCATTGATATCCGCAACCGCTGGGTTAGATTATATTATACCTATATGAAATGAGTGGAGGTTTTATATTAAACTAGCGGTTTTACCCGGTTGATTCCCCGGGTAAAAAAGTAGCCTATGTGTTTTTCCAGACTATAATCTAACTGTGTTCCAAATTTTAACCCGATCAGTTCGTGATTGAGCAACAAACATCCAAACATTGCCATAAATAATATTAGCAGCATAGTAGAATATGTATGAAATGAGTGGAGGCTAATGTGTATGTAGCCTATATGTTATTTCAGACCATTATCTATCTCCGTACCAAATTTCATCCAAATACCTTCAGTAGTTTTTGCGTGAAAAGAGTAACAAATATATTATATCCAAACATTTTTTTGACGTGATAACGTCTTATAATTCGATGAAGCCGGCTGCACGCCCGCAAAACATGACGTCATGTGCCGTTACCGCCGTTACCTCGCCGCATGACGTCGTCAGTACCATTCCATCAGTATTTTCTTAAGACGTTGTCACGTTCAACTATCGTCAGTAAACCGACTTTAGAGACAACCATTTTTTTTCTTAATAAAAATAGGTGGACTACTCCATCTGACGCAAAGCTTGTACTATGGCGGCCAGATAGCTGATATAATACTTATATAGTCTTAAATACATACCTATTATACACAGAAACACCCAGACACAGTACAAATATTTGAATTAATCATACAAATATTTTGAAGTCGGGTGAAAAGTACATAATTCGATTGAAACTGACCTAGATCATGTATCTAGATTTACACCTCATAAACTAATATGGCCATGCCTCATTTTAACCTACTGACGTCACTTCCACAAATTTCAGCGAACCTTAATTAGCATAATGGCCGACTGGCGGTCAATTTCATTGCCGGAGTTAGGCCGGCAATTATCTTAGTGCTTCATTACTGGCTAGTTTAATTCGCTGTCAAATCGTTATCACATCAATGGTACTAATTAATTACGAAATCACGCATAATGGTAGCAGCAATAAAATGGCCGCCACTTGTGGTGCAAGTTCATGAGTGTTTCACTGTATGTATTTTTAATTTTTTTGTATCATTAGTAGTTGTAGTGGTAGGACTCTTGGCAGAGTCCGGAAGTACCACACCCTTGCCAGTTATTCTACCGCCCAGCAGTAACGTGCAAACATTACTGTGTTCCGGTTTGACGGGCAATGTTTGACTTAGATCTCTGGGAGACGAGAGCAGCGTGCAGTTCTAGGTAATGATTTGGACTCTTCATGTTCCAATAGCTGCGTGTCACTGTGCTGTTATGTGGCAGGCATGTTGCTTACCATCAGGCACATGTTCTGCTCGTCTCGTCACTCTTTACTTAAAAAAAATCACAATAGAGTTTTTTTTGGTATAGTTATGCTTACGTGCAGACTTTCAAAAGTAGGTACAGTCTATTTTAAAAACTTACTTGTAGCCACAACAACACATCACTGTGTTCCGGTTTGAAGGGCAAAGTTTTTAATGAAATAACAAAGTAGATGTATTTAAATCATCTACGGATGATGAGTGCAGTGCACTGATAGGTGATTATTTGGACTCTTCTTGTTCCATGCAACGGGCAGACGTATTGCTTACCATCAGGAACATCTCCCGTCTGTATAGAGACAGAGACGAACTTCTTAGCATTCCATGGATTCACCGTGCGGGTCCATCGTGTGGCAGAGAGAGAAATCCCGAGTAGACCTCAATACTTGTGACTCGGGCGTAGGTTTAAGGGGCCCCTTTTTGACGTACATCAACACTCACCTTCACTCCTCGTATTTCTCTCCCTGCCCAGCAAACAAAAAAAAAAGAAAATACGTAATATCCGCAAACATGCTATTGCCCAGTGTGTTGGATAGTCATGTGAGAAAGGCCCCGAATCCCAGCAGTGGGTACATTAAGTGGGCTGTTTACGCTACGCAAGTCTCAGTCCCTATTAACTTTTAACGTAAATCTGTCGCTGAAACTTGAAAAGACAGCCAAGTACACAAACTCAGGCCAAGTAGGGACCTCTTAGCCATAAACCAACAACAGCGCAAACATTAGATATTGGAACTCTGACGCGCCGACGACGATGTTCTCAGTAGACGTGACAAGTTGAGACATCGGTAGAATAAGCAGGTAGTCTGCGTATTCAAAAACATTCTTTAAACACAATTATGTTATTTATATTATCCGTTTTCCGTGTAAGGTTGCCTGGAAGAGATTGCTTTAAGCAATAAGGCCGCCAATTGAGAACCTCTGAACCCCGATAGTGTCTTAGTTTATAACTTTTTTCTTGTGTTTGTGTGGTTTTTAATAAAGAGATTTTTATGTTATTTTACTTATTATTATCTAAAAATAAGTGTAATACGTGTAATTGGCTTTTGTCGTTGTTTATTAATATGAATAAATAAAATATATTAATACATGAAGAAAAATCTTTGTACTCCTGTTTACGAAAATGTAATAAATATTATATTGAATAAGTATGAAATTGCGCAGATTTAAAAAAAATGCTTAAAATTAACAATAAAAATAACATAACGTATACCAAATACATCCACACACTACCATGTATTTGCCACACGCATTTTCTCTTTTGTTTATTGTAAAAGTCTGTGGTCAAATTGAGATTAGATTAATAATGATTTATGGTCATTCCAACCACTTGACAACCACTAGTATTTGTACATTGCAGTTACACGCATTTGTTGGCGTCTACCTAAAACAAGAGGATTCAAATATAGTAGAAGGTGCAGTGCAGTAATTTGGTCGCCTGTTTATTACTTAACGTTACAGTACGTGAAAGTACGATTACAATAAAAAAATATAATTTAAAAACTCAAAAACCCGACTGCGTAAAAAGTGAGCCAAACTACGTACTCGCATACTAAAAAAAACTGAAAAGAATAAAACAAGCATTTAGATTTCTGGTGGTCTAGAATTCTATCATATGTTATTGTAATTATACTATTGAAATATATACAATATGTTCTAATAAAAGAACATTACAACTGAACAGTCGGGATCCATTATTATTCGACATACAATCTAATTGTTCAATGGATCCCGACTGTTCAGTTGTAATGTTCTTTTATTAGAACATATTGTATATATTTCAATAACATATGATAGAATTCTAGACCACCAGAAATCTAAATGCTTGTTTTATTCTTTTCAGTTTTTTTTAGTATGCGAGTACGTAGTTTGGCTCACTTTTTACGCAGTCGGGTTTTTGAGTTTTTAAATTATATTTTTTTATTTTATACTTTTTAGTTATGAACAATATTGTGAATTTAGAGTTAATATGCTCAACATAATAATATGGATCTTTTGGTTATTGACCAAATGTCTTCGTTTCTACTGATATAATATGTAGGTTTTTCTACTGCATGTAATTCACATAGTTTTGTGTTAGTATAAGTTTTCGATTGACGCTGAGTACCTACTAAATCGTTTGAAGTTGGAGATGGGCGACCGAGGTGGAGCAATCCGAGAGCGGTTCCGTGTTCCCACTATCAGCGGCAGAGTTGAAACCCCATGGAGGTTTATTAGTAGATAGGGGCACCATATCTATACATGATATAGAGTGCAACATAACCCGGCTGTGTTTCCCGGGCGGGGCAGTAGGGTATGCGTAAATACATTTCCTGCACGTACGAAAAAAAGGTAGTCCAATATACCTACTAGCATAGATCGTAGAACCCAAGATGGGCCCCATCCCAAACTTCACGGCGCACGCAATCATGTCAACGTTGGGAAGAGTGAGCTCACTCTTTCCGTTCTAGTCGGTTGCAGGACGCGGTGGACGCCGGACCTTTTTTATCTATCATTATTCGGTGTCAACAACCAAAATAAGTAGAACCACAGCAAATCTCGCCGCTAGCGATTATAGGGGTCAAGTAGATTGGTTGTTTGTAAACCACTTACGATACATACAGAGACGCAGTTTATTAACAATTTCAAGGTGCTCAGGGCACATCTGTTGATTTATATCGATGCCTACTAGATACATTAGTATATAATGTCTATCCACATTCACACGTACAATTAGTTATACGAAGTTTTCTGCTACCTAAAAACCTATAAATTAAAGAATAGTTGTTACTCAACTTTAAATCTATATACATCCTAAACGGTCAGTCAAATCGAAAAACATTGAGAGAAAGCTAAACATTATTTTTAAATACCTATTCAACGATATGCCTCTTGACATATTTTGGTGATTTTTATTTTTTTTATTTGGACAATATGGCGTCCTGTATCCGCCATATTGGACTTACACTAATGTCATGTCTTTAGTGTCACTCGCCAGATGAGAAGGAATCGATTGACGTGTGAATCATAACAATCGGCCCAGGCGTTTGGTCTGTATAGTGCTTCAAAGGAACATACAAACATACATACATACATAGACTGTTAAACACATTACCACTCCTTTGCGTCGCGCAGTCGGGTAAAAAAGATCTTTAAATAAAATGATCACCTCATTTAAACTGAACATGAAACTGACAGTCTGGAATTCGGAATTCAAATTATATTCTGGAAGCGCGTGTAGGTTTTTTATTCCAAAATGATGCAGATTTCTTTACGGAGTAGTCTTATAATTAATACAACTCGGAGTAAATTCCACATTTAAAACAGACAAAATTGATCACAATGTCAATTTTGTCTGCTATAATATATTTGGTTTTTAAATCAAAAATAGGTTTTTCACTAATAATTCTTATAAATGGATCAATTAAATTTAATCACAGCGCTCTAAAACAGTTATCTGTTCCCCAGTCGTCTATGTGATAAATGGTCGATGCCAATACCTAACTCTGAGGTGTACCTAACTGTCAAAAGGTCAACAACCCTAAAACAACACGGGACGAACCTCTGAAATATGCAAATTAAGGTAAACGCGAAAGGGATTATGAACGATGATTGTATCTCGATCTAATGACATGAAGTACCACGCAGACGCTACGCTAGGAGAATGTTAGTATCCCTTCCGTGCACAGTTTTTAGGGTTCCGTAAAACGTAAAAACGGAACGCTTATAGATTCGTCATGTCTGTCTGTCTGTCTGTCTGTCTGTCCGTCCGTATGTCACAGCCACTTTTTGCCGAAACTATGAGAACTACACTGTTGAAACTTGGTAAGTAGATGTATTCTGTGAACCGCATTAAGATTTGAACATAAAAATTAAAAAAAAAGAAAAATTAGGGTTGCCCCACATACTGAGAACTGAAACTCAAAATTTTTTTTTTCATCAAACCTACACGTGTGGGGTGTCTATCGATAGGTCTTCAAAAATGATGTTGAGGTTTCTAATATAGTTTTTGTCTACACTGAATAATTTGCGCGAGAGACACTTCCAAAGTGGTAAAATGTGTGTCCCCCCCCCTCTAACTTCTAAAGTAAGAAAATGAAAAATCTAAAAAAAATATATGATGTACATTACCATGTAAACTACCAACGAAAATTAGTTTGAACTCGATCTGATGAGTAGTTTTTTTTTAGTACGTCATAAATACACTATTATTGAAACTTCGATCAAAGTTACAACGAACTACAAGAACTATGTGTACTATGTATATTATGTTACTTGTTGCAACGGAACCCTTCATGGGCGAGTCCAACTCGCACTTGGCCACTTTATTTATATGTTAGAATGACGAGACAAGAACGACAAGTGCCTGGTAGTAACCAACACGCCTACCTATATCAGCTCAGTGACACGCAGCTATTGGAACGTGAAAAACCTAAATCATTAAGTACCTAGCACTGCACTGCGCTCGTCAGCCAGATATATGTATAAGATGTTTTATCTCTCTATGCCCTGTAATGTCACTGGAAACAGTCTCCTTCAAATCGGAACACGACGATTTTTTACATGATACTGCTTGGCGGTAGAATAACTGGGAAAGGTGTGGTACTTCCCCAGGCGGAATAGAGACGGTCGAAAGACATCTACATTATATGCTTTCTACTAATAAATCTCAGAGAATAAATAAAATTTTGAAATGTAATGCCAATATAAGAATATCGGATGTACTGTCCAACTAATATTATACTCGTAAATGTCAAAGTTTGGATGTTTTATGTTATATTTGTTGCTCTGTCACGTCGGAATGTCTGAACAGATCTGGTTCAAATTTGGAATACAATTAGTCAATAGTCTGAAATATCACATATACTACTTTTAATCACAAGACAATAACTGAAAAGGGAACTACTCAGATAAAACGGGGCACTGCTAGAAAAAATATAATTTCATACCATAAAATCTTAGAACCTCACAAAACTTTGCAACTCTGTATTTTTCTTAGACATTTTCATTTCTTGAGTAGAAAATAAAACTATGTAGGTACTTTACATTTACCTTCTACTTTTTCTTCTCGTTTGGAATAAAAGTCTATTTTTTTTCTCTCAAACAAACCGTCAAACTTCATAACTTTCATAATAATCCACTCACTAAAATATTTTAAATATCCGTAAAAAGAGCAAAAAATATCTTAATGGGAAATTCTCTGGATATCTCTTTTGAGTTTATCTTTTGAGGTAAACAAATTCTTTTTAAACTTCAACTTCAGAGCCTTTTCAGGTTTAACTTACCGCTTTAAGTGGACGACACACGGGCGAATTAAACAGCGAACATTTTGTATCAGGTTGCTGTGCTTGTTAGTTGAAGGCAGAATTAATAATATATACTAGCAGCACCCCGCTCTTTTACATGGGCAGTTTCCGTTCCTGTTATTTTCTTATGATACAGAGAAGCCTAATTGCTATTCCAGACTATAAATTAATCTGAGTACCAAATTTTAACCGTTCAGCTGTTACGACAACAGCAACATACATCAAAACTTTTGCATGCAAAGTATTGCTTTAGTAGGATAATAAGTACCTATGCGTATAATTTTTATTTTTAAATAACTTGCGAAAAGGAAGATTCAATTTGGCAATGTGATTATTATTGTACTTTGCTTATTCTAACTATAATAAGTTCGTATTAATAGTTAGGATTATAAAATGTTAGCTTACGAACTACATTAGTATTATTATCGGAATGTGTCCTGATAACTCGAAGGTGTCACAATGGATGTTTTTTGGTTTCAAAGGGTATCACAGATTCACTTATAAAACGAATAAAATATAATTAAATAATTCTGGTAGTGGTAGGACTCTTGGGAGAGTCCGCTATCTATTATTATCTTTATCTTTGCCAGTTATTCTACCGCCAAGCAGTAATGTGCAAACATTACTGTGTTCCGGTTTGAAGGGCAATGTTTCCAGAGAAATTACAGGGCTTAGAGATATAACAACTTTGATCTCTGGGTGACGAGCGCAGTGCAGTGCTAGATAATGATTTGGACTCTTCATGTTCCAATACCTGCTTGTCACTGTGCTGTTATGTGGCATGCATGTTGCTTACCATGAGGCACGTGACCCGCTCGTCTCGTCACTGTGCCTTATTAAAAAAAAACTCAAACTAAATGGGTATGTGTATTGTATATCGTCGAAATTTGTATATACAGGATATTTATATACTTGTTATCTAAATGTAAATCATTTCCGTAAAACGATGTTTTATTGGTGTAGTTGTGGTAACTTCGCACTTGCTCGCAATCTTTCCCGTCCGTGAGTCTCGTTCTTTACCTACCCACGTCTCACTTTGTTAAGTTATCAAGTTGGAGGACTAGATAGGGTCATACTTGGGTTAACAACTCTTGCTTTACCAACTTGCTTTGCTTACTAATTTATTTAAAAGTTTGCTTGTAAAAAGTTTGAATGCGCGTATAATAAAAGGTTAATTCTTGTTTGAACAAGGTATCATTAAGTTAATAGAGTTAACTTTCACAATTTTTTGCTAGTTAACCCTTTTGATTTTATAGAAATTATGTTTTATGCGTAAAAAATATTTTAATAAATTATTATTTCGGTAATTATTATAATTATTTTTTTATTAAGTCAGATGGGAACTTCAGCAAGTGTATAATTATATCTACCTAATAGTTAAACCTATAGACTTCATTTAATAGTGCACTCCGTTGAAATTATATAATACGGTTAACTATTCTATCCCGGCGACGGCGGGGAACAAGCGGCGCGGGCGCCGCGCGGACGATGCGACGTCACGCGAGGTCATAAGGTCTAAAGTCGCGGCAAGGTCGCGGCCACATACGGCCGATCGGGGCTATATATATAGATTTTGTCGATCGAACGGAAATCGATCTAACTAGGTTTCATTTTTAAAAAACGCATATTATGCGCGTTTTTAGACAATGAAAAACTGTCACATTAGGCATTAGAATGCGAAGGTAAATTTAGCCGCGTGGCGCGACAGCATAATAGCTCAGACGGCAAGTCGGGCGGTCATGGCGATCTCGAATTAGTAGCTCCGGGTTCGAATCCAGACGGCTTCTCTTTTTTTTAAGAGAATCTATTACTTGGAGCCTTTTATCTGTAGGTATCTAAGTATATTTAGTATTTAAACCGAGCAAAGCTCGGTCACCCAGGTCAGTCGGTCAGGTACTATTGTTTTAAAATGTCAAATGCCAATTTAGTTTTTCTAAGGGTAGTTGGTCTCATACGGCCTTTGCAAACTGGATATTTAAAACCCAAGTCTTTGTTGTCGGCTATTTCCTAATATGATTACATCATGATAATACAAATTTTTGAATTAATTTTATTATTTTTGGTGAAAACTTTTTCATAAAACACCCCAGTCCCAGAATAACTAATGCTTGCTCTCTTGAAGCCAGATAAAAGAGAAATTTTTTTTGTTTATTAAAAAAAAAAATACATACATAGAAACATACAGACACACAAAAAAAGTCCGCATTTATCACACAAATATTTTTAGCGAAATACATAAATATGACATAACTAAATAGCAAACACTAAAAACTTGTGACGGCATTTATTTTCGACCCGCGTAATTATTTTTTTTAAATTTATTCTTGGCCATGGATACTAATCATTCAGCCGTAAAAGTTTTAAATTAAAATTATTTAGTAGTCTTTATATAGTTAAGTATTTCTTATTTTAGTTTTCACTTCTGCCGTGCGGTTTTAAGCGCACACATTTTTTTTTTTTTTTTTTTTTATTCTAGTGTTAGCGTATATATCTACATAATTTGTATTTACTGATGTAGTCTAGAATGGCACACCCCACTATCAAAAATTTCAAAAACCATTTCCACCCAAAGGTTGCCTGGAAGAAATCGCTTTCAGCGATAAGGCCGCCTGTTGTGGCACTAGCTATTATTGTTTTTCTTTGTCTGTATATCTGTTTTCTTTTGGTGTGTACAATAAAGAGTATCTATCTATCTATCTATCTAAATATTTTTTCCTGGTTGAAATTGATCCGTTTTATCAGCAAAAAAAAAGAATAAGTAGAAATTCAAAACTACGTTTTAACTGCAGTGCTTTTTATTGGATTTTGCCTAAATATATGACCGAAACCAAATTAGTTCAAATACCTAAATAATATTGTGTGAAGACCCTGCGGCAATTTTCGGGGCAGCTCTGATTGGTCAAAACTTGTCGAGATGTTGCCGGTAACTTTCGTTTAGTTTTAGCGATTCAAATTAAATGGAATTCGCTTAAATCTTAAGAATTAAAGAAGTTTTAACACAATTGTTACAAAACTATTGGAATAATTCTGGATGTTTTGTATTTTAATTGAGTTTTTGTTTGGAGCCTTGAATAATACATTTCTAGTCTTAGTTTTGGAGATTAGGTATTTCTTTGACCTTATTTTATTAACTTTTTTTTACATGATCGACATTACGGTTTTGTATCAAATACTTTTCGGAGAGTGCAGCTGATGGGTTGAGCTAATATACCGCCTTACTCCTTATTCTATCGGAATGCTCGTTGTTCAGAAAAGCGACAAAATTTCATAGTTGAAATTCAAATTCGAACTCGAGCTGAGAAAAGCGACATCGTTTCATGATTGATGATCCAAATTTCTGTTCTGAACTGTTCAAACATCCAAAAATCACATTCCAATAATGTATAATGTATATACGATTTAGTATTCATAGATTTTTGATGTTTTTTGCTCGATCACGTCGGAACGACAGAAAGGTTCTGGTTGAAATTTGAAACACAGTTAAATTACAGCCTGTAATAGCACATAAGCTACTTTTCATCGCGTGAAAATATCAGGCACTACGGCGTATAAACTACATACGCGGCGCGCATATAATTTAAATCATTGTCGCTAACAAACGTACCCCCGACGTCTCATCACTCAAATTTCATTAAAAAAACCCTCATAAAATTATCCAAATTTTTACCTTACCTCATCGATATTGCTGTACTAAACTTTTTACAACATAATCTCATCTGATAAATTGTCTCCATAACTAAATCCGTGCTCACACTTACCTTTTAAGATAAAATTTGAATTTTAAATTCGCGCCAACCCGTCTTATATAAAAAAAAATTTAATTCCCTAAATTCTTAATCGGTCGTCTCGCAAAATCTTTGGATCTATACCATAGTATAAAAAATATAGAAGGGTAAGTACTAGTATCTGTACACTGATTAAATTATTGAATATTTTTTATGACATTGTCCAATTTTTTTTGACGTGACAACGTCTTATAATTGACGCAAAACATGACGTCAACGTTACCGCCGTTACCTCGCCGCCGGCGTTACCTCGCTCTAAGGCGTAGTTGAAGTTGTCACGTTCAACTAACGTCAGTAACCCGACTTTACAGACAACCATTTTTTACTTATTCCATTTTACAATATTTATTCTAATCCGTATAATTATTCTTATACAATTTATTATGAATGAGTTGTAAATGTATATTTATCAAAAAAAAAACTTTGACCTAGAACTGCTTTTCTTAAATAAAATGGCAATAGTTTGTCAGTAAAGAATTATTTGTAATCCTACTAATATTATAAATGTCAATGTTTTTGTCAATTAGCTACAGTATTTACGAGTCGTATTCATCAGTATTCAAATTTAGTACGGGATTCATCCCTATGCAAATACTAAATACTCTGGATGACGAGCACAGTGCAGTGCTAGAGGTAATGATTTGGACTTTTCATGTTCCAATAGCTGGGTGACGTTGTGCTGTTATGGTAAGCAACACGCTTACCATCAGGCACACGTACTGCTCGTCCCGTCACTGTATGTGTATTATAAAAAAGAACCAGGTTTTACTGTTCGTCTACACTGTGACTCTTATCGATCGGCGGGTACCAGATTGGCAATTATAAAAAAATGTCCCAAGAATGTCTTCTTATCACGACAGGGTTTCATCGAAACTTGTGTTGGGGGAAAGATACATTTGTTGCCCCTGACGTATGCAAAAGTGTTTTAAGTTTGACGTATTTTGTCTCTTCGTATTGTTATTATTTTGTCTGTGGCATCCAAAGAGTTTACATATACTAGATCTATGTGAGGTGTATCTCTTCAACGGTTTTTTTTATACACAAGCCAATGTTATTTTACAAAGATATTATTTAATTTGAGATATTATTATTTTTCCGGGATAAAATGTAGCCGGTGTGTTATTCCAGACCATTATCTATGTATCACATTTATTTTATTTAAGTAGGTCTGTATATTATCAATGTATATATTAGTTTATTTTAGGTTAAAAGTAGGTATTCTAAGTATTAGCATGTATGATTATTGATATGTATGTTTATGTGATACCTTTAGTCACACTGTACCCTAACCCCGTCTATTTCCTTTTCATGTTTCTCTCCATCCTTCGGTTGCCTGGAAGAGATCGCTTTTAGCGATAATGTCGCCACTTGATTCACTTGTTCTAGACTACTAGACTTTTCTCTTTGTTTTGTAAGTTTTATAAATATATACAATACAATACAATATACAATACAATATACAATACAATATACAATACAATATACAATACAATATACAATACAATATACAATACAATATACAATACAATATACAATACAATATACAATACAATATACAATACAATATACAATACAATATACAATACAATATACAATAAAGCGTTTCTATCTATCTATGTACCAAATTTCATCCTTTTGTAGTTTTACGTTTTTTTTTTTAATAAAGAGTGACGAGACGAGCATGACATGTACCTGATGGTAAGCAACATGCCTGCCACATAACAGCACAGTGACACGTAGCTATTGGATCATGAAGAGTCCAAATCATTACCTAGCTCTGCACTGCGCTCGTCACCCAGAGATCCATGTTGTTATATCTCTAAGCCCTGTAATTTCTCTGGAAACATTGCCCTTCAAACCGGAACACACTAATGTTTGCACATTACTGCTTGGCGGTAGAATAACTGGCAAAGGTGTGGTACTTCCCCAGGCGTACCTACGTAGGCGTAGACTCTTAGCAGAATCCTACCACTACAAATAATAGTTTATAATATTATTAGTAGAACTAGTAGCATCCCTCGGTTTCACCCGTAGCTATACACAATGTGAATAAAGGTCTTCAGTCTCATAGTATGATAGTCGTAAGATTTGCTCAGATTTTTATCTTAAAAGTGGTTTTAACACCTAATTTTAAATTAAGCCTATTTTCGTACCTTAATGTATTTCATTTGTTAGAAAAAAAATGTCTGAGAACCTTTGGAACGAAGTTTTAGATAAATATTACACATTTACGCTGACTTTTAAATTTCGTTTGCTGTACGTAATGAACTGACTTGTAAACCTAATTTTGAATAGCTTTTTAACACACTGTTTTTCTAAAAGTATCCAGCTAATAAAAGACATTCTCAAATAATTTTCGTCTATTTTTGCTAATGTTTTTTTGACGTGACAACATCTTATAATTCGATGAAGCCGGCTGCACGCCCGCAAAACATGACGTCATGTGCCGTTAACGCCGTTACCTCGCCGCCGGCGTTACCACGCTCTAAGGCGTAGTTGAAGTTGTCACGTTCAACTAACGTCAGTAACCCGACTTTACAGACAACCATTTTTTTAACTCTAATCTCGCGGCTAATCCGCATCTGACAATTGCCCTGATGGTAAGTGGCGGTGTAGTCAAAGATGGTGTACGTACTGAACTAGGAAATATCCATTCTCTCTGACTTGGAAAAGTTTTTGATTGTATATCTCAGGTAACAATGTAGCCAACAACTTATTCCACTCCAAGGCTTATGAGTGACGAAAATGGACCAAACAAAACAAAACAAAAACGCGGTATAATTTTTTAGAAGATCTAGCCTAGCGTAGCCTATCCTAGAATGTCGAAATCATTGCCTAGCATTGCTGTAGTAAAGGTACAAGTTCGCGCCGCGACCGCGACCGGAGACCGCGACCGGAGACCGCGACAGGCACTTGACACTATGGAATTGTATGGGTGCCAGTTCGCGCCGAGACCGCGACAGGAGACCGAGACAGGTCGCGGTCGCGGTCTCGGCGCGAACTGACGCCCATACAATTCCATAGTGTCAAGTGCCTGTCGCGGTCTCCGGTCGCGGTCTCCGGTCGCGGTCTCGCGTCACGGTCTCAGCGCGAACTTGTACCTTTATAAGACGCATGAACGCGAAAGGCTCTTGAGACAGGCCGGTTTTCTCACGATGTTTTCATTCTCTAACTTCAATGTTGTACGTCTGCTGATGGTATAATACACACAGAAGAAGGCGGGATTCGATACCACGACCTTAAGATTGCAAATTGCACGTATAGCCGCTGGGGTATAATGGCTTCAAATCGCTATTAATTCCTGTAAATTCTTTAAATGCCCATTTTCTTTTTTTTTCGTAGTTATTTCTTGTAGTAGTCCAATTTCCATATAAAACCAGTAGTTACATTACGGCGGCAGGATCGCAGATAGCGCGAAGTTCTGCGCAAAACTTGAGGGTGTAAACTCACTACGACATTTCGCGACAAGACACTTTGCGATTTAAAATATAATACAAAAAATGTTAAACTGATGAGACGACGATGGCAAAGCGAAAAGAAGGAAGAATTACTGTTTGTTTTAAAAAGCCGGATTGGTAATGGTTTCATTACAAGTCATAAATACTGTTAAATATTACCACAGTGTTGCCAGCTATTCGACAATATGCCAAACATAAAACGAAATGTGCAAACATTATTATCTGCGTTCCGATTTGAAAGGCAATGATTTCATAAAAATTTGCAAATAAACTGATAAATCATCAAAATACGTGTAGTGTTAAAGAATACTACATGTATCTTTTTTTTATGAGTAAGTCTTTATTCGCCATCTGGTCAATGCTAAGTGACTGTGAAGAAGTGCTTTCAATGGAGCTGACTTCGAAAACAAATCATTTTACAAGAATGGTATAATTTTTCAATGTCACTCCTTATTACAAAAATGAAATCATACCTCCATTTTAATTTAACTAAAATAGGTTTACACTTACCGGCATCTCGCTTGATGTAAAGCGATGGTACGTGTTTACCTAGAAGAAACCGATTCACTCCATTATTATTAAGAGCCCATTGCGTCCTAATGTTGAGAAAGGGCCTTCCTAACCTTTTTCCATTTTTGTTTTTTGAAGTGAAAACTTCTTTTGGCGCGCAAAGACAGATTTTTCGTGGGCTGTAAATTGGATTCTAGCGTCACGCTCGGGTATGATAAGAAATTTTCGGGTAAACTCGGGACCATGGTCATTGGCCATCTAGAAATGCGTCAGCCAATGGGAAATGCCAAAAGGGCGTGGCCTGCCTATCATGGCATGATCATCTAGAAATGCGCCAACCAATGGGAAATGCTGACGCATTTCTAGGTGGTCATGCCCAGATGCCCAGGCCACACCCTCACCAGGGTTACACCCGTGTAGTTTCCAAAGTGAGCTATCAAATTCTGAGTTATAAGTTTTCACTTCTTTCGGCAGTTCCTATGACTGCCATTTTTTTATATTGAGTCAAAATATCCGAGTTTTTAAGACATTTGTCGAGGTCGTCCCGCCATCGCCTGTCATACCTTACTACTGTCGCATAATGTCGCTTATTGCACCCTAATGGGGTCTCACCACGTAGGATCGTTTCAAATCCTCCTGAACATAAACAGCGCGATACAGGCTGGATAAAGCGAGCGGACGGAAAAATACCTGCTTTTCTGCGGAGTGGAGCGACCATGGTGCATAAGCGGTAGCGAGTAGATAACTTATTTTTTAGATAACATGTAAACGATAAAGAGCCATCAAGTCTGAAAACGAAAAAAATGTGACTGCATAATTATGTATCCTACTTTTAATTTGATTATCGTTATAATTCATAACTTTCTCAATCCCACTGCTGGTAGAATCCTCTCTTACTTTTAATATCTAAACAAATATTGGTGGAAATTTCAGACACACCATCTGACCCCAAACTAAGCAAAGCTTGTACTATGGAAACAAGATAGCTGATAGAATACTTACGTAGGTTTAAATACATACTTATTATACGAGTGCATAGAAACACCCAGCCATAAAACGAATATGCACATACTTATATTCATCACACCAATATTTGCACTGAGTGGGATCGAACCCGCACTCTCGGCATGCGGGTAAACACGCTTCATGAGAGATATCGAATAATAACAAAGCCAAGACCATGTTAGTTTTGTTACACCTGTGTTCCGGTTTGAAGGGAAATGTTTTTAGTGAAATTACAGAGCATCTGAACCTCTTATATCTCTGGGAGCCCACCCGGAGTCAAAAAGTGCATATTTCTTAGGTGTACCGTCTCCTTTTCTCAATGTGTGCCTTTAAACATTATGCTAAGTTATGTTTATGCTATATATTATATGATTATGTGTTTAAACATTATGGTAAGTTATCGTTATGCTGTATATGGTTATGCTAGTAAACATTATGCGAAAACAGTTATGCGTTTAGTTGTTATGACAAATTATTATTACATTAAAAACGTTATGCCTTCTTTAATTAGTACACAAATTGTTATGCTACCTCATATGGACCCGAAAACCAAGCAGTAATGTGCATAACTGTATTTCAGTTTGAAAGACAATGTTTACGATTAATTATATGGCATAGGCAATATCTCTGGGTGACGAGCGCGGTGCAGTGCTAGGTAATAATTTGAACTTTTCATGTTCCAATAGCTACGTGTCACTGTGCTGATGTGTGGCAGGCCTGTTTTTTTAAATAAAGAGTGACGAGACGAGCAGGTCATGTGCCTGATGGTAACCAAGATGCCTGCTACATAACACCACAGTAACACGCAGCTATTGGAACATGAAGAGTCCAAATCATTACCTAGCACTGCCCTGCGCTCGTCACCCAGAGATCTAAGATGTTATATCTCTAAGCCCTGTAATTTCTCTGGAAACATTGCCCTTCAAACCGGAACACAGTAATGTTTGCACATTACTGCTTGGCAGTAGAATAATTGGCAATGGTGTGGTACTTCCCCAGGCGGACTCTGCCAAGAGTCCTACCACTACAGCCTGTTGCTTTTCATGAGGCGCAGCATGTCCTGCTCGTCACTGTATAGGTACTTACTATATTTAAAAAACTTTTTAGTTTTTTTTACTAATATAACTTTACTCCACCATCTCGCCTGGTGTTAAGCGATAATATGATGATCGTTTGGAAAATATATGTATATGTCCGCGATCTTCAGTCAACACGTCCTAGACCTTATCTCTCTTTACATAAGTGTCGCGAAAAGTCTCCAAGTTTTGGTGTAATTCTTATAGTTGTTAGCATTCATGTTTGTAACCGCCTTTATTCTCGACTGGAGATAAAACTTACAGGCGGGAATTATTTGTTTGCGCATACCTTTAGGCTATACGACTGGAAGCATCCAATACAAGTCAAATATATTTAAATACCAGCAGCGGTTAGTGGTTTTACTTGCATAGTTATCGTTCCTGTTACTTTGCCACGATAAAAAATAACCTATGTGTAGACTATAAATAAACTGTGTTCCAAGTTTGAACCCATAAGGCTTTTCGATGTGATTGAGCAACAAACATCCTAACTTTTACATCCTACAAATGTTATAAATGCGAAAGATTAAATGTTTGGACGTCGGAACGTTTGAACGGATCAGATTGAAATTTGGAAAACAGACTATAGTCGAGAGCACATAGGCTACTTTTTAACACGTAAAACTGTAAGCTAATTTTGTAGTGGTAGGACTCTTAGCAGAGTCCGCCTGGGGAAGTACCACACCTTTGCCAATTATTCTACCGCCAAGCAGTAATGTGCAAACATTACTGTGTTCCGGTTTGAAGGGCAATGTTTCCAGAGAAATTACAGGGCTTAGAGATATAACAACTTAGATCTCTGGGTGACGAGCACAGTGCAGTGCTAGGTAATGATTTGGGCTCTCCATGTTCCGATAGCTGCGTGTCACTGTGCTGTTATGTGGCAGGCATGTTGCTTACCATCAGGCACATGTCCTGCTCGTCTCGTCACTCCTTATTTAAAAAAAAAAAAAAAAAAAAGCTGTAATAGCACCGTATAAAGAAATACTACCAGTAGTTCATCGCCTTTGATTTTGGAAAAACGCCGATAATGTCTAGACACGGGTAGAGTTGTCGCTAACACCAAATACACCAAAATTAAATTAAAACATACTTCCGTATGGACGTCAGCCCTGAGCCACAGAATAAATATTAGTACAGAAGCCACACTTACCAAAAACAATTATATAAATAGCGACTCTTGCTGGGACACAACAAAGTTCAATTCAGCTCGCAATACCTGTCGCGATTTTCAAATAAACATTTGCGCTCTTTCTAACGCGTAACTCTGTCCCTGTCTAGCGCGGAGGGTTGTCGACAAATCTAATAACAATATGCGCGGGAAACGTTTTGCGCGAGCGCTCAGCCGTGCGTCCGACAACCGACTGTCATTTGTTTCCTGGAAGGAACGGTCTAGCGGTAGGCTAAAACCGCGCGACCTTGAGCGAGTGAGGGTGCACTGCCTAAGCCGCGCTCCTGCAATACTAACATTGTAATGTAGGCAATGCAGGTGCGCGCTTCCCGCGTCTCACCCCGCACGCCCCGCACTATTGCCCCGTCTAGACGGCTTCGTCGAACGACTGTATGATTTACGGCTGTGGTATTAGTAAGGTTGTGTAGGTTGTTGTTGTGTTTTTATGTGACATCGTCATCTCAACGGTAGAAAATTTCTTAAACTGTATATCTACGCAATCAACCTCAAACTTGACATTTGCATACTTCTTATATACCACCCCTCGCGGCTATAATGACGAGTTTTTTCATGATACCTCTTTGTTTCAGGTAAGCATGGACCCCTTGTTCACATTGCCAGAGAAGATTGTACTCTGATGCTGAGTGGGGTAAGTCTGTTTTTCACTGTCAGAGAAGATTGTACTCTTCTTCTACGGTGTCTCTGATAATGATACAAATCATTATCAGAGAATATTGTACTCTTATGTCAAGTACGGTAAGTCTGTTTCTCATTGTCACAGAATATTGTACTCTTCTTTTGTGGACGGTGAGTATGTATATCATTCTCAAAGGAGATTGTACTCTAATGCTAAGTGCGGTAAGTCTGTATTTTGGTTTCTACAAAATAATTATGATTTTCGTAATGTTATGTTGAGTACCTACGATTAAACTATTTTAACACGGTTTTCGTGTATGTCTATGCGTAATCTATGTATTTCTGTATTAGTCCCAACTGTGGGAACAAAAAGTGGGCTTTTTGTTTTAGTAGTGGTAGGGCTCTTCGCAGAGTTTGCCAGAAGTACCACACTTTTGCGTTTTAATCTACCACCAAGCAGTAATGTGCAACTGTATTTCAGTTTGAAAGACAATGTTTCCAGATAAATTATAAGGCATAGGCAATATGTCTGGGTGACGAGCCCAGCGCAGTGGTAGGTAATTGTTTGGGCTCTTCATGTTCCAATAGCTGCGTGTCATTGTGCTGTTATGGGCAGGCATGTTGTTTACCATCAGACACATGTCCTGCTCGACCTGTTCCTTTAAAGTATTTAAAAAAAACCTTATGTCAAAATATGAAAGAGCTATGTGAAAGAAACTCTTCCTTTATAACTCTAACGGAATATTTCATAAAATAAACTGATAAATAAACTCCAGTCACTCTATTATAACTCTTACCTTCCATAGATCAAAGCCCATTTTCGTTCAGAGGTGAACTCAAAATTTAATTATAAAAATACAATAAAGAAAAATAAGGAAAATAGCGCGCATAATTTTGGCGGGACTTAACATTATGCTAAGTATATTATTTGGAAGGAAAAACTCGGGTAAATACTGGTTTGCAATATAGATTTATTATATTGCAAGGATAACGAGGATAGATTGTGTTATTATCTGGTTACCTGTGCAATAATTCGAAGAAAAATAAATAAATAAATATTGGTGGACAACTCACACACAACACCATCTGACCCCAAACTAAGCAAAGCTTGTGTGATGGCGGCCAGATAGCTGATATAATACTTATATAGTTTTAAATACATACTTATTATACATAGAAACACCCAGACACAGTGCAAACATTTGAATTCATCACACAAAAAAGATAATAATTATTACACATCTCTAAAATTATTTCTAATATGTGTTTCCAGTGTTTAATAAGTGTTTCCTACACTTGAATAAATACTGCTTTGCAATTGATTTATTATTTTGTAGGAACAACTAGAGTCATAGCTCATTATTTATCCATGCGATAATTCATAGAAAGAGTTGACAATTACATATCTCAAATTTATTTCATAACTACATACATATGTTATTTTACTTCTGTAGAGGAATAGAAGAATTCGCAACTTGAAATATTTTAAACTTTAATTATTTGAGAACATGTTTTTTAATTATTATGATTTAAAAAGCACTTCTTGAAGATTATCGTAATTCACAAATATCACAGTTTCATACTCTCACTTAGGGGTTAATTGTATTATTAAAAGTCACAACAATTCCATATTAAACTCCTTACTTGTTAAATTTAAAGTATAATTTATGGCCACACGATACTCTCAATCCAATCAATATATCTAGAAACTCTGGTATACACTCCAGCAGTCATCTTCCTGCCACAATCCCTCCCAAACGAAGTAACACCCACAACTTTGTGAAGAGGAAACGTATTGACACAGTCCACTCTATCTACCATATACTGCAGGGGTCCTCCTGAATCTCCCTGACATGTGTCCCTACCTCCGTGGTCGTAGTCGCCTGCACATATCTGCGTATCAGTAATCCCTTGAGCTATAATTTTCTTCCTAATCAATGACGTCATAGATTTGTTACACACAGTACTTGCTATTTGATCCACTTCGACATTCATCAACGTCTGACTACCTGTCGTTGCTCCTGTTTGCGTCACCCCAAACCCTATAGCCGTTAGATTCACCTTCCCAATATCATCTTCCAAATTGAGGCACGCTATTCTAATGTCTCGTGACAGAATGAAAGGCGTATCAGCTTTCATTAGTGCGATATCGTTGTATTTAGAGGGTGGTTTGAATTCTGGGTGTATTATTACTTGAGTGACATTCCTTTCTTGAGCCATTTCGTCTACTTCGTCAAATTCAAACGTAGCTGTGCCGATTCTTAGAACACTAGCGGGTCCTGTTGAAGGGTCTTCTTTGCAGTGTGCTGCTGTCATCACCCACGTTTCGCTTACTAATGTTCCTCCGCATTTCCAAACTGGATTGTCTTGATTGTTTGCGCGAAATCCGATCAAAACCATATGAGGATACAGCAGAAAATCAATCGGTACGCGGATTCTTGATTTTGGGTACAGAATGTTGTGGCATTCCAGCATAGACTGGCCGTAGCTCTTGCACGCTTGAAATGCTTTCTCACCAGTTGACTTCACCGATATTACTTGGACTATTGCAATAATTACAATGCTTGGAAGCATGTTTTCATTATAGCATGGTTAGTGCTCAGTCTCCAAGGATTCTGATAAGAATGATTTGTTACGCCGGCTTTGAGAGTTATAAGTAGCAATCTAGCCGTGCAGTGGAGCGAATGAGACCTACCTAATAACCTAGAGAAAATGCTATGGTCAATTGGATTCCGTGAAAATTGTGTTATTTGAAAATTCTCTGAATATTCACTGGAAAAAGAAGATATTTATGTTAACAAGATCAAAAAACCTGAAATGATAGATGAATGATAATTTATAACTCTTTGATTGCGATGTATAATGTCAGTTATTATCGATATGCCTATCTATACTATCTATACTAATATTATAAAGCTGAAGAGTTTGTTTGTATGTTTGTTTGTTTGAACGCAAGGATCTCGGGAACTACTGGTCCGAATTAAAAGATTCTTTCTCTGTTGAATAGTCCATTTATCGAAGAAGGCTATAGGCTATTTAACATTACGCTACTATCAACAGGAGCCGAGCAGGAATGAAAAATGTAACAAAAACGGGAAAAAATATTGCTTTTTGAGAGCTTTCGTTGCGTGACAGTATATGTCATATTTTAAAGGTTGCGTCATTAGGACCTAAAGTAACCGAATTTGTTCAAAACTTGAATTGGTACGATCGATTTTTGATAGATGGCGTAGCAACGCGCGCGCGTTCAGCTAGTGTATTATATAAAGACACTAGCTGACCCCGCAAACGTTGTTTTGCCTTAGTGAGCAGCCCTTGTCACTTAGGGGTATGAAAAATAGCTAGTAGCCGATTCTCATACCTACAGAATATGCATATAACATTTGGTTAAAATCAGTAAAGCCGTTTCGGAGGAGTAAGGAAACAAACACTGTGACACGAGAATTTTATATATAAGACGAGAATTTTATATATAAGACTAGCTGACCCGGTGAACTTCGTACCACCATGTATTTTTCGTCTACATTTTCTAGACTTTCTGCTTTACAAATCTTGTCCCGACAATAACAAACAAACAATTATCCTATTTGGTGCAGTCATTCAAAAGTTATGAGCGTACAAACATTTCGAAGATCCATTTTTCTGGTTCTGTAAAACGTACTAACTGGACCTTTATGGGTTTGTCATGTCTGTCTGTCTGTCCATCCGTATGTCACAACCATTTTTTTTCGAAACTATAAGAACTATACTGTTGAAACTTGATTCAGTTAATAACATTTTACTTCAACGTATATAAGCAATTAAAAGCAAGTAATCCCTTTATGCAGAATACAGAAGACCGCACCTTGTGGCGTTCATTTGGAGAGGCCTACGTCCAACAGTGGACGAATATTAAATAGGCTGATAATGATGATGAATCCCTTTATTGTTAATCAAGTTATTACCAAAAATCAGTTTTATTCTCATTGTAGTGCTTTGTGATATACGATGTTTTTTGTTTGATTACCTGGCACATGGACAAACAAATCTGATGGTTTTCGAACACGGGAGGGAATATGCAACATACAATTGACCATGTCAGAATCATGGATTTTCTAGATTAATACCACAAACACTATAACACGCTCAGCGCCTTGTGTATCGTTTAGGATACACAATGTCATAAGAAGTGTGTATAGTTTATGATACACACTCCCCATTTCAATTAAAGCAGTATGTATCCAAAATGCGCACGCTTTCTTCACATTTTCTCATTGGTTTTGGGTTGGGAATCGGACAATCAATTAAGGAGATATTAAGAGAAAAATAAAAATCACCTTGAAATAATTTTATTCAAAAAAAGAAAGTTACTTAGAAACTAAATAATCAATTTAATAAGTTCAAAATAAATCAGTGAATATTATTAAAACATTTCTGACACAGAAAACTTTCACATACAGAGCATTTTGTAGTTGTTTGAGCTGCTCTGAAAGTCTTGCCACCAATAACTTTCCTGTCATACTTTTTATAGCACCTCTGCACAACTCTTCAGCGTACAATTTTCTCTCCAACTTTGTTACTTTTGAGATAATGTTTTCTATTAGACGGTCTTCTTGTCATAATAGGGGCTGATGGTACTACATCTCTGGCTAACTGAACAGATCGTTTTAGTAAAACTACAATTATTTGTTCCCTGAATTGAGTGATAGTAAGTTTCTTGAGATAATCTTTGGTTGAATAATAAATGTGCATTCATGAGAGAAACACAGAGAAATAATATTACGAAAAGTGTTTCTTTATTGATACACATGACCTGGGGAATAGTTTATCTATGTACCTTAAAGTATTTCCCAGGCCACGTGTATCAAAAAATATACACACCGGTAAAAAATGGGATGACGGGGGAGGGGGTGTGATTATTTTGTATACTATTTTAACACCTTACAACTCACAATACTAAAAAAACAAAAATTAAATAATGTCAAAATTTGGTAGTATTTCCATATAGGGCTTGGCGCTGAGCGTGTTAAGGTTGCCCTGGGACTTGTTTATGATCATAGCAAAAGCAAGCCGCACTGGAAACTGTAGTCGTTTAAACTCAAATGGTGCATCAGTCGGAATCATTGTGTTGCGTGGTATCAAAACGTCTTCTCCTTTATACTTTCCTTTCAGTATAGTTGCTTCTATCACGTTGTTCAGTATTTTTTATAGCTAACCGTGTGCCGTTGCAAAGACGCGATTCGTTCATATTTCACAACATTTTAACTACCGATCCAACTTAAAGATTATGTATGAGGTGGCAATCCTGGATAATCCAGCGAGTTCAAAAATTCCGGTGGATAGGTAGTTGTTGACGACATCATCTTGAATCCAATCAACTGAATTATAAATCCTCAGTTTGCCTGTAATTTGTTCTTGAATTTTGAAATTTAATTCATTTGTATCTATTTCATTTACATAATAGGTATTAATATTTATTTATCATGTGGCTGTCTTGTCCCAATATTGGGCAACGGCTTCCATACCCTCCTTCCACTTTTCCCTTGCTATGGCTAATACAGTCCAGTCTCTCCGATATTTGTGGAGGTTGTCTTGCCATCGTTTCTTTGGTCTGCCGCGTCGTCGTTTGCAATCTGGCTTCCTCCACGTGGTAATTTTGGCCCAATAATCATCCGACATGCAGTAAACATGTCCAGCCCGATCCCACTTTCAAATTGGCTGCTTTTTGAGTCACATCGGCTATTCCGGTTATGGAACGCAGTATGGTGTTTCGTATTCTGTCCGTTAGTTTTACTCCAAAAATATTGCACTCCACAGCACAAACATGTGTATTCAAATCATTTTGCACAGATATGGATATTAAATCAGGAATTCAAAATAATAAAACACTTTTTTTTAAATTAATGGCTCTATGTGGATTAGTCAATAAACACTTTTGGTAACGCGGCTTGTGTTTGACTGACACTTGATTGATATAATGACGTGAAAACTGACGCATTTTATATCGCGTGCCGAAACTAAATCAAAGTAAATAATATTGTGAAGCCGACCAAATTGAAAATGTACCAATGAGTCTTACGTTTTGTGATTATTCAATTTAATTTGGTTCGCGATATTATCGATTTTGTTGAGTTTCTTCTGAGTGGGTTTCGAAACGTGACATTAGATCCTCCTATTCTCCAACTGTTTTGATAGACATGATGGAATTTGAACTTTGTGCAACGGGAATAAAATGCAAATTGACTCCTTGACGTTAGGAACACACATATATTGCTTAGACGTAAGCGATTGCTTGTTTTTTAATATGAACTTTATTTCGTAGCAATAAAGCTCAAATTGTCTTAACATTTTAGTTAGAAAACGTTTGTATGGGAAAGCACTTCATTTAATTTGAACTTTATTTAATAGCAATAAAGCTCAAATTGCCTTAACATTTTAGTTAGAAAACGTTTGTATGGGAAAAAGAAAAGCGCTGTTTTTAGAGTTTTCCCGGCAATTATTCGATTTTTTTCTCGCCGTAAAAACCATCCTTGGACTTCAACGAACATTTAAAACAAAGAATTTTTCAAATTGGTCCAGCCGTTGTTGAGTGAGGCGCTTACCAACACATTTTGCGATTCATTTGAATATTATAGATTTTAGATCTGCCATAAGCTCCGGGAAATTTTAATCGAAATAGAGTGAAAAACATTTACAAATAAAAGCAGCCAAGTATTTATGACGTATTAAAAAAAACTACTTATCAGATAGAGTTTTTGAAACCAATTTTCGTTGGTAGTTTGCATGTACATTATATATTTTGTTTAGTTTTATCATTCTCTTATTTTAGAAGTTAGAGGGGGGGGGGGACATATTTTACCACTTTGGAAGTGTTTGTCGCGTAAATTATTCAGTGTAGACAAAAAACATTTTAGAAACCTCAACATCATTTTTAAAGACCTATCGATAGACAACCCACACGTGTAGGATTGATGAAAAAAAAAATTTTGAGTTTCAGTTCTAAGTATAGGGGGGTGCCCTTTAATTTTTTTATTTTTGTACAAATCTTAATGCGGTTCACAGAATACATCTACTTACCAAGTTTTAACAGTGTAGTTCTCATAGTTTCGGCAAAAAGTGGCTGTGACATACGTACGGACAGACAGACACGACGAATCCGACGAAAAGGGTTCCGTTTTTACGTTTTACGGAACCCTAAAAAGACTATAATTGATGAGTTATCGTGCGGGATGAAAAATGATTAAATTACTAAAATGGCTATTAAAAAATAGGGGTTGGTGATAAAAGGGTGAAAATTTAGGGTTGTATGTATTTTTAACGCCACATTATAAAAAATTAAAAACAAAAAAAATTGTTCAAAAATTAAAAAAAAAAATGTTTGGGGTGAACAACCCTTGTCACCTAGGGGTATGAAAAATAGCTAGTAGCCGATTCTCATACCTACTGAATATACATATAAAATTTGGTTAAAATCAGTAAAGCCGTTTCGGAGGAGTAAGGAAACAAACACTGTGACACGAGAATTTTATATATAAGATAAGACACAAAGCGAAGATATGTATTATTATTTCTTGTGACTTTGAAAGGACTGAGAAAAGTAGATTAGAATATTTATAAAATCTACACACTCATTACAAAATATATCAGAATATTCAAAAAACTTGAAAATCAAAATAATCAAGATTTCAGTTTCGTTAAATTATTAGATACGTATAATTTGATTTAAAACAGCAAATACCAAAATAAGTAGAAAGCTGAAAATAAACAAATTATTTGCGGAAATCACTCCTAAAACAATGTTAAAGGCCGGGTCACACAAAGGCGATCCGGTAGCGATAGCGATCCGATAGCGATAGCGATCCGATACCGAGTATGAGATCGCGCCCGCTTGCTGTGTGTCAGGTTGCATACAAATTCGAACATTACAAAAAATATCGTCTCGCTATCGGATCGCTATCGCTATCGGATCGCCTCTGTATGACCCGGCTCTTAATGTTACTATCCCATTAGTAGGAAAGCTTGTACTTAGTATTGATTGTTGTGGTGTGTGGGATTCCGTCTTGCACTTGACTGATATAAGTCAACTTGTCAAGGAAACAATTTTGTCTTTTCCGCCCAAGATTACATAAAAATCCAGGTCATTCTCACACCAATGAATATAAACCAAGCTGCATATAAATGAAACTGAATTCGTAATTTCGCTGCAAAATGCAGTAGTTACTTTTCCCCAAGATATTCTTAAGTACGAAATACTATTAAATCTAAAAACAGTAGAGAGTATTAAGCGCGCATTTCTGAAGAGAAGTTCTGGAACTTAAACCGATTTTGTTTGCTTGCCGTCAGCCATTCTACCTGGCCATTCTCTTGGCGATAGTGAACATCATTCTTTGACATCAAGGATAAAATATTTTTGAACTTTTTGACGTGATAACGTCTTATAATTCGATGAAGCTGGCTGCACGCCCACAAAACATGACGTCATGTACCGTTACCGCGTTACCGTCGGTCGTTACCTCGCCGCATGTTTGTTACAGTTGTGTTAATTATTTCGACCAGTAGTTCATGCGGGGATGTAGCTCAGTGGTAGAGCATTCGCTTTGCATGTGAAATGCCCCGGGTTCGATCCCCGGCATCTAAAAGCTTTTTTGCATTGTTTTGATTGAAAATGACTAAATTCTACTGATTACTTTTTACATACAAATCTATTAAACAAATGAAATTAAAATTTTCTTTTGAAAAATGCTACCATTCCATCAGTATTTTCTTAAGACGTTGTCACGTTCTATCGTCAGTAAACCGACTTTACAGACAAACATTTTTTTTTATTAACCGCCTAGCGGGCCGTCCCGGCTTCGCCCGTGGTACTTATATAGCCTATATCACTCAGGAATCAGAATATCAAACGGTGAAAGATTTTTTTTAATCGGTCCGGTTTCCGAGATAACGCGTTCAAGCAAAGAAACTCTTCAGGTTTATAATATTAATATAGATGAACGCCGCTTGTACGTAGGAAAAAGTGTCACGTTCCGGCCGAGCCGAGCGCGCAAGCGAGAGCGTTAAAAGCGATGACGAGGCACAATCTGCCTAAGCGTTTGGCATGTGACGTTGTTACGCATATATGTATAATTACGTAAAATAATCATCCGCAAACCGACTCTTTTAAATCGAATCGAGGCGCCATGCCATCGAGACTTATGAAACGTACGGTCAATAACAACAATCAACATTAATGATTGGTTAATTATGAAATATGTAGGCCATTAATCGATAAAAACAATCCTATATCTCGAGTTGGACCAAATTACACAAATTCTATCTGTCGTGAATTTCAGTTGACTTGGTGAAGAGTTCACTGGGAACTAACATCATGAATCTGGATTTTTAAAGATTAACTAATAAGAATATGCAACTAATATGCAACCCTCGGAAGAGGTTACATATTTGAGCCCTTTGGGGTTGAGACATTGGGTCCGTGGGGGCCGGGAGCTCACCTCATCTTCAAAAAGCCTTTCCGAACGCTTGGTCGATGCGACGCGTGACCAAAATGCTGGCGTTTATTTGGCCCAACGCATAAGCATTGCCATTCAGCGTGGTAATGCCGCCAGCATGCTGGGTACGCTTCCGATTGGTAGTGGGCTTGAACATCTTGATTATCTGTAGACCTTCATTGGTCTATGGATAGTTCAGGTGTGCTTAGTGTAAGTAGTTGTTAGGTATGTAGCGTAGTGTAGTTCTCATTGTATTTTAGTTTTGTTAATAAAGGCTCTGCCTCATTAAAAAAACTAATAAGTATACCTTTTTATATTTGTATACAGATGACAATGCCTCTTTACAGCCAAAGTAAATATATGAATCCACTGTCTTTGTGGATAGATTGTGATTACAAACTTCAAGGTCTATTATAGCCTACGTGATAGGTTTCGGAGGCGTGCCATTTTGGTTAAAACCAACATTCAAGAGAAAAAAAAATTGGCAGCCATAGGGACACCAGATAGAAGTGAACACTAAAACTTAGATTATAGTATTAAACATAACTAATATTGCACATTACGTGACTATATAGCTACAGATATGTATACTGCTTTTACACGTATCAGATTCGAACTCACAAAACTTCACCCATTCTAAAAGCGTCCGCTGTTCCGCCATTATATTAATATGTCGGTGATGCGACCCCAAAATATTTTTCCAACACAAAAAAAAAACACTTTAATAAAATTACTTGTTTTTTTTTGTATGGTCACCCTACTCCATCGCAATGTTCAAACAAAAATCACGGCGATGCTCACTCGGACCGCAGCCGGCAAACTTTAATCAGCACTCCGCACTAAAACGTGATGCTTCTCAAATATTATATTTAAATAGCGAAGTGAGGCAGCGAAGTTTCACAGAGAAGTCTTTACTTTATCATCATCATGTATTCAATCCACTAGGTACTGGACATTGGCATTTTGTAAAGTATTTTGTAGTGGACTCTTAGCAGAGTCCACCTGGGTAAATGCCTACCACACATTTGCCAGTTATTCTACCGCAAATGTGAACACTTCACTGTGTTCCTGTTTGAAAGGCAATATTTACAGAGAAATTACAAGGCATAGAGTTAAATTATTTTATAACTATGGGTGCCGAATGCAATGCAGTGCTGGGTAATGATTTGGACTCTTCATGTTCCAATAGCTGGGTGACCACCACCTCGTCTAGTGTTAAGCGACGGTGACGAAGATGACGCACGCTATCCTAGAAACTATCTATTCACTCTGATCTTGAAAAGTTCTAGATTGTATCTGTCAGGGTACAAGGAGGCCGGCAACTTATTCCAGTCTAAAGCTACGTATGAGGAAAGAGGACTAAGATCACATCAGATGGATATGAAAAAAATGATAATAAGTTCACGCTAGACCGCTATTTCGCCTAATATTAAGCGATGATGCAACGTATGATAATCCGCGCTTTGGCTACTTGCCTCGTTGACTGGCCTCGTGGCTTAGTTGGTAGTAGTCCTGCCTGCGAAGCCGAGGGTCGTGGGTTCGATTCCCACACAGTGCTAATATTTGTGTGATGAATTCAAATGTTTGCACTGTGTCTGGGTGTTTCTATGTGTAACAAGTATGTATTTAAAACTATTTAAGTATTATATCAGCTATGTGGCCGCCATTATACAAGCTTTGCTTAGTTTGGGGTCAGATGGTGTTGTGTGTGAATTGTCCACCAATATTTATTATTTATTTGTTATTTCCTTATAAATAAAACTCCATCTAGAGAACCAACTTGCAAGGCAACTAAAGTACTTGTATAATGAAAAACAATCATTATTCCATCATGGTATAATTGACGCGACCTGAATGGATTTAATCAGTGTCTAGAACGCGAATGACATTAATTGACATAACGAGCTTATTGCCTTGTCTATTTTATTAGAGGAGCAAAGATTAGAAAATTAAATGGCAGAAAATCTAGGGCTTGAATATTCTGTCTTAGTAAACCAAGCATTATTTATTTTCTTCACTTTAAACTTTAAACATTGAGTTATAGGTGAGTATATAGTTATATATGAAGTTACGGCTGGTCTAGTCGGGAGAACGGCGACTGCCGATCCGGAGACCCCGGGTTCAAACCCCACACGCACCACTGTCTTTTCGAAGTCATGTGCGTAATGCCGCTAACTTAAAACGGTGAAGGAAAACATCGTGAGGAAACCGACATGTACCTAGAATCTTTCGAAGTCATGTGTCATCCACCAACCCGCACTGGGCCAGCGTGGTGGATTATGGCCTTAACTCTCTCCTTGGGAGAGAAGGCCCCGAGTCCCAGCAGTGGGAACGTTTAGTGGGCTGTTGATGATGATGATAATATTGTTATGTATTTATTACTTCAAAGTCTTGAATATCGATGCGAAATTGCTATCATTTGGATTTGATAATAGAATACATTTCGAATCACACTTACACACTTACACTATACATTAAAGAGTGTGCAACTGAGCGAGCTGCATCGTCTATTACCAACTTGTCCTTTTTTGGAACGATTGGAACGAAGTTCCTTATCGCGCGTTATGAAAGGGAGCTAGACGGAAAAAATTCTCACGAAAAAGTTGTAACGTTTCGTGCCTATGACGTCATAGAATCATCATCATAGAATTAGAAGAATTAGAATACGATAACAAATTTCACCCATATTAAGAATGACCGGTTGGCGCAATTAGTAAGTAAGGGGTCACCTATGAGGATAGGTGCCCCCGGTTCGAGCCCCGGTAGTTACCGCATTACTCTTTTTGTTCTTTTTTCTCTCAACATTCTTTTTGTTATTTTTTTCCTGAGAATAATAGTTTTTGTAAAGGATCCCTCTTATCAACGCATTTAATTTAAATCTAAGTATTTTCTAACAAACAATAACGAAAAAAAAATTCTATTGGCGATTTATCACTACAAACTGACTCTTGCGCTTAAAAATAGATGGCGTTGCACAATACCTATGAGTATTTGGTTAGAGGCTAGACCAACACTTCTTTCTTTTGAACAACTTTCGACTTGCACATCAAAGTTCCTATAATTACCAATAGGTGGCGCAGAACTCAAAATTTAATCAGCAGTGGATTGTATCCTACTCTAGTGTCATAGAAAATCTGGAGAGGTCACTACCGGTACGATAATTTTTTCTCTTTTTTTCCTGAGAATTTATGTAAAGTAATCATTCAGAACCGCAAAATAAACCCGAAATACAGTTATTTGACGATTTTCTTTCATTTTTGTCATATTCTCTTCCATTTACAATGGGTTTCATCCTACTATATTCAGCTGCAGGCATCAGTCACGAAACTGTTCCATTTATCCAGGATTACACTTTACGTCGTAGTTCAGACGTAGTACGTCACGTTGCGTGTAATGAACTGATAGTGTGATTGGACACTACTACCTCAATATGGGTATCAAATGAAAGGGCTTGACTAATAGAATACTATGCACTATGACAAATTTCAAATCCAAGAAAGCTGCTACCACAAAATGGCGAAATACGTTTCACTACTCCCTCAATATGGGTATCAAATGAAAGGGCTTGAATTAGTTCAATGTTATACAGATTACAAGTCAGAGGTAGTTGGGGGGTAAATCAAAATTTTTGATTTTGTACTTGTTTTTCCACTCGATTCTTTGTCTGTAATATTTCATCAATGTATTGTAATGATGTTGTCACGTTATATACTATCGTATATTATATTATTATATATCGTAATGTTCATGTAATATCGATTGGTGTGATTGACGCATATTTCGACAAATTTCATTCGTAAAACTAATATTTGTACCTAGGCAACATTGGAAATAATATGAGTACTGTTTCTAAATGCAATTCGGAATCAATCATTCGGAATGATAATAATGAATCATTGTTATGATGTTTATATAATACCTCAATGCTACTCCTTAAGTTTATGTTAACTTACATTATATTTGTTAATAAGTAATAAAAAAATATTATTATAACTTAATTTTTTTATTACAATTCCTTCACTACTGTCGTAACGCCGATGGATATCGTGTCTGCCTCCACTTATAACGTTGGCCTCAGATCAGGGAGGATTACCCGCCTTAATCGACAAGAACTTCGTTCCATCCGGGTGTCCCTTGACACCTCTCAACTTTTTTTTCTATTGGAATGTTCGTAGCTTAAAAAAGCAGTATTATTTCGTGGTTGATGTTCAAAAAACTCGAACGAGGATTTTTGACTCCACTTCTGTGATAAGAACGTCTTTGATTTGGAATGCGTTGGTTGGGTAGATTTTTCCAACGTTTACTGCGCGCGATTCTTGCGCAGCAGCTTTCCGCAGTAGAAACCGCGAAAACCTGCGGTCTCGTGACTATTGAAACAAAACCGTCGCGTGGCGCGGGCGCGGTCCAACCGCGCCGTGAAAATTGGGCCTCAAAAGACAAGCACCACAAGACATGGTTTTCATGGTAAGGGGCTTGACGTCGCGTGACCAAAGTGCTGGCGTTTATTTGACCATACATACGTCTAAGCGTCGCCATATATATTATAATACCGCCAGAATTCTGGCCACTTCCGACTGGTAGTGTGGTCTATGGTCTATTGGACATAGATCAAAGAAGGTCTAAAATAATCAAGATAATCAAGCCCACTACCAGTCGGAAGTGAAAGTGGACCTATGGTCCATTGGACCATGGAGGTCTATGGTGTATTGGACCATAGGTACATATTCTATGGATAATTCAAGTGTGATTAGTATTAGTAGTGAGTTAGGTATGTAGTGTTGTCAACATAGTAATTTATTTTCGTTGTTAAATGCTCAGTCTGTTAATTAGTTTGACCAAAATAAGTATGGATTCATTAGATGAATGTCTCCATGGAGCGTCCCAAATAGGTTTTTTTATAACAATGATTGGTTTGCTCTTGGCAGCCATCTCCCTTGATGTTAAGCGACGATGCGGTCTATAATAGAGAGTTCTTATCTAGAAGAAACTTTGTAACTCTGATTTGAAGACACCAAGATTGTAACCATCGGGAACAACGCACTCAGGCTATGCATTTCATAAGTCTAGATCTCCAAATGTTCTGGCATAAAGAAACTCTTTCTCTTAATAAACTACACTCTTAACTCTACTTATTTTAAGCTTTTTTTGCTAAGGTCTTATAATATTTTAACCGACTTCAAACAATGAGGAGGTTCTCAATTCGGTTATAGGTTTTTGAAGTGAAAACTTCTTTAGGCGCGCCTAGACAGATTTTTCGTAGGCTGTGAATTGAATTCTACCGTCGGGTATGATATGAAATCTTCGGTTAAACTCGGGACCATGGCTATTGGCCATCTAGAAATACGTCAGCCAATGGAAAATGCTGGGCAGGGCATCATGGCATGGCCATCTAGAAACGCATCAGCCAATGGGAAATCCTGACGCATTTCTAGATGGCCATGCCAAGATGGCGAGGCCACGCCCTCCGGTTACACCCGTGTAGTTTCCAAGGTAAGCTATCAAATTCTGAGTTATAAGTTTTCACTTCTATCGGCAGTTCCTATGACTGCCAATTTTTTTTATAATGTATGTTAAGCGATAGGCGATAGCTCCACCTATCCATTTTGAAGGTTCTTCATTGTTAGGTAGGTCATAGGTTAGATTTATAGGTCCCATATAAATAATGTTGAAATTAGTTTAGCAGTTTTTGAAATGCGCACAAAAAACTTACAGTTTATCATTTTCAAATATGCTAAAATTCTAATATTTATACAAATAATATTTATGTAAATATGCCTGTATATAATAGTAATATTTAAATTTAGAATTTAACTTCTTATGAAATTTGATCGAGTTTCGGAATTCAACATTAAATTGAAGCCGGTTTTTGTGTTTTCTCCGAATGAAACACTTCAATTATCTTACAATGGAACGTTAAAATTAATGAAGAACAAATCGCTAAAATCTTTATAAGAGTGTGAAACTATTTTCCAATTTCTTCGGCATCGACCGCCGATTGAGTTTTTTTCTTTGTGCTCCAGCCGGTATTTGTCGACGGCTGCACAATACGGTAGCCGGCTAAAGAGGGCGCCACTGATGTGGGAAACTAGAAATCGTGGACATTGGATGTGGTATTTTGAATGGCAATACATATACTATCCACTATGTTTTTCTTTAACAATAAAATGTTAAACGAGTGGTAGAAATCACAATCGCTCTTACTCCCTATTCTCGATTATGCTGAAGTCTGTTACCTCGACCTCACAGAAGAGCAGCTTACTAAACTTGAGCGCTTACAAAATTTTTGTATAAGGTTTATATTTGGCCTACGTAAGTATGACCACGTTTCCGAATTCCGCACTAAGCTCAAGTGGCTGCCGATTCGTCGTCGCCGGGATGCTCACGTACTTTCCCTTCTTTACAATATTCTATTCTTTCCTCCTTCCCCTCGCTATCTTCAGGAGCAGTTCCAATTTCGCCACTCTCTCCTCACTAGGAACCTTAGAACATCAGAGAATCTCATACTTGACATTCCTCAACACAGCACATGTTTCAACTCTTCCTCCTTCATTGTGAAATCTGTTACGCTGTGGAATGAACTGCCTGTGGAAATAAAGCGTGCCCCGTCGCTTGAAGTCTTCAAGCTTAGGGTAAAAAATCATTATCTGAGCTCATAGTTGGTATCTGAAGCTATTTCTGTATGTGCAATTTGTCGTATTTATTGGTATTGTTTTTTTTATGGATAATGTATGATATGTACAGTGAAACAACTAAGTTTATTTTGGTATAAATATTACTCACGGTATGTACCTAACATGTATGGTATTTTTTTTATTTGTGTAGTATTAGACATGTACTTAAATGAAATATGTATGTATATTCTTACATAATATATATATATGTATTTATAACGTATAAAATATGTTTTTTTTTTCTTATTATTATTATTTTTTGATATTTAATTTGCTTTTAATTTGTTGAAGTGTGTTTGCTTTTACTCTTTATTAAGACTTGTTTTGTTTTCTCTTTTTAAATGTTATTTTTATTTTGTCAAAAATTAAGGCCTAGCTCTGTATGCTATTTCCTGTCCGTGCACGGTTGCCTGGTAGAGATCGCTCTAAGCGATAAGGCCGCCAGTTAGAACGCTAAGTTGATTTGTATGTTTTTATATTAAGTTTTTTTGTCTGGTGTTTTAATAAAGAGTTGTTGAATTGTATTGTATTGTAGAAACTAAATCCATAGTGTAGGATTCGGATTATTTAATCTAGGATTTCGGTCGTAGGATTAGGAGTCTATCCCCGTGGCGATCAGGGTTGCGACAGATAAGACAGCGGGTCTTATGGATCTGAGGTCATAACGGATAGGACGCACTGGTTAAATACTTTTGTCTTGAGACTCTGTAGAATGGACTTGTCGTCTTGTCACCCACAAGACGACTCGACGAAGTTCGCCAAACGTTGCCCAGCCTGACCATGCAGTCAGGCTGTTCTGATAACCTCATTGTCAAAAATTCTATTTGGTTCGAGCGTCTGTCTGCTCTAGGTTAACATATCTTTGAACAATTTCGAGAGTGATTCCATTTATGGTAATCAGTTCCGGAGCAACGAATTCTTTGCACATTACCAAGGCTGTCCAGCACCCACTCAAAGTAAAGCAAACCCTGTCATTATAAAAAATTCGTCCGCAAATTATAGGTTACAGATGTTCTCGCCATTTGATGTTGAATCCACTACCAACCCAATCCAGCGTCTTAAATATATCCTCTAGTGCTTTTAGATAGATAGATACTCTTTTTTGTACGCACCAATAACAAAAAAACACTTATACAAGAGAGAATAACAATAAAACTAGTGCTACAAGCGGTGGCCTTATCGCTAAAAGCTATCTCTTCCAGGCAACCTTAGGATGGAAATGGTTACTAAAAATACTTTTAAAAACGGGGTGTGTATCTAAAAATATTTTAGTTACATACACTAAAAAGAAACATATACGAATACAGATTACATACTAATACTTACGATACTTGTAAAATATACTAAAATATAATATGCTTTTGTAGTGTGTTTTTGAAGAATTTCGGAGAAATTACATCCCCCTGTCACGCCTCAATGCGGAGGAATATATTTGGTTGTAATTTTGATACGCACAATACTTTTACCCACTCCACATAGCTCATAGTTTCATAGCTCGTTGCTTGGAGCATTGCAGGCTGCAATCGGGGCGTGGGTTGGTATCTGCTCCTACACATCCCACACAACGCGCGCTAATGCTATTTACTGTCCACACTGAAACGGTCTCTATTGTGCGAATAGAGTGAAAAGAAAGGGCCTTTGAAACTCTACTCACCCCAGAGTTCTTAAGATACCTTTGACCCTGTTAAATTTGAACTCAAAACCTAAAGTGTCACGTCACAATATTGCTTACGAAGAAATTTCTCAAAAGGTATTCCGTACAAACTTTAAGAAACACATTTAAATACCTCTCTGGACAGGCAAAACGTCGTCAGTGCTTTTTTCGAAGTGAAAACTTCTTAAGGGGGCGCCTAAAGCCAGAAAACGAAAAAAGGACGTTTTCGACGCCGCTCACTGAAGTTAAGAAACTAAAAACTACGACAAAAAAATATTGGCGTGTGGGTACAATCAAGAAGAAGCACAATAACCGAATAGAATTTTAAAAACAGATCAGAGTTTTTTACAATAAAAAAATAAAAATGACACCGAAAAAACCTGTTTTAATTCGAGTACTCGAAATTATCTGCGATGACCCCACATTATTTTTTGGTAATAAAATTCCTATTTGTACGTTCTAGTAAAGTAACCGAACACTTTTTTAAATTTATGTTTAGTTATTGAGTAATTAAATAAAACTTGGTCAACAATGGACTCCTGATTAAATATTGATTTTTCCTCCAAACTGTGTCATGCTATTCTCGACTTTATGTACATCACATTAAGAAACGCGTCGCGCGGGTGAAATCTGATTTTTTCCTGGCTTAAGGCGCACTCTTAAGGCGAGCCACAAACAGATTTTTCGTGGGCTGTGAATTGAATTCTAGCGTCACGCTCCGGAATAATAAGAAAACTTCGGGTGAACTCGGGACCATGGCCATTGGCCATCTAGAAATCCGTCAGCACTTTCCATTGGCCAGAAATGCTAACGCTAGATGCCCATGCTTATCTCAAAGTGAAAACGTAAAACTCAGAATATAATAGCTCATTTTGGAAACTACGCGGGTGACACCGGAGGGCGTGGCCATGAGCATGGCCGTCTAGATAACGGTCAAGTGTAAACCAATAGTACTCGTAGATAAAACAAAAGAAATAACTTTTACGAAATAAAGACAAAATCACAGTGCAAACAACATTATACATCTAACTATCTGATAAAGGTCTATATGTCATGTAACACGTCAATTAGATGGACAGACGTTAGGGTTCAAATTACTTATTCCAAACTTGTAGTAAAGTTCCACAATATTAACACTTCAATGGAGCATAAGTACACGTCTGCAGACTACATTAAACCCACGACTTCACTCGATATTAAACTTAAGATAACACTCACATATCCAGTCTACATGACTCGTATCTACCACAGCTACGGCCAAGCGTTTACACTTTCGGGCTGCAAAAAAATTTAAGATTGTTTTGTTATACACTCCATACTACATTGATATTCAGTAAATGGCCAAAAGACCTTAAAAACTAATCTAAAATCTTAACTAAATTAATTTCTATTGAAAACTAAAATAACTCTACATACCCAACTACTTAGACTGAACACATCTGAATTATCCGTATCAGAGCCGGTTTTCACGGCGCGGCTGCCAACCGCGCCCGCGCACGGGCGCGGCAGATTTCCATATAAAATTGAATTCAAAACACACGACGACGACGACGACGACGACGACGACGACGACGATGTTTAAAAAACTATTTTTTTTTTGCTATTAGCCCGTAACAAGTGAATTATCCTCGTTTGACGAGAGAATATTAATGAACCATTTGCATAATAATGATAATTCGGCTTATTTATATTTATACTAGCTGACCCCGCAAACGTTGTTTTGCCTTAGTGAACAACCCTTGTCACTTAGGGGTATGAAAAATAGCTAGTAGCCGATTCTCATACCTACAGAATATGCATATAAAATTTGGTTAAAATCAGTAAAGCCGTTTCGGAGGAGTAAGGAAACAAACACTGTGACACGAGAATTTTATATTTATACGAGAATTTTATATATAAGATTTATATTAATAAATTAGGCTTTTTTCTTTCACAATTTTTCAGCCCCGAGATTGGGGATATTTGAGTTAGCGCATTAGGGATGTAGAGTTTAGGCGCATCTAGGTTATCTAGCTGTATTAGGCTCAGAGCCAACGCCACGCAATTACAGACATAATGGCCTATTTGTACGGATAGTAACACACATAGGAATAACGAAAGACACTAATGGGTTCACTGTTTTTCGGGACAATGGTTTATGAAAGTGTTCAGAAATAACAGTGTCCGTCTGGGGGTTTGCCCGCGTTGTTACAATTTTCGTCATTTGCCCGAAATAAATAGTATTAAATTGCTATTCCAGGCTATATTCTAATTGTATTCCAAATTTCTACCTGATCTGTTCACCCATTACGACGTGATTAACCAACAAACATACATACTCACAAACATTGGTGTCATGATATTGGTAGGATTTCTAACTCGAAGCTCGTAGCTCGATAAAGCAACATCGTTTCATGGTTGATGTTTCACAGACTCGAACAAAGAGGGTTGACTCCAGTTACGTAAGAAGAAAACCCAAACATTGGAATTCGTTGCCTGAGTGGCCATCCGTGCTCTTTGCGGTAAAAGCGCATCTTGGGCTTGAAATTATTTTCATCAACAGCCCACTAAATGTTCCCACTGCTGGGACTCGGGCCTTCTCTCGCAAGTAGAGAGTTAAGGCCATAATCCACCACGCTGGCCCAGTGCGGGTTGGTGGATGACACGTGACTTCGAAAGATTCTAGGTACATGTCGGTTTCCTCAGGATGTTTTCCTTCACCGTTTTTAAGTTAGCGGCATTACGCACATGACTTCGAAAAGACAGTGATGTGTGTGGGGGTTCGGCTCGGCAGGCGCCGTTCTCCCGACTAGACCAGCCGTAACTTCGGACTAATACCCGGTTTACATTATTCCAGTCCAGCGATCGAATCCAGCACTGGAAAGCATCAATCCATTGCCAATGCATTCCAGTGCCGGTTTACATTATTCCAGTAAGCAATCCAGCACTGGATTCGGTCGCTGGACTGGAATAATGTAAACGGGGTATTAAGCTGTAGAATTTATCAAAGAATATAAATAGAAGAAAACCAGAAATAAGAAAGCAGCTTTGCTATATAGCAGACGCTTATATAGGACACTTATATATTGTGTTGCCATAAAATTATTTTAGCACCTCGTAAAGTAACTCACTAAATGTTCCCACAGCTGGGGCATTTTGTCACAAGGAGAGATTCAAGCTTATTATCCACTACGATATAGATTCTTGAAACATGCCGGTTTCCTCACGATGTTTTTTTTCGCCGCTAAGTGATTTCTAAGTACAAATACACTGCCATCTCGTCCGATTTAAAGCAAGGATGCGGTCTACGACGGAGCGTACTAACATAGAAGAAACTGATTCCTTCCTGACTTGAAGACACAAAGATTGTACCTAACGGGAAACCCCCAACCAGTCAACGCGTTCCACAGCCTAGACGTTCTTATCATGAAAGCGGAGTCAAACCTCTTAATTCTAGTCTTTGGAACATCAACCATGAAACGGTGTCGCTTTGATCTCTTTAAAATTAGTAGATTACTACAACTGAAATGCCAAAGTAACAAGCAAAACAGTCAGTCGATGGCAAGCGCCACGTTTCCCCTCAGTACGTTGTTTGTTCTCGTAGTTAGCAATTACTGTTGCGCCGATTTGAATTGGTAATTCGTGCGGCATTGCAGTAAGTACGCTTGTCACTTACGATTCTGAAACTGATTAATGTTTCACTAGTAGTATACCCCGGTTTCACTCGTAGTTCATTGAGAACTACACGAGTGACGAGCGAGTTGGTTATTTTCCTGAAACAAAAAGTAGCCTATGTGTTATTCCATGTTATTATAACTACTTACTACCAAATTTCTTCCAGCAGTGTCTTCAGTTGCTCTTGCTTGAAAGAGTGCTAGACAGAGATTTGGACTCTTCTTGTTGACATAGCTGTGTGGCACGTGGCTATTATGGGCAGGCTTATTGCTTACTATCTGGCGCATATCTCGTCTTGTCGTCGAAATAATTTAATTTTCTCCATGAAAAAACAAAGATTCATTTTAAAATTAAACTCAGACTCTCGATAATCTTTTTGTAAAATTAAGAATAACTGTAGTTATTACCCATTTCAATATAATTTATGTGAGACCACCTCTGAAGCATCAAATCCGACTCAAAATTAACGAAGCTATCGCGTACATACATACAAATAAGTTATTTGTTTCTCCGAAAGAACTCAAATCGACTTCAATTTAAAATTAAATTTAGAGACATTCGACCAAATTTCAAAAGAACGTATCACCATATCACCAAGTCGTCTAGATATATGAAAGTAAATTTTAGGTTTTTACATTATGTATTTCAAAAACAGCCAAACCGTGGAAGATAAAATGTATATGGGACTTTAGCACTGTGATCTACCAACCAACCAAAAAAAAAAAAGATTTATAATTGGCGGAGCTATTGCGTAAATTCATTTGGTGTAAACAAACGTAGAACATTCTTTCGTTGTTTTGTTTGGGTTCGCAAAGATTCTATGGAATATTTAATATGGAAAACGCTAAGAACAATCTTTCGTTTACACTAAAAGATTGAGAAAGAATGCTCTTGTTCCAGCTCTAGCTCTATCCTTAACATGCGTACCAAAAAAACTTATGACCTAATTGAGAACCTCCTTCCTTTTATTTTCCTTCTTTTCATCGGTAAAAGAAACAACCGAATAACCTTTCAATAACCTTTTCCTTTTTAGAAGTTGGTTAAAAATAAAACGAGTATCACGTGAGATTGTGAGATTAGTTTGATCATCTAAGGATTCGGAGGAGGAAAACGGCACGAGGAAACTCTGTGCGCTCGTCAACAGGAAACCTGATAACGTTACACAGGATTTCAATAAACTGCTACGCGATTTTATGAGGGAAATTGGCCCCGAATTTGGGGTCAAAAGCGGGTGAAATTCTTGATGAAGGTTCCTAACCATTATCTTCTTAATATATATAAATCTCCTGTCACGATGTTTGTCCGCGATGGATTCCTAAACTACTTAACCGATTTTAAATTAAATTGGCACACCGTGAGCAGTCTGGTCCAACTTGAGAGATAGGATAGTTTTTATTTCGATTAATAGTCTTTAAATGACAATATCCGAGCGCAGCCGGAATGGGCCGCTAGTGTTTATATAAGAACTAACAGTGCCCCAAGGTTTCACCCGCTTAGTTCCCGATCCCGATGTGTTCTTGTGATAAAAGTTAGTTTATGTATTATTCCAGACTTTTATCTATCTATGTACGAAATTTCATCCAGATCCCTTCAGTAGTGTTAGCGTGGAAGAGTAACAAACATCCATAGACCCTCACAAACTGTCGTATTTGTGCCTGAGTGGGGTTTCCCGATGGCTACAATCTTGTCTTGTCTTCAAATCAAGAGTGAATCAGTTTCTTCTAGGTAAGCACGCTCCGTCGTAGAACGCACCGTTGCGTTGCTTAACAGGTGAGATGGCGGTCAAGTGTAAACATATACTACTTTAAAAAAAACCTAAGCTGATGTCATTATTTTACATCTGCGCTTGAACCTACGCCAGTCATGACAGTACAAGAACAAAATAAAAAAAAAGATTTACCCCGACTACCTCGGATTTGAAATTTGTATAGTATTCTACTAGTCAAGCCCTTTCATTTGATACCCATATTGAGGGAGGTTGTGAAAAAATATTTATCCGCCATTTTGTATAGGCCACCATCTTGAATTCGTATTAACCAAACATAGCTATTAAGAACTACAGTCAAGGAAACTAACTTTCAAATACAAATAAAGTAGCCAAGTGCAAGTTGGACTCGCCCATGAAGGGTTCCGTTGCAGCAAGTAACATAATATACATAGTACACATAGTTCTTGTAGTTCGTTGTAACTTTGATCGAAGTTTCAATAATAGTGTATTTATGATGTACTAAAAAAAAAGTACTCTTCAGATCGAGTTCAAACTAATTTTCGTTGGTAGATTACATGGTAATGTACATCATATATTTTTTTTAGATTTTTCATTCTCTTACTTTAGAAGTTAGAGGGGGGGGGACACACATTTTACCACTTTGGAAGCGTCTCTCGCGCAAGTTATTCAGTGTAGACAAAAATTATATTAGAAACCTTAAGATCATTTTTAAAGACCTATCGATAGATATCCCACACGTATAGGTTTGATGAAAAAAAATTTTTTGAGCTTCAGTTCTCAGTATGGGGGGCACCCCTTATTTTTGTTTTTTTAAAAAACTTTTGTAAAAATCTTAATGCGGTTCACAGAATACATCTACTTACCAAGTTTCAACAGTGTAGTTCTCATAGTTTCGGCAAAAAGTGGCTGTGACATACGGACGGACAGACAGACAGACAGACAGACAGACAGACAGACAGACAGACAGACAGACATGACGAATCTATAAGGGTTCCGTTTTTACGTTTTACGGAACCCTAAAAACCGCGTCGAAATCGCTCCATTCGTTTGAGAGTTGCGGTGCCACAGACAGGCAGACACACAGACAGACAAACATCGACGTCAAACTTATAACACCCCTTTTTTGGTTGGAGGCTAAAAAAACCTATGGTTGATGTCATACTCGTGCCTCGAAAATCAACTTCTCAAACCTAGTATTTCAAGTAAAAAAGAACGTTCTAGCTTTTAGGCGCTGCCTACACGGGTTTCTATGGTACGGAACCCTACCAAACCGTATCATATAACGACAAAACTCGCGTCATGAACTGACAGGATGAAATCGTAACAATATAACCTGCTCAAATATTTGTCATCATTTTGTTTACCCGAACATAATTCACAAATTTCCCATAAAGTTGGGGTAAAACACTAGCGGAATATGTAATTCTATTGTTAAACTCCGAAAAAGCCAAAATGGGGAAATCGTAGTAAAACACTGTTGTTAGCTATAAGAGAGTCAAAACCATAATCCGCCGGATTGAGCCATTGCCAGTTAGCGATGACTCATGACCACAAACGATTCTTCGAACATGGCGAATTTTTTCGCGATGTTTTGCTTCACTGTTAAAGGCAGTGGTTTATAGAAGCTTGTGCTTGATTAAATACTCAGACGTGCATGTGAGAATCGAACCCACGACCTTACGATTGTGAATGTATTCTAGCCACAGGGCCACAATGGATTCGAACAACAAAATAAACATGCCATCTCTTATCTATTGCTAGTCATTTTGCCCGCGCTGTTCCAGTTATTTCACGTGATAAATAATTGAGACAAACTTCTTAGCATTGCATAGATTCATCGTGCGGGTGCCGGGTCCATCGTGTGGCAAAGAAAGAAACCTCGAGTAGACCAAGACTTGTGACTCGGGCGTAAGTGACCCTTTGTGACGTACGTCAACACTCACCTTCACTACTCGTATTTCTCTTCCTGCCCAGCCAAATCCGATATGATCCTACTAGTGCAGCTTTAGGTACTCGTTCTAGTATAGAACTTACAGCATTTCTGGACAAGCCAAGGTCTTTCAGCAGGTTATAGAGAGATTTTGCTGGTATACCTCTCGCTCCTACTATCGTATTCTACTGTCATAATCCGGTAATCCGGTTGAATTTTGGAAGACTTCTGACGTGATTGAGCAAAAATCTTGCTCTTTCATTAAACTAGACTTTCGCATTTATAATATCAGTAGGTATTATGTTGTCAATAGGCAGCTAGCCTTCTGTGATGCCCTGAGTTGGTTGGAATAGAGTATAAGCTACGCACAATGGCCCAATTAAGAGGCCAAGTACGGAAAAAGCCCAGGTAAACTAGATTAGTAGGAAGTATGCTCTTATCAGTAGGTTCTGGTTTACAAGTGACAGTTACTCCAGCTTGTCATGCACATCAGTCCCGTTAATTTGGTGCAGATCGCGGTATGTTTTCTAAGTGTCGCTGGAAAATAATTTTTCATTGGACGGCTCGAGTGTGAGTTCAATAACTCGGGCGAGCGACCCGCGGGAACCTCCTCAAATATTCACCGCCAGCCTCCGAGGAGCAAAGGTTACTTCTAGTGATGGGGTGCACTGAAGCAGTCTTCGTCTTTTGAAATAACTGTTTAACCAGTTCTGTCGATCTTTACATGACCTTGATCATCTTCATTATCTTTATGCCGTCATTAGACAGACCTCTTACTGGCTTAGTTAGTAGTTGGTAGTATCTGAGCATCATCACTCGCTCAAGGTCGCGCGGTTTTAGCCTACAGCTAGACCGTTCCTCCCAGGGAACAAGTGCCAGTCGGTTGTCGGACGCACGGCTGAGCACTCGCGCGACACGTTTCCCGCGCATATAGTTATTAGATATGTCGATAACCCTCCGCGCCAGACAGCGACAGAGTTACGCGTTAGAAGAGAGCGCAAATGTTTAGTTGAAAATCGCGACAGGTATTGAGCGCTAATGCGAGCTGAATTGAACTTTGTTGTGTCCCTGCAAGAGTCGCTATTTATATAATTGTTTTCGCTAAGTGATGTTCTGTACTTGTACTAATATTTATTCTGTGGTAGTATGTCTGCCTGCGATGCCGTAGGTCTTGGGCTCGTTCCTACTCAGTGCAAATATTGGTGTGATGACTCCAAATATGTGTTGTGTGTCAGGGTGTTTATATGTATTTACACTTGTATAAGTATTATATCAGTCCCATAGTACAAACTTTGCTCAGTTTGGGACTAGATGGTTTGAGAAAAGTACACCGATATTTATTTATCTATAAATTATTATTTTTTGGTTTACGGATACCCAGAAAGGCCTCGGGGCTTTAAAAATCCCCGTATCTGTATATTTTCCGGGTAAAAAAAAGCTTATGTGATAATTCTAAACTAAAATCTTATAAATTGTATTTCAAATCGTTCAAGGGTTTCGACGTGGTTGAGCAATAAACATTTGAACCTTTTCATTTTGTAATATTATTAGAACTCAGATGTGTACATTGTGTAGGTAATGTTGTTTTTAGAGTTTTTTCCAAAGACCTGTCCAAAACTGTGAGCTCCACAAGACCAAGGGCTCGATATAGAGTAGTCCCATCCCTAAACCCGTGATCGGAAATAGGTCAAGTGAAGAATTTACATGCTGACTGTACGCGTGTTCCGGAGCGTACCTTGTTTTGACAACGATACATGGATCCCCCGGCTTATCCATCTGCGTGCTGTATCTTGCCAAGGATTTTTACCAAATATATTTTATTGAATATATAAAATAAAAATTGACAGCCCTACAGTCTCTATGCGGCTGAGACTGTAGGGCTGTCAAACAATTTTACAATAACGTTAAATACTTTAAATTTGATTTAAAAACATGCAGTGATTTTAAAGAAATACTATAAAATATTAAAAATGGAATTTGTGACGACGATGTATGGACTATTTTACTCTGAACAAAAAAGTACTGAAGGGATCTAGATGAGATTTGGTACATAGATAAATAATAGTCTGAAATAGCACATGGGCTATTTTATGTCAAGAAAGTAACGGAATCGGAAACTAAGCTGGTGAAAGCAAAGGCGTTATTACTAAAATAAAAAGAAATTACCTGACAGCATGACTTTTCTGCCATGGAAGGTTGGGTCGGCTCCGCCTTACGCTGAAACTTTGGCGCCATCATATCTTCCTGAGACACATACTAGGTGCAGATAGGCTTACTACGAACTTAGCCATAAAGCCAGTCACTGATTCGGATTATAAGAAATATATTCCGAATTACTGACCAATATGAACCTAACACCATTTATTCACATTTGAAGAAATTAAAATCAAGGGCAATTCTTCAAAGCATTCATTATAACATTTATCAAATTCTACTAAAATTTTCGGAGCGCTAATAACATCTAATCAAAGCCAGGCTTCAATTAATTGAATCGTTACAAACCCAATAATTAATCAACTTACAAACCAATTAAATTAATCACGTACAATTTCTACAATAGCCATTGACAAACGGCAAATCCGACATCAATTGGTGTCGGGACCCCATGCTTTTAGATTTTCTAGGATAGTTGATAATGAGTTTCTAAATTTTGGTTCCAACACAAAGTTATATAATTTAAGTATCGCAGAGGCTAAAGGGTTCCTCTCAGAATTGGGGCGCAGGCTCAGGGAGAATACGGGTGACTCCCGCTCTGGTGCGTTCCTGGAGCAAAGGTTGGCCATTGCCATTCAGCGTGGGAACGCGGCGAGCATCATGGGCACTTTTGCGCCGGGAGCAGTTAGAGGTGGGTTATTCGGAGATTAGTTTTTTAATTTACAATAGTAATTTGAATATCTTGTTATCACTTATACATAGTCATTCAGGTACTATTTATAGGTATTACATTTTTTATCTGTTGTCAGGAGTAATATGTTGTAATCGATCTAGTAGTTCCTGAGATTAGTGCGTCCAAACAAAACACCTCTTTAGATTTAAGTATAATGTACAAATATAAATAGGTACTTAAATAAAATGAATTTTTAATACAAGTGTTATTTGATTAACTATTCCACATATTACTAGGTAGTTACATAGATAAAAGAACAAAAAAAAACCAGAGTGCCCTTTTTAATTTGTTTGTTTGTTTTTGTAATTGCTTTGTTTTATTTCATCAAAACATATTAATAATATTAGTTGTGACATTGGTTTTTGTAATTATGTAAAATTATGAAGAATGAAGAATTATTACTTGTTCGACGAAATATATTATTTGAATGATGCCATAAGTACACCATTCCAATGATTTTGTAGTTGGTTAAAAAATAAGTCATTTACATAATTAAGGTACATTTAACTAAATTTTAAATTTACTAAGTTTACCTTGATTGTGGTTACAAGCAAAGTTTCGGGATTCTGTACAATTCTGTTTCTAAAATTATCTTTAATATTAAAATAAAACTATTTACTGATTAGACTATATTATAAAAAGATCCTTCAAAATAAGATGTACGATCGTCTGTCTCGAACGGTTCGTGGTTCGGAACGAGGACCATCTATTAACTTCAGCTGTGGAGATAGATTACCATTTCTATGAAATAGATAGATGTTTATTCGATTGACTACCGTCTGATGTCGTTTGAATTTTATAGTTTTTTATCCTTAAAAAATGTGCATACATAAATAAAATTTAAAACTTATTTTCATCCACCCAGAGTTTGGGGTCCATTGACAGATTGATTTTGTATTTCTAAATGAAAAAGCTTAAGATTATTGTAAAACTTAATTAAAAGGTACTGTTCCCGGCATTAGATTACTTCCTAAAGTTGTTCATAAATGTACCCATTTTAGATTTGTGTCTGGGGTAGCACCACACCTTCAAGAATTAAAAACCTTATTTTTTCATTATATACATACTTGAATATTAGTTTATTTTGATGCCTAAGAGATAGGCGATAATATTAATTAATTCATTGTCGTTTACAGACACACAAAGTTTGGTTTCATTTTTTAAGCTTTGGTAAACGAAAACTAATACTTTGTGGTGATTTCAATATAAATTTAAAGAAAGCCACTAACAAAGTTACTAAATTCAGGGAGCTGGTAAGCTCATATAATTTAAAATTTGCTATAAATGAGCCAACCAGGAGCATAAGTGGGACGTGTTTGGACAACATTCTATACAACAAACGGGGTTGCAAGGGTAAAGTCATAGAACTTGCTGTGTCTGACCATTCGGCACAACTACTGACCTGTCCCATTAAACCTAGGTATGCATTAAAATACTGGTTCATAAAACGACGCGACTATTGTCAAGAAAACATGGACAAATTCAAAGAATGCTTAAATTCACTTAGTTTTTCAGATATTTTTGGACATACAGACCCAGACACTGCATTTAATGAATTTTACGATTTATTCTTACTTTTTTATGATTTATGTTTCCCTTGGTTAAAGATAAAAATGACTGCACAACAACGACCGCGATGGCTTACCAAAGGAATAAAAAACTGTTGTAAACGAAAACGTGTGTTGCTATGGAAATATAGAAAGCACCGAACAACAGAAAATAAACAGAAATTTAAAGAATTGTCAACAAGACTCAAAAAGGTTATTACACTTACGCAGCGGTCTCAAAATGATTATTTTATAAGTAAATCCGCTAACAAGAGTAAGGCAATGTGGACAATAATAAACGGTAGTCAGAATGATGTTGCTAAAGAAGAAATACAACTTAGCGTTAACAGCAGTTTAGTAAACGACCCCCTTGAAGTTGCTAATACTTTTAACAATGCTTTTATTGACCAAGTGCAATCCAATGAAATGACACAAAAAAATGAAATAAATGCAACAAGGTGTATTTCTAACAATGCCAGGTCACTTTTTATGTCCCCAACAATACCAAAGGATGTAAAAGATATAATTATGTCCCTAAAAATACAGGCAGTACTGGTTTTGATGGTATTTCAACAAAAATACTCAAATATGTATCACAATCTGTGTCACATGTATTAAGTCACATTTTCAACCTCTGTATTTCTAACGGAGTATTTCCTGAACAGTTGAAAAAAACTATTATAAAGCCCATTTTTAAAAAAGACGATAAAGAAAATGTAAATTCCTACAGGCCGATAGCGCTGATACCAGTCCTGTCAAAGGTGTTTGAGAAAATAATTTATAACAGCATGTCAAATTTTTTCGAACGCAATAATCTTTTTTCTGAGGAACAAGTAGGATTTCGTAGGAAAAAAACAATAAATCAAGCTATCTACAAGTTTTTGGATATTGTAACTAAAAGTTTAGACCAAAAAGTACCTGCATGTGCCCTTTATATGGACTTAACTAAGGCCTTTGATTATGTTGACCATAAGTTGTTAATGGCCAAGTTGGACAAGTATGGCGTCAGAGGTAACATCCATAAACTCATTAAATCTTATTTGTCTGACCGGTACCAGTGCACGCAGATAAGCAGAATCTGTGCAAAATTAAGAAAAGAAGTAACTTACAGCTCAGAATACAAACTAGTAAAGCATGGTGTGCCACAAGGAAGCGTGTTAGGTCCGCTTTTATTTATAATATACATTAATGACCTTCCACTCGTTACAGACCAACCAACGATCCTTTTCGCAGATGATAGCACTGTTCTGTTTACTGGTAATAGCATTGTTGAGATAGAAAATAAAATTAAGTTAGCTTTAAACAATACAATAAAATGGTTGACATCAAATAATCTAAATATAAATCTGACCAAAACAAATATTATGACATTTCGAAATAAAATTAATAAATTAGGGAAATTGGACATACATTACTCTGGACATAAAATTGAAAATATTGACACAACAAAGTTTTTAGGCCTTAACATTGATTGTCGATTAAAATGGAATGAGCATGTGGTTAATGTGGTGAACAGACTTAGTCAGCATTCGTATGGCCTTTACATACTTTCAAAAACTGTCAATGCCACTGCACTGCTAACAGCTTACAATGGATATGTTTCATCAACACTCCGATATGGCATAATATTTTGGGGAAATAGCACGAAAAAAGAAACTGTTTTTAAAGCGCAAAAAAAATGTGTCCGAGCCATATGTAAGCTCAAACAGAGAGACAGTTGTAGACGACATTTTAAAAATTTAAGAATTTTAACGTTTCCTTGTCTCTACATTTACGAATGTGCAATGTTTGTGCGGAAAAATTTGAATTTGTATACACACCTTTTAACTAAACGAAACAAATGTAAAGTTTACCTTCCGTCGAACCGAACCACCCTGCTAAATAACAGTGTTGTTTGTATGGCACCCATCATTTATAACCACCTACCTAAATGTCTTCTTGAAATAGATGTAGAACATGTCTTCAAATACAAACTAAATTGCTATCTCGTGGAGAAGGCATACTACAGTGTTGAAGAGTATATTAATGACAAATCTGTTTTGCTTGACTTGATCTGATAATCTGATGTGAAGAGTGGTTGTATGGATATGACATATTATGTACTTTTACATTTTTGACATTTATTACTTTTAATTACACATACTATTATTTTTATAATTTTGACATTTGACCTTGACATTAATAATTGTTAATCACGATGACATAAATTTGTGTCTACTTTATAATCATGCAACATATTTTATCATTGCTAAGTTTTGTTTTTTTAGTGATTTTGCATGCTGAAAGGCAGAATATGGAGCTCTGTTTATATATATATACATCTGTAAATACCCATATGCGCAAATAAAGAATTGAATTGAATTGAATTGAATTGAATTGAATTGAATTTAGTAATGATTTTTTGTGTGACGTCACGACGCCGGCCGCGTCGCGAGTCGGGCTTAATGGGTTAAATATTACCATGATGTTCTGATTAGAAGGACGATGCTCCGAAATTACTTAGTCAAAATATATTTACATCGTTATATAACAAGTGACCAACACGTTACATTTTGTTGAGTAATGCTTACTTTTAATTTAATTTCATTAAAAATGATGGTAACAAGAACTACGCGAGCAAAACCGCGTTGTGCTGCTAGACCATAATTTTAGTGGAGTAATATAAAGAGCCTAATGAGTTGAATTTAAAAAAAATTGTCTGCTTTCTGACTATTATTGTATGATGTTTCAAAATGCTGCACACATACTGTCCTTTTAATATACAAAAATGTAATAAATGTAATGAGTTTTTGATCTCTTTCAATCAATTCAATGTGATTCTTATAAAAATAATACCAACATCATCATACATCGTCTACAAACCTCAAACCTCATAAAAATAAGGAAATCAAAAGAAAAACAAACAAATATACCTTAATTAAAAGACAAGAACAAAATTCTTATTCACCGTTCCTCATCCAGTGTCCGCTGTAATTACGTAACAGATGGCCACCCTAATTGAATTCAATTGGATACCGTTACACAATTAATTGGTTTATTCTCCGTACTACCGCCCTCTCTTTTGTTTTATGCCTGCTGAAGTGTTAACGATGTGACGTAGCAATGACAGTATGGCACTTCTAATTAGCCCATCAGCTAGATCATGGAAAAATATGAGACACGTATTTTTTTATATTATCAAATTTTTAAAAACCGATAAAGATCATCAAACTTCCAGAGTGGGGGACGTGACGTCACTTGTGGGTAATAATCGTACCCACAAGTGACGACACGCGAAACTTCTGAGCGGTCTGTATCTACGTCATTGTTTGTTTGTGAAACAAAAGATCCAAACTAAGTAAAGCTTGTAAAATAAGAACCAGAACCAAATGTATTATGTACTTGAATAAATTATCATTTGCAGAAAATGCCTTATAATACTAATCAGATCATACCAACTAACTAAAATTATACATACAAATAGAGCATAATCTGGAAGCGTTCCATTTACTTACGATACTCATTTACCGTGTCTACTCAACAAGTACTACATCTCATACATAATAATAATAATTTATTTGTCATAAATACTTACATGTACAAGAAATTTTAATCCAAAACCTCTTGAAGTAGTATAAAACTGTGTGGAAAGAGCCGATGGCCACTCCCAATTACAACAATAAATTAAAACATGCTAAAACCAATAATTTTTCACAATATAAAACGAGTTAAATGTTTTTTCTTAAACAAACATTCCCAATATAAACAATTACTTCTAAAAACAACATGTTTTTTAAACAGTTTCAAATAAAATAAAAAAACATAACCCTTCTTTCAGTCGGGTAAAAAGAAAATGGAAATATGTGTAGAGTGTGTGTGGTGTTAGTTTAATTATTAGTATGTAACTGAGTCAGAATCGAGTGTGTGTGTGTGCGCGTACGTGTGAGGGTGTGTGTGTGATGTGTGTGTGTATGTGTGGGCGTATGTGTGAGGGTGTGTGTGTGTGTGCGTGTGTGTGTGTGGGTGTGCTGTGTGTGTGAAAATGCAGTTCTATTGTTCCACAGAAGTTTCCGTAATCGCCCATACTGTTAGTAGCCAGTAGTGTACACCCGGAAGTTCATTGGCATATTCCTATTGGCTCAAATTTCCGAAACCGCGAGGTCAAGGACGAACATCTTTTCCTTGTACCTTCAAAACACGCTCACAATAAAATACGAAAGATACGTGTAATTTTTGTGTAACAACACAACAAATTGCCAATTAATGATCGTACAATCTTTGATGTATTTTTTACTTTTGAAGTGAAAACTTCTTTAGGCGCGCCTAGACAGATTTTTCGTGGGGTGTGAATTGAATTCTATCGTCACGCTCGGGTATGATAAGAAATCCTCGGGTAAACTCGGGACCATGGCCATTGGCCACCTAGAAATGCATCAGCCAATGGGAAATGCTGACGCATTTCTAGATGGTCAAGCCATGATGACTAGACCACGCCCTCCGGTTACAGTCGTGTAGTTCCCGAAGTAAGCTATCAAATTCTGAGTTATAAGTTTTCACTTCTATCGGCAGTTCCTATGACTGCCAATTTATTTTTTTAATATAGTATTTATTTGGCATAACACATGGAATACAGATTTATTATACCTACATTTAGGCGACACAAAATATACAGTTTAAAATCCCCCTGTACAGAAAAGGTGTTGTTTCTCTATGAATCTCAAACTCAAAGCGCTCAAGAACAATTTTGCTAGTCTCCCCCCTAGATTTCCACACCGAACGGTCCCGCGCAACCTGCAACCAGTGGTTTCCAGCGATCTTTGTGAGGTCATCTGTCCATCTAGTGGGAGGCCGTCCAACACTGCGTCTCCCGGTTCGTGGTCGCCCCTCGAGAACCTTTCTTCCCCATCGGTTGTCAGTTCTGCGAGCGTGGCCTGCCCATTGCCACTTCAGCTTGCTTACTCTTTGAGCTATGTCGGCAACTTTCGTTCTTTTACGAATATCTTCATTACGGATTCTGTCGCGCAAAGAGAGTCCCTAGCATAGCTCTCTCCATAGCTCGCTGTGTGACTTTGAGCTTTGTTATGAAGGCCACAGTTAAGGACCACTTACAACCACTTAGCAATTCTTGCATTTATCTAAACCAGACGCGGTCCGACTGTTATAAATAAATATTAATAAAATTTTAATCCTCCTGCTCGGTGGGCTGACAACCTGAAGAGAGTGGCGGGAAGCGAATGGATGCGGAGATCTGAGGACCGGCGCTACTACCGCCTAACTAAATCGGCTATCGCTTTGCTGATGCTGTCTCTATCATTTTGAAGCGAAAAGATAAGAGAGAGAAACATCAAAGCGATTACATTTTTCGTTCGGCGGTAGACCCCCGGATTTGGTGGCACAATATTGGAAATGCTAATGTCCAGCAATGGACGAACATGGCTCACGATGATGATGAATTAAAGTTTAGTTACATCGTATAATAAAAATATGTTGATTAATTTTAAACTTTTATAAATACTCTTTCCTCAGGAACGCGTGGAGATATCAAGTTGATACTCATTACTTTTACTTACGTACAGGTTTGTACGGAACCCTCGTTGCACGAGTCCGACTCGCACTTGCCCGGTTTATATTTAATGTAATGTACATTATGTTGTTCATACTAAGAAGTGAAGAGCAAAACATGCGTATGATTATACGGAAAAACTTGAAACTTGTACGATACTGAACATCATTTCCCGAAACATTATAAATATATTACCTGATATTACCTATTATTATTTATTATACTTAGCTAAGTATTTCGGGCTTCAAGGAACCTCGAGCCGCAACTTCTATCAAAGTATGTAAATAATTCCTTAGAAAGGACCCTTTGTCTCGAACTCGTACAATTTCTCTTCAAGTTTATTTCATTAGTTCTTTGTACTGTAGAGATATAACTATATACTACTAATGTTATAGATGCGAAAGTATAAATGTTTAACATTAGCACGGCTGAAAAGATTGAAACACGATTAAAATATAGTCTGAAATAACAGATAAGCTACTTTTTATCCCGGACAATAATTTTCAAAAAGCGCCACACCGATTTCGATAAAATGTACATGGGACGATAACATTTTATAGTTTTTGAAGTGAAAACTTCTTTAGGCGCGCCACAGACAGATTTTTCGTGGGCTGTGAATTGAATTCTAGCGCCACGCTCGGGTATGATAAGAAATCTTCGGGTAAACTCGGGACCATAGCCATTGGCCATCTAGAAGTGCGTAAGCCAATAGGAAATGCTAAAAGGGCGTGGCCTGCCCATCATGGCATGGTCATCTAGAAATGCGTCAGCAAATGGGAAATGCTGACGCGTTTCTAGATGGTTTAGCCAGCATGACCAGGCCACACCCTCTGGTTACAACCGGGTAGTTTCCAAAGTGAGCTATCAAATTCTGAGTTATAAGTTTTCACTTCAGCATCAGCAGTTCCTATGACTGCCAATTTTTTATTTCATATTTATAAAATTGCCACACCGATATCGACCACCTCTGAACTATGACCACTATGACCACTATGATCTGCCAAACATAAAAATAACCGTCAAAATCTATTCACAATAGGGTACCGGACTGGGTCAAAAATACACCATCCTAATTAGTCCGTCAGCTAGATCATGGAAAAATATTGGACACGTATTTTTTGTTTTTTTCATAATATTAAAAATTGTCAATTTGGTTTGTGAAACAAAAGAAAAAATACGTGTACAATATTTTTTGGCAATCTAACTAACGGACTACTTAGTTTTTTTGAGGATTGTACCCTATTGGCGGAGCTATCGCGTAACTTACATACAAAAAAAAACATACAATCGCATAGATAACCTCCTCCATTTTTAAGTCGGTTAATAAGTAGTATGGCTAGTATCCCTTAATCACCTTCTTACTGTGAAGACAGACTCGGAGAGGCATAATAAACGTACGCTTAAATTCTCTTTGTCCAAATATAGCTTGACATTTGAAACAAATGATTGCCCTAAAATCAATTAAATTCAGTCTCTTCATTTACTTGCCTTTTGTGTTAAAACCCGAATCTATATAAACACAGAATGGCCCCGATTTCTCTACACGACAGGTAAAATAAATGTATTTCATTTCGGTGTATATTGTATAACGATTTGAAAGCAATTATAAAGGTAATAATTTAACACAATTGATTGGGAAAACAACAAGTGTGTATCGTGTAGGTATGTATGGTCGTAGTGATAGCGTTAATGGACTTTCGAAACTACACTTCCTTTAAGTTTTTTTTTTTTAATATTGTTTGATGAGACGAGCAGGTCATGTGCCTGATGGTAAATAACATGCCTGCCACATAACAGCACAATGACACGCAGCTATTGGAATATGAAGAGTCCAAATCATTACCTAGCACTATATGGTAGGACTCCTTGCGGATTCCGCCTAGGGAAATTAAACTTTGAAACATATAAACAATAAAGTGGCCAAGTGCGAGTTGGACTCGCCCATGAAGGGTTCCGTTGCAGCAAGTAACATAATATACATAGTACACATCGATTTTTTTAGTTCGTTGTAACTTTGATCGAAGTTTTAATAATAATGTATTTACGACGTACTAAAAAAAAACTACTCATCAGATCGAGTTCAAACCAATTTTCGTTGGTAGTTTGCATGGTAATGTACATCATATATTTTTTTAGTTTTTTTATTCTCTTATTTTAGAAGTTAGAGGGGGGACACACACACACATTTTACCACTTTGGAAGTGTCTCTCGCACAAATTATTCAGTGTACACAAAAACTAAATTAGAAACCTCAACATCATTTTTGAAGACCTATCGATAGACATCCCACATGTGTACGTTTGATGAAAAAAAAATGTTTGAGTTTCAGTTCTAAGTATGTATCAACCCTAATTTTTCTTTTTCTTAATTTTTTTTTTGTTAAAATCTTAATGCGGTTCACAGAATACATCTACTTACCAAGTTTCAATAGTGTAGTTCTCATAGTTTCGGCAAAAAGTGGCTGTGACATACGGACGGACAGACAGACAGAAAGGGTCCATCTATAAGGGTCGAATCTATAAGGGTTCCGTTTTTACGTTTTACGGAACCCTAAAAAATACAGCTTTATAGAGTAACAATACCCTTAGAAAACGCTTTCTAAAGGTACAAGTTCGCGCCGCGACCGCGACGCGAGATCGCGACCGGAGACCGCGACCGGAGACCGCGACCGGAGACCAAGACAGGCACTTGACACTATGGAATTGTATGGGCGCCAGTTCGCGCTGAGACCGCGACAGGAGACCGAGACGGGTCGCGGTCGCGGTCGCGGCGCGAACTGGCGCCCATACAATTCTATAGTGTCAAGTGCCTGTCGCGGTCTCCGGTTTCGGTCTCCTGTCGCGGTCTCGTGTCGCGGTCTCCGAGCGAACTTGTACCTTAAAACGCTAATCGCTAACTGTCTCCCCATACCTCATTACTGTCGAACCTATTATACAATGTGCGAACCAAAGCAGATGTGGTACTGTGTGCTTTAAAATACAAATTATCAGTACACTGCTATGACAAGTCTATTCCACTTTATTATAGAGTAGGATTACCTGTGCTCAGTTATTTCGGTCCTTCAATTTTTTATATTTACTGGAAACGCTTTGGATTATATGTCAAGTGAATTTTTAATCACAGTGGTATAGAGTGTGGAAGTTTGTTTGTTAGCTTGTGGAACTAAAATGATATAGACAGTCACAGAGACTGCCAATAGAAGTAAACACTCATCTATACTAATATTATAAAGCTGAAGAGTATATTGGGTTGAATACCCAATTGGTTTTAACTATTGGTTATTGGTAACCAATTGGTTATTGGTTGCGAACGTCGACCGCGCCACCTAGTGCCATCAGAGACTAGAACTTCCAGATGGCCATTAAAGATCGAAATGCAGCGGTGATGGAGGCTCTGGGTCGGGGTGAAGCTTTAATTGCAAAATATGTTTAAATAGTTTAGGTTATAAATATGTAGATGCATGGTTTTTTTTTTAGAAGTCTGATCTAATATTTAAGTCTTACTGCATTATACAAAGGAAACTAACAAAAAAATAAAATAATGTATAAAACGTTAATAAAAGGCATGGATGGACCTAGGAGTCCGTGGAGGTGAAATTTTTCAAAAAAAAAAAACCATTGGTTATTTACGTAATCCCTTGAGTGCTAAAGGCTATATTTTATACGTACAACGAACGAAACCGGGGCGGATCGCTAGTAACTTAGAATAACTCAGAAGACTGTTAAACACTAAAGTGCTCTAATATTGAAGAAAACGTTACCTGTTAAGCTACAGATATACTTCTATTTAATGTGTCCGTGATGCGAAGTCACAAGATTTCTCCCATCAAAAACTGTCTATCGAGCTCGACAAGTTCCGCTGCTCCATTACCGCTCCGACGCTACGTCGACAATCGGATACTGCATGTCGGTAAACTAAACCCATAAGATTTTTTCCCGGTAGAAAGTGCTAATATCCTACTAATTTTACAAATGCGAAAGCTTGTATGTTTGTTGCTCAATCTCGTCGGAGCGGCGGAATGGTTGGGGCTGAAATTAAGAACATAGTTAGATTTAGTCTCGATTATCACATAGGCTACTTTTTATCCCGTTTCAGTAGTACACATAATTATTTCCTTAAAATACAGAGGTCGGAGTCGTTTTTAGGGTTCCGTAAAACGTAAAAACGGAACCCTTATAGATTCGTCATGTCTGTCTGTCTGTCTGTCTGTCTGTCTGTCCGTCCGTATGTCACAGCCATTTTTTGCCGAAACTATGAGAACTACACTGTTGAAACTTGGTAAGTAGATGTATTCTGTGAACCGCACTAGGATTTTAACAAAAAAAATTAAAAAAAAGAAAAATTAGGGTTGCCCCCCATACTGCAAACTGAAACTCCAAAACTTTTTTTTCATCAAACCTACACGTGTGGGATGTCTATCGATAGGTCTTCAAAAATGATGTTGAGGTTTCTAAAATCATTTTCGTCTACACTGAATAATTTGCGCAAGAGACACTTCCAAAGTGGTAAAATGTGTGTCCCCCCCCTCTAACTTCTAAAGTAAGTGAATGAAAAATCTAAAAAAAATATATGATGTACGTTACTATGTAAACTACCAACGAAAATTGGTTTGAACTCGATCTGATGAGTAGTTTTTTTTTAGTACGTCATAAATACACTATTATTGAAACTTCGACCAAAGTTACAACGAACTACAAGAACTATGTGTACTATGTATATTATGTTACTTGCTGCAACGGAACCCTTCATGGGCGAGTCCAACTCGCACTTGGCCACTTTATTATTTAGTTGTAAATGCGTTATAAATATTAAAATAATTATTGAGTTTTTTTGTCTAGACGTGGAATGCGAGTGGAACCGCGTGATACGAGTTGCTTAAACTACGTGGAAACGTTTAAAATAAAATATAATACGGCACAATTAAAGTGTCTAATAGATTTTCAATTGGTTTCCGCGAAAAAGTGGTTATATTAAACGGTTTGAATAAAGTAATTACGTTGAATACTTTTAAAAAGTTATTTGCCTCGATATTATTGTCTATCCTACTAATATTAAAAATGCGAACGTTTAGATGTTTGGGTGTTCAGATATTTGTTGCTCAATTACGTCGGAATGCATGAAACGGATCGGTTGAGCGCTTTTAGCTGCTTAGATCCCGATACCGTTATTTTTCTGAGACAAAAGTAGCCTATGTGTTACATTTTTTACAGTGTAGAGTGACGAGACGAGCAGAACATGTGCCTGATGGTAAGCAACATACCTGCTCATAACAGCACAGTGACACGCAGCTATTGGAACATGAAGAGTCCAAATCATTACCTAGCACTGAGCTCGTCACCCGGAGATATAAAGTATTTTATCTCTATGCCCTGTATTTTTACTGGAAACATTGACCTTCAAACCGGAATCCAGTGATATTTTTACAGTACTGCTTGGCGGTATAATAACTGGCAAAGGTGTGGTACTTCCCCAGACAAGACGCTAGAAAGAGCAGACTAATCCGACCAACCAGACCAACCAGACCATTATCTATCCAAGACTGGCCTCGTGGCTTAGTGGGTAGTAACTCTGCCTGCGACGCCTCAATTATACGATTCCCAACCAGTGCAAATATTTGTGTGATGAATTCAAATGTTTGCACTGTGTCTGGGTGTTTCTATGTATAATAAGTATGTCTTTACAACTATATTTAAGTGTTATATCTGCTGGCCGCCATATTACAAGCTTTGCTTAGTTTGGGGTCTGATGGTGTTGTGTGTGAATTGTCCAGCAATATTTATTTATGTACCAAATTTTATCCAAATCCCTTTGGTAGTTTTATTTTTTCATTTAAATAAAGAGTGACGAGACGAGTAGGACATGTGCCTGATGGTAAGCAACATGCCTGCCACATAACAGCACAGTGACACGCAGCTATTGAAAATTGGAACATGAAGAGTCCAAATCATTACTCGTCACCCAGAGATCTAAGATGTTATATCTCTAAGCCCTGTAATTTCTCTGGAAACATTGCCCTTCAAACCGAAACACAGTTTTGCGTGAAAGAGTAACAAACATACATCCATACATTTATAATATAGGTAGTATTAATTAATTTTCAACCGACCTCCCCTGCATTCCAATGAAACGTACAGAAGTGACCTTCCAAACTATTTAACTATTTGTCTAACGCCAACTCATTACCGGACTCACCCCCCCGGAACCGCAGATGTTATACCAACAAAATGTCAGGTTTAACCACCACTTTGGTGTGATGGTAATGAGGTCTAATCACCGCGTTAGACGGGGATAGAAAAACTTTGTGGTTTGTTGCCTGTTTAAGTCCTGGGAAAAATATAGATTTTTTTTTAAATTTTGTAACCGACTTTGCGAAGAACAAAACATTCGTTTGTATGTTTGTAATAGTTTATTTTCTCCGACAGAAACCAACTTCAATTTTAAATTAAATTCAGACATTCGATCAAATTTCGTAGGAATCTAGGAATCTATTACTTCGTCTAAATTAAATGAAAACACATTTTAGTGTTTTTTTCATGTTTTAAAACACACGTCGCTTTCGATAAAATAAAATAAATAAAATGTATACAGGGTACCTCTGGACTATGATCTTACTAGACACAAACATAGTCATCAAAATCGATTCTCAATAGGGTACAATCCTCAAAAAAACCAAGTAGCCCGTTAGTTAGATTGCCAAAAAATATTGTACACGTATTTTTTCTTTTGTTTCACAAACAATAAATGACGAAGATACAGCGCTTCGAAGTTTCGTGTGACGTCACTTGTGAGTACGATTTTTACTCACAAGTGACGTCGCGACCCCTCCACTCTCGTAGTTCGATGGTCTATATCTTTAACGATTTTTAATATTATGAAAAAACAAAAAATACGTGTCCAATATTTTTCCATGGTCTAGCTGACGGACTAATTAGGATGATGTATTTTTGACCCAGTCCGGTACCCTATTGCCAGCGCTATCGCACAACATATGTGCATCAAAAATATACAACCGAATCGAGAAAGAACTCTTTTTTTAACTCGGTTAAAAATAAATATAAATAACTAAACACTACACAACACACAACTATCTACATACAATCTTTAATGTCATCGACACAATTTACACTTAGTGGTAGTATCTCAATCATATCAGCTTTCACAAAAATAAACATCCTTTTAGGAGATGATTCCAAAGACACAGCGACAGAAACGTCATATCTATACAAATAAATAAAATTGGGTTGAATGAATGAAAATTCTTTATTGTTCACAACTTAAAAATAACACATAAATATTTGAAAACAGTAAATTTTGTGAAACAGCTGGCGGCCTTATCGCTGAAAGCGATTTATATTAGATACATTTCTTCCAGGCAACCTTGGGGTGGAGAAAATTATAGAAAAACTAAAAGCGTGGTGCGCAACAAAGACTGTTACTACGAGATAAACGTACATTCTAATAACATTACACACAAATACTTAAGCTACACAATATGAATGCATGCATGCAAAATTGAGGGATTCAGTTTGCCCCGCATTTGCCCTGCATTTTGTAGGTAATAAATAGGAGAGCAATGCGACAAGTTTACAGCTTTCCTCAAATACTTACTTACCCAAAATTTGTAGCGTCATGAAAATTGGCAGCTGCATAGTTCTGATGACAATACCATAATATGGTACTGTCCAACTGATCTGATGATGGAGCCGGAAGATATGAACTGGAACTTCATGATGGTACATCGTATCATAGCTGTGTTTGAATTTGTTAGAAAAGTCTTGTAATGAACTTTGACCACGATTAGGTTTCAACGTCTGTTATTTGGATCTTATTTATAAGCTTTTTTTAACTATTAATTTATTGCAGAAAATGTTGGAAATGTTGACAAAAAAAAGTATGGTTTCACGAAGTTCGCCGGGGATCAGCTAGTAGTATTTATATAAAGAAATGGTACCTACTTACAAAAAAAACGCTGAAAATACTTTACATTTTAACTAAAATAATAATTAAAAAATTAATCTCCGAATAACCCACCTCTAACTGCTCCCGGCGCAAAAGTGCCCATGATGCTCGCCGCGTTCCCACGCTGAATGGCAATGGCCAACCTTTGCTCCAGGAACGCACCAGAGCGGGAGTCACCCGTATTCTCCCTGAGCCTGCGCCCCAACATGCATGTTAATTCATTTGTTTTAATCTCTCGTTATAGACTTGTTTTTTAGCTATAATTGTTGTAACTTGCTTAGAATCATTAATATTGTCTACGATCTTCATCTAGCCATCACTTCAAAGGTATGAAAATCAACGGGAGGAAGAAAAGCTAATCATGGCGGGAGGGAATTTTTTATCCATTTTGCTCATAACAGACACTGTTAGGGGTGCGTCGGAAACCTGTATCCGACAGGGGAATAAATGTTTCGTCGAATTATGGGGTGAATTTTAAACAACAGGATAGACAAATAGACATACACAAGGAAAAATAAATAGAGAAAAAGGAAGATTCTGTAACACGTACGTACAAGCTATTGGGAGTAAGGATACAACATACACACACATTTGTAACATCTTACTTATGAGAGTAACAACCCAATTTAAATTAAATAAAAATTGGCTGTTAAGGTACAAGTTCGCGCGGAGACCGCGACCGGAGACCGAGACAGGTCGCGGTCGCGGTCGCGGTCGCGGCGCGAACTGACGCCCATACAATTCCATAGTGTCAAGTGCCTGTCTTGGTCTCGGGTCGCGGTCTCCGGTCTCGGTCTCGCGTCGCGGTCGCGGCGCGAACTTGTACCTTTATGAGTTATGAGGACTGCCGCTTGAAGTGAAAACGTAGAATTTTAATAATAATGTTGCACAATACGTCATCTATAAATACATCTATAAATGTAATATAAGTATTTTAAGTATTAGAATGTATGAATGTTAATATGTATGTATGTATATTTGATACTTTACGGCACATAGTCCCTAACCCCGTCTTTTGCTATCTAAAATTTTCTCTCCATCCTCTGGTTGCCTGGAAGAGATCGCTCTTAGCGATAAGGTCGCCGTTTGTTACACTAGATTTAAGAATTTTTCTTTTTGTGTTGTGAACAATAAAGTGTTTATCTATCTATCTATCTATCTATAAAGTAAAGTTTACTGTATTCGATAAATAGCCAAAATATTTATATCTTAGACATATTAAACTCTGTAGCACTTATATTTTTATTTTTACTAGCAGTGCCATTTGGTTTTACCCGCAAAATTCCCGTTCCCGTTATTTTTCGTGTTTGGTTGCCTATGTGTTATTCCAGACCATAATGTAACCGTGTTTCTAATTTTAGTCCGATCTGTTCAGACGTTCCACCGTGACTGAGTAACAAACATCCAAACTTTCGAGTTTTTGTTATTAGGATAAAAATTGTACTTAAAATTGATTAATTCAGACAAAACAAAACTCTTAGAGGCTCGTCTTTTTTTAATCAACATGAAATTGCGAAGAGATGAAAGTGGATGAAAAATAAAACTTTGTTTTTTTTTTGTTCCAGGTAATAAACGACAGATCTAGAATTGCAGGGAGCGTAAGGCGTAGTGGCTTAGTGATTACAATGCCCACATTCACAATCATGTGGGTGTAGGTACGAATTCCATCTGCACCTCTGTTTGTTTTCTAACTGCAGATGTGCACGTCATCATCGCTGACTTTAATGGTGAAGGAAGATATCGTGAATAAGTAGGAAATATAGCTTCCTAGGACATGTAATATCTACCAACTTGCACATGGCTAGAATGGTGTAATATACCTATAATAGAGAGGCGGACTCTATAATGTTTTATATAAATGTAGAAAATGGGGTGCGCAAATAAGAATAAAAAAAAACCCATAATATAATAATAAAAATAAATAATGGAAATAAAAACTCATATATAATAAAAACAGAACAACCTCATACAAGAACATATAAGTAGGTTCTTAAATATTAAATTATAATATACTAATAAATACGATTCAAAATAAAAATTAATATATACAAATAATAATAACCATGGCAAAATGTGTGTGTATGTGAGACAAACATAGCGTAAAGCCTTTCCGAACGCTTGGTCGATGCGACGCGTGACCAAAATGCTGGCGTTTATTTGGCCCAACGCATAAGCATTGCCATTCAGCGTGGTAATGCCGCCAGCATGCTGGGTACGCTTCCGATTGGTAGTGGGCTTGAACATCTTGATTATCTGTAGACCTTCATTGGTCTATGGATAATTCAGGTGTGCTTAGTGTAAGTAGTTGTTAGGTATGTAGCGTAGTGTAGTTCTCATTGTAAGTATTTTAGTTTTGTTAATAAAGGCTCTGCCCTATTAAAAAACATAGCGTGCACCCTATTTTGTGTGTAGTCAGACCTTAGGTATAAATGCAAAGTTTACAAAATCTATCTATATATATAAAAGCGAAAGGTCACTCACTCATCAAGGAATCTCAGAAACTACAAATGCTAGGAATCTGAAATTTTGCATGGAGGTCTCTTTTAGCACGTAGGCGCTCGCTAAGACGTGGTTTTGCGAAATTCAACCCCTAAGAGGGTGAAACAAGGGATGAACGGTTGTATGAAAATTCGTCATTTTTAAAGTTATCAAATTTTGTATCTAGACACTTGACACGAAGCAATTACATATTTGCTATATCAATTTTGTAATTTCGAACTGTACGGTAGTGAAATTGGGGTTGAAATGGGGGATGAATATCAATATGGAAGTTCCCAACTGTTGAAGATAAAACAATGAAACTCAGTATATAGGCACTTGACACAAAGCAAACGAATGTTTGTTCTAGCAGTTTCGTAATTTCGAACTGTACGGGGGTGAAATTGGGGTTGAAATGGGAATGAAAATCAATATGAAAGTACGCAACCGATGAAGACAAAACCATGAAACTCTGTACATAGATAGACACTTGACACGAAGCAAACGAATGTTTGTTCTAGCAATTTTGTAATTTCGAACTGCATGGAGATGAAATTGGGGTTGAAAAGGAGTATGAATGTCAATATGGAAGTTTCCAACCGTTGAAGATAAAACCATGACACTCTGTATATAGACACTTGACATGAAGCAAACGAATGTTTATTCTAGCAATTTTGTAATTTCGAACTGTACGGGGATGAAATTGGGATTGAAAAGGGGGATGAATGTCAATATGGAAGTTTCCAACCGTTAATGATAAAACCATGAAACTCTGTATATAGGCACTTGACACGAACCAAACGAATGTTTGTTCTAGCAATTTTGTAATTTCGAACTGTATGGGGATGAAATTAGATTGAAGTCAAAGTATTCATAAATGTAGGTACAATTTACACGTCAATTAATAATAATAACACGCCAAATCATTGAAATGGGGGATGAAAGTATTTATGGAAGCTCCTAACCACGAAACTCTGTATATATAGGCACTTGACACAAAGCAAATAAATGTTTGTTCTTGCAATTTAGTAATTTCGAACTGTATGGGGAATGGGAATGAAATTGGGGTTGAAATGGGGAATTCATGTCAATTTGGAAGTTCCCAACCGTTGAAGATAAAACCATGAAACTCTGTATATTTATAGACACTTGACACGAAGCAAACGAATGTTTGTTCTAGCAATTGTGTAATTTCGAACTTTATGGGGATGGAATTGGGGTTGAAATGAGGGATGAATGTCAATATGGAAGTTCTTAATCGTTGAAGATAAAACCATGAAACTCTGTATATAGGCACTTGACATGAAGCAAATAAATGTTTGTTCTAGCAATTTTGTAATTTCAACTGTATGGGGATGAAATTGGGATTGAAATGGGGAACGAATGTTTCTTTTCGCTTTCACACCTAAACAACTGAAGTGATTTTGATGAAATTGTTTTATCATAAACTGTTTTTAGTAACCGTTAATGTGTCTGGTTACACAAATAGGTACTGCCTGCGTTACCTTAGTATTTATTTCGCGCGGATGAAGTCGCGGGTAACAGCTAGTATATATATATAAATCAATGCCACTTTTCGTTGTTATTGAACTCCACCTAAACGACTGGACCGATTTGAATGATTTTTTTTGTATACGTTTGGGTAGGGCCCTGGAAGGTTTAGATTTACAAATCAGCCCGGTAGATGGCGCTGCAGTTGATATCTAGGTTATTATTCGAGCGAAGCCGGAGCGGGCCGCTGTAAAATATAAAAATAAATATATGTTATATGTATAATATAAGAAATGTAAGGAACGTTCATCATCATCTTCAACAGCCCACTAAATGTTCCCACTGCTGGGACTCGGGGCCTTCTCTCGCAAGGAGAGAGTTAAGGCCATAATCCACCACGCTGGCCCAGTGCGGGTTGGTGGATGACACATGACTTCGAAAGATTCTAGGTACATGTCGGTTTCCTCACGATGTTTTTCTTCACCGTTTTAAGTTCGCGGCATTACGCACATGACTTCGAAAAGACAGTGGTGCGCGTGGGGTTTGAACCCGGGGTCTCCGGATCGGCAGTTGCCGTTCTCCCGACTAGACCAGCCGTAACTTACTAGACCAGCCGTAACCGTAAGGAACGTTCAGTACATAATTATTGTATTAGTGTGCAGTGGACTCTACACTAGAGCGACCTGTGTTAGGTACCCAGGCTTCTAAGCAAAAGCAGCGCGACCGTATGGCGCCGCACCCGCGTAAAGTTTTGATAGCAGATGCTCCAATATTTGAAGATGGCGGCCGGGCCCATTTTTATTTAGTTTTCATTTTCCACGCGACGGCACACGGCCCATATAGAATAGATAACATTGATGAGGAAGCGCAGAGGAACAACTTCGACTATCGTAGAGACAACAGATGTTGCCATGTCGCGATCTGGCAGCTTTCGACTTTTTTATAGTAAAAAGTGACAAGACGTGCATGCCATGTGCCTGATGGTAAGCAACATGCCTGCCCATAAATACACAGTGACACGCAGCTGTTGCACGAAGAGCCCAAATCATTACATAGTACTGTACTGCGCTCGTCACCCGAGATTATCTAGATTAGTTTTATCTCTATGATCTGTTATTTCACTGGTAATATTGTCCTTGAAACCGGAACACAGTGATATTTTCGCATCACTGTTTGGCGGTAGAATGCAACGGTGTTAAGGTGTGGTACTTTCCCATGTGGACTCTGTAAAGACTACTACTAAATAATAATGAAAGTAATAATGAAATAAAGTAAAGTAATACTATAATATGAAACTGTGTGTTTTTACGTGAGTAGTCTCTCATTAGGAACTGTTTCTTCTAAGCGACGAAAATTTTATACCAGAGGCGTTTCTTTACACATTACCTACTCAGTATAGATAACGTGTATACTTTTATGTCTTTCATATGTGTGGATAAATCGATTGTTTGTGCTGTGTAGACTGGGTCTTAACTTTTTACTTGTTCAAACAACGACCGTGATGCGAAGTTAGATTTTATGGTTATTGATATTAGAGCTGTTATTCTTTAAAATAAGCATTCCGTAGCTTTATGTCGTGAAACGAAAAACTGTTTTAGCTACATTAAAAAATAGTGGACCAAAAAACTAACGTATATCTTGAGCATTATAATGGCCACCTAAACTTCGGAATTCGTTCTGAGTGCATTTCCTCATAGATTTAATCTAATCTATGTTCAAGTTTTTTTTTAATATTTATTGGGCTTACGCTTGACCTCGCATTACCAACGAATACAGAGTAATAGACAAGATCCAAGCTATAACGGGGTTTTTCCAGAAGATATCTTCACTCCTTTTTTAAAGATTCCCAGTTTACTTGAGTAAGAAAATACTGCTCGTGGCAGAACGTTCCACATTTTCGCTGTTTGGATTATGAAAGAGTTTTCAAAGAGTTTTATACGAAAACAGAAATTTTTCGATCAAGGCCAAAGTATGGCGCCAGCGCCATATCTTTCCGTTGATCCTATCCAAAGGTAAACAAAGTGCATACTTTGAGTAGTGCTGCATAGTGCATACTAGGGATGTTACGGAGCTTCGACTCCGACTCCGATAAGTCGGAACTTCCGATTATTATTACACCTTCGGTTCCGACTTCGGTTCCGAAACTTTTAAAACTGAGGTTTTAATCGGAGGTAAGGTGTATAAATATTTGAGAAAATCCCTTATTGTGGTAGAAAGTAAATGGTAATACAAAATCCCAACCCCTTAAATCAATTGCCCGTCAATGTTTATCGTGTTTGACAATATTGTTTTATTTATCCCCAATAAAAATGTCTTTCTTGCCGTTACTTCTGAAATGCCTATGCCTCCGACTTCGACTTCCGATTATTATTACACCTTCGGTTCCGACTCCGGTTCCGACTCCGATAAAGCGACTCCGCCTTCGGTTCCGATAAAATGACCTCCGTTACATCCCTGGTGCATACATAAGGAGCAATACTCCATGTATGAACACACCTGCGCTTGGTATACCTAAATGCAACAGTTGTCTGGGTAAAAAAACTACCTGACGTTGCACAACATACCAAGTTTTCAAAAAGAAGAAGTTTTGCAGTTAGTTAAAAAAACAGTAATCTGCTCGACGAAATGCCTTATAATAGATAGAAAACTAAATAATCGTACCTCCGCATAATCTGTACCCTCTAAACCCGTATCAAAATCGTCCCATTATTTTTATACCCGGCCCCAAGGTTTATTGAATAGTGCCGTAAGATTACCCTTTCGCTTTACGGGTGACGTACTTTACACCGGGCCGTGGCCGAGCCGTGAAATATGATGGAGTTACAAGTAAAATGACAAACGCTAGTGAGTCTGCACGCTGAGTAGGTTATGGGTTGAATTCTTGAATTCCTATCCAGGGAAAATATTTGTGTGATGAGTATAGATGTTTGTTCTGTATCTGGGTGTTTCTATGTATTAAATATATACATATTTATAATACATATAAATATATACATATTTATAATACATATAAATATATACATATTTGTAATACATACATAGAAACAAAACATAAAATCAAATAAAAAATGTATTACATTAGTTATCTGGCAACCACAGTATAAGCTTTGCTTAGTTTAGGGTTGGATGGCGTTATGTGACAATGTGTCAAAGGTTATCATTGACATATAAAATGATATAAACTGAAGATTCAGAATAGACATATTTGAGACATAATATTTTATAACGTTATTAACAAAGTCAAATATTAACGTCCTAAACTAGCTGTAATCTACGATTTAATAGTGTTATTATGATTGTTAACGTGTCGGACGTTCTAAAATAATCTTATATTTTCACGGTATTCATTATAGAATCACGGCTCGTGCACGGACCGTTGTAAAATGCACGAACCTTTACGCGCCACGATGCGTCACGTAACACGGATTTATTTAATAACCGACGGTATACGGGATATACGGCACATTAAAATACCCCGCGTGTCAGATACGACTATTTTAATACCTAAGCTGAGCCTGGAAGCCTATAGTTTATTAAATTTCCCTGACTGCGTAGGTTTATCTGTACTAACTCAGTTCTGCCGTTGGGGAATACGATTATTATTAAAAATACAGGATTTATTTCCGATCTAAATGATATTTAATTACCATCTCTTCATGTTCAAATAGCTGCGTGTCACTGTCCTGTTATGGGCATGCATGTTGCTCACCATCAGGTACATGTCCTACTCGTCTTGTCACTCTATAGTTCTATACTATGCATAAAAAATCTCCCGACGTTGTCCAGAAGTTGCAACGGCCTAGATGATGAGAAGACTGATTTAATCGTTACATTATTTTAATTACCTCGTGACGTTTTAACGCCCATTGTCACAAAAAGAGTGACTTAATTACGATATAATAGCACATTATGATATAAGTGCGGTAAGTTGATAATTACAGCCGAGGCTTTATTGCTAGCTCGAGCCGAAGGCGAGAGCTATAATTAGCAGAGGCTGTAATTATCAAAGCGCACGTATGTCATACGACGTTTTATAACATATTTGCGAGGAAATAAACAAAACTCTGACGACATTTTCAAATAAAAACAAACAGCGAAAAATAACGCGCGGAATAATATTTACTTGATCACAGATCACAGCACAGAGTAAGTAATCACTATGGATCACAGATTAGCAATGCGCGCGCATCGGCGCCTTTTTTTTAAGCAACGGCACAGAACCAGCCGGTATGCCATTAATAATAAAGTAAATTAATATTTTTGTGTTTTGTTACTGAAAAAATAAAGTAATTTATGGTCTAAATTAATTATATTAACGAATTTAATAATTCTTTATTATTGTTTACCTCTCAAAGTTAATTTTATTCATAAAATGTTGACCACACTTTTCTGACATCAAAACTCTTTACTAAGATTTAAAAAGGTACCGTTCGTTTTAGACGGAGCATATCTTTCTACCTAGTCTGTGGACGGAGCATTTTGAAACCGTGCGTTTTACATTACACATTACAGCACTAGTGCGTAATAAGATACATTACGATACAGAAATTGGTCCAATAAGAGACCCTTTACGAGCAAATATGTTATAAATGATTTAATTACCTCCGAACGCTTAGGTTGTGTTTAAAACGACCGTGGTCACAAGAAGACTGACCACGGCCACGGTCTTCTAAACTTCTAATGATCACGGCCGTCCGTCTTCTTTGTCTGTCTAAAGGCCTGTTTTCATTTTGATTAGTGAGAGTGCAAGTGTGTAGTGCAGGTGTTGCGTGATTAGTGGTAAACACGTGTGGACACCGATGATATTTTTTCGAACAAGGACATAAATACAACAAATATATGTATCTAGTAAATAATAGACACATACAAATGTATTCGTATTGTCAATGTTTGACTACCAAAAAGCAACGTACAAATACACAGACACACACACACACACACACAAACACCCAGTCTTGTAATATTTCGCACACGCACACATTTCAACATAATAATATTAAGGTGATTATACCAAAACTAATATTATTCAGCTGATTACACACTAAAGCCGAATAAAATAATAAGTTGGGTATTGCAATACCTAACCAAGAGCGAATCGATATTTGTATCGGGTTCCCGATATACGAGTAGCAAAGCGCAAATTTTACCGAATGTTTGAGAATTTTGACAAGATTATAAAAAAATAAAGTAGACAAGTGCGAGTTGGACTCGCCCATGAAAGGTTCCGTTGCAGCAAGTAACATAATATACATAGTACACATAGTTCTTGTAGTTCGTTGTAACTTTGATCGAAGTTTCAATAATAGTATATTTATGACGTACTAAAAAAAAACTACTTATCAGATCGAGTTCAAACTAATTTTCGTTGGTAGTTTTCATGGTAATGTACATCATATATTTTTTTTAGATTTTTCATTCTCTTACTTTAGAAGTTAGAGGGGGGGGGACACATTTTACCACTTTGGAAGTGTCTCTCGCGCAAACTATTCAGTGTAGACGAAAATGATTTTAGAAACCTCAACATCATTTTTGAAGACCTATCGATAGACACCTCACACGTGTAGGTTCGACGAAAAAAAATATTTTGAGTTTCAGTTCTCAGTATGGGGGGCAACCCTATTTTTTCTTTTTTTTTAATTTTTTTGTACAATTCTTAATGCGGTTCACAGAATACATCTACTTACCAAGTTTCAACAGTGTAGTTCTCATAGTTTCGGCAAAAAGTGGCTGTGACATACGGACGGACAGACAGACAGACAGACATGACGAATCTATAAGGGTTCCGTTTTTACGTTTTACGGAACCCTAACAACGGTTATTGCACAAAATGGAACACGTTTTTTATTTTATTAATTTAATTTTAGTTTATCATAGCACAAGCAACCCACTTGTTTGTTTCAACTGCTGGGACTCGGAGTTACTAAGACAAAAATAACTAAAATATGTACATTAATGGGTGTAACTTGCCCCATCGAAAGATTATCTATTACTTGAAAAATGTCGGTTTCCTCACGATACGCTCGTTAACTGATCAATCCAGTAATGATAACTTAACGGATACATCTAAAATAAAAGTAATAGATATATATGGAAAAATACAGACTCAGAAGCGGGTTTCAAACGGTTCAACCCTACGACCTAAGGAGTGTGAAACTGGACATTCTTACGAATAAATAAATAAATGTTGCTGGACATTGTTTATGAATGTTTTATTTTAATTCCGATTTTGTATTTCTTGTTTACACTTCTCGTTTTTAAATTTACATTATTTTCCATCCTGAGGTTTCCTGGAAGAGATCACGTTCAGCTATATACCCTACCTTTACAGCTAATTGCTAATAATGATGTATGGAATTTTTCTTTGGTGTGTCACTAAAGTAGTCATCATATGTCAATAGTAGAAAAAAAAACTCGTGAATCAGAATCCCGGCTTTGTAAATAGGAGCGGTATGGTTTACGTTACAACACACGGAACTCCAAAACATAAACCAATTGAACTCACACAATCGGAATCGACATGCGAAACTATTACTAAAGAGGGTCTGAACCACTGACTTGTGCCTAGACACCGCGATTTCGTCTTTTGATGCGTTTTCCGAAGAGAAAAAAAGTGATCCTAAAAATGTCTGATAGATCGTCATCAGATTCTGAATATGATTTAGGTACTTTTTGATCAAATCTAAATTGTCTGTCAATACCAATTAGGCTGATTGACGTATCTCGTTCTCTCTTCCTGGCTTGGTGGTATCCCAAACGGAGATGGGATCGTAAGTTATGCCAAATTATATTCGTAAGACTGACATATTGGTTTGGATGTACTACCGCTGAAATTATTTCTATTTTCCAAATGATGATGTTAAAGCTTTAGAATTGAAAATTTGTTTTTAAGAGTGCGCCTAAAGCCAGGAAAAAATCAGATTTCACCCGCGCGACGCGTTTCTTAATGTGATGTACATAAAGTCGAGAATAGCATGACACAGTTTGGAGGAAAAATCAATATTTAATCAGGAGTCCATTTTTGACCAAGTTTTATTTAATTACTCAATCACTAAACATAAATTTGAAAAAGTGTTCGGTTACTTTATTAGAACGTACAAATAGGAATTTTATTACCAAAAAATAATGTGGGGTCATCGCTGATAATTTCGAGCACTCGAGTTAAAACGGGTTTTTTCGGTGTCATTTTTATTTTTTTATTGTAAAAAACTCTGATCTATTTTTAAAATTCTATTCGGTTATTGTGCTTCTTCTTGATTGTACCCACACGTCAATATTTTTTTGTCATAGTTTTTAGTTTCTTAACTTCAGTGAGCGGCGTCGAAAATGTCCTTTTTTCGTTTTCTGGCTTTAGGCGCCCCCTTAAATGAATTAAAAAGACAAAATAAGCGTCAAGTCAAATTTTATTAATACATACGGCAAAATATTTTAGGAAGTATTATTACAAAAAGCTTCACTTTACCAGCGAATCAAAAGCGGCACATTCTTAGGAAATAAAAATGGTGTGTTACGTTTAGTCTCTCCATAATAAATAGCAAGCGGTATCTACGAACGTCTGTGGTCAAAATGTGTAGATTAAGTAGGGACAGAGAACTATTGTATGAAATAGCACTTATAGGGGCGCTAGTGGACGCGATAAGCGATTTGATACGCACTGGCCGGCTAGATAATGGGAATAAAAAAATATGTGGGCGTAATTTACTGCTCTATGATTGAGAGATTTAAGCGGCAAAGGGAGGCTAAAAAAAATTGAAAGTCATAGGAACTGCCGATAGAAGTGAAAACTTACAACTCAAAATTTGATAGCTTATTTTGGAAACTACGCGGGTGAAACTGAAGGGCGTGGCCAATGGCCATGGTCCCGAGTTTACCCGAAGATTTCTTATCATTCCCGAGCGTGACGCTAGAATTCAATTCACAGCCCACGAAAAATCTGTCAGCTAAAAGACGTTTTCACTTCAAAAATGTAGACAGAATTTGTAGTGATATTCTACTTTAGGAATCTTTACGGAGTCAGCCTGGGAAAGTGAGTACTAAACATTAGCCAGTTATTCTATGCTAAGCAATATTATTAAACATCACTGTGTTTAACGATTCCAGATGATTCGAGACATCACGGTAATTAATGATTCCAGAGATATCTCTGGGAGACGAGCGCAATGAACCGCAAAGTAATAGTTTGGACTCTTCGTTTTCTAATAGCTACCCTGGTACTGTGCTGTTAATGCGTATTGCTTACCATCAGGCATATGTGATGTTCGTTCCGTCACTCTATACAATAAGTGAAGTCAATACTTTTGTCATCACAAACATACAATTCTGACAGTAACTAATTAAATCTGACTGGTAACGGGTGGGATGAGCAAGTATATTAATTATATTATAATGCTAACATATGTATAACATCGTTGGGTCACGTAACAATCTAAATCGCTGCATTTCTAATTTCATTACCCAAGACTTAAAACGATTTATCTTTAGCTCTGTAATTTCTCAGGAAACATTGCCCTTCAAACAGGATCACGCTAATGCTTGTACATTACTGCTTAGCTATAGAATAGGCGTCAAAAATGTAGCACTTCCCCATGACGACTCTGCAAAGAGTCCTACTTCTACTACCTACTACTACTACACTGATTAATGTGTCATAAACAGAATTATAAAAAAAACCCTAAATATTCCTTAAACGTCGAATTTTCCTTATGAATACAGATTTAATAGACTAACCCGGTTTACTAAAGTGTCCTATATTTCACTTAATCACTGCGACATCAATATCTAAATTGCTTATTCACTACCCTCATTTTTCCACCCAACCCACCCAATAACTGAAAAAAATAGGTCACTATTCCTAAAAATTACTCCCTACCTCAATCTATATACAAAATGGCGCACGATAGCTAACCACAGACTATCGAAAATTACAGATACCTATCCTTTCCAAAAGATTCCGAACGAAAAGTCCGACTTTTCTGTTGGTACCTACAATCGTTGAAGGAATCTTATCGGTTTTTTATCGGATACACTTCGGAGATTGTACGACTGATCTGCATGATCTAATACCACATTGTCCTTTTTTTCTATTGGACTTCTCGTAACTCGAGGAAGCGGCACGGTTTCATGGTTGATGATCCAAAGACACGGACGAAGAGGTTTGACTCTACTTTTGTGATAAGAACGTCTAGGCTGTGGAATGAGTTGCCTGAGTGGGTTTTCCCTGATAGCTATAATCTTGGTGTCTTCAAATCGAGAGTGAATCGGATTCTTCTAGGTAAACACGCTCCATCATAGACCGCATCGTCGCTTAACATCAGTTGAGATGGCGGTCAACTGTAAACCTATAAAAGTTAAAAAAATAAATGAAATAATACGTTTTATATACTTTGTGTAGTCTAGTGGTAGGATGGCTCTTTGAAGAGTCCGCCTGAGGAAGTAACACGCCTCTGCCAGTTGTTTTACCGCCAAGCAGTGTTGTGAAAACATTACAGTGTTCCGGTTTGGAGGGCAATGTTTCCAGAAAAATACTGGGTTAAGAGATAAAACATTTTATATCTCCGGGTGACGAGCGCAGTGCGGTGCTAGGTAATGATTTGGACTCGTCGTCTTCCAATAGCAGCGTGTCACTGTGCTGTTATGGAAAGGCATGTTGCTTACCATCAGTGCCATGTCCCGTTTGTGTTGTCACACTACAAAAATAGAGTCTAAATAAATAGATAAATAAACCTACCATGGCAAACTACATTAAGTACTTTTATAAAAAAAAACGCAATAAGACTAAGCAAAAAACGTATTTTAACTTGACCGAAATATTCAAAGCGATTCTGAGAAATCATAGTTCAACTTACACTGGCCTTGTGTATCGACTATTGTCGTGTTTCGCAGCCCTAATAGTTTAGTATTTATTGATTTAAGAGTGCGCCTAAAGCCAGGAAAAATCAGATTTCACCCGCGCGACGCGTTTCTTAATGTGATGTACATAAAGTCGAGAATAGCATGACACAGTTTGGAGGAAAAATCAATATTTAATCAGGAGTCCATTTTTGACCAAGTTTTATTTAATTACTCAATAACTAAACATAAATTTAAAAAAGTGTTCGGTTACTTTACTAGAACGTACAAATAGGAATTTTATTACTAAAAAATAATGTGGGGTCATCGCTGATAATTTCGAGTACTTGAATTAAAACGGGTTTTTTCAGTGTCATTTTTATTTTTTTATTGTAAAAAACTCTGATCTATTTTTAAAATTCTATTCGGTTATTGTGCTTCTTCTTGATTGTACCCACACGTCAATATTTTTTTTGTCATAGTTTTTAATAAATAAATAATAAATAATAAATATTGGTGGACAATTCTTACACAACACCATCTGAACTAAGCAAAGCTTGTGTGATGGCAGCCAGATAGCTGTTATAATACTTATATAGTTTTAAATACATACTTATTATACATAGAAACACCCAGACACAGTGCAAACATTTGAATTCATCACACAAATATTTGAACTGGGTGGGGATCGAACCCACGGCCCTCGGCTTCGCAGGCAGAGCTACTAACCACTTAGCCACAAGGTCAGTCAAGTCAGTTTTTAGTTTCTTAACTTCAGTGAGCGGCGTCGAAAATGTCCTTTTTTCGTTATCTGGCTTTAGGCGCCCCCTTAAGTTATCTATCTGCCATATTCGCGGTTGAGTTATTAAATTACGCATTTTCGTGGGTTCACTGAAGCTTTATGTAATCAATTTACTAAAATTGATATCTATTTCGGTAATAAAATAGGAGAGAAAGGAAAACAAGGGGGTCGTACTTACAATGAATGTGTTATTATGTTCAAGAATGGTTTGGGAGACGGGCATTGATTTTATAAAGGTGTTTTGGATTGTTTTTTAAAAGGGTTATACTTGTATTTGTAGGTTGAGTATTTAATCTATACAATACACGTAAATAAAATTAAGTGTCTGTTTGTATATTAAAATAACCTCTTTTTACTACATGCATATGAATGAATAGAACCATTTTTTTTTTACAATTTTTGTCTGTCTGTGTGTCTGTCGGCTGGACCGATTATGACGAGGCTTTCACTACCATATAGCTGATGTTCTAATGCATAACTTAGGCTAATTACTTAGTTGAGGAAAATAACTTTAGATATGAATGTGTAATATTTATAGTACCTACACTATCAGCGCCCCGCGGTTTTATCCGCGTAATTTCCGTTCCCATTATTTTCCCGGGATAAAAATATACCTTCTTCCATACCGTAAGCTAACTGTGTTCCAAATATTTATTATAAAAATATTAAATAAAACTTTATTTTAACACAAGAAAATAACGGGAACGGAAAATATACTGATTAAACCATAGGCCGCTGCTAGTCATTGATAAAATTGTCGTAAAAATTGATTCTCTAGAACCCTTGGCAAACAGCCTGGAAGCTCCTCAATCTTTAAGCCCTACTTTTAGTGTATTGTTTCAATCTCATTAAAATATAGATATTGTTCCTCGGAATTGTTGATTGTAATGATTTTGGGGGAAAAGCGTCAGCCTTTAAAAGGAGATAGAATAATTAACGGCCAGGGAATTAACGCTCGAAATTCTACTAATATTATAAACACGCAAAACAAACAAACAAATACGCAAACAAATTTTGTACTTTTTTCCACAAGCAGTGCCCCGTGGTTTTACCCGCGTAGTTCACGTTCCCGTAGTTCCCTTTTTTTGGGTTAAAAAAAAGCCTGTTTTTTTTCAGACTATAATCTATCTATGTTCCAAATTTCAACCCGATACGTTCAATAGTTTTTACGTGAATGAGTAACAAACATCCATCCATCCATATTTAGAAACTTTCGCGTTTATAATATTAAAAAGGATTTGCAAAATTTACATTCCTGAAAAATAATCTTTAATCGTTGCTTAAAAAATATTATTTCAAATACATCAGAAAAATTATAGACTAAATATCTTTTTAAATACTAACCATAAGAAAATTAGGCACTCCCATTCCCTTTAGAAATCGTTTCTTAAAGGTTAAGCATTATTTAATTTCGCGAGATAAAACGTTTTTTTTTTACCTAAATACGTTAAAGTTAGATCGTAAAGACGTCCTTATCAACTGTATTTTTTTCGAAACTATGGAGATAAAATGTTAGAATCAGCCATTACTTTAAGTTGAAGCGTAAATTCAGGGTCTTATTCGTTTCTAGATAATGAGGTTCGGGTGAATCGAGTTAGTACGAACTAACTAATCTTGTTTTTTATAGTATGGAATGATGGGACGAGCAGGACGTTGACCTGATGGTAAGCAACACGCCTGCCTATAACAGCACAGTGACACGCAGCTATTGGAACATGAAGAGTCCAAATCATAACCTAGCCCTACGCTCGTCAGCCAGATATATAGAATTATTTATCTCTATGCCTATGTAATTTTTCTGGAAACATTGCCCTTCAAACTGGAACACAGTGATGTTTGCACATTACTGCTTGGCAGTGGAATAACTGGCGTAGGTGTGGTACTTCCCCAGGCGGACTCTGCAATGAGTCTTGTCACTACTAAAATTAGTTTTTTTTACTAGAATAGACTGCCGAGACGAGCAGGACATGTGCCTGATGGTGAGCAACACGCCTGCCTATAACAGCACAGTGACACGCAGTTATTGGAACATGAAGAGTCCAAATCAGTACCTAGCACTGCACTGAGCTCGTCACCCAGAGACCCATCTAAGATATTTCGAAGCCCTGTAATTTCTCTGTAAACATTATCCTTTAAACCGGAACACAGCGATGTCATTGCCCATTACTGCTTGGCGGTAGAATAACTGGCAAAGGTGTGGTACTTCGGACTCTGCAAAGAGTCGACTCAAGTGAGTTAGAAATAAAATATTCTATTCTATAGCTAGTCAGATGCTAAACACTAAGCGTTTTGTGTATATTTAATATTATTCCAAGCAATGCCTCCACCATATTTTTTCACAAATTTGAGTTAACACGTCGTGTGCATGTGGCAGTTTCTATTTCAGTGCGTGTATTTTTTATTCCAACGTTCTTGGAAAATATATTTGCTGTGTCAAAACAGATGATGTAGCAGACCATTATTGTGATATACAAAGCGGTTTGCTCGAAATTGGTTGAGTAAATTTGCAATTTGAAATTTACTGAGTCCGCCTGGGGAAGTACTACACCTTTGCTAGTTTTCTGACGCCAAGCAGTAATGTGCAAACATCACTTTGTTCCTGTCTAAAGGGTAATGTTGCCAGAGTAATTACAGGCCATAGTGATGAATTAGTTTGTATCTCTGCTCTGGGTGATCAGCGTAGTAAAGTGCTAGGTATTTAGACTCTTCCTGTTCCAATAGCTGTCTGGTACTGTGCTGTTATAGGCAGGCTCATTGCTTATCATATATATGTTACTGTTGTTCGTCTTGTTACTCTGTACTATAAAAAAAAATTGGCAGTCATAGGAACTGCCGATAGAAGTGAAAACTTGCTGTTGCCCTGGTACTGGTACCTAGGAGCAAACGCAACTCTTTTATATTTCTGTTGTCCTGGTATCTGGAGATAAACGCTGGGCTGTTGGAGGTAGGTAATCGAAACTCTTTACTGTTTCTATTGCCCTGGTACCTACCTGGCCGTTTTTACCGAGTTTACCCGAAGATTTCATATCCGATCCGATCCATTATCATATCCAAGCGTGACGATTGATGAATCCATTTCACAGCCCACGAAAATTCTGTCTATAGCGCGCCTAAAGAAGTTTTCACTTCAATAATATTTCAATGGTATTTTCCTCACGTTAAATCTACACTAATGTTATAAAGCTGAACATCTTATTTGTTTGAACGAGTTAATCTCAGGAACTACTAAACTCATTTGAAAAATTCTTTCACTGTTGTCTAACAGTGTACGTGATCCCTGAGTAATATAGCATTTACATATAACACGAGCGAAACCGGGGCAGACAGCTAGTCCAAAAGAGAATTTAAAAAAAAAAACATTGACAAAATTCAAAATTGGCAGTCATAGGAACTGCCGATAGAAGTGAAAACTTATAACTCATAATTTGATAGCTTACTTTGGAAACTACGCGGGTGAAACCGGAGGGCGTGGCCATGAGCATGGCATCAAGAAAAGCTGACGTATTTCTAGATAGGCAATGAGAAATGCTGACGCATTTCTAGATCGCCAATGGCTATGGTCCCGAGTTTACCCGAAGATTTCTTATCATTCCCGAGAGTGACAAGAGTGACGTGAGTGAGTCAATTCACAACCCACGAAAAATATGTCTGTGACTCGCCAAATGAAAGTTTTCACTTCAAAAGTTGTTTTCAAAATAGAAAATCATAGGCAAAGGCCATGTAATGTGTTGTATTTTAATAACCGAAGGAAAACCGGTCCAAAGTTTGGCAATAAATCATATCAGGAGGTCCCTACCCTTGTCTTAGACGATTACTTACACGTCAAACGGCAAACGTTTGATATAATTCGCTGTTATTTTTGGGAAAACAATGATGAATTACTTATCTACGTTTATGATCTAAATCTTTTAACTTAAAACTACTAATGTTATAAATGTAATAAATAATAAATGTAATGTTTTGTAGTGGTAGGACTCTTAGCAGGGTCCGCCTGGGGAAGTACCACACCTTTGCCAGTTATTCTACCGCCAAGCAGTAATGTCCAAACATTACTGTGTTCCGGTTTGAAGGGCAATGTTTCCAGAGAAATTACAGGGCTTAGAGATATAACAACTTAGATCTCTGGGTGACGAGCGCAGTGCAGTGCTAGGTAATGATTTGGACTCTTCATGTTCCAATAGCTGCGTGTCACTGTGCTGTTATGTGGCAGGCATGTTGCTTACCATCAGGCACATGTCCTGCTCGTCTCATCACTCTTTATTTAAATTTAAAAAAAAATATCTAAGTATAGATGTTTGTATGCTTGATGCTCTATCACTGCGTAATGTCTGAACAGATCAGGTCTGGACCGATCAAGGTTGCTTACAGAATGGAAGCTATGACGAAAAAGAAGATCAGGTTGCAATTTAGAACATAGTTAAATTATGATATGAAAGAACATATAATAAACTACGTTTTATCCCGGGAAAATAGAAAAAAGAACGTGGATTTTTAAAAAGAAAAGAAAAACTGTTTAAAGTAACACATTCAAAAATACAAATAATTGTAGCTACCGCACTAAACTAGAAATATATTGCAGGAACTGATACATTTTTTTTTAGTTTAACCTGGGTTGTCCCACTGCTGGGCAAAGGTCTCCCCCAATTCCCTCCACTTTATCCGGTCCTGAGCTACCATCGTCCAATCATTTTTAAACGCTCCGAGCTCGTCCTTCCATCGCGTTGGAGGACGACCCTGGGGTCGACTGGCCGATGGTGTCCACTCTGTAGAAACCCGGGCCCACCGATCGGGGTGCAATCTGGTCACATGACCCGCTCACTCCCATTTAAGCTTGGCAGACCTAAATCCTACATCGGTTACACCTGTAATGGAACGCAGATACATACAATACTTTAACTTTAGGCTAACAACCATAAATCATAATGAAATTAATAACATACAGACGCGTTTAGCTCTTTTTTTTTAACTATAATAGATTTCCACTTGACCTAAGGCGACGATGCAGTCTGAAATGGACCATGATTACTTACCTAAAAGACACCGATTCTCTCTTGAAGGTACTAAAATTGTAACCATCGGGAAACCCCCACTCAGGCAACGCTTTCCACACAAAAGTGGAGTCAAACCTCCACGTTCGAATCATTGGAACGTGAACTATGGAAATATTTTATTAGTATTCATTCCGATAGAAAAACATATCTCTCTTTTGCATAGGTTTAAAATAAAACAGAACATGTTTTCAAAACAAAAATTCAACTGATATCGAACAGAAATTAACCATATTTGTCACACTCAAACCCAATTTACTTCAGAACCCGACTTCTCTCAATAGATTTGTCAGAAAGGGTTATCTGCCAAAGTCACCTTACAATAGGGTTACCAGATGTGCCCATTTCACGGGACACTAGCTTGAGTTAAAATAGTCCTTTATTGATGAACTTGATGGTTGTATTGTTTTTGACAATTTTAACATCGCAAGAATTTTGGTGTCTTTAAATCGAGAGTGAATCGGTTTCTTCCAAGTAAACACGCTCCATCGTAGACCGCATCGTCGCTTAGATAAATAGTTAGATGGATGGATAAACTCTTTATAGCACTTATTTAGATAACAAAAATATACAAAAACTTTTTAAAAAGTCGCTTAGCATCAGGTGAGATGGCAGTCAAGTGTAATAATCCTATAAATTAAAAAAAAAAGCTTATATTCGTATTACTTAATATGTAGATATGTGGCATACATGTAAAATCGAAAACATTAACCGTGTTTTTAAAACATATATCCGCTAATAAAATTCATGATGGTTTCTTGTTTCATAATTCATAATCCTTTTTTTTTTGCAATTTCACTTAAGAGTGCGCCTAAAGCCAGGAAAAAATCAGATTTCACCCGCGCGACGCGTTTCTTAATGTGATGTACATAAAGTCGAGAATAGCATGACACAGTTTGGAGGAAAAATCAATATTTAATCACGAGTCCATTTTTGACCAAGTTTTATTTAATTACTCAATTACTAAACATAAATTTAAAAAAGTGTTCGGTTACTTTACTAGAACGTACAAATAGGATTTTTATTACCAAAAAATAATGTGGGGTCATCGCTGATAATTTCGAGTACTCGAATTAAAACGGGTATTTTCGGTGTCATTTTTATTTTTTTATTGTAAAAAACTCTGATCTATTTTTAAAATTCTATTCGGTTATTGTGCTTCTTCTTGATTGTACCCACACGTCAATATTTTTTTTGTCATAGTTTTTAGTTTCTTAACTTCAGTGAGCGGCGTCGAAAATGTCCTTTTTTCGTTTTCTGGCTTTAGGCGCCCCCTTAAAGCCATAATTATAGTATCTTTTTGCGAGTGGCCAAATACTTTTGAGTGGTTAGTGTACAACATTGGCACGATGGACCGCCATGACTTAGCCACACCCACTTTTTTCCGAAAAATGTTTCATAGTAAACTTCATAATGGCTACCCTACACTAAAGCAGTTTATCTAAATCTATCTCGACGTTAAAACAATAGAGCCTGTCTGAAAATGTTAAACTAACTGGAATCCATCAATCGAATACTACATTAAATATGTAATATTAAACCAGTATTAGTTTTCTATAATATACGACGCATAATACTCTTATAATTTACAGACATGGCTAAGATTCGGGGCATTTTCTATCTAGGATAAAATCTAGTCCCATACTCCATTATATTACTTTTGAAGTGAAAGCGTCTATAGCCGAGTTGAGTAATAAGTCGATAAACGCTGGCTGCATGCACGAAAAAGGTCAAGCTCGTCCCGTTACGCTCATTGTCCCGTTACGCTAATAGGGTACAATCCTCAAAAAAACTAAGTAGCCCGTTAGTTAGATTGCCAAAAAATATTGTACACGTATTTTTTTTTTGTTTCACAAACAAAAAATGACGAACATACAGCGCTTCGAAATTTCGTGTGACGTCACTTGTGAGTACGATTTTTACTCACGAGTGACGTCGCGACCCCCCACTCTCGAAGTTTGATGGTCTACATCTTTGACGATTTTTAATATTATGAAAAAACAAAAAATACGTGTCCAACATTTTTCCATGATCTAGCTGACGGACTAATTAGGATGGTGTATTTTTGACCCAGTCTGGTACCCTATTGTCCCGTTACATTGCCAATCTTTTCAGCAATGTTTTGAAATGACGTTGTCACGTTAAACTAACGTCCGTAAAGCGACTTTACAGACAACCAATTTTCTTGTAGGGGTAATGTTATGGATTCGCGACACCGACATGGTAATTAACGCCGTGGCGGCGTAGCGTATGCTACGTTTTTTCATTTAGTATAGACGAGACGAGCAGGACATATGCCTGACGGTAAGCAACATGCCTGCCCATAACACCACAGTTACACGCAGCTATTGGAATATGAAGAGTCAAAATCATAACCTAACACCGCACTGCGCTCGTCACCCAGAGATATAAGATGATTAATCTCTGTGCCCTGTAATTTTAGAAACATTGGCCTTCGAACCGGAAGATAATAATGGTTTGCACATTACTGCTTGGCTGTAGATTAACTGGTAAAGGTACTTCAGGCGGACTTTGTCAAAAGTCCTACCACTGTAGATAAAATTATCTTATTTATAAAAGGATTCGTACTCTATCCGAAAACCAACTGTTACTGAGTGGGAGTTTCTTTTTAAACATTGATGTCAAAGCAATGATAAACTTTGTAAATTTAGTTAATATTACCAACGATCTATGGTTTTACCCGTGTAGTTGCTGTTCCCGATTTTCTTCTGCAATGCAAAGTATTTGTGCTATAAGAGACGATAATCTAACTATGTTCCAAATTTCAACCCGACCCGTTCAGGCGTGTTGACGTGATTGAGCAACAAACATCTAACTTTTCAGATTTTTAATATTAATTAATTGTGCTATGCATTTCTCAATATAACAGAACGTTCCCCCCACTGGTATCACTAATCGTTAGGTACAATAATAATTTAATAGTTAGAGTATTATTAAAACATAATTACTCTGGTTGTTATTGAAACGGCGATAAAATTATAGAACAATAAATTTTAATTGGACTCATTATTTTTGGTACAGCAATTATCATTATAATATTATTGGTAGAATTAATCGGTGAAATGTTTTAATTGTAAGTTCATGCGTCTTTGTGATACTTAAATAGATTATTTGACTTAATTAGTAAGTAATTAGTTAGTTAGTAGTAAGTCTGCATACAGAGTTTTATTAAGATCCCATACACAAGATATTATATTTGTGTAATACATTTGATTGATCGATAAATATAATACTCTTTATTGTGATATAAACAAACAAACATATTACAGTAAAACAATTATTAACAAGCGCGACAAGTTGCGGCCTTATCGCTGAGAGAAATCTCTTCCAGGCAACCAGCTTGAAGGAAATTCGTGTACATACAACGTTAGGCGAAGGAAGGTGATTTTTTCATTAATACTATTGACTAATTAAATAAATATAATTGAAATTAAAATAAATCAATATAACTACAGTGAGTTTTAGATAAATTTATTTTATGTATTTATATATCTTTTATATCACTTGATGTAAAAGAATTTGACAGTAAGTATGAAAAAAGCTTAATATACCAGTGAGTTTAAAACTACGCCGCATACAAAATAATTTATAATAATTTGAATCATTACAAATTGTAACAGTTTTGTATTAATTGTAATTTATTTGTTCGTGTATGTGTCTTTCAAGTTTCAACCTGATCCGTTCAAACTTTCCGACGTGATTGAGCAACAAACATCCAAATTTTCACATTTATGATATTAGTAAGCACAGATTACTGAAATTTCGGTAATCTGTGTTAAGGTACAAGTTCGCGCTGAGACCGCGAAACGAGACCGCGAAAGGAGACAGCGACTGGAGACCGCGACAGGTACTAGACACTATGGTATTGTATGGGCGCCAGTTCGCGCCGAGACCGAGACCGCGACCTGTCTCGGTCTCCTGTCGCGGTCGCGGTGCGAACTGGCGCCCATACAATAAGTGCCTGTCGCGGTCTCCGGTCGCGGTCTCCTGTTGCGGTCTCGCGTCGCGGTCTCAGAGCCAACTTGTACCTTTAGTAAGATTAAAAATAATATTTAATTAAATAGTTTTACGTATTATGTCACGGTCCCAGACAAATCTTTATCGTATTGCACCATCTGCATCTAAACCGACTGAGAGCTTGACAACAATAGATTGCAAACCAAGTCGCATATGTCGTAATGAAAAATAAACAATACCCAAATGAAACGTGGTTGATTTAGGACCAGAGTAAACATATAATAGTTGAGTGGCTACTGCTGCCCCGAGATTACAAAGGGTAGCCCTTTTCGACTAGGGATGTGAAATGTACATTAAAATTATGAGGCACAAATCGATTCCTGTATTCGAGTACATTCATTTCGAATAACGCTCCAATCTTTGTGGTAGATACTCGTATAGGTATTAGTAACTATTTTATAACACTGTATTCATCACGTCTGACTTCAACAGTCTTAATTTTATGGGATGAAATAAAACACAATTTTCAAATATTGCTATAAGCTGTCACAGTTGTTCACTACTCTATCATTATTATTAATTACAGGTTATTTACTGTAGTTATTACTATGAGCGAGTTCCCGATACTAGGTGCATCTCCAGGAAAGGGGGCGTCCATAAATTACGTGAGATGATTTAGGGGGGGAGGGGGTCGAGTCAAATCTCATATAATCTCACTATAGGGAGAGGGAGGGTCTCGACAAATATCACGCAATTTTTGTTCTGATTGAAACAAAAAAAAATAACAAGCTAAATTTTTGTCTGAATTTAGTAGCCCGTCCTTTGTTTTCGCGCCACTGTCAGCCGAACTTGCGACTCGAGGAACGAGACAGTGTGACCAGAGTCAGTAGATTTCTACTTTTTCGGTAGATTTTAGTGTCCGTCAGCTTATCGTCAGTAGAATTAAAATAATATGCAGTATATTTTAGTACATTTTTCAATTTCGTTGTGAGCAACAGTTTTCCTTCGGTTTATCTCTCAATCTCATTCTCGATTGTTAGAGGGGAAACGCGTTTACGTAAGAAACCCACATTCTGAAAAATCTCACGTGAGATTGGGGGATGGGGGAGGGGGTTGCACAAAATCTCACGACATCTCACCGACGGGGGAGGGAGGGTCAGAAAATTTAAAAAAACACCTCACGTAATTTATGGACGCCCCCAAACGAGAAAGAAGTTTAAATAACATTTACTATTTTCACATAATTAGACATTGTGGTAAAACGAAATGATTGTTCGATTTGGCGCCTGAAAACTGAAAAATTTACTGGATCATACCGTAAAAATTGTTTAGGGTACGATCAAATCTATTCAAGTACAACAACAAGCAAAAAGTTACAACATAATAAATATTACAACAACTTAAACTAATGTCTAATACGTAGCTGCCATACATTACTTGTTACTTATTACTACTGGGTGTTACGAAATACCTGTATTGAAATTTATATGTAACAATTGTTCGTATAATATCACAATCGATACAAATGTTCGATGAATCCAAATATCTTACACAGGTCGTCAATTCGTCGTTCATTAATTTGCAATCGAATAGTGCTCGTTACTATCCTTGATCCACATCGTTTCGGAGAGATTGATCGCCTTATCGTTTAACTAAACAATTAGATAAATCGAATAATTCTGAAGTCTCATCTCTAACTGTGGGTCTTGCGTTTTGGATTTAACTGCACTGATTATGTTGCCAGATTTGCCGGTATATTGCACAATGAAGGGTACTTCAGGGCATTATGGAGGTCCGTGCTGAGTTTGGCCATTTGGCATGTATTTAGAGCAGTTTAATGAGAGGTTCTAAAAATTTTAATTTTAACTAGGAGAAAACGACGTTTGTTAAATGCCACTTAATTATTATTTTGCATGTACATTAAAGAGTTCATTAAAATGTGTTGTTTATATAATTATCATACAAATATAATAATTAAAGTGACTTATTATAATATGTTATATAACGTCGAATGCGCAACCGAAAGCGCCCGTCAGACTGGCGACATTCCCACGCTGTGTGGTTAGGGAATTATTCTACATGTATAAACAAAAGCCTTTACTTTTATAGAAATTGTGGAATCAAATAGTGATCAAGTGAAGGTTAACGCAGTTTTGGACATGCAGGCATGCAGCCACAAAAATATAGCCTCATAGCCAGCAGAATATAGCCACAGTCGATATTACTTTTATCAGAAAACTAGCTATTACCCGCGACTTTGTCCGCACGAAATAAACACTAAGGTGACTCAGGCAGTACCTATTTGTATACCCAGACACATTTACGGGTACTAAAAACAGCTTATTAAATTATTTTAAAACAATTGTAAACAATTCCATCAAAATCGGTTCAGTTGTTTAGATCTGAAAGCGTAAGAGACATTCGAACCCAATTCAGGGAACTTTCATATTGACATTCATCTCCCATTTCAACCCCAATTTCACCCCCTTACAGTTTGAAATTACAAAATTGATAGAACAAACATTCGTTTACTTCGTGTCAAGTGTCTACAGACAGAGTTTCATGGTTTTATCTTCAACGGTTGGGAACTTTCATACTGACATTCATCCCCCCCATTTCAACCCCAATTTCACCCCCGTACAGTTTGAAATTACAAAATTGCTAAAACAAACATTCGTTTCGTGTCAAGTGTCTAGATAAAAAAATTGATACTTACTTTAAAAATGACGAATTTTCATACAACCGTTCATCCCTTGTTTCACCCTCTTAGGGGATGAATTTCGCAAAACCCCGTCTTAGCGAGCGCCTACCTGGTAAAAGGGACCTCCATGCAAAATTTCAGATTCCTAGCATTTGTAGTTTCTGAGATTCCTTGATCCTTTCGCTTTAATATATTTAGACTAGCTGTTACCCGCGACTTTGTCCGCACGAATTATATACTAAGGTAACTCAGGCAGTACCTATTTGTATACCCAGACACATTTACGGTTACTAAAACAGCTTTTATTAAAACAATTGTATACAATTTTATCAAAATCGGTTCGGTTGTTTAGATCTGAAAGCGTAAGATACATTCGGCCTCCATGTCAACTCCAATTTCATCCCCATACAGCTCGAAATTACAAAATTGCAAGAACAAACATTTATTTGCTTCGTGTCAAGTGCCTGTATACAGAGTTTCATGGTTTTATCGTCAACGATTGGGAACTTCCATATTGACATTCATCTGTCTCATTTCAACCCCAATTTCACCCCCGTACTGTTAGGAATTACAAAATTGCTAGAACAAACATTCGTTCGCTTCGTGTCAAGTGTCTATACACAGAGTTTCATGGTCTTATCTTCAACGGTTGGTAACTTCCATATTGACATTCATCCCCCATTTCAACCCCAATTTCACCCCCGTACAGTTCAAAATTATGAAATGGATAGAACAAACATCCATTTGCTTCGTGTCAAGTGTCTATATACAGAGTTTCATGGTTTTATCTTCAACGGCTGGGAACTTCCATATTGACATTCATCCCCCATTGCAACCCCAATTTCACCCCCGCACAGTTCACAATTATGAAATGGATAGAACAAACATTCGTTCGCTTCGTGTCAAGTGTCCATATACAGAGTTTCATGGTTTTATCTTCAACGGCTGGGAACTTCCATATTTACATTCATCCCCCATTTCAACCCTATTTTCACCCCCGTACAGTTTGAAATTACAAAATTGCTAGACCAAACATTCGTTCGCTTCATGTCAAGTGTCTATATACAGAGTTTCATTGTATTATCTTCAACGGTTGGGAACTTCCATATTGACATTCATCCCTCATTTCAACCCCAATTTCACCCCCGTACAGTTTGAAATTACAAAATTGATAGAACATACATTTCATTGCTTCGTGTAAAGTGTCTAGACACAAAATTTGATAACTTTAATAAGACGAATTTTCATACATCCGTTCATCCCTTGTTTCACCCTCTTAGGGGTTGAATTTCGCAAAACCCCATCTTAGCGAGCGCCTACGTGCTAAAAGGGACCTCCATGCAAAATTTCAGATTCCTAGCACTCATAGTTTCTGAGATTCCTTGATGAGTGACCTTTCGCTTTTATATATATAGATAACCTAGAAAATTGGTATGATAAAAGGGATGCCTGTTTTTGAGGAAAGAAACAATAAGTGCATATATGTATTTACCATGTACGTTGAACTCGTAGATCTAACAAATGTTACTAGTTAGTTTCATATTTTTCAATGGTATGAAAAAATTAAATAAATATTATTACCATACAACATATTAAATAAAGTATTTCCTCGAGACTACCTTAGCGTCAAAGTGTATTTAGAATGAGCTACTTCCAAGAGATTATTTCCTTAATAATATATCACATACATAATAGGTAACATCATAGAAGGACGTGTATTTTAATCCAGGTTTCAAGTATTACATAAACTGTGGCGAGCCATTCAATTCTTAACAATACTTAATCAAGCCCTCTATGGTTAAGGTTAATGAAATTCTAGCGAAGGAATAAAGTACATTCTTCATTTTAATAATAAGTGTTTAGGGTACCGGACTGGGTTAAAAATACACCATCATAATTAGTACGTCAGCTAGATCATGGAAAAATATTGGGTTTGTTTTTTCATAATATAAAAAATCGTCAAAGATATAGATAGACCATCAAACTTCGAGAGTGGGGGGTCGCGACGTCACTCGTGAGTAAAAATCGTACTCACAAGTGACGTCACACGAAACTTCAAAGCGCTCTATCTTCGTCATTTTTTGTTTGTGAAACAAAAGAAAAAATACGTGTACAATATTTTTTGGCAATCTATGTAACTAAATAAATAAATAAAATAAATATTGGTGGACAATTCACACAACACCATCTGACCCCAAACTAAGCAAAGCTTGTGTGATGACGGCCAGATAGCTGATATAATACTTATATATTTTTAAATACATACTTATTATACATAGAAACACCCAGACACAGTGCAAATTTGAATTCATCACACAAATATTTGCACTGGGTGGGGATCGAACCCACGACCCTCGGCTTCGCAGGCAGAGCTACTACCCACTAAGCCACAAGGCCAGCCAACTAACGGGCTACTTAGTTTTTTTGAGGATTGTACCCTATTGTGGTATACATAACATACTCGTATCTCATCGTACTCATCGCACTGTGATAAACTGTGATGGAACTAATGTCATTATTTCGATCATATTGGGCAAGGAATTATGTTAGTACATGGCATCATATCAATCACCTTGGAAAAGGAATAATTATGGTACAACATTTCGTCATCATATCACGAGGAATCGTGAATCACATCACAACAATATATTCTGTTCAACAACAATTCCTTATTATGATCTGATCGACATGACAACAATATATTCTGTTGTTGTCGTGTCGATATTATCACAAGGAATTGTGGTAGTACATACCGTGATCGTCATCATATTGATCACATTGGAGAAGGAAGGAATGAATATGAATATGAATATGAAGAAATTGTGGTACAATATGTCGCCTTCATATCGACCATATTAGAAGAACATCGTCGTCATATAGGCCATTTTGGACAAGAAATTGTGTTAGAAAATAAAATATTATCATCATATCGGTCATTTCACAACAAGGAATTGCGGAAGAATATAATCGTCATCATATTCTTTAACTATGTATGGTTTCCTCAGGCTAAGACCACCTTCTTATGGTACGTGCGCGATTTCAAACTTTCATTCTGTATGTTTCATCTATCGTTGAAAAATGACAAAGTTAGATAGGCTGACTTTGTAAAGAAGATACATCAAGCACTGTTTTAGAGGTAACTAAAAGCGAAATACATTCCAAGCCATTTTAATAAAATAATCAATATCTATTATTAGATACTCAAATCAAATACTCTGGAGTAGTTTAGCTAGTAACACCACCTAAGCATTTTCAAATATAACCAATATTGAGTTCTACGTTTAGAATTAAATTGCGTTCAATTTCGTTTTGCCACTGTAGGGCTGACACATATGACTGACCCATTGCTACTTCAGCCTATCGCTTCTACATGCTGCAGATTGTTTGAGTTGGAAGCGGTGTGGTAAGTCATCGTCATCAACCTGATGTCCACTATTTTTATCGATTCTAGGTGCGTATTTAACTGCCATTACGTCTGATGTAGTGCGAATAAGCAATAGTGCGAGCCTATCTAGAAGAAAACTTTACACTTGAAGGTACTCAAATTTGATTCCCACTTGGCTTGTATTTAATCAAAATATCGTGAAAAAACCTACACGTACATTAATGTTTTATAAACACGATTTTCGTTGACTTTTGTTTTTATGATAACCCTTATCCGCCAAGCAAGAATGATGTTGATATTTTTGAAAATAAACTAATGTATAACTAACGGCTAACTAACTACTAACGGCCCGACCCAGTCAAGAATTGATTAGGAACAGTGATCTTGACACTGGAATTTTTAAATTAAAGATTTATTAATAAATTAAGGTGACTTCTATAGCCAATTCCATATTAATTTTGAAGGGTAATTTATTGAGCACTTGAGATATAATTCTGAAAATTTTATGATGGCTGGATTCTGAGTTAGTCCCTATTGGGAGCGTCCCAATAGTTCACGGTCTGGCAACCCTAGAATTAGCTACAAATACGGATTTCTGAACCGTAACCAATTCAGAGAACTAATAGACATTATGCGGTTACAACTTGTATCAATCTCATCATGCTCGGTGGCACAGATTACTGAAAGACAGATAGAAATAGTAGTTTAGTATTAGAACTGTTTGCTGTCCGCCCTAGATAAGTACTGTACCTTTGCCAGTTATTCTACCGCAGAGCAGTAATGTGCAATGTTTCCAGAGAAATTACAGGGCATAGAGATTAATCCTTTAATATCCCTGGGTTAGGAGCTAGGAGCGTGGTAAAAAGTATTGATTTGAATTCTCCAATCTACGTGGCATTATGCTGTTATTGGCCGGCGCGTTGCTTATCATCAGCCACATGTGTCGCTCATCTCGTCACTTGCAGCACTCCTCGTAATATGATGAAAAAAAATGTGACACCAGGTAGGAACACAGTTCCTTAGGATAATGTAGAAGAAACACAATATGCAAAAAAAATACTATTTATGGTACGATCATCTGAAAAATAAAGTTGGCTACACTGATCACGGCCCGTTTCTGCGCGTCATTGCCGTTACATGTTTTTCTTACGATTTTTTTTGTCACATTATTTTCAGTTCGGTCTCGCTGCAAAACCCCTATCTAATCCATGCTTGCTGTAAGGAACTTACTTCGTTTAAAAAAATGGAGGGTTGCAAGGTTACACGTCGCATTTCGAACATTTTCTCACGGATTATATCATTAAAAACGCTGCCCAATTTTTGAGAAATGTCGACTCTGTAAAAAAACTTCCAACATTTGTCACGACTTAGTATGAAAACTACGTGATTGTTACGCATTTTTAAAGTGACAACTTGCGAAACTTTTTCTAAAGTGAACCTTTTTAAAGTGGAACATATTGAGTATATTTGGAAGGCGCAACTCTTATGGATTAGACATTAGCTTATCACAGCAACCCAGCCACTAATATCCTAATCTAATCGATATTAAAACCGTTAAAATTGAAACTTTGCGGCGATTGTCAAAACTTTGAATTGCTGAACACTTCTGAATTTGATATTTTTTTTACAAAATAAATCCGTTGTTGTATCTCTTTTGTTTATTTATCCGTACAGTTAAACTGGCCCGATGGAGCGGCTTTTGAATGTATTTTGTGGAGGACTCGTATTTAGCGCGGCCGCTTCGGGCGTACAGGGCGTACAGGGGCGTAGTGCGAGCTCGCTACCACACTGCGGTCCTCTCGTGCTCGTATAGGTGCCCAAACAAGTTGACCCAATGAAGTTATGTCGCCCTGGTATAGATGCCGGCAAACATGTTGACCCAATGAAGTTATGTCGCCCTGGTATAGATGCCGGCAAACAAGTTGACCCAATTAAGTAATGTCGCCCTGGTATAGGTGCCGGCAAACAAGTTGACCCAATGAAGTTAGCTGCGCAATGTTGCGCAAAAACGTTTTTAAGGTCTCTTTGGTGGAAGTGTATATAAGTGCAAACAAGTTGACCCAATGAAGTTACCTGAGCAGAAACGTTTTCAATGTCTCTTTGGTAGAAGTGTACAGGCGCGAACTTTCCCCTTCCACGTCAATTTTGGGTCAACTTGTTTTCTGGCCACTACATCTACGATACGGCACTCTGAATCCCAGCTACGCAAACATAAAATAGGATGCTTAGCCTGCTTATACTTTTATACTACAATGCAATGACATTATATTTTTTGACGAGGCCCCCTTACATATGCTTTCTTCATATTTGACATTGTTTGTTATTTCATCTTATTATGTACACAGATTTTTTGCCGTTTTGTAAGTGAGATTAGAGTAATAATAAATAATAAGTGTTCTTCTGAATTTGTGGTTCTTATAAATACAACAATCAACAATGATTGCGTATGAAAAAAACCTTAAGAATTGCTACTACCACTGTCGGCTTAGGTCCATACTCTTTATTACACGCCCTACAAGAAATGGTATCTAACTACGGCCCTGGTGGTGTGCGGTAACGCTGCGGTTACGCTGCGGTCTGCTGCGGGTAGCTGCGGCGCGATTTTCAGAGATTTTGGCTCCGCCGCCAATGACTGCCTGATGACGGCTGACGCCCTATGCTCCGTTTCTGTTGACCTAATAACTGGGTAACTACTGACTTGTATTGAGCAGAGACAAAGAGTAAATAAAAGGCCTTAAGGGGCATTTTTTACATTTTTAGGATGCAAATTTACATCTCTTTGACAAAGATGGCGCCAATGTTTTATTTTATTACAATTTCCTATTAAAATGAAACGTGCCATTTTTGTCAAATGTAGCAAATAGCTCAATTTCGCCTTTAAATGTAATTAATTGGCGTTAAATTTCTCTAACAAAGCAAACATTGAAACAACAATTCAAAACACCTTATACCAGGCATGTTCCTTACCATCAGGCACATGTCCTGGTCGTCTTATTACTCTATACTATAAATGAAGAAAGACATACTGATGGTAAGCAATACGCCTGCATTTAACAGGACAGTGTCCCACAGATATTGGAACATCGAATCATTACCTAGCACTTTACTGCTTAACACTTCTAGGTCGTCACTCTGTGATATGAGATGGTTTATCTCTATGCTCTGTAATTTCTCTGAAAACATTGCCCTTCAAACAACAAGTAAAGTTTTTACATTCCTGCTTGCCGGTAGAATAGCTTTCAAAGATGTGTAGGTGTTACTGGTACTGGAGAGGAAATGAAACCACGTCACTGTATAAACTGCTGACTATATTGATCTTAAACTATACAAGTGACGCGGGGCGAGAGACTGTTCGCTCGACCGCTGTCATCCGCGTATATACTAAATCTGACACGTACAGACGTGCTCCTCCTACAGATGTGATCCTTCCTCAGGCCTTAGTCCTCAGTCCCACTACAAACCCGATGCTTAAAAATCTAGGTAATTAAATAATTTAATTCTGTGTACTGTTTTCCAAACAATGAAAGCTTGACAAGTCCGTCAAACTGTCTCTGAGTGAAGTTCGTGAGCTAAATAGTGAGATGAGTGAGTTTGTCTCCGCCGCGAGCCACTGAACCGAATCTATCATCGTTGGATTAGTGCGGCCGCGCGCCAACTGCGACTTAGATTCGGTATGTAATGGGTTCACTCACTGAGCCAGACCAGACAACCAAAATAATGTTTTTTTTTTTTTACCATTTATAGGTTTACACTTGACCACCATCTCGCCTGATGTTAAGCGACGATGCGGTCTAAGATGGAGCGTGCTTACCTAGAAGAAACCGATTCACTATCGACTTGAAGACACCAAGATTATAACCATCGGGAAAACCCACTCAGGCAACTCATTCCACAGTCTAGACGTTCTTATCACAAAAGTAGAGTCAAACCTCTTCGTTCGTGTCTTTGGAACATCAACCATGAAACGATGCCGCTTCTTCGAAGCCGCTACGAGAAGTCCGATAGAAAAAAGGGCTAGGTGGTATTAGATCATGCAGATCAGATGCACACTCTCTGAAGTGTATCCGATAATAGACCGATAGGCTAGCAATTTTTCGGCGATGTTCAAGACTTTGCAGTCTTTTTCGCACAAGAGTGTTATTGCCTATGAGCCTCTTAGGACGCCTCTCGATCGATTCCAGAGCCTCAAGCTGATACTTAGCCGATCCATCCCAAAGGTGCGAACAGTACTCCATACAAGAGCGAATTTGTGCTTTATATAGCAAAAGCAGTTGTTCAGACTTGAAATACTTTCGCACCTTTGAGAGGACACCTAGTGTTTTGGCAGCTAATTTAGCCTTGGACTCGATATACGAGCCAAAGTTGAGCGTAGATGTCAAGGTAACACCAAGGTAATGATGATTTATGAACATTATTACACACTAACAATACACCGCAGTTTTACCGGCGTAGCTCCCATTATTTTCCCGGGATAAAAAGATGCCTGTGTTCTTCCAGACTAAAGTGTTTGTTCCATATTTCAGCCCGGTCTGTTCGTACGTTACGATGATTGAGCAACAAACATCCAAACATTGGTTCACTCACTGAGCCAGACCGAACGACGATGATGATGGTTATAGTAATTTATGAACACACTAGCAGCGGCCCGCGGGTTTACCTGTGTGGTTACCGTTTGCGTTATTTTGCCGATTAGTGAAAAATATTGAAATATCGATATTTTATTTATCCCTAGCCTATGATTATTTATGATGATTTGTGAACATTATACATCATTATTATTTTGTTATGTTTTGGTAATTTATAAAAAAAATAATAATAAATATTAGTGGACAATTCACACACAACACAAAATAGGTAAGTAGGAGCGTCCCGCAGTTTTACCCGCAATAAAAAGTACAATTTTACAAAATTAAAAGTACAGACTAAATTTTTTTTTTTAAATCTTCAATATAATTTTAATAACAGTCTTTATAAAATCTTACATGTCAAATGTGTACTTAAAAAGTATAATTTAAAATGTCAAATCCCTAAATATAGTTTGGAAATTTAGTCTCCGCAGATATATCGTTATATTCCAGATTTTTTACACTATCCGTTATTCCGACGTGATTGAGCAACAAACGTCCAAATATTCAAACACTGACATTGATTTTCCTTGCAAATTCGTTGTAAATTAAATATAATAAGTAGATATTATTTATATTATACACAATTTAATTACTAGCTACATTATTAATTTAAATATTATTAAGTAATAATGTTAGGTTGTCCTGTATGATATAAATAATATGAAATATAAAATAGGATAGTAGAATATTTATTGTCATGGAAGTAACATTCACATAAACTATAATTACAAAAATTAAGTTGTATGAACGCCACTACACAGACTCGTCACATTACAATTTGATGTACAAGATATGTTTGTACTTACATGTTTATTTGTTTTTGTCAAAAATAATTCAATTTTACTAATAGTAATAGACAATTTGTGCTGTATAGGGGCTTTGTTGGTAGTAGCTCTGCCTGCGAAGCCGAGGGTCGTGGGTTCGATCCCCACCCAGTGCAAATATTTGTGTGATGAATTCAAATGTTTGCACTGTGTCTGGGTGTTTCTATGTATAATAAGTATGTATTTAAAACTATATAAGTATTTTAGTATGAAAACTAACGTGGTTATTACACATTTTAAACAAATACACGGGTAACTCACGTATAAAATAGTCAGAACAGTCCGACTCGAGTGCTAATCGAGCTGCGAACATGCGCGCGCACTCGCCTTGAAGAAGATCGCCGGACGCGATCGAAACTCGAGTCGGACTGTTCTGACTATTTTATACGTGAGTTACCCGTGTATTTGTTTAAAATGTATATAAGTATTATATCAGCTATCTGGCCGCCATCACACAAGCTTGGCTTAGTTTGGGGTCAGATGGTGTTGTGTGTGAATTGTCCACCATTTTTTTTATTTTTTTTTTATTTGTTTAAAACCTTATTCTCATATAAACCTTATCTTTAAGATTTTTTTTAATGCAATAGAAAATCTTACGGAAAAAATACAATTACGCAAAAACAGTAAAAACATAACATTACAGAGAATATGTAATCTCAGAATGTTTAAATAAATTATGAATAATATTATAATATTAATAGATCATTGAATAAAATCGGTCGCTGTGAGTGATCGCCTCAAACCTACTCTGGCATGTCCCAGCAAATTGTATTAATTACTGCGTCAGATAATGTCGAACTGATAGCATGACTGATGTGGAACAGGAAAATATAGACAAATTGTGTTACCAAATAAACAAGTAAACTGTCGACAAAAACATTATGTAAACATCTGTTGGCTCACCACAGACAGATTTTTCGTGGACTGCGAATTGAATTCTAGTGTCACGCTCGGGAATGCCAAGACGTTTTCGGGTGAACTCGGGACCATGGCCGTTGGCCATCTCTAAATGCGTCAGCATTCCCAATTGGGTATCTATGTCAGCATTTCTAGATGACCATGGTCATGGCCACGCCCTCCGGTTTCACCCGCGTAGCTTCCAAAGTGAGCTATCAAATTCACGTAAATAAAATTAATATTATATTTCCATTATTTATATTTAATTCTTACTGAAAATTCGAGATTAATACACGGCAGAAATTAATAAACATCAATTTGCCTGGATTATTAAATACTTAATTCCATTCAGGAAAATCAATTTTCATTACGGGACACGCTTATTGCCTACGGGGAATGTTTTATGATTAAAATATTTAATAAACAGTGAATTATTTATTACAAATACTAGCGTAAATAGAAACAATCAAAGTAGAATTTAAAACTACTGCGGTGTAAACCCACGTTTTGCCAATAACAACCTTTAGCAGGATAAAAAGTAGTTAATTTATTAATAATGTGATTAATTTCATTAAACATCAGAGATATGGGAACTAACATGTTATCCACTTAAGGGGGCGCCTAGTGCCAGAAAACGAAAAAAGGACATTTTCGACGCCGCTCACTGAAGTTAAGAAACTAAAAACTATGACAAAATAAATATTGACGTGTGGGTACAATCAAGAAGAAGCACAATAACCGAATAGAATTTTAAAAATGGATCAGAGCTTTTTACAATAAAAAAATAAAAATGACACCGAAAAAACCCGTTTTAATTCGAGTAGGTACTTGAAATTATCAGCGATGACCCCACTTTATTTTTTGGTAATAAAATTCCTAATTGTACGTTCTAGTAAAGTAACCGAACACTTTTTTTTTATTTATGTTTAATTATTGAGTAATTTAATAAAACTTGGTCAAAAATGGACTCTTGATTTAAAATTGATTTTTCCTCCAAACTGTGTCATGCTATTCTCGACTTTATTTATATCATTATGAAACGCGTCGCGCGGGTGAAAACTTTCTTTTTTCCCTGGCATTAGGCGCACTCTTAATATATTACAGACACTCAAAGTTGCGCCTTTATATTAGACACTCAGATCACGTACAAATCCAACGGAGAAAGAATTTTTGAAATCAGGCCAGTAATTCCTGAGATTAGCGCGTTCAAACAAAATACCTCTTCAGCTTTATAATATTAGTATAGATTAGTACAGATTACGTTTCACTTCTATCGGCACTTTGTTTTTTACCAAACTTTGCTAACTATTATAAGTACTACGTTTATGGATTGGGAAATAATCTACTCAGAATAATATTATATGATATTTGTGTCTTCATCGAATTATATTAAGGTTCGCGCTTGACCGCCATGTCGTTTGATTTTAAGCGACATTTTTTTAAGGACTACCGTACTCCGTGAGTAATTAACTTACCAATCCGGACTGTCTCCGTGTAAACAAGAGTTCCCGTTTCAGAATTCCGCAAACTTTGAAATCAAACTAGAATCCGGACCAATGCTGAATTGCATTGACGAAAGTGTTGAACTAATCAGTTTTTTTTTGTTTAATAAATATTGACGAGACGAGCTGGACATGTGCCTGATGGTAAGCAACATGCCTGCCACATGACAGCTCAGTGACACGCAGCTATTGGAATTTAATGAAGAGTCCAAATCGTTACCTAGCGCTGCACTGCGCTCGCCACCCAGAGATCTAAGTTGTTATATCTCCAAGCCCATGGACGTATAAAAAAGTCGGACGGAGTCTCGCTAAAACAAAAACTGTGTCACTAGAGTCGGCCACATATGCACGTATGCGTTGTTAGGTTGTCACTGATAGGCTGACACGCACACATATACACAAGTAGCGCGTGTAATGACTCACTGATGTGTGCGTGTTAGCCTGTATGTGACTAAATGCACGTGGCATATTATGTGGCCGACTCGATGGACACAGGTTTTGTTTTAGCGAGACTCCGTCCGACTTTTTTTATACGTCCATGTCTAAGCCCTTATATTTTCTGTTAGATTATCCTACTAATATTTTAAACGAGAAAGTTTGTAACTATGTATAGATATGGATGTATGTTTGGAAGTCTTTCACGCAAAAGCTACTCAAGGGATTTGTATGAAATTTTGTACATAGATAGATAATGGTCTGGAATAACACATAGGCTATTTTTTATCCCAAGAAAATTACAAAATCGGGAACTACGTGGGTGAAACCGCGGGCGCTGTAATTTAATTTATATTTCTTTGTGGAACAAAACAGTGGCTCCTCTTACCAACGGCGACGAGTGCAGGGTTGTTGTCATAACCCGGCTCGTCCAATAGAATCCCGGTAAACACTCCATTGACCTACTTTATTCCCTAATTTTGTATACTAAACGCGATTCGTTGATTTATTTCATCTGAATTTTATATTTAAGGGAGAAAGTAGGTAGAAATTACCATAGAGAAACACAGTTATCGAGTTCATGATACTAGTTATTAGGACATGTATGAGGGCAAGTATGTACTCTTAAAATACTTTCTTTTAAAGGACCTATGACCTGTGACAGTTAGTCTCAAGTAGGGTTGCCATCTGTCCGGGTTTCCCCGGATTTCCTGCGAAGCCGAGGGTCGTGGGTTCGATTCCCACCCAGTGCAAATATTTGTGTGATGAATTCAAATTTTTGCACTGTGTCTGGGTGTTTCTATGTATAATAAGTATGGATCTAAAACTATATAAGTATTATATCAGCTATCTGGCCGCCATAGTACAAGCTTTGCTTAGTTTGGGGTCAGATGGTGTTGAGTGTGAATTGTCCACCAATATTTATTTATTTAATCTGAATTTTATATTGAAGAAAATTTTATATAGAAAGTAGGTAGAAATTACCATAGAGAAACATAGTTATCGAGTTTAAGTTTTAGGGCATGTATGAGGTGTAGTACTTTTAGAATACGGTTTTTATTAAAAGGGCCTATGACCTGTGACAGTTAGTCTCAAGTAGGGTTGCCATTTCCCGGATTGGTTCCAGTTTAGAGGGAGTCCGATTTGCGTCCGGGCTTTCTACCGCCTAACTAAATCGGCTTTGGCGTTGCTATTGCTGTCTCTATCATTTCAAGCGAAAAGAAAAGAGAGAGCGATATCAAAGCTAAGACAGTTTTAGGAAGGCGGTAGACCCCCGGCCGGACTTTATTTTTTGTAGTCTGGGTTTAAATAAAGTCTGAACTCACGCACTGAGCCTGCACGCTGCGAACTGACCCACTAAATGATTACTTAAATGATGATTAAAGATAACTAACAAGATAAAGATTTTGTAGTGGTAGGACTCTTAGCAGAGTCCGCCTGGGGAAGTACCACACCTTTGCCAAATATTCTACCGCCAAGCAGTAATGTGCAAACTTTACTGTGTTCCGGTTTGAAGGGCAATGATTCCAGAGAAATTACAGGGCTTAGAGACATAATATCTTAGATCTCTGTGTGACGAGCGCAGTGCAGTGCTAGGTAATGATTTGGACTATCATGTTTCAATAGCTGCGTGTTACTGTGCTGTTATGTGGCAGGCATGTTGCTTACCATCAGGCACATGACCTGCTCGTCTCGTCACTCTATGCTATAAAAAAAAAAAAAAAAAAAAAAAACTAAATTTAATTTTTAAAGCAAAAAAATAACCTAACTACTATAACCCACCCTGAATCGTTCCTGGTGCAATGCGAAAACGCTGGCTCCGTTGCCTCGCTAAATAGCGATAGCTATTCTCTGCCTCAGGAACGATTTTTAATTTTTAAAATTTCAATCTTTTTACTTCCACTGATAATTAAAAAAAAACATGTTGACATGTCCGGGTTCTGGGCTGTAAAATCCGGGATTTTCATGAGTCTTTTCGTAGTTGGCAACCTTTAGAGATGGCAATCCTAGTCTCAAGTGGCAACTAGGAAAAGACTCATGGTAACCTCGGACAACTTTACAAATACAACTTACAACTTTTTGAGTTTAACTATTGCTTTTTTTTGTGACAAAAAGTATTTTACGCTGTCACCTATGCGTTGATTCTAATTGATCGACTACGAGGAAGCACTTATGATAACAGTTATTAATTTATTTATAAAGTTATTTATTCCCAAAATTTTACTACTTAGGATGAGAGTTGCAATTAAAATTATCAAAACTCACCACTTTTGATTTCAGAAGCTGTGCCTTACTAGTTGAAAACTATGTCCGTTTCTTTAGATAACTTCAGTTTCACCAAACAACAGTTTTCACAAACTGATGCAAATCGATCATTACTGAAACTACGCAGTCACACTCACGTCCCATCTCAACCCGATTGAGCATCGGAACGCAGTTTACCAACTATCTTTATCTGCGCATCATTTTAATGTATTTGTACACCAAATATTCTAAAAACACGTGTCAATATTTACAAAACAAAAGAAAGTGTGCGCTACACGTAAAAATTTAATAAGTACTTCTTCTCTTTATTACTCGTACTAAGAAGTTTTTTTTTAATTAGCCACTCCACAGTCTCCTGGCTCCGTGACCTTTGTCATTTCAATTCTTTTTTTTTCATATTTCTTGGATTAGGTGAAGAAGAAAATACGGGAGAGTTGGGCTAATTCTAGAGCTCGTCTGCTGAGCCGATCACCACCGGTTGAGATTCCGCTAGTAATCGACTCGACATCATCATTTGCCTAAGCCGCCTCCTCCGGGCCCAAAGCCTCCACTACGCCGGCATTTCTGTCCCTGATGCCCATCTGCGTTGAAGGCAGTTACGAAGGCCGTGTTTATGGCTCGGCTGCCGCTTTGATTGGGTAAGGCTTTTTCCGCGGCTGGCTCTGCTGTGCTCTTTAACTTCAACCATAGATAACATTTTTTCATCAACGCAAGAAGTATTTTTTATTTTTAAGCTGACTAACCTGAAGTTAGTTACAATGTTTATTGAAGTGTTGACTAGCTAACTTCAGGGTGTCAGTTATTTGTGACGGTGGTGTGCGCGTATCGTATCATATTTTTCCTTAAAGCGCCAAAAGAAGTATAATTTCAAAAACACTTTTAACTGTTTTATATTTACTGATATTTGCACATTACTTTTTGGCGGTAGAATAATTGGCAAATGTTGATACTTCCCAAAGCGGACTCTGCAAAGAGTCCTGTCAATATAACACTATAGATATTATATGTTATAATGTTATGTGTACAAATGTTCATCATGTAATGTAATCTATACTTATAATAAAACTGTAGCGGGTCGAATTCTGTACATTGAAGATATTTAAAAAATAATAATTTGGGGGCACTCCTTAGTCGATACTGATGGCGAAACTGCATTTTTTTTCTTTCATGTCTGTCTGTCTGTCTGTCTGTCTGTCTTTCTGTATAGGGAACTCTCATCACGCCGAAACTACTGATTCAATTCAAATGAAACTTGACATGATTTAAAATCATACTAAGTAGATGGTAGCTGTCTACTTTTAATCCCCAAATTCTGCACGGTTTTCTTGCAGAAAGGGGTGAAAGTCATATTGTGTATTTGGTTGTGACTCATGTTTGCGTTGTTCAATTTCGTTATTTCTTATTTTGTTAGAAAGAACACATTTTTAATATAGTCTCATCAAGTTTTTAACAATATTGGTCGTATGGTTCAGAAATTACATAGAAATTAAATAATAACGGTAAAAATAAGTTCGGTACATACTAACTTCTAAGTATTCTGTGGCATTGTAAACACTAGCTAGGGATGTAACGGAGATCATTTTATCGGAACCGAAGGCGCGGTCGGAGGTTTTAAATTTGATTTATCGGAGTCGGAACCGAAGTCGGAGACAGAGGCAGGATCAGAAGTGGTGGCAGGAGAAACATTTTAATTGGGTATTTTTTTTTGCCAAACACGTGGACACGGTAAACATTGACGAGCAATTGATTTAGGAAGTTTGTATTTCTATTTACTATCCACCACAATAAGGGATTATCTGCAATATTTATACAACTTACCTCCGATTGTAACCTCCGTTTTAAAAAATTCGGAGCCAAAATCGGAACCGAAGGTGTATTTGTAATCGGAAGTTCCGACTAACCGGAGTCGAAGCTCATCCCTGGTAAACCGCACTCAAATCCGCCATCGGTGACATATTATATCGTCAGGTCATATGACAATGCCTTTCTAATGTTTTTCCACAACTACAGATGGCAGCTCATGGTACGAAACACGATCTGAGATTTATTAGAAAATGTGTAATGTCACAGAAACAGGAATACATTGTAATGTAATGTTATCAACCAAAGTCGAACTACATTTAAAAATTAAGCGGTTGGTGTTTGTGGATGCAATCCTTGCTTCTGAATTTAGTATGTTAGGTTACTGAATGCTATGTTAGGTATTAAAAAGCCGGCCAAGTGCGAGTGGCACGAAGGATTCCGTACCATTACCAAATAAACGGCGAAAACTTATTTTATTGTAAGGAGGCTCTCCTTAATCGTTAATTTTAATTAATTATTTAAAGAGAACATAAAACGAAATATTCTGTGAACAGTTGAAGCGTCTACCTGTCACCATTATTAGCATCGAGCAAGAAACGGTAAAAATACAAATTTGTTCTATTGGAGCCCCCCTTAAATATTTATTTTATGTTTTTTTAGTATTTGTTGTTGTACCGGCAATATAAATACATCATATGTGAACATGACAACTGTCTAGCTATCACCGTTCTTGAGATACAGTCTGGCGACAGACGGACGGACGGACGGACAGCGAAGTCTAATAGGGTCCCGTTTTTACCATGTACATATATTATATGGAAAACAGGGAGGCGGTTTTTTGAATATTTACAAAAGCTGGATGACAAGATGATGTTTAAGCCCACTACCAGTCGAAGCGTGCCCAGCACGCTGCACGCCAGTACTACGCTGAATGGCAATGTTTATGCGTTGGGCCAAATAAACGCCAGCATTTTGGTCACGCGTTGCGTCGGCCAAGTGTTCAGAAAGGCTTTTGAAGATGAGGTGAGGTAAGCTCCCGGCCCCCACAGGCACGATGCGATGTTTCAACCCCAAATGGCTTAAATATAAATCCAATACCAAGGATTGCATATTTCCGCCGTTTGAGACGCTCAGCTAAATTAGCCGCTGCACTGGCCCTACTATGTATCTCTGGAATATGTGATGGTGCCAGAGTATCGACGCAAGCTGCGTCCCACACTTGGGGCGGACTGAACTTCCAAGGCAATAAAGTCATGCCGTCAGGTTTTTTGCCATCGTCACGCGTAAGACCACTCCGGGGGGTCTACCGCCTAACGAAAAACGCTTTGACGCTTTAACGCTTTAGACATTGCCGTCTCTTTCATATGAAGCGAGAAGAAAAGAGATAGCAACGTCAAAGCGTCAAAGCATCAAAGCGTTTTTCGTTAGGCGGTAGAGGTGCGGTTTGAGTACCTATGGCTGGGACAAAGGCGGTGGAAAAAGCCAAAGTTTTGGGTGTGAATGGTTCACCAGTATCTATTTATCTGGACGACGTAGTTCTGGCTTCTTAAATTAGTCGAGTGAACTTGTTACTTGACTAGAAGTTAGTTAGTTGACGTGAAATGATAATTTAATAATTAAAGTCAGTTTTTGTTCCTTCGGATATTATTTCAATCCAAATACTAAATGTAGTGTTTAACAAGCATTATATGTATATAATGTAAAGGTATGATTTGGTTGAAATTTGAAACACAGATAGTTTATAGTCTCAGATATACTACCTATCATCTCGGAAAAAGCATGGGCCCTAACGAAACAAATATTAACGACAGAACGACATTACCAATTAGATTGACATTTGAAACACACATGGCTTAGAGTCTAAAATATCACATCGACTAATAAGTTTATCACCTATTAAACAATTAGGTACCTAAGTATCAGATCACGCACATTAGCTACATAGTACTTCTTCGTAATGTATCCTATAATAATCCTACAATAATCCTACAAACTTAACACTGCGGCTATGTTCGATACTCCACAACCTTACTACGAGTATGTTTGATGTTGCTAAAAATATAAAATATGAAGTTGCTCAACTCGGATAAATATATTTTTGCGTGGAAAAATAAATTCACTCGGTTTGTGTATTGGCCACCCATCCAAATATTTTTAGGTAAATACTACTAATGTACTAATAAGGCCGCAAGATCAACGTACGCGAACGAAGTAGCGGGTTCAGCTAGTTGTGAATAAAACGCATTAAAAAATAAGGGGTAATTTAACTTAGCCATTAAATTCCGCATTACAACAGTAGATTAATTTGATGCGAGATTAAATAGCATCGTTTCGGTCGTTTGTATCCAAAACAGAGTTGGACCGAAACACAGTTGGACGAAAACCGAGTTAGTATCAGAGCGAGTTCGCGGCCCGGTTTGTCACAACTGGGTTACGATCCGACTTGTAATTTGTCGACAGATTGGGTATTGTTTACCCGTTAATGAGATTTCCGCTTTTGTCCGCTTTGCGCGTGTTTCGGAACAGCTTTGTAGTTATAGGTACGATCGGGACCGGTAGGTACAGCAAGTTGCGTTATCAAACAAGTTCACATGCTTTAAATTCATCTGATAAACTAGTGCCCCGTTTCGGCTTTGCTTGCATATCTATACTAGTATTATGAAGCTGAAGAGTTTGTTTGTTTGAACGCAAGGATCTCGGGAACTACTGGTTCGAATTCAAAGATTCTTTCTGTGTTGGATAGTTCATTTATCGAGAAAAGCTATAGACTATTTAGCATTACGCTACTATCAACAGGAACGGAGCAAGAATGAAAAATGTAACAAAAACGGGAAAAAATATTGCTTTTTGAGAGGTTTCGTTGCGTGATATCATGTGTCTATCTTTTAAAGTTTGCGTTTAAGTTTTAAAGTAACCGAATTAGTTCAAAATTTTAATTGGTACGACCAATTTTCGATAGATGGCGTAGCAACGCGCGCACGGTTTAGCTCATCATATAAAGACCAAAATAAATCGAGATAAATAATATTCTATCTCTTAAGTTGGACCAAATTACGCAAAAATGCTAACTTTCGTTGACTTGGCGAAGAGTGAGTGCACTGTGAACAAAAATAATAATACTGGATTGTTTTTCTTTGTTAAGAAAGATAAGTAATTTTAAATTAAACTCAGATACTCTACTAAATTTTACTTAATTTTTTGTGAATTCCAAAAAAACACATAGATCCAATAAGACTGCGAAGTTGTACGAGTATTTGTAAAACATATACATATATCATCGACGTAAGAGCAATTTAATATTTTTTATTGATATTTCAAAAACCACTGCAAGCAAATTACGATAAAAATTAGACCTCCTCTGAAGTATTATCTACCAAGCAAAAAAAATCATCAAAATTAATTTACAATTTAGCCAAGCTATCGCATAGTATACATACAAAAAACACAAACAACCGAATTTAGAACCAGGGCGTCTACTCTATTTCTACGAAAACGTAATTTCGAAAAAAAAACTCGCGACTTTCCCGCTTTTGTTCTACTTCGTTTCGTCCGATACAACATTGTTTGACGTTTAAATGTTCTAAGCATACTCTAATTAGAGTAGCCTTAGAACATTTAAACGGACAAAACGACGGATCGAAGTAGAATCGGAGTTGGAAAGTCGCGAGTTTATTTCGCAATTACGTTTTCGTAGAAAGAGAGTAGACGTGCTGCTCCTTTTTAATTTGGTTATAAACAGGCACTATTGGCATTGGTGCATGTCTGAAATATTTAATATATATTATTATTATTTCTGACCTTTGAGGCAGGGGTATTAGACCCCGAGACCTAAGCAATAAACTAGAATGAAAGCGTTCGTTACTGCTGATCCCGCACTTGTAACCGTTATGTCATTTCGAAGCCGTTGCGGCTACATTACCTCCATGCCATTTGTGGTCGGTGTGGTAACACTGTGATTGAAATAACAGAGCAAGCATAGCTGTGCCGAAATGAAATGAATAAAGATACATATCGGAGAGTGTGCACACTGATCTGCATGTAATTGAGTTTTGTAGTGGTAGGATTCTTTGCAGCGTCCGTCTGGGGAAGTGAAATGGAATGAAATTTATTAGCATTAACAAACGTTTGAAATTCACAACTTAATACAGATTATCGGTCCTTATTTCATTCAGATTGAAAAGCGTTTGTTACCCTAGCATAAAACCTGTGTTATGGCGTTACAACATCCTCCTCCGGACTGTAACAGACGAAACTTGATTTCAAAGCAAATGTTAATCTATATATAGTTTAACAAAAACAAAAATTGTAAAAGATGAATTGAATGAAAATAAATAGTTCCACACCTTTGCCAGTTATTCTGCCGCCAAGCAGTAACGGGAAAATATTACTGTGTTCCGGTTTGAAGGGCAATGTTGCCAGTGAAATTACAGGGCATAGAGATAAAACATCTTATAATATCTCCGGGTGCAGTGCTAGGTAAGGATTTGGATTCTTCATGTTCCAATAGCTGCGTGTCACTGTGCTGTTATGTGGCAGGCATGTTGCTTACCATCAGACACATGTCCTGCTCGTCTCGTCACTCTATACTATAAAAAAATATCCCCTGTAACCTTTTTTCTATCGGATAGCACGTAGCTCGAAAGAGCGACGTTTCATGGTTGTTGACGTTCCAATCACTCGAACGAAGAGTTTTGACTCTAGTTTTGTGATAACAACGTGTAGGCTGTGGAATGCGTTGCCTGAGTGGGGTTTTCCCGATGGTTACAATCTTGGTGTCTTCAAATAGAGAGTGAATCGGTTTCTTCTAGGTAAGCACGCTCCATCGTAGACTCTACATCGTCGATAAAACGTTGCGTCACATTGATATTTAAATTTTTAACAACTTCAAACTTTTTTTTTTGTATTTTGCACGATAGCACACCCTCGTCACTGGCTAAATGGCGCGAGCTTAGTACCTACTCGTTCGCGTCCTCCCGGGTGCACTAAAATCACAAGGCCGCCGGCCGGTTGCCCGAGTTGACGTGCGAACGAACACCGAGTGCGCGCATAAATAATGTCGCGGCATTATTGTAATATTGTGAATGGCTGCAATAGCAAGACACTAAAATGTAGTAGTAATTTATCTTATTTCAAATTGCCGAAACAGGAAGCAAGGGAAGTGTTTTTATTGTTAATATTTATTTTTGAGCCAAATTTTGGTAGTTTTCAATCGCACAGAATATAGAAACAGTAGTGTGTAAAATGTATATTGTATAATATCTGTTTAGAATAGATACAGTAGAGATTATGCATACAAATTATTTTGTCTAAAATACCTTTTTATCCCATCTTTATTATGTCTCATTAAGTTTAATATAATTTATGACGACATACTTTTTTGAATATTCATGTACATACTGAATGATACTAATTTGTTCATTTATTCGACGGTATGAAAACAACTTACAACTACCTACATTGTAGAACTAAAATATACTCCAGTATTAATTGACTATAAAACATACCTACCTAAAAAAACCGACAGATTTTTTAACCGGATTCAAAGAAGGAGGTGGTTCTGGCCTTAATTTTTATTGGATGTAAGTATGTTTCGTGATAGCTCAGCTAATTGTGAATAATTTTTTAACCCCGACCAAAAAAGGGTGTTATAAGTTTGACGTCGATTTTTTTAATAAGGTTTATTTTTGTGTGGTGGTAGCTATTAGCTATGTTTGGTTAATATAGATTCAAAATGGCCCCTTCCACAAAACGGAGGACAAAATATTTCTTCACAACCTACCTCTATATCAAATGAATGGCTTTGTCTAATGGAATACTGTAGTGGCAGGACTCTTAGCAGAGTCCGCCTGGGGAAGTATCACACCTTTGTCAGTTCTTCTACCGCCAAGCAGTAATGTGCAAACATTAATTTGTTCCGATTTGAAGAGCAATGTTTCCAGTGAAATTACAGGGCTTAGATATATAACATCTTAGACCTCTGGGTGACGAGCACAGTGCAATGCTAGGTAATGATTTGGACTCTTCATGTTCCAATAGCTGCGTGTCACTGTGCTGTTATTTGGCAGGCATATTGCTTACCATCAGGCACATGTCCTGCTCGTCTCGTCACTCTTTGTTTAAAAAAAACACAGTAATGTTTGCACATTACTGCTTCGCGGTAAAATAACTGGCAAAGGTGTGGTCCTTCCCCAGGCGGACTCTGCCAAGAGTCCTACCACTACTACCACCTTCCACCATTTCTTACAACCCTAGCACGTTTGGTCTGTGACGTAAGCAGACGACAAGTCACGGTATTTACAACTCTACGTGGGTGTGTTAAGGTGTATTTTTGCTTGCAAGTAATAGTAGGTAAGTAGTATACGACAGTTTAGGTTATTATCGTGTAGGTATTTGCACTTTTGTATGGCAGTGATGCATCTGTTACGAAGTAACTATTTTCTGATCTGTGACGATAGCTCCACCAATTGTGAATCAATTTGAATGGTTCTTTTTTTTGGTATATCGTAGTTCAAGGGTGGTTGTGGCCATTAAAATATTGTCGAAATAGGTGAAATGGTTTTTGAAATTTTAACTTATAACTAAATTTTTTTTTCATATAACTCGATGACTTAGTAGTAATATATTATACTTACTTATACTAATAATATACTTGAATTTAATTTTAAATTGTTGTCGGTTTTTGTTTTATTTTCGGAGTACATTAACAAGTAAGTAAATTATTCACTTTTGGGTTTTGTGTTCGACTTGTTTGATTGTAAGACAATAAACATTTCCGGGTAATTATATAGTAATCCGGGTAAGTATTAATTAATGGTTCGTGTAATTGACCTAAAAAAACGAAATTTTATTTGTATTATTTATTTGTTTTTGTAATTATTGAAGTAAAAGTTACATAACTTTCACTTTACTGTGGCGGCGGGACGTTTATTATCACATTTGTATTTTAATTTGTATTTTAAGGTTTGTAAGTGTGTTTGTTTGTTCTCACGTATCTCTGTAACGGATTTAAATCAGATTAAATACGTAGTAATTATATGATCTGGATTAATGCATAGGCTATTTTTATTCCTTAAATAAATAAATAATATTTTATAGCGTGAAAGATTAAGTACTTTTCAGTATAAACAAAATGTTATCAAATCGTGAAAAGGAGACGGCTCATTTCTGCCCCAAGTCGTTTCAAGTTTAGGTACTTAATTAGCCCCGGAGACCTAAACAAGTTATTTAATTAAAATAACATATAATTAAATAAATCAAATTGTACATTCAATACTAACCTGCCAAGCGGGGATTGCAAATTGGTGATTAATAAGTACCTTAATGACTATGTACAAGTAATTTTGTATTAAGGTACTGTAGTTCCATAAAACCAAACTAGATGGCGTTGTACGGCGTTAAAACACGCTATCGAAGTTTATGTGAATTTAAATAAGCCTGTTAAGGTTTAGTTCGTGATATGTCTTCGTGTCAATACCCAATAAATAAGTACTACGGTGAACACTCCTTTCGTTTGTACCACAGAAATCTAAATAATAAGGTACTAGAAGTCGCATGACCGCGTGACATTGTCGCCGCACAGGTGACTTGTAGGCCACCAGTGCTCGAGTTGTAGTTTAGTCTTCTTCGAACCGGCTGGCGAGAATCATCTTTTAAACTTGTGTTATGCAGCATAAACAACTGTGGAAGTTCTTCCACAACTTGCTATTATACCAATAATGAGATTATATTTCACTGATACGTGTTTTATTTTATTTTAATTGTATTTGTTACTAAAATAAACGGAGCCCAATGATTGACTATGATAGTTATTCATTTTTGGTGTTATCGTCGTTTTGCATACCTTTGCTGCGTAGGTACATTATTTAACATCTAGAGTGGTACAAGCATAAACAGCAATGTAATGTAAAATTAAAGAAATCGTCATAACCTCTAATCTTCCATGGTACAACCGCAGGTAGCGATTGTGAGCTAGTGCTGTGACGGCTCAATTTTACTTGGCCAAAAATAATCGATGAAAATTGTATTTTAAATTTTACCTTTTTTATCGATAAATTAACATAAAATAGCGATAAAAAAATTGTACACAGTTAACACCCATACGTAAAATCTTTTAATTCGCGGTAAACATTACTTCATAAGTCATAAATTATTATCAAAAGTATATACATACTAGCTATAACGCGCGATTGTTCATCCGTGCAAAATAAATATTAAGGTAACAGAGGCAGTATTTAGCTATTGTAAGCATTTATTTTTAAGACTTTATTAGTTTTCATACAAAATCAGCGAACAACACGGAAGGGAGTAGGCATACACAGCGTCAACCTCTGTCAAAGTGCAAGTCCGCGGAGTTTGATAATATACCGTGGCGTGGAATACACTGAGGGCGGGCTAGATTTGTGAATGGTGCTTTATTTTTTATGTGTTAGTGATTTGGCTGCGTGAGTATGGTCGGCAATGGATCGGTACAGGTATGTTTTGTATGTAATATTGCGGCTTTGCGCTAGTGTGCAACTTTCCCCTCCCGCAAGAAATGACAAAGATTTGCACAATATTTTTTAGCTAAGGCTACTTCCCTTCCGTGCTTGCGCGGAAGATCGAGTTACTCGATGTACAAAATATACAACAACCTTTGTTCTTCAACTATACCTAAGCCCAAATGGTGTCAGAATTACATAGTTCAGTTTTCGAAACAATAGTATACCCCGTGTGACTCACTTATTTTATAAGCATATTGACTTTGTTGTAGTGTAATACACCTAATTAATGAAATCAATAATAACCTTTATCGAATGTTACAATTGGACCGTACTTTGAAATATCGATATGTTTTAATTTTTGTCAAGCACTAGCGTAAATGTGAAAAATTGATTATTTTTCAATGTATTAGTAGGTTCACTGATAAGCGTTTATGGATGTGTGTGGTGCAATCACAGACCTAGTTTGTTAATGTGCAGCCATTCGTGTGTGAGTGAATTTGTATTGGAATAGTACGCGCATGTAGTAGTGATCACGGGGGTAGGGGAAATGTGGCGACAAGCGTTTTGCAAGTAATTTGAGAGTTATGCCATTTCTATTACCTTATTATTTAGATTTCTGTGGTTTGTACCCATGTGTACAGATTATGGTCAAAGTCAGCCATGTTTTTCTCATTTAAGTTCAGTTGAAGTTTACGTACAGTAAAAATTCGTTCGAAACTCACACAACACATGGAATTTCTTTATTTTCCAAAGGTTTTGTAATTTTTTGTGGTTTGGCCGAATCTCCGGTCCTTCTCTTTGTTGAGTCGACATTATTCTGAGCACAGTACGTCGCAAAGTAATGAGTTTACTACCTCCTTTTAGTAGTAAGTACATAATCACGTTCTTGATTACCTACTTGCGGCGTTATTTTTTTTCAATGTTTTAGTTGATATCTTTTAAACCCCGCTATGCAGGATAAAAACATAAACGGTTCCTCAATATATATTAAAAATCCTATACAATGATCCAATTTTGGTCAAGTCTCTTACACTTTTTCTGTGGGGCAAATGCCCATGGAAAATGGGCCGTCTCCTTTACAATTATAGTATACATATGTATATCTTAGTATATCTTATTTAATTTTAAAACCAACGTCGACTGCTCGGTGGCAACAGCTTACCATCAGGTTTCCGCCTTCTTTTTGTCATTATTTACGATAAATGCGGAAAAAATATTGACAATCATAGGAACTGCCAATTGATGTGAAAACACTTATAACTCAGAATTTGATAGCTCACTTTGGAAACTATGCATTGGCGGCAGGCAATGGGAAATGCTGAGAAATGCTCATGCATTTCTAGATGGCCATGGTCCCGAGTTTACCCGAAGATTTCTTATCATTTCCGATCGTGACGCTAGAACTCAATTCACAGCCCACGAAAAATCTGTATGTGCCGTGCCGAAAGAAGTTTACACTTTTTTTTTTATAAAGAGAGACGGGACGAGCAGGACATGTGCCTGATGGTAAGCAACATGCCTGCCGCATAACAGCACAGTAGGTAACACGCAGCCATTGGAATATGAAGATTCCAAATCATTACCTAGCACTGCACTGCGCTCGTCACCCAGTGATCTAAGTTGTTATATCTCTAAGCCCTGTAATTTCTCTGGAAACATTGCCCTTCAACCCGGAACACAGTAATGTTTGCACATTACTGCTTGGCGGTAGAATAACTGGCAAAGGTGTGGTACTTTCCCCAGGCGGACTCTGCTAAGAATCATACCACTACAAAACTTTCTTAACTTAACTTTAAGTTACGGCTGGTCTAGAAAGTTACAGCCGGTCTAGTAAGGTACGACTGGTCTAGTTGGAAGAACGGGGACTGCCGATCAGGAAACCCCGGGTTCAAAACGACAGACACCACTGTCTTTTCGAAGTCATGTGCGTAATGCCGCTAACTTAAACGGTGAAGGAAAACTTCGTGAGAAAAACCGACGTGTACCTAGACTCTTTCGAGGGCATTTGTCATCCACAATGCACGCACATGGTGGATTGTGACCAATAGCTGCGAGAAATTATGTTGTTGTTTACATCTCACTTGCATAAAACAAGTGTCCTGCTCGTCGCTTTAACTATATAAAAAAACTAGCTGACCCCGCAAACGTTGTTTTGCCATATAAATAAAGGTATGAAAAATAGCTAGTAGCCGATTCTCAGACCTACTGAATATGCATATAAATTTTGGTTCAAATCAGTAAAGCCGTTTCGGAGGAGTAAGGAAACAAACACTGTGACACGAGAATTTTATATATAAGAAGATAGTTTAACCGTTTTATGTAACTAGGTTACTTACTGATCTAAAAACTAGGATCGATGTAAAAGCTTCAGAGAAGTGCTACAGAAATATGTAGCGTTGCCGAAAATTCGCGCTAAAAGGGCGAGAGGCGTTACAAGTGAAAAATAAAGGGATTCGCGTATTTCACTCTAGAGCCGAACCCGTCTCACTGTCAGTACTTCACGGTAAGGGTGAAACTTCACCTACAGAAGTAATAATATCGGATGAATGGTAAGCGAGTGTTTTTTTTGTGACGAGACGAGCAGGACATGTGCTTGATTGTAAGCAACATGCATGTCCATAACAGCACAGTGACACGCAGCTATTGAAAACATGAAGAGTCCAAATCATTGCATAGCACTGCACTCGTCGCCCAGATAAGATGTTTTATTTCTATATTTTGTAATTTCATTGGAAACATTGCCCTTCAAAGCGAAACACAGTAATGTTTGCACATTACTGATTGGTGGTAGAATAACTGGAAAAGGTGTGGTACTTCCCCAGGCGGACTCTGCTAAGAGTCCTACCACTAGAGGTTTTAATCCTCAGGTTTTAATGCCGGCTTCCTTGTTCCCTGAGAGGTACAATCTAGAACTTTTCAAGGTCAGAATGAATAACTACTCTCTAGGTTGCCGTGCGTCATCTTCGACCACACGGTCGCTTACCATCAGGCGAGTTGGTGGTCAAACGCGAATCAATACGCGATAAAAAAGGAATGAAATCAAAAATCTAAATAAACCAGATTATAGCTAAGCCGCATCCACGATACACATACCAGTGTCTTCTACACTGGATGCCAGGTTTAAAACTCGTGGGTGTAGGAACCAGTCCAGAGTGTTTCTTTTGAAGTCACTCGAAGCGAAATCGTCGGCGAGAGCTGTTAATATGATAATAGACGAAACTGGCGGACGTTCAGCTTTTTACTCAGTTGATTATTACTTTTATATACACTCAAATGTACAATTAATTGGCTTGATGACATAAAAACTAATTAGTAATTTAGATGTATGCCAGTAAAAAGTGACGTTATTTTTGCACTAAATTTCTGATCCAAGTTTTCTTTTAGATGTGATTTAAGATCACTTACTGAGCATAAAACGGATCTAAGATATCTGAAATAAAAATATTTTGATTTGATTTGATAAAATCACAAAATGCTGACGGATCCGGACGGATCTTCAAGCGCCATCTTGAAAAAACGAGTTTGGCCGATATCTAGGAAATTATGCACTTTATGGCAACAGTTATAGCGACCATTTTTGTAGAAAATTAATTTTCGCATCTTTCGTTTCTAGCAAACTTTCTTGTAAAACTTACCGTTTACGATTTATGGTCCATTTAGTAATGCGGTTTGCATATATTCATTTTGTTTCACAACCAAAAAATTACGAAGATACAGCTTAGAAATTTTAAGTGGCGTCATTTCATTGTACGATTTTTATTTCAACTGGGATTACTTTACTTTATTCCAATTGGGATGAGTCCTGGGTCAAAAATATACCATCCAAATTAGTTTCCGTATTGATTTAGTAGAAAAATTTAGGACACGTTATTTATTGTTTTATCAAATTATAATTATTTTGATCATCAAACTTCCGGAGTTTGTGACGTCACTTTATATGAGTTTGTGACGTCACTTTATATGAAACCGTACAATGAAGTGACGTCACTCCAAACATCTGAGCCCTGTATCTTCGTATTTTTGTACAATTTTTAGGAAATTAATAATCTAACTGACGTACTTATTGTTTTTCCTAGTCATCATGCTCTGTAATTTCCCTTCAAACCGGAATACTATGATGTTTGCACATTACTACTGGAATTCGAATCAGGGGTCATAGGGGCCGTAACTTCCCCAACCGTAACTTAAAGAGTATCTCGCAGTACGGTAGAATTCAAACTGCCGGATGTAAACATATACAAAATATTTAAATATTTGTTGTCACGGTGCACGCCGTGCTGTAGGTGTAACGTGTATGAAACGGTGTGACAACTTTTACGACGCGTTGACACGAAATTATACGACTCGGAAATGTTTTATTGAAATGAAATCTTGTCTATGGCTTTTGGATTAGCATTAACAGCCCACTCTATGTTCCTACTGATGGGATTCGGAGTCAAAACCTACCAAGCTGGTCAAGTGCGGGTTGGTCGATGACACATTTTTTTTAATAGCATAGAACATTTAAATAGAGTGACGGAATGAGCAAAATGTGTCTGATGGTAAGCAAACACGCCTCCTCATAACATCACAGTGTCACGCAGCTATTGGAATATGAAGAGTCCAAATCATTTGCTGGCACTGCACTGCACTCGTATCCCAGAGTTATAATATGATTTATCTATATGTCTTCTAATTTCTCTGGAAACGTTTCCCTTGAAACCAGAACTTGTTGGTAGAATAACTGCCAAGGGGGGTAGTATATCCCGGCAACCACTGCAAAGAGTCCTTTCACTACTAACTTGACAACAAAATGTTTTGAGGAAAAGTTACTTTCCTCAAAAGGTATTGTTGTCAAGTTTTTTTAGAATGTGGTCTTCTCACGATGTTATCCAGCCTAACTTGTAGTACCTCGCATGGTAAATACTGAGACAGGATTGGAACCTAGTCGATGCCGCGCGTGACGGAAATGCAAGTATTTATTTGGATCAACGTACAATTGAGTTTGAAATCTCTAGAGGTACATTAATATTTTAAAGAACTCAGAAATCAATAAATACGTGAACAACAAAATAAATGTAGCATGTGAAAACGGGTCGTTAAATTTTATCTTAATAATACATTACCATAAGTGAAATATCACTACACAATCAAGACCGATTAATATAATGCACAATTAAGGCCAAAATTACAAGTCCGTTTCACTGATGTTGTGAAAGTCAATATGAGATAAAATCGCGTAAACATGGTACCAATTAACCCGAACTGGCCGCTACGTCAAACCAAGCAACCGAATGGGCGTTGCGGTAATAGGTGTGGAGCCAGTGGACGATTTCCTCACACCATTTTGTCCTGTCAAAGTGACTAGTAAAGTTACGGCTGGTCTAGTCTGGAGAACGGCGACTGCCGAGCCGAAACCCCCGTGCACAAATCCCACGCGCACCAGTATTTTCGGAGTAATGAGCGTAATGCCGCTAACTTAAATCTATGAAGGAAACGTCGTGAGGAAGCCGACATGTACCTAGAATCTTTCGAAGTCACGTGACATCCACCAACCCGCACTGAGCCAGCGTGGTGGATTGTGGCCCTGACTCTCTCCTTGCGAGAGAAGGCCCTGAGTCCCAGCAGTGGGAACATTTAGTGGGCTACTTTTGCTTACTCAAATTCCATGTTATACATTGTTAAAATGGCGGTCCGCCCGGGCTTTTCCCGTGGTACATTGCCTGTAGCACTCAGGAATCACGTACATATATATCCAATAGTGAAAGATTTTTTAAATCGGTTCAATAGTTTCTGAGATTAGCGCGTATGTATAAAAATAAAGATGTGCAATTGACACGTCAATTATTGAAAAAAAAAAACAAAAGAAAGAGTGAACTAGTGACCCAATATAAAAACCAATAGAGGAAAAAACAAATTAATTACGGTTTTCAGAACACAAAAGCATGTGTAAATAGCTGTATAAATTTGAAATTGGGATTCCTAACCTAAGAGGAGACACTTGAGATCAAAGTCTGCCAGTACGACAAAACAGCGATTTCAAATGTAATAGAACCTAAAACTATAAAATTAGTATAAAGATGGAATATTTGACATTAAAGGGTTTACCCAGTTTCTGAGTTTTATTGCCGGTAGCCCCCGAACTAAGCCTCACGCCACGTTGCCGACACCGTATCTTACAAGCAATATATAGATTAGATCTATTGCTCCTCTAATTGGGGCCTTCGATATTATGAATAATTGATTGTTCGTTTAGTTCCGACCACTCCGGGAAATTTGGAAATTATTGATTGGAATTTGAACTAGTATCTCTAGAACCTCACAAAGAATTCTTGTATTATATGATTACTAACATTACTGTGTTCAGATTTGAAGAGCAATGTTTCAGAGAATTTACTGGACTAAGAGACAACTCTCTTAGTCTTGAGTCTTGAGTCTTATATTTCTCGGTGACGAGCGCTGTGCGGTGCTAGGTAATGATTTGGACTCTTCATGTTCCAATACCTGCGTGTGACTTTGTTGTTATGGGCAGGCTTGTTTGCTTACCATTAGGCACATTTCCTTCTCGTCTCGTGACTCTATATTATAGAAAAAAAGATTGGAATTTGAACTAGTATCTCTAGAACTTTACACAGAATTCTTGTGTTATATGACTGCTACTGACCCGTGACTTCGTCCACATAGTATTTAGAATTTGGTACATTGATAGTCAAAGTCAAAGTTCTTTATTGATAAATGTAAAATTTACACGTCAATTAATAAAAAATTTGAACAAAAGAAAGGGCATACAAAGTGCACTTTCAAACAAACAGCATTTTCAAAGTTTGAAATTATAACTTCACTGTATTATAATAACAATTATTATTGATATTGATATTGATGATAGATAGTCTGGAAGACAAAGGTGACTTTCTATCCGCGCGGATGAAACCGTGGGCGCTAATAGTTTATAATCATTGTAGGATAAATACCCGTTTGTTAAATTCAGATCCTATATCCATACTAAATCTATTAACTATCATATCAGAATAACTGGCAAAAGTGTGTTACTTCCCCAGGCGGACTCTGCAAAGAGCCCTACCACTATTAAACAAATCAAATCGAACGATTAATCGAATAAATAACTCGTAATAATTCCCAGCCTATATCACCTCTTGACTACAAGTAGTGATCGACATTCGTCCGTCCTCAGTCAATCTTGTCCAAATTCGACCCTCTTCAGAAATACTTTGAATAAATAAGCTAAATCACCACATTGCCAAAATCACTCGAATAAAATACCTCGTCGAATATCCGAGTACTGAAAAAACCTGACTCAATCAAGGGCGCTCTCAAAAACCTTTCAATTATGCGAAAGAATGAGAAATAATTCAATCACAATACACTTAAAGCCAATTCTGAAATCTCCCGATACAGCACTGGAGTTGTCGAAATTAGAGATGTTCCGAAATTATTGATTTTCGCGTAACTCGAATTTGAATAATCGAATAAGTAAACAACATTTATTTTTCGAACTACAAGTTTTAAATACATGTCTCCGCCGTATTTTAAACAAATGGTACAGGCTTATGGCTTGGCTAAGCCAAAATCCTGGAAAATATTTTTTATAAGCGATGGATACCACAGCCACCATCGAGCGGATCGTAAGCTTATATGCCACTCGTACTATAAAAAAATAGTTGTCTGGAAAGTCGGTTTACTGACGATCGTTAAACGTGACAACGTCTTAAGAAATCAGTACGCTGATAGCGCGAGTAGTGATACCGCTCGACTCGGCGGGTGGCGCCCTCAGCGCTCAGCTTCGTCCGCATGGCACGGACGACGAACTAACGGTAACGTTACATGACGTCATGTTTTGCGGGCGTGCAGCCGGCTTCACCGAATTATAAGACGTTATCACGTCAAAAAGAAGTTGATCCCCGGTATGTTATTGTATGTAAGCTAAGTTCCGTTATGAATTAGGCAAATATGTATTGCTATTTTCTCGTATTAAGCTTTGTGGGTCGTGTAACCTTTAAGCATAATAAAAATTGGCATTCATAGGGAGTGCCGATAAAAGTGAAAACTAACTTATAATTTCGAATTTTAGTACTAATGTTACACAATTCGTCAATTGTATAGCTACTTTTTTTTTAGTGGGACTTCAAAAGCATCTGCTGAAAATCGCTGATTCGAGCTACAATCATAGCAAAGACGGGCTTGCATAATATCATCGTTTCATGTCTATACTCTACGCGACATTTATTGAACAACAAAAAAGGGGGGAAAGAGAAAACAATTCCTATTGTTTATTTTCTTCCTACAGCCTAGAGAAAGACCCCCATTACAATTTTAAACATAATGTAACTTCTTATAGCTACCATTTATAAGTATGTAAATAACTGATTTCATTAATTTATTAGTCATCAATTGTTTCTGTACAACGCGGTCAGCTCTAAGACTATTGTAATAAACCGTTGCACTCTCTGGGTGCCCGAAATAGGGGTGCAGCCTAGTTTGCGACCCACCAAAAAAATTGCGGAGCTAACTTGTCAACAGTATTTGCATTGAAAGTTAAAGTCAAAGTCAAAGAATAAACAGCACGAGAAAATAACCAGCAACCATTGATGTAACACGAGAGAATAAACAGCAACCATTGATGTAACACGAGAGAATAAACAGCAACCATTGATGTAACACGAGAGAATAAACAGCAACCATTTTTACTTTGTTTTACAAATTTCAACCGGGGGGTCTACCGCCTAACGAAAAACGCTTTGACGCTATGACGCTTTGGCATTGCCGTCTCTTTCATTTCAAGCGAGAAGAAAAGAGACAGCAATATCAAAGCATCAAAGCGTCAAAGCGTTTTTCGTTAGGCGGTAGAAGCGCCGGTCCGTTCCCTGTGAACGTGATTGTGAAAAATTTGACAGCTGCGTGTGGGTAAGCGTTATAGGGCAAAAAAAAATACAGCGAAACCGCCTTTTTGAGCTGAATTTGCACGGTTTAAAAAAGCCCGAAAAAAGTAATTGTAATACCGAAATCTCTTAAGAACATGTCTAATATGATGATCCGAAATAAATGGAAAAATTGGATTTAGTTTTTTGACGATTCGAATAAACAGTAACCGTTGATGTAACACGAGAGTAGGAAGCCAAGTAACGTTTCAAGTCCCTCACCGCATCGGTCAAAAGGCGTTTAGACAAAGAAAGTACTTTAATTCTGGAGCTATCGGCCCGTGCCCTTGAACCGCTCGGTTTATTCAGTATTGATGTTATTGTCCACTGTATTTACCAACATCACACACTGTGTTTAGCAACATTATCACTAAATGAGCTCATTGCTGGGACACGAATTCTTTTATCGCAAGGAGACACAGGCCATAATCCACCCCGCTGGCCCAATTTGGATTGGTGGATGACCTACTCGAAAAATTTTAGGAACTAATCCTACACCAAAAGGGTTTTTCACGATATTTTCCTTCGCCGGCGCCGTCTTTATGCGCGTGTGATTCAAAACAGCGCTTCTACCGCCTAACGAAAAACGCTTTGACGCTTTGACATTGCTGTCTCTTTTCTTCTCGCTTGAAATGAAAGAGACGGCAATGCCAAAGCGTCAAAGCGTTTTTCGTTAGGCGGTAGACCCCCAGGTGTCCGGATCGGCAAGTGTCGTTCTTCCAACTAGATCAGACGTAACTTAATACACAATTTTGATAAACAATAACCCTGATAATATTAAGTCATAATAAAGGATAATGACAAAGTGAATAATTTTTGGATATTTGTTTATCAATCATATTGTTAGAACTGAACGAATCGGTCTGAAAATTAGAACTGAGATAAGTTAAAGTGCAGTTTCGAAAGTTTGAAAAGGTAGATGTCGTTACCGTTACCCTTTCTTGCAAAAACTGGAGAATGAATTTTGACAAAATTAGGTGAAACGCAACATTTAATACTTTTTAACGCGGGGAAATAACAAGAACGGAAACTATGGAAGTAAACAAGTTTTTTTCGTATTAAAATAATTCGGTGTTAGAGACGTTTTTATGGAAAGTGCACGAGGACCTCAAGGCTGATTTAATTTGCGGTTCGGAAAAGTTAAGGCCTCAATAGAATCGATACCTAGGATAGTAACAACAGAGTGCTCTTGAATGAGTTGAGAGCAATAGGCTAAGTAAAAATAATATATAATAATATAGGCTAAATAAAAATAACAACTTTTCTAGTAAGTAACATCGCGTATCCGGGTATACAAAATACAAATGTTATTAATAAAGAAGAGCAACTGGATACAGATTAAAGAAATATTAATTATTTTGTACTACCAGTGCTTCTCTGTTTCACTCGCGTAATTCCCGTTCACGTTATTTTCCCGGGATAAAAGTAGTCTGTGTGTTATTACAGATTATTGTACTTGTGGCCTTGTGGCTTAGTGGGTAGTAGCTCTGCCTGCGAAGCCTAGGGTCGTGGGTTCGATCCCCACCCAGTGCAAATATTTGTGTGATGAATTCAAATGTTTGCACTGTGTCTGGGTGTTTCTATGTATAATAAGTATGTATTTAAAACTATATAAGTATTATATCAGCTATCTGGCCGCCATCACACAAGCTTTGCTTAGTTTGGGGTCAGATGGTGTTGTGTGTGAATTGTCCACCAATATTTATTTATTTATTTATCATATTTCTACGAACTACGCAGGTGAACCCGAGAGACGCTGCTACTACTTACTACTTACTAATTATTATTGTAAATTCATACTTTTTTTTTTTATAGCATAGAGTGACGAGACGAGCAGGTCATGTGCCTGATGGTAAGCAATATGCCTGCCACATAACAGCACAGTAACACGCAGCTATTGGAACATGATAGTCCAAATCATAACCTAGCACTGCACTGCGCTCGTCACCCAGAGATCTAAGATATTATGTCTCTAAGCCCTTTAATTTCTCTGGAATCATTGCCCTTCAAACCGGAACACAGTACTGTTTGCACATTACTGCTTGGCGGTAGAATATTTGGCAAAGGTGTGGTACTTCCCCAGGCGGACTCTGCTAAGAGTCCTACCACTACAAAACTATACTTATTAAAAACTAGCTGCGTAGCGCGGTTTTACCCGCTTAGTTCCTGTTCCCGTTATTTTCCCGGGATAAAAAGTAGCCTACGTGTTCTTCCAGACTATAATCTAACTGTGTTCCAAATTTAAGCCCGATCTGTCCATACGTTGCGACGTGATTGAGCAACAAACATCCTAACATCCATACATTGACATTTATAATATTAGTAAGAAGCAGTTTATTACTAGGATAGTCACCCAGACATAGTATTCGGCGCACAAATATGTAATTGAATTTACTCTGGTCGGAAATCGAACCTACAGCTTCGCAGGCAGACTACCAACTCAGCCACTAAGCCAGTCTCCCGATTCTATTGTGATTACTCAATACGCAGAAATCGTATATTTGTCAAAACTTCGATTTACCTTAGGGAAAGGCTAATTGGAATATGTCAGGAAAGTTTTTGTGATTCAGAAATATTAGTCCTCTATTCCCAGTCATTCCTGAGTTATTCTCTGGAATCCTTGGTTGACATTCGTACGTTAGATTTGAGACAAATTGTTGATTCAGAGAATTCTTCCCGTCTCCTTATTTTGATATATATTTATTGATAACCTAGCTGTGCCTGCGATATCACCCGCGTTTTAATGATTTCCGGTTTTTTCACTGAGCCCCAACTTCGAGTATTTTGGTAAAGTATGAGTAGTTATGTTATGCCTGAGAATATTAGAAATCTGGTAGTGAAAGTTTCGTCGTAATCGGATCAGCCGTTTTGGAGATTAGCTGGACCAAACAGACAAACAAAAATTGTAAAAAAAGATTGGCAGTCATAGGAACTGCTGATAGAAGTGAAAACTTATAACTCAGAATTTGATAGCTTACTTTGGAAACTACACGGGTGTAACCGGAGGGTGTGGCCTGATCATCAAGGCATGACCATCTAGAAATGCGTCAGCATTTCCCATTGGCTGACGTATTTCTAGATGGTCATGCAATGATGGCTAGGCCACGCCCTTTCAGCATTTCCCATTGGCTGACTCATTTCTAGATAGCCAATGGCTATGGTCCCGAGTTTACCTGAAGATTTCTTATCATACCCGAGCGTGACGCTATATAAATTCACAGTCCACGAAAAATCTGTCAAGGCGCGCCAAGAAGTTTCCACTTCAAAAATATTTTGGTATATGTACAAAAATGTACATGCATAGGTATAGTAAAAAGCGGTTATTTAAATATTACAAACAGACACCATTTTTTTTTGTATAGATGTAGGTTTGTAGGTATAGATTTGAAATAAATTGTTGCTTCAGAGAATTCTTCTCGTATCCTTATTTCGATAAATTTATTGATAATGCTCCTTATCGGAAAATGTTTTGGGGAAATGTCGTTTAAAAGTATAAAGGATAGATTGGGATACAGTTTATTTGATTTGTTCTATATCAACGAATCCTAATTAGTTTGTAAAGTTTGATTTTTGAATTTTTTTGTTTTCTATTTTTTAAGTTTAAAATTCTTTAACATATCAATGAGCAATTTTTGTGGTAGAAAATCCTATGGGTTAGCGTCACCAACATACGTAACAGCAGTCTATCTGTAACAGGCACAGAAATCTAAATAATAAGGTAATAGAAATGGCATAACTCTCAAATTACTTGCAAAACGCTTGTCGCCACATTTCCCCTTCCCCCGCGATCACTACTACATGCGCGTAGTATTCAAATAGAGCTCCACTCACACACCAATAGCTGCACATTATCAACCTGGGTCTGTGATTGCACCACACACATCCATAAACGCTTATCAGTGAATTACTACTAATACATTGAAAAATTAACAATTTTTCACATATATATATAGTGCTTGACAAAAATTAAAACATATCGATATTTCAAAGTACGGTCCAATTTTAACATTCGATAAAGGTTATTATTGATTTCATTAATTAGGTGTATTACACTACAACAAAGTCGATATGCCTACCTATAAAATAAGTGAGTCACATGGGGTATACTATTGTTTCGAAAACTGAACTATGTAATTCTGACACCACATGGGCTTAGGTATAGTTGAAGAACAAAGGTTGTTGTATATTTTGTACATCGAGCAACTCGATCTTCCACGCAAGCACGGAAGGGAAGTAGCCTTTGCTAAAAATTATTGTTCAAATCTTTGTCATTTCTTGCGGGAGGGGAAAGTTGCACACTAGCGTAAAGCCGCACTATTACATACAAAACATACCTGCCATCATTGCCGACCATACTCACACACCCAAATCACTAACACATAAAAAATAAAGCACCATTCACAAATCTAGCCCCGCCCTCAGTGTATTCCACGCCACAGTATATTATCAAACTCCATGGTCCACGCGGACTTGTACTTTGACAGAGGGGAAACGCTGTGTATGCCTACTCCCTTCCGTGTTGCTCGCTGATTTTGTATGAAAACTAATAAAGTCTTAAGAGCGCGCCTAAAGCCAGAAAACGCAAAAAAGGTCATTTTCGACGCCACTCACCGTCGTTAAGAAAGATAAAACTATAACAATAAAAATATTGACGTGTGGGTACAACCAAGGAGAAGCATAATGACCGGATAGAATTTTAAAAATAGATCAGTTTTTTTTACAATAAAAAAATAAAAATGACACCGAAAAAACCCATTTTAATTCGAGTACTCGAAATTATCAGCGATGACCCCACATTATTTTTCGCTAATAAAATGTCTAATTTTACGCTCTATTTAAGTAACCGAATAGTTTTTTGAATTTATGTTCAATTTTTCCGTAATTAAATAAAACTTGGTCAAAAACTGACTCCCGAATTCCAATTAATTTCCACTCTAAACTGTGTCATGCTATTCTCGACTTTATGCGTACCAGGTTAGATATTAAATAGACCTTTGGGTTCTGGTCAGTTGTCGGGCAACGCTCGATGTGGAAGGTTGTTTACGGATGCTCTGTCAGGCAAATGCGTGCGTGAATTAAAAAAATGGGATGAAAGGATAATAAGTTTTCTGCGAGAAAAGAGAACTAAACGTAAACATTTTGGAATTTTAGTCAGGTACTTAATGTATGTTTTAGTTAGGTAAGTCAAATTTTGTTTTGGAATAGGTTCGTAGTATGTACAATAATAGGTAAAAAAGTAGGTAGGTATCTATTATTGTTAAAAAGATAAGTTTACCAACATTGTTTTTAATAAATTTAATAAATTTTAAAAATTCAATTTAATAAAAGAGCAATCTGTGGTAGTACATGCAAAAACCCAAACAAGTCATTGTGTACATAATAAATTTTGTATGATGAATAAATTAATAGTTTTAAGTTTTAGTGACAATTGAAACAAACGATCACAAAATATTTATGAATTGAGGTCTGCGGAAAATAATGTTTTAAGTATTTTTTTAACATCAACTTTTCAGATTAAAGAAATGCAAACTTGATGAATATGTTTATCAGCAGACGATCCATCGTGGCACGTCTGCTGAGCATTAGATCTATTAAAATAGGGAGAAAGGAGAATGTATATTTCATGGTAAACTTTCCAGCATGTGTCTTGATATATATGTTTTTGGTTAACCCTGCACGCGTTTGAAGAAAACTCGTGGAACAGTCCGTACGTGCCGGCTAGATCATTATCACATATTCTTATTATATATTCACAGTGTTTATTAAATATTATATTATATTATTATATATTTGTTTTATTATTATTTATTTGTATTATTATATATCTATATGTATATATCACCAGAAAGCCCTTGAAATATAGTTTACTATTATATTTCAAGGGCTTTCTGGGTAACTTCTAGGTACTTACTACATTAAATAATCCTATCACGAAAAGCAAAGTTTACATATTACGCCCGTTGTAAAAAAGTTTTGGATTTCACAGCACTAATAAAAGAACACAACACACAATAGTACATTATGATATAAGTGCGCTAAGTTGATAATTACAGCCGAGGCGACATTGCTAGCTCGAGCCGTAGGCGAGAGCTATAATTAGCAGAGGCTAGCCCTTTCAGCATTTCCCATTGGCTGGCATATTTCTTGTTCACCGATTAACAATGCGCGCGCATCAGCGCTTTTTTTAAAGCAAGGGCACTGATCCAGCTAGTATGACATTAAGACATTAGTAATAAAGTAATATTAGTATAATATCAAAAATGATGTTGAGGTTTTAAAACTTATTTTCGTCTACACTGAATAATTTGCGCGAGATACACTTCCAAAGTGGTAAAATGTGTGTGTGTGTCCCTCTAACTTCTAAAGAGAATGAAAACTCAAAAAAAAATATATGATGTAAATTACCATGTAAACTACCAACGAAAATTAGTTTGAACTCGATCTGATGAGTAGTTTTTTTTTAGTACGTCATAAATACACTATTATTGAAATTTCGATCAAAGTTACAACGAACTACAAGAACTATATGTACTATATATATTATGTTACTTGCTGCAACGGAACCCTTCATGGGCGAGTCCAACTCGCACTTGGCCACTTTATTTTATTTTTTACACAGATGGAAACCGACACAACCACGCATTGTCTATACTTGAAAACGAAACGTATTTTCGGGTAAATAGATTGGTAAATAATCTACATGTTTGTGCTTTTAAAAAACAAGAAAATATTATGTACAATGATTACAAATACTAATACCTACCTAGTTTAAATATATTTAAACCAATAACAACAACATTAAGTGAAACAACCATTAGGTAATTTGATTTCTGGTATTTTGAACTGAGGTGTTTGTTTGTTTGGCGGTTGTTAAATAGAAAAATATTACTTACATATTTATGTAAATTTCATTATTATTAAATATTTATCTACCTAATCATTATTAGTTCTAGCATCCACATACAATGTTACCTGAATTATCCAAAAATAAATGCAGAGTACAGGTTAATCAGAAACCTAGTATACATATTTATCTAAACTCATCAATATCAGTCCACCCGTTCTTTCTTTCAACATCTTTCGTTCTTTGTTCTCAATTTAGATACTATGTAAAAATAGAAACTTAATAATTTTACCCACACGCGCATTCATTAGTAACTCTTACAGTATCTGTGATTTATCGTAATGTTACGTGTACTTACTGTACTTAGTTATATTATGACCTAAGGTGAGCTTAGCTCGTATTTTTCTATTAGCGCTAACGCGGCGGAAGAAGAGTGACGTGGGGATGAAATCTATTCCTTTTTTCGGAATAAAAACTACTTTTGGCGTTGCGCCAGATTTTTTTCCGGGAGCTGTAAGTGAAGCTGATCTGTTGCGATCCAAGATGAAAAGCTCCATCGGGTGAACTAGGGACCGCCAAGGGTACCCGAATGAAAAAGATACAGCTGCTCTTCACTGCAGTGTCGCTGTGCTATTTTGATTTATATTTAATTTTAAAAATACAAAGTTTGATTAATGTCTTTTTTCTATTTATCCTACTAACATGGTCATGCTATTTAGTATTACAAAATATATCAAAGTTGCGGTTACATATTATATTATTACAGAATAAATAAATAAAACTCCTAATAAAGTGTTCACTTCTACTGTGCGGTCTAAGTGCACACATTTTTTTAAGTAATAGACTGATGCCCTTTTTATATATGATATCGTAAAACACGCATTTATCTTATATATAAAATTCTCGTGTCACAGTGTTTGTTTCCTTACTCCTCCGAAACGGCTTTACTGATTTTAACCAAATTTTATATGCATATTCTGTAGGTATGAGAATCGGCTACTAGCTATTTTTCATACCCCTAAGTGACAAGGGTTGTTCACTAAGGCAAAACAACGTTTGCGGGGTCAGCTAGTTTAATTATAAAACACGACTACATATTAAATAAATAAATGACTAAATCTTGTAATTCAGTCATATTTAGTTTTCATTTCTTTCATTCGACTGTTTTTCAATAAATGGTTTATTGTGTGTATATAGACAATAAAAAACAAATTGATGTATTTTTTTAAAAACTTCTATGATTAATCTGAATGTTTTCATATACTGGATTTCGGGGAACGATGACCTTGAGTGGTCGTAGCTTCTATCTTACTCGCGTCGACGCGGCGTATTGGAGAGGGGAAGGGCGACGCGCGGGTGAAATTTGATTTTTTCCTGGCACTAGGCCCGCTCTTAAAAATAAAAGCTTACAATTGATAAATACTGCCTCAGTTATCTTAATATTTATTTTGCACGGACGAACAATCGCGCGTTATAGCCAGTATGTATATCATCATCATCATCATCATCAGCCGTAAGACGTCCACTGCTGGACATAGGCCTCCCCCCTAGATTTCCACAACGAACGGTCCTGCGCAACCTGCAACCAGCGGTTTCCAGCGACCTTCGTGAGGTCATCTGTCCATCTAGTGGGAGGCCGTCCAACACTGCGTCTTCCGGTTCGTGGTCGCCACTCGAGAACCTTTCTTCCCCATCGGTTGTCAGTTCTGCGAGCGATGTGGCCTGCCCATTGCCACTTCAGCTTAGCTACTCTTCGAGCTACGTCGGCTACTTTCGTTCTTTTGCGAATATCCTCATTACGGATTCTGTCGCGCAAAGAGACTCCGAGCATAGCTCGCTCCATAGCTCGCTGTGTGACTTTGAGCTTTGTTATGAGGCCTACAGTTAAGGACCACGTCTCAGTTCCATAAGTCATCACTGGCAACACGCACTGATTGAAGACCTGCGGTTGTACCATGGAAGATTAGAGGTTATGACGATATCTTTAATTTTACATTACATTGCTGTTTATGCTTGTACCACTATAGATGTTAATTAATGTATGCAGCAATGGTATGCAAAATGACGATCACACCAAAAATTTATAACTATCATAGTGAATCATTGGGTTCCGTTTATTTTATTAAAAAATACAATTAAAATAAAATAAAATACCTATCAGTGAAATGTAATCTCATTATTGGTATAATTGCAAGTTGTGGAAGAACTTCCACAGTTGTTTATGCTGCATAACACAAGTTTTTAAAGATGATTCACGCCTGCCGGTTCGAACAAGACTAAACTACAATTCGAGCACTGGTGGCCTACAAGTCACCTGTGCGGCGACAATGTCACGCGGTCATGCGACTTCTAGTACCTTATTATTTAGATTTCTGTGGTACGAGGGTCAAACTGAAAGTTCTTAGAACTGGCCACTTATAAACAATATAATAAAAAAATAATTCTATAATTTGAAAATAGAACTCTTTGCCAATATTACTGAGTACATACTTCATTCGTTTGTCATTTGTTTTACGATTTAGCGGCAAATTGAAAATTGTCTGTGTCACGTCAACATGAATTTAACACGAGAAAATTTTCGTGCAATGATTTTTTATGACTTTCGATGTCATTTAAGTCAACAAGAAAGTTATGATAGACTACGATTGGCCTTTCACGATGAAGCCCCATCTCGTGCGATTGTTTACAACTGGTTTAATGAGTTTAAACGTGGTCGCACTAATCTCACTGATGATTTACGTGAGGGACGGCCTTCTACGGCGACGACTGAAGATAACATCTGTGTTGTGCGGCGTATGATAGAGACTGACAAAAGAGTGACCTATCAGCAGATTCGGACAAGCTTAGGCATCGGTATGAGTCAAGTGCACAAAATCCTACACGAACATTTAGCGGTCAGGAAGCTTTGCGCCCGGTGGATACCTCATAATTTGACTGAGGCTCAAAAACTCCATCGTGTGGATTGGTGCCGTAAAATGATTGAAAGATTTAACGGAGGTGACTTAAATGCTGTGTTCGACATACTAACAGGTGACGAAAGCTCGATTTACTGTTATGATCCTGAAACCAAAAGATAATCTGCTCAGTGGGTGTTTCCTTTCGAGGAGTTGCCAACTAAAGTGAAGAGAGATCGAAGTGCGGGGAAAAAAATGGTGGCCTCGTTCTTTGGAAGGATAGGTCATTTCGCAACAATTGTGTTAGAGGATCAAAACAGTTTCTGCAGAATGGTACACTACCAATTGTTTGCCACTTGTCTTGGAAAAAGTTCGAGAGAAACGACCTCGCAGTAGGATCCTCCTTCACCACGACAACGCCTCGTCGCACACCGCCAAGCGAACGATCGACTATTTGGCGACATCAAACGTTGAATTACTGGGTCACCCGCCGTATAGCCCCGACCTCGCGCCTTGTGATTTTTATTTATTTTCAAAAATTAAAGAAAAACTTAAAGGAAAGCGGTTTATGAATGCTGAAGAAGCGGTGGCTGCGTATCGCGATGCCATTGAAGAGACCCCTAAGGACGAGTGGGCAAAGTGCTTTTCCCAGTGGTTCCATCGCATGCAGCGGTGTATTGACGTGAATGGACAATATTTTGAAAAGATGTAATAAAACTAATAACTGGCTAATGTAATCAGTTTTTGATTTTCTAAGAACTTTCAGTTTGACCCTCGTAACAGGCGACGCTCTGTGCAAAATTAGCGTTGTAAAATTCTAAGTTATAAGGTTTTCAGTTCTATCGACAGTCCCTATGACTACTTATTTGTTTTTACCTTGTTGCTGTTTAATTTATCTCAAACATTGCCCTTTAAACCGGAACATAACGTTATTGTATATTGCTGCTGCGTGACGGTTGAACATATTTTGAGGTTGTATAAAACATCGGACAAGACTAGGCAAGCGTGGTGGATTATGACCTTGACTCTATCCCTTTGAGAAAAGGCTTCGAGTCCCAGCAGTGGGCACACATAGCTGCTGAATTATTGACAAAACTTAGCCAGTATAAACATATAATATAATAAGTATTATTTATACCTTACGCTTTGGTCGTAACGTGAAAAATATGGTGACTAGTGAAATAAGACCCATTTTACAAAAAATATTTCCCAAGTTTTTTACGTTAAAATATGAAATACTGGTTTTCGCAGTTTAGAAGCACTCAAGTTACGATTAAGTATTCGTGTTCGTGTGTCATAAACTTCCACACATCATAAACCACTCAAAAGAATACTACTACTACAATATGTATGGAAAATCCAGACTACATAATGTCTGGATTCTCCATCTTGCTCATTTTTCGGTTCAGTTCAGCGAACAAATGTACTTGCATCAAAATTAATGTCGTTGAAATATTATTAGATTTCGGTATTTTGTGTCGGATGCATTTCGGAGAGTGTGCAGCTGGGCTGGATGATCAAATACCATAACAGACTAAGTAGAGAGATATCACGGATTTATTTCTACGGGATTTCTCGTAGTTTGCAAAATTGACATCGTTTCATGGATGACTATCGAAAGTCTAGAATGAGATTTGACTCTACTTTCGTAGAGCTAGGCTATGGAATGCGTTGCCTGAGTGGGGTTTTCTCGATGTTTCGATGTTCTCGACATGTTCACAGTACTGCCCGGAAATGGTTTTTTTTTAAATAAATAGTGACGAGACGAGCAGGACATGTGCCTGATGGTAAGCAACATGCCTGCCACATAACAGCACAGTGACACGCAGCTACTGGAACATGAAGAGTCCAAATCATTACCTAGCACCGCACTGCGCTCGTCACCCAGAGATCTAAGTTGTTATATCTCTAAGCCCTGTAATTTCTCTGGAAACATTGCCCTTCAAACCGGAAAACAGTAATGTTTGCACATTTACTGTTATAAACATTTTGGTTACTGTCAGGCGGTCGTCTTATGAACTTTTAGAGAATTCTACTTTTCACTATGTGAGTGTGAACTCTCTCAACACCTTTTGTACTGATTTTTGCACCACCATTACACAGAAACTCTACACCGCGCCATTTTTCTCCGAATTTCAATACCATAATGGCTTATTATTCGACTGAGCGTGTAATATTTCAAAGCTTAATATTTTCGAAATTAACAATATAATTGGGCACTCACTCGAGTCCCTATTGAGTTCGTCCTACAGACATCTGCTGTTAAAAAAAGGGCGGATATGCCAAACATTGTATGAATACAGACGCATATCCTAAAGGCATATTCCCTCTACCCATAATCCAACATAAATCACATTCAATAACCACTCGAAACTCAACCTTAATTTCAAGGCAGTTACATTCACATTCAACTGTTTAAAACTGGAACTTACGATCTTTCAACATAACCAGAAATTTGCATCTGAGCATCCCTCAAAACACATTCGGCTCATAGAATTAGCTGCGCACACTTAATTTTGATTGTATTTTTATATGTTTAAGGTTCATTTTGGAATGTTTTGTGTTGAAAGTCATTATTAGGGGCAGCGTATAATCATCAATTTTCAAATTGTTAGGTAAATACGTAACAAGAAACGTGAAATAGTTAAAATAGAAATGTCGTTTGAAGCTGTGCATTATTATAATAAAACTCGCGACACATACGTAGGTTTTTGCTTACTTTCAGTAAAAATATCGAATTATGTTGTTTGCGAAACATAAAAGGGGTTATCAGGGACGAATTTACGGGACGTTTTATTTTATTCTACATTGAAAGGCGTACATTTGATGTGTTGGTATAAGGTATAGCTCCTTACAGTGTCGACCTGTCTGGTCGAATTTGTCAATTATCTTCCCACCATGCAATAAATTTAAACATTGAAAAAAAAAACAAAACACAAAAAAAAAAAAAAAAAATATAATAAATAAAAAAAAAAAAAATTTTTTTTTGATTTAGATAGTAAGTACAGTTACAAAATAGGTATTAAGGAAACAAAAACAATATCAAGTAAGAAGAAACATCATCGACACGAAGAAGATAATGTGCTAACATTACTATGTTCTGGTTTAAAGGGCAATGTTTCCAGAGACATTACACGGGTAACAGGTAAATCATCAAATATATTTTGGAGATGGACGGAGTGCAGTACATTGATTTGGACCTTTTAATATAGGTGGTGGACAATATTGGTGGACAATTCACACACAACACCATCTGACCCCAAACTAAGCAAAGCTTGTGTGATGGCGGCCAGATAGCTGATATAATACTTATATAGTTTTAAATACATACTTATTATACATAGAAACACCCAGACACAGTGCAAACTTTTGAATTTATCACACAAATATTTGCACTGGGTGGGAATCGAAAAATAACGGCATTGTGTTGTTATGGGCAGACGTATTGCTTACCATCAAGTATATGTCTTGTTCGCTTTTTTACTGTATAAAAAAACTAGTGTCAAGAATTTTTACGCGCGTACTTCCTATTGATATGCTTAAATATTCTCGCAGTAAAATTAAATCTAGTAATTTCTCCGAAAGCATTGCCCTTCAAACCGGAATATAGTGATGTTTGCACATTGCTGCTTAGCAGTCGAATAACTAGCCAATATGTGGTACATACTTCCCCAGGCAAAAACATATGTTACTACTACGTAAGAGTTAGGGTTTAGTTTACACCGGGTCTGATCGCTCTTGTCTTGTCGGTCTTGTGGAAGTGTCATACTTTACACACTATCTTGCCATATCTAACATACACCTCAACATCTGCTTACGATTGGTACAAAAAAACCGTGCGGAAAAATCTGATCTATTTACTTATTCTTTATCTAAGGTTAAATAAACGAGCAATTCTTGTACCTATATAAATATGTACATATATATAGAATCTGAATGTCGGAAACGGCTCGAACGATTTTCATGAAATTGTGTATGCAGGGGGTTTGGGGGACGATAAATCGATCTAACTAGGTTTCATTTTTAAAAAACGCATATTATGCGCGTTTTTAGACAACGAAAAACTATCACATTAGACATTAGAATGCGAAGGTAAATTTCGCCGCGTGACGCGACAGCATAATTGGCTCAGACGGGAAGTCGGGCGTTCGTGGCGGTCACGAATTAGTAGCTGCGGGTTCGAATCCAGACGGCTTCTCTTTTTTTTTTCATGTTTTTTTTTAAAGAAAATCTAAGTGTATCTAAGTATTTTAAGTATTTAAACCGAGCAAAGCTCGGTGACCCAGGTACTCTAAGGTTAAATAACATTAAAAGTTAGTTTTGCCCCAATTTCTAAATCCTAACTTCGAACCTTCAGTGGCGTGGTTCCATAATAACTCTGGAATATTTCATTTTTTGCGCACAGAAGTTATTCTACGCTATAATGGCCTTATTATAATTTTGCATATAATTCAAGTTCACACTTGCTGTGTTACTGTTTCGAATTAACATTTTTATGATTTCTGCATGTTCTTGCAAACGTACTTATTTTACTGCTATTATTTTATATAATACTTTTGTTATGACAGTTTTTGAGGATAGATGATTAGACGTATGTTTTTTAGTATTATTATGAGTTTAAAGTCAAATTATTCCAATCAATTCAAGTCAATTAATGAACTGTAATTGTTTAACCTGTTTCAATTTGTGAATTATTGTTATTTTGTTCAATAAAGTGTATCTTTAATCTAAGTAAAGATTATGTGATCCATAGACTCGAAAAAAGAGAGGAGAACACTCATACGATTTAGTAAGTTGAGGAAAAAGGTTTCTTCAACTCATTCCTCTTTGCGTGTTTTTAGTGTGTATGTTACGCGATAGCCTTGTCAATTATAATCATCGTCATCATCATCAGACCCAAGACGTCCACTGCTAAACATAGGCCTCCCCCCTAGATTTCCACACCGAAAGGTCCCGCGCAACCTGCAACCAGCGGTTTCCAGCGACCTTTGTGAGGTCATCTGTCCATCTAGTGGGATGTCGTCCAACACTGCGTCTCCCGGTTCGTGGTCGCCACTCGAGAACCTTTCTTCCCCATCGGTTGTCAGTTCTTCGAGCGATGTGGCCTACCGATTTTTTGGAATTATAAATCAGTTTTGATTATTTCGATTTTTGTGTGGTAGATCAATAGTTCAGAAGTGGTCCCATAAATTTTATCGAAAATGGTGCGGCGTTTTTGAAATATAAATAAAATACTAAGTATTTATTTTTCATTAATGTAGACGACTTTGTGACGGCTTCTTGTGAAAGTTGGTCAATTGTCTGAATTAAATTTGAAATAGAAGTCGGTTTCTTTTTCAAGTTTATATACGAGTATAATAGGATTATAATAATAGTCGATGTACCAATGGCTTTCTTTATGATTTAGTAGAACTCTGATTACACCTTTTTTCAGGTCATGTGCCTGATGGTAAGCAACATGCCTGCTACATAACAGCACAGTGACATGCAGCTATTGGAACATGAAGAGTCCTAATCATTACCTAGCACTGCACTGCGCTCGTCACCCAGAGATCAAAGATGTTGTATCTCTAAGCCCTGTAATTTCTCTGGAAACATTGCCCTTCAAACCGGAACACAGTAATGTTTGCACATTTCTGCTTGGTGGTAGAATAACTGGCAAAGGTGTGGTACTTCCCCAGGCGGACTCTGCTAAGAGTCCTACCACTACAAAATACTTCTTGTATGTAAAAATAATTCAAGAAGTAAGATCCACAGTTTCGCAGTGAAAAATAAATGTGGATTCAAAGCGCGTTGTTTAAATTTTCGGAATTGCTACCATGAATCGGTGATGCTTCCGTATTGTTTGTCTGGCTGCCCGATAGTAAAAAGGAGGCAGAATCAAATTTAAATCCATTCAATTCCTGCGTACATTCTTCAAAATGTATCCGATAAAATACCTCACAAATATCTGCGTTCCAGATTTCAAACCAATCCGTTTTAGTAGTTTTATCGTTAGTTATCAACCATCTAAACATTGGATACATTTCGGAGAGTGTGCGACTGATCTACGTGATTTAAATAAATAAATATTGGTGGACAATTCACACACAACACTATTTGACCCCAAACTAAGCAAAGCTTGTACGATGTTCGGTGGTATTAAATTTAATACCACCTTGCCTTTTATTCTGATTGCTCGATACTCGTAGCTTCAAAAAGCGACATCGTTTCGTTGTCGATGTTCCAAGACTAGAACGAAGAGGTTCGATCCCTTTTTCGTAATGAGAACATCTAAAGGAATTCGATGCGATGCATATAATCTGGATGTTTTTAAGTTTAGAGTGTGTAAATATCTTCTGAGTTAGCGCTCTCTATCATATCTAATACTATCTGTTCTATGTCTGGACTCCAGTTGTCCTTTGAAAATATCCAATGGACATGGACAGACTCCAAATATAGAACAGATAGCAACTCACTTAATGTTCTGAACTGAACTGAAACTGAACAAGATGTATGACTTTTTTTTTTAAAGAAAGTGTGACGAGACGTGCAGGACACGTGCCTGATGGTAAGCAACATCCCTTCCACATAACAGCACAGTGACACGCAGCTATTGGAACATGAAGAGTCCAAATCATTACCTAGCACCGCTCTGCGCTCGTCACCCAGAGATCTTCTCACAAGGACACAGTTAGGATCATAATCCACCAAAGATATGATAAGATAAGAAAAAAATACTTTCTTCGAACAGTTTCATCGGTCTCATCACGTTGTTTTCCTTCACTGTTAAAGCCAAGTTCAGTTTAAAAAAGGAATCACAGAAGAAATTTAAATCGTACTCTAAGATTGATCCAACCAATAATATGTAAATACAGGAGTATGTCAAACTAATCGAACATAATATAATGTTTAAACTATTCATAAAACTGGTATAAAAATATTAACGTCCACCATATTCTGCGAAAAGCTATAACCATAAACTTTATAACAAAAGATATTTCAGACGTCCACGGCCAAAATTAAACAATGCCACCGTCCCCATAATCGTATCATTTTTATAGTTTTAAATAGAATATATCAAAATTGCTAATGTAATCAAAAACGTCGAAATACTAGCCTTTACCCGCGACTTTTCGTGTTGAGAGTGAATCGACTTTTTTCAAACGACTTCAATAAACCGGCCAAGTGCGAGTGGGACTCCCGCACGAAGGGTTCCCTACCATTAGGAAATAAACGGCGAAAACCGCCACGGCTATATTAAAAGATTGATTTTTGGCTCATGATTTTGACGATGATTTCTATGTCGCGTTCTATTTTTATTAGTTGCGCCATCTAGTTTATTTGGGACGGGCTAATCGAGCAAAAATCAAGTTTGTTGTGAGGGAGACTCCCTTAAATAATGTTTTTATAGTACCTATTTGTTGTTATAGCGGCAATAGAAATACATCATCTGTGAAAATTTGAACTGTCTAGCTATCACAGTTCTTGAGATACAGCCTGGTGACAGGCGGACGGACGGACAGCCAAGTCTCAGTAATAGGGTTCCGTTTTTACCCTTTGGGTACGGAACCCTAAAAATGAGAAGGGTTTAAACTCGTTTGTATCTTTGTATTTTAGTTGCGCGATAGCTCTGCCAATTGTGAATTGATTTTGATAATTAATTTTTGTTTGATAGGTCAAAGTAAGTAATAAAGTAAGGTATGTTAAGATGTGGTTCCTTTTATTTATTAACGAAATCAGCATAGCAGTTTTTGAAATAACAACAAAAATCTATTTATTTTTACTTCGATGATGTATTTGTACTATCTCGCTGTTTCATTGGAACAACGGAGCTGATTTTCACAAAAAATATGTTTTGTGTCATCAAATTATTAAAAATCGACAATGATGAAGTATTTGGATATTATAGATCCTCAAACGACCTCAAACGAACGCCGGGAGGTTCGTTGTGACGTCACTTGTTCGTAAAAATTAGGTAAAACTATCTTTGGTAAAAATTGTACCATGAAGTGACGCCAGGACGTCACTCGAAATTCTAAACACTGTATCGTTACGGTATTTAGACAATTAGATAATTACCGTGGTATAGTTTTTTTTTTTTTGTGAATAAAAAGTGTTTGTCTGTAAAGTCGGTTTACCGACGATAGAACGTGACAACGTCTTAAGAAAATACTGATGGAATGGTAGCATTTTTCAAAAGAAAATTTAATTTAATTTGTTTAATAGATTTGTATGTAAAAAGTAATCAGTAAAATTTAGTCATTTTCAATCAAAACAATGCAAAAAAGCTTTTAGATGCTGGGGATCGAACCCGGGGCATTTCACATGCAAAGCGAACGCTCTACCACTGAGCTACATCCCCGCTTGAACTACTGGTCGAAATAATTAATACAACTGTAACAAACATGCGGCGAGGTAACGACCGACGGTAACGCGGTAACGGTAAGTATATGACGTCATGTTTTGTGGGCGTGCAGCCGGCTTCATCGAATTATAAGACGTTATCACGTCAAAAAAAAGTGTACAACAATATAAATTAACATTAACTCTAAATTTAGTGGGCTGCTGATGATGATGATGATGCTGATGATGTACAACATTGGTTAATAAAATCTAACTGACAGACTAATTAGTTTATTAACTAATGAACTCATTTTTTTAAGTCGTATCAAAAATAGTGTGTAGACGAATCCAGGTTCGCCCCCTATAGCGGGTATTCCGTCGACCCATATGCGTATACTCGTATTGTCTATAATTTATATTATCCATAACTCCTAAACTGCGTCTCAATAATATAATTTACGTTCATCCATAATTTTTTGCATCTCCATTTAATGTTATAATTCACAAATTAATATCGATAACTTTTATTTTATTACTCCACATATCGATACCTAAATATTTATTGGAATTGTATGTTAATTTATTCATTTCGCAAACTTAGTACAAAACTTTAAAAAAATCCAATTTGAACGCTCTTTAGAACAAATTATACATTTAAAATAAAACACATGAATTAAACATAATAAGATAAAGCTTATGTTTTCAGTTCGTTGACATTTTTTTATGCATATAAATGGATAATAAAGCGGTATGAAAGTGTTATTTCGTGAATTATTAACGAATTAATAATAAGATCAAAGGGTAAGGTTCAAAATAATGAAATAAATGGTGTTAAATGGGCGATGTATCTCTTTTGGACCAGTGCTTGATGTCATGTTTTTGACTGTTAAATGACATTTTATTCGAATAAGGTTAGTGAGGTCTATGGATTTGTTATTATTTTGAAATAGGGCGTGAGAATTAAGCCTGTACTTCTTAAGGTACAAGTTCGCGCGGAGACCGCGACACGAGACCGCGACCGGAGACCGAGACCGGAGAGCGCGACAGGCACTTGACACTATAGAATTGTATGGGCACCAGTTCGCGCCGAGACCGCGACCGCGACCTGTCTCGGTCTCCTGTCGCGGTCTCAGCGCGAACTGGCGTCCATACAATTCCATAGTGTCAAGTGCCTGTCGCGGTCTCCGGTCTCGGTCTCCGGTCGCGGTCTCGTGTCGCGGTCTCCGCGCGAACTTGTACCTTTAGGTAAATTGCCAGCCAGTTATTCTACCGTCTTGTAAATAATATGCAAACATTTCTGTGTTCCGGTTTGAAAGGCAGCCCACTAAATGTTCCCACTGCTGTGACGCGAGGCATTCTCTGGTAAGGAGAGAGAAACGCCATCATCCACCAAGCTGGCCCAGTTCGAGTTGGTAGATGACACATATCCTCGAAAGATTCTAGGAACATGTCGGTTTCCTGACGATGTTTTCCTTCATCATTTTAAGTTAGCAGCAGTTACGCACACGACTTCGAAAAGACGCGCGTGGGATTCGGACCAGGGGCTCCGAATCGGTAGTTGCTGTTCTCCCTTCCGACTAGACGAGCCTAGTTTTAAAGGCTATAATAGTTCCCAATAAATTACAGAGCAGAGGGAAAGGAAAAATAATATATACGTGATTTTATATTTCTTGGTGATGAGCGCAGTGCAGTGTTTGGCAGTAATTTGGATTCTTCATGTTCAATTAGCTGCGTGCGACTGTGCTGTTACGGCCAGGCGTGTTTACAATAGTGACTGTCCTCTAATTAATAAAAAATGAGTTTCACATCATAAATCTAAAAAATAAATACTATATCGGTGTGACTTAACTAAAAAATTTGACAGCTTTCGGCTCATGCAAGCCTTGAGCAAATATTTGGAATTCCACCGTAAAACCTGGTCTTATAAATACCTCACAAAATCGGCCCACACCCATTTTTTCTCAGCTACCATAGCTAATACTTTAAAATATTAACAAGTAATACCACGCTGGGTCTGAGAGACCATAGTTCATGATATTAACCCGTACGTCACCGCGGGGGTCCTACGGACCGGCCCATTACCATTTGTTACTATTTTATTACTACAAGGATAGGCAGATAAACTATACTACAAAAAAGTAGTGATAGAGTCAACATCATTGGCAATCATGTTCACGTCTATTATTGTAAAAAAAAATGTGTGAATTATATTTTAAGTATACCTACATTTTTTTAACTTATAAAATTGCAAGAAATTAGCGTGTAAGTAATACGCCTGCTTATTACAGCACAATGCTACACAACTTTAAGAACATGAAGAAAACACTGCCAAACACTGCAATGCGCTCGGCAACAAAATAAAAGATACAAGACAAAAGATCAATCTTTTTATCTGGAAACATTGCCCTACAAACTGGAACACAATAATATTTGCACATTACTCCTTGGACTCGTAGACTGTGATTTCTACACTAAAAATACGTATACTAAAATATTATTTATGGACTGGCGTGTTGCTTACTATCACGATCATTTCCTATTCATCCCGTCACTCTGTATTATAAAAATAAATAAAAAATAACACCTAGGCACATGTTTTTTTTATCATTGACTACAAAGATATTTTAAGAAAAATAGAAATTGGTTGATATTAGCAAGCCTCTTTCGGCGTACTGTATACGTTATGTGTTACCCTATTTTTACCAATTGACGGACACAAAACTTTTTTTATAATAACCGTTAGTACAAATTCGTCTGTTTGTTTTATTTTTTTATATAGTTCTTTCGTTGACGGCGTTATGGGTTATTATTTTTATAGAGTTTTTTTAGTCGCTTATGTTGTTTTTATTTCATATTACAATCGTAAATGTTTGATCTGATGATAGGAAATGCATTGTGTCATGTTTTATGTGTATTTTTGTGTGTGTTTTAATAGTTTGACTTGAAATTTGATATTCATAAGTTTTTTTAAACGTTTCTTATGAAGGACTTTTATGGATCATAAGTTTTTTAATGGATTTTTTTTTCGTTTCAGGTAATGTCACGAATACTAATTCCTCCGTATTGGGCTACAAAACTGTGTAGTTTACGTTATTGGTAAGTCGTATTATAAAACTTTGAAAGTACCTAGTTCTTAGTATCTTTAATTCAACCCACGTTGGTATTGAGGTGAGTGACGTTATGGAGAAGGGAGAGCATAAGGAGAGTTATGCTAATGTTTAGGGCAGACTGATCATAATTTTGATGGCAGCAATATAAATAAGAGTATTTTAAATTTATTAATAAATTCATATGATAAAAGTTCAATGCACAGTACGTTAAATAAAGACCACATAGTTTGGAACATCGCTGCAAAATTGCAAGTTTATTGTTATCAAATCACAGAGTATGCAGCTGATCTGCGTTATCAAATACTGCCTTTGCCTTTTTTCTCTCCAATTCTTTTGCGAAGTTGAAAGCGACATCGTTTTGTGATTGTTTGTTTTGAAGACTTGTACGAAGACATTTGACTCTGCTTTTGGAAAAAGTACACCTAAACTTTGTACTGCCTAAATTGCTGTTTCTTAATATACATAATTTGGGTGTCTTCACGTTTAGAGTGAATCGGGTTTTGTAGGGTTAGCCCGCTTCATTACGGGCGGCATCGTCGCTTTACATCAGACGAGATGGCAGATGGATAATAAATACATAAATAGCTAACTTATCGCTAACACAGATGTCTTCCAGGCAACTTAACAGGATGCGACCGATAAGGCTAAGTTAGTTCTTAAATAATAATAAATAAATAAATATTGGTGGATAATTCACACACAACACTATTTGCGCGGGCGAAGCCTGAAACTTCGTAAGGGTCACCAATTACAATACAATATGTCGGGTAAAATATACTTTACTGGGGGCGCATTACAGTTTTACTCGTGTAGATCTCGTTACTGTAATTTCCCGCAGTATTACAGTAACGAGATGCCTATGATGCGCTATGATACACCGCAGCTAGGGACAAAAAAATACTTTTCATCTTATGTAATTTATAAGATTTTTCAATTTAACGTGTACGAATTTTGGAGAGGGTCATGTCCCCTCTGACACCCACACCTTTCGAGCTAAAGTAAAAACTAAAAACATACGAATGTTTTTAGTTTTTACTTATATAACCGAAAACTTCAACATAACTTGAATATTCCAAATTACGATTACCCGGTTGGTTTATAAAGAGTTTATGTCAAGAAATTCCCAGCTACCTACTATATTTCAATGATAAATCAAACTAAGCTATTTGGTCTGATAATTTATATTTGTCCTGTCAAGTTGGCAACTTGGCCAAGTGTCCTGTCAGTAGTCTGCGGATAATTCGGAGCAGTCAATGTCAGTCTGACTTAATCTGTGGTGTGGAACTGTTACTCAATATACTGAGCCACAAAATTATCTGACACATGGTCTTAAACTGAAACTAGCGACACTAACGTAAATATCAGTGGAAATGCGATTGTGGCGGCCCCGTATTGGTTTAACCGAGTCCACGCCGTGGTCACATCGCGTTAGAACGCGTAAACACATCCCAACGCCAGGTGATCGATCCCAGCACGATCTGGTAGGGATGGGAACATTTTATCGATATATCAATGTTACAAATGAAATCACAGATTAGAGATGTAGAAGCGTGCTGTAGAATATTGAAAGGTTATTTGTTTCCCCTTTTATATTTTCTGACACAACAAAGTTTATATGTGGTGATGGCTACATAGTGACTATACTGGCTATCCTACTTCCTACTAATTTTATAAATGTCAATGTATGGATGTTTGGATGTTTGTTGCTCAATCACGTCCTAACGTATGAACGGATCGGGCTGAAATTTGGAACACAGATAGATTATAAGACTATAATCTATCTGTGTTCCAAATTTAACATTTTGAAGAACGCATAGGCTACTTTTTATCTCGGAAAAACAACGGGAACACCGGGAACGGGAACTTCGCGGGTAACACCGCGGGTAACACCGCGGGGCGCTCCTAGTTCATATTAAAATTGTGCGAAACTTCTTATTTTCCTATAATATGTTATTTTTAGATTATTAAGAATCGAGGGTTAAAATCATTGTCATATTTTTGAAATATTTATGGACATTTTTTATATTAACTAGGTATTTTATTCACAATGATAATCATTTGTTAATTCACGTATTATTACTTATAAAATTAATTATAATTATAAATATATACGAAATGGAAATGTTCAATCAACTTACAACGCTTGGCAAACAACAGCCAAATAATCAGTCGAAAACAAATTCAACCTAAATTATAAATATTATTAAATATAATCATTTCGCGATTGAAACAAAAGAAGTATAAACCGTAAAATTACATATTAACTAAAATAATAATTAAAAAACTAATCTCCGAATAACCCACCTCTAACTGCACCCGGCGCAAAAGTGCCCATTATGCTCGCCGCGTTCCCACGCTGAATGGCAATGGCCAACCTTTGCTCCAGGAAAGCACCAGAGCGGGAGTCACCCGTATTCTCCCTGAGCCTGCGCCCCAATTCTGAGAGGAACCCTTTAGCCTCTGCGCCCCAACAACCCAAGGTCTCCACGGCAACAGGTACAAATTCGTACTGCGACACCAACATACCATACTTTCGCTTCTTCTTATCAGCGGCATCCTCTGCCGCGGCCGATGGTGAGTGGATAGTGCGACCTAGGTGGCTGGCGGCGACAGTGCTGACGCAAGTGGCGTCCCAAATTAAGCACTTCCCGTTCTTCCAGGGCACCAGAGTCAACCCATCCGGTCTCTTGCCGTCCGATCTGCATAGGCCCGGGGGCTCAAGTACGCATGGAACTCCCGCCGACACTAAGGCTCTCCGAACTATGTCATTGAGTGCATGGTGTCGCGAGAACCTTCCTGCACACCGTCGGCAACTCAAAGCGTGATGGCCATTGGCTTCTACCAGGGAGCCGCAGGTGCATACGTGGGGTTCACACACCTACATTATTAAATACATATTAAAAATGTAATTTTGTTATGTAAATACCAAAAAATTACTGTCTTTGATTTTCGTTTTATTTATTCTCGTTGCATCCCCTGTAATTTTTCTACAAACATTGCCGTATCAAAAGTATAACTCAGTAATGTTTACACATTAGTTCCTGGAATTAGAGGAGAATTTTACAGAGTCCATACAACAATACAGTGGTAGGTATTGTTGTTTTGATATTAATTATTGATCTCAAAAATCAAAAAATAATGATAAATTATATCGATCGTTAAATTTATCGATATCGATATTCGTCTACATCACTAGCCAGGCATCTGACCTCGTTCTGCCTATTGTAAGCAATCGACCGGTTTTTTTGTCAGTCACTTAGGAGATTAATTCACACTTGGATGAAGTACGTCACGACATCTGGTGATGGACCATTGTGGGCCAAAGGTGGCGAGGTAATGTAATATGGGGATTTGGACGGTATTTGTGCAATGGTCGTGATGAATTGGTCCACTTTTTTATGCTAGACAAACTAGACTCTACAATCTTGTGGCTCCTAAAAAAGGTCATGTGTCTAGGTCGAACATTTGTGAATGTGTCGACGAAATAAGTAAGATCAAGATATGTTTTTTGTTATTATCAATTTTAAATCGTGGTGTTTTGGATTCGAGTCCCACTTGAACCTTTAATTAATATAATATACGACTTTGTCGTCGTCAATGGTATTAAACATGAAGGAGGAACATCGTGAGGAACCCAGCTTGTTCTAAGAACATCATAGAAGAACGTCATGCAGCTTTCGAGTGCATGTGTTATCTGTTAGACACAAGTTAATTAATTTATTTGACTTGTAATTCCTCTGGAAAGATTTCCTTAAAGACCAGAAAATATAGAGTAAGAAATTACAGAGGTACAAAATTGCGGGTAAGATATAATTCATCATACGAGTATAATATTTTTTGTAGTGGTAGGACTCTTCGCAGAGTCCGCCTGGGGAAGTACCACACCTTTGCCATTTATTTTACCGCCAAGCAGTAATGTGCAAACATTATTGTGTTCCGGTTTGAAGGGTAATGTTTCCAGAGAAATTACTGGGCTTAGAGACATAACATCTCAGATCTCTGGGTGGCGAGCGCAGTGCAGTGCTAGGTAATGATTTGGACTCTTCATTCGGTTCCAATAGCTGGGTGTCACTGTGCTGTTATGTGGCAGGCATGTTGCTTACCATCAGGCACATGTCCTGCTCGTCTCGTCACTCTTTATTAAAAAAAAGAAAAAAAAAAAATCTATGAGTGAAGAATGCAGTACAGCGCTATGTAATAATTTTAACTCTTCATATTCCAATAGCTGCGTGAAACTGTGTTTTTATCGGCAGGCGTGTTGCTTAACATCAGGCATAAATGTCCTGCAAAAAATCCTGGCGATCATTTATCTCCATTTAAATTTTCGATTGTATCTGTTTAGTCATTCCAACGTCACAAAATGTTTATTTTATCCAAGCGTATCTATCTATGAATATACAAAGCTATTTTAACCCGCTTAAAGCCAAAACTACGTGTAATTACTAGTTTGTCGAATCAGTCCTGTATACTCCCAAAGTCTCACCTTCGTATACAACAGCGGTAGCTATTGGACGCTCGTCTTGCGGTTAGGGCTGCCAGTTGCCATCGAACCAGTTTCCGCTTGACGCTGGCAACACAAGACATCAATTGTACGGTTTCCAACGGTTTTACAACGGTCGAAATGTTGCCAGACTTTGTTGCTCATGTTTCCAGTGAAATTACAGGGCAACATCATAAATATCTCTTCGTTATAGTAGTAGGGTTTTTTTTTTAAACTTTTTTATTTACACTTGACCGCCATCTCGTCTGATGTTAAGCGACGATGCGGTCTACGATGGACCGTGTTTACCTAGAAAAAACCGATTCACTCTCGATTTGAAGACACAAAGATTGTAACTATCGGGAAATAACCACTCAGGCAACGTATCCACAGTCTTGACGTTCTTATCACAAAAGCAGAGTCAAATCTCTTCGTTCGTGTCTTTGGAACATCAACCATGAAACGATGTCGCTTTTTCGAGCTGGGAGCATTCCGATTATTCCGATGGCTTATTACTTAGCAGGGCACCGCGGTTTTATCCGAGTAGTTCCCTTGCCCGTATATTCCCGATATTAAAGGTAGCCTATGCGCTATTCCAGGGTATAAACTAAACTATCTATGTTCCAAATTTCAACGCGGTCTGTTCAGCCTTTGCTACGTGAATGAGCAACAAACATCCAAACTTTTGCATTTATAATCATTAATAGCAGCGTCCCGCGGTTTCACCCCCGTAGTTCTCGTTCCCGTTATTTTTCTGCGATAAAAGGTAGCCTATGTGTTATTCCAGACTATAATCAGTTTGTGTTCCAAATTTCAACCTAATGGCATCATGCGTTCCGACGTGATAGAGCAACAAACACGTCTAAAAATCCAAACCTTCGCACTTATAATAATAGAAGGATATATCACTAAATGTATTGTCGTTTACAAGAAGACAAAATATAGTATGGTTGTTGAACAATCATGTGAAATTGTCTCTTGACGTCTTCACTTGACAGCTGAAAGTAAATATGAAAAAATTGGCAGTCATAGGAACTGAAACCGATAGTGCCGATAGAAGTGAAAACTTATAACTCAGAATTTGATAGCTTACCTTGGAAACTACACGGGTGTAACCGGTGGGCGTGGCCTCGCCATCTTGGCATGGCCATCTAGAAATGCGTCAGCATTTCCCATTGGCTGATGCGTTTCTAGATGGCCATGACATGATGGCCTGTCCACGCCCTTTTCAGCATTTCCCATTGGCTGACGTATTTCTAGATGGCCAATAGCCATGGTCCCGAGTTTACCTGAAGCTTTCTTATCATACCCGAGCGTGACGAATGAATTCAATTCAGAGCCCACGAAAAATCTGTCTAGGCGCGCCTAAAGAAGTTTTCACTTCAATAAGAATAATTTTATTTGCACACAAGTTACATCATCCACAAAACTTCACAAGATAGCAGAAAAGGTTGACAATATGATTACAGTATTTGTGTATGTAAAAGACGTTAAAAGACGTTAGCGGGCCCCACAGTAAGCACCGAGCTTGTATCTTGGGGCCCTGGTGCGAAGTAATACAAATCTTCCTGGGCTGAATACTAAGTTGCAAGGAGAAAATGTACAAGTTATGCATTCTCGGTTAAACTGTGAAGTAAATAAGTGGATGGTAATACGATAATAATAAATGTTAGGTTGGATCAAGGGTCAGATGCACGCGGCGGTCATCCTCGGCACAGTGCGCATCGTCAGGAGGTTCCTCTCTCTGCAGCCCTAACCACCGGTAGCTTGGGTCCTGCCCGCAGCGTTTTTAAGTTTTTTATAATGCTTGTATTTTTTACATTTATTGTAAGAAACTTTTTTTTTTTTATGTCATAGAGTGACAAGACGAGCAGGTCATGTGCCTGATGGTAAGCAACATGCCTGCCACATAACAGCACAGTGACACGCAGCTATTGGAACACGAAGAGTCCAAATCATTACCTAGCACTGCACTGCGCTCATCACCCAGAGATCTAAGTTGTTATATCTCTAAGCCCTGTGATTTCTCTGGAAACATTGCCCTTCAAACCGGAATACAGTAATGTTTATAACAACTAATAAACATTACTATGTAAACTGAATAAATTTTACAACATTGTCAGCGGTAAACGTAAATTTCAATTTAAGTGCGGTGTTACTAAGATAATTGTTTATAGTAGTCTTACACATACCTCTAGCCTGATAGCAATAGTCAGCCCTAAGTGCTTAGAACTTAGGAGGGGGGGGGGGGGGGCTATCACGCCGCATTCCGGCCTCGGAACGCATTGAAGCGTGAACTATCGGACGTTCGGAATGATACAAGTGTCTGAATCGGGCCAAGGGATGGATCGAGACTTGTACTTCAGTTGGAGACAGTACTTGAGTTCACGACTAAGGAGTAAATCGGTCCTCTAAACTCTCACATATCCCGGGAATCGTTAGCATAATTCATTTAAAAAAACCAGGAGCGTCCTTTACTTTTAGCAATATAGTTATTTTGTTCCGTAATTTTCCTGCTATGAAAAGTAGCTTCAAGACTACAATCTAAGTGTGTTTTAAATTTTAATTTGATCCGCTAAGCCGTTCCAATGTATTGGAGCAACAAACATCCGAATTAACACATTTACAATTTTTCCAGAATTCGTAAGAAGTCTTCATTAACTAATGCCACCTTACTTTTTGTCTATCGCACTGCTTGTAAATTGAAAAACTTCGTTGCTTCAGTTATCTTTCCAAAAATCGTCCATCCATAACATTTCCATAATATTACAAATCCATAACATTTGATCATAGTACAATAGAGTACTTGGCCTGAGTATTTATTCTCTGCTAAAGGCACTGGTGTTATAAAATAGATCACTTGTATAGCTTCAGATACGTTAATAAGTTACGGCTCGTCTAGTCGGGAGAACGGCGCCTGCCGATCCGGAGACCCCGGGTTCAAACCCCAAACGCACCACTGTCTTTTCGAAGTCATGTGCCTAATGCCGCTAACTTAAAACGATGAAGAAAAACATCATGAGGAAACCGACATGTACCTAGAATCTTTCGAAGTCATGTGTCATCCACCAAACCGAACTGGGCCAGCGTGGTGGATTACGGCCTTAACTCTCTCCTTGCGAGAGAAGGCCCCGAGTCCCAGCAGTGGGAACATTTATTGGGCTGTTGATGATTGTTACAGATATACTGCTACTAGTGGTGCACCCCGGCTTCGCCCGTATAGCACTCAGGGATCACGTACATTGCCAACGGTGACATTTTTTTTTTAATTGGTCCTAAGAATACCGCGTTCAAACAACAAACCTCTTCAGTTTTATAGTAATAGTATAGATCGTTTAATGTCGATGATGCGGACTCAAAAGTCCAGCTTTGTTGCTCAAAAACGAAGTAAAATGGCGTAAGTGTTAGTTATAAACCGTACTTTAGTTCACTACCAAAGAGCATTTTGATCATGTAAAGCCATGACAGTAATCTTAGGTATTGTTCGGGGTATAGAGTACACAGTTATAAGCGTGTTTCTGAATGAGTTATGTCGGTTGCGGGATTGAGTTATTGTGTCTCAGGTAGCGTCGCTTATTGAGCTTTTATTGGTATATATCTCAAACCATCTCACCACCGCGTTTTAAATTTATCGATCTTTGCATCAAAATCGGTTCAGTCGAAGGTAAGTATAAGATTCGTAATAGGTATTTATAGGTACTGTGTCTGGTTGTTTCTATGGATAATAAGTATGAATGTACAACTATATAAGTATTATATCAGCTATCTGGCCGCCATAGTACAAGTTTTGCTTAGTTTGGGGTCAGATGGTGTTGTGTGTGAATTGTCCACCAATATTTATTATTTGCTTGCAAATGTACGTGTTATCTAAAATTTAATGCAAATGCATTGGGGGTTCGATGTTTTTTTGTTTTTAATTTACTGTGATAATAGTTTAATGTGAATGATGACGTGAATCCTAATATATCAAATTAATTGATTTACATACTTGTTATGCCGTTGTTTTTGGCAGTGAATGTAATTTTATAAGATCTCTGTTATTCATTAACTATGAATTTAATTTATTTCAGGACTAAAGAGCATAACTATTCTCCGAGCATATACACATTAAGGCCGATTTACATCAGACGAGCGAATGCTCATTCTATCCCCACTGTATCAAATTCATTTGGTGTAAACAAACGTAGAGCATTCTTTCGTTGTTTTGTTTGCGTTCGCAAAGATTCTATGGAATATTAGCGGCCCGCTCCGGCTTCGCTCGAATAATAACCTAGATTTCAACTGCAGCGCCATCTGCCGGGCTGATTTGTGAATCTAAACCTTTCAGGGCCCTACCCAAACGTATACAAAAAAAATCATTCAAATCGGTCCAGCCGTTAAGGAGGAGTTCAATAACAACGAAAAGTGGCATCGATTTTTATTCTATGGAATATATTATATGGAAAACGCTAAGAACGATCTTTCGTTTACACTAAAAGATCGAGAAAGAATGCTCTTGTTCCAGCTCTAGCTCTATGTTCGTTCAGTTTAAATCGGCCTTTAGAATAAGGTTATGTAAAGGCACGATCTTAGGTACTGTTCGGGGTATAGAGTACACAGTTATAAGCGTGTTTCTGAATGAGTTATGTCGGTTGCGGGATTGAGTTATTGTGTCTCAGGTAGCGTCGCTTATTGAGCTTTTATTGGACGCTGGCCCCCGCCTGATGGTAACCGCTGACATCATTCTACGACCCCATTTGAAACAGTTTATTGTTCATTTAAAACTTTTCAAGGACAGTCTCCACAGAGTTATCCCACCCGCACCACTGTCTTTTCGAAGTCGCCGCTAACTTAAAACGGTGATGGAAAACATCGTGAGGAATCCGACGTGTACGTAGAATCTTTTGAGATCATGTGTCATCCACCAACCCGCACTGGGCCAGCGTGGTGGATTATGGCCTTGACTCTCTCCTTGCGAGAGAAGGCCCCGAGTCCCAGTGACACACACAATTGTGTGTGTCTGTTTCATGCAGCAATGTGCAAACATCACTGTGTTCCTATTTGAAGGGCAATGTTTCCACTTAAATTACAGAGCATAGAGAAAAAACATTTTACATTTTATACAAAAAAATAATACTCGGGTATGATTTGGACTCATCATGTTTCAGTAGCTTCTTGTCACTGCCCTGTTATGGGCAGGCATGTTGCTTACCAACAGGTACATAACCTGCTCGTCTAGTCACTCTATACAATAAAAAAGCTAATTTCCTCAAAAATTATGAAACTTAGTCGAGTCAACTTTAATTTTGAATTGAACTCAGCTTCTGTTTATTTTGAAGAAAACTAAACTATTTGTACAAATTTTTCGTCCCAGACTCATAAAACCGAAATTCTAGAATATTCCTCTGAAAACGTAAAGTCTGCGTCGTCGATCGCTCCTACAAACAACACTAAATCCTCGAGGGGTACGAGTCAATCTGCATGGAAATACTGGACACGACGGAAAATACTCGAGAAAATTCTAGAAAAATACGGGGAAAATCGTGTGGGGATAGTATACTTTTGAGCAAGTGCGAGTCTGATTCGCTCACTGAAGGTTCAGTATCAAATTTAAAATATATTTTCAACAACCAGCGACCCGCGTACTTCCTGGACCCGTCATTTTAACAAAAGTAACTATAATCCACCTATAATCTAACTCTGTTCCAAATTTCAGCATTTAATTTCTTTGTTTAAATTTACTCAACGGTTCGTGATTAATGTTCCTAAAGGGAATACAAAACGTAGCCCACTTTATGTTCCCACAACTGGGACTCACGGCCTGCTCTCACGAGGGTAGAGTGAAGACCATAAACCACCACACTCTCCAAGTGGTAGTTGACGAATTACGCACATCCTCAAAAGATTGTCTTCCTAGGAAAATGTTGATTCCTTCGTTGGTTTCCTTTACATTTAAAGCCAGTGGTGATGACAAACTCGCATGCTTGAAAAAATACACGAAAGGTTTTGGAAAATACATTCAACAAAAATATTTTGTAGTGGTAGGACCCTTTGCAGAGTCCCCCCGGGGAACACCTTTTCCAAGTATTCTACCGCCAAGCACCGTCTTCCGGTATGAAGGGCATGGAGATCAAACATCTTATTATCTCAAGTTGTCGCAGTGCAGTGCTAAGTAATGATTTGGACTCTTCAATAACTGCGTGTCATGTGCTGTTATGTGGCAGGCATGTTGCTTACCATCAGGCACAAGTTTCGTCACTTTGTCCAATAAAAAAAAATTGGTTTCATTATCGGGTCATGAAACCCAAAAAACGTTAGTTTTATTTCTAGTTAGAATAGATTTAGAATTTCTAATTAGACTGGTCGGTTAGATAGTTTATTTATGTGTAAATTTATTCAAATTACGCAATCCTGTTTTGCTTAGCGAACTTCAGAGAAAAAGCGATTTTTCTTTTTATAGATGAGAAAGTTCCAACGGTATCTCGAAGTTTCTTGAAAACGCCTTCGCGTTTGCTGAAAATAACTTGTTTTAATGGTTACTACGTTTTTGTAGTTCTTAAAGAATCAGGGTTCACTAAACAGTTTGACTTCACTTCTATAATAAGTTAACCTCAGTTTTGGAATACTTGAATATTTGTTGATAGATAAAATGTGGGTGTCTTTAAGCGACTTAAAAGTAGGAGGAGGTTCTTAATTCGGTTGTAGGTTTTTTTGTATGTATGTTACGCGACAGCTTCGAAAATTGTGAATCAATTTTGATGGTAGTTTTTCTTGTTTGATAGATCGTAGTCTAGTGGTGGTTCCACATACATTTTGTCGAAATAAGGTATAGGTCTGGGTCAAAAGTAAACCATTCTAATTAGTCCGTCAGCTAGATCATGGAAAACTATGGGAGACGTTTTTTTTTTTCTCAAACTATTAAAAACCCACAAAGATATAGAGCATCAACCTTCCAGTGCCTGGTCGTGATGTCACTTGTGGGTAAGAATCGTACCCACAAGTTACGTCACGCAAAACTTCTAAGCACTGTATCTTCGTTGTTTTTTGTTTGTGGAACAAAAGAAGAAATCTTGAAATTTTGGGCCTACCGATATTTTGAAGCGACACGATGTAACAAAAAAAAATTGGCAGTCATAGGAACTGCCGATAGAAGTGAAAACTTGCTGTTGCCCTGGTACTGGTACCTAGGGGCAAACGCAACTCTTTTATATTTCTGTTGTCCTGGTATCTGGAGATAAACGCTGGGCTGTTGGAGGTAGGTAATCGAAACTCTTTACTGTTTCTGTTGCCCTGGTACCTACCTAGCCGTTTTTACCGAGTTTACCCGAAGATTTCATATCCGATCCGATCCATTATCATATCCAAGCGTGACGATTGATGAATCCATTTCACAGCTCACGAAAATTCTGTCTATAGCGTGCCTAAAGAAGTTTTCACTTCAAAAAGCCTGGTAATTATAGTTATAAGTGATAAATGAACTCCTCAAGCGAGAGAAGGGTTCGAGTCCCATTTGGGGAAATGTAGTGAGTGGGCAGCTTATGCTTATGTTCGAAACTTTTTTTTTAATAAAGAGTGACGAGACGAGCAGGTCATATGCCTGATGGTAAGCAAAACGCCTGCCACATAACAGCACAGTGACACACAGCTACTGGAACATGAAAAGTCCAATCTTACTTGCATCTGAGTATTTTTCCAAGTAGTTGTGTAATATTCTAATGTTACTAGCTAACTATATTACTTTAATTAAAGTTACGAAATGCTCATGATGCCTAACTAATGTGTTATGACGGTGGCTGTCAGGAGATGCCGGTGAGTTCATATCTCGACCGACAGATGCGTTCGATAGTGATGTAATGTATGGAAAATGGATTAATAACATGTAAATACACTGCATTTTATTTTATTTTTGAACTAGCTGCGTCTTGCGTTTTTGTCTTACTTAAACTGTTGTTGTCGTCCTACTAATATTATAAATGTCAATGTATGGATGTTTGTGTCCTAACGTATGAATGGATCGGGCTGAAATTCGGAACACATATAGATTATAGTCTGGAAGAACACATAGACTACTTTTTATCCCGGAAAAACAACGGTAACTACGCGGGTAACACCGCGGGGCGCTGCTAGTATATCTATATCTATAATCAATCTTCCCCAAAAAAATAAAATTAGTCATACAAAAAAAATACAAAAAAAAATTAGCCGCATTACTGTATACTATCCTATCCGTACACGGTTGCCTGGAAAAGATCGCTCTAAGCGATAAGGCCGCCAATTAAAATGTCTAGCATAAGTTATTTTTAAGTTTATTTTGTGTTTTTGTATGTATGTGTGGCTTTTAAATAAAGAGTTTTCTATCTTCTATGTATCTAGTCTTCAATTTAAAATTAAATCTATACACTCAACCAAATTTCATTAGACACTATCACTAAGTCGCCCAGATAAATAGAAGTAAAGTAAATGTTAGTTTTTGGTTCATATCTCAAAAACAGACACAGCGATTTCATAAAAAAAATATAGGACTACATTTAAACTATGATCTACTAAACAAAAAAAAACCATCAAATTCGATTCACAATTGGCGGATCTATCGCGTAACATACATACAAAAAACACATACCTACAACCAAATTGAGAACCTTCTCCTTTTTTGAACTCGGTTTAAATAAAAGTATCCGAAGTTACAAGTATAACATCAGCTATCAGCCAATGAAAGTCCTATTAAAATCGATGCAGACGTTTCAAACATTAGCCGGAATGAACAGACTGTGACACAGTTTTTTTTAAATTCAATAAAGTCATAGGGACAGTTGTTAGAAGTCAAAAATTATAACTTAGAATTTTAGTATTAAATTTCACTAATGTTACATTGTACGTCACCTGTATAGCTGCTACTTTCATGTAGATAAAGTGAGCTCAAAAAATTTCACCAAGCCAAAAATGGTGTCTCGCTCCCTTGCTCCACCATCACTACAACGTTACATTATAGCATGTCGTTGACTCGAACCTCTAAGATTATCCTCTACCAAAAAAATGTCCAACGCACAAGAAGTTTTGACTTCAAAAACTAAATTTTTGAACTTAATTGTTGCCGTATATTGCAAATATGGTTCCCACATGCTAGGCACCCGGTCGAAAGCGTGTTCACCGCACCTGTTCAGCTTCATATCAGGTTACCGCATTGGAAGGTCTTCCTTGCAGTCTGGCGGGAACTCTCTCTATCCTACAGGCATATGGGAGGGGTGGATTACCTATAGGTAATCTATAACGTACTTGGAGTGGACCATTTGTGTTCATTGTTGAGCATTGCGCTCCAGAAACGCTTAGATCCGTGCTCTTTGTTACCTTAAGCAATTTTACTGTAGTGGTAAGACTTTTTGTAGAGTCCCCCATATTTGCCAGTTATTCTACCGCCAAGCAGTAATGTGCAAACATTACTGTGTTCCGGTTTCAAGGGCAAAGTTTCCAGTGAAATTACAAAGAGATAAAACATCCTATATCTCGGGGTGATGAGCGCAGTGCAATGCTAGGCAATGATTTGGACTCTTCATGTTATAATAGCTGCGTGTCACTGTGCTGTTATGTGGCAAGCATGTTGCTTACCATCAGGTACATGTTCTGCTTGTCTCGTCACGACTACGTGATTTTTTGACTATACTAATAGTATAGTCAAATTGGAACAACATCAGATTATAATCTAACCTACAGTAAGATTACTTAGATTATAATCTGGCGGTGCACACGGAACGTATTGCAAGTGAAATCTTTGATTATTCAAAATAAAGATTTAAAAAACCCCCGACATTTTGTGACGGGCGCCATCTTTGATTTGAAGTTGGCATAGCGGCGAAATGGCGGTCAAGGGGAAATCTACTATGTGTTTTTGTTATATTTGATATGCTATGATGATATCTGCGTATAGCGTATGGTCGTTAGGCCATAGGCCATGGTCAGCGCACCATAAGGTAGACCATCTGTCGCCGCCGTAGTATTATAATGGCGAGCCAAGGTTTCGCGTACGTCGCGTGGAAATCTGTTTAGATTGTATAACAAAATGTATCTAGTAGACTAGTAGCGCCATCTGTTGTTATAATGAGTAACAAAAATGTGAGCAGTAGCGCTATCTATGAACTCCTTAATGTTTCTTATTTCTAGAATAATAAAGTCAGTCGTTGTCCATCCGCACTGCCTTTCACTATAGGTTATGGGCAAATCTGGTGAATAAAAGCAAATTTTGGTTAAAATATAGTGCAAAAATGTCGTCAAATCTAATTGCGAGTATTGCAAAGCTTAGAGGCAGAGAAAATTACGAAGATTGGGCGTTTGCCGTGGAGAACTATCTCATATTAGAAGGGATGGAACGGTGCATCACGACCGGCGGCGATCCGAATGATGCGAAAGCAAAAGCGAAGATAGTTTTAACTATAGATCCCAGTTTATTCGTGCATATTAAAAGTGAATCGACAGCAATGGGATTGTGGCAGAAACTAAAAAAGCTATTTGATGATAATAGCTATACGCGGCGCATTGGATTGCTTCGGAACCTCATATCTATTCGTCGAGAAAATTGCGAATCTATGTCTCAATATATAACTTCGCTGCTAGAAATAAGTCAGCGATTGAACAACACAGGATTCAAGATTAGTGATGAATGGGTTGGCTCTTTGTTGTTGGCAGGATTGCCTGAAAAATTTGAACCCATGATTATGGCGGTGGAGCATTCAGGTATTGAGTTGACAGCGGATGCCATAAAGTCAAAGTTACTTGATATGGAGGAAGGAGGTGAAGCAGGTTCTAGTTCTACACAGAATGCATTCGTGACGAAAGGTTGGCATAACAAAGATAAAAACCTTAAAAGACAAACGACCGCACATAAACAAACGTCATCAAAAAACGTGAAGGCAAATGTCAGATGTTTCAAATGCAAGCAACTTGGACATTTCATGAATAAATGTAATAATATTCCAAATAGCAAGGAATCTAATGCATTCAGTGCAGTGTTTCTTAGCGGTAACTTCAATCAATTAGATTGGTATGTTGATAGCGGTGCTAGTAGCCATCTAACATGTAAAAGTGACTGGTTGTTGAACACAACAAATCAACACCAAGTAAAAGAGATTGTCATCGCTGATAAAACGAAAATTTCTGTTGATAGCTGTGGAGATGTGCAATTGACTACAGTTGTTGGAGATACCGAGCATGAAAACACAGTGATGGGAGCATTATATGTGCCAAACTTGGCTACGAATTTGCTATCTGTCAGCCAGTTAATTAGCAAAGGAAACACAGTGACATTTGATGCGACGCACTGTTATATTTATAACCAAAATAGTAAGCTTGTAGCGACTGCGGATTTGGTAGGAGGAGTTTATAAGTTGAGAATCAAGCAAGGCGATTGTTTGTTGACTTCAGTATCCGTGAACGTGTGGCATAGAAGATTTGGTCATTTAAACAGCAAAGATCTCAATGTGATGAAAGATGGTGCTGTAAATGGAATGTCATACTCGGATAAGGCTCAGGTCAGTAAGACAAACTGCATTGTGTGCTGCGAGGGTAAGCAGGCCAGGTTGCCGTTCAGTCATGAGGGCAACAGAGGCAAGGAACTTCTCGAGGTCGTACACGCAGATGTTTGTGGGCCTATGGAAGCTAGATCTATTGGCGGAAAGAAATATTTTTTGTTATTCGTCGATGACTTCAGTCGAATGGCCTTCGTATATTTCTTAAAGACAAAAGATGAAGTATTCTCACATTTCAAGGTATTCAAAACGTTAGTGGAGAATCAGACAGGCAGGAAGCTGAAAATGTTTAGGACAGATAATGGATCAGAATTCTGCAGTAAGGAATTTGAAACATACTTGGATTCTGCGGGAATTATTCATCAAAAAACTTGTCCATACACACCGGAACAGAACGGTCTCTGCGAAAGGTTTAACCGTACAGTCATAGAGAAAGCGAGATGTTTGTTATTTGATGCAGGATTACCTAAGCGTTTTTGGGCAGAAGCAGTGAACACTGCAGTTTATTTGCGAAATAGGTCAATTGCATCAGGACTCAATAACAAAACGCCTATGGAGATTTGGACCGGAGCTAAGCCAGATGTCAGCCATCTACGTATCTTTGGAAGTAAAACCATGGTACACATACCAAAAGAAAAAAGGTTGAAATTGGACAGAAAAGCGACTCAATGTATTCTTGTTGGCTACTCAAACAATGTCAAAGGCTACCGAGTTTACAATCCCAACAATAACAGTATAACTATATCTAGAGATATTGTTGTGATTGAGGAGGGGAGTGAACAGAAGCAAGATGTAATACACTTTGACATTAGTGAGAGCAAAGATGACATTTTTCCAGTAAAGGAAGAAAGACCAGTATATACCCAAGAAGTGGGGGACATGAGGAACGTAAGTACATTAGAAGATCAGGAGCAGAAGAAAACACTGAACTTCAAAAGAGAAAGCATTAGTACTGAAGAAGAGGACTTTGAGGACTCTACAGATATGCTAGAGGCAGAACCTGCGGAGCTTGTGAGAGATCACAATATGTCACAGCCAGGGCTTTCCGTGGAGTTTCCAATAAAAAAGCCTAGTAAGCGTATCCGCAAGCAGCCTGATTGGTACGGTGTTGGTAGAATTTGCGTTGGTCAAACTAATGGAATAAAGTGCAAATGAAATATCGCTAGACGAAGCATTGAATGGACCTGAAAGTGAACTGTGGAAATTAGCGATTAGTTGCTAAGGGTTTCACCCAAAGGCCGGGCATTGATTTTGATGAATGTTTTTCACCTGTTGTCAGGCATTCCACTTTAAGATTGTTGTTTGCTTTATCAGTTCAGCTTAATTTAGATATTTGTCATTTAGATGTTAACACTGCATTTTTGAATGGGTTTTTAAATGAAACTGTGTACATGATGAAACCACCAGGATTTCAGGGTAGTAATGAACATGTAAACAAGGTTTTGCGATTGAAACGTGCGATTTATGGATTGAAACAATCATCAAGGGCTTGGTACGAACGAGTTGATGAATTGTTGCAATCATCGGGTTATTCAAAATCTAAGCTTGAACCTTGTCTATTTACAAAAAAATACAAAGATGTAAAGATTAAATACTTGCCCACATCAGAGATGCCCGCAGATTTACTGACTAAGGGTTTATGTAAAATAAAACATTATAACTTTTTAGGAATGTTTGGTTTATATGATAAAACATAATAATGTGATATGGTAAATGTATGTATCTATTATTTTGTTAAGTGGGGGTGTTTAGATTGTATAACAAAATGTATCTAGTAGACTAGTAGCGCCATCTGTTGTTATAATGAGTAACAAAAATGTGAGCAGTAGCGCTATCTATGAACTCCTTAATGTTTCTTATTTCTAGAATAATAAAGTCAGTCGTTGTCCATCCGCACTGCCTTTCACTATAAAATCCTCTACGCTTTCCTGTTTATACCAAAAAATAATATACTAACTTACTACGCTCCATAATACAAAGTAACCTATGTTCTATTCCATTACACTGTTACTTGATAGCCCTGCCAATTTTTGGACGTTATTTTTTTTTGTTTGGTCATACTTCAAAGGTGGTCCTATAAATACATTTTTACTGAAATCGATTTAGCCGTTTTTTTTTCAAGTAAAAATTTCTTTTGACGTGCCACAGACAGAATTTTCGTGGGCTGCGAATTCTAGCGTCACGCTCGGGAATGACAAGAAATCTTCGCGTAAACTCGGGACCATGGCCATTCCCTCCGGTTTCACCCGTGTAGTTTCCAAAGTAAGCTATCAAATTGAGTTATAAGTTTTCACTTCTATCGGCAGTTCCTATGACGGGACATTTTTTTAAACATCAACAATAATCTAAAATTTGTTTACCTCGATATCGTATTTGTGCTACTTCGCTGTTCCGTTAGAACGGTGTGTTTAGTTGATTTTACAATTATGTTTAACTAATAGTTACTCGCGGTTACACTCGCGTAGTACCCGACCCGTTATTTTTCCGGGATCAAAATTCTTCTTCTTCTCAGTCTTCATTGCTGAAGGTAGCGTCTAGTCTGAGATATTGATCACCCGATGCACCATGCTCTTCCATGTATTTCTGTCCTCGACGGTCCTAAGAGCTTCGGGATAAAAAGTAATCTACGTTAATGAACTGTACCCTATATTTTATTATACCGGTTTGAAGGGCAATGTTTCCAGAGAAATGACTGGCCTTAGAGATATCACATCTTAGATCTCTGGGTGACGATCGCAGTGCAGTGCTAGGTAATTATTTGGACTCTTCATGTTCCAATAGCTGCGTGTCACTGCTGTTATGTGGCAGGCATGTTGTTTACCATCAGGCACATGTCGTGTTCGTCTCGTCAATCTTTATTAAAAAAAAATTATATTAAATAATTTGGGTAAAAAGTCCATGTAACTTCTAATAGCTCCAAAAGTATGTATACAAAGTTTCATTAAAATCGGTTAAGTAGTGTTCGCGTGACATAGTAACAAACAAACTTACTTTCGCGTGTGTAGTATTTAGTAGGACTATGATATAAATTTTTTTATAAATAAAGAGTGACGAGACGAGCAGGACATGTGCCTGATGGTAAACAACATGCCTGCCACGTAACAGCACAGTGATATGCAACTATTGGAACATGAAGAATCCAAATCATCATCTAGCACTGCACTGCGCTCGTCACCCAGAGATCTAAGATGTTATATCTCTAAGCCCTGTAATTTCTTTGGAAACATTGCCCTTCAAACCGGAACACAGTAATGTTTGCACATTACTGCTTGGTGGTAGAATAACTGGCAAAGCTGTGGTCCTTCCCCAGGCGGACTCTGCCAAGAGTCCTACCACTACCAATCATGTGCGCTGACATAGAATTGTAGCGCAAGATGCACTATCACATATCTGTCACAGAATATTCGCCTTAGCCGACGGGATAGGTCACTTTTTATCCCGGGAAATATAGGCACTGGGAACAACGTGAGATACCGTGTGATGCTAATAGTTATCTCGATTAGCTAATGTGTACGTTTGTCTGTACACTGCTCGAGTTCAGTATTAAACGATCATATTCCGTCTAAGCTAATGGCAGTAAGGTCGGGTGTAGCCGGTATCCGTTTGAGTGGAGTCGAGGTGTCGGCTCCGATGCAGGCTGGAGCTTGGAAATTAATTAAATGACGACTTCGACGGTAATAACACAATTCCGGGGAACTATTGTGGGGCTTGTGCGACTTGTAAACTAATTACTTGAAATAGAGTCATTTGTTTTTTTTTGTAGGTAGACTGCATCGTTAGGACGGTCAAGTGTAAAACTATGAAAGAAATGCTAACGTAGCACTTTCTTGATATACTACGAGTACCTACCTACCTACGTACTTTAAAACTGTATTGCAAATCTAAACCTAAATTTTATCACATTATCTTCGATCTACGTTATAACAAATTTCATAAGGATCACTACGTCGCGTCGAGTCGTCTAGATGATAAATGAAAGTAAATTTTAGTTATTTGTTGATATTTTAAAAACCCCCACACCGATTTCGATAAAATTTATATAGGACCACCTCTGATCTGTGATCTATCATATAAAAAAGGAATCATAAAAATCGATTCACAATTTGGTGGAGCTATTGCGTAACATACTCGTACATCCAAAAAAATATATGTAAAAATGTGAAAATTTTGACATATTAGTATGAAATAAAGTAGCCAAGTGCGAGTTGGACTCGCCCATGAAGGGTTCCGTTCCAGCAAGTAACATAATATACATAGTACACATAGTTCTTGTAGTTCGTTGTAACTTTGATCGAAGTTTTAATAATAGTGTAATTATGACGTACTAAAAAAAAACTGCTTATCAGATCGAGTTCAAACTAATTTTCGTTGGTAGTTTTCATGGTAATGTACATCATATATTTTTTTTAGTTTTTTCATTCTCTTACTTTAGAAGTTAGAGGGGGGAGGACACAAATTTTACCACTTTGGAAGCGTCTCTCGCGCAAATTATTCAGTGTAGACAAAAATTATATTAGAAACCTCAACATCATTTTTGAAGACCTATCGATAGACAACCCAAACGTGTAGGTTTGATGAAAAAAAAATTTTTGAGCTTCAGTTCTCAGTATGGGAGGCACCCCTAATTTTTGTTTTTTTAAAAAACTTTTGTAAAAATCTTAATGCGGTTCACAGAATACATCTACTTACCAAGTTTCAACAGAGTAGTTCTCATAGTTTCGGCAAAAAGTGGCTGTGACATACGGACGGACAGACAGACAGACAGACAGACAGACAGACATGACGAATCTATAAGGGTTCCGTTTTTACGTTTTACGGAACCCTAAAAACTACACTTACTAAGTTTTCATACTAAAATGTCATAATTTTCACATTTTTACTTTACATATATTTTTTTGGATGTACGAGTATCGAGTACGAGTAGGTATGTTACGCAAAAACTTATGTGTAATTTTCATACTAATTTGTCAAAATTTTCACATTTGTAATAAAAGTAGGATATTAATACTTGTGGACTTGTAACTGCGCAGTCTGACGAGATAGCACCCCTAGCGTCTCATATTTAGTTTGGGTCTCGAGGGATACAATTTACCCGACTAGGATTTAGGGGTTAGAGTCGTGGCTAAGTGGGGATGTCGGCCCGAGGTGTTCCTACGTTTAATTAAATTCTGAATATGGATTATTTTAAATCTATTTTAAGTCACATATTGTTTTGATATTTCTTAAAAAAAGGCTTGTAAGCTTTTTAGTATGACAAAATCGACTGAACCTTCTATTTTATTACTACGACTGCGAATGTGTGTGAGTTATATGTACGTTTGAGTGTTTTTTACTATTTCAAGCAAAATCTAATTAAAAGATCTGGATGAAATTTGGTATATAGATAAATAAGACTACTTATTATACATAGGCTACTTATTTTCCCAGGAAAATAACAACCACGCGAGTGTATCCCTGTGTTTCTCGCAATGCGCATTGAGATAAAAATAACTCTCACAAATATATATTAGTATGACAAAGAATTTAAGTTAATTTAGTGGTAGAGATATAACAATACAGTGCCACAAAGTTATTTGAACAGGAAGAGTCAGAATCAGAGAACATAGCACTGCATTGCGCTCTTCACCCGGAGATATAAGGTGATTCATCTAATATCCCAGTAATTTATTTGGAAATTTTGGCCTTCAAACCGGGGCATAGTACTGTTTGCACATTACTGGTCACTTCCCAGGTGTACCTACTGATATGGAACAATTTTAGGTAAGAATGCCCTAAGTTTGAACATAACCTTATAGGTTACAAATACTATGGCATTTTGCTTTTTGTGTTAACCCAAAGTTCCGTAAGCAGTAGACACTATTTAAGACCAACACCCATAGATCGCTCCCTTTACAAATAAAAACTCGACCTACTTAAGATCCCTCGTTACCAACCCTTTAACATATTCCGAAAATATTCTCTAAAAAGCACTCACAATATTAATATTCCCAAACCGGGCCTATTTACGCACTTAACACTTTGTTAACAAGTTCGAATGCCCATAGTCGGCGATAGTACCGGCCGAACTCAAACAGCTTCCCGACAAGTTACACAAACACCCCGAATATCCCTAACAAACCAGATTTTTTTTGAATAAGCAAAAAGCTAAACCGTAGTGTTAAAAGCTGGCAAACAGGCACCATGTTATTCTACAACAATACATTGTCGACAATTGCCACGGCGACACTATCGAATTTTCATTATAAACATCAAATGATGTCAAGATTTATAACCGTTGTTAAAATCTTTGATTTAAAAATCACATTCAGAAACAATTTAAAACATTATATCGAATAGTTTTTTTATTATTAAAACTAACGTGGCTATTCTGTAATAAATAGTTTTCTGACGTGCGACAAAAATAATACTTTTCATTGAAAAAAAATCGCTATAAAATTTTTTTGCGTAACAATGTTTAACTAGATTAATCATTTTCTAACGACAATTAAATATTCTAATTCTTTGACAAAAGCAACTAATGATGATTTACTGTATATTCTGTCTACTTTCTTTCGATTGCTTTTTTCTTTCCGTGGAATAAGAATTAAATAATTAATGTAAGTTATTTTTTAGTTTTACCGTTCAGCCGTTTTACCGAAAAGTTTGTTTTAACATGTTTATTTCACGGTTTCCCCTTCGCCTAAATAAACAAAAATTGGGATGAACGGTGTCTCACATTACCCGCTGATACCCTTATGTTACTGTAATGAGATTTAAATCTTTATCCGAAGTCGATAGAGTAGAAAATGCTTTATCGTGATTTTGGTCTTGATTTTGTCGATTTTAATGGTTTTTTTATTGCTAAATAGAGCGACGAGGCGAGTAAACCAAACTTTTTATGGGACCATAGCAGGCGGCGGTGGTAGATATCGAACTTTTGGCTTACGTAGAAAATGCAGGACCTACAAACTAACTTAGACGTACTAAATATATCAACGCACATGTTCCTTGTCATATCTGACCTGTGTTAAAAATGTCAAACCCGTCTGTTTAGCCATTCCACCGTGATTGAGCAGCCAACATTCGAATTCTGGCAGCCTAATTCCTACCAATATTATAAATGTCAATGTATGGATGTTTGATATTGAATCACGCCCTAACGTATGAAGGATTCGAGCTGAAATTTGGAATACAGGTAAATTATAGTCTGGAAGAACACATAGGCTACTTTTGATCCCGGCAAAATAACGGGAACGGGAACTACGCGGGTAACACCGCGGGGCGCTGCTAGTTTATAACATTACTCGGTAGGTTGTATAATTTTCTTGCTGTGTAGGGAGTAAAACCAGAGGGATATCCAATTTACATATCTCTACAATTAACTCAATTCGTAAAATCCATTCAAATGAAGAAATCCAGTCATATTCACTCCGACACCCCTGAAATAGAAATATCTGAAGAAATCCAGTTATGCATTCCCCGTTTCTCCCCGTCTCACCCTCAAGTAGCAAAAAATCATACGTTTGCTATAAATCGTGCGAAGAATTTAAAATTTTATCCGGATGCCGTTTTATACGGAAGTGATGTACTCATGTAATAAATGCGAGTGTCAGAATGTTTTTAATGTTCTTGTTATTGATATGAGATGTCTGTATCCTACTAATGTTATGAATGCGAATGTTTTGATGTTTATTGCTCAATCACGTTGGTGTGGCTGAATTGATGGGGTTGAAATTCGGAATCCTATTAGAATATAGTCTTATCAAGAAAACTGTTTAGCCCCAGGCTTCACCGCAGGGTCACTTAGGTTTTTAAAATCTTATACTCTACTACAATTATAATTTTACAATGGCATTTGTGGATGTTTTTTGCTATTTGTTTTTCTAAATATTCGTACTAAAAACTGCTCGTGATTATTAATGGTTGCCTGGAAGAAATCGCTATAAGCGATAAGGCCGTCATTTATGGCACTAGTTATAAGTTATTTTATTTGCTATTGTTTTTTCACTGTATTAATATGTTAGTGTGCATAATAAAGTATTTCTGTCTGTCTGTCTGTCTCGTGACAGCGCCCGTATAGGGTTTTAAGATAAAAAGTAGCGTTTGTGCTTCAAACTCAAATGCATCTAAATTCCAAATATTCGTTTATATAGTATAATACCTATTAGTTTAGTTCTTTCAACATGCTTGAAGAACAAATGTCCAAATGTATTATAAATATCCAAATATTCACACTTTCATATGTATAATGCTAATAGGATATTTTGAAATTAGTAAATAAAAAAAATTGTGGTTCTCAAAGTATGATCCACTTCACTATTTATTTATTTATTGTTATTTTAATTGTATGGGTAATTATTTACGGTCCTATTGGAACGTAAATAATTACCAATAATAACTATACAATTTTACATAATTTCGGTGGACCAAATTGAAATGTTTACTGTTTCATTTGAATATAAACAATACAGTTATGGGAGCTTAACGTAAAAGATGAATTATTATTTGCTTAAAAAACTACTTGAAAAATCGTTTTTTTTGCGTTTTTTGGAAATAATGTATTTCCTAATAACTAATTACATGTATAATTTTATGTGGTGACATGACCATGCATAAGGTTCGCAAGTACCTAACAATAGTAATTAGTCTAAGACCATGTCTTATCATTAAAAACAGGTAGGTTCAGAATAAAAGTAGTTTAATTCAAATGAGTTACGTAAGTCTTAGTAGCGTTGGTACATACAAAAATTGCATGGTAGGTACATTAAAGCTTTAGGTAAGTGCGTATAAATACAATACGATATAAAATATTGTATTTATACGTTGTGATGTGTGAGCCCTGTGATATTAAGGGCTCTTTAGTGTTGGTGTAGATAGAGATAAATCATCCTATATGATAGATTGACGAGCGCGGTGCAGTGGTTAGCAGTAAGTAAACTCTTCATGTTTTAATAGTTACGTGACACTATGTTGTTGTATAAAGTTGTGTTACTCACCATAAAACGCACATCTTACTCTTACTTTAAATCATAAAAATTACATAAAAAAGCTATCAAACACCTACGAGTACAACAGTAACTAATCCAACTAATATTATGAATGCAAAATTGTAGATGTTTGCATGTTTTTGTGCGCAATCACGTCGTAACGTCTGAACGAATTGGGTTGAAACTTGGAACGCAGTTGAGGCTATGGCAGGGAATACCACATTGGATACTTTTTATCTCACGGGGAAAGAACGGGGACGGGGACTGCGCGGGTAAAACACGGCTACCAAATCGCTCTGCTAACAAATTAAACATCGATCACGATTATATTAATTTTGTTTTATTAACTTTTGTATTAAGAAGCTTCAGAGTTTATTCTACAAAATGTATCGTTTTATCAAACCTCATCTCACCCAATATTTTGGTACCTATCAGTGAATAGGCCGGCGCTTACTTTGAGAACCACTGATCTAGTCTAACTTTGCCATAATATTCTGCATAATGTTTACCGTCTACTTTTATTAAACTCCCGGAAGTCGGGCTCAAAGAGAAATGAATATGTTGCAGCACATGGCAACTCCGTTGCTTTATTATTTCAATGTTGCCGTGAAATAAAGCACTGAGGGTTGCCAGCTTTCGGGAAATGCTTTGCTATGACTTACACGTGACATGCGAATGTGAAACAGCTTTTTACTGCATGTTTTTTTTAATAATTATATTTTATGAGATTATTAAGACGGTATATATTCATAACTCATAATACCCCCCGGTTTTACCCGTGTAGTTCCCATCCCTTTTATTTTCTCGCAATAAAAAGCATATGCAAATATTCTACCGCCAAGCAGTAATGTGCAAACATTACTGTGTTCCGGTTTGAAGGGCAATGATTCCAGAGAAATTACAGGGCTTAGATACATAATATCTCAGATCTCTGGGTGACGAGCGCAGTGCAGTGCTAGGTAATTTGGACTATCATGTTCCAATAGCTGCGTGTTACTGTGATGTTATGTGGCAGGCATGTTGCTTACCATCAGGCACATGACCTGCTCGTCTCGTCACTATATGCTATAAAAAAATATTTTTTAAAAAAATGTGTTATTTCGGACTATAACTTAATTGTAATGTTCCGAATTTCAATCCGACGTGGTTGAGCAACAAACATCCCAAATTTGTAAATTAGCAGGATAATGCATCATAAAAGTAAATTTTTCGCAAACGTTTTTATCTTTTATTTTATTTTCTCTTTTCCTCCTACAAAGATAAAACGAAACATAACAGAGAGAGCACTATTCAGATCATTGCTAGCTGACAGCCCTGACGGCGGGATTATGAAAATGTTTGGTGTTCCTGAAAGGCGTCCTTTTGATCCCCTTCATGGGGATAATAAGACACCGGGGCGATCAATACCTCGTATTATTAACTCCACTGACTTTGGATGCAATTTTACTTTACAAAAGACTCACCTTTCAAACTTTATCTCATAGTGAAAAGCGTTTTTCTTTTAATTTAATATTAAATTGGTGTTTATTAACAAGGCAAGTTTGCAAATGTTGCTCTGTCATTTTAATTGTCAGTCGAATGAAATGTAGAAACCAAGTAGAAACGAAGCGACATGTTTCATATAAACTAATTAATATTACAAAGCTGAAGATATTTTTTGTTTGAATGCGAATAATCTCAGGAACTATTGGACCCATTTCAAAAAATATTTCACAGTTGAATATGTCCGTGAGTCCTGAGTGCTATAGGTAACATAATATATTGTGCAACAGGCGAAGATGGAAGAAAGGTTCAAGATTATTTGATCTGCGTACGGCCTTAAAATGCGATTAAAAATTAAGGAAAAACTAATAAATACTTTACGATGTAATAATATAACCAACTTATTGTCTTACCAAGTTTACAAAAGCTCGTTGGGTCTACGATGAAGCGAGTTAGATTTAGAGCATACTGCATCGTCACTTAAAATAAGGCAAGATGGCGTCCAAATGCAAATCTATAGCCAAAAGATCTCGTATGCAGATTATTGAACTTAGCAAACATTTCTAAAAATATATCGGAATGGGAATCCATACATTCTTAGCACGTACCAATACCATAAGCTTCATACATAGTAAAAAGTAAAACGACAACGTGTTTGCCCTTTAAGTGTCGACGTACTTGCCATGTCAAGGACCTACTTGATATCTTAATACTAAGTACCGTTCACAGAAGAAAAAACAATAATTCTAAACTATTTACTAGATAGTTTAGTCCGTAGTAGTTACGGCTGGTCTAGTCGGGAGAATGGCGCCTGCCGATCCGGAGACCCCGGGTTCAAACCCCACACGCACCACTGTCTTTTCGAAGTCATATGCGTAATGGCGCTAACTTAAAAAAACGGTGAAAGATACATTTGTTGCTCAACCACGTCAGAACGACTGAACCGTTCAGATCGAAAATTACAACATTGCTCGATTAGTCTGGAATAACACAGGCTCTTTTTATCCCGGGAAAATAACGAGAACGGTAACTAAGCGGACAATATTTTTGTCCATATTTTTATTTTCTGACAAGTGGCGCCCCTCGGTTTTAAGCCTATGGGCTAGGCCATACTATGATCCAAATGTGTTCAAATTGTTGAACAACAAACATCCATACTTTTCACATTTATAATATTAGTAGGATGTCGGCTAACTTTTTACTTTTCACTTCATAACCTGAAAGCTGAAAAATTCCGCCAATGTCATGAACCAACCCATTTTTTTACATAAAAAACAGTCAATCAACTCTGTATGTGACGTGACTAAATAACACTCCGCCACATTTATACCAATATAAAAGCGGAATTAATGCGGAATAAATTCGGAATTTTTATGAAGCTGAGGTTATTTAACGGGGCCGATAGCCGACCGCGCACTGATACCTCCTCGCAACAAATTTAACAAATCGTACATCTACAAATGTTCACAAAATGTTTTTGAAGTGAAAACTTCTGTAGGCGCGCCGAGACAGATTTTTCGTGGGCTGTGAATTGAATTCATTCGTCACGCTCGGGGATGATAAGAAAGCTTCGGGTAAACTCGGGACCACGGCTATTGGCCATCTAGAAATACGCCAGCCAATGGGAAATGCTGAAAGGGCGTGGACAGGCCATCATGGCATGGCCATCTAGAAACGCAACAGCTAATAGGAAATGCTGACGCATTAATTTCTAAATGGCCATGCCAAGATGGCGAGGCCACGCCCTCCTGTTATCTACACCCGTGTAGTTTCCAAGGCAAGGTATCAAATTCTGAGTTTTAAGTTTTCACTTCTATCGGCAGTTCCTATGACAGCCAATTGTGATGCACTTTTTTTTGGAAAATCTTGAACTGAAGAAACGCTTTTTAGATGAGACACGAATTCTTGTGAATTCGCGTCACTAACATTCGTAATATTAATATATCTGTACCTATACAATGCCGTATTGCGCAACACTAGTGCTGTTAATACAAATATAAATATAAAAACTTTAAATTATAAGTGTTAATTTCTATTCTCAATCCACTCAGGTAATGCATTCTACAGTGGAGTCAAATTTTCTCGATCGGGTCTTTGGTAAATCATGAAACGATGTCGTTTTTTCGAGCTACGAACAGTCGAATCTCAAACAAATGAACACTCTCCGAAATGTGCACGATATCTAATCCACCTAATATGTACAAAAGTTAATTTTTGTTAGTCTGGTATGAAATGGAAACAGATTATCAAACAACGAAATGAAATGAAAAATAATATTAATTAATAATTACCTACAAATTATCACATTTAAGTGCTTGATTGTTCGTTAGAAAAAAAGCAGTCCTTTCAGCTCGTTAGTACGTTTCAGAACAACCCCGTATAATAATAGTATTACTTCGGTGTGTTGCCAGGATAGAACGAAGGAGATCGCATTACCATAATGTTTATTAAAAAAACATAATAGCGTCTCATTAAGCTCGATCGGAATGAAATGGAGCGCTCGCTTGGATTAAAGAATCTAAGTGACCTATTCTGACTTGACGTGTATTTTAAAACAAGTTTTATTAAGGTTTTATTAGGGGGCCATCTTGGTTTATGTTTTTTTTTATGTGACATTTAATGCATTCTGCCAAAGTAAGTCTGTAAGTTGAGTTTTGTCTTTTGGACTTCTTTCAAAAATAAGTTTTTTTTAAAATGATTCTTATAAGTTTTATTAGGGGGCCATCTTGGTTTATGTTACATTTTATGCATTCTGCCAAATTAAGTCAGCAAGTTGAGTTTTGTTTTTGGGACCTCCTTTAAAATGGAACGTTCTTAAAATAATCCTTCCAATATATGCGAAAGTTTGTGAATATATTTGTGTTTGTTGATTTGATGTGATGTTTGTTACTCGTTGGATTGGAGATTCCAAGTGACCTATTCTGACATGTATTTTAAAACAGGTTTTATTAGAGAGCCGCCTTGGTTTGTTTGTTTTTGTGTTACATTTTATGCATTCTGCCAAATTTAAGTAATTAAGTTGAGTTTTGCTTTTTAGGTCTCCTTTAAAAAGGAGGACTCTTAAACCAATTTTTCTAATATTATAAATGCGAAAGCTTGTATATATGTATGTGCGTTTTTTCCTCTTTTACGCAAAAACAACTAAAGGGATATGGAAGAAATTTGACACATAGATGGCTAATAGTCACGAATAACACATGGGCTAATTTTTATCCACGAACAATGACAGGATTGGAAACCAAGCGAGTGAAACAGCGGGGTACTGCTAGTAGTTTATGGGCTGGAATACAGATGCTAAATGTTTTCGATGAAAATATTTTTTTTCCATAAGTTTATTATCATGGACACCGGGTCCGTGCCTTTTTTAAATTGAACTTACATTGTTAATTGTATTTGGTAGGGAGGATGGAAAAAAAAATGTTAAAATTAGGTTTGCGTTTCACATCCATCTCGTCCGATGTTAAAAGATGGTGCGGGCTACAATGCAACTTTCGCAATCTTACCTAAAAGAAACTGATTACTATTATTATAAATACGTATGCTCCTTAGAAAAGAGATAAACTATTTAAATCTTTTTTATATGTCGAACATTTAAGTTAGCCAAAGAAAAAACTTTACACCAGGCACAATTTGTTACGCCAATAAATTAAAAAAAAAACAATTAAACGGTTGGATCGAGCGTTGACAGGACGTTCTATTTTCAAAAACTAATAACGACTGTCTTAATTTCGGAACAAAAGATCAATAACGGCTATTGTTAGTATTTATGTAACACTTTTGTGCGACATTGTCCCTTCCTAGAAGTTGTTGAATGGAGACAAATCCATTGTGTGTGTGGTGGTACTGTTTTGAAAATATATGGTTGCAAGTTGAACCGAGTATTTTTCGAACAATTGTTAGTTTGTGAATGAACTTGGGTTATGTTAGCACGAGTAGATAATGAAATATTTTTTTACAACAAATAAAGAAGCTTTTTAATAAACGTATCAGCAAGTTGAAATAGCAATGAGCTGGTTATGTCTATCGATGGACTGATCACAATTTGGGCAGATATGTCCTAGAAGTTAAACGTAGCGCAGGACGGCTTGTAACTCGATGGAGTGTCGATATATGTAAGGCAGCATTGCATGCAGCGGCTAGAGACGAAAAGCTGATGATACCGCTGGGTCACATGTCATGGGAGTAGTCTACGTCCAGCAGTGGACTAAAATATGTCGCATAACATAAATACAGTTATATAAGTATTAAATCATATATCAATTGTAGTGGTAGATCTTTTCCAGTCTTCTTGGGGAATTACCACACCTTTGCACAGTTATTCTACCGCGAAAAAGGAATATGCAAACAGTATAGTGGTACAAGCTTTGCCTAATTTGGGGTCAGATGGTGTTGTGTATGAATTGTCCACCAGTATTTATTTATTTAGGGATTACTCTGTTTCGGTTTGAAGGGCTAGTGCCAGAGAAATTACTGTGCAAAAAGACAATTCATGTCAAAACAATGCGTTCTTATAATTCGAGTAAAATCATAAGAGATTAATAAAATAGGTAAGTATATAATCAATTTCCAACAGAGATCAAAAATCTTGAAAGGGTGGGCGCCCTCCGAGAGGGCTGAGTGGTCTAATGAACTGATTACCATATTCTGGAGGGATTCGCTGAGTGTGAGTTATTTACGAGATTTTAATAATATATCAAAGAATGTCTGCGGGATAGAGTAGTTTTTGATGTAGGAATTAGAAGTCTTTTGAGGTTGAAGTGGTTATAGATTATTTAGTATGGCAATTAACCACTTCTTAGCTTAGACTTAGAGTTACTAATTTATAGATTTGTTTTTGGTGTTGAGATAGAAGTAATATTATAAGCAGAAAAGATGATTTGCATTTCTATTTTTGTGATCTATACTATATTCTATAAGCTACATAGCTCTAAATCTGCTGAACAGATTTTAAGGAAACTTTTGCTGGCAGATTGATGTTGTTAGGAGTAGCTTATGCTACTTTTGATTTGAAAAAAATAAAGTTTCACGAAAACAAAATTGAAATAAAATTCAATAGTTTAGGTAAGCTGCGATGCGCATCTAGTAAAAAAATTAAATAAGTATCTAAATGGCTTATTTTACAATACTTACTTTACCTTTTTATATGCATATGCTTTTGACTCTGTTTCAATTATATCTGTGCCCTATGAACCATTTATATTCATTGTATAAAATGAAATAAAACGGCGGCGAGCGGCAAGGAAAGGATAATTTAGGATCACTAAAGATTTCGTATTAACTAATGTTACTGGAGCGAAAATGGGACAAACCGCTAGTATCATATAAGATACAGAAATCTAAACACAATAACTAATCAATAAGCACAACCATAGAACCAAACAGACCAAACAGCGCGCGTCCAAACGACTTTGATCCGGCGGGATCCGGTTCCAACCGGTGAAATCCGGTTCGTACCAGTAAAATCCGGAGGCAATAGGAATATTTGATGCCCCTGATCAGGTCCCTATTCAGAAGCCTGATTATTCGCCCTCGACGACGCATGGTATTATGGTTCTAGTGGGCACGTTGATTTAGAGAGCGTAGATAGTGTGTAATAAGTAAAATATGAATTTTAGCATGGACGTATAAAAAAGTCGGACGTAGTCTCGCTACAACAAAAACTGTGCCCATCGAGTCGGCCACATAATATGCAGTGTGCGCTGTCACATACAGGCTGACACGCACACATATGTGGGTCATTACACGCGCTACTAGTGTATACGTGTGCGTGTCATCCTATCAGTGACAACCGGACAACGCACACATGTAAATGTGGCTGACTCTAGTGACACAGTTTTTGATTTAGCGAGAGTACGTCCGACTTTTTTATACGTCCATGGAATTTACGTGATTATTTGATTATTACACATTTTGAATAGATACACGGTTAACTCACGTTCGATATAGCCAGTCCAGTCTGACTCAAGTTACGATCGCGTCCGGCGACCTTTTTCAAGGAGAGTGCGCGCGCGTGATCGCACCTCATTTAGCACTGCTGGACTGACTATATCAAACGTGAGTTACCCTTGTATCTATTTAAAATTCAGAATTAGTTTAATTTTTTGTGTTACAAGGTTTTACTAATATGATAAAATGCCAAATTTTGTTCAAGGATTTTGGATGTTTATTGCTTAATGATGTCAAAACGGCTGAACGTATCAGGTTTAAATCTGGGGCACAGCTACAAGTATAATAGGCTAGAATAGCACATAGGCACACAAAGCTTTTTATTGCTGGAAAATAATGGAACCAAGATATATCTGTCGATTCGTCTAAATCGATCCTTTTAAGTTTTTAATAACACATTTATAATCGCAGAAAAAACGCTCATCACATGTATTTATTATTAAATTTATTGACATCACTACAGCAATTTTTTTAGTAAGTAATAGTTATAGTACGATACTTCTTACGTGTAATATATTTGTCACCAAAAATAACAGTCAGTAGATGGTCAGTACCAAAGTTTTTAGATAATAGTATCTCCAAAATATCAGAAATATAGATATATAGCGAAAACTACCTTACCGATCATCATGAAACTTTGTACACATATTTCTAGATATATTAGACGTAACATAGGGTACTTTTTATCCCGGGAAAATAACGGGATCTCGTACTACGCCATGTACGCCGATGTAGCCACGGGGCACTAATGTTCTTCTAAAAGAAATGTCACCTAAACGTTGAAATCTCCTTTGTGGCACTTGCTTCAGGCTAAATTAATTGATGAGTGACCATGATTGACAGCCAGCTGTTAGTAATTGTTGTTAGAAAGACATTTCAATACGTTAAGCTTTGATGATTGGAATCTCGTCTTATACGTAATGAGGCGCGGTAAGACGGCAGTGGCCAGACGCGTCAATTATATTTACTGTTATCGGAATTATTATTTATCTACGTACAATATTGTAGTGTGTTTCGAAATAATTAATTTAAAAAAAATTAGAACGTTGTAAAATATAGACAATTTTAATAGACTACATCTAGGTGGTAAAACTAATTTTAGCAATCTATGATTACGTGATTTTTATAAAGTTACAAAGTTTTTTGACGTGATAACGTCTTATAATTCGATGAAGCCGGCTGCACGCCTGCAAAACTGTAACGTTCCGCCGTTACCGTTAGTTCGTCTTCCATGCCATGCGGACGAAGCTGAGCGCTGAGGGCGCCACCCGCCGAGTCGAGCGGTATCACTACTCGCGCTATCAGCGTACTGATTTCTTAAGACGTTGTCACGTTCTATCGTCAGTAAACCTACTTTACAGACAACCATTTTTTTTTCATTAGTAAAAAAGTAGTCAAAAAGGTATCAACATACCTTTTTTAATTTTTACTAAAAAAAAACATTTTAATTGGGTAGCATTAGCGACCCCTTACTATCAAGTGGAACGTCGGCTTTTCGCTACTTTAGCATGTATTAATAAGTTAGAATGGATTAGTATAGTTTGTGATGCCCCCATTGATGAAAAATTGTCATAAACAATACTAATCGATAGGCTGAATAAATACTATCCTAAATATTATTTTCCACAAAATTATTATCTTGCTACGTCTATCCACATCTGTGTTAATTCCAAACTAACCAAGCAGGTACTTTCGGCCACACGTGCCATTTGCAACTCTACGTACCTGTTTATAGAGTTCAAAATTTAGCGAGTAGTATTATGAAAAGACGGACTGTTCGTAATTTTACATGCGATATTGTGGTCGCCATCTTCCTGTCTCACGTGGAATTGTTTTGTGGGGGACGTTTTGCTTTCCTATTACTGATAGCTCTTATTTCTATCGGTTTTCGGTTCAAATTGCGATGAAAATTTTATACGTTAGAAATGATTTAAGATTTTCGTAGTGTAGGTTTTCAGATGTTGTTGTTTCTGAGAATTATTGAACTATACACTACTAACAGTGCCGTGCGGTTATACCCGCGTAGTACTACATATAGGTACGTTTCCATAATTTTCCCGTTGTAAAAAGTAGCCTATTTATTCCAAACTATATAATCTAACAGTGTTCTAAATTTCAAACCGATCCGTTCAGACGCTCTGACGTGATTTAGCACCAAACAACCAAACTTCCGTATATGTAAGATTTCAATTCTAAAATGTCTAATGCACACTATTCATAATCTACTATGCAAACGAGGCAAGGTAACGATAAGACATAATACCCTATACAATAGAGCTAGGTAAAGATAGTATCGTCTGCAGTGTGCAGGGGTCCTTATCTATAAAGAATCAATGAAAGTAAGCCCAAAAGACAATCTAAAGCCCCCCGCATGGTTGCGACAATAGATCGCGCACTGACAACGTCGGCCGCAGACCAATTAGTCGCTCATGACCAATACTGGTACGGCTTATGCGGCATCACAATCCTGCCGACGATTAGGGGGTGAATTATCAATCCTATTTCCTACTAATATTATAAATGTCAATAAACTGATATATTATGAACGGATGATATTATGAACGGATCGGGTTGAAATTTGGAACACAGGTAGAGATAAGTCTTGAAGAACACATAGGCTACTTTTTAACCTGGAAAATAACGGGAACTGGAACTGTGCGGATAAAACCGTGGGGCGTTCCTAGTCCTACTAATGTTACTTTTTATCCCAGAAAAGTAACGGGAACTAAGCGGGTAACACCGCGGTACGCTGCTAGTAATATTATAAATGAAATCGTTTTGATGTTTCGATTTTTCGACGCGTCCGCATTTCGACGTACGGTTTTTTTTTAAAACTTTTATAGGTTTACACTTGACTGCCATCTTGATGTTAAGCGACGATGCGGTCTATGATGGAGCGTGTTTACCTGGAAGAAACCGATTCACTCGCGTTTTGAAGACACCAAGATTGTTCCCATCGGAATGAAAAACCCACTCAGGCAGCTCCACATCCTAGACGTTCTTATCACTAAAGTAGAGTCAACTCTTCGTTCGTGTCTTTGGTATCAACCATGTTTGTTGGTCAATCACGTATTACGTCTGAACGTCTGAATGGACTAGATCGCGCATTGACGACGTCGGACGCAGACCAATTAGTCGTTCATGACTAAAACCAGTACGGTTGATGAGCCATCAGAATCCTATCGACTTGATTACGTCCCCGTAACCTTAGTGCAATCATCAATTATTTCCGAGTTTCCTTCTAATGTTATGAATACTAAAGTTTGGATGTTTGGACGTTATAGACTTTTGTATCTTCGATGCACAATTTTTATTTTTTTACTATAACGAAAAAAAAAAAATATTTATTTCATTTATTTATTTAAACCTTTTAATTTTTTGTTTTACAAAATTTGGTTAGTTATAGTATTTCAGTAGGTAAACAAATAATTAATTAGTGTTAATAAGTTAGCTTAGATGTATATTAGTAATGTATTTGTTTTAGATGCTTATAGGTATATTAACAGGAACCCCGGTTTGGGTAAAGGCCAAAGATGCCCATTTTTGTCGGTCTTGTGCTATGGAGAACCACATCACGCCAGCTGATCTGTTCAGATCGTCTTCCCATCGGGCTAGGGGTCTCCCCTTCCTCAACTTGCCTGGTGGTCCTTTCCACTGGCTAACATGAGTGGCCCATCTTTTAGTCAATGCGTTAATTACTTTAATTACGGAAAAATTATAGGAACGTAATCTACATAAGTAAAACTGCGTTGCGCTGCTTCTCATGTGTTTTACATGAAGAGTTATTGTATGTGTTTTATATATACAGGGTTACTTTGGTAATCAGCATCTATCCTATTAAGGGGATGTAAATATAATAAGTAAATTGAATACGTTAACTTTTGTTCTACAGTTTATAAAAAAATCGTACTTTTTTCCATATAAAATAAAAAACAGTGTATTTGCCCGGTCTAAAAGCATCGAACTCTTCGTGACAAAACCGCGCGCGCTCATTAGCGGTCGATAAATGATGTGCCGAAGTAAATAAACACTAAATAGTCGCTAAACAGTGCTAGAGAGGACAAAAATCTTTTTTTTTGTATATGAATTGAGTTTTAACAAAAGTTGTTTAAATATACAGAACATGCCCTTAAACCAGGGGTTCCCAAACTTATTTTGTCTGCTGCCCACTTTGAGACTAAATAATTTTTTTGCGCCCCTCTTTTTTCACATACATAAAATCCACTACAACCTTAAATTAAATTAATTAACTATTGTAAGCTACATTAGCGGAGATTAAACATTCATTTTAAACGAAAATTTTACTATAACCCGCAAGAGTTAACTTGAGACCTGAGCCCAGTAGGTAAGTGCACAAGCACAAGCCGCTGCACAACGTCAATTTTTCTGGGTCTCTAACCGCCCCCCTTTAGGCTTGCAGCGCCCACAAGGGGACGCTATCGCCCACTTTGGGAAAGGCTGCCTTAAACGGATGGAGGTTGATTATCAGTAACCCTGTATATAGGTTTGGACTTGACCGAAGTCTATGTAGCGTGCTTACCCAGAAGAAACCAAATTCACTCTCTGCTTAAATGTGAGAGTTGCTATCGGGCTATTTCCTGATTTCTGCAGAATAGAAGACAGTGCCATTGTCGATCTCTTTGGAGCTTTGGACTATCACCACAGTATAAAGAAATACTGCCAGTAGTGCATCTTCTTGATCTTGGGAGAAACGCCGATAATATCTAGACACGGGTAGGGTTGTCACAAACACCAAATACAATCACCAAAATAAAATTAAAACATACGGAAGACGTCAGCCCTGAGGCGCGCTCATCCAATGCTACCATTGTAATATAGGCAATGCGCGCTTCCCGCGTCTCACCCCGCACGATTGCCCCGTCTAGACGGCTTCGTCGAACGACTGTATGATTTAATAGACTGTGATCACGTTGTTATTCCCGGAATAACCACGGTTTCCGATTGGACAACGCTGCGGGGACTTCCGGCGAATCAATCAGTATTTGACAACAGCCTAACTGACAAATTATTTACTCCATTTGGTATTCAATAAGTTTACCTAAAAGTTATCTTTCTGTTGTAAATTTTACACGGCTTTTTGACTGATTTCACCCAGAATACTATTATAATACTACTTCAAGCAGCGCCTGTGGTGACAAAACTAACTTAAATACAAGTTAAAAAAAGCTTGTATTGAAGTCTTGTAACATTTAAATACAAATAAGATTAAGCTTTTTAAATAAAAAATTTAGTTTCTATGAAAAAAGCAAAAAGCGACTTCAATTTAACATTAAACTCGATTAAATTTCATAAGAAGCTATGACTACGTCGCGTCGCATCGTCCAGATAAGTCTAAGCAAAATTTAGTTTTATTGAAATTACTACAAAAATCTCCACATCGGCAGCGATTTCGATAAAATTGATATTAGACAGATATTAGACCACCTCTGAAGTATTTTTTACCAAATAAAAAGTTAATGACAATTAGCGGAGGTATCTGGTACAAAAAAACATACAACCGCAACGAGAACCTCCTACTTTTCTGAAATCGGTTAAAAATAACTTAAATACAAATTAAATAAAGCTTTTAAAATCAAAATTAACTTAAATACATATTAGACAAGCTTTTAAAAATAAAACCTATCATAAACACAAATAAAACAAAGTATTGAAAATCAAAAATAACAACACAAAAAGTAGCCACATTTCTTCGACCAAATTCCTACCATTTCTAACTATATCAGTCCATCAAGAATACGTATAATTAACGAGTTGTAAGCATCCGAAAGATATTAAGAATGTATGTTATCATCATCAAAAATGTCCCGATGTTCGTCGTACTAATTAATTCTTTCATATTTTATGAAGGCACGGGGCCCCTTGAATTGTAGGTAAGAGGACGAATGGGAGAGATTTTAAGCTTGAGGATAGTGGAAGCTACGCGAGTTAACTTACAAAAAACGAGACAAAAATGTACTAAAAGTATTTTTTAAAAAGCCATTTTATTAGCCATTTTATTTGTAATAATCTCCTGTCAAAAAGGAGCAGTATCTACATAATATGTATGTTACGCTATAGCTACACTAATTGCTCATTTATTTTACGTTTTTTGTTTGTTAAATCATTATTATAAGGAATGTCCTTATGAAGTGGTGGCCTTATAATATGTGTATGGTACTCTATCGAAATCGGTTCTTCTTTACAATTGTATAAGTATTATATCAGCTATCTAGCTTCCATAGTACAAGCTTTGCTTAGTTTGTGGCTAGATGGTGTTGTGTGTGAAATCTCCACGAACATTTATTTATCGTGTATTTATTTATTTATTCGATAGCTACGACGTTACATACAGACAAACATAGGGAGACAGACTTGTTAGACATATAACATCCTGTCGTTTTTGCTTCGGGGGTTAAAATCAAAAACAGCATCAAACCTTTATGTTCATGTTCTAAGAACCTGTACCTAAAAAAAATATTAAGTCATTCGTGTATTGACAGAATTGACAGATTCGCGTAATATTCAATGAACAATGTCAAGCACGATACGGTGTCACCACTTTGAGCGTTTCGTAATCCAAAATCCAATAGAAAAAAGAGCTAGATAGTATATTTTAATAGGCAATTAGCCAACTATAGTTCGCTATGTCCTCTCTCACGCTGTGTCGCCGCCCTATCAATTATAACATCGAAAGTTTTTCTAAAGGTAAATTCTCAAGGCTGCCCTTTGTTCAGATCTTTCTTTATTTGTTCGTTAACTACGATGGTAGAAACAGTAAGGGCATTTTGTTAATTTTGTTAGCGACTCCAGTTAATGGAGCTGGTTCACAATGTGGTTGTATGTTTCGTTTTTTTTGTATGTAGGTTACTCAATAATTGTGAATCGATTTTAATGATTTTATTTGGTAGAGACGAACTTCTTAGCATTCCATGGATTCACAGTGCGGGTGCCGGGTCCATCGTGTGACAGAGAGAGAAATCTCGAGTAGACCCCAAGACTTGTGACTCGGGCGTAGGTTTAAAAGGGGCCCCTTATAGTTTCAAGGTAGTCTCGTATAAATTTTGTCTTGTAAAAATGCATGAGGCAGTTGTGGAGATATCAACAAAAATCTAGAATTGCCATACATCGATCACAATTTTCGTTAACTCCGAAACCTCGTTATCTCTTAATAGGCTTAAAAAACGGAGGAGGTTCTCAATTAGGTTGTATATTTTTGTATTCGGTGTGTGTTTAAATTAATTTACAATTGAAATCGAGGGCTGTGTTTGTATTCTCGAAAACAATTATTTTTATAAGATTAAACAACATGCAGTTTTGTGAATATGAAGAACGTTTATAATATATGTATTGTACGTATGATTATATACGTATTATAATAAATAAAATAATAAATATTGGTGGACAATTCACACACAACACCATCTGACCCCAAACTAAGCAAAGCTTGTGTGATGGCGGCCAGATAGCTGATATAATACTTATATAGTTTTAAATACATATTTATACATAGAAACACCCAGACACAGTGCAAACATTTTAATTCATCACACAAATATTTGCACTGGGTGGGAATCGAACCTAGAATAATAATAATAGACATTTGGCTCCCAACAAAAGCTTTTCTTAGTTTGTGGCCGCATTTTTTTTTAAATAACGAGTGACAAGACGTGCAGGACATGTGCCTGATGGTAAGCAAAATGCCTGCCACATAACAGCACAGTGACGCGCAGCTATTGGAATATGAAGAGTTCAAATCATTACCTAGCACTGCACTGCGCTCGTCACCCAGAGATCTAAGTTGTTATATCTCTAAGCCCTGTGATTTCTCTGGAAACATTGCCCTTCAAACCGGAACACAGTAATGTTTGCCCATTACTGCTTGGCGGTAGAATAACTGGCAAAGGTGTGGTACTTCCCCAGGCGGACTCTGCTAAGAGTCCTACCACTACAACTTAGTATAACTTAGTATTGCATGAAAAATGCCCAGCAGTATTCATTTATTAATCCGTAAAGTGGTTAAAAGCCCATACTGTTACTACGTCGCATTTGTAGAAAACATTTAATCGCAGCTATAAAAACTAGAATTTTGATCATTTATAATGGGTCGCCGACAGAGACAATATGAATAAAATATCGTATATTTATTATAATTTCGCCAAAACCTCGTCTGTCTTTTTGCTCCATCTTTTGTCGGATTATTATACTGAGTAATTCGTGATACGAATATTTAATTTTGATGGCGGATATTTGGCCTTTTAACATTTCTTTGTGGTGTTACGCGATCGATCTTCTCAACGAAACTTTTTATTATTTAAAAAGTATGTATGTATATTTATCAAGAAACTTTTTGAAGTGGTTACTTCTTTTGCCGCGTTGCGCAATTTTTGTTACGAGCAAACATGGGCGTTTAAAAAAAGTCGGACGTAGTCTCGCTAAAACAAAAACTGTGTCCATCTAGTCGGCCACATAATATGCACGTGTGTGCTGTCACATACAGGCTGACACGCACACATCAGTGGGTCATTACACGCGCAACTTGTGTATATGTGTGCGTGTCAGCCTATCAGTGACAAACTGATAACGCACACGTGCAAATGTGGCCGACTCTAGTGACACAGTTTTTTTAGCGAGACTACGTCCGACTTTTTTGTACGTCCATGCGAGCAAATCGTATGAGAATCCCGTCACCAACATGCGTAATAGCTGTATATCTTTAGCTATACAGGGTGACGTATTGTGTAACATTAATGGTGTTTAATACTAAAATTTTGTTTAATACTAAAGCTTTAATTTCTGTCGGCAGTCCTTGGTACGGGCAAGTTTTTTTTTTGTGCGATTTCGTCATAGTCCCGTAGTAAAATTAATTGAAAACTATAGTAGTAGTGATGAGTGTAACGTCCCTTCTGGCCTAATATGTTTTTTATAGTATACAGGGTTACTGAAAATCAGCCTGCATCCGTTTAAGGGCATGTCCTCTATATTTAAACAAACAACTTTTGTTCTACAATTTTCGTTAAAACTCAATAGATAACCTAAAAAAATATGTTTGTTACCCTCTCTAGTACTGTTTAGCGACTTTTTAGCGCTTATTCACTTTCGCACATCATTTATCAAGCGTCAAAGAGCGTATGCGCTCTTATTATGAATTGTTACGAAGAGTTTGATGCTTTTAGACTGTGCAAATACAATTTTTATTTATTTTGTAAAAGAAAAAAATAACACAAATTTTTAAAACTATTGAACAAAAGTTGATGTATTGAATGTACCTAACATCCCCTTAAAATATAAATAAATATAAATATTGGTGGACAATTCACACTTAAAAGGATGCAGGCTGATTACCAGAAACCTTGTATAAAGAGTGACGGGTCGAGCAGGACATAAACCTGATGGTAAGCTACACACCTGCCCATAACAGTACAGCTATTGGAATATGAAGAATCATATTTGAATCGCTACGTAGCACTGCACTGCGCTCTATGCTCTGTAACTCTGTATCTAATGATGATGCTCTTTTATATCTCTAGAAACATTGTCCTTCAAACCGCAACACAATGATGTTTGCACATTACTGCTTCAGTGTGGAAGAACTGGCAAAGTTTTGGTACTTCCCCAGGCGGACTCTGCAAAGAGCCCTACCACTACAACTATATTTATCGCGTAACCTTGTATTATGAACATAAATAAATTATATATTTAATGGATGTATATGTTACTATACCTAATTTTATTTTCCCCGAATCATCATAACCATAATCATAATTAATATGCGAAAGATTTGAAAAATTAACGCGTGGACATTGATATTACCTTTTAAATAACATTAAATAATATATGTCCTTATTAATATAATAAAACCAGTTTTAATAACATGTTCAAATATTTTGACAATACCTGTTTTTTCTTCTGTAATTATGCTAATTAATTACTTAAATTCCAATGATTAAATGCATTTTGGTGTAAAAACCAACAACTGTCATTGGAATGTCGATTTTTATGGTCCACTAAAATGGCGATACATTTTTAAAATTGGATTTTACCAAAAATGATTTAACGTACTTTTGGCGGTAGAATAGTTAACAAAGGTACTTCCACAGGTGGACTCTACATTTTTTTCTACCACTATAAACTATTACTATACAAATAAGTATCAGCTCGAGGCTTTAGAAGCGATCGAGAAACGTGCCAAAAGGCTCATAGGCAATGATACTCTTGTGCGAAAAAGACTTCAAAATCTTGAACATCGCCGCAAAATTGCTAGCCTATCGGTTTATTATCGGATACATTTCGGAGGGTGCGCGACTGATCTGCATAACCTAATACCACCTTGCCCCTTTTTCTATCGGACTGCTCGTAGCTCAAGAAAGCGACATCGTTTCATGGTTGATGTTCCTAAGACACGAACAAAGAGGTTTGACTCTACATTTGTGATAAGAACGTCTAGGCTGTGGAATGAGCTACCAGAGTGGATTTTCCCCGATAGTTATAATTTTGGTGTCTTCAAGTCGAGAGTGAATCGGTTTCTTCTAGGTAAGCACGCTTCATCGTAGGCCGCATTGTCGCTTAACATCAGGTGAGATGGCGGTCAAGTGTAAACCAAATCAAGTTAAAAAAAAAAAAAAACTTTATTGCTAGTTGTAGGTAACATTACCTACAACTAGCAATAAAGATTTTTGCTAGGTCTGAATAATGTCAAAGAATGTCAATCTGTGTACAGTGTACAATATGTACTGGTACTATATTAAACAGATATTAATAAGAAGAGTTATGCTCTCAAGTCAAGAGAATATCAGAATATTTAATGTTTTCAATATTCTAGAATCGATATCCATTGCATATGCTGATTTGAACGTTGGAACAGCTTTCATAGTATTATACTCGTAGCAATGGCCAGACGTCTGCTCAGCGTTGCGGCTCTGATTAGACTGGTAATCAAACATATATTGCATATTCAATACTTTGCCAGAACCACTCTACATTCGCCACTCTTCATACAATCTATATACTAATCATGGCGGAATTCAACTTATCGTCAAGTGGTCGAAATTCATACATAAAGTAATATTAACTATTAACTCAAAGTTATTAATTATTATCTCAAAGGTGCGAAGGTACTTCAAGTCTGAGCAGTTGCTCACGTTATATCAAGCACAAATTCGTTCTTGTATGGAGTACTGTTCGCATCTTTGGGATGGTTCAGCCAAGTATCAGCTGGAAGCCTTGGAATCGATCGAGGGCACGTCTCTCATAGGCAAAAGGCTCATAGGCAACGACACAATTGTGCGAAAAACACTTCAAAGTCTTGAACATCGCCGAAAAGGTTTTTATCGGATACACTTCGGAGAGTGTGCAACTGATTTACATGATCTAATACCACCTTGCCCTTTTTTCTATCAGAATGCTCGTAGCTCGAAAAAGCGACATCGTTTCATGGTTGATGTTCCAAAAACACGAACGAAGAGATTTGACACTACCTTTGTGATAAGAACGTCTAGGCTTTGGAACGCGTTGCCTGAGTGGGTTTTCCCTGTTGGTTACAATCTTTGTGTCTTCAAATCGAGAGTGAATCGGTTTCTTCTAGGTAAACACGATCCATCGTAGACCGCATCGTCGCTTAACATCAGGCGTGATGGCGGTCAAGTGTAAGCCTATAAAAGTTTAAAAAAATATATATTAATCTATTTTAAATTTGACCACATTATTAGGCTTTAACAAAAACCAAAAGTGCAAACTTTACTGTGTTCCGGTTTGAAGGGCAATGTTTCCAGTGAAATTACAGGGCTCAGAGACATGATATCTTAGATCTCTGGGTGACGAGGGCAATGCAATGCTAGGTAATGATTTGGACTCTTCATGATCCAATAGCTGCGTGTCACTGTGCTGTCATGTGGCAGGCATGTTGCTTACCATCAGGCACATGTCCGCTCGTCTCGTCACTCAATACCATAAAAAAGTGTATTTTCTTTCGTAAATTTAATAATATAAACTTTTCTCTATGTATAAATAAATTTTTCTCTATGTAAACTACAAGTGTGCGAAATTACATATTCCTCTGTATATTCCTCCTATGTATATTTTTGTAAAAAAGGGTACAAAGCTTTTGCGTCACGTTTTAATATACAGTATATACAGTACTATGTTGCTTACTATCCCGCACATGTCTTGCTCGTGCAACCCTATGTAATTCTACCGCTAATATATTATTCGCAAACATTGCTAACCCCTGGTTTCAAAGACAATATTTCAAGAAAAAAAAATTACGCGATAAACTACGTAAAAAAATAGGAAAATTAAATACTTACTAAATTGTGTTCGAAAATGTTTCTGTTCAAAATCAAATTCCTCACGCCTCATAAAATTAAGAACCTTGATTTGTAAGGCGAAGCGTTAATGAAGAAAAGTGCGAATATAACTTATTTAAATTCTCCTCTAAAGTCGTCATCAAAATAGTTTATACAGTCTGCAGGAGAACCATTTTAGAAATACCCTTAAGACATCGCCGTAAATTAGATAGACTCATATTCGCTAGACGCTCATTTTCTTAAAGGATTTTAATTCAGAGATCAAATTATTTTGGACGTTCATGATGTTTACAATATAATTGATAGCCCTATGTATGAATGTGAGCAGTCCAAATGAGATTTGGGGTCAACTTACAATTGAGGTGTTTTCGTCACAGTAAATTGTGTTTTCGTTCTTGAACTTATTTTAGAGTTAACGTTTCAGAATCATCCGACAAAGACACCATTTTAGTTAGTTTAGCGGGGCCTTTTCCGCACCTAGCCTCTTTATTGGGCCATTGTGCGTGGACACCATTTTATAGTTGACATTCTAGAAACAAACGATACGTCCTATATCGACGCAAAGTTGTTAGCTTATCGGGTTTTTATCGGATACATTTCGGAGAGTATGCAATTGATCTGCATGACTTAATACTACCTTTTTTCTGTCGGACTCCTCATAGCTCGAACCATGTTAACCATGAGACGAAGTCGCTTTCGTCTCATGGTTAACGTTAGAAAGACTCCGAACGAAGAGGTTTGACTCTATTTTTATAACAAGAACGTCTAGAGTGTGGAATGCGTTACCTGAGTGGGTTTTTCCCGATGGATGCAATCTTGGTGTCTCCAGATCGAGAGTTAATTGGTTTCTTCTAGGTAAGCAAGCTCCATCGTAGACCGCATCGTCGCTTAACACCAGGCTAGACGGCGGACAAGTGTAAACATTTCATAGTTTAAAAAATACATATATGTATAACGTATTTTATTTGGACACCGAAGAATCCGCTTGGTCCTATCTGAGCTTTTTATAACACTAACACAATAGGCCTAGACTAGTATGTTTACTTCGCACCATGTTAAGATCATCGCTCATTATAACGATACAACATCAACACCAGTCGAAAATATGTCATGAAAAGGAGGTTAATGCAATGTTCTTAATAATGCCATTAAGAAATAACGTAGACCTCTTTTCTAACATTACTTTTGTTTGATCAACATCACTATGGTAATTATTTTTCGTTTTTACTGTCTTGTTGCAGGATAATGAAAGATGTGTTACGGCACGGATAATATAGAAGCAACACAATTTGCAAAAAAAAGCCTAATTTTATAATTTGTGGTACGATCATCTGAAAAATAAAGTAGGCAACACTGGTTATGGGCAGTTTTTTCGCATCACTTCCGTTATAAGTTTTTTTACGGTTATAGATGCACATTTTTTTTCAGTTTCGGTCGCGCAGCAAAATCTATGTCACCTCCAAGCTGGCCGTAAGGATCTTCGTTCCAAAAACGTATAGTTTTAAACTTTCGCGATTTGAACCATAAAAGTCGTATTGAAAAAGTAAAAGGCTTGTTAGTTATCTAGTTTTTATTGTTTGTTAGAAGAAATGGACGAATATAATCGAAGTTGCCGTCATATTGGTGTAATGCACTACAACCCTAATTCTCATTTTGGCTGTTGACTTCCGAACTAATATAAGAAACGGGCTGGAACTCGCGTTATTTCTAAAAGTATGGCCAATAACGGAGAAAAACTTTCATATGATTCGGGAGAACGTGAAAATTTCCCCTTAATAACTTGTAACGTCGACACATGTGGAATGCCATCTTATTCGATTTAAATACCGATATTTTTTATTCGATTTGTGATGTTCTATTAGGGTTGCCACATGAGGACAAATTGCATTTGGTATCAAACTTTTGAAATACACGTACAATGGTAATAAAAGTGAAGGTTTTCTTGTATTGTTTTTGATAACGATGTTTTCGAGAATTTTACAAATGGTAGTTTATTTTAATTATGTTACTCTTGTCTCGAATGTTACTGTCAAAGTGTTAATATGTTTTGATAATACCAGCATCTTTACTGACAATAAAATTGTATTTCATACATTTAGTTTTTTTATTTCATTGTTATATCAGTACTCGTAGTATCATGTAGAAAATTGTCATAGCCATTTACCGGTGTAAGGTGATAACGTATAAACATTACTGTGTTCCGATTTCAATGGCAATGTTTCACGAGAAAATATAGGGCAGAAATCATAATCTTTTTTGTTTTCGTCCGTGTCTGGCTTGTTTCAAGACTCGCTTGAGGCGTTGGCTGGTTGTTTGGACGTATTACAGTTTGAAGGATTTTTTAACCGTAAAATTGGGGACTAATAGCGTGGTACAATAATTTTAAAATACTAAATAAAACACTTTCCTACAATTTCATCAAAATCGGTTCAGTTGTTTAGGTGTGAAAGCGTAAGAGACATTCGTCCCCCATTTCAACTCCAATTTCATCCCCATACAATTCGAAATTACAAAATTGCTAGTAGATCAAACATTTATTGGCTTCGTGCCAAGTGCCTATAGACAAAGTTTTAAAGTTTTATCTTCAATGATCGGGAACTTCCATATTGACATTCATCCCCCATTTCAACCCCAATTTCATCCCCGCACAGTTTTACAAAATTGATATAACAAACATTTATTTGCTTCGTGTCAAGTGCCTATATACAGAGTTTCATGGTTTTATTTTCAACGATTGGAAGCTTCCATGTGTACTTTCATCCCCTAGTTCAATCCCAATTTCACCCCTATACAGTTCGAAATTATAAAATTGCTAGAACAAAATAAAATATTCGTTTGCTTCGTGTCAAAAGTGTCTATATTCAGAGTTTCATGGTTTTATCTTCAAGGGTTGGGATCTTCCATGTTGACATTCATCTACCATTTCAACCCCAATTTCACCCCCGTAACAGTTCGAAATTACATAATTGCTAGAACAAACATTCGTTTGCTTCGTGTCAAGTGTCTATATACAGCGTTTCACGGTTTTATCTTACAAGGTTAGGAACTTTCATATTGACATTCATGCCCCCATTTCAACCCCAATTCCACCCCGTACAGTTCGAAATTACGAAATTGATAGAACAAACATTCGTTTGCTTCGTGTCAAGTGTCTATATACAGAGTTTCATGGTTTTATCTTCAACGGTTGGGAACTTCCATATTGACATTCATCCCCCATTTCAACCTCAATTTCACCCCCGTACAGTTCGAAATTACAAAATTGACAGAACAAACATTTAATTGCTTCGTGTCAAGTGTCTAAATACAAAATTTGATAACTTTGAAAATCACGAATTTTCATACAACCGTTCATCCCTTGTTTCACCCTCTTAGGGGTTGAATTTCGCAAAACCCCGTCTTAGCGAGCGCCTACGTACTAAAAGGAACCTCTATGCACAATTTCAGATTTGTAGCATTAGTAGTTTCTGAGATTCCTTGATGAGTGACCTTTCGCTTTTATATAGATAGAAGATATATTAACTGATATAATATGAAAGAAAACCACAAAAGCCGAGCCTAAGTAAGTTCTAGTTTCCTAACATGGTAACCCTGAGCTCGCAGCGAAATGACGGAATCCATTTCTCGATTCGAATTACAGATGTAGTTATCGATGAACCGTATTCGATACCCAGATTATTCGAGATATATTCGCGTCTCTGTAATATGACGTTAAGTTCCCGTTAGGGAAGACTTGCTGAGGAACCCGAGATATATGTAGGCATAGTTATACTATAAAGATTACATTGATAAACTCCTTCTTGTGTCATTTAAAAAGACGTAACTCAGCGGCGAAGATAAGATAGCTTATCGCGTTATTATCGTTTACGTTTCGGAGAGTGTGCAACTGATCTGCATGATCTAACACTACCTTGACCCTTTTTCCATCGGATTGATTGTAGGTCAAAAACGCATCGTTTCAATGAGTGACCTTTCAAAGACACGGACGTGACATGTTGAAGTTAAAAAAATACATCCAGCTGGTACTTAGCCTTATGTTTCTTCTCGATCGTTTCATAATTGATGTTCCAAATTCCAAAGACACAAACGAAGAGGTTTGACTCTACTTTTATGATAAGAACGTATAGGCACTGGAAGGCATGACTGAGTAAGTAGGTTTTTCCCGATAGTTCTTGGTGTCTTCAAATCGAGAGTCAATTGGTTTCTTCTATGTAAGCACGCACTATCGTAGACCGCATCGTCGCTTAGCATCAGGCGAGATGGCAGTCAAGTGTAAATCAATAACAGTAAAAAGCCTCCAGCTGGTACCTTCTTATACATACCATCCCAAACACGAGAAACTGTTATTTATCTGTTTTCGTTTTTTATCATTTAAAGGTATTTTTTTAATAAAGAGTGACAAGACGAGCAGGATATGTGCCTGATGGTAAGCAACATGCCTGCCACATAACAGTACAGTGACACACTCAGCTATTGGAACATGAAGAGTTCAAATCATTACCTAGCACTGCACTGCGCTCGCCACCCAGATATCTAAGTTGTTATATCTCTAAGCCCTGTAATTTCTCTGGAAACATTGCCCTTCCAACCGGAACACAGTAGTAATGTTTGCACTTTACTGGTTGGCGGTAGAATAACGGGCAAAGGTGTGGTACTTCCCCAGGCGGACTCTGCTAAGAGTCCTACCACTACCACTAGGCTTACACTTGACCGCCATCTCGCTTGAAGATAACACTGTCTACGATGTACAAACAAGACTCCGTACAGGATGTTTCTTCTTAATCCAATCAAAGTTACGTAAACTAAAGATGACGTCATTGGTTTGACTTTTCCTGCGTTATTGAGGGCAAAAATTAAGTCCTCGCGAGTCCCAGTTCCACCGCCTGTCGGGTGACTGTAATTTATGTCTCCGAAACCGGGACAGGACGCAGATAGGTAGTGGGATAGACACCGTAACATCACAGTCTATTAAGGTGCGTCCCCCAGCAAAACTAGTATTTTGTCCAGTTTTCAGAGCTATCTACTCATTAGCCAAAACAAATATCAACTGGTAAAAAATACATTAAATTTTTAAAACTTCTTGGCTTTAAAATGGTAGTTTTATTTTTTTGTTAATGAACGTATTGTTTAAAATAAACACATTACGCGCAGTCGCGCAGTCGGGTAATAATCGCCTCACAACGAAACCATAAAAAAATTAAATAATTGTAGTTATCATGCATCTCCTCAAATCTCCTGCATTATTTTGATTTTGTACTTTCACCAACGGATAGACAATTTCATTACAAACATTTTGGTAGAAATATTTTTTTCAAAAGACCAAAATCTGATTTTATAAAGAGTTTATTCTTAAATTTGAGCGTAAAACAGCGACAAATCCTACTGTTTCTCTCTTTCTCTTTCTTACGGTGTGCGATAAGGTAAGAAATTTTACTTTTACGTAACTTTGCTCGGGGTACGGCCTTAAATCATACAGTCGTTCGACGAAGCCGTCTAGACGGGGCAATCGTGCGGGGCGTGCGGGGTGAGACGCGGGAAGCGCGCTGTGCATTGCCTACGTTATAATGTTAGTATTGCAGGAGCGCGGCTCGGGCCTGACGTCTTCCGTATGTTTTAATTTTATTTTAACCCTGCCCGTGTCTAGACATTATCTGCGTTCAAAGTCGATGATCTACTGGTAGTATTTCTTTATACTGTGGTAACATGCTGTACTCTATAACCAAGTGCGGTGTTTTTTGTGGGACACCAAGTCTATAGTTTTCGTAATCTTATTTTAATAATATTATTATCTCAGTATTGTCCCATTACAGAGCAAAAGCCTTTTCCCTTCACTACACTTTTCATTGTCCAAAGCAACAGTCTTCAAAACATAATAACATTAAGTACAGATTAACAGGGTGAGGCCCGGTTCACACGACGCGGCTGCCAACCGCGCCCGCGCGCGGCCGCGGCGCCGCGCCGCGCGACGTTTTTGTTTCAATACTCACGAGACCGCAGGTTTTCGCGGTTTCTGCTCCGGAAAGCTACTGCGCAAGAATCGCGCGCAGCCACGCGGGCGCCGCGCGGCTGCCGCAGCCGCCGCGGCCGTAAACCGCGTCGTGTGAATTGAATTCAATTTTATATGGAAATCTGCCGCGCCCGCGCGCGGGCGCGGTTGGCAGCCGCGCCGTGTGAATCGTCTCTGAGTAAGATGTGCATATAAATGACTAGGAGCGCCCCGCGGTGTTACTCGCGTAGTTCCCGTTCCCTTTGTTTTTCTGGGATAAAATATAGCCTATGTGTTCTTCCATACTATAATCTATCTGTGTTCCAATTCCAAAATCAGCCCGATCCGTTCATACGTTAGGACGTGATTGAGCAACAAACATCCAAACATTGACACTTATAATATTAGTAGGATAAGCAACATGGCTGCCCATAACAGCTAAGTGTCACGCAACTAAATGAACATGAAGACCTTAAATTAAATATAAATCTAAATAGCCATATATTTGAAATCCGTGTTAATAATATTCCGCTTTAGTTGAAGAGGTTTTTTATTTGAACGTGCTTAACTCAGGAATTGCTAGACCGATTTAAAAGTGTTATTTTCATATTCCAATAGCTGCGTGTCACGGTGCTGTTACGGGCAGGCATGTAGCTTACCATTAATTACACATACATATATCCTGCTCGTCAGGTCACTGTACTATAAAAAAAAAACGTTTTTATTTTATTTTAAATAACGAGTGACAAGACGAGCAGGACATGTGTCTGATGGTAACCATTATGCCTGCCACATAACACCACAGTGACACGCAGCCATTGGAATGTGAAGAGTCCAAACCATTACCTAGCACTGCACTGCGCTCGCCACGCAGAGATCTAAGCTGTTATATCTCTAAGCCCTGTAATTTCTCTGAAAACATTGCCCGTCAAACCGGAACACAGTAATGTTTGCAAATTACTGCTTGCCGGTAAAATAACTGGCAAATGTGTGGTACTTCCCCAGGCGGACTCTGCTGAGCGTCCTACCACTACAAAACCTTACCAAGCTTACAAGCTTACCATTACACGTATATCCTGCTCGTCTCGTCACTGTACAATAAAACCCGTTTCAGTATATTTAGCTACCTATTTAAAGCTATATCTATAAATATCTGTGTCACGAGGTTCCATCTCTTATTACGTTCCGCGAAGGGCCGACATGACACTCCCTTGTTGGATCGGTTTCACTTGTTTACAAATAATTATTGAAGTACTGGAAAATCGTCAGAATCGATTAACAATAGACTACAGGCTACAGGCCCGTGAACAAAATTTACATAGTAAATGAACCACCAGGAGACCTATGTAGGATGATAGAAGGGTATAAAGTTAATAAGACTTGGCACTATGCCGTCACTTGTAAGCTGTCCAACTGGGTACAGTCGAAGAGAGGGGTTGCAACCCTCGATCATTTCTCCTTGTCGCATGATTTTTGTACGGCGTTGCAGAATAATAGGTTAGAAGAGGTAATAGACCTAATTAGATCGATTTATCGTCCCCGAAACCCCGGGGCCAACATAATTTCATGAAAATCGTTCGGGCCGTTTCCGAGATTCAGATTCTATATTTATACACAAGAATTACTCGTTAGGTATAAGATTATCGTCCCCGAAACCCCCTGCATACAAAATTTCATGAAAATCGTTCGAGCCGTTTCCGAGATTCAGATTCTATATTTATATATATACAAGAATTGCTCATTTAAAAGTATAAGATAAGATGTAATTTGTAATAAATATACCATTTGTTAAACTTCCTGAAAATACTTAAATATTTAATGTGGAAGTGAATTAAATATTTAATGCATAAAATAAATGTATAAACCACAAAACAGCGGATATCAGTATGAGAAACTAGTACATCCCCGACATAGTAAAACCTCTTTTGCACATCAAACGGGCGTATTACCTACTATTCAAATCCGGCTCGCTTTGCAACATCTATCACTATATCTAGCTTTACTAGCCGGAATAGTTCGGGAGCTGCGGTCTGTTCAGTTACGAGTTACGATCGTCAATGTCTTTTTATAACAGCTATCTAAAATACCGCGGTATATTTTTTGTTCGGCTTTAAGTATTAAAAACATATAAGATATAACTCTTCGAGTATAAGTACCCATATAAAGTGGTGACATCTAAACAATCGCTCGGAGAGGGTTTAGGAGTTGAGATCTGGTCCTCAAGGTCCTAACCACTCAACATCAAACGGCTAAAATATACCGCTTCCGAGTTACGTATGTAGTATATAGTATAGTTTAATTGTAATTTAGTTTAGTTAAGAAAATAAATGCTCTATAGATTGAACTGTATGTAATCCTTGTGATATCTTATCACTCCTTTATTCTAATGTTTCCACCGCTAATGAGTTTAAGTAACCCCTTGTCGAAAGTCGAGATTTATGTCTATAATCAGTACTTCATTTTATATCAGTTATCTGACTTCCATAGTACAAACTGTACGTAGTTTAGTGCTAGACGGCGTTGAAAGAAGGAAAAGTCGTTAAATATTTATTTATTTATTTCCTGCCGTAAGAACCTTCACCCGCGTCTCCCAGACTACCGTATACTGTATCTAGATATTCCCAGAACGCCTTTAAGTGATTGCTAGTTCATCCTCGTGCCTGTTCCGTGCTGTCAGGAGATATAGGATTCTACCTTATTTCATAGGATTCTACCTTCAATGGTAATACAGATTTACCTCAAACGTGTTGAAAAAATTTGCTGATATCAAAAAGATCAACTAAAGTAGGAGTTATTTTCATTTCGAATGCGTAGAAATAGTTAAAGGCGATTAACATACTACCACGCGTAGCGTACACGTTCTTTATAATTTATGGAAAACACGCTCAGTCCAACACAGAAAACGCATCTTAGGCGCGTTTCTGTGTGTTGGACTGGAACGCTTCCGACTGATAGTGGACCTGATCATAGATAGATAGATAGATAAACTCTTTATTGCACTTACATAACAAAGAAAAATACAGAAAAAACTTATAATAAAGTAGCAATTGGCGACCTTATCGCTGAGAGCGATTTCTTCCAGGCAACCATAGGATGGTAACAAATAAATCAATCAATAATGATCATAGTGATTGTCTTTAGATCTTCACTGGCCTGTGGATAATTCAGGCGCGCAAAAAGCGCGCACAAAACGTCAAACGCGCGCAAAAAGTGTCTGGCAGTATTGGGGCCTTATTTGTACGGATATTGCTATAACATACGTAAAAATCAGTCGTCAGAAAATAAGTGAAGTAAGCAGTGTTTTTATGTACCTTCATTGCCCCATATCTCAAAATTGGCCGTCAAAGCAAGTTAGCGGGTAAGCATGTGTTCTTAGTTCGTACGAACTCTACTCAATTGTCCACATTTCGTTCATCAGAAAATACGTGACGTCTGGCGGCTCTGGGATCTCGGACTATTACCTGAACAAGGTATTCGTAGATTTCACAAAAGTTATAAAATTCTGTCGAATCTGAGCTTAATTTTAAATTGAAGTCGGTTTTTATTTTCTCGTAGAAAGTTTGTATATGTTTGAATTTCACAACACGTAAAATAATTGATGTTCTGTACACGAGTCCACAATGTCGCAACAAAACCGCTGCATTCCAAAAACCCAGTAAAACCGCGTTGATGGATATAACATGCAACATGCGCTCTCGAGGCTAACGCGTTATGAGTTCCAAGAACTTGCCCAACTTGCGGTCAAGTTGATGCGTGCTGCAAATATAGTATACTTAAATAGGGATATGGACATCAATATCGCCTAAAACAATAACAAAATCATATCTATACTAATAAAATTATAAAGCTGAAGTTTGTTTGTTTAAACGCAAGGATCTTGGGAACTACTGGTCCGAATTGAAAGATTCCTTCTCTATTGGATAGTCAATTTATCGAGGAAGGCGTTATATGTATGTAGGCTATTTAATATAACGCTACTATCAACAGGAGCGGAGCATGAATGAAAAATGTAACAAAATCGGGAAAAATATATTCCTTTTTGAGAGCTTTCGTTGCGTGACAGCATGTGTCTATATTTTAAAAGTTGCGTCATTAGAACCTAAGGTAACCGAGTTTGTTCAAAATTTGAATTGGTACGACCAATTTTCGGTAGATGGCGTACCAACGCACGCACGGTTCAGCTAGTCCAATATATGTAATTTACGCGTCACGTTGTTTGTCCGAGATGGACTCCTAAACTACTTAACCGATTTTAATCAAATTTGCGAAGCGAAAAAAGACAAACTGAACATTCTTATGCTTAACCTCACTATATAGACAAGGTGCACAATTGCCCAGAAGATACCTATATAATATACACTCTTCGTTTAAAAGTTCCCAGATTATTGGAATGAGGAAACACTGCTCCTGCCAGAACATTCCACATTTTCCCCGTTCAGATTACGCTTTTCATTTTTAAGGGCGTACCCCGAGCAAATGACCTTGAGTATTTCTTACCTTATCGCACACCGCAAGAAAGAGCAAGAGAGAAACAGTAGGATTTGTCGCTGTTTTACGCACAAATTTTAGAATAAACTCTTTACAAAATCAGATGTTGGTTTTATAAAAAAAAAAAAAACTACCAAAATGTTCGTAATGAAATTGTCTATCCGTTGGTGTAAGTACAAAATCAAAATAATGGACGATTTTCGAGGAGATGCATGATAACTACATTTTTTTTTTCATGGTTTCGTTGTGAGGCGATTATTTAAACAATAAGTTAATTAACAAAAAAATAAAACTACCATTTTGAAGCCCAGAAGTTGTAGAAATTTAATGTATTTATTACCAGTTGATATTTGTTTTGGCTAATGCTATAGCTCTTAAAACTGGACAAAAAACTCGTTTTGCTGGGGGACGCACCTTAAGAGCTTTCAAGTTACTGCTAGTAACAAAGTAAGCACGGCGTACTAACAATGTACACTTATTTCATCCTTGTTTTGTTTTCATTCTCTTAAAAACCTTTTATCCTTGTTTACACACAAATATGCATTATTTAATACAAATAAGATTGAGAATGTTATACAAATGCTTACTTATACAAACAAATTTGTGTGAATATTATAATAGAGGTATAACGTGTACAGTTATGGTAATGTGAGAGAAACAGCGTCTGTCCATTTTAGTAATGATTCGTTCAAAATAATGTTCATTTCACTTTGCTCGATTGTCTGTTTTTAGGGTTCCGTAAAACGTAAAAACGGAACCCTTATAGATTCGTCATGTCTGTCTGTCTGTCTGTCTGTCTGTCCGTCCGTATGTCACAGCCATTTTTTGCCGAAACTATGAGAACTACACTGTTGAAACTTGGTAAGTAGATGTATTCTGTGAACCGCATTAAGATTTTTACAAAAAAAATAAAAAAAAATAAAAATTAGGGTTGCTCCCCATACTGCAAACTGAAACTCCCAATTTTTTTTTTCATCAAACCTACACGTGTGGGATTTCGATCGATAGGTCTTCAAAAATGATGTTGAGGTTTCTAAAATCATTTTCGTCTACACTGAATAATTTGCGCAGGAGACACTTCCAAAGTGGTAAAATGTGTGTCCCCCCCCCTCTAACTTCTAAAGTAAGAGAATGAAAAATCTAAAAAAAATATATGATGTAGTTTACCATGTAAACTACCAACGAAAATTGGTTTGAACTCGATCTGATGAGTAGTTTTTTTAGTACGTCATAAATACACTATTATTGAAACTTCGACCAAAGTTACAACGAACTACAAGAACTATGTATATTATGTTACTTGCTGCAACGGAACCCTTCATAGGCGAGTCCAACTCGCACTTGGCTACTTTATTTAGTATTCCGTGCAAAATACGAGATATTATTTTAGCACTCAGCGTCAATTTGTTTGTTGGTTATCGGTTTAATCTAGATATTTTCATATTAATATCTTTCTAACCTTAATACTTAGGTAGATAGTTAAAATAAAATTCAATCAGATATTATTTATTAACGGGTTGACTAAGACATTAGGTTTTCTGAAGTGAAAACTTCTTTAGGCGCGCCTAGACAGATTTTTCGTGGGGTGTGAATTGAATTCTAGCGTCACGCTCGGGTATGATAAGAAATCTTCGGGTAAACTCGGGACCATGGCCATTGGTCATCTAGAAATGCGTCAGCCCATGGGAAAAGCTGAAAGGACGTGGCCTGGCCATCATGGCATGGCCATCTAGAAATGCATCAGCCAATGGGAAATGCTGACGCATTTCTAGATAGCCATGCTATGATGGCTAAGCCACGCCCTCCGGTTACACCCGTGTAGTTTCCAAGGCAAGCTATCAAATTCTGTGTTATAAGTTTTCACTTCTATCGGCAGTTCCTATGACTGCCAATTTTTTTTTTTAATAAGTATGCCACAAAACTAGTGCATACTCAAAACTGCAGTCATGTCACACCACACACATATTTATGTAATTTAGTAAATGAACAGTATTAATACCTGATCAGTTACGGCTGGCCTACAAAAACCGACATCATTTCATGATTGACGTTTCAAAGACTAAGGTGGAGATTTGACGCCACTTTTGTCACAAAAACGTCTAGGCTGGAATACGTTACCTGAGTGGGCGTTTCCCGATGGTTACAATCTCAGTGTCTCCAGATGAAGAGTGAATCAGTTTCATCTAGATAAGCCCGCTAACCGTAAACCTGTAGTAGTAAAAAAAATTGGCAGTCATAGGAACTGCCGATAGAAGTGAAAACTTATCTATAACTCAGAATTTGATAGCTTAATTTGGAAACTACACGGGTGTAACCGTAGGGCGTGGCATAGCCATCACGGCATGGCCATCTAGAAATGCGTCAGCATTTCCCATTGGCTCACGCATTTCTAGATGGCCATGCCATGATGGCCCTGCCACGCTCTTTCAGCATTTCCCATTGGCTGACGCATTTCTAGGTGGCCAATGGCCAAGGTCCCGAGTTTACCCGAGGATTTCTTATCATACCCGAGCGTGACGCTAGAATTCAATTCACACCCCACGAAAAATCTGTCTAAGCGCGCCAAAAGAAGTTTTCACTTCAAAAAGGATAATTTTGTATAGGTCAAATAGTTTTAGGTACAGTGGTTATTCGTCGCCTCACCAAAGACTATTCACCTCAATCGATCATTATAAATTCCTTTGTTTCACTTAATAGCCCCTCAACATATAAGCGCGTGCCACACGGTTACTAATAAGCCTCTCTGCAGAAGGTGACGATGGATAATCGATTTTTGCTAAACAATAATCAATTGTTAGTTGCTAACTAATTTGGATATTAATACTTAAAGCAAAAATGTTGTACCTCTTTCAACACGCATGACCCCCATGACCAACCCCCTGGATCTGCCCTTGGATACAATCTGGGACTTTTCAAGGTCATACCGCACCCGTCGCTTACCATCACGCGAGTTGGTGGGCAAATGAAGACCTATGTGCGATAAAAAATATATAGTACACTAGCGACCCATTCCGGCTGCGCTCGGATATTGTCATTTAAAGACTATTCATCGAAATAAAAACTATCCTATCTCTCAAGTTGGACCAGACTGCTCACGGTGTGCCAATTTAATTTAAAATCGGTTAAGTAGTTTAGGAATCCATCGCGGACAAACATCGTGACAGGAGATTTATATATATTAAGAAGATTAAGATATTCATATACGGAACACCGCCGCCTCCAATTTCGGGGCCAATAATAAAACAATACAAAATATATTGTTTTATTTTTTCAATTTAACACATACGATTCTGGGGAGTCATGTCCCCTGCGGCGCCACTTTGGACCACGCCTGATTACGCCTTGACGGTAAAATAACTGACGAAGGCATGGTACTTGTTCTCTTGTTCAAGCAGTCTGCAAAGAGTCTACCAACTAGATAAAAGCTTTTCAGCGTCGGTCTCACGAAATTCTATTCAGTACAGAATAAGTAAATAGATCAGTTTTTCCGCACGGTTCCTTTCTACCAATCGTAAGCAGATAACATATACATCGTATGTTAGGTATGGCGACATTGTGATGTGCCGCGACAAAAGTATGACACTTCCACAAGAGCGACAAGACAAGAGCGATCAGACCCGTGCTTTCGGTGTAACGCGTTTGTTCTAACTCTATAGAGTTAGAACAAACGTATATGTATATGTGTACTACGTATACGTAGTACACATATTTAAACTCTTTGAGTACTCCAGACGATGCAACCGATCCTCAGCACATCTTTACTGGTTGATCGTGTGGCCCTGGTTTTAATAGTTCCAATACTCCTTTCAATTATACAACGGTTGTCGTGATTCACACGGAGTCGTGAATATTTCCATCCAAGACTGTAATTTGCCGTTTTAAAACAACGATTCGCTGCAATTTGCAATTCATATGACCAGTGGTTTGGATGTAATGACTACGTTATTATTGGTTTAGTGTTCGAGACCTGTGACTTAAACATTTTTATGAATGTGTAGAAGAACGAAATTATGAATTCCACGTCTAAGAGTTTGAACCCACTTAAAAAAAAGGAGGTTTTCAGGTCGGTTGCATGTTTTTTTTGTATGTAACATATGTACATACAAAAAAAAAACACGAAAGCTCTGCCATTTGTAAGTCGATTTTGATGATTCTTTTTAGGGTTCCGTAAAATGTAAAAACGGAACCCTTATAGATTCGTCATGTCTGTCTGTCTGTCTGTCCGTCCGTATATCACAGCCACTTTTTGCCGAAACTATGAGAACTACACTGTTGAAACTTGGTAAGTAGATGTATTCTGTGAACCGCATTAAGATTTGTACAAAAAAAATTAAAAAAGAAAAATTAGGGTTGCCCCCCATACTGAGAACTGAAACTCAAACATTTTTTTTTCATCAAACCTACACGTGTATGGTGTCTATCAATAGGTCTTCAAAAATGATATTGAGGTTTCTAACATAATTTTTGTCTATACTGAATAGTTTGCGCGAGAGACACTTCCAAAGTGGTAAAATGTGTGTCCACCCCCCCCCCCCCCTTCCAACTTCAAAAGTAATAGAATGAAAACACTAAAAAAATACATGTTGTACATTACCATGCAAACTATCAACGAAAATTGGTTTGAACTCGATCTGATGAGTAGTTTTTTTTTAGTACCTACGTCATAAATACACTATTATTAAAATTTTCGATCAAAGTTACAACGAACTACAAGAACTATGTGTACTATGGATATTATGTTACTTGCTGCAACGGAACCCTTCATGGGCGAGTCCAACTCGCACTTGGCCACTTTATTTTGTTTTGTAAATGATACTTCACATGTAATGCCACGGTAATGTCATATAAGTTTTATCGTAATGGTGTGGTGGTTTCTAAAACATCAACAAAAATCAAAAATTTGCTAAAATTCGTACCACCTCTCTGCGTCATTGGAACAGTTAGTTTCACAAAAGAACCTGTGTAATATTTCTGATTGTGAAATACTTCTGACTATCCAAGATATATGTAAAAAAAAATAAGATTTGAAATGTCAAAAGTCACGGACCCCGGAGTCTGTGGAGTAGCAATTTTGTATAAAAAAAAAATAAAAAAAAAACCTGTGTAATATTTAGATATGCTACACTGGGCCAGCGTGGTAGATTATGCCTTAGACTCTCTCCTTACGAGAGAAGGCCTCGAGTCCCAGCAGTGGGAATATTTAGCGGTCTGCGGTTCTTGTGAGCAATCTATACTTCTATACTAATATTATAAAGAGGAAAGATTTGTTTGTTTGTTTGTTTGTAATGAATAGGCTCCGAAACTAATGGACCGATTTCAAAAATTTTTTCACCTTTGGAAAGCTACTTTATTCCCGAGTAACATAGGCTATATTATATTTAAAATTAGGGATCCTTACTAAAACTCCAATAATGTAACATAAGGTGTAAAAAAATGACCTGAAAAATTCCTTACGTCGCGTGCGCTGCGAAAACTATTGATGATAGAACAAAATCATTTACTATGACTTTGCAGAACTCATTATTATCTACAAAAAGTGTCGCGACAGCATATGTCTAAATATTATAGTTATGTCACAGTAAGCAGTTTTTTATTCTAAAATATTAATTTATATATGACGCCTCTTGAAAAGGCTCTTCATTTGTACCTTGGTATTAATCCTCATCAAAATAAATCTTAATATATATAAATCTCCTGTCACGATGTTTGTCCGGGATGGATTCCTAAACTACTTAACCGATTTTAAATTAAATTAGCACACCGTGAGCAGTCTGGTCCAACTTGAGAGATAGGATAGTTTTTGTTTCGATTAATAGTCTTTACATATCTCTTGCTCTGTAAGTACACCCTTACACCCCTGAATGCCGGGGTGTATGACTATCATTACAGCATAGGTTTTGGAATTTGAAAAAAGAACTGTCATACTCATACTGCACGAAGAATATTTTTAAAAAGTTAATTTTTTTTTCTCGGTATCGATTAATTACTCGAATCGGAATCTAGACAATTTATTTTATAAAGATTTTATTTTAAATATGGAACTATTTGTTTCCACATCGTATGTTAGATGGAATTGATTTAAAAATCAAACTGGCCAGCAAGATTTGACGCGCTTGCGTGCGTGAAAAAAAAAAGGCAGTCTACTAGTAGGCGCGAAAGCATCGCGAAAATAATTAATTTTCTTGTTTGAGTTCTTTTTCAAAAGTTTTAAACATGTCTAGTGACGAAGACATAGATAGATCTAACGCCCGATTTTATTAAAGAAAGGGCAAAAACAGTTGTCGAAAATATATTACCGCCGAACTCGAAAGAAAGATGTGTAAAGGCATACGACGAATTTATGAAATGGCAGTCAGAAAAAATAGTGAAATCTCTTTCTGAAAGTGTTTTTATATCATATTTTGATGAATTATCTAAGAGGCTACAACCTTCCAGTTTATGGTGCTTTTATTCCATGCTAAAATCTACAATGATGACAAAACATGACGTGAATTTGAAAGATTTTTCTAAACTTACTGCTTTCTTGAAAAGGCAGTCTGACGGCTTTAAAAAAGCAAGAAATCGAAGGTAGTTACTGCAGAAGAAGTACAGAAATTCTTAAATGAAGCTCCGGATGAAATTTACTTAGCAATAAAGGTACCTACGTATTTACTTGCCCTTTTTAATAAGTTACCAAAATATTTCACAAAAATACTATGCGAATTTGGTGCCTTTAATACAACTTATGTCTTTTTTACAGGTTGTTCTAATTTTTGGGATATCGGGAGCCTGCAGAACCGTGGAATTGACAAACTTGACAATAGAAAATGTAGAAAAACATAACAAATTACTACTCATAAAACTGCCTAACACGAAAACTAAAATTGACCGGTCATTTGTTTTGCATGAAGAATTTGCAAATTATGTTGAAAAATATCAAGCTCTTCGGCCTGAAAACGTGGATACAAATCGTTTTTTTCTTAATTACAGTAAAGGAAAATGCCACAGACAAGTAATAGGAAAAAACAAATTTACAGGCATGCCAAAGCAAATAGCCACATATTTAAAACTGAGTAACGTAGAGTTATACACCGGACATTGCTTTCGCAGAACATCAGCGACTCTATTGGCTGATTCGGGAGCCAACCTCACTCTGTTAAAAAGGCACGGCGGCTGGAAGTCCAGCAAAGTGGCCGAAGGTTATATCGAAGATTCGATGGCAAACAAAAGCAAAATTACTTCTAAAATAACAGAAAATATAAACTTGAAATCACCACGTCAAAACACATCATCTGAGCCATTTTTTAATGAAGAAAATAGTACCAGTCAACTGCCGCCATTTACGATGCAAGAACCTCAAGTCACTCAAACTCAAGTCTTATCATCACAAACTCATATTCAATATATAAATATTCCTAAAAAGAACTTGACCATATCTCTTACAAATTGTAATAATTTTACTATTAATTTTAATTAAATACACATTTTTTTCTTCTTAATAAATGTTCATTGAAACCTGCTGTCTTGTTTACTAACCTCACAATCGATATGTAAAGCAGAGTATTTATCTCGGGCGTAAGCATCAATTGCATACTCGGGTTAATTAGCGCCTTCGCTTCGCTCAGGCGCCAAAAACCTCGTATGCAATTGATGTCATACAGCCCTTGGTTAATAATCTACTATTAAATGACAATATCCGAGCGCAGCCGGAATGGGCCGCTAGTAATCAAATAAAATGTTCAGATTACTGTGATAAACGTTCCAAAATCTCAGAACGTGATTCTCATCATTAAACTTTATATTTTGGCAGTCTCTCAACCGGCCCATTAGCTCAGTTGGTTAGAGCGTCGTGCTAATAACGCGAAGGTCGCGGGTTCGATCCCCTCATGGGCCACATCTACTTTTTGCACTTTGGCAATTTTTTCGTAATATTTAAGAAAACCTTGCTAACACTACTAATGCGAAATATTAAATGTTTGGATGTTTGTTGCTCAATCAAGTCGAAACGCGTGCACGGATCGGGCTGAAATTTGAAATTTCCAACGAGAACTACGTTGAGCAATAATAAACGTCCAAATATCTAAACATAAACAGTTTCGCATTTTTATAATATTAGTGGGTTTGTACAGAAAAAAGTGAATGAGTAGTTTTTTTTTCAGTTTCAAATAGCTACGTGTTTTTTTTTTATGAACCTGTGTTGCTTACCATCAGGCGAATACCTTGCTCGTCCTGTCACTGTTAATAATAGGTACTCATAACTCATGAATAATACATGTACAAATTGAAATGTTTCAATTAATTGCGTTGTCAGAAATATTCGTAATTATTTTCATAAGCCATCATTTATTCCTTTTGATATATTTACTTATTTCATTATCAAAACTAATATAAATTTATTACATAATTAAACTTTCATAAATATATCACTTTTTATCTTTGTCAGTGTATCAAAGATAAACACTTAAATTTTGAGATAACTGAATTCCAATTTGCTACGGCCCTCACTTTGAAGAATGTTTAAATGAACATTTGTGATTAAAATTTAATCTAAACTTAAAATTATTTTAGAGATTTAACTAAACTTGATTAGTTAATTTTAACCGACCTCAAGAAGGAGGAGATTCTCGATTCGTTAGGATCTTTTTACCCGACTGAAAGAAGGGTAATGTTTTTCGCGCGTATCTTGTATGTTTGTAAATTTCTTTTATTTCCACGTATCTTCCAAACGGCTGCATGGATTTTGATAAATAAAATATTGTTAGATTAGTCTTAATCACCAAAGTCCTTAGATAGTATATAATGTTTTTTACGTGTTGTTTTTTTTTGCAGTTGAGTTATTTTAAATTAAAATTATTATATTCTGCGATTTTTTTTTTGTAGACGCCTGAACCGATTTGGAAAATTAATTCGGTGTTTCAAAGGTTGCAGTTGCCAGTTTAGACTATTAAATATGTCATCATATATAAGCCAAATTAAATGTGCAACTAAAACTTTTAACAAAAAATCATACATCTATTTATTTGCAACATGTACATTTTTTTTAATAAGGTGTGTAATTTGTTTTTTTTTACGAATTATGGTAGGTAGGTATAAATGCTGTATTTTTAATTAAGTTTTTTTTATTTGCGAATTCACAGATTTTTTTTCTATGTATAAAAAAACGGTTGTAGGGTTAAATAAGGCAAAATAAGTAAGCTTTTCGCTTGCTCTTACAATGTTAACAGCTCTTTAGATATCATATTTAACAAGTGAGCAGCGATCGCTGGATTTAATCCAGCTTAATTCCTAAGGCTTCAAAAGATTAACACTCGATACTCTAAAGGTTATACGCTGATACTAACTAGCTAACTACTAAGCAACTAAGCACCTAAGCGGATTTACTTAAAGAAGCTAAAGTGGTACTTAGTGAAGAGTAAGCACATTACTAAGTATTCGTAATCAACTTACTCAAATAACTAAGTTAAATTCATCACCAATAACCAACAAGTTCGTTGTGGAAATCTAGGGGGGAGGCCTATGTTCAGCAGTGGACGTCTTGTGGCTGATGATGATGATGAACCAACAAGTCCTACTTAATTTTATAAATGTGAAATTTTGATGTTTGTTGCTCAATCACGTCGCAACGATTGAACGGATCGGGTTGAAATTTAGAATATAGATAGATTGGATCTGGAATAACATATAGGCTTTTTTGGACTTTTTATCCCGAAAAAGTAACGGTAATGGGAACTACGCGGCTAAAACCGCGGGGCGCTGCTAATCTTAACATATATAAATCTCCTGTCACGATGTTTGTCCGCGATGGATTCCTAAACTACTTAACCGATTTTAAATTAAATTAGCACACCGCGAGCAGTCTGGTCCAACTTGAGAGATAGGATAGTTTTTATTTCGATTAATAGTCTTTAAATGACAATATCCGAGCGCAGCCGGAATGGGCCGCTAGTAATATTATAAATATGAAATTTTGATGTTTGTTGCTCAATCACGTCGGAACGACTGAACGGATCGGGTTGAAATTTAGAATACAGATAGATTAGATCTGGGATAACACATGGGCTTTTTTAGACTTTTTATCCTGAAAAAGTAACGGCAATGGGAACTACGCGGGTTAATAATTATTATTCCCTGATGGATATAATATTCCGAGACCTACTGACAAATATTGGGTAGGTAGAGCGAGAGGCGAGCTAAAAAATGGTTGTCTGTAAAGTCGGTTTACTGACGATAGTTAAACGTGACAACGTATTAAGAAATCAGTACGCTGATAGCGCGAGTAGTGATACCGCTCGACTCGGCGGGTGGCGCCCTCAGCGCTCAGCTTCGTCCGCATGGCACTGACGACGAACTAACGGTAACGTTACATGACGTCATGTTTTGCGTTGGCGTGCAGCCGGCTTCACCGAATTATAAGACGTTATCACGTCAAAACTTGTAACATAGCTCTCCTGTTATTCCCCAACACGGAGGTTCAGACCTGGCTGGTGAAAGGCAAAATGGATCCATACAAATTTTTGGTTAAATTTTTTTATTCAGTGAATATGTTTGAAGCAATATGCAACTTTTATATGTCGTAGTTTAATGTCCAAAGAATAAATATAATAATAACCCTGATGATTTAGTCGGGTTTTTAACATTGCCAGACGCGTGCAAATATTTATGTTTTGCAAAAAACACGAATGAGACAATTTGAAATTTAACCCGGCGGGAATAAGCGGCGCGGGCGCCGCGCGCACGATGCGACGTCACGCGAGGTCATAAGGTCTAAAGTCGCGGTAAGGTCGAGGCCACATATGGCCGGTCAGGCATATCGGGGAAATGGGGTGTTATTTTACAACTAAAAAAAATATTTCCTATTGGCTGATGCATTTCTAGATCCTTTCAGCATTTGCCATTGGCTGACGCATTTCTAAATGGCCAATAGCCATGGTCCCGAGTTTACCCGAAGATTTCTTATCATACCCGAGCGTGATGCTAGAATCCAATTCACAGCCCACGAAATATCTGTCTAGGCGCGCCTAAAGAAGTTTTCACTTCAAAATAGGGGTAAATAGAGAGATCATTTTGGAGGGACAATCTACCTGCCCGGTGATCTAAATTGAGGGATTCATTTTGCCCCGCTACTCCCTAGCCAGATCTGCACCTCCGTGTAGGGAGAACTGTGTATATAATAGGAGAACAGCAGGTCTACTACGAAGTCCGATAAACGATATATCGGCCGAACTTATGAAGTTTCCGACCACGAAAGACAATCGGTCGGTTGATCAGATCGGCCGTTTCGTTCGATCCGACCTTCATCCGACCTAAGTCTATAACTTCCGACCCGAAATGTATCGATCCGAATGTTTTTCGTGGTAGGCTACAATCCGATTCAGCTGTCGGTCGGATGCGATCATTCGGATTTTGTTTTCGTAGTAGACCTGCTGTGTAACAAGTTTTCAGCTTGATAGATAGATAGAAACGCTTTATTGTCCACATTATAAAACTTACAAAACAAAGAGACTTAGCCTAGAACAAGTGAAACAAGTGGCGACCAGCTTGCCTCAAATACCTACTACCCAAATTATGGTGGTCAAGTGCTCTCGGAATATAATGTGAATGAAATCGAAATTTGAGAGTGAATCGGTTTCATCTAGGTCAGCGCGCTCTATTATAGACCGCATCGTTGCTTAACATCAGGTGAGATTGCGGTCAAGAGCAAATGTTAGTAAAACGTGGGTTGTGATAATGACATCGGCTCATCTGGCTGTTTGCACACTAGTTTTTCTTTATCATTGATTAGTCGACACTAACTTTAACGGTGTAGGAAATCAGTTTGTTCCAAGACATAAATATTACTTCGAGGATATGCGTCACCCACCAACTCGATCTTGGCCAACATGGTGGACTGAATTGTGTCTCTTCTAGCCAGAGAAGGCCCCGAATCCCAACTGTTGGAACATAAAGTGAGCTACTTATCCACGGATTACGTATTCACGTAAGCGTTGTGTAAATCTTTATGAGGAATACGGGAGAGAGACCATGGGACCATCGAATAATAACGCCTAGAAATCGGGTCCGCGCAAGAAAAGCGAGACAAATCATACGGAGCCATTTTGGCTCAGTACATTCGAAACTACCATCAATTGTCAACGGCCAGCGCTAGTGCATGCATCTCCGACACTTAAAACATTATGATGGTTTGTGTGGTCCTTCACTGTACATACTCTATGACATAAAAGTTTTGTTTGGCGAACTTACAATACACACAGCTTACGCAGAAATCTTTTTTTTTTTTTAATAAACAGTGACGAGACGAGCAGGACATGTGTCTGATGGTAAACAACATGCCTGCCACATAACAGCACAGTGACACGCAGCTATTGGAACATGAAGAGTCCAAATCATTACCTAGCACTGCACTGCGCTCGTCGCCCAGAGATCTAAGATATTATATCTCTAAGCCCTATAATTTCTAATGAATCTGCTTTTTGCCTGACTTAACATGAAGCGTATGTTTGAAGATCTAGGCGTTATTAATCTATGAGTGGGACATTCTGACTGTATCAACTTAGTCGATCTGTAAAACGGCTGATCAAGTGAAGCCAACAGCGTTGCCGGTCTAACACTAATTGCTGCGAAGGTCTTAGTTGTTGCATCATTACAGATATAAATTCCACGTAATTAATTCTCTCTGCAATAAGGCAGAATGAGAAATGGCGACTACCCTCATTTATTAACGGAGGGTAGGTTAATGTACGTTGTGTAATCATTTGTGCGATATATTCACTTAGATTCTGGTTTATTTTTCAACTGAGCTGAACGAGCTTTGCAGCTGTAGCTTTCAGTTTTAAACTGCTTTTGGCTCGTCATAGACAAATTTTTCGTGGGCTGTGAATTGAATTCTCGCGTAGATTTCGTGAGCGCGCTCACGAAATCTTCGGGTAAAATCGGAACCATGGCCATTGGCTAGATCTAGATGGCCATGTTCATGGCCACATCCTCCGTTTTCACCTGCGAAGCTTCCAAAGTAAGCTATCAAATTCTGAGTTATAAGTTCTCACTTCTACCGGCAGTTCCTATGACTGCCAATTATTTTGTGAGTAGCTGTGTTGAGCACTTTTTAATAGGGGAAAATCTTCTGGGTTTGCGTTACCGTCATGCAAATTTATCGGCGTAGAGACGTATTGTGCAAAATTAGTGTTGGATAGTAAAATTCTAAGTTACAAGTTTTCACTTCTATACTTGTCTTAATTTTTAACACCCTTTTATTATTTTATTTTTTGTAGTGGTAGGACTCTTAGTCCACCTGGGGAAGTACCACACCTTTGCCAGTTATTCTACCGCCAAGCAGTAATGTGCAAACATTACTGTGTTCCGGTTTGAAGGGCAATGTTTCCAGAGAAATTACAGGGCTTAGAGATATAACAACTCAGATCTCTGGGTGACGAGCGCAGTGCGGTGCTAGGTAATGATTTCGGCTCTTCATGTTCCGATAGCTGCGTGTCACTGTGCTGTTATGTGGCAGGCATGTTGCTTACCATCAGGCACATGTCCTGCTCGTCTCGTCACTCTTTATTTAAAAAAAAATAAAAAAAGTCACTTGGTATTTAAGTATTTTCTAAATTATTTAGCATTGACTAAGTTGTAAATATCAAAATATAGGGCACGTTCTACTTCAAATATTTAGTTTGCTTCAGCAAACTTGAACTTTTAATTTGACTCCTAATTTTTGAAATGCAAATTTGGATTTAATTTGAGTTGTTTGACCGAAATTTCGCCATGGTCTTGTACTTAGTTTGCTTCTTTTGGAGTTTGATATGTGCAGTCATTTTCGTTCGAGTCTTTGGAACATCTATAAAAGAAATGGTACCATAAATTGAATTTTTAAGTATCCTTTCTATCAAGTTGTACCAAATCACACACAGCAAACTTTCGTGAATGTCGGTTCACTTAAGGTGCGTCCCCCAGCAAAACGAGTTTTTTGTCCAGTTTTCAGAGCTATCATCTCATTAGCTAAAACAAATATCAACTGGTAAAAAATACATTAAATTTCTACAACTTCTTGGCTTCAAAATGGTAGTTTTATTTTTTTGATAATGGGCTTATTGTTTAAATAATCGCCTCACAACGAAACCATGAAAAAATTAAATAATTGTAGTTATCATGCATCTCCTCGGAAAACCTCCACTATTTTGATTTTGTACTTACACCAACAGATAGACAATTCCATTACGAACATTTTGGTAGTTTAATTTTTTTCAAAAGACCAAAATCTGATTTTATAAAGAGTTTCTCTCTTGCTCTTTCTTGCGGTGTGCGATAAGGTAAGAAATACTCAAGGTCATTTGCTCGGGGTACGCCCTTAAGTACTATATTTAGATAAGAAAATTAATTGTAAATTATTTTTGTACATATGTAGTTGTTAATTTTTTTATGGAATAAATGAATTACTTAGTTACTTCTTGAAGAGTTAATTGGGGAACAAACATCACGACACTGTTTTTTTTTTAAAATAAAGAGTTACGAGACGAGCAGTACATGCGCCTGATGCCTAAGCAACATGCCTGTCACATAACAGAACATTGACACGGAGCTATTGGAATATGAAGAGTCCAAATCATTACCTAGCACTGCACTGCGCTCGTCACCCACAGATCTAAGTTGTTGTATCTCTAAGCCCTGTAATTTCTCTGGAAACATTGCCCTTTAAACGGGAACACAGTAATGTTTGCACATTACGGCTTGGCATTTATATACATGTAAAAATGTAATATGTTTGGAAGATCCTTTATTCTATGAAACGCACATGAATTTGTAGTAAAGCCCAGTTTTTTCAGTGAATCCTGAAAGCGAGTTAGTAATTTACGCTAATAGTACATTATGATATAAGTGCGGTAAGTTGATAATTACAGCCGAGGCTTTATTGCTAGCTCGAGCCGAAGGCGAGAGCTATAATTAGCAGAGGCTGTAATTATCAAAGCGCACGTATGTCATACGACGTTTTATAACATATTTGCGAGGAAATAAACAAAACTCTGACGACATTTTCAAATAAAAACAATACAGCGAAAAAAAACGCGCGCAATAATATTTACTTGATCACATATCACAGCACAGAGCACAGAGTAAGTAATCACCATGGATCACAGATTAGCAATGCGCGCGCATCGGCGCCTTTTTTTTAAGCAACGGCACAGAACCAGCCGGTATGCCATTAATAATAAAGTAAATTAATGTTTTTGTGTTTTGTTACAGAAAAATTAAAGTAATTTATGGTCTAAATTAATTAAATTAACGAATTTAATAATTCTTTATTATATTTTACCTCTCAAAGTTAATTTTATTCATAAAATGTTGGCCACACTTTCCTGACATAAAAACTCTTTACTAAGATTTAAAAAGGTACCGTTCGTTTTAGATGGAGCATATCTCTCTACCTAGTCTGTGGACGGAGCATTTTGAAACCGTGCGTTTTACATTACACATTACAGCACTAGTGCGTAATAAGATACATTACGATACAGAAATTGGTCCAATAAGAGACCCTTTACGAGCAAATATGTTATAAAATACATTTTCGGGCGTATCGTGCGTATGCGCAAAGTTACTTTTTATATTTGTTCAGATACTATCAGTGCCACGCGGTTTTACCCGCGTAGTTCCCGTTCCCGTTATTTCCTCGAGATAAAAAGTAGCCTATGTGTTCTTCCAGACTATAATCTAACTATGCTCTAAATTTGAACCTGATTGAGCAACAAACATCCAAATATCCAAACTTTTGCATTGTAAATATTAGTAGGATAATCCTACTTCCTACTAATATTATTAATGTCAATGTATGGATGTTTGGATATTTGGATGTTTGTTGCTCAATCACGTCGTATCGTCTGAACGGATCAGGCAAAAATTTAGAACACACATAGATTATAGTATGGAAGAACACATAGGCTACTTTTTATCCCGTAAAAACAACGGGAACGGAAACTTCGCGGGTAACACCGCGGGGCGCTGCTAGTATAATAATATGTTTGGAAGATCCTTTATTTTCCGGAAGGCACGTGAATTCATAGTAGAGCCGAGTTTTTTTCAGTGAACCCTGAATACGAGTCAGATCCCATTTTCACTAAAATACATTTTCGGGCATATGTGCAAAGTTACTTTTATTTATTCAGATATTTATCCTGTCCGCCCGGCTGCCGGCGATTCCGAAATGCTACAAAGCGCTTACCCCTTTGTGTTCTCATCCCTTGAAGAGGGCTTTTGCGATATAAAAATACCGACAAAGAGTTTTTAGAATTACCTACGTTGAGTTTACACGCGCGCGCGAAGATACCCTTTACTGTTCTGTACGGAGAAACAGTGACTTAACTGTGAGAGGGATGGTCGGAGTGGGGGTGTACCTTTTTTTTTTTTTTAAATAAAGAATGACGAGACGAGCAGGACATGTGCCTGATGGTAAGCAACATGCCTGCCACGTAACAGCACAGTGGCACGCAGCTATTGGAACATGAAGAGTCCAAATCATTACCTAGCACTGCACCGCGCTCGTCACCCAGAGATCTTAGTTGTTATATCTCTCAGCCCTGTAATTTCTCTGGAAACATTGCCCTTCAAACCGGAACACGGTAATGTTTGCACATTACTGCTTGGCGGTAGAATAAATGGCAAAGGTGTGGTACTTCCCCAGGCGGACTCTGCTAAGAGTCCTACCACTACACACCTTGTTCGTAAGCAGCACACTATATGTTCCCACTGTTGGGACTGTCCTCACGATGTTTACTTTCACCGTAAAAGACAGTGGTAATAAACTCGTACTCGTTTTCAGTGGGATTGGAACTTTCGACCTCAGAATTGTGAACCGCATGTTCTAGCCACTAACTAGTTCAACACGACTTTTTAATCGTTTCAAATTTAGTAAGTAAATAAATTAACATTTATTTATACGGTAAGTATATGAGAGGCTATCTGGCAATCTTTCAGATGTGTTCTGCGTATATAATGGATAAGAAATTATTGAAACCAAATGAAAGAGGTCACGACCCTTGGAGTCTCTGGAGTGCTAATTTAAAAAAGACAAGAAAAAAAACGTATTCGTCAACGGCTAACCCTGCTAGGAGTAGCTATACGCGCGAACAGCTTTATTATAAAATTATTATTAAAAAAACCAAGCTTTATTATAAAATTAAATATCGTATCGTATGACGTATGACGCACATTATAATAGGACATTCGAATTGTAGGTGTAAAAAGGCTTCGGGCGGGTCTTTTTTTAATTAAATAAAGAGTGACGAGATGAGCAAGACATGCGCCTAATGGTAAGCAACATGCCTGCCACATAACAGCACATTGACACGCAGCTATTAGAACATGAAGAGTCCAAATCATTACCTAGCACTGCACTGCGCTCGTCACCCAGAGATCTAAGATGTTATATCTCTAAGCCCTGTAATTTCTCTGGAAACATCGCCCTTCCAACCGGAACACAGTAATGTTTGCACATTACTGCTTGGCGGTAGAATAACTGGGAAAGGTGCGGTACTTCTCCAGGCGGACTCTGCCAAGAGTCCTACCACTACTAAAATTCTTCTTATTTATGACACTTTATATCTAGATTTTGTAAACGCTTTGGGTGGAAATTTGTGATAGCTAATATTATATCAGGTATTGAGCCTTTACATAGGTATGCCTAGTTCTCAACTACATAGTATAGCGTGAGAAGATCCCTATACCAGCAAAGGGAACATCATCAGACTGTATTCGTCGACTGCTGGGCATAGGCCTCTCCTAAAATATGCCACGCGACCCGATCCTTCAGTCTTACGTTTTCCGACCGCCAAATAAACATAGAACAGCGTCTCACTAAATCGACTATCGCTTTGGTAATCCTGTCTCTATCATTTCAAGCGAAAAGAAAAGAGAGAGAAACATCAAAGCGATGACATTTTTCGTTCGGCGGTAGACCCCCCAGAGGAACAAAGAACTACTTATTCTTGTCCTAACTTAATGCACTGTTGATCTCAGTATATGATGGCTTTAGACCACATTAAAATCTATTAGCAATTCAAGGACATTTGGAATACTTAGCTGAATCCTAACTGGCCCCAACATTGTCGAAAAAGTTTAAAAAAATAAGGTTTGTTATGTTTTTGACCTAGCCTTTTATAAATAGTCTGTAGACATAGAAACACGAAACGAAAGGTTTTAGCAAAGGGCTTATATTATAGAGTATCTCTCTACTTAGTCTGTGGCCTATGTTTTATCGTATTTGAGAATAAGCGTAGTGGCGCTAACTTAAAAACTGAGTAGGAAAACATCGTGAGGAAACCGAATGGTTCCTAGAATCTTTCTAGCTCATGCATCTACCAACCCGCACTGTTCCAGAGTGTTGGATTATGGCCCCTAACCACAGAATAAATATTACTACAAAAGCCTCACTTACCGAAAACAATTATATAAATAGCGACTCTTGCTGGGACACAACAAAGTTCAATTCAGCTTCCAATACCTGTCGCGATTTTCAAATAAACATTTGCGCTCTTTCTAACGCGTAACTCTGTCCCTGTCTAGCGCGGAGGGTTTACGACATATCCACAGAAATCTAAATAATAAGGTACTAGAAGTCGCATGACCGCGTGACATTGTCGCCGCACAGGTGACTTGTAGGCCACCAGTGCTCGAATTGTAGTTTAGTCTTGTTCGAACCGGCAGGCGTGAATCATCTTTAAAAACTTGTGTTATGCAGCATAAAAGACTGTGGAAGTTCTTCCACAACTTGCAATTATACGAATAATGAGATTACATTTCACTGATAGGTATTTTATTTTATTTTAATTGTATTTTTTAATAAAATAAACGGAGTCCAATGATTCACTATGATAGTTATAAATTTTTGGTGTGATCGTCATTTTGCATACCATTGCTGCATACATTAATTAACATCTAAAGTGGTACAAGCATAAACAGCAATGTAATGTAAAATTAAAGATATCGTCATAACCTCTAATCTTCCATGGTACAACCGCAGGTAGCGATTGTGAGTTAGTGCTGTGACGGTCCAATTTTACTTTCGCAAAAATAAACGATGAAAATTTTATTTTAAATTTTACATAGTTTTATCGATAAAGTAACATAATAAATCGATAAAAAAAATGTACGCAATTAACATTACACCCGTACGTGCAATCTTTTAATTCGCGGTAAACATTACTTCATAATTCATTAATTATTAACAAAAGTATATACGAGTACATACTGGCTATAACGCACGATTGTTCGTCCGTGCAAAATAAATATTAAGATAACTGAGGCAGTATTTATCTATTGTAAGCTTTTATTTTTAAGACTTTATTAGTTTTCATACAAAATCAGCGAGCAACACGGAAGGGAGTAGGCATACACAGCGTTTCCCCTCTGTCAAAGTACAAGTCCGCGTGGACCATGGAGTTTGATAATATACTGTGGCATGGAATACACTGAGGGCGGGGCTAGATTTGTGAATGGTGCTTTATTTTTTATGTGTTAGTGATTTGGCTGTGTGAGTATGGTCGGCAATGGATCGGTACTGGTATGTTTTGTATGTAATAGTGCGGCTTTACGCTAGTGTGCAACTTTCCCCTCCCGCAAGAAATGACAGAAAGATTTGAACAATAATTTTTAGCAAAGGCTACTTCCCTTCCGTGCTTGCGCGGAAGATCGAGTTGCTCGATGTACAAAATATACAACAACCTTTGTTCTTCAACTATACCTAAGCCCATGTGGTGTCAGAATTACATAGTTCAATTTTCGAAACAATAGTATACCCCATGTGACTCACTTATTTTATAGGTAGGCATGTTGACTTTGTTGTAGTGTAATACACCTAATTAATGAAATCAATAATAACCTTTATCGAATGTTAAAATTGGACCGTACTTTGAAATATCGATATGTTTTAATTTTTGTCAAGCACTAGCGTATATGTGAAAAATTGTTAATTTTTCAATGTATTAGTAGGTTCACTGATAAGCGTTTATGGATGTGTGTGGTGCAATCACAGACCCAGGTTGATAATGTGCAGCTATTGGTGTGTGCGTGGAGCTCTATTTGAATACTACGCGCATGTAGTAGTGATCGCGGGGGTAGGGGAAATGTGGCGACAAGCGTTTTGCAAGTAATTTGAGAGTTATGCCATTTCTATTACCTTATTATTTAGATTTCTGTGGACATATCTAATAACAATATGAGCGGGAAACGTTTTGCGCGAGCGCTCAGCCGTGCGTCCGGCAACCGACCGTCACTTGTTTCCTGGAAGGAACGGTCTAGCGGTAGGCTAAAACCGCGCGACCTTGAGCGAGTGAGGGTGCACTGCCCTAACTCTGTCCTTGCGAGAGAAGGCCCCGAGCCCTAGCAGTGGGAACATTTTAGTGGGCTGCTTTTATGCTATGAATAAGTACACACCACTTCCGCCATTGGCCCACCGTTGGCCACCGCTGGCCACATCCCTCGTTACTGTAGGTCCGTCCTATATAATTTTACGATCAATAAAGGTGTAAAATCAACTAATAAACGTTATATTAAAACTGTCTGCTATTAAAATCGATTTTAACAACACGCGACAGTTGTAAAATTACGTCACCGTTTCTGAACTAATCTTTTTTTTATCAATGTCTATTAGTTGCCCGCTACTTGGTCCGCGTAGAATGTAGTGAATTCTGTGAAAATTACGAATTCGAAAGTGTCTGAGTATGTACTCGTATGTAGGTAATATGTTTATTACGTTTTCGTGTAATAACTATTGACGGGATTTGGATGAAATTTGAAACGTGGTTAGATAATACTTTGAAATTACACAAATTTTGTTTCAAAGTAAATGTTGCTTGAACATATTCTTGACTAGCTGAACGCGCGCGCGTTGCTACGCCATCTATCGAAAATCGATCGTACCAATTCAAATTTTGAACAAATTCGGTTACTTTAGGTTCTAATGACGCAACCTTTGAAATATGACATATGCCGTCACGCAACGAAAGCTCTCAAAACGCAATATTTTTCCCGTTTTTGTTACATTTTTCATTCCTGCTCGGCTCCTGTTGATAGTAGCGTAATGTTAAATAGCCTATAGCCTTCCTCGATAAATGGACTACCCTACAAAGAGAGAATCGTTCAATTCGGATCAGTAGTTCCAGAGATCATTGCGTTCAAACAAACAAACAAACATACAAACAAACAAACTCTTCAGCTTTATAATATTAGTATAGATTATCTGTAGACCTTCATTGGTCTATGTATAATTCAGGTGTGCTTAGTGTAAGTAGTTAGGTATGTAGCGTAGTGTAGTTATTTAAGCTATGTATAGTTTTGTTAAAAAGGCTCTGGCCGTTAGAAACACATATGTACATTTTTGTTTTAAATAGAGAATTGACTGACGGACACAAATAGAGGTTTGACTGACGACGCCCTTTACCTTTTAACGGCGCCGGCGCAGGGTGAGGTGGCACTTACTCACTTTGGGAACCCCTTAGTAGTAGGACTATTTGCGTATTTCACCTGGGGAAGTACCACATTATTGTCAGTTATCCTACCGGCAAGCAGTAATGCGTAAACATCAATGCGTTCCGGTTTGAATAATGTTTCCAAAGAAATTGCATAGGCTTGAGATAAAGCGTCTTATATCTCTGAGTAACTAGCTCAGTGTTAAGTAATGATTTGGACTCTTCATGTTCCAATAGCTGCGTGACATTGTGCTGTTATGGGCAAGCGTGTTTCTTACCATCCGATACATGTCCTGGTCGTCTCGTCACTCTGTATTATAAATTAAAAAGCGTTTTGCGTGACCCAGTCCAAAGTCAAAAAGTATCCCAGGTTTCTTTACTTTACAAGTCGAACTCTCAATATTTTAACCTCGTTATAAGCATTCTTAAGCAGTTATATTCTCACACATCGCACAGTTCTAAGACCTTAAAAAAACTGCTATCAAATACCAATAACTAAACCTGAAAGTGGCAGTCAGCGATGTATTGAAGTGTCGTTATCCGTAACATGATTTAGAACGAGTTTTGATGGCGATGCCGAAGTTGTAACAACTTTACAACTCTGGGAGTCCATAAAGGCTGATGGCAAAACGATGCCGGATTTTTGGAGTTAGTCGCTAGTTTAAAAACTTATAACTTACCGATTAAGGCTAGCCGTTCAACCTATACTAATATTATAAAGCTGGAGAGTTACGTGTCCCTGATTCCTATATGCTATATATTATGTAATATGAAGGAAGCCGGGACGGACCGCTAGTGTTGAATATGCGGCACACGTCTTGGGTATCTTTACACCTGTTTACTGTTTGCACCTGTGTGCATTTGTGTGCTGTTTACACCATTGCCTCAAAATAAACAATAGTTTGTGGCGGCAGCCATCTTGGATTTGAAATTAGTCAAATCCCAGATGACTACCGCGGTCTAAAGTTCTAAAGGATTCTACTACACAAGCCATTTCGTTTGATACACATTTCGAGAGAGAATCATGAAAAAACAAAATACGCCGTATTATGGTGGCGGTTTTCTTGGATTAGAAATTTAATTTTTAGTATGGAGTTCTACTTGTACAAGTTATGGCTGGTGTAGTAGGGAGAACGGCAACTGCCGATTTCGAGCCCCTGGTACGAATTCCATTGGTTGTCTTTTCGAAGTCATGTGTGCTATCGTAAAAACGGTGAAGGAAACATACATGTACCAAGAACCCTTCGAGGTCATCCGTCATCCACTAACTCGCACTAGGAAAATGTGGCGGATTAAAGCCTTGACTCTCTCATTGTGAGAGAAGACCACGAGTCTTGGGTATTTTTTTTAAACACTCCATAGACTCCGGGGTCCGTGACCTTTGTCATTACCATAATCTTTTTTTATTTACATAGTTCTTGGATTAGGAGAAAAAGAAGAAAATAAGGGGGGGTGGTAGTAAGGGGGTTGAACATTTTAAAGTCTTAGGTGTGGGAACATTTAGTGGGCTGCTTATCCTATGAGAATAATGTATTGCTTGTTGGTCCACCGTTGAAAGTATATCATGAAACGATGTCCCTTTTTCGAACTACGAGCAATGCGACAGAAAAAAATGGCAAAAAGACTCCTCTGGCAACAGCAATTGCTGAAACATAATCCCGGTAAACTGTATTTAATTTCGACATTTCCCCGCTTGTTCCACCAATTGCTCTAATAATTTACACAGATTTATTAATATTTCGTTTTGTTTTGTTTCAGGTAACCCTGCGTTTAATGGTGGATGTTTTTAATTGGGGTTATTTATCGATGATTATAATACAATAGTCTTACAATGGTTTGCGCGATCCAGAATATACCCGTCATAGGGTTGTCAAACGTAACCGAAAAAATAAGCATTATGTGGCTGTTAAGTTTGATTTTATCAACGATTCAGAGCCTATGGATGTCCCCTGAGAATCCTGAAATTGGTAACAAATTGTAAATTGTGTAAATCACTGGTGTAAATCATTATCAGTGTAAATCATTGGTGGTGTGATTTACACACCACCAATGTACTTGACCCCTAGAATCGCTAGCGGCGAGGTATGCTGTGGTTCTACTTATTTTGGTTGTTGACAACGAATAGTGATAGGTAAAAACTTCCGGGGTTCACCGCTACCTGCAACCGACTAGAACGGAAAGAGAGAGCGCACTCGTCCCAACGATGACATAGTTCCGTGCGCCTTGAAGTTGGGAGGGCAAATTTGTAGTCTAAATCTATGACTTTTATGTCATGATTTTTTAAATCATATATGTTTTACAAACAGTGCCCCGCGGTTTTACTTGTGTAGTTCCCGTTATTCTCCCAAGGTGAAAAGAAATGTCTTCCAGACTATAATTATTATTGACCTAACTGCGTTCTGTAGTGAAAACGTGGGGCACTGCTAGGAGTACAAATTTTCACCATCATCATCATCATCATCATCAGCAGCAGCAGCAGCCGCAAGACGTCCACTGCTGAACAAAGTCCTCCCCCTAGATTTCCACAACGAACGGTCCCGCAAATTGCAAAAAAAAAGTACAAATTTTACTTAATATTAATTAAAAATTACATAATTGTAGTTGTTTTAATTTTATTTACGGTTTTATAACCATTTTTCGTTAACAAATTTCAAAGCTATCTCGAAATAAACGGAAACAGTAATTTGACAACCCTAGCTTGAACGTGAATGGTATAGAGCGGTATGCGAGGGGTTGAGTGCGATTTGTTTTTGTGTATTGGGGGCTGAAGTTATTAGGTCGTTGAAAACACGAATTTTGAAAGAGAATATTTATTTGGGCATTTTTTTGTATTTATTTGAATATCTACGAATACTTACATACTATATACAACGTGGTGGATTTACCCCCAACAATATTTTGACAGTCCATTCTAACACTGATGTAGACTTCGTCACCGAAGGTCTCTTTCCCCTCAGCACAGTAGATCACGAGATAATTCGTCAAAGTCAAAGTTTGACGTAAAATTCCTACCAAATCACCAGCTTCAACCTTAACGCATGTACAGCTGACAAACGACCTTACCGCCGACGCCACGACGTCGTACAAAAATCCGTGCCGAGATCAGGCCATTAGGGGTATGTCAAATAAAATAACAAACAAAACAAATATTTTTTTTTATGGAAAAAAAAATTTGAGCTTTCATGTCTAATTTTCACATACATGATTCAAAACGTTATGTAGATGAACTACAATGAATATTGTTGCACCTTTCTGCAACACCTTGTATATACGTAAAGCAAAAACTTTGAAACCCTTGTAATAAAAATTGCACGAACGGAGGTGGATGAAATCTCGAACACTTATCCTATCCTACTAATAATATTAAGAATGCCAATGTTTGGATATTTCGATATTTGTTGCCCAATTACTTCGTTACGTCTGAACGGATCAGGCGGCTGAAATGTGGAACGTTGATAGATGATAATCCGGAACAACACATATGCTACTTTTTATCCCGGAAAAATAACGAGAACAGCGGAAACTATTGATGACTATAATACAAATGATGGTGATCAATTGTAACCCTATAAAAGTTTAAATAAAACATACAGCCGAATTTATTTATAGTGGTAGGACTCTTGGCAGAGTCCGCCTGGGGAAGGACCACACCTTTGCCAGTTATTCTACCGCCAAACAGTAATGTGCAAACATTACTGTGTTCCGGTTTGTAGGGCAATGTTTCCAGAGAAGTTACAGGGTTTAGAGATATAACAACTTAGATCTCTGGGTGACGAGCGCAGAGCAGTGCTAGGTAATGATTTGGACTCTTCATGTTCCAATAGCTGCGTGTCACATAAAATATGGCAGGCATGTTGCTTACCATCAGGCACATGTCCTGCTCTTCTCGTCACTCTTTATAGAAAAATGATAACCTTTGTTATTTTCGTTGAAAAAAACATAGAAACGCATTTAAAACCCTCTTCCTTTTTTAAGTCGGTTTAAATTCTGTTAGTGACGTCATTTGAATAGTACAATCGAGACCAGGTAAAGCTCTGTCAAAGGGTGTGTGACTCACACGGATAGAAAGAAGCATGTTTACTCGGGTGTCGCCTATCTTGTGTTTGTACTACGGCTTGGATTCGAGGAATCCATACGATATTTGTATAGGTATGGTATGTGTATCTATTAATTCCTTACACATGTCACGATAACACGCGTTTAACTCTGTCTAAAATAATTTCCTGAGTAAAATTCCTGCAGTTCGGTGAGATATTTTTTTGAAGTGAAAACTTCTTTTGGCGCGCCTAGACAGATTTTTCGTGGGATGTGAATTGAATTCTAGCGTCACGCTCGGGTATGTTAAGAAATCATCGGGTAAACTCGGGACCATGGCCATTGGCCATCTAGAAATGATCATTTCTAGATGGCCATGCGCATGGCCACGACCTCCAGTTTCGCCCGCGTTGTTTCCAAAGTAAGCTATCAAATTCTGAGTTCTAAGTTTTCACTTCTATCGGCATTTCCTATGACTGCCATTTTTTTTATTTTGAAGGCTAGCTAGCCTGCTCGCAATTCGCCCACGTAGAGTTCAGAAAATGGATATTCGTCGTATACTTACTTAGTTGGTAGTTAGTCTGTCTGCGAAGCCCTAGGTCGTGGGTTTGATTCCCACCCTGTGCAAATATTTATGTGATAATATGTGTATAATAAGTATGGATTTATACATAAATGCTATATCAGATATAGTTACGGCTGGTCTAGTCGGGAGAACGGCGACTGCCGATCCGGAGACCCCGGGTTCAAACCCCACACGCACCACTGTCTTTTCGAAGTCATGTGCGTAATGCCGCTAACTTAAAACGGTGAATGAAAACATCGTGAGGAAATCGACATGTACCTAGAATCTTTCGAAGTCATGTGTCATCCGCCAACCCGCACTGGGCCAGCGTGGAGCATTATGACCTAAACTCTCTCCTTGCGAGAGAAGGCCCCGAGTCCCAGCAGTGGGAACGTTTAGTGGGCTGTTGATGATGATGATATCAGATATCTGGTGCCCATACCTAGTACCAACTCTGCTAAATTTGGGGATAGATGATGTTGTGTGAGAAATGTCCACATAAACAACCCACTAAATATTCCCATTATTGAGACTCGGGCCTTCAATCGCTAGGAAAAATTCAAGGCCATAATCCACCACGCTGGCCCAGTGCGGGTTGGTGGATGACACAAAAGTTTCTAAGTAAGTTTTAAGTTAGCGGCATTACGGACGTGACTTCGAAAAGACAGTGGCGCGGCGTGATTTTAAACCCACTCCGGATGGGCAGTCGCCGTTCTCCCGACTAAACCAGCCACTTCATACAATTGTAACGAGAAATGTCCCTTAATATTTATTTATCTCACTGTAAAGAACTCTAAATTGTATGTATAACTCTCTACATTTACTCATATTTTCGTTCCACATTTCAGTTGATCGTTTCAGTTCTTTCAGAACGAAGTTCGAATGATAGGGATTTTGTTGCGCGGCCAAACTTGTAATTAGTAGTTAATAATGTGCCGGTGGAATAAACAACCGGGATAGTTTAAAACAAAATGTAACTAAAACCTAGTGCTATAAATGGCACCTTTACCGTTATATTTTTTTTTAATTCATATTTTTTTCTTTACGATTTTGTACGTCTTATTTGCGCACCCCGTTTTCTCACTTACCCTCAAATTATTTTCCATCCCAAGGTTGGCTGGAAGAGATCGCTTTTAGCGATAAGGCCGCCGACTTGTCGCACTAGTTTTAAATGTATTTTTAATTATTTTTATGTATCCTATTGTTTTGGTGTGTCAATAAAGTGTATCTATCTATCTATCTTTACCTACAGCAATTTCTTTCAAGCAACCATTAACATTAACCACAATAAAATTACTTAAACATTTAATTTTTGTCTCTGCTAAAGCAGTAATTGAAATTGACATTCCCGTCTCCGTAGCATTTCACATTTTGGCGCTTTTCAAATTACAATTGACTTTCGGTATAGCAACACTGGCTCTATCGCCCAAAGAGTTTGATATTGCGAGAATTTTCCCTCCAAAATTGGCGTTTCATGAAAATTGTCAAGACGTTCCTATCTCGCCAAGAAACTTAAATATATGGAATGAGTAGCTTTAACATTTTTATTTTGATAACAGTATAAATGAAAATCGTCCATAAAATCATGCTCAACTCGATCAGTCTAGGTGCGATAGAAAATCTGTGGGGCGTACTCTTAATATGACATATATGTTAGACAAATACGTTTATCCACTGTAGGGAAATGTTAGAGAAACATAGCTTATTTTCTCGAAAAAAATAAGATCCGACTTCAATTTAAAATTAAATCCCTCGACCAAATTTCATACGAAGCAATCACTAAGTCGTCCTGATAAATGAAAATACATTTTAGGTTTTTATTCATACTTCCATAACCGTTTTTTAAATTTATTGTCACCAAAAAATATGTATAATTTTATAAGTGTAAAATATAATTCTTTCACTCCACCAAATTTCATACGAAGCAATCAGTATATGAACAAAAAAATACTTTCATTTATCTAGATGACTTTATCTAGATAAATGAACAAAAAATACTTTCATTTATCTAGATGACTTTATCTAGATAAATGAAAGTATTTTTTTGTTCAAATACTCATGCCCGCTACACGATTTGTATAAAATTTATATGGGACCTCTTCTGACCTCTTTACCTACCAAACAAAAGAAGAACCATCAAAATATGTTCATAATTTTGGCGGAGCTATCACGTAACATACATACATACAAAAAAAATCACAAACGAATAAAGAACCTCCTCTTTTTTGGAAGTTGGTTAAAAATTGGTATTATTAATTTGATTAATTGTGCACATTCCTCTAGAAGCTATAATTTCCTTGGTCGTCACTGAACTGGAATAAGTGACAGAGTAATTTTGGAGCGGCCATTTTGGGGATTCCTAATAAAGTCCGGAGCCTCACTTATGATGTTTGTGCGGCGACACCATTGCATTTTATTATAACCTTTTAGAGTAATTTTAGTCTTTTGTTATGCCGTAATGGCTTAGTGGCTGGAACGTCCGATATAACAATCATGGGATTGTAGGTTAGAATCCCGCCCACAACAATGACTTCTTTTCCATGTAAGTACATAATGTACGATTTTATCATTGCCAATGGCTTAAATGTATAGAAAAACATCTTTTACGTGACATCTTTGATGTTTAGATATATAAATGAAATATAGTGTAAAGATTGTCTAGAACCTGGGAAAGGATAGGCTACTTTTTATCCAGTCAAATTAAACGGGGACGGGAACTACGCGTATAAATCTGCGAGTCACTGGTAGTAAACGATAAATTATGTACATTAAAATCAAGAAGTTACCAATAATTCAATCAATACCCATGACTCACGACAGCCACCTCAATCTTGAAAACCGTTCGTTTGACTTTTCATGTATCTGGACAAAACATACGTCAAGACATCGAGTGATCGAGCTATGTTTGTGACGTGCTGCTGTAAGAGTGATATTATCAAAGTTTAAAATGTAACTAACACTAAAGTGAGAAAGTGACCAGTCTGATTGTATTTTTTATTTAAACATATAATTTAGACATACAAATTTGTTTTGCTTTTTTTTTTTTTTTAAATAAAGAGTGACGAGACGAGCAGGTCATGTGCCTGATGGTAAGCAACATGCCTGCCACATAACAGCACAGTAACACGCAGCTATTGGAACATGATAGTCCAAATCATTACCTAGCACTACACTGCGCTCGTCACCCAGAGATCTAAGATATTATGTCTCTAAGCCCTGTAATTTCTCTGGAATCATTGCCCTTCAAACCGGAACACAGTAACGTTTGCACATTACTGCTTGGCGGTAGAATAATTAATAAAATGCTTAAGTGCCTACTTAGATGCTAATAAATGATCAGTCTCGAGCCAACTGCAATGGTGTTTCATGCATTTAGTATCATACTAATTTAGCCAGTATTGTAACAGTTCAACCTCTACAAGATCTGCGGAAGGAAGAAACAGGTAACATTGCCTAGTTTAACTTCGAAACAAACGTCCAATCAATTATTTTTGTAATGATCGAGTCCGTTTTTATAAATGTTAAGTTGGTTAATACGAGGGTCAAACTGAAAGTTCTTAGAACTGGCCACTTATAAACAATATAATAAAAAAATAATTCTATAATTTGAAAATAGAACTCTTTGCCAATATTACTGAGTATATACTTCATTCATTTGTCATTTGTTTTACGATTTGGCGGCAAATTGAAAATTGTCTGTGTCACGTCAACATGAATTTAACACGAGAAAATTTTCGTGCAATGATTTTTTATGACTTTCGATGTCATTTAAGTCAACAAGAAAGTTATGATAGACTACGATTGGCCTTTCACGATGAAGCCCCATCTCGTGCGACTGTTTACAACTGGTTTAATGAGTTTAAACGTGGTCGCACTAATCTCACTGATGATTTACGTGAGGGACGGCCTTCTACGGCGACGACTGAAGATAACATCTGTGTTGTGCGGCGTATGATAGAGACTGACAAAAGAGTGGCCTATCAGCAGATTCGGACAAGCTTAGGCATCGGTATGAGTCAAGTGCACAAAATCCTACACGAGCATTTAGCGGTCAGGAAGCTTTGCGCCCGGTGGATACCTCATAATTTGACTGAGGCTCAAAAACTCCATCGTGTGGATTGGTGCCGTAAAATGATTGAAAGATTTAACGGAGGTGACTCAAATGCTGTGTTCGACATACTAACAGGTGACGAAAGCTGGATTTACTGTTATGATCCTGAAACCAAAAGACAATCTGCTCAGTGGGTGTTTCCTTTCGAGGAGTTGCCAACTAAAGTGAAGAGAGATCGAAGTGCGGGGAAAAAAATGGTGGCCTCGTTCTTTGGAAGGATAGGTCATTTCGCAACAATTGTGTTAGAGGATCAAAAAACAGTTTCTGCAGAATAGTACACTACCAATTGTTTGCCACTTGTCTTGGAAAAAGTTCGAGAGAAACGACCTCGCAGTAGGATCCTCCTTCACCACGACAACGCCTCATCGCACACCGCCAAGCGAACGATCGACTATTTGGCGACATCAAACGTTGAATTACTGGGTCACCCGCCGTATAGCCCCGACCTCGCGCCTTGTGATTTTTATTTATTTTCAAAAATTAAAGAAAAACTTAAAGGAAAGCGGTTTATGAATGCTGAAGAAGCGGTGGCTGCGTATCGCGATGCCATTGAAGAGACCCCTAAGGACGAGTGGGCAAAGTGCTTTTCCCAGTGGTTCCATCGCATGCAGCGGTGTATTGACGTGAATGGACAATATTTTGAAAAGATATAATAAAACTAATAACTGGCTAATGTAATCAGTTTTTGATTTTCTAAGAACTTTCAGTTTGACCCTCGTATTCTCCACTCTAGCTTTTCTATCGCCTAAATTAATCGGCTTTAGTATTGCTATTGCTGGCACAATCATTTCAAGTGATAAGAAAAGAGGGAGCAATATTAAAGCTAAGACAGTAATCTGTTTTAGTTAGGCGGTAAACTCTCAGGTCCTGCTTATTTAAAAGAAAGAATGAAAGAAAATTGGCCGACACTTCACACAGCACCAGCCCTAAACTAAGCAAATCTTGTACTATAGAAGCCAGATCGCTGATAAAAACATAATATTTAATTTTAAATAAATACTTATGAAACGAGTACATATAAACACCCAGACAGAACAAACAACCACATTCATCACACAAATGTTTGTCTTAAGTGGGAATCGAATCCACGACATCAATATTGATTGGGCCAGATAAAGCAGCGACTTTAGTCATGCTAATATACAAGTCTAGTTAAATCATGTCATTTACAAGTCATTTGACATTGTTTTTCAAACTAATCACTTCATTGAAACCATTATTATTGATTAATTAATAATTAGTATTGTAATTCTTACACCTCATAGCCCGTCAATTCCTTAAACATTTTAACATTTAGGATCGATCGACGCTTGCATCATTTAGTAAGACAGCACATACATGCGATCGTAGACGAGTGAGTTCAATAATGAGGTCCTATCTCGAATCTAGACCGTCTTATCGTTATCAATGTAAATAAGGTCGACGAACTTAGAAATGTTATCGATTCTTATCACGGGTGAGTTATTCATTATTTGTTCAACTGCTTGTATTGACATAGAAAAATGTCGTCTGTCAATCACACGGGCCCGATATCTTAGCACGAAAGTTATATTATCACTATTAAAATACATAATATTTAAGTTAATACACCGTTTACGTGTGATATGTACGGTTCATTATTTTTGGAGTTATGAAATCCAAAATTTACACTGCACTTGATTTCTTACGAAAACCCTTGTTTCTACCTTGCCGCGAAACACAACACATAACGACACTTAAGTTGTTGCAGCATTGCACTAGGCTGTCACGGTTATGCACTGGGTTATTGCAGCTATGTATTGTGTTACCTCGGCTATGCACTGGATTATTAATCCTAGACTGTCATGGTTTTGCACTGACCTGAAACAGTTTAGCATTGGACAGTCATAGCTATGCATAAGGTAAACGCAGCTGTGCACGAAGCTATCTCGGTTATAAATAAATATTGGTGGACATTTCACACAATACCATCTAGCATCAGGTTATGTAGAGGTTTTGGTTATGCCTTAATCTACCAAGATTATGACGGGAATTATGTCGATTGTGCACTCGATTATCGGAGCTATGCAATGAACTTTCACGGTTTTTTACTGGATTATCACCGTTATACCTTAGGTAACCTCGGCTATGCCCTAGGTTATTGAAGCTAAATAGTAGGCTATCATGGATATCGAAGAGATTGCGCTGTCTACGACCCAGTCCCAGTCAATTCAGAGTATCACGGTTATGCACTAGGTTACCTCGGGTATGCACTAAATTGTCACAGCTATTCAGTAAGTTATTGCAGTTGTACAATAGGATACCAGGGCTATAGCAGAGGTTACACTGTCTATATCGAGATCTACGATCCAGCCCAAGTCGATTCAGATCATCACAGCTGTGCATTTGGTTGTCGCAACTATGCACAGGGCTTTCGCGGTTATGCACTGGGTTATTGCAGATATGTATTGTGTTACCTCGGCTATGCATTTTGTTATCACAGCTATTCAATATTTTTTTGCAGCTATACAGTAGGATACCATGGCTATAGTATAGGTTATGCTGTCTATATCGAAATCTATGACCCAGTCCAAGTCGATTCAGATTATCACAGCTATGCACTGGGCTTTCACGATCATGCACTGGGTTATTGCAGCTATGTATTGTATTACCTCGGCTATGCACTAGGTTATTATAGCTATGCATTTGGTTATTGCAGCTATGAAGTGGACTATCACGGCTAGTGTAGAGATTGCGCTGTCTATATCAAAATCTATAACCCAGTCCCAGTCGATTCAGATTGTCGAAAACACGAATAAAATTTTAGAACCCCGTAAACATGGTAATTCAATTCGAATGTCTACGGACTGAGCATAAAAATAAAACCAATCATAAATTAATACAAAGAAAAGTTTCGAACGTATCAATCCGTGCATAAAGAAAAGAGTTTTTGTAATGAAGCTATAAATAAAACAGCAGATCACTAAAACCGTTATTTGGGACCCATTAATGTTTAAAAAATAGCATCAGTGATTTGTCAGTGAAAACAGATCTATTTTTAATTATTTATAGGTTTACGCTTGACTGCCATCTTGCCTAATGTTGCGACGTGGTGTCTGACGCATTTAACATTTGGCTTTAAGTTTTAATTACATATATTAGGTCATTTCACCAATCTGTCACTTCACATTACTGTCATTCCGCAGCTGTCATTCTAAAAACGCCGTATTATTTGTGTTTAGTTAGTAAAAATTGTCTTTCGCTACTGTTCGCTTATTTTTCTTTAAACTTTCAAGTCAAAGGTCTTCCCATAAAAACGGTTGCAGTTATAAATTATTATTTCATGCTTTTACATTTCCGATAGAGTCACGTAATGTTACGTTTTTGTACACAAATTCAAGTGAAAGTATTTAGAAAACATGATCCGATATAGTTCGTACGTAACTGCTTTCCGTTGTAAATATATTTTACCTATTTGTATTTTTTTATAATATTGAGTTATAGGTTGAGCAATACATGTACCTGATGGTAAGCAATACGCCTGCATATAACAGCACAGTGCCTTGTATTTGAACATGGAGAATCCAAATTACTGCCTAGAACTACACTGCGCGCGTCATCCATGTAAATATAGGTTTCATTTTACCCTGTACTTTTTGTAAATATTGCCCTTCAAACCGGAACACATACAGAGATGCGACCGCTGCAATCTCGTATTTTTTATTTTTTATTTAGGCTAATAAAGTATTTCACTCTGAGGTTTTTGTTTCATATTGAGGTATAATACGTTGCCGCCAATAACACCAGCCAACACCAATAAAACACTTTTGTAATTATTATGGTATAAGCTTTGCAAATACTTAATTTTTATTATTGTTTCTTAAACTTTGTTGCTTATTTAATTATGCGCATGATATGTCATATATAATTTATTAATCATAACTTCAGTAGGTACTACTGGTAGGATTCTTTGCAGAGTTTGACTGGGAAAGTACCACACCTTTGCGAGCTATTTTACCGCCAAGCAGCACTGTGCAAACAGTGTTTGTGTTTTATGATTGGAAGGGCAATGGTTTAAAAAATTGCCTAAGAGATAAATTATCTTATACCTACAGATGACGAACTCGGTACATTGCTAGATACTGATTTCAGATCTTCATATCCAAATAGCTACGTGGTACTGGGTTGTTTTGGGCAGGGGTGATGATGGACGCAGGTTTGACGACTTCCAGCCACCCGAACAAACCGGTTTCCGAAAAGGCTATAGTACCGTAGACCACATCCATACGCTTCGGCAGATTATACAGAAAACCGAGGAGTATAATCGGCCACTATGTATAGCGTATGTGGACTGTGAGAAAGCCTTCGATTCCATCGAGACCTGGGCAGTGCTTCAGTTTCTCCAGCGATGCCGCATGGACTATCGCTATATCGAAGTGTTGAGGTGTATTTACAGCAAAGCCACAATGTCTGTCCGATTACAGGACCAGTGCACAAAACATATCCAGCTACAGAAAGGCGTGAGACAGGGAGATGTTATATCTCCGAAACTGTTCACTGCCGCGCTGGAAGATGTTTTCAAGCTACTGGACTGGAACGGACATGGCATCAATATCAACGGCGAATGCATCACTCACCTTCGGTTTGCCGACGATATAGTCATTGTGGCGGAGTCGATGGAGGACCTCGGTGCTATGCTCAGGGACCTCAGTAGAGTATCCCAACAGGTAGGTTTGAGGATGAATATGGACAAGACGAAGGTCATGTCAAATGTTCATGTCTCACCTGTACCGGTTATTGTTGGGAATACCACACTCGAAGTTGTTGACGAATACGTCTACCTGGGTCAAAAGATCCAATTGGGTAGATCCAACTTCGACAAAGAGGTCCAGCGAAGGATCCAACTCGGATGGGCAGCGTTCGGGAAACTACTTCTTGGAGTCCAAAATACCCCAATGCTTGAAGACGAAAGTCTTTAATCAGTGCGTGTTGCCAGTGATGACTTATGGAACTGAGACGTGGTCCTTAACTGTAGGCCTCATAACAAAGGTCAAAGTCACACAGCGAGCTATGGAGAGAGCTATGCTCGGAGTCTCTTTGCGCGACAGAATCCGTAATGAGGATATTCGCAAAAGAACGAAAGTAGCCGACATAGCTCGAAGAGTAGCTAAGCTGAAGTGGCAATGGGCAGGCCACATCGCTCGCAGAACTGACAACCGATGGGGAAGAAAGGTTCTCGAGTGGCGACCACGAACCGGAAGACGCAGTGTTGGACGGCCTCCCACTAGATGGACAGATGACCTCACAAAGGTCGTTGGAAACCGCTGGTTGCAGGTTGCGCAGGACCGTTCGTTGTGGAAATCTAGGGGGGAGGCCTATGTTCAGCAGTGGACGTCTTGCGGCTGATGATGATGATGATGATGATGATGATGGACCAGTAGGCACACGTGTTGCAAGGTTTGTAATTATTTTTTATCAAAAAAAAAAATACTTGAAATACGACTCTGGCAAATATGTCCAGTCTTGGAAGCTGATTTTATGACTATCCTAAGTATACTAAATCAATGAGACATGACTAAAATTAAAAATTACCTTGACGCTACGAAATTTGACTGTTGCAATTACTTATATTCTGCCATTTTCATTTCATTTTCTTATTTAACTTCTCATTTCATCAATACTAACCATCGCTTATTTCTCTTCTTTTCATGTAACACCGAAGGATTGAAAGGTAAGTCCATTACTATTTTGCATCATCATAACTTCAGTAGGTACTACTGGTTGGATTCTTTGCAGAGTTTGACTGGGAAAGTACCACACCTTTGCGAGCTATTTTACCGCCAAGCAGCACTGTGCAAACAGTGTTTGTGTTTTATGATTGGAAGGGCAATGGTTTAAAAAATTGCCTAAGAGATAAATTATCTTATACCTACAGATAATGATTATGTATATTAAATAAACCACACCACTGTTTCTACTTTTCTTAATTTTTCTATTATCCAAAAATGATCTTAAAAATATCGCTATCAGCGATAAGATCGTATTTTGGGTACAAATGTATTGTTTTTAGGTTAATCATTATTTGTTGTACATTTTTTGTGGTGTAATAAAGAGTTGTTTTTTTGTATTCTCAATGTGAAAGGGTGAATGTTAATTGCTCAATCACGTCATAAAAGTTGAAAGGATCAAGCTGAAATTTAAAATTCGAGTAGATTATAATATACTTTCCACCCCGAAAAATGAAGATTTATTTTGGGAATATCTATTTTCGAATAGTCGCATTAACGAAGTCGCGGGTAGATACTACCTTGTAGTATACCAGTATGACGTAAAACCTTGTGGAGTTGAGGCATTCCTCTATAGCGGAGCAAAACTGTGAATATTAAGCGAGTGACGTAGCGCCAACTGTTGTTAAACGTGGATACTAAAGTGGTGCGCTGTTACATGCATATAGTGCACGTTAACCTTTTGATCCGTTTTCACGAGAACTTCAACATTGTACTTATACTGAACTTCGCGTTCATGGTTAAACTAAACTTTATTAACATACAACAGAGTTAATTTTAACTAACACACAACTTAACAATTCTTTGTGCTCGCGACGATGTATAGAGCTTGGAGAACAACATGTCCATAAGGAAGTATGCATTTTTTCGGGATAAAAAGTAGCCTATATATAGTTTATATGCTATTCCAGACTCAAATCTATTTTCGCTCCTAATTTCAATCAGTTTCGTTGAGCTGTTCTGGCGTGATTGAGCAAATTTTTAAATTAATAATACATTATTATTTTTGTAATTTTTTAATTAATAATACATTATTGTGATCTAGCAGTGCCCCGTGGTTTTACCCGCGTAGTTCTCGAACTCGTTACTTTCCCGCGATAAAAAGTAGCCAATAATAAAAAAAATATATTTATTATTTTATTATTTCGCTTTTATAGTATTAGCAGGAATAGTTGGGTAACGAAACCTTTACGTCTATAGACGATACAAAAAGATATTAAATCTTTTTTCTTTTTTTTTTTAACTTCTATAGGTTTACACTTGACCGCCATCTCGCCTGATGTTAAACGACGATGCTGTCTAGGATAGAGCGTGTTTATCTAAAAAAAAAACCGATTCACTCTCGATTTGAAGACACAAAGATTGTAGCCATCGGGGAAAACCCACTTAGGCAACGTATTCCACAGCCTAAACGTTCTTATCACAAAAGTAGTCAATCTTCGTTCGTGTCTTTGGAACATCAACCATGAAACGATGTCGCTTTTTAGAGCTACGAGCATTCCGATAGAAAAAAGGACAAGGTGGTATCAGATCATGCAAATCAGTATTTTTTCCAACCCCACCAAATTTTAAACAAACCTTTTCTAAACTCATTATCTCCTAACGAATGATCAAGGGTAACCATATGCGAACCCAAAAACCACCCTGCCCCGAAAATCAAAAACCAACCGTAAGCGAGGGTGGTTTCAATTCATCGATTCACTGATTTTTCTATAGTTTTGTCAAAAACTGTCAAGTCACGGGGTTACAATCAATCACTCGCTAACGGTTGGAAATCAAGGGTACCTACTTGATGGTTGAATTCCCTGGCAAATGTTTGAGTAGAATGAAGCTTTGTTAATAAGACCAGTCATGAGTTTAGTGATTTTTCTATTTATTATGATTGTTTTGCTATTTCATCTCGTCATCATCATCAGCCTGTTTTATTCTACTTTTGGACATAGGCTTAGGCATCTTTCATTGCTCGCCACTCACCCCACTCCATGTCTTTACATTTCGATCGACTCCCTGCTGTCTTGCGTATATCGTCACTATATCTAGCCTCGGGGTGTTCTACTTGTGTAGATTCGGTTGCTGATTCGCGGTCTACCCTCAAGAACACGTTATTCCAACGGTTATCGGTTCTGCGACACATATGACCAGCAGTTCTTCACAACAGTTCGGTAATGTGTTGAGATACGTTTGCTGTAAGGATGAATACTATTACTATAGTTAGTTAGCGTAACGGCTTGATTAGGTTTAACGGCCATGGAAAAAAAGGTGAGGAAACCGATCTGTCTCAAAAAAAAAATTGTTGGACTTTTTACTCAATATCACCTAACCTAAAACTAAATTAAGCTTTTAATATGGTAACGCTATACCTTATACCTGACAAATAGGAGAAATCCTCAAAAGCTGAAATAACCAAAACACAATTAGGGTTATTAGTATAAGGTATAAGTACTATACCTTATACTCGTACTAATAATTGTGCGTTTGGATTATGATGTAAAATCAATCCAACGTTGCTAGCAAAGCCAACGTGTTACACTCTCTACCCGCACTTAGCCAGCCTGCTGGATTTCGGTCTAGATTCTCTCCATGTGAAAATCACCCGAAAACCATCAGGGCCACATAAAAGTGGTTTGTTTATGAGCTTATGCAAAGTAAATAAAAAGCAATCGTATTCTAGCTTAAGTTATTTTTTTTTATAATACCTTTAAGGAGCGTTCATATCAGCAAAAGCATAAACGAACGCCGCAAAACATTCTGATAAGGTATAAAAACAAACATTAAGAAACCAATAATTGATTTTGATCCTTGTCTCGTTGCTCACAAGGTGTAGTTCACTTTGAACACGTCACGAAATCCTATGACAAATTGCAACACCCATGCTTGCATTGCGATATAGAAACCTCGAGAAACGGCACGAAGTGGCCAAAAGTCAACATAAGACAGACCGACCAACTTACAAAAATCTGACTACAACATAGAACTAAATTAATCACAGACATCAATCACTAGTCCTTAGAAAATACTACGATGCTGCTCTCATGGACAACTGGAGATATGTCGGTCGTGCCATACAGAAACCTCCCTTCATTATGCTCGTTTATCGCGTTTACACAGGCTGATTTAGAATTCAGCAACAGAAGCGCTTTGTAAAACGGAACGGGGAAAAAAGCGGGAAAAAGCTTGGCCGATGGAAAAACTCATTTGAAATTATAAGCGATTTAAGCGCTTGAGATACGATGATCGACTGCTGAGTCCGGATTTTTAGGCTTCGAATCTTCAGAGTTTGAAATGTATTGGATGATTGGGACTTGTTTTTCGTCGATTGATTTTGATTTGGATCGACAGAAAGTTTTGTCAATGTAACGTAAACATAAGAAGCCTGCGTCATGTTCCCACTGTTGGGACGCGTGGTCTTGTCTCAAATGAATAGTCGAAACTGATCAAGTTCTGTTTCGGTGGGCAATTGGGCATCATTTGGGGCTCTCGATAGATAAGTACTTAATATATATTTTGGATTCCTTGCCGTATGTCTATAATTTGAAAAAAAAATTTGCTTGCAAAAACCTAACTATGGACTTCAATTGAAAATAATACCTAACGATTTGATCGCCCTCGTGGCTTAGTTGGTAGTAAGTAAGCCGAGGGTCGTGAGTTCGATTCCTGCCCAATGTCCTTCAGTGGCCCCTGCAAATATTTGTACAAATATCTGTGAATACAAATATTTGTTTTGTGTCTGGGTGTTTCTTTGTATAATAAGTATGTATTTACTAACTAGGTATATCAGTATTATATTAGCTATCTGGCTTCCATAGTACAAAATTTGCTTAGTTTTTAATCAGATAGTGTTGTGTAAGAAATGGCCACCCATATCTACTCGTACTTATTATTATTTTAGTAAAATTGAGGTTACAACAGCGAAGCAATGCTAACTTGTACTACTCCAATAGATTGTAAAAAATGTTTGCTATGCTCAGCAGCCTAATCGAATTTTAAATATACAACTATGTTTTTTAAATATAAATATATTGGTGGACAATTCACACACAACACCATCTGACCCCAAACTAAGCAAAGCTTGTATGATGGCGGCCAGATAGCTGATATAATACTTATATAGTTTTAAATACATTACCGAACTATTGTGAAGAACTGCTGGTCATATGTTTGCAGAAGCGATAACCGTTAGAATAACGTGTTCTTGAGGGTAGACCGCGAATCAGCAAGCGAATTTACACAAGTAGAACACCCCGAGGCTAGATATAGTGACGATATATGCAAGACAGCAGGGAGTCGATCGAAATGTAAAGACATGGAGTGGGGTGAGTGGCGAGCAATGAAAGATGCCTAAGCCTATGTCCAAAAGTAGAATAAAACAGGCTGATGATGATGACGAGATGAAATAGCAAAACAATCATATTATACATAGAAACACCCAGACACAGTGCAAACATTTGAATTCATCATACAAATATTTGCACTGCGTGGGGATCGAACCCACGACCCTCGGCTTCGCAGGCAGAGCTACTACCAACTAAGCCACGAGGCCAGTCAAATGTATATTGTATATAGCGCGTACTTAATCTCAAAAAAAAAAAATATACGGTCGAATTGAGAAACCTACTTTTTTTTAAAGTCGGTTAAAAAGAGAATCGATTCTTATTCAAATGAGATTAAAAAAAAATCTTAAGCCACAAGTTTCATAGCAGTCAATTAAAAAAAAAACGTCGTTGGCTAACCATTAACAATTTTTGTTCATGTTTCAAAAACCACTTGCCCAATTTCGACGAAATTAAGAATGTACCTGTTTCTCAAATAAATACCAAAAACACTCCTTAAGATAACTTCTACATCAATACCATTATTAGTTTACGAAGTTCCACGTCTTGTCAGCTCCATAAAATGAACGGCTACATAAAAATGTTCCTCCCACATTACAGGCCATTATTTAAAAATAAAAGCGTTGGAAATTACCGCTTTTACAAGTTGCAAGTTGTTCCGATAGGACTTGTATTAAAATAGGCTTAAACGCGAATTTACTCGTAATATACGTTTATGTTCGTCTGGAATTATGTTTGTTAGTATCATACTTATATTTCAAGTAAACATTAAATATAGGTGTAAAAAACCACCAACACAGGTTTTTTAAATTGTAGTCCTCACATATGTTTGTAAGTTAAGCAAACCCATTATAAATACCTATTGAGGCTAACTAATAAAAGTGAATACTTATAAATTATTCAGAATTTGATAGCTTACATTGGAAACTAAGCGGATGAAACCGGAGGTCGTGGCCATGTTAGCATTTCTAGATAGCCAATGGGAAATGCAGGCGCATTTCTAGATGGCCAATGCCCATAGTCCAGAGTTTACCCGTAGATTTCTATCATTCCCGAGCGTAACCCTAGAATTCAATTCACAACCCACGAAAAATCTGTCAGTAGAGCGCCAAAAGAAGTTTTCACTTAAAAAAAAAAACTAAGAAAAGAGCTGGAATCTTAGAAATGCCAGAACTGATTTTCATGAAACATAATTAAGAAAACACGCGGCTAATTCACCATTGAAATATTACAAACAAAATCAAATACGTTCATTCGTTCAGGAGCTGTTATGCCGCAAACTTATAACATACAGTCGTTTTTGCGTCGGAGGTTAATAAAAAAATGAAAGCTGGATGCAGGATGCTTGTCAGTTGCTTGTTCAGCTTTGCTTCTAAATTCACCACTGATGGAAAGCATGGACAAAGCTAAAGTAGTAGGACTCTTTGCAGAGTTTGCCTGGGGAAGTACTACACCTTTGCCAGGTATTCTACCGCCAAGCAGTAATGCGAAAACATCACTGTGTTCCATTTCGAAGGGCAATGTTTCTAGTGAAATTAAAGGGTATTTAGATAAATCACCTTAATATCTCTGGGTTACGAGCGCAGCGGCGTGATAGGTAATGATTTGGACTCTTCATGTTCGAATAGCTGTGTATCATTGTGCTGTTATGGGGAGGTACATTGTTTACCATTCGTTGCCAGCAGCAGTGTTTTCACGCTCCCATAATTTTGGGAAATTTGAAATGAAGGGTGAATAGGTATCTTCTAGGCTACCGTGTCATAACTTAAAGGCTTATTACACTTGGCTAAATTTAGTGACTGAATGTGGTTGAATGTCACTAAATTTAGCCAAGTGTAATAAGCCTTTAAGTTATGACACGGTAGCCTAGAAGATACACTCTTCATTTCAAATTTCCCAAAATTATGGGAGCGTGAAAACACTGCTGCTGGCAACGAATTTAAGCAATACAATAAGCTTATTATAAACATACTATAGTAATAAATAAGCACAAGTAATCTTTCCCGCCGAATCCCTCCTAAATCAAAAGCGTGAAATGCAATCACAAATTGGCTTAGACCAAAATCACCCCACAGTTTGCCCTACCAACGAAGCATTTTACCCGTATTTTAAAGTCCTGTCACCCTTGCACTACAGCGTGACCAAAATTAGTATAAAGCCATTAGGTTGGCGCATTTTTAACATGTTTTAAGGGTCAGGCCGTAAAATTATTTCGATTTTACAATGAAAACTGCACTACGTACTGAAAACTTACAGCAAATCTAAATTATCCATAGACTGATGAAATAATCAAGCTCACCTGTCGGAATCGTACCCAGCATGCTGGTGACAGTACCACGCTAAATGCCAACGCTAATGCTTGGAGCATACATATATGTATGTCATACTTTGTAATCCTACTAATATTATAAATGTCAATGTATGGATGTTTGGATATTTGGATGTTTGTTGCTCAATCACGTCCTAACGTTTGAACGGATCGGAGTATTATACTAGTAGCGCCCCGCGGTGTTACCCGCGAAGTTCCCGTTCCCGTTGTTCCCGTTGTTTTTCCGGGATAAAAAGTAGCCTATGTGTTCTTCCAGACTGTAATCTATCTGTGTTCCAAATTTCAGCCCGATCCGTTCATACGTTAGGACGTGATTGAGCAACAAACATCCAAATATCCAATCATCCATACATTGACATTTATAATATTAGTAGGATAGTAGGATTCTATATTTTGAGCCAAATAAACGTGAGCGTTTGTTCTCGAAAAGCTTTCGAAAAGGTTTCTATATACCATCATTGGCTGTATGTGCGTGTTGGCTACGCTGTAAGCACATACCAGCAATTGAAATAAATAAATAAATAAATAAATCAATCATCCTAAATATCTTAGTGACGGACGCAGTGCAGTGTTAGGCAGTGATTTGTACTCTTCATGTTCAAATAGTTGTGTGGTGGCCCTAATTGGGCCATTGTGCGTGGCTCATACTTCCCCTTTTCTACTCCAACCAGCCGAGGTTTTCCCAGAAGGCCAGCGTCCTCTTCAGGTTAACTTGCTAATCTGAGGAACTACTGGACCGATTTCAAACATTATTTCGCCGTTTGATATGTAGGTGATCCCGAGTGCTATATTATGTATAACGGGCGAAGCTGGGGCGGATAGCTAGTCGCTATTGTTAAAGGAATCCCTATTAGCAGTTTAGCCGGAGTCATGCGCGGACGCAGGTGCAAGTACCGCCACATGCTAACATCGCGTGTGCTTAATCGACCAACCAGCGCTGTTGCCGATTCGTGTGCTGTGACCACTTCTTAGCCTTTGGTAGGACAATAAAAGAAAAAAATAAGCAAAAGAAAATTATTTTCGTCAAAAACATTGCACAAGTTTTTTAGCTTCTTGAAATATTTAATTGCAAAATAAATACGAAATATTTTGTTTGATTATCTAATATTTGATAATTTTGGCTCGGAACCAGCCTTAACTGTATTTCCGAAGACAATAGGGTACAATCCTCAAAAAAACTAAGTAGCCCGTTAGTTAGATTGCCAAAAAATATTGTACACGTATTTTTTCTTTTGTTTCATAAACAAAAAATGACGAAGATATAGCGCTTCGAAGTTTCGTGTGACGTCACTTGTGAGTACGATTTTTACTCACGAGTAACGTCGCGACCCCCCACTCTCGAAGTTTGATGGTCTCTATATCTTTGACGATTTTTAATATTATGAAAAAACAAAAAATACGTGTCCAATATTTTTCCATGATCTAGCTGACGGACTAATTAGGATGGTGTATTTTTGACCCAGTCCGGTACCCTATTGCTCCTCTTATAGTAAAACAAAAAATGTGTTATGTTTTGTTCCGTGTTTTTGCAAGTATAAGTGTGTCATAGATAGATACACTTAAGATATTTAGCATCATATATGTATAGCTTCTGTGGATGAAATCGCGTTCATCGATAAGGGCGCTTGTTGTGGCGCTAGTTTTTATTCGTATGTCGGTTTTTAGTTTGGTGTGAACAGTAAAGGGTGACTATAGATCTATCTATATATGGTCTTGATTACTTAAATACATTTTACAGCGTAGGTACAGCAGCAAAAAAAAAGGTATCACCACTAAATTTGTTAAAAAATAAAATATTAATTTAATATTTGAGAAAGACCCTGAAAAGTAACTTGGAAAAAAACATCAAGGGTTTTTAAAAATACATACATCTTTTTGGCTCGTTAGAAAGTATAATAGAATATGGTACGATTTAGCAGTCTACAATACAGCCTTTTTACTTTTCGAAGACGGGAAATATGAATATACTGAGTAACTATTTTACTAAATTGTCCTTCGTAATTAAAATATCGTGTCACCCTAATGATGTGGGAGCATATGCCGAGCAAACAATATGCTGTGGCATAATGACGCTCGCACACACCCCTTTAGATAAAATTAAAACCCTAATGAATTAAAATAAAAGTTATAAAAAAGGTATCCCACCAAACCTTTCCATATAAAACAGAATACATATTTTTTCTTCACGTTTATCTAGACTCTAGATAAATGTGAAGAAAAAATACAACGTTCTGCCTATTATTAGGAAAACAAATAATTTATTTTCTCCAAAAAAAGAAAATTACAAAATTCTATTGAAATTCAGTAACTCGACCAAATTTCATAAGATACTATTACTAAATCGTCTGGAATAGAATTTTGGAATTTTCTTTTTTTTTGGAGAAAATAAATTATTTGTTTTCCTAATAGGCAGAGTGTTGTATTTACAAAACTAGATAAATTAACAATGTAGCTTACTCTACATTTAACTACTTACACTTTTATTCATAAATATATAATACAACTAGCGGCCCATTCCGGCTGCGCTCGGATATTGTCATTTAAAGACTATTAATCGAAATAAAAACTATCCTATCTCTCAAGTTGGACCAGACTGCTCACGGTGTGCCAATTTAATTTAAAATCGGTTAAGTAGTTTAGGAATCCATCGCGGACAAACATCGTGACAGGAGATTTATATATATTAAGATTAAGAAGATAGTAAAAATATTCAATATTATTTTATGAAACAACTTTGTATATGATAGTTTCACGCATCAAAACCTCTTAATCTTACCTTCATCTTTTGTTGTGTCTGTAAGATCTTTTTGTGAGTAAAACCCTTAAAATCTCTATAATACCACAATAACGTATCGCTATAATACGTAAAAGTAATCCTCTTAAACAACAAAGAAACTTTGTCTGATAATAACTATTGTTACATAGTTTTAAAACGTTATTACATTTTTAGACTTCTGTAGTTTTTATTACGCCGGTCTCAAGTGGCCCAATTTATAGAACAAAATAAATGCTTAGTGTTGCCAGATAGATTGTAGTCTTTTTTTCTCATTGTAGTCGATTTTCATCCTATAGTTAGTGGGTTTTTTATATTATAACTAGCAGCGCCCCGCGGTGTTACCCGCGTAGTTCCCGTTCCCATTGTTTTTTCGGGATAAAAAGTAGCCGATGTGTTTTTCCAGACTATAATCTATCTGTGTTCCAAATTTCAGCCTGATCCGTTCATACGTTAGGGCGTGATTGAGCAACAAACATCCATACATTGACATTTATAATATTAGTAGGATTTAGAGTAACGAGGCAAGCAAAACATGCGACTGATACGACTGACGATAACCAACATATACATATGTCCTTAACATCACAAAGCCAAGCAACTATTTGTATATGTAGAGCCCAAATCACAGAATTAAGTTTTTTTAATCGAGCTTCATCCGATGGAGACCAGAGTACATCATACCTGTTTTAATGTTTTTATATTAAGTTTTCTTGTCTAATTAACATTAAATATAATAAATAAACATGTGTGTTTCATATAGGTATCAAAAGTACGTACTTACGATTATATTAATATCATATCAGCTAACTGATTCTCATACTACTTACAAGCCTTGCTTAGTTTAAGCCTATAAGCTATAACTTTAAAGTTTTCTGTAAGAAATGTCCACCAAATGTTTATATATTTATTTGGGTATCTCTCACAACACTATTAAGACACAAATGACGTCAACTAAGTCAATAAGCTGTTTCTTTTTTAATTCTAGCGACAATATAAATGTTACAAAGATCCACAAAAGACGGGAGAAACGCCCCAATCTGGCAACACAACAACTTTTTTATCACCCACCGATGACAATGTTACTTTTTTATTAGCATTATAAACCTCAATTATTTTGTCGTATGGTAAGTTATTTAACTGTCTCAAATAAAAACCAACTTAGCCGTTCGTACTTCTAAAACGAGACACCGTTTGGTGGTTGTCGTTGAATTTCATTTTTTTTTTGTAATCTAGAATACAATGTATGAAACCTGATGGTAAGCAACACGTTTGCCCCTAACAACACAGCCACACAGCTGTTTCAAAATGAAGAGTCCAATTACTACCTAGCACTGCACTTCGCTCGTCACCCGGAGATTTACACTGATTTATCTTTTTGCCTTATAATTTCTTTGGATGCATAGCTTATCAAACCGGAACACTTGCTTGGCGGTAGAATAATTAGCAAGGTGTTAAAAATTAAAATTTTCTAAATATTGAATAGTACTTAGGCTATTTTATACCCCAGGAAAACAATTGGGACTACCGGCCACCACCTCCGGCACTACCGGCACGGAAGTCTTTCCTACTCACATAAATCTAAATAATAAGGTTATCTAAATGTTAAGGTTAATTTGATTTCTGTGTTTCTACTCGACACATCGAATTCTTATTGATAACTCCTTCCAATATTTCAGGCTGTGACCGCTCCTGAAAAGAGGGTACCTAGTTATTTAGTGCTAACTCTCGCCATTCGTCAGTTTGTCCATAAACATGGTGCATGACACTGCGTCGAAATATAAGGAAATAGTGGAATCGCTCCACTATTTCACCACGAAAAATATCCCGTAATAATTAAAAAATGTCTGTTCTATATTAAAACTTAATCTACGAGTACAATCCTAATTTCTATGGTAATAATAAATAGTATTATGAAGCTTAATACCCCGTTTACATGATTCCAGTCCAGCGACCGAATCCAGCGCTGGATTGCTTACTGGAATAATGTAAACCGGCACTGGAATGCATTGGCAGTGCCAATGCAAATGCAATGCAGTGCCGGTTTACATTATTCCAGTGAGCAATCCAGCGCTGGATTCGGTCGCTGGACTGGAATCATGTAAACGGGTTATATTGATATTGTAAAAACTTATACCCCGTTTACATTATTCCAGTCAAGCGACCGAATCCAGCGCTGGATTGCTTACTGGAATAATGTAAACCGGCACTGGAATGCACTGGCACTGGATTGATGCATTCCAGTGCCGGTCTCCATTATTCCAGTAAGCAATCCAGCGCTGGATTCGGTCGATGGACTGGAATCATGTAAACGGGATATACGCTGGATTCGGTCGCTGGACTGGAATCATGTAAACGGGGTATTACATCTAAGAAATCGAATAAATGACTGGATAATAAATAATATTATGAAGAATTATTACGGATCGTATTTGTAGGATAAATGAGAAACATGTTAAAAATTGTAGTGTTTTATTACAGGTAATATTTCTAAATTCTATAGACACCAAAATATTTAGTTTCGTATTCTTCAATCACAGCTTACGAAAAAATATGTGTGCGATGTGACAAAAGAAGATTTCACTTCAATGATACTATAGTACATAGTTATATCATTATTGTTGCATACAGGAAGATAGCAGTAGATAGTAGAGCACTAGAGTATTTGTAAACTTTTTGTCCGTATTCTTAAACTATGAATTTACATAATATCTTCCTGAGTGCAATAAGTTCATCATATTGTATAGGTAGTTTTTTTCTACGCCATTTCACATTTGCGACGTATGTCCTTTCAGAGGTTGTAAAAATCGAGGTAGCTTATAAAAAGCGTTTTTACATGATTGGACATGCAGGTCAATTTCCTAGACTATTTAATGTTGAAATTGTTTATTTTTCTGTATTTAAATTGTCATAAAATTGTCCAATAATTTTGTAATTACGAGACGAGACAGGCTTAAATAGTAGTGATAGGACTCTTTGCAGCGTTCGCCTGGGGAAGTACCACTTTGCACGTTCTACCGCCAAGCAAGTTATGTGCAAACATCACCCTGTTTCGGTTTGAAGGATAATGTTTCAAGGTAAGCAACAGGGCGAAGATAATCTCTTCAAGAGATATATAAATTTGTAGGACAAGCGCAGTGCAGTGCTAGGTAATGATTTGGACTCGTTATGTTCCAATAGCCAGGCCCGCCGTAACGGCGCGTGCAAGGCGTGCACAGCACGCGGGCGGCACGGCCAGGGGGCGGCAAAGCCGGCAAACCGAGCGACTCATCAAGTAGGTATTTGAAGTCATTGTCATAATCTCATAATACCTACCCCACCATAGGTATGTATAAGAAATATCATAGCACGGGAAACATGACAAAAAAACGCTAATACCGCCATCTATTGGCGTCCGTTAACTAAGATGCAGTACCAAACGTATCCTGTTGATGTAAGAAAATCGGGGGGTCTACCGCCTAACGAAAACGCTTTGACGCTTTGACATTGCTGTCTCTTTTCTTCTCGCTTGAAATAAAAAAGACGGCAATGTTAGGCGGTAGACCCCCAGGTCTGGGGAAGTTAAAATAATAATCTAATCTGCGGGAACCCCCTTTAGAGATATTTTCCCCTTTCCCAATTGGAAAGTTTTAGGTACACACCTAGAGTCTTTTACGGTTACGCAATCGAACTTATGATTTGTGCTGCAATTATTAAGATAATGTTTCTTTTGACTTTTTTTGGCTTCGGATTAGCTAATGATATTATTGAAATTTGATTTTGTGATTATAATTCAATCATCCGCCAGTAAAAAAACAGAAGTGCAGAGGAATCATAATTATGGTAAGTACTTACGCTTATTTATAGACTTATCACAATAATTACTGTTCAAGGAACAATCAAATAAGGGATTTTAATTCTTAAAAAATATTCTTTACTAACGACGGAATTTTATAAGTTTGAAGTGTATGTGTATGTATGTGTCTGTCTTGCTGTGGCAGCATAGCCCCCGAACAGAGTAGGTAAGTAACTGTTTTTTTGTAAGACTAATTTGTTGGATTATTCGGATATTGTCGGGTTTTAGCTACCCTACTAATCCTACCTACTAATATTATAAATGTCAATGTATTGATGTTTGAATGTTTGTTGCTCAATCACTATTATCTATTACTAGCTGTTACCCGCGACTTCGTCCGCGCGAAATAAATACTAAGGTAACTCAGGCAGTACTTACCTATTTGTATACCCAGACACATTTACCGTTACTAAAAACAGCTTATAATAATACAGTTTCATCAAAATCGGTTCAGTTGTTTCGGTGTGAAAGCTTAAGAGACCTTCGTCCCCTATTGTTGGGTTCGCTGGCTTGTCGAGCACTCGTTTAATGACATTAATGAATTTTTACAATTGTAATTGAATTATTATGTTTTTTTTTTCGGATTTAATTATTGTGAATTATTAATTATATGTGACGTGTAAATTGGCTTTACTAAATAAACGAATATGAATATTTCAACTCCAATTTCATCCCTGTACAGTTCGAAATTACGAAATTGCTAGAACAAACAGTTATTTGCTTCGTATCAAGTGGCTATATCCAGAGTTTCATGCAATAGCTGTGTGTCCCTTTGCCGTTATTTCGTCGTGTTCTTACCATCAGGCATATGTCCTGCTCGTCCTGTCACTCTATACTGTAAAAAAAGACTAGTCTATACAGTACTGCTATCTGCGCCTTCCGGCTTCGCTCGGGTAATGTCATACCTACAACAAACAAATAACAGAAAATATTGCGACAATAAGTAATTGAGCTCTAAACTATCCTATCTCTCAAGTTGCATCAAACTGCATACAGTATTCCCACTGTTGGGATTAAGTGTCTTATCTCACAATAGGGTACAATCCTCAAAAAAGCTAAGTACCCCGGTAGTTAGATTGCCAAAAAATATTGTAGACGTATTTTTTTCTTTTGTTTCACAAACAAAAAATGACGAAGATACAGCGCTTCGAAGTTTCGTGTGACGTCACTTGTGAGTACGATTTTTACTCACGAGTGACGTCGTGACCCCCCACTCTCGAAGTTTGATGGTCTATATCTTTGACGTTTTTTAATATTATGAAAAAACAAAAAATACGTGTCCAATATTTTTCCATGATCTAGCTGACGGACTAATTAGGATGGTGTATTTTTGACCCAGTCCGGTACCCTATTGGAGATACAAACTCTAACTCACTACCCCCGGTCAAGGGCGAGTTTCCGAATATAACATATCCCATGAATATTGTTTGAATTTGTCAGTTTCTTCACGACATTTTCTTTCGCCAGTGCCAGTGGTAAAAACTTAGACATGTTGTAGTTACAAGGTATAAATTATTTTTCTAGTATGATTATACACGTACATGCTCACTGATCAAAAAGCTAGATAAAGGCTATAATTATCTTCCAACGAAATAAAAACTGCATGTTTACGATGTTAGTCATTGATTTTGTCATAACATTGATATACCCTTCAACGAAAAAATATACCTATAGAATAATGATTCAAGCTAAAATCGTCTAAAAACGTACTCTACGAAGTCCTTTGAAGTCAGAATTTATTCCGTATGGGTTAGGTCTTATTTCGTCTGGCAGAAATGTTTGTATAAAATGTTTTGTTTATTTATTTACCTTCAGAGAATTTGAGATAAAAGTATACCTTACTGCACTGTGCTTTTTAAAAATTTTGTTATATCGCTTTTGTTTGACTGCGAGTTTTCGGATGCAATGCGAGCAATAACGTGCCGTAGGAGATATTTGTTTATCCTAGACTAACGGCGCCCCACAGTTTTACCCGTGTAGTTCCCGTTTTCGTTAATTTATCCCAATAATAATTATCTTATCACTAGGCCATCACGGCTTCGAACAGACAGACTCCTTATGTAGTGTTCCACAATTTCAGTCCGAATTATAGTTGTAACTTCAAATCCAATAAGTAGCATTCTGGTGCTAAAATTGTTTCCTCACTTTTGTGTGCTTGTTACTATTCTATAGGTATCATTATTCGTGGCTTTTATAGATACACAAAAAGCTAATAATACCAACCTTAGTTCCTAGCTATTATGCAAATGAAGTATTTCCATCGAATTGTATTTAATTTAATTGTTATTATTTTCTTTATGTTTTCTCGGAATAATTAGTTAATTGTTAATTTATTTTGTTATCTATCCTCTATCTTGTTAACTCTATTGCTGCCACTAAACTTTTTACTCAAACAATTTCAAAACTAATTACAGCAAACACAAAATATAAACAAATATCTAAAAAAAATATTCCATTAAAACCTTGGATCACTGGAGGAGTTATACGATCAATAAGAAAAAGAAATTAACTACATACCAAAGTTAAACAAAAATTAGATAATACTGTGCTCAAAAAAATATATCTTAAATATAGAAATATCTGTAACAAAATTATTAAAAACTTAAAAATTGAATATTATAAAAATAAACTAAATAAAAGTAACAATAATATGAAAGAAACATGGAAGGTTATAAAAGAGGTATGCAACCTTAATCGATCTAATAACTACTCCTCTGACCTTCTACAAATTAGTAATTGTCCAAAAGAATCTCTCAATGAAGTCAATGCATATTTTACTTCGATCGGCAAAAGTTTGGCTAACTCTACGCTGAATAAATTAAATACCACTGAAACCTATTTGGCGTCAGTTGATAAATCTGCAAATCAGGTCATAAATACGATGGCATTTTTTCTTACTGATCCAGTTGAAATTAGGCAGGTGGTTATGAGTCTCAAAAGTCATAGTGCACCAGGTGGAGACATGATCACATCAAATTTTATGAAGAGGTTTATTGATATTTTAGCTGTACCCATCGCATTTATTTGTAACATGAGTCTTGGTACAGGTAGGTTTCCGACTTTATTTAAAGAGGCTTTGGTGTGTCCAATATTTAAAGCAGGCGACAAAAAAAATCCATCCAATTATAGACCCATATCACTTCTCTCCACCTTATCAAAAATATTAGAAAAAATCGTTAACAAAAGAGTCACATGTTACCTAGAAAAAGAAAATTTACTAAGTGCCAACCAATATGGATTTAGAAATGGAAAGTCTACAGAAGATGCTGTGCTTAAATTGACAAACCAAATTACGACATATCTTGATCGTGGAGAGAAGTGTATTGCTGCTTTTTTGGATCTCCAAAAGGCTTTTGATAGCGTATCAATACCTATACTTTTAAAAAGGTTAGAAAACATAGGCATCAGGGGTCTGGTCTTGGACTGGTTCACAGACTATTTGACAGATAGATCCCAACAAATAAAGATTGGAGATGTTCAAAGTGATAGTGCTGTCTGTAACTACGGTGTACCACAAGGCAGCACATTAGGTCCCACATTATTCCTCATATATATAAATAGTCTATGTGACACGAACTTGCCAGGCTTAGACTTACTAATGTTTGCTGATGATACGGTGCTTTTGGTTCGAGAAAAGTCATGGCCTAAAGTAGCCAAGTTAGCAGAAGATTGTCTAGCTATAGTGACACAATGGCTCGAAAATAGCTTACTCACTTTGAACACAAGTAAGACAAAATATGTATGTTTTAGTATCACTGCGTCTGGGGCCCCAAAGACAGAGTTGAACGTGAGAATACACACGTTTCCTTGTAACCGCAGCTCAAGATTAACGCAGTGTTCGTGCACTCTATTAGATAAGGTTGCAAGTATTAAGTATCTTGGAGTATATATTGATTCAAATCTTAACTGGAACATCCACGTAAAATCATTGGTTTCTAGAATTAGAAAATTAATCTATATATTCAAGACTCTTAGGACAGTAGCAGATGCTGATGTAGTAGTTCAAATTTATAGGGCCTTAGGAGAGTGCATAATTAGGTACTGCATCTGTGTGTGGGGAACAGCGGCTAAGACAACCCTCATATCTGCGGAGCGCGCTCAACGAGCATTACTGAAAGTTCTACTTTATCTTCCATTCAGGCACCCAACCACAGAAGTTTATAAGAAAGCTAAAGTTCTTAGTGTAAGAAAATTGTTCATATATGAAGGTCTAAGAAGATTTCACAAAAAAACTGTACCCACATTGCTTCTTTGTAATAATGCTAAAAGAGAACGACGTTGTCCTATTCCGGGAACCAAAAGCAAATTTGCACGAAATAGCTATGAAGGCTTAGTACCGCGCATCTATAACAAAATAGATGCTAAACTTAAGATCAAATCAGTAAATAACAATGAGTGTAAGAAAATAATTCGGGAATGGCTAGATGATTTTGAATATGATAATCTTGAGCACATGCTGGCTAATTTGGATATTTTCTTGGAAAAATAATAGGGGTAAAATTAAAAATATATAGGTGCATATATGTTTCGGTGATATCTGTAACGTCAAAATTATATACTTATTAATACATTGTTTTTTTCCATTGGATGTTATATGTTTAAAATTTTGTAATATATTACTAACTTTCACAATATAAAATTAATTTCCACTAGTTTCTGGCTAATTACTTAATTATTATTAAAAACAGAATGTACATAATATTAGTAAATATAGGTACGTATACATATTTATGCATTAATACTCTGCTTCATATATACGTATATCATAATCCTCACACATTAACATACACACATACATACACACACACACACATACATACACACACACACACACACATACACCCTCTCACTCACACACCCTCACACACACATACACAGTTATACATTTATTTTCAAATTAACCTTGGGAGGAGCCATTGTCTTCCGAAATACAGTTACGACTAGTTCGGAGCCAATGGGTTCATATCGAAACTTTGTTTACTTTTTATAGTGTAAAATAAATATTTTTGTTTTGTTGTTTGTTTTGTTTTGTATTAACAATTATTGTTAGTATTATACTAAGTAATAAACTAGTAGTTATACTAAATTATCATTGCCATTCAGCGTAGTGATACCGGTATGGCTGGTCTAGTCGGGAGAACGGCGACTGCCGATCCGGAGACCCCGGGATCAAAAATCAAAACCACGCGCACCATTGTCTTTTCGAAATAATGTGCTTAATGCCAGTAACTTAAAACGGTGAAGGAAAACATTGTGAGGAAACCGACATGTAATTAGAATCTTTCGAAGTCATGTGTCATCTACCAACCCGCATTGGGCCAGCATGGTGGATTATGGCCTTGACTCTCTCCTTACGAGAGAAGGCCCCGCGTCCCAGTTGTGAGAACATTTAGTGGGCTGTTTATGCTGTCCGTAAAACGACTTTACATACTTACAACCATTTTATTTTTACATTACTTGTAAGTATGTTTTTTTTTCGTAACATTTTTTTTCATTTTTGTTCACAAGTCGCAAGTATGTACCTTTTTGCATGGTGTCATTTCTAGAATCAGATAAAAAACAACCTTTTCTTTTGATCTCTGTTCCTAAACATAAATTATTATGTATTACTTAATATTGAATCAATCATTCGAAAATGACATTAAAGTTTCATAACTTCGTGATTTATAACTTGTACAATAACGAAAATATCTTCCATTTCACACAAATACAGGCATTATCAAGATTAATGGATCTATTTATTGTTTAAAGAATTACGTTTTGCTTGATAGGCTGACCGGGGGGTCTACCGCCGAACGAAAAATGTCATAGCTTTGATGTTTCTCTCTCTTTTCTTTTCGCTTGAAATGATAGAGACAGCATTAGCAAAGCGATAGCCGATTTAGTTAGGCGGTAGAAGCGCGGGGCGAGGTTACAAATTTATTAAATAGTCATAGGATTCATTTATATAAATTTGATTTCTACACTTTGTCTGGATGTGGATGTTTCTATGTATGATAAGTGTGTATTTAAAACTATATAAGTATCAATCATATCAGCTATCTGGCCGCCATAGTACAAGCTTTGCTTAGTTTGGGGTCAGATGGTGTTGTGTGCGAATTGTCCACCAATATTTATATTTAACCATATTTTAAATATTAAACAGTACTTAATCACAATCAAAATGTTTATTTCGTTATCTCAACGTTTCGGCAGCATTATAACCGGCGTGGTCACGAGAAGACACCATGATGAGGTTAAATAATTATTAGGGTTCCGTAAAACGTAAAAACGGAACCCTTATAGATTCGTCATGTCTGTCTGTCTGTCATAGCCACTTTTTGCCGAAACTATGAGAACTACACTGTTGAAACTTGGTAAGTAGATGTATTCTGTGAACCGCTTTAAGATTTGAACAAAAAAAATTAAAAAAAAGTAAAGTTAGGGTTGCCCCCCATACTGAGAACTGAAACTCAAAAATGTTTTTTCCATCAAACCTACACGTGTAGGGTGTCTATCGATAGGTCTTCAAAAATGATGTTGAGGTTTCTAAAATCATTTTCGTCTACACTGAATAATTTGCGCGAGAGACACTTCCAAAGTGATAAAATGTGTGTGGGGGACACACACACATTTTATACTTCTCCTCTAACTTCTAAAGTAAGAAAATGAAAAATCTAAAAAAAATATATGATGTACACTACCATGTAAACTACCAACGAAAATTAGTTTGAACTCGATCTGATGAGTAGTTTTTTTTTAGTACGTCATAAATACACTATTATTGAAACTTCGATCAAAGTTACAACGAACTACAAGAACTATGTGTACTATGTGTATTATGTTACTTAATGCAACGGAACCCTTCATGGGTGAGTCCAACTCGCACTTGGCCACTTTATTATTGATTTAGCGACTGACATTTTTGTCATTTGGTCCGTGTTTGTGTTAGTGAAAACTGCTTTTGGCGCACCACATGCAGATTTTGAATATGGGCTGTGAATTGAATTCTAGCGTCACACTCGGGAATGATACGAAATCTTCGGGTAAACTCGGGACAATGGCCATGGCCACGCCCTCCAAATTCACCAGCGTAATTTCCAAAGTAAGCTATCAAATTCTGAGTTATAAGTTTTCACTTCTATCCGCAGCTCCTATGAATGCCAATTTTTTTTTTTGACTAAATAAAGACTAGATACCAACACCTACGAAATACCGCCACATCCCTATAAAGATATTTTCTTACTCTGTTTTTCAACGTAGTTAGCTATAGTGTTGACACTCTCTCGTTGTGGGAGAGTGAGTCCCAGTAGTGGAAATACTAAGTGGGCTGTTCCCGCATATTCTCAATGTATCCCACCCTCAAACACTGCCCACTCGTTACAAAATTTCACACTCTACGCGTAAACTTGACGGGCCCATGAAAATTACACGAATTCTATTTACATATTTTTTTACTAACGAGGGGACGAAAAGGGGGTGAAACACGGGGGGTTAAAGGGGGGTGTTTTGATAACTCTTGTGAGGTTGACCGGAGGCCGCGGCTTGTTTGGAAAGGGCGAGGAAAAGTGTAAATTGAAACAACAGGTAAAAAAACAAAATTTAGGCGTGAACATAAATTTATTTCCATCGTTGTTATATTAGACGGTTTTCGGGTGTTGTTGTGGAATAAAATGGTAAGCGTTGCTAAGACTGCGGTGTATTTTTTTTAATATGGAGTGACGAGACGAGCAGGACATGTGCCTGATGGTAAGCAACACGCCTGCCACATAACAGCACAGTGACACGCAGCTATTGGAACATGAAGAGTCCAAATCATTACCTAGCACTGCACTGCGCGCAACACCCAGAGAAGATATATTTTGTTTGAGTGTGCCAATCTCAGGAACTACAGGAACGATTTCATAAATTAATATTTTATCGTTGAAAATGTATGTGATCCTTAAGTGCTATATGTTATTTATATTACGTACGACGGGCGAACCCAGGGCAGACCACTAGTTCTAAGTACATTGGACGTATAGACGGACATACACCGCAGCAATGTGCAAACATTACTGTGTTCCGGTTTGAAGGTCAATGTTTCCAGAGAAATTACAGGGCTTAGAGATGTAACAACTTAGATCTCTAGGTGACGAGCGCAGTGCAGTGCTAGGTAATGATTTGGACTCTTCATATTCCAATAGCTGCGTGTCACTGTGCTGTTATGTGGCAGGCATGTTGCTTACCATCAGGCACATGGCATGCACGTCTCGTCACTCTTTATTTAAAAAAAAAATGTGTGCGTATCAGCCTCTCAGTGACATTCTGACAACGCACACATGCAAATGTGGCCGACTCTAGTGACACAGTTTTTGTTTTAGCGAGACTACGTCCAACATTTTTATACGTCCATGACTAAGTGTAATAAGTCTTATCTTCAAATCGAGAGTGAATCGGTTTTTTCTATGTAAACACGCTCCATCGTAGACCGCATCGTCGCTTAACATCAGGCGAGATGGCGGTCAAGTGTAAACTTCAAAAGTTAAAAAAAAATTGGCAGTCATAGGAACTGCCGATAGAAGTGAAAACTTATAACTCAGAATTTGATAGCTTACCTTGGAAACTACACGGGTGTTACCAGAGGGCGTGGCCTCGCCATCATGCCATGGCCATCTAGAAATACGTCAGCATTTCCCATTGGCTCACGCATTTCTAGATGGCCATGCCATGATGGCGAGGCCACGCCCTTTCAGCATTTCCCGTTGGCTGACGCATTTCTAGATGCCCAATCGCCAAGGTCCCGAGTTTACCCGAAGATTTCTTATCATACCCGAGCGTGACGGTAGAATCCAATTTACACCCCACGAAAAATCTGTCTAGGCGCGCCTAAAGAAGTTTTCACTTCAAAAATACGGAACCTTCGGTGTTGCATGCAATCCGACTCGCACTTGACTAATTTATTATTAGTTTTCAATACAAAGGCCGACTCATATTTGTTTGGTGTCCGAATTCGGCTGATGCGGTTGGATCTGCATTTATTTATGTGCAACTGACAATTTGCGATGATGGAACCGGTGGTTGGAATCTGGTTTTGATTGTTCCGAGAATAATATCGGTTTAATCGCGGTCGGATTTTTGTAAACTTATTTATCTCTATGCTAGTGGGTGGAAAATTAAACTACAAAATGTTATAACTGATTTATCGAAGTGCAGTCTTGAATAACGCCGCAAAATGGGGTACCGGACTGGGTCAAAAATACACCATCCTAATTAGTCCGTCAGCTAGATCATGGAAAAATATTGGACACGTATTTTTTGGTTTTTCATAATATTAAAAATCGTCAAAGATATAGACCATCAAACTTCGAGAGTGGGGGGTCGCGACGTCACTCGTGAGTAAAAATCGTACTCACAAGTGACGTCACACGAAACTTCGAAGCGCTGTATCTTCGTCATTTTTTGTTTGTGAAATAAAAGAAAAAATACGTGTACAATATTGTTTGGCAATCTAACTAACGGGCTACTTAGTTTTTTTGAGGATTGTACCCTGTTGCTAGCTCGGGTAAATTTGGGAGAGACTGCAACTAATCCGCATGATCTAATACTACCTGACCATTATGTAGAGTGAGAGGACGAGCAAGACATGTGTCTGATGGTAAGCAACACACTTGCCCAAAACAGCAAAGTGCATAAGTACCTATTTTAGCAAAAGAGTTCGAAACGCTGTCTTCGTTATTCAGATATTTGAGATATCTACAAGATATATCTCTTTGTTCTATAATTTATGTGCAATAATCTAATAAAATCTAATAAAAAGATTTATAATCTAATAAAAAGATTTTCAAATCGGAACACCGTTAACGCAATGCTCATTAAAGCATGGCGGTACAATGAGTAAGCACAATTGTGATATTTCCCTAGTTAAACTTGCAAAGAGTCTAATAAAATAAATAGAACCTATGTCTAGCTATTGTTATAAAGGCTTGATTTCCGACCTGTTATTGTTTTTTCTTTTTTAGTTTAAATGATGCTTCATTTTGTTAACGTTTAAATTAGGATGGCTAAACTCGATTTTTTGACGTGACAACGTCTTATAATTCGATGAAGCCGGCTGCACGCCCGCAAAACATGACGTCATGTGCCGTTAACGCCGTTACCTCGCCGCCGGCGTTACCTCGCTCTAAGGCGTAGTTGAAGTTGTCACGTTCAACTATCGTCAGTAACCGACTTTACAGACAACCATTTTTTTTATTTAAATGTATAGTGTGGCCATAACGTAGCTTTTAATGATTTTCATGACGAATTAAAATTATTTTACGATATGTGTTTTCCCATACATAGAATAAAAATTACCTCTCGACAAAAACCAAAATGGCTTACAACTGGTATAAAAACTTGCTGTAAGAGGAAAAGAGTATTATTATGGCAATATCGCAAAAACAGAACCCAGGAAAACAAACTTAATTTCAAAGGTTTGTCACTTAGATTAAACCGCATTATAAAACTCACGCAGAAGTCACAAAATGATTATAATATAAAAAATGCTACCAATAAATGTAAAGCAATGTGGAAAATAATTAATGGAACTAAACACAATATTCCTAAAGAACCTATAAAGCTAAACATTAATGGTGAATTGATAAAAGAACCCAGTACTGTAGCAAGTCTTTTTAATGGTTGTTTTATTAATCAGGTACCAAAACTAACCAGAACTGTACATTACCCGTCAAATGGTAATATCAACGGATCACTATTTATGCCCCCCACATTACCAGAAGATATTTATAAAATCATAATGGGTTTAAAAAATACAAATAGTACAGGCTATGACGACATAAGTACCCAGGTTCTAAAAAGTGTAGCGGTAAATATATCACCAGTGCTAAGCTACATTACAAATTTATGTATAACAAATGGTGTCTTTCCTGAAAAGTTAAAAAAGACTATAATAAAACCATTGTTCAAAAGTAAAGACAAAGATGACATAAATTGCTATAGACCGATAGCTTTAGTCCCTGTTTTGTCGAAAGTATTTGAAAGGGTCATTTATAATAGTATTTATAATTATTTTGAACAAAAAAACCTATTTGCAAAAGAGCAAATTGGCTTTCGAAAGAGAAAAACCATTAACCTTGCAATATACAATTTTTTAAATACTGTCCTGACAAGTGTGGATACAAAAGTGCCTGTTTGTGCTTTATACATGGACTTAACAAAGGCTTTTGACAGTGTGGATCATGAAATATTACTAAGCAAATTGAATTCTTATGGTGTAAGAGGAACTATAAATAACCTTGTTGAGTCTTATTTGACAAATCGTCAGCAATCTACACAAATAAGCTATGTTTGTCCAAAATTAAAGCAAGAAGTTAAACATAACTCAAAATATGAAACTGTTAAGTGTGGTGTTCCACAAGGCAGTGTTCTTGGGCCACTACTTTTTATCATTTATATCAATGATCTTCCTAAGGCCACAAAAAATTCTATGGTTCTGTTTGCAGATGACAGCACCATATTATTCACTGGCAAAGATAGTGCTTGCATTCAAAAAGATATAAACGACACGCTTTGTAACATTATAAATTGGTTAACTCTAAATAATCTGACATTAAACCTAAGTAAAACAAAAATAATGTTATTCAGAAATAGACTTCAGAAATTGCGTAATCTTGACATTTCTTATTCTGGTAATATAATTGACACTGTGGATATCACTAAGTTTTTGGGCCTGACTGTGGATTGCTGCTTAAATTGGAAGCACCATGTAGAAAACATAAGGGCAAAGTTAAGCAAATGCTCATATGGGCTATATGCTATTTACTCTCAAAAACTGTGAACCAGTCTACTATGCTGACAGCGTATAATGGTTATATCTCATCGCTACTTAGGTATGGAATTATGTTTTGGGGGAATAGCCCAAACAAATTAACTATATTTAGAGCGCAAAAAAAGTGTGTAAGGGCCATCTGCAAAATAAAACGAAGAGAAAGTTGCAAACCTCATTTTAAAAGTCTGAAAATTTTAACAGTGCCCTCTCTGTATATATATGAGTGTGCAATGTTTGTGCGCAAAAATTTAAACTTATTTAAAAGTTTCAAAAGTGCTCGAAATTATTATAAACTCAACGAACCCGTAAGAAATACTACATTACTTGCTAATAGCGCACTATGCATGGCGCCAATGATATATAATCACCTGCCAAAAGAGTTGGTTACACTGGAGGAAAATAATGCATTCAGGTATAAATTGAAGTGCATTTTATTAGAAAAGTCATACTACTCAATTCGTGAGTATTTATCAGATAAATTTTAACGTTAACTATTTTTAATACCTAACTAAATTGACCAAGTATAATATTGTAATAATTAATTGACATGTTTTATTTTCTTCTAATGTTACGTCTATTATGTTGTATGTATAGAATTAATCAAATATTGGAACTGACATTACTGACATTTATTTTGTATTTTGTAATAAAACATTTATTTTGTATTTTATAATATTGTGAAAAAATGATTTAATTATTTGTCGGTTATGGGCAAATATCAAAATGTAACAAACATATTAACGATAAGTTTGACTGTGTATGGTAAGCTTTATGCCGCTTCTGCTAAAAAAAAAAAAAACTTTGACATTGACATGATTGTGACTAGTGAAATATTTACTTTATTTTCAATTCTAAATTTAGTTTCACTACATATTATTTGTGTTTTATATTGTAATTTGTTGAAATGTTGTAGATTCAGTTGTTTTTTTCCATTTGTTGTTTTTTGCATGCCGAAAGGCAGTGTATGGCGAACTACTTTCTGTAACCATGTCATCCATAAATGTACCCATGCTACGCAAATAAATAATTACTTTACTTTACTTTACTTTACTTTACATAAATGAGAGATTAAGAAAACGATCAACAGATTATAAAAAATACATCTAAATATAAAAACTGTGTGTATATTGTGTACCTACACATGCAAGAAGTTAGATTTTTTAAAGTATCTATTACTAAAGCTATCGCGCAATCAATGTTCCTTTTTCGTTATCCCAAAGTTGGCACAGCAGTAGAGACCACTTGAGACCAACTGCCATATGTAACCTGTAAAATAATAAAGTAGCCAAGTGCGGGTTGGACTCGCCCATGAAGGGTTCCGTTCCAGCAAGTAACATAATATACATAGTACACATAGTTCTTGTAGTTCGTTGTAACTTTGATCGAAGTTTTAATAATAGTGTATTTATGACGTACTAAAAAAAAACTACTCATCAGATCGAGTTCAAACTAATTTTCGTTGGTAGTTTTCATGGTTATGTACATCATATATTTTTTTTAGTTTTTTCATTCTCTTACTTTAGAAGTTAGAGGGGGGGGGGGGACACATTTTACCACTTTGGAAGCGTCTCTCGCGCAAGTTATTCAGTGTAGACAAAAATTATTTTAGAAACCTCAACATCATTTTTTAAGACCTATCGATAGACACCCCACACGTGTAGGTTTGATGAAAAAAAAATTTTTGAGCTTCAGTTCTCAGTATGGGGGGCACCCCTAATATTTGATTTTTTTAAAAACTTTTGTATAAATCTTAATGCGGTTTACAGAATACATCTACTTACCAAGTTTCAACAGTGTAGTTCTCATAGTTTCGGCAAAAAGTGGCTGTGACATACGGACGGACAGACAGACAGACAGACAGACAGACATGACGAATCTATAAGGGTTCCGTTTTTACGTTTTACGGAACCCTAAAAAATGCGCAAACTAACTTCAGTATGTCGAAGAATGTGCGTATTTGTGCGCGCGCATCGTTAAAAATACTGTCTCAATTTTTTTTCAAACTCGTCAGAATAAAACAGTTGATAATTATTTTATAAATATTGGTGAATATTTTTCCTAAAACAATCTCCGCAAACTAAGCGTAGCTTGTATGGGGGCCGAATAACTGATAGGCTGATACAATACTTATATACGTGTAAATACATTTTTAATATATACACAGATACACACCGTTAGAAACATCCAGATGTAAAACAAATATTTGTACAAAACAATTTATACTTCAAAAATGACATCTAAAATCCAGATCATTTAGTCAAAATCTAGGTTATAAATCTACACCCCAGTCTGCGTAGGTCTGAAAACGCAAAGAGGTCATCAAACCGCGGTAATGCGAAGCAGTGAACCTAAAAACCGATTTTCCATGACTAATTGACACGCGATCTAGATCCTAGCCGAGCGAACAACCTCGTTCTGGTCCTAACTTTAGACCAGGGACGCCAAACTTTAGGGCCAGACGTCGAAAAATGGACCACTAATTTTTGGAGTGCAAAACTTCTACAATTGAATTAGACACTTTTGGTATATGGGTAAATCTTATGGGTACACGTCACCGACATACTAATTGGGCGGCGGCGCGGCGTAGCGGTGGAGCAGCGGTTAGGGACGTCCGCGTTATGTACATTTTTTTTCGATAGGTGAATGAGTTCGCGTCAACTCCTTTCGTAATTCAATAATCAAAATATCTACAGCTATACAAGTGAAGTATGATTTGTGCAAAATTAGTGCTGTTTAATACTAAAATTCTAAGTTTCAATAACTATTCTATAAAATCATCTCTCGATAAAATAATCTCTATAAAGTAGTCTATAAAATAATCTCTATTTTGTGTGATACAGTGACGATACGAGGAAAACATGCGATAGGGATAAGATGTAATAGGTAGATATTATTTTTTATTTTGGTATGAAAATAAGTATTACGCACAAATGTACATACTAGTATATATCATATTTATCTATCTCTCTGTCTGTCTATCTATGTAATACCTGAAAGCCAAATTTTTTTTAGCTATTCTGTTTTCTGAATTCTTCTAGAAAAATTGCAGCCCTCTTCAGATTCCGATTGGCCAGCACAGCTTAGACCAATCGCGAACTTTTGTCCAGCCTTAGTTCAGCACTAATGAATTGAATGAAAACATAAAAACTCCCGGGAATCGACCGGAACTAACTTTTACGCTTTTTAGCCAATTTTAACATTTTGATTAATCACCGAACGAATTTTAGGATATATCAGTACGTTACTCTATTTATTAATTTTTTTACTATTTAACCATTCCCATTAATTTCCCGGGATAAAAAGGTACCCAGACAATTCTGTGTTCCAAGTTTCAGCCCGATCCGTTCAGATGCTACGACGTGATTGAGCAACAAACATCCAAACAATGACATTTATAATATTAATAGGATCATCATCATCATCATCATCAGCCCGTGTTCGTCCACTGCTGGACATAGGCCTCTCCTATAATACGCCACTCAGCCCGATCCTCGGTCTTACGTTTCCAACTGCCATATAACTGCCAATAGGATAGGATTTACTAATCGCAGCGCCCCGCGGTTTTACCCACAAAGTTACATTTCCCATAATTTTCGTTTGATTAAAAATAGCATTCGTGATCTTTCAGACTGTAATCTAAATCTGTGCCAAAATTTCATCCATATCCATTTAGTACTTTTTGCATGAAAGACAAACATCCATATATCAGTACATAATTTTATATTTATCCATCCATGCAAACGTATTGTACTTAAATGATATAAAATAAAAAACCTTACAAAGTAGAAATTGGCGACATGATCGCTAAAAGGAATTACTTTCAGGCTACCGAATTAGTAGTATTTATAATAAATGATTGTAACGATTTAATTTTACTGACAAATTTAATAAATTTCTTTTTACTATTTCCATCGTTTTTATCCTGCGGTTGCCTGGAAGAGATGGCTTGAAGCGATAAGTTCGCTAAATTGTACATGTTATTTAGCTATTATGTGTATGACTGTCATTTTTTAAATTAAGTGCAAAAAAGAAGAGTTAATCTATTTGTCTGGATCTATTTTTAATTAATTAATGGATTACTCTAGTGTCATAATTATGATCGGTAGTACATTTGAAAGTACATAATTATAAGCCTTAAAATGTTGGCAATGCGGTGATAAGTCACTCTAATTTGTCAAGTAGTGATAGGGCTCTTTGCAGAGGCCCCCTGGGGAAGTACCGCTTTGTCAGCTTCGCCAGTTATTCTGCCGGCAAACAGTAGTGCGCAAACATTACTGAGTTCCGGTTTGAAGGGCAATGTTTCCAGATAAATTACTGAGCTAAGATATAAAACACCTTATACCTATATATATACGAGTGACGAGCGCAGTGCAGTCCTAGCTAATGATTTGGAGTCTTCATGTTCCTATAGCTGCGTGTCACTGTGCTGTTATAAACAGGCATGTTGCTTACCATCAGACATAATACATACATAAGACATAATATGTCTTATAATACGTCTTGACACTCTATACTATTTAAAAAGAAGTATTTTGTGTTTAACCTCATTTTCTCTATTCTGAAATCCCCGACTTACCTGTATTTAACCAAAACAAAGGCCCACTACCTCCTATACTGATTATCCTTAATTTTCCCTAATTTCGGCGGAACTAAAGCATTTTGAGATAAGCCCCGATGCCCTCCGGGCTGTCATTACGGCCAGCTGTGGCGAGCTACTGGCGCGAGCCACTGGGCTCGGTCACTTGGCCCAGTTGACCTGGCCACCTGTAGGAATGTAAAGAAATTACCTGGTAGGTAGGTACTGGCAGGTTTTTGGTCACGCGCGTTCTAATTTTGAATTCGTTAAGTAACGTTAAGGCCGATTTAAACTGAACGAACATAGAGCTAGAGCTGGAACAAGAGCATTCTTCCTCGATCTTTTAGTCTAAACGAAAGATCATTCTTAGCGTTTTCCATATTAAATATTCCATAGAATCTTTGCGAACGCAAACAAAACAACGAAAGAATGCTCTACGTTTGTTTACACCAAATGAATTTGATAGAGTGGGGATAGAATGAGCATTGGCTCGTCTGGTGTAAATCGGCCTTTAGTGGATACAATATTTGTTTACTTTTTTTAATTTTGTGAAGCAAACCCTTCTTTTAGTACACCAAATACAGATTTGTCTTGGTTGGTCTGAGAGATTTGTGAATTGAACTCAAGCGTCACGTTCGTAAATGAAAGAAATCTCCGGGTAAACTCGGATGATCTAGATGGGCATGGTCATGGCCACGCACTCCGGTTTCATGCGCGTAGTTTCCAAAGTAAGCTATCAAAATCTGAGTTATTCGTTTTCACTTCTATCGACAGTCCCTATGACGGCCTTTATTTTTGTTTAGATTTTATTTAGGTCAACGTTGATAATTATAATGTGTAAATCATTCAAATACAAAGCAACTCGGACTATTTTTGATATCTCGAACGGATTTGCGACAGATATGGGCGGCCCATGACTAATTTAGCACACATATCTACTGAGTACCATCCTCATACGACAGTTAGGTTTAAGCTACGTCATTCCTATCATTAAATTTGATTTCCAAGTTTAGTAATTCCATTTATGAATCAGCATGAAATATATTTTAATGTTATTTCGAAATGGGCAAATGCACTAACTGCACGAAGCCATAAAAAGATAAAAACTTGATATGAAGGCGCGAAGCGGTACAAATTACCGCGAAGCGCAAAATTCGTGCTTTTTATGAACTTGTGGTATGATAACCATGGATTATCCACAAAAACTCAATGACAAATATACAGTTAAATATTATGAAATCAGTCCTTAGCGCCGGCAACCGAGGCCCTAAGAAAAGATTTTGCAAGACCGTGTCTAACCAATTTCAAACCCACCTTGACTTACGGCATTCAATTAAAGACGACCGCCCAATTTATCTATTCCTCAATGAGAACGCCCCAATATCATTATTCAACAAATTTAAGCCGCAAGTTTTAGTTCGAAAGTTCGACCAGATCGTCAAATACTTTTGTCACTTTGTAAAGTAAGGGACTCTTTTACCTGCCATTCCTATTGTTGTTTTATCTCTTTCTCTCCATGTGTTATCTCTTTCCTTCCCATGACCTTCGCTGGTCCCATTTTTTTTTTGAATCGTTGAAAGGTGGCTGATGTTGCTGCGATGCCGGAAGGTTTTGTAAGATCGTAATTTTTTTTTTATTTATTCTTGGCGATGGATACTAGTAAGATCCGTAAAATTACTTGGAGTTGCAAGGATGCGATGTGTTTAGGCGTGATCTTTTATGCGTATTTTTTTGGTCAACATTTTCTTTGCTGGCAATCACGCGTGCTGATTTTAGGAATAAAACCTTTTTTGTGATGCTTGGGGTGATGCGGATGCTTACCTGACGATTTTCTGTATTATATCTGATGTAGCTATCTTAAATTTAACGATCTTACTAATATTAATTCTACTTCTTCATATAGATGGTTTTTTTTTAATATGTGTTCCTATTCTACTTCCTCGTCATATTATAAATGTGAAAGCTTGGATAGTTCTTGCTGAATCACATTGAAAGTAAGACACACTTCATATTAGGTGTTTGAGGTCCATTTTGATAGTTAAATGGGAAGACAAAGTTTCTAATTCCGAAGTACCTACTACGATACGATGAAATGCACGGCATTGAGGCTGTCTTGATGAAACGTCAGCTCAGATGGTGTGGGCATGGGTTGCGCATGGAGGACAATCGCTTACCTAAAGCCGTTTTCTATTCTGAGATGGCTAAGGGTAAGCGTAAGCATGGAGGCCGGCACCTTCGCTATAAGGACGTCTAATCGCCTATCGGAGGCATCTTAGCGCCTGTGGAAATAACTCAACATAGTGCGGCTTGTATCGGAGAGGTCATCGTGGCGAACTAGTACAGTCCACAAAAATGTGAATACGTTTGAGGAGAATCGTCTCACCGACTTGGACCGAAAGCGCCAAATCCGCAAAAATAAACCCAAAACCACCTACAGTTACACATAGAATTCTGACGGCCAACTCTGTTGTAATATTTGCAGCAGAATATCTACAACAAAATTTGGTTTCGCGAGCCACATTAGGGCACATGCTCGGAAACAGTAGGGGTCGCCGTCATCGAAAACGATGAGTCCGACCATAAGATCTGACCTAAAATTCGGAAGTTAGGATCAGTCGGAACTTAGATAGTTTTCAGTATGGAATAGTCTACTTTATATCTCGAAAAAATGTAGATTTCCTTAGGGGATATCCTTAGGCAGTAGTCCTTTTATAAAGTCACAAAATCTTACGCAAACAAGTCGCGGAAAAATACTAAATTAAACGAAAATGTCTTTTCTTTATTTACCTTTTGTAATTTGAATGTTATCTTCAAGTTAAAACGGAACCAATGTTTTAACCGTGGTTGTAACAGATTCAGTTCGAATGTGAAATAATAATAAAATCGTTACACAATTTACGGAAATGTCGATATAAAATGTACCTACACAGAGGCATAATTTAAAGTTGTGTTTTGTCGGAGTCGGTTTAATAAATCCGCATGAATGTATACTAAACAATAATATACCGTTTACTTTTATTTTAAGGTCTTACAACGTTTTATTTTAATTAGTACTTACTACGTAGGTTCTGTTAGGTTTATATATTTTTTAGTTGATTCAACTATTTCAGGAATGTTTCCTTTATTTGTTGTTGTTATTTATAATTTGATTACGGTATTTTACATTTGACTGACCTTATGGCTTATTGAACCGTAGGTTATGGGTTCGATTCTCACCCAGTACATACATTTGTGTGATGAATACAGATGTTTGTCCTATCTACAGTTGTAAATGTATCATAAGTATGTTTTAAAAATGATATACGTGTTACTTAAATCGGCAATCTGGCTTCGACATTACCAAGCCATGTTTAGTTTGGGACGAGATGTTGTGTGATAAATGTCGACCAAGAATGCAAATAAATTGAAGAACACTTTCCTTATGGACTTGATTTAATTCAATTTAAAACATAAACTCGATTTACTATAAAGATTAAGCTTTTATTGCCATGAACAATAAACTCATTCCATTTTTTCGTATATATTATTATTTTAGCTGTCATCATAATTCACGTTTTACAAATCGAATACAGTTTAAAAAGTAACTCGATATTCCGCTAAAAAGTAATCGATACTGGACGTTTATCGAGACAAAACAAAAGAACGATTATTTACCACAAATGGAGAGCCGAACCTTTCGGGTTATTTATGACCACAGATAATCAAGATTTGTAATCTCCCGACCATTTTTGTCAAAAACCGTGTGACATGCACCCTGCCTATGCCAAATAAAGAAAAAACTATGCTTTTTTTTTTTAGTTTACTCGTTTGCCAAACGAACATCGACTTTAAAATTGGTTAATAGAAATCAAACTTTTTTTTCTAAGAATTCCACATTTGAAAATGTTGTTCGACAAAAAGTGGTCGAAATTCGTTAACAACTTTTTAAAGTTTTTAGGGATGGACACTTGTAGATTATAGGGTGGGTTTGAAGTTTTTGTAACAGTTTTTTTTTCAGTTTGGGGTGGACAGTGGTATAATTATGTAACGCTTCTTGAGAGAGAACTTCTGTTGCTTTCTACAAAATTATAGGTGTTTAGAAAATGGATTCGTTACACGAAAATCCAGTGAAGAGAAACAAGAAAAACAAATTGGCAGCCATAGGAACTGCCGATAGAAGTGAAAACTTGTAACTCAGAATTTGATAGCTCACTTTGGAAACTACACGGGTGTAACCGGAGGACGTGGCCTGGCCATCATGCCATGGCCATCTAGAAATGCGTTAGCATTTCCCATTGGCTCACGCATTTCTAGTTGGCCAGGCCACGCCCTTTCAGCATTTCCCATTGGCTAACGCATTTCTAGATGGCCAATGGCCATGGTCCCGAGTTTACCCGAAGATTTCTAATCATACCCGAGCGTGACGCTAAAATTCAATTCACACCCCACGAAAAATCTGTCTAGGCGCCGCCAAAAGAAGTTTTCAGTTCTAAAACTAATTATGTCATTCACAGAAAAATATCCATGACAATAAAACAAGCAACGACTCATTTATACGTAGCACGATAAATGGCGGCCACATCGCTTAAAGCGATTTTTCCCAGGCAAGTAGGAGGAAAAGCAAGAAAGTCGAAAGTCAAAATCCAGCAACCTTACCTAATGCGGGTTGGGACATGTCTTCTTAAAATGTTTTTCTTGGAATCTGTCCGTTTCCACACGATGGGTGTTGTCAAGTCGGTTTCTTCTAGATAAGCAGGCTCCAGCGTAGACCACATCGTCGTTTAACATCAGGAAAGATGACGGTCAAGTGGAAACCTACTACCTACTTATCGAAAAGCAATTTTAGGAACTGCCGATAGAAGTGAAAACTTATAACTCAGAGGATAACGGATAACGGAGGGCGTGGCCGTCGAGCATGGCCATGGATTCTAGATGGCCAATGGGAAATGCTGACGCATTTCTACATGGCCAATGGCCATGGTCCCGATGATTTCTTATCATTCCCGAGGGTGACGCTAGAATTCAATTCACAGCCCACGAAAAATCTGTCTGTGGCCCCAAAAGAAGGTTTCACTTCAAAAAGTACATATTCGATGTACAGATTCAAGAACTTTATTGACTAAAAATTCTGAGTTGTAATAACAATTTAATGTTCAAGAAACTATTGTAATATACAGTCCGCTCAGACGGTGAATTCTGTAAAAGCTAACTCGATGTCGAGCTTTACGATGTTGTGCCTACTATATCCTGAACCTTTCATTCGTTACCACTCTTCGCTTGGGCAGGTCTATTAATAATAGTCGCTTCACGAAAGTCCAAAATAGATAGACCTCCAAATATTAAAAAAATCTATTGAGTCCTGGATCAAGTAAAATTGGACACAAGGTGGCTTTTTCAGAATAATCTGTGGCAGGTAATAGTTTGAAAGGAATCTCGCAAAGTTGAATGACGTAACTTTACTGTTCTTATATAATAGTTCATTTTGAAGTGGTCCAACTTAGCTAGCTCAGCTACAAGCGAATATGGACTTAATGTGAGTACTTTTCGGTGAGATTGTAGAGTTTTTTGATTGAGACCGTTATTTCTGTAATTATTCTTCGTAATGAGACAAAAAGTTCGAAAAGTCAACTAGATGTTAGTCATAAACTTTTAGTTATAAGCTCGGTGTAATAAAATGCTTATTATTCAAATAAAATATTTAACGGGTATTATCTCGCATTTTTATTGATGTATTAGTGCTAGGGAGTAGTTCGAACTCGGTCAAAATCGATGTTTTTCTCGTTATACGTTTTTTTTTTAAGTGAAAACTTCTTTAGGCGCGCTATAGACAGATTTTTCGTGGGCTGTGAAATGGATTCTATCGTCACGCTCGGATATGATAAGAAATCTTCGGGTGAACTCGGGACCATAGACATTGGATATCTAGAAATGCGTCATCCAATGGGAAATGCTAAAAGGGCGTGTCCTGCCCATCATGGCATGGCCATCTAAAAATGCGTCAGCCAATGGGAAATGCTGGTGCATTTCTAGATGGTCATGCTATGATGACCAGGCCACGCCTTCCGATTTCACCCGTGTAGTTTCCAAAGTAAGCTATCAAATTCCGAGTTATAAGTTTTCACTTCTATCGGTAGTTCCTATGACTGCCAATTTTTGAAGCGAAAACATCTTTAGGCGCACCTAGACAGATTTTTCGTGGCATGTGAATTGAATTCATTCGTCACGCTCGGGTATGATAAGAAAGCATCGGGTAAACTCGGGACCATGGCTATTGGCCATCTAGAAACGCATCAGCCAATGGGAAATGCTAACGCATTTCTAGATGGCCAGGCCACGCCCTCCGGTTACACCCGCATAATTTCCAAGGTAAGCTATCAAAATCAGAATTTTAAGTTTTCACTTCTATTGGTAGTTCCTATGACTGCCAATTTTTATTTTTATCTATTATAGGCTTACACTTGACCGCCATCTCGCCTGATGTTAAGCGACGATGCGGTCTACGATATAGCGTGTTTACCTAGATGAAACATATTCACTTAATATTAGTAAATATGTCCGAAAACGACGAAACGGTGTGAAGTTTTTGGTTCAGAATAATCTTGTAAAATAAATTCTCGCAGGTAGGCACGCTCCAACGTAGATCGCATCGTTGCTTAACATCAGGTGAGATGGTAGTCAAGGTAACATTAAAAAAATGTTTATTATAATAATTATGGGCAGAAGACACATGATTCAAATCACTTGTTTGTGCTATTTTTTTGCTAAGGAACTTGCCATATGTACGTAAGTACGTATGAGCGTAAGTATAATCTACCAATATTATGATGTTTGGATGACTGTGGCTCAATTACGTCGGACCGACTTAACGGATCTGGTTGATACTTGGAATATAATTAGAATACAGTCTGGAATAAGGTTACTTTTTAACGCGAATAACTACTAAAATAGAATGGAAATAACGCGGGTAAAACCGCAGGGCGCTGCTATTATTATAAAGGCGAAAGATTGGATGTTTAATGCTCAATCACGTCAGAAGTCAGAACGACTGAACGGGACGGGTTGAAATTTGGAATACAGTAGTCTGGAATACCTCGTAGGCTACTTATTATCGCGGAAAAATAAGTAGGTACTTCCTTAGTGGGTCTTAGCCACAGACTAAGTAGGTCTTAGCTGCACCAGTCCTAGAGATCAGACTCAATACAGATCACTTTTTGTCAAAGGTAAAGGTACTTATGTAAAAAAAAAATTGGCAGTCATAGGAACTGCCGATAGAAGTGAAAACTTATAACTCAGAATTTGATAGCTTACTTTGGAAACTACACGGGTGTAACTGGAGGGCGTGGCCTCGCCATCATGGCATGGCCATCTAGAAATGCGTCAGCATTTCCCATTGCCTCACGCATTTCCAGATGGCCATGCCACGATGGCGAGGCCACGCCCTTTCCGCATTTCCCATTGGCTGACGCATTTCGAGATGCCCAATCGCCAAGGTCCCGAGTTTACCCGAAGATTTCTTATCATAGCCCAGCGTGACGCTAGAACTGAATTTACACCCCACGAAAAATCTGTCTAGGCACGGCTAAAGAAGTTTTCACTTCAAAAAAAATGTGACCTTTTTTTTAGTACAAGTTTCAAGCTTAGTTCTAAATAACCCCTGCAGAATAGACATGAAATTTGATCTAGCAAGATTTTTTCCATTAAGCGGGATATTACCTAAATTCAATAAAACCTTAAAATCGTCATGAAATTGTAATCTATTTATCTTTAAATGTTTTAATTCGTTGAACATGTTATTATTAATTATTTATCTATTAGTCTATTATTATGAAATTATTTGTGTATTAGGATGTGAAATCGATATATATATAATATTTATATATATTGTTGTTTTTTTAATTAGTTGTTTGTTATTATAAATTGTTAGTACTCCTAATTGTACTCCCCGTCTTCCATTATTGATTGATTTATTTGTTACCATCCTATGGTTGCCTGGAAGAAATCGCTCTCAGCGATAAGGTCGCCAATTGCTACTTTATTATAAGTTTTTTTCTGTATTTTTCTTTGTTATGTAAGTGCAATAAAGAGTTTATCTATCTATCTATCTACCTATAGAATAAGCTTTAAGGTACCTGTTGTATGAAATAATGAAGTATTATAGCCAATCAAAACTAGCTTATGGTTGAGTGGGGCTATATTCTGTAATGACTTAAACCTCATTACAGAAAATGCCTAAATGACTTATTTATTTATTTAAAACTTATTGCACAATAACAAATATAATGTACAAACGGAAAGCTTAATGGTACGGCTCATTTTCTACCAGCTACTCTTTGAGTCGTACATAAATGTTATGTATGCAAATTTATATAGTTGGTAAATTTGCTTATAAACTTATTCCCGATGCATAAAATGCATAAGTAGATCGTTTTATGTTCCCAGTGTTGGGAATCGGCTAGTTATGGCTGGTTACCTAACTATTATATTTTTATATTTATTTTTGGTTATATAACTAGCCTATTATGGCTGGTGTAGGGAGAACGGTAACTGTCAATCTGGAGGCCCTTGTTCGAACCACGCGCACCACTGTCACTTCGAAGTCATGTAATGCCGCTAACTTAAAAATAGTGAAGTAAAATATTATGAAAAATCAACATGTTCCCAGAATCTTTCGAGCTTATGCGTCTTTCACCAAACTGTACTGGGTCAGCGTGGTGGATTATGGCCTTAGATCGCTTTTTGTGAGTCATGGCCCTGAGTCCTGAGCCCTGAGTCGGCAGTGGGAACATTTAGGGGTTTGCTTTTATGACTATGCGTTGTATAAACCATGAAACTGTGTCGCTTTTTTGAGCTACGGACAGTCCGACTTTTTGATCCACAAACATTTTGTAAAAACTATTGCACTTTTCTGTACTTATCTTCATAAAAAAAAAATATACATATAATACAAAATACTGTGGGCGTATAATTGAAAAATGTGATGCGATTAGTCAACACATTAAAACAGAAATACTAAATTTACAGCAAATCCAACAAAATGTAGAGCTGTGTCATTTCAGATCCGTGTTTTGAGTTAGGCAATTACGGAATACTCGCCTCGTTCTCAGAATCTGTTTATGTTGAAAACAATGTCGGGACGTAATAGGCTCAATAGAGATGTAACATACCTGAAGGCTGAAGGTAACTGAACTCGTGACTATATCGAATCAAGGCTGTTGTTATCTTATAGGGATACTAGCGGTACACCCCGGGTTCACCCGTGTTACGTATATATTGGTGGACATTTCATATACAACATCAAATAGCCCCTAAATAAGCAAAGCGTGTACTTACTATGGACGCTGTAATAACCATCATCATCATCAACAGCCCACTAAATGTTCCCACTGCTGGGACTCGGGCCTTCTCTCACAAGGAGAGAGTTAAGGCCATAATCCACCACGCTGGCCCAGTGCGTGTTGGTGGATGACACATGACTTCGAAAGATTCTAGGTACATGTCGGTTTCCTCACGATGTTTCCCTTCACCGTTTTAAGTTAGCGGCATTACGCACATGACTTCGAAAAGACAGTGGTGCGTGTGGGGTTTGAACCCGGGGTCTCCGGATCGGCAGGCGCCGTTCTCCCGACTAGACCAGCTGTAATAATACTAATGTATTTTGTAATATATACTTAATACAAAGAAAACAGCCAGGCACAGTACAAACATTACAAAATATCACCTACAAAATGTCACCTCGCTTCGCCTAACCATGTATGTAGGCGAATTTCCTTTAAGCTGGTTGCCTGGAAGAGATTGCTCTAATAAGGCCGCCATTTGTGGTGCTCGTTCGTAAGTGTTTAACTGTAATATTTCTGTTTTTGTGTCACAATAAAAGTCTATCTAACATTTGTATTAATGACAGAAATATTTTTTCACTGGGTGAGGATCGAACCCACGGCTTCGCAGACGGATTTACTACCAACTGAGCCACCAGGCCAGCCCTCAGAACTCAGGGATCACGTACATATCTAACGGTGAAATAATTTTTGATATCGGTCCAGTAGTTCCTGAGATTAGCGCGTCCCAACAAACTCGTCAGCTTTTAAATTTTTTTTTTAACTTCTATAGGTTTACCCTTGACCGCCATCTCGCCTGATGTTAAGGGGGCGCCTAAAGCCAGAAAACGAAAAATGGACATTTTCGACGCCGCTCACTGAAGTTAAGAAACTAAAAACTATGACAAAAAAAATATTGACGTGTGGGTACAATCAAGAAGAAGCACAATAACCGAATAGAACTTTAAAAATATACCAGAGTTTTTTACAATAAAAAAATAAAAATGACACCGAAAAAACCCGTTTTAATTCGAGTACTCGAAATTATCAGCGATGACCCCGCATTATTTTTTGGTAATAAAATTCCTATTTGTACGTTCTAGTAAAGTAACCGAATACTTTTTTAAATGTATGTTTAGTTATTGAGTAATTAAATAAAACTTGGTCAAAAATGGACTCCTGATTAAATATAGATTTTTCCTCCAAACTGTGTCATGCTATTCTCGACTTTATGTACATCACATTAAGAAACACGTCGCGCGGGTGAAATCTGATTTTTTCCTGGCTTTAGGCGCACTCTTAAACGACGATGCGGTCTAGGATGGAGCGTGTTTACCTAGAAAAAAACCGATTCACTCTCGATTTGAAGACACAAAGATTACCATCGGGGATAACCCACTCAGGCAACGTATTATATAATTATTTGTTAGTCTAACCAAAAAATATCAAATTTCAGCTCCTCTAAGATAAGAAGATAACGGAGACATTATAACACCCACACAAATGCCTGACTTTTTTTCTTTAAACGTACAAGTACTTCAATTAACTAAATGAAGATACAGTAATAGATCAATAAGATAAGATAAGATAAGATATTATATATTATTACAAAATAAACACAATTATCATTATATACAATAATAAATGTTACATTTGCAACTCGTCAGTTTAAATACATTTTATAACATATTTGCTCGTAAAGGGTCTCTTATTGGACCAATTTCTGTATCGTAATGTATCTTATTACGCACTAGTGCTGTAATGTGTAATGTAAAACGCACGGTTTCAAAATGGTCCGTCCACAGACTAGGTAGAGAGATATGCTCCGTCTAAAACGAACGGTACCTTTTTAAATCTTAGTAAAGAGTTTTTATGTCAGAAAAGTGTGGTCAACATTTTATGAATAAAATTAACTTTGAGAGGTAAAATATAATAAAGAATTATTAAATTCGTTAATTTAATTAATTTCGACCATGAATTACTTTAATTTTTCTGTAACAAAACACAAAAATATTAATTTACTTTATTATTAATGGCATACTGGCTGGTTCTGTGCCGTTGCTTAAAAAAAAAGGCGCCGATGCGCGCGCATTGATAATCTGTGATCCATAGTGATTACTTATACTCTGTGCTGTGATCTGTGATCAAGTAATCAAGTAAATATTATTCCGCGCGTTTTTTTTCGCTGTATTGTTTTTATTTGAAAATGTCGTCAGAGTTTTGTTTATTTCCTCGCAAATATGTTATAAAACGTCGTATGACATACGTGCGCTTTGATAATTACAGCCTCTGCTAATTATAGCAATAAAGCCTCGGCTGTAATTATCAACTTACCGCACTTATATCATAATGTACTATTATAATATTTCTTTACAATTTATCATTCAGATCTGCACTATAATCAAAATAAATTAACAATTATTTAATTGAAATTAAAAGCTGTATAGTGGCTTTTTATAAAAAATATTAATTATATTTATATACCTACCTTAACTACAATTACCCAACCTTAATTATTTAAACTAATTATATGTATACCGAGAGCAAATGGATTACATTGTTATACTAACTTCTTGCCACTATTTTACCTGTCCAAATTAAAAAGACTAGTCTGTATTAAAATTTCGCATGCCTTTTAGACTGAAATTGTGCAGCACCAAACCATAGTATTTTAAGACCTTATTTGTAATCACAATTTTTCGCGAATAAATTACTTTGACTTTTTTGTAGATTCCCAGTTTTCTATCAGAAAGAAAAAAAACATTTTGAAACATAACTGGCTTACCACTTATCCGTTATTACTTAAATTAACGTAATAATGATGATTTTTCTTTATCTTTAGTCAAGTAAATTTTCCTTTGTAATTTAGTTTAGCTAAAAAATGTACATAAAAAAATCTTATAAAGCTTTACATATTGGTAATCTTGTTTTTCGTGTCTACGAATTTGTTCATTGAATTATTACAAAACTTATCTTAGTCCAATATCATCTCTTTGAGTTTCTTTGATGTCGTAAACATCGCACATTTCTATACCTACTTATTTTAGATTGTTCAAAAATCTCGAAGGTTTACTCGCATATAATACCACAAATGAATCCTAGAACTACAGCAGTTAATGTTTCAAAGTTTTTGAAGTGAAAACTTCTTTACACCTAGACAGATTTTTCGTAGGGTGTGAATTGAATTCTATCGTCACGCTCGGGTATGATAAGAAATCTGTGGGTAAACTCGGGACCATGCCCATTGGAAATCTAGAAATGCATCAGCCAATGGAAAATGCTGAAAGGGCGTGGCCTGGGCATCATGGCATGGTCATCTAGAAATGCGTGAGCCAATGGGAAATGCTGACGCATTTCTAGATGGCCATGCCATGATGCCCAGGCCACACCCTCCGGTTACACCTGTGTAGTTTCCAAAGTAAGCTATCAAATTATGAGTTCTAAGTTTTCACTTCTATCGGCAGTTCCTATGACTGCCAATTTTTTTTGTTTGATACTCAATCATTTATTGCTTCATTATTAGAAACATAATTTTCTTTAAAAAATGCAATCATCTTCAAAACCACAAATAAGCACTGAAAAGGAAAAAATAAATTATTATAACTATTATAAGCGCTACCCACACATCTAGTTACTTGAAGTCGTTGCCATCAAAGTCTAATAGGTATGTAGTAGATAGATTCTTTATTTATAGTTATTAAGTAGCTATTTGTAGGTACTTAGTATAAAATTACTACCTGTGAGACTTGACTGGCACCATAGATAAAGAATAAGTAAATAGATCAGGTTTTTCCGCACGGTTCCTTTGTACCAATCGTAAGCAGATGAGGTGTATGTTAGCTATGGTGACACATAGTGATGTGCCGCGACAAAAGTATGACACTTCCACAAGAGCGATCTGCCTCGTGCTTTCGGTGTAAAGCGTTTGTTCTAACTCTATACGTAGTAAACTCTTTGGCTGGCACTGACTTCAAATACATGAGATCCATTCAAACAGAAGTAAATAGAAAATATCACTGATAGGCACAAAGATAAGTAGTAACAAAACGGACCCTATTAAGTTATTGCGATTTAATACTCATCTTGGAGCGAGTTTTTATTTCTCGGTCAAATATTTAAGTTTGTTCGAAATTTCTAACGTCGTGATGAATCTTGTGATATTATAAAAATATAAATTGATAGGACGTTCAGGATATGGTTAGCAACATGGCTGCTCATAACAGTGTCACGGACCTATTTGAACATGTAGAGCTCTAGTCACCGCCTAGCACTCTACTCTGCTCACCCAGAGCTTTAAAATGATTTATCTGATTGCTCTGTAATTTCTCTGAAAACAATGCCCTTAAAACCGGACATGCAATGTTTAGATTTACTGCTTGACGGTAGAATAATTAATTGACGGAGGTGTGGTACTTCCCCAGGCGAACTCTACAAAGAGTACTAACATCAGGATTATAATATAAACATCCGTTGTAGTATAAAGCATAAAGCTTTTTTAACATCTATACTTGATGTAATTTTAAAAACTAACTACCTACAGATACTTTAAAATACACATGCTCACAGAGTAATAAGGAAGGGACTGAATTTCACGAAACAGAATTTCATGGAGATACTCGTAGATATTAGATAGAAAAGTTTTTGTGACACAAAAACAGAAATGTTACAATAAAACATTAATAAACTAGCAACACAAATGGGGGCCTTTTTGCTCAAAGTAATCTCTTCCAGGCAATCAGCTTTGTCATCTAGTGTGGGACTCAGGGTTCCTTTAACTACGAGTAAACACAACATTGTTAGGTATTGTACCTATATTATTGTTTTGCTGTAATAAAGTTTATTTTTTTCGTTATTTCTCACGGCCATCCTAAAAACTATTCGAGGCTACTGTCGTCTTAGCCATAATAAGTAGAGAATGGGAACTCTCCAAGAGAGCAGGCTATTTACAATGTCACCGTCGTGATTACCCTCATGTTTGCCAAGTCATGACTAATGAGGTCGTTGCTCCACATTTCTAGTCCACAAACTACACAGTATCTCGCTAAAATATTATTCTCGTTCCGATCGGCCATTGCTCAATTCGAATTCAACTATAAAATGCGTTAAATTGGAAACGCGACACGGAATATAAAATCTAAAGTTTCGAAACCATCATAACTTCACATTGCACCGTAGGCCCGGAGCGTTTACCTGTTTTTTTTTTTTCATTCGAAAGCTTTATAGAAAGAGATGGAACACAAAGATTGTTCCGAAATCGTATAGAATACGATTTGGAACAAGCAAGCTTAAGGGCGACGCCACCGACAATGCACGGCCGTCATTCTGGTTATGTTAACCGGGGGAATTCGGGACGCATCGGGTTATTGTAAATTAGGTGCTCAAAAACGCCTCTTCATTTCGGACGGGGTTCGAGTCGAGAGCGGCCGGTGTGCCAACGATGCGCGGCGCATTCTTCACTTCACACCAGCTAACTTCACGCCAGTGTCGCCAGTTGAGTCCCGACCGCCGTGCGTAACGGACCGCCGTCGCTCGCTCGTCAAAAACTATCGGAACACAAACGCTACAACAAATAAAAGTGACTCGAAATCGATTCAAAATTAGAATCGAATTTTTGAAAACAATAGTGATGGGAATTGACGATAACTATCGCGCGAGTGCCGAAAACGTACGATGACCGAAACTTTAAGTTGTGAAGAAAAAGTTGTGGTACCGAATGCAATCGGGTCCACAAAAAATATGTGCTCGTAATACAGTGAGGGCCTGATGGGATCGCAGTGTGGCCAACTTAGTGTAGATAGTGATGTGTACTGTGATATGAAATTTCGGCAATCGCGTAGATGATTGCCGTATTTGTGTGTGATAAAAATATTAGGTTATTAGTTACCAAAGATTCCTGATGATCTTGTACATTAGTTTGTGTTTTATATTAGTAGTTTTAGGTGAGTACCGTGTTTATTATATTTCCCATCTCTGTGCTTCGCTGTGGTCGTGACTGGGTTATCTCTAAGATTTATTGAAGCTCATTTGCATCAATAAGTAATTATGACAGTGCAACGATTAATCGTAATCGTGATGCGACTCCATTTATTCGAATATAGGTATGATTCATAATTGAAGCCTAATGTAGGAAATAGGCCAACTGATAATAAAGTTCCTTGAATAAAATACCTACATAATAATAGATATAATTTATCATTATCAAACAACAAATCCGTTGCATTCATAATAAAACAATATACTTAATCTAATTGTAGTTGAAAACTTTCAATAAGTGCAAATGATGTAAATCGACATTCGTAACTGCATTAGGTAAATAAAACAAAACAAGTAAGACAGAAATAAAAAGTAACGAAACGGAAATAAAATAAACAAAGTTGTGTATAATATATCAATTACACGAAACGTTAAACAGGAAAGATAAAATCCAACTATAAAAGAACGAGAAGATATAAAGCACAAAGCTTTCGTTGTATCACTAAAATGTAAAGCTCAAAAGGACATAAATAAGAATGATAACGGGAAGGAAGGCCCGCATGCTCCCGACGATATACTAAAATCTAAACAGATCTAGCATAGAACCCACAAATTCAGTTAACGTGACGTTATTACCGCTACTCGGTCCTCCATGTCAATTAGTAGATAGTTCATTAAATCTCACGCCAGTAGACGTAGGACCACACAAACTTTAAACATATTTAAATGAATTTACAAAATTAAAGTTTATGCTTTCGAAAACTATAAAAATTCATGTGGCAATGATGAATACTTGAAATAAATTGCGGAACGGCAATTTCGATGCATCACTGCGTTTGTTTCGTGAGGTGATTGAAGTTTAAATGAGCGGTCTACCAATAGCCGTACATTATTGAGACATGCAGTAAGTAAATTATTCGACTTCATTTGTTAAATGTTAATTCGGTATTCGTCGTTAAAGCGGTTTTAAATATAAGTTTAGTGTTTCCAAGATGTGAGCATATCGTTTTCAAAGCATACTAAGTGACAATGTTATTTTTACATTGTAAAAATAACATTGTTAGTTCTCATTTTTTTTAAATAGCACAGATTTCGTTTAGAAAAAAAAACTGAAAACTACAACTAAGCTCACACTAAGCACATTTATTATCCACAGACCGATACAAGTCTAGAGGTGTATGTCAATATGAATAAAAGAGGACATAAAACAAATCATGACAAAAACTTTGTGCCATGTGCGATTGGACAGGTTATTTGATTAATTTAACTATGTACCTACTTAGTATCTAAATCTTCTTAATTATGTTTGTGTCATTCATTTTACTGAAGGAGTTATTAGATACCAGAATCGAAAATGAATATGTAATAATACATATAAATTACAATTTAGAAGCATGACCAAGACTAGAGTTCAACAAGAATGTCGTTTCTTATGGATTTAAAGATATATTATGCAGAAGGTAATGAACCCAGTACAAAACGAGTATCAAACCTACATATTAAGAAGGATAAGAAACATAAATTACATTGCAAAAATTCGTTCCAATATAAATTCTAAAACGCCCTTACAGAATACATGAAAATATTAGTTCACAAACAAAACCTTCATAAATTATTAAAGTTAATATCAATCCGAGAAAAAGGAATATTTTATTAATCAAACAGTCCTATGAAAACAATCAGAGTTCAAATCATAACTTATTGCTCATTATCAAGTTCCAGACAGATTAGGTAAATAAGTCGAGATCCTTTTTATAATAAATGAAAATAGTACAGCTATATAAACTTACTACAGTAAAAACAAACCTTAATCAACATAAAAATGCTTTAAATGAATACTATGTGAATACCAACATGTTTTCCATACCATGTTTTAATTTAGAAGTTCAGAAGTTAATTTAGAAGACACATTTGATGTAATCCTTAATCTACTAGGTACGATGCTTGTCAAAGTTATTGAATACAATGGTCGACAAATTGAAAACATAACGCAAGACTTCTTCGCGATCTAAATAACTGTATATTTTTCAATATGAGTTTCAATCGCAAATGTTTGAAAGCTATATTTGTCACGAACGTAATTGAAATCTCACTGACTTAAGTATATTATTGATTAGTGTCAGACTAAGATTTCGTATTTACAGTCAACTTTGGCTAAGAGTCAAACCATTTTCTGGCGTGTTCCAAACAATTCAAGGCTCACGCAAGCTAAAAAACTATCATATTTTGTGACAAGTCTAATTGGTATAGATATTTTCGACGTTTTTAACATCAAATGAACTCAAAGAGATACAATTAGTCAGGTTTCGTAGAACGCTAAATTTCCGTAACAACCCCATACCGTTATTGATAATTTTGTTAACCCCCAGATTACAAATGTCCATATTGACATAATTCGCCTATCCGTGTCCGAAGGGATTCGAACTCAAAATATCGCCGGAGCTTAAACGTTCAAACTAAGTTACGGGGTAAGGTTTGACAAAGTTATCCTTTCTCAACATAACTAGCAGATTTGTCGTCGTCCCTAATTCAAGTTTACTGTAATGTCGGGCGTTTGTCCTTTGTAATGAGAATGAAATTCCAAGCGATTGTACATTGTATATAACTGTAATCCAAGGGGACTGTAAAATGGTAGCTACTATCTTAAGACAAAGTGTCGGGGCCACTACACCATTTTTCCCCCGAGACGTCCCACCTGAAATCTCAGACTGTAACTAAACTTGACTAACGAAGGGTTTCTAATTAAATAAGACTATTAAGGAGAAAGTTTGCGTAGGTGTGCTACCGATTCGTGAAGAGTTGAATTCGACTGGCTCGTGTTATGGAAGTTTAGAAACATAATTTATTGCAACTATAACAGTGAATGTGACGGTTGTATCGTCAACAACATGTTTTGCATCTAATCTTGTTTCCTCTATTGCGTCAGTTTGAAATTATATTTAAATCAAAAACATCATCTCCCAACCATTCAAGCAAACGCGTTGGAATCTTACCTGAGTACAATCACTATGGACAAAGCTTTGTGAGATAAAATTATACTGGTTAAATTAAAACTGTACTCTCTTTTTTTATTGGACGTATATGGTAATAGGTCTCTATTGTCTCTCGAATTTGAGACTAAATCAGAAAACGCAAACGCTTACTAATCTAAACTTACTAACAGATTATTTTTACGCAAATTCGATGTATTCCGTAAAGTATGCCGTATATTATATACTTACCAAACTCAACGTACCTATTTAAAGATTTATCGTACTAAACAAATGGTAAAAAATATTAAATAAACATACCTAATTAAACTGTAATTTTTTATTTCGTTTTCTTTCGTAGTCTTATTACGTTTTCTCTAAAATTTGTAGAACATGGTAAGAATCTATTCAAGCTTAACATTAAATATCAGTGTTAACATGTACCATTCGAATTATACAATTATTCAAAGAAAGATTTAAGAACCTAATACAAACTCGAATAATGTTCGATTTTCTTACGGCATTGAACATTATCGATAGTAAAAACTAAATTAAGATTCACATTAAAACCGAGACGTAAAAGTAATATAAAACGTCTCAAAAACCAATTCCAGTGTTAATATCGACATCCTGTCTAATGATTGAGATCACATCTATTATAAACTGTAGAATTTATAGTTTCTCATAAACAACTAATTTTCATTCACGAATGAAATCTCTTATATATAATATTTCATCTAGATTTATATTTAGTAAAGTTAGAAATATGAGATCTTACGACGTAATATAACCTAACTTGTGTTTTCGTCGAATAATGTTTTCAAAACTTATTAAGAAGGTACTTAAACACATTTCACCGAAATGAAAACGATGTAGTAATGTTTCTTACGTAACTACTAGGTATTTCGTGTTATTAACATTTACCCATATATTCAAATACTTACTATGGTTAATTATGAAACCCCAGTATAGAATGACTTGTGAATTAAGCAATTATCTTAAAATAGGTACCTACTTACATATCTCTGTAATGTAGAATGAAAAATATTATTTTTAAAATATGTATATTTATATTCTAAAGGTTTAAAGTACATTACTATATATATATAATTTTTGATTTTCCCATTTTTTTTATAATGGCACAATAAAGCTTCGTCACTTCGAACATATCAACTTTTACACATCCCATCACTATAAAAGTTTATAGTTTCCTAGTATCGTCTGTTCTGAAAAATGGCCGTAAGTAAAAAAACCCTTCCCGAAAAATTTGAAATGAAATCTCCAATTTTACCTCCAATATTTTCAATAAATCAATTTTAAAGTGCTTTTTTTAGAAAGTGGTCCGACAAACCGTAGCGAACTAAATTAAGGGGACGTGACTTTCAAGCACGATTCCAGTTTTCCTTTTTCGTTAGGCTCATTTTATTTTTATTCGAATGTTATCCGATGAGAATTTCTTGAACTATATCTGGCATTCGCGGACGCCATATTGACTAATGATTTTTAAACTGAACATTGTTTTCGTTTCTTTATACGCAGGAGTTAAAAACAAAGCAAAATCTGAATTCATATCACATGTCTAAATTTCAATTGTATCCACAGACAGAGCTTTTGGTAAACATTTGTAACAGACGTTCGCAAAATTAATCCGTGTATCATATTAAATTTCCAATAATTCTCCCAACCCAAACATTTCAAGCGCAATTTCTGAGAGATATTACATTAAGCACCTTTGTGTTTGCCTACGAGTTCTTTGAAAATACGCTTAGGGATATATTTTTGTAAGGAAATTCAATTTCGGAGTTCTATTATGCTACACGCGTGGTATAACAAATTTATTACTCTTTGAATGAATGTTAGGAACGTGAAATGACAATCGCGCGCGACACGTGGCGCCATCTCTGAACGAGTAGCAGAACTAAACTAAACCGTTGCTTTCTTCGACGCTCAAGTTTCCTCAAGCAATTGTTTTAAAAAATTTTTTATTCATCATGAGCAACATTCTAATTGACATTATTTAAAATAATTAATCACTACTAATTAATCAAATTAGTAAATAATTTTTAAGATACTTCGAAAAAGCCAAAGGGTATTATGTTCCGGTTGTACCTATTGTTAGGGTTCCGTAAAACGTAAAAACGGAACCCTTATAGATTCGTCATGTCTGTCTGTCTGTCTGTCCGTCCGTATGTCACAGCCACTTTTTGCCGAAACTATGAGAACTACACTGTTGAAACTTGGTAAGTAGATGTATTCTGTGAACCGCATTAAGATTTTTACAAAATTTAAAAAAAAAAACGAAAATTAGGGGTGCCCCCCATACTGAGAACTGATACTAAAAAATTTTTTTTTCATCAAACCTACACGTGTGGGGTTTCTATCGATAGGTCTTCAAAAATGATGTTGAGGTTTCTAAAATTATTTTTGTCTACACTGAATAATTTGCGCGAGAGACACTTCCAAAGTGGTAAAATGTGTGTCCCTCTATCTATTTCTAAAGTAAGGGAATGAAAAAACTAAAAAAAATATATGATGTACATTACCATGTAAACTACCAACGAAAATTAGTTTGAACTCGATCTGATGAGTAGTTTTTTTTAGTACGTCATAATTACACTATTAATAAAACTTCGATCAAAGTTACAACGAACTACAAGAACTATGTGTACTATGTATATTATGTTACTTGCTGCAACGGAACCCTTCATGGGCGAGTTCAACTCGCACTTGGCTACTTTATTTTTATGAAAGATTTGTTTGTCTTTGACAGCTAGAAGTACTAGCTAGCTAACACTAGCTTGCTATCCTAGCTTGAAATACTAGCCTCGTGTAGCTCGGGCATTAGGCATTTGAAACGCTTCAACAGTAATGTTTTCGGTGAAATGCCTGTTTACTTATGGAATGAGATAGGCGAGTTAGGTGTAAACAAAAACAACCAAACATTTATCTCACACAAATATTATATCACAACCAAATAGAAGCCAGAAATGAATCGAAGATGAAGAATCAGATGACATAAATAAAAACCAGAAATTAATAGAAGATGAGGAAGAAGAAGACTTTAATCAGCTGACTATTATTTAAAAATTAAGACTAACAAATTGTCTTGCCAGACATATTGCATGCCTCTCGCAGAGGCCAGTTTGTATGGGACAACTTTTAAAATGTTTTGTATTATCTTATCTTACCTACAAACAGCAATAAAGATTTTTGTATTTGTATTTGTAGCGACATAAAATTTTGTACACACTAAAACGTTCTGTGTTTGCGAAATTGTTATTCAGAATCAGAATTACGTTTTGCTAAAACTGTTTACAATGGATGTTATTTTTGTATATTATAACCTCTACAGTTCATACATTGTATCAGGTATGCGAACTTGCCAACACTAATAGGTATTATACATTGTATAGGTAAAGGAGAAAGTTTGTATTTTTGTAAGTTTAGTGTGTATTATGTTTGTTCCCATATCGTATAGGTATCAGGCATGCGACCTTGCCAACACTAATATTAGGTATTATACATATAGGTAAAGGAGAAAATTCGTGTTTTTGTAAGTTTATTGCGTAGGTATTATGTTTGGTCCTACGTATCTCTGTATTTATTGGCTGAACGGAAATAAATTTACATTTACATGAAACTAAATATTTTGTAAATGCTTTGCTTCGATTAACAGATACGCTTAATATCCCTACATTTTTTTTTACTTTGATAGGTTTACACTTGACCACCATATCGCCTGATGTTAAGCGACGATGCGGTCTACGATGGAGCGTGTTTACCTAGAAGAAACCGATTCACTCTCGATTTGAAGACATCAAGATTATAACAATCGGGAAAACCCTCGGGCAACTCATTCCACAGTCTAGACGTTCTTATCACAAAAGTAGAGTCAAATCTTTTCGTTCGTGTCTTTGGAACATCAAACTTAAAAAATGAGCTGTTTATCCGCGACTTTCCCTTCATGATGCAGAAAATAATTTTAAAACGCTTAGGTCATGGACCTATAAAAAAAGTCGGACGTAGTCTCGGTAAAACAAAAACTGTGTCCATCGAGTCGGCCACATAATATGCACGTGTGCGCTGTCACATACAGGCTGACACGCACACATCAGTGAGTCATTACACGCGCTACTTGTGTATATGTGTGCGTGTCAGCCTATCAGTGACAACCTGACAACGCACACGTGCAAATGTGGCCGACTCTAGTGACACAGTTTTTGTTTTAGCGAGACTCCGTCCGAGTTTTTTATACGTCCATGGCTTAGGTAGGTACGTCTAAAATAAGCTTCCGCGATTAGCCAAAACAAAGGCAAATCGCGATCAAAAATCAAACTATCTCGTTTATCAAATAAACAGTTTTTTTATTACTTAGACCTCTAATTATATTTCGAGTCCAAAAATCACGCATAGCCCACTTCACAATCAGTTAAGACCCGGGACCTATCACAAGAAGTTAAGGCCGTACCTAGACCAAATAAGTATATATAGTAGCATAAGCGTAGCATTTCTTTTCAGCCTTATAAGTAGCCATAGACGCTAGCCTGGTTAGAGATGACACATGTCCCAAAAAGAATATCCAACCATCTTTTGGATAAATGTAAGACAAGAAAACTCTGTATTAAAAGCCACAACAAAGGCGAAAGATTACAAAGGAAACTGAAGAACTATAAGCTAGACATTTTATTTCAATTACCAGCTTTATCGTGTGTGCGATCTTAACCTTGCACGAATAGGATAATACACTCTACACAAACTACAACATATTTTTTTTTTAAATAAAGAGTGACGAGTCGAGCCGGACATGTGCCTGATGGAAAGCAACATGCCTGCCACATAACAGCACAGTGACACACAGCTATTGGAACATGACGAGTCCAAATCATTACCTAGCACTGCACTGCGCACTTCACCCAGAGATCTAAGATGTTAGGTATATCTCTAAGCCCTGTAATTTCTCTGGAAACATTGCCCTTCAAACCGGAACACAGTAATGTTTGCACATTACTGCTTGGCGGTAGAATAACTGGCAAAGGTGTGGTACTTGCCCAGGCGGACTCTGCTAAGAGTCCTACCACTACTAAATGTAAATTAAATTTAAAATGTGTGTTTCTCCCTCTGTCTCCAAAAACAAAAATAGGGAGATTAGATTGGAACCTACACACCTACAATGGATATCTATGGGCAGTGTTGCCAAGTCAATCAAAAAGGAAATGGCTCAACAAAATAAAAGTTTCTAGAATGTGCAATATAAAATATCATACTCTGAGAAGTAGCTACTAATGCTTAAAAAAGGGAACCGGCGATTGTGAAATTGAATTTTCGACATTGCACTACAGCACTATCAGGACGTCTACTCTCTCTCTCTCTCTCTCCGGTTAAACTTCGATCCATCGTTCGTCCGTTTAAACGTTCTAAGCCTACTCTAATTAGAGTATGCTTACAACATTTAAACGTCGATGTTCGATCGGACGAAAGGAAGTAGAACCGGAACAGGAAAGTGGCGAGTTTATTTCGAAATAACGTTTTTCGCAGAAAGATAGTATCTTAGACATCCTGGTCTAGTCGGGAGAACGGCGACTGCCGATCCGGAGACTCCGGGTTCAAAACCTACGCGCATCACTGTCTTTTCGAAGTAATGTGCGTAATGCCGCTGACTTAAAACGGTGACATGTACCTAGAATCTTTCGAGATCATGTGTCTTGACGGATTACAGCCTTGACTCTTATTATCTCCTTGAGAGAGAAGGGCCCGAGTCCCAGCAGTGGAAACATATATAGTGGGCTAATCAAGCACTGCACCGCCGTAGCTTCACAAAATCATGAATCGCCTAATAATTGGACAAATTGCTACAAATAAAATAATCGGCAAAGCACGAGGATATGATTTATCAACCCATTCCCGTTTTCCCTATATTGATGGCAAAGGGAAGCATAAAAATAACAAGATTAATGTGCGTAGCGTCCCTTACTACGGTTCTTTTTACAAACGTATTAGGGAGGTATTTGTTTTTTAATATTTTTAACAACTTTACTGTTTTTGTAATTATTAAAAAAAATATACTTAATACCTTTAGTAGTCTTTCATTTTTAGGGTTCCGTAAAACGTAAAAACGGAACCCTTATAGATTCGTCATGTCTGTCTGTCTGTCTGTCCGTCCGTATGTCACAGCCACTTTTTGCCGAAACTATGAGAACTACACTATTGAAACTTGGTAGGTAGATGTATTTTGTGAACCGCAATAAGATTTTTACAAAAAAAAAAATAGGAAAATTAGAGTTGCCCCACATACTGAGAACTGAAGCTCAAAATTTTTTTTTTCATCTAACCTACACGTGTTGCGTATCTATCGATAGGTCTTCAAAAATGATGTTAAGGTTTCTAACATCATTTTTGTCTACACTGAATAATGTGCGCGAGAGACACTTCCAGAGTGGTAAAATGTGTGTCCCTCCCCTCTAACTTCTAAAGTAAGAGAATGAAAAAACTAAAAAAAATATATGATGTACATTACCATGCAAACTACCAACGAAAATTAGTTTGAACTCGATCTGATGAGTAGTTGTTTTTTAGTACGTCATAAATACACTACTATTAATACTTCGATCAAAGTTACAACGAACTACAAGAACTATGTGTACTATGTATATTATGTTACTTGCTGCAACGGAACCCTTCATGGGCGAGTCCAACTCGCACTTGGCCACTTTATTTACTGTTTTGTAACTAGCAGAAGTTTTACCCATGTCATAGAGTAGATAATATATTAATATCCCATGTGTTACTCGTTTTCGTGATTTCCCCGGGATAAAAAGTAGCCTATGTCCTGTTGTGGACTATAATCTAACAGTGTTCCAAATTTCACTCCGATCCATTGTGCTTTAATTGCGCAACAAACATTTCAGCTTAGAACAGTAAAACAATGCCCCTAGCGGAAGTAAATGGAACTGATATTGAAAACTTTTTACAGGATTTATAGGTATTTGTGATTTAAATTATGACAATTAATACTAGCAGTGCCCCGTGGTTTTACCCGCGCTGTAGTTTCCGTTATTTTCCCGGGATAAAAAGTCTTATTGTATGTGTAGTAAAATGTGCTATTTCAGACTATAATGCCTGTATTCTAAATGTCAACCCGATCCGATCAGACGTTACGTGATTGAGCAAGAAACATCTAAAGTTTCGCATTTATGATTTTAGTGGGATGAGTTGAGATTGTGAAAGTTTAAAAACTAAATGTAAATGGAACTGTTTGTCTATGCAATGAGGGCAATGCTTCATTTTGTTGTCTACATTTTTCTAAGTAATTGAAACATTGTTGCTACCTTTGGCCTAAATTGAAAACTTTGATGTGATATTTTGCGTTATGACGACGACTTATTATTCACCCAAATATTGAACATTTTTATGTAACTTTTGATTTTCCATTCTGTGGGGTTGAGTTTATTCTGCCATCTTGTTATTATCCCGCCGTCTTAGGTACTCTACTCTTTAGTAGAAGAGTATTGTATACGAGATAGAAATGGAAATGCATTACCTATATTGCAAAAAACTGTGTACATGATAGTGTTGTAAATGTTTTAAATTAACAGTTTATCCTAACGTACCATCATCATCAACAGCCAGCAACTAAACGTTCCCACTGCTGGGACTCGGGGCCTTCTCTCGCAAGGAGAGAGTTAAGGCCATAATCCACCACGCTGGCCCAGTGCGGGTTGGTGGATGACACATGACTTCGAAAGATTCTAGGTACATGTCGGTTTCCTCACGATGTTTTCCTTCACCGTTTTAAGTTAGCGGCATTCCGCAAATGACTTCGAAAAGACAGTGGTGCGTGTGGGGTTTGAACCCGGGGTCTCCGGATCGGCAGTCGCCGTTCTTCCGACTACACCAGCCGTATCTTACGTTTATCCTAACGTATAGATGTGCCCTTTAATTTAGTAATTACTAAGCTAATAATGGTAGTACATACACACATACTTTCTTATTAACAACATAATTTCACAAAACAATGCAAGAAGGGTCGGGATAGTTTTCCATTCTGAGTTGAGTTTATTCCGCCATCTTTAGTCTGAGGTAGAGAGTAGGAGATGATACAAGAAAAAAGGGCAACATTTGCCTTGCTGTAACAAATCTGACTAAAATAAAAACAACAAGTACTGGTACTGGTAGAATCGTTTTCCCAATACACAGACACAAAGAAACAAAACAATATATATTATAAAAAGTTTTAATTAAATTCAAAATTAAACAATAAACTGTCTTCACACAATTTTCGTGACTTTACTGTCGACAGTGGCGTTCCGTTTTACGCGACAGTCGCATTCGTTCAAAACCGTATCTCGGAACATGAAAACTGGGGAACGTTCCGTATGTATGTTAATTACCGAACTTGTAGAACGGGCACCGCAATGTATGAAAAGATCTTAGAATATATTTCGGGCGTTTCTCTAAACCCTTGGCTTTTGTAGCGTTGCTTTTGAGACGGCGATGTGCGATGTTCTATTGTCTTATTTTAACGTTTGCCGCAATGCTGGTATGTATGTATGTAAATAAATTGAAGTTTTTGGAATGGTTTCTTGAAGTGAAAACTTCTTTTGGCGCGCCGAAGACAGATTTTTCGTGGGTGAATTGAATTCTAGCGTCACACTCGGGAATGATAAGAAATCTTCGGGTAAACTCGGGACAATGGCCATTACCCATCTATAAAGCGTCAGCATTTCCCATCCTAGTTGACCATGCTCAGGCCACGCCCTCCGGTTTCACCCGCGTAATTTCCAAAGTAATCTCTATCAAATTCTGTTTTATAAATTTTCACTTCTATCGGCAGTTCCTATGATTGCCAATTTTTTTAACCGCCTTTAGTTTTTATTTTTGGTATGGGAAAATAAGTTTCCGTCACCAACACGCTAATGTAACGGCGACGAACTGTTCACAAAACTTAGATGTAAGAACTAGGAGTAAAATATCATTAGTTCATGTTAAGATATAGTCATAAGATAGACAATAAAATAAGTAGGATAAAAAACCCCTGACCCACCACATGTTAGGGACAAGTCATAGAACCAGGTCTTTAAATCGGGACAAAAAAAAAATGTACAAAAATGTAGCGGCGACGGAGTAGCGAAGTGTGATGTTATAGATGCATTTTGGATGAAATCTTGCGAGTTCGACACTGACATGTGTGAACAAAAATAATGTTCAGTTCTTTATTAATTTACTAGCGGAACGCGCGCGCGTTGCTACGCCATCTATCGAAAATTGGGCGTACCAATTCAAATTTTGAACAAATTCGGTTAGTTTAGGTTCTAATGACGCAAAAATATGACATTATGCTGTCACGCAACGAAAGCTCTCAAAAAGCAATATTTTTTCCCGTTTTTGTTACATTTTTCATTCATCATCGGCTCCTGTTGATGGTAGCGTAATATTAAATAGCCTTCCTCGATAAATGGACTATCCTACAAAGAAATAATCTTTCAATTCGAACCAGTAGTTCCAGAGATCCTTGCGTTCAAACAAACAAACAAACTCTTCAGCTTTATAATATTAGTATAAATTAATCTTAACCGATACAGCATAAAAACGGCATTAAAAAAATTTGCAGTACATTACCTATTCATCATTCACTGACTATTTAGTCCCAAACTAACCAAAGCTTGTACATTTTATGAAATTCAGATAATATCTCATTTACTTAATACATTATACAAAATTTTAAATGCAGACTTATAATATGATACATTAGTATTGTACAAATGTTTTTAACCTATAGCTCGCCACCCAGAGATAAGATTTATTTTCATGCCCAGCAATTTCTCTAGAAACATTACCCTTCAAACCAAGACGCAGTGATGTTGGTACATTAATGTTTAGCTAGAATAACTAGCAAAAGTATGGTAGGTGCTTCCCCAGGCAGACTTTGCAAAGAGTGTTACCACTACAAAACAATTAAGGTCAATTAATTTCAACGGGACATTTAGCCGAAAATCTCAAAGAAGTTCGATACTTAAATAATATAAATTGGTTTCTATTAACGCACGCGATTTAGTTTGTGCCATTGCTGAAGTTAAAATCGTTACAAATGAAGAAATATGTCGTCTGCGCTAAATGAAAAATTAATTTTGTTCCAAAACACGGTCTTGTAAAAGTTTGAGTGTTCCCCAGGGTAGAATTCACTGAAATCTGCGTTCGAAAGATAACAAAGTTAGCGAATTTCATTATTTTCTATAACCTAAGTAATATTCTAAGTGGTTTAAAGCCTGGGAGGAGTAACTAGAAAGCTTTTCTATTTGTTTGTCTCTTGATACTTTAATATTACATTTTTCTTCAATTCTGTCATGCTTAAAAATGTATATGAAAATCAAACAAGGCGGCTTTATGTGAAAACTTTTAAAATTTTAACCTATTTCAAAGAAAAGGGTTCTAAATTCGACCGTGAATTATATGTATTTCTTTGTGTGTTCGCGGATGACTTCATTGTTTATGAACCGATGTGGACGATTTTTTTAGTACGTTATAGGTACTTACCTACTTCAGAAGTAATGCCATATAAATTTTTCGAAATCGGTGAAGTGATTTTGGTAACAACAAAAATAAAAAAATATATTATACTTATATATTATACATACACTAACCGATAAAATCGGTTGTAACGTTTTTCAGAGAAAAATCATAATTGTATTACTTAAGTATGGCAACACTAGTATTATACGTTTTTTGTGAAGTAACCATGGCCAAGAATAAACTAAAGAAAAAATGTTTTTGTGTTGCACTATTACGACTGTTTACTACGGTAGTTAATTAAGAAACATGTGCCTAATAAATGTAATACTAACTAAGAAATGCGATTCACGTATTTTGTTAAAAAATACTGTATTATTAACTATATTTAACCCTTTAACTCCTTACCAAGCAACTAAAGTGAGACAGTTATAAAAGCACGGAAGTAACTTTGGGTAAACTTATTCTGTTCAAGATGTTAGGAACTATTTTCGGAGAGGGGAAGTGTGTTTTTACGCGCGTAAGTGGTGAGGAAGTGAGGTAAATAAATAAATTGTCTATGAATTAGGGGAATGGTTTATGAACCTTTTGATCGTTGGTTAGATGATTTAAAACGGTTAGTAAACTAACGAAAACACTGGCCGTAAACACAAATTGTTTTAAAAATAAAACTGAAAATACTGGCTGGTTTTTGTATACGGCCAGTTAAAATTAATGTTTGAAAATGGAACACATACGTCGTAAGAACTTTTGTTGGTGTATTTTTACACGGTTTTATATCGTTAAACCTCTTTGGCGGTTAAAATTCACTAATACACAATCTTCCCCTTTCTTGTTGACCTTATTAGCTGAAGTTTGGTAATTCATACTGTCGTACATACTCTTTTAGTTTTACTGATAAAACACATTTATTTCAGCATTTAGTATATAATATACAAATTATACAATACATTAAGTACTTATAATTATCATTCCTTTCAGTAAAACCGTTTAACTTTCTAATTAGTTTGTACCTTCTTTTATTGCCTTCTTAATAATGTCTAGTTTCTATTTTCGTATAATTTTAAATGTAAAATAGATAGAGTTATTAACTTTTCTTGTCAGTCTCTTTACCAAAAATCCTTTGTAAATGTTATCTATGTCAGTTTTTTTTTTAAAGTAAATGAAAAATATTAAATTAACAACTTAGGGTTATGTTTGCTCAGGCTTAACCCTTTAATCAACCCGCCCATAATCAGAAGATGGAAGTTTACCCGCGCTTTGATGTTCTAAATTCGAAATTATTTTTCTGTTAAATTTTTAAGAGAATCTTAAAACTCCAATCCTAACTCTTTGATCTTCATTGACGAAGGTCGAAATTAAAAAGCAATCATAAAAAGTTTTTACTGATTCTTTTACGAAAAATAAAAAAGTTACAGGAGTAGGTATACGACGGAGTTGTCTTTTTGACAAACAATCGTTGTTATTTACACTTTTTATGATGTTTTACAAAATGGCGTGTTGAGAAACTTAACTTAGCTCAATTTCGCTACCTTTTATATATATATATAATATCGAATTTTTTTATTCCGATTCAACTTGGCCGTGTGACGGGTCGCCATCTTCTCTGCTAACCCATTGCTGACATTCACATGTGTCATACTCGTCAACGGGTGCTGTTTGCGGTACTTTGATACTTCGTAAAAATATTTACCTACTATAGATTATAACTTAGGTCTAAGAGTAAACCGACCTCTACCTCCTAACTAACATAGTCTTTGATGTTGCTGTTTTTATTTTCGCTTGAAATTAACAGAATAACAAAGACATAAATATGCCTTGAGGACATGGCAAGGACATAATTACAATCTAAATGATTTATTATTACCTCTCGACGTCCACGGTCGTAACACGACAGAAACAGTCGCATTACGTCCATGGTCATCAGAAGCACAGTCTATTAAATCATACAGTCGTTCGACGAAGCCGTCTAGACGGGACAATCGTGCAGGGTGAGACGCGGGAAGCGCGCTCCTGCATTGTCTACATTACAATGTTAGTATTGCAGGAGCGCGGCTCAGGGCTGACGTTTTCCGCATGTTTTAATTTTATATTGGTGCCATGTTTTTAAAATTGCGACAACCCTACCCGTGTCTAGACATTATCGGCGTTTCTCCCAAGATCAAAGGCGATGAACTAATGGTAGTATTTCTTTATACTGTGCCAGAAGACTGAAGAATGTGCGGGTTATCATTGGGAAAAGAGGGGATCTCCATCTACCCTCATTTGGTCTTCAAATATCGCAGGGTTGTCACCGCAACACAACACTAATAACCGTATCGACAGCCTTCTCGAAACTAAAAGGTCGGTAATTAAAAATCATTTAAGTACATCGCACAAGTCCTTAAAGTTTCCAATGAGTTCTATTCGTTGAACATTTAATAGTTATATTAATAGAATGTACTTAATGCCAGGTAAATATGAATTGAGTATAACATGGGTGTTGCTATTACCGAAGTTATTGGACGCTTTAATTAATTTCTTTTCTACGGTTCGTACGGTATAATCACTTTCTTCTTTTTTTTTAGAGCGCAATAAACTTTTAACGGCGTCAGAGGATAGTTGTTGTTTCAGCTAATTCCGTTTTACTATCGCAGTTAAAGAGTTAAACCGGTTGTTAAAATTAACCGCGCCTTAACTTTTGGTTCAACAGGCGATTATTAAAACTTTGGTTAATTGACGACACGGTTAATTGTATTGATTTATTGCGTGTTAGCGTTATGTTTTAATTGTAACGTTATGTTTTGGTGACGTCATTCATTCATTAAACAGACATACACGTGGTTGGTAAAATTAGAACAGAGAATTGAGTGTTGGTAAAAAAAAACTCGCTTAAACTTAATACTTTAAAAAAATCTTATTTAAGATTTTTTTGATCTTTTAAAAATACATACTTAAACTTAATCTGAAGGTACTGTAATCTAATGTTTTTTTTTTTTAATTTTATTTGTTTGTAGATTTTGTTCTCGAAAAAATTAAATGAATTAAATAAACCGAAAACTCTCTGTTATACAAACATAATATAGAAATATTCAACTTGAATACTTATTAAACAAGCTAATAAGTGCCGGCTTAGTGCCGAGAGCCTCCAGAACTCGAGATTATCCTTTTAGAATTATTATTTTTCTAAGAATTTTATTGCTTCCTTCTATTTACTGCTGTTGTTGAATAATTGCTCAAGCTTATATGGTTCGAAATTAAGAATTGATCGTATAATGTATATTTCGCGTAAAAGCAGACCAGCACTTATTTAGAAAATGTATGTTTACATGTGTATCGAAAAAGATTACTGTTTCTTTTTTTAATTTGTTACATTTTTGTCAGGGAACATAAACCGCACACAAGTCAACAAAAACTTATCGTACATGCGAATCAATATAAACTCCCTAAATAGCTTGTTTACGTCTTTTATAACACTTTCCTAGTAACCGGTAGCCACCCGGAAAACTGGCTGTCTTGGAAAACTCATAAAAAAGTACAAAAAAGATATAAAAAGTGTGAAAACATGCCCCAACACTTAACCATCTGTTCAAAGTAAACATGCATGTTTAATTAGTAGCAGGTTATTTACGGGTTACTGTTGTGAAACCGGGCCCTTGTTTTAGAGGCGTGGTTCAAATGTCCTAGTGAAAAGGAGAAATATATCTAAATCATAGACAAATTGGAGAATCTAATAATATTATTATAAAAGCTGAAACTGATTAAACCTCATTTGCTTTGTATGTTATTGTTTTTAAACTTTTGCGATTAGGACATATGTATAATCGAATGTTGATTTTGGATCGTCATTAACTCGTTTTCTGTCTTCGAATTTTTTAAACGTGTTGCCTAAATGTCGAAAAATTCGATAGATTTTATTTTATTAATACAATTAACAGGTTTGTGGGGTCCCGTAAGCATTGCAAATGCTTAGAAAACATCGTTTAGTTGTGCTTTCATGCTTTAATATTGTCTTGTTAATAACTCAATATGTCGATAAAATAACTATTTACTTAATGAAATAAAATAAAAACTTGACTATTTGTGGTGGCGGCCATTTTGGATTCCAAATGTATCATAGTTTATAGTATTATACTAGTTGAGCCCTTTTATTTGATAACCATGCCATGTTGAGGGAGTTGTTTACTTACTAGTATGTAATCCGCCATTTTGTAGCGGCGGCCATCTTGAACCGAGTTTTCCTCTCGCGTTTTCGTCCGCGTAAGTAGTTCCCGATCTCATTATTTTCTAGGAATAAAAGAATACCCTATTGTCATTACAGTGGACTATTGGACTATCTATGTACTAAATTTCATCTAGATCCCTTCCATAGTATTTGCTTTAGCTTTAGTTTAATAAACATCCATGTTACAAATACAATACAAACCGTCACATTAAAAATATTTAGTTGGATATAGTAGCAAGTAGGATTCATTTGTTTACAAACTTTGACAAACAAAAATGAATGAAATACAGAGTATAGGCAGATCGAAGCCAAAACAAGTGAATAAAAGGTAATAATAATTCTTTTTCCCTTAGCTCGAGGAAACTAGATAACCCGAAAAAATCACATTTCCACTAAGTTACAATAATGTCACCGGCACATAACTGAAATAAGGAAAACACGTTATTACCCATTTTTCTATAAACAAAAGGGAAAGGAAGACACATTACTCCGCCCAGTAAAGCGTTTGACGTGTCTTTGATGTATGGCAGGAACAAAAAAATGCCTCTAGTATGAAGAGAATAATAAAAGTAAGGTTTCCTCTTTCTCTTTTCGGTTGTAAGAGCTCCCATGTGTATTTTCAATGATTTCCTTGCTGTGTGTTTTTAATTCGTTTTGCGATGGAAATTTCAATTACGTTGTAATATTTGTCTGACGGCGTATGTGAAATCTATTAATTAATCATGTTCGCTGATTTGAATCACGCTCTATCATTTTAAGTAGGTACAGTATTCCGACGTAGTTGCTTGTATGGTATTAACAGCATGGTCAGTAAAATTGGTTCATAAATAGTTATTCTATATTTTAGATATTTACGGCAAATGGAGTCCATATATATATATTTTTTAATTTAGGTTTGTGAGAATGAATTTTGTTCTCGCGTCTAATGTCTGAACGGATTTGAATTAAATTAAAGACGAAGCACATACAGCATTTGTTCGGTACGTAGAGGAAATGTATTTAACCATACCTACCTACCCTTCGCCTAAGGGAACGATTGGGTTCTGTTGGTCTCGACACCACGATTGGTGGCTCTTTTGACTAAAACTTCCACGGGGTTACCTTTGCCGCTTATGGGGGGAACACTGGGACGCTCTCGCGTTCTTCCGCTAACCCGACGTGGTCCACTATTTTCAAGACCGCCTCTCTCTCAGCCAACGCTCCATCACCGGGGCATCTGAACACCCAAAGCACGGCTGGAACCACCTCTGAGACCAACGAGTAAGTGGGGGGTGCCAGACCCTCTTCAAGTGTTATTTTTTTAAACCCACGATGAGCCAGATGGTCGGCGTTGTCGCATACTACCATTCAGTGGCAGAGGACAGGAAAAGTGGAGCACCCAATGTAGCATCTCTTCTCTTGTAGCCCCAACGCGTTCGCCATCTAACATTGGAGACCATGTACGGCGAGCAGGGAGAACGGGGTATCGTAATACTGGCTCTCTAATAACACTCCTCTCCCGCCGTAGTCTCTATCCCTCTGCCAAATTGCAACCAAAATACAACTATTTACTTGGCGATAGAATAACTGTCAATTAGGGTGTGTGTGGTAGTTCCGTACTACTACAAAACTGTTTGTTAATCTATTTAAACTATAAATTGTCAATCACCAATTTAACGTGCTTATCTCTTATTGTTTTGAAAATCTGGTTTATAATTTTTAGAAACCATTTCACTATTTCTACTTCTTAGACTTATATTGGATAGAAGACGTAAATGTCAAATTTCATAACGGAATTATGTCTAAATATCTTACCTTCTATTTCAATTTACTACATCAAAATCATTTTCTAGTCTTATCTGCTTCTGTCTGTCTTCTTTCTATATATATTAAATTACAGGATCCCAGTTAATTATCTAAGACTAAAATTAGATATTCCTGTTTCAACCGTAATCTACTTATGTATAGAACACACAATACGATACCGTATTAATTTTAATGAACTTTATAATTGAGACGAAACAAACACGTATCCCAAATTAAGCACGGAAATCTAATCAGACCTTAATTATTCAAATTTTTATCTGTGGCCCAGTTTCGTAGGCAAAACCGAACAAACATTCGAGGGTCAAAAATGCTTCCCTTCGGTCTTTTCCGGGCGATTTCGGACTTACCCGAATTAGCGTAATTACAATACTTGTCCCTATAATAAAATTCTATTCCACTTTTAAACTTTGTAGCGGTCGCGTTCGAATTCCGATTGTCTTTTTTTACTTTTCTTTTTTTTTATTAAATTCTATTCGGCCAGTCTGGAGTTCAGAGCTGCCATAGGCAATAATCGTTGAGTTTGTTCGATAATGCCGTATTTCCTGGGCAAGCGTACTTATGCCTTAAAATTTTAAAGTTAATACGGATTACCTTTTTTTTTTGTAAAGCAAGATATTCCGTACAAATTCAGATGTTGAAAAAAGTTTACCTACAGGTTTAATCAACTTATCGCCTAAGTAAGCCTGTCTACGATCCAGCTCCATTCGTTCTCGATGTGAAGACTCACTCGGTCAACACAGTCCTGTTCAGCTGTGTAACTAAACTAGAATCAAACCTCTTCATTTGTGTAAAGGAACCTCCTATTTTGATGAGACTTCTTGTCCCGTAGATCCTACTTGGAGGTGATCTCATATAAAATTTACGGAAATGTATAGATATATAATTATGTTTTTTTAAATATCAACAACCTAAAATACGACGTATTCGTAGATTTCACAAAAGTTATTTAATATTGTCGCATGTCTGAGTTCAATTTTAAATTGAAGTCGGTTTTCTTTTCTTTTTTTTTCGGAAAATATGAAAAATATTTTTCTGTAGAACAATTCTATAGAAAATAAGGTTAGGCAATAGTTAAAAGAATTTAATGTTAAACAGAAAACTGCAAATCGCTCACTAATCGTTCAGTACGGTCAACAGAAAAACCTTAAAACTTCTTTGTTATAATTAAAATTAAAAATCACCTTTTCAACACTACAATACAGCAATTCTCTCGCTTCCGACATTTTCTTAATCTCCCATCATTTCCTTATTTCTTTTTAAAGATTAGACAAAAGAGCAACGAGGTGGGTTAACAAAGCCATTGTCTTTCTAAAGACTTTTCCATAAATTTCCATAGACTAACTAAACATTTTCTGATTTTAATAGAACTTGCTGTTTACGTAGAGTTGCAAAATGCGCTGCACTTGGCTACGTAGACCTGTCATAAGCAGAAGTATTATACTATACTTACTAATACATTTTTCATCATGAATGGGCTTTAGTATGACCTTGCCTTACATCGTAGTTCCACAGTATAAAGAAATACCTACTACCAGTAGTTCATCGCCTTTGATCTTGGGAGAAACGCCGATAATGTCTAGACACGGGTAGGGTTGTCGCAATTTTAAAAACGTGGCACCAAAATAAAATTAAAACATACGAAAGACGTCAGCCCTGAGCCGCGGTCCTGCAGTACTAACATCGTAATGTAGGGAATGCAGGAGCGCGATTCCCGCGTCTGACCCCGCACGCCCCGCACGATTGCCCCGTCTAGACGCCTTCGTCGCACGACTGTATTTTACTGTGATTTAATAGACTGTGGTAGTACAGTACAAGGTCTACAGAAATAATACGCACAGAAGATACCTACTATTATCAAACAAAGCCTATTATGTTGTCTATGACAGCTGAAACAATGCTGGCCGAATAGAATTTAATAAAAAGAAACGCAACTGAAATTCCAACGCTAGGGACAAGAAATCACGAACCAAATAATAAAATATCGAAATTCAAGACTTAAAAATGTTCATAAAAATAACGTAGGTATCAAAATGTTATCATTAACACTGTGCTGTCTAATCATTTAGTTGAATATGGTCAAATTGAAACCCTGAACTTTTACTAGTAATTCATCTTTTTGAATGGTACCAACTTAGGAACAGTAACCATGAAACGATGTCGCTTTTTTAAGTACAATACAGTATTTTCCACATGTCTGCCAGCGTTCAAATGATGTTAAAGAACACAGTATTCATATTAATTAAACACTAACTATTTATGTTAAACAATGTTGATCTGTACAGAAACCGTAGGTATTGTTGCTGCTAATTTACTACTGCGTCGTTTTTTTTTAAATTTATTTTGACATCATAGAGCTGCTGAATTCGATTAAAGAACATCTATTTTACATTTTTACGCGATCTCCGCACTATCTTCGCGCTGTGCCTCGTTTCTTCTCAGAAAAAATTGACCGTCGCACATTCTGAATTTAAAGTAGTGCTTGAGTATTCCAAATACAAAACTAGCGATGTGTTTTGTTTCATTTCGAATTTGGAATACGGTCATGTTCTCACGATTTTTTTTTTGGTATTGTTGGTAGTTGATGTTATGCTTGCGATTTGTTTTTTTTAATATTGACGGTTTGTCACGGAGATGATATTAGATTTATAAAGTTGTGTATTCACAACGAACAATATGTTGAGATTTTTGCTTAAGCTCTTCTATCATTTTGTAGAACTGTTTAGTTTAATTAATAAAATGTCGGGACGAGCAAAATATACCTCTTATTGTAAGCTACACGCCCATAACAGTGCAGTGCCACAGTTATTCGAACATTAGTTGTTCGAATCAGTGCCTACCTCTGCACTGTGCTCGCCACAGGGTTAGTTATTTTTTTGCTCTGTAATTTATCTGGAAATATTACCTACTCTTCCAATCGGAATACAGTATTTTTTGTTGAATAATAATATCATTGTGTATATTATGTTTCTCCGCGTCAACATTAAAAAAAAAAGTTAAATTTTTAATAAATATTATAACATTGTGTGTCATCGGTTTGTTCAAATTGACAGTTTTTATTTGTTGATGACGAATATTTTAAAAATAAAAAATATTTTTTTCTCAAATTCAATTGAACTAAAAACGCATTTTTACAAATAGGTACACTAGCATCATTCCACGGCTTTACCCGCGTCGTTCCCGTTCCCAGTATATTTGTCTATTTGTTATTCCAGATTTTATTATGTCTATCAAATTACAACCCTAGCCGTTGAAAAACCAAATCTTTACATTTATAGTATTACTTACTTAGTAAGTTTTTCGAATACTTGATTTAACTATCCACAAACAAAGAATAGACAATTTCTGAAACTAACACCAAATACAATGTCAAAGATCTAAAATGGACTCCGGAGACGAAAGACGAGAAACGTGAATAATAAAATAATCTCACTAAATATAAAATCTCCTTTCACTTCATAAAATTCGTGCACTAAAACTAGGACCTGCAAAGTTGGGAGCTTCCACAGTCTAACACCCACTTTATGAGATATTGGAGAAAAAAGGAGGGAAATAAATTATTAACAGTCTTTCTCATTCCCGCCAAAACGACCAGGGAATATTTTATACTAAGTTTCGCTCGACCTTCGCTTGGCGAGAATTCGAATTTCGAACGTAAAATCGCAGAGTACAAGTTTTACATAGCAAAACAGTAATAAATAGTGGTACTGCCAGTATTGCAAATGTTTTTGAAAATTATCCAGACCTTTTTATAATATTACTAGCAGCGCCCCGCGCTGTTACCCGCGAAGTTCCCATTCCCGTTGTTCAAAAATTGACAATCGATTGTCAATTTTTTAACTATTTTCGAACATCTAAGTTGTGTCACCTCCAAACAATTTTATGGTAAAACAATTTATAGTTTTGAAACAGAATTTATTTTCATGTTGTAAATATAATAAGTAATACATTTAAAGTATAATTAAAAGTATACTGTCTAGGCTTTTTCATGGAAAAGTAAGAGAGCAACACTATCTGATTTATGCTTAGTGATCATTACCTACTTATTTACATCTGAGTAGTGCGACCAACTTATTTTTAAACTGAGGAAAGGAGCTACAATCGATCTTTACCGACTAAAACGAACTATTTTTAGATTTTCACTTATCCGTTTCATAGTTAGTTTGGTTTGTCTCTCTGTGAATCTCTGACATTAAAAAGCCTCCAGGTTTACTTTTAAGAGATAAAAACTCGCTCAAGAGCCGTTAAGTTGTTGCCAGACAGCTTAAATTTGTACCTTTTTGCAGGATTTGTGGTTTTGTTTAGGTACATGTTTTATTTCAAAAAACTACTAAAAGACTTTTTACTTTCACTTAAGTATTTTTTTTTTGGTAAGAGCTCTGAAAAATAAGTTATAAAAGGTCGTGACTTTTTTCCAAAGTCAATCCGACATTGACACGAGTTCTCTTCAGTGGTTTCTTTTATAAAGCGAAATCCACAAAAAAATCTTTTCAAACATTGCTCATAATTCTGTGAATATTTTTTTACAATAATTATACTTTGGCAATTTAGTAATTATACGGTGTGAGAAACGGAGAAAAAAGTTTTCATTCTATTGTATATCCAGCCATCAAATGGTGTTTTAAACTTCGAACGATTAGGGCTGTGAAAAAATAAATTGATTCAATAGAATACCGATTGAAATCGTTAAACGCTATCGGTGATTCAGCTGTCATTAGTGCGTAATGGCGGACGATGTGAGTCAGTCGCGATTGTGATTCAATCTTGAGTTGTACCCATGTATAACCGCAGAGAATCAGGTTGTTATCTGCAATCTGTCAATAAAATTTACTTAGGAATGTGCCAGACAAAGAGGCAGAAAACTTCAAATAACTTTAGTAACTACAGTTACATTTAGAAAAAAATGATGATTACTGCCGTCATGAGATTACTTTTCTTCTTTGGGGCTATATTATGAACCATACTCTGTAATAATATAAAACATTAAAATACTAATCACCTTATCTATGAATGAATTTTCAAATAAAACATACTTTTAGCTACGTTCTGTACTCTTGTCACCCATTTTCCTCATTTTGTAATATTAATTTAAATTTGTTCGAAAATTAAACAAATATACCAAAACTGGAGTATATTATACATGAAAGCTTCTAATGTTAATGAGCGTACCTATAGATTTTTTTCCTCAACATGAAATCCTGCCTACGCGAACCCTTATGCTATTTTTGTGTAGTAGGTATGTTGTTGGTTGTTACAGACCATCGATCATTCCAAAGTTTTACTTCTCCGTGATTTTCTAATCTTGATTGTGAGGAATGTACGTCCTACTTGCATTTTGAGTCTCGACTGCGATACTTTTCTTTTTATTGAGGAACATTTGGAGAGCGGGAGATGTTTCCCTTTATAGATTAGGGTTATTGTCTTTTAAGGACGCTCTTTGTAAGATTACACAATGCGCGATGAACTTCTGAAGAATCTGCATATTATCCCTTTACCTAAATAATAATTGTACATCAAACGACAAGGTTTCGAAACGGATGTTTTTGTCCGATCATTACAATTGTAATAAAAACATATTATATGATGCTTGACAGTTTTCTGTTTGATAATTATTATAGTAGTACAGTGAAATTATTATTTCAAACTTTGAAAATGTATGCAATCTGTAAGCTCCTTGTTGTTTTGTTTTAGTTTTTTAAGTGCCGTGTAAATTATACATTTTTGAATATTAAAGAACTTTGACTTTGGATACAACTAACTGTTTGTACAAATGTAATGATTTATTGCGCCTCAATATTCCCTTTTAACAACCACATACTTACCTATTACTAAGTTAATAATATTAAAAAACTTACGATGTGCTATTTTTTAAACTTAAACTGTTAAAATAAATTAGCTAGCCGTGGTATTAGAAAATAACCGTTATTACTTAACAGCTTAACACGTATGAATAAAAAGCGTGTTCTAATTTCATAATAAAAACAATTGATTAACGACCTTGAATAAAACACAGGTACCTATAAATTTTAAAATTGTAAATTCGAAGACCGCGTCGCAAAAACGAATAAAAATTAACCGCAGACAATCGAACCGCAATGAACGAATTGCATAGTGCGGGCGAAAAAAAAAACGGAACACTTCAATTAATATTGGACGGACGAGACCCGCAATTGGCAGTCCGTAGTTAAGGCTTGGACAGACGAACTGGACTTACTTTTTCGTAGTTTTTAACCGGTTTTTAGTTTTTGAACGTTTGATTGCGCTGGAGCTTACAATGTAGTGTTGGAATTTCAGACAATTTTATTGGATAATTTATTATTCACAATTCTCAGTACATTTTTTACACTGTTTAAATAGCGGATACTGCATCTGCACTGACGACGATGTTGCAAGGACTTTTGCAAGGACAAGGACAAGGACAAGGACAAATTTTTACTTTTGCTTTGATATTCGTATATTTCGTTTTAATTTTAAGCCTTTGTGTATCTTGTTTTTAGTTCCTTCATTGTATTATGGCAAATTAGAACAGTGTTTTTACCGACGACTCTTTTTCGTGTATACTGGCGAGCGCTACGCGTCATTAGGTCGCCACAAATGCCATGGTAGCGCAGTGGTGTGAACTTTCAATTTCACAAACGTAAGGTCGGGGGATCGAATCGACCCCAAACATTTCAGTATAAGTGTAGATGTATTAAGTTTGTCATCATCACTGGTTTTAATGGAGAAAGTAAAGATCGTAAAGAAAGCGGCACCTTCCATATTTCAAGGACATACAATATCAGGCGCTAACCTGCTCTTAAATAGGCTTGACCTTGACAATCCCTTTGTGAAAGAACACCCAGAGTCCGAGATAAATATATTAACGATGTTTTATACTCAATTTAAAAAAAGTTACCTACTTAAAAATAAAACAAAATAAAGTAGCAAATGACGACCTTATCAACTACAAGCTATCTCTGTTTCAGCTGTAGGAAGACAAATTGGGCTGCTTGTACAAATCTTACGTGACATTAACAAAACACTTCTACTTTGCCCACTGAAATAATTTCAGTATTCGCCACAATACACATCGCTTTACATCGCCTCGCGTCGCATTGCGTCGTACAATTTCATGTGAACCGTTCCTGGCATTAATTGGAAACAAATGGCTCCGGTTCAATGGTTCACGAACGAGATACACTATGATTCATAGGTGTTACATTAACAATAGAATCAGGAATGCCTCGGAACTGATAAGGGTTCATTTGTAAAGCGTTGCTTCAAACTATGATGTAACTATGGAGTAGGCAATTGCGCCGTAAATCGGAACAATCGCGAAATTGACAATGTTCGTGTTAAAATATCGAAGTTTATACGCTTGTTACTCAATCATGCGGAAATAGAGTGAATCCGGTTGAATATAAATTGAATTGAAATTTGTAACAGATAGATTTGGAATGGAAAAAATGTCACTTTTGTATATCGACTGTAAATTATAAACGCAAAGCCTATAACCTATATTGATACTATTTTTATCCTAGTAAAATTAAAACCCGCGCAACACGGACTGTATTATTAAAGCTACTATATTATAAACCTACATAATATGTGACAATGACGTAAATAACAAGAAACAATTTTATAATGCAGTAAAAAGAAAGAATTTGAATATCCGCGACAAGTAGGCTGTGAATGACAGGAAATTGTCGAGTTCTTCCTTACCATACTAATATTACCACTAATATTATAAATGTCAATCTTTGGATGTTTGTTGCTCAATGATGTCGTAACGTCTGAACGGATCGGGCTGAAATTTGGAATACAGACAGATAAATAATAAATAAATATTGGTGGACAATTTACACACAACACCATCTGACCCCAAACTAAGCAAAGCTTGTGTGATGGCGGCTAGATAGCTGATGTAATACTTATATAGTTTTAAATACATACTTATTATACATAGAAACACCCAGACACAGTGCAAACATTTGAATTCATCACACAAATATTTGCACTGGGTGGGGATCGAACCCACGACCGTCGGCTTCGCAGGTAGAGCTACTACCAACTAAGCCACGAGGCCAGACATAGTCATAGACATAGTCTGGAAGAACACATAGGCTACTTTTATCCCAATAAATAACGGGAACGGGCGCTGCTAGTATTAAACATAATTATTATAAATAAATCAAAAATCTGTGTAAATTTATGCATATCATTATTGGTTTAAATACAGCTTAAATTAGACTTTAAAACCGGCACTTTGCGAGCATTAGGGGCTTTCTAAGATGAGTTGACTTAGGTCACATTATTTAAAAAAAAACATTTTCACATTACACAATCTTAAATAATAAGGCACTTAATTGTTGTTCCACATCGTATTATGAATTGAATTACTACTCGAGTTACCAATAAAATGGGCGCGTAAATTATTCACCGTTGAAACTCGTAAAAATACATTTTAAGAGTAAAATTTGGCCGAAATTCGAACTTTATTTCCCCACATTCATTAATTTCGGATTCTCGAAATTCGATACATTGAAGCCACATCATGACTCAGCCACATCGGCAGGCCACATCCCTAAATTGGGCATAAAAATTAAAAAATATGACACGCAACTCTGGATTAGACTCCCACTTGACACTTAACTTTTTTTTTCTTTTCGACTTGGCACGTCTCGCGATAATAGGCAGCAGAATAATAGCAATCGTGGATTCTGTGGCATTGAGTCAAGCCGTTTTTTACCTGAGCATTGAAAAAGATGATTTTAGCTTTACGTGACGGAATTCGTCGGTTTTCTTAGATCGTTATTTTATCAATTTATTTGCTGTAGTAAAATACCTCTGCTTGAAATTTTGTTACAATAATTTGGACCATGAGGTATATTGTGTTTTAAAATAAAATTAGCTGTATGTTTAACAAAATTTTTGAAACTGAGCTTGCTAGATGAAGCATCGTGGTATAAGATTGTTAATCAATCATTGATAATTAAATAATTATGATAGGATGTAACACATTTACCTTAGAACAAACCAATTCCCAATTTATTTTGTTTGTGCGCAGTTTCCTGTTTCGTCTACCATAAATAAAAGTTTCACTCTGTGATTAAAGGCAACATTGTACTCGTCAGAAAAAAAAACACTCAGACATCACATGCCCCAGTCTAGCTATTGATATAACGAAGGTGATGAAGTTACAAACTTGCTCATAAATATGTAACATAACACTATCGATCAGGATTTAGAAATACAATAAATAGTTTGAAATAGCTAAATAATAGTAAGTAATTCGATTTCGTCCGGTAATGTAACTGGAAGCATTCAAATCGAATCCGGAACAAATAATGTTTGTAATGTCACTACTTGATAAAATAACGGGTTTCCTCAAAGTAACTCTACAGAAGTAGGTACTCTCTTACAAATTCAAAAAATATCTACAGTTATTTTAACTTCGTTAAAACTATGTTACACATATCAACTCGGAAAAACTTTTGGCTCGATCCATTAAAAACATAACGGTCAATATAACGAACCGATTTTTCTACCAATCAACTCTCAATGCACATCACTAATGTTCTCAAAATTCAAAACAATCAGAAATGGAAGCCGACCTCATTTCCTAGCGCATTGCTTGTCAGTAGCAATTAAAAAGAATAAATACGCGCCAGTGCTTTCTCTACGCACATTCGAATATTCGTTATTCAAAAGTGGGTTCGTTCTCTTTTATACGTCAAAATCGGAAAGTAGGTCAGCGAACAAAGAGTAGTTGTGATAAACAGAAACATCGTGAAGTTATAACACCATTTGACCCGACGTTTTAAGAACAATGGCTTTTATCTCTCGTTCCAATGAACTTTGAATTTGATAACCTGTGGGAACCGCAAATACATCATTTTAATTTGATATGAACGTGATACTGGCCAGTATTGTTTTCTATTAGTGACATTTCGCGCGACCTTAAAAAAAAGAAAATTGGAATCACGATTCTCAATTTGAAATTCGTGGCGAAATTGCTTTATAATTTTTATTTTTCGGTCTTCAATACATACAATACGGGCTCACGTTTAATTAACTTTAGTGTCTATTAATTTTTAGTACTCGGGCTTACTCTTTCAATTTTATTTTAATTAAGTAGAAATTGCCCTCGCTGTCGCAAGCTCATTGCGTAAAAAGAAAAAAAAAGTGTCTGTGCCTTCGCTAAGAAAATAATTGCGTTTTGTTTTCGTTCGGTAAAACGTAATTTTATTAACTCTTTATGATGTTTTAATTAGGTTATAATTTCTTTATCAGAGCATAGTATTATTGAATCGTTAGTACTTAATTAAAAAGACGAAATCTAATGTGAAGATTCTTGTTATGTGAGGTGATTTGTTTTTAGATTTTTAACTTCAAAATTGTGTGATACAAGTCTACCAATTTTGATGCGATTTTTAAGTTACATTTCTTTTGGTGCTTTTTTTACACTTTTGATTTGACACTTAGATCATAGTGTGGATTAGCACATAGCAGTATTGTTATCCCTATACTTACACTAATTGTATTAGTTTTCAGGAGAGTTAATTAGGGAATAGCATTTTTAGTAGATATTATATTACTAGAGCTTATTGGTTTTTTGTCGTATACATTTCGTAAAGTGTGCAACTGATCTGCATGATCTATTACCAACTTACCGTTTCTTCTATCGTACTGTTTGTAGCCCGAAATAGCGAAATCGTTCACGGTTGTCGTACCAAACACTTTAACGCAGAGGTATGACTCTACTTATGTAAAAAGAATGTCTAGCCTGTGGAATGGGTCGCCTGTGTAGAATGTTCACGATGCTTACAAATGTGTCTTCAAATCGAGAGTGAATCGGTTTCTTCTAGGTAACCACACTTCATCGTAGACCGCATCGTCGCTTAACATCAGGAGAGATGGCGTTCAAGTGTAAACCTATAGTAGCTAAACATAAGATATAACACTAGACGCAGCATTCAAATTAAACCATTGTCTACAAAACAAACAGTCGCTGATAAAACTCTTCAGCATATGTTTATAAACTCGCTATTAAATACAACATAGATGCTATTGTAACATAAAAGAGCGCGAACTCTTAATGGCGCGATAAGCCATATTGCTTTAACTAAACATTCTGATTAAAGTCAACATAATGCTGTTAAAAGCTGTAAATATTTACAATTACTAACGTAAGTCAAAGACTTGAACTTAAATATGTATAACTGGCAACGTCCCGCGCTTTTGCCTGCGAAGTTCTCGAACCAGTTATTTTCCTGGGTTAAAAGTAGGTAGGCTATGTGTTGCTCCGGACTATAATCTGTTTTCTAAATTTCAACCAGATTTGTTTGAAATCTTCTTACGAAATTTCGACGACCTTCATATGAACTTTGGTCGAGTGTCTGAATGTATTTTTTTTTAATTAAAGTTGTATTTTTTTTTCGAAAAAACTTTTCAGTGTTGTGTTTTGTGACTAATCTCATTATACTTATATACTACGTAGGACATACCTGAAACCATTCCATCCTAGTACCTACCTGAACGAATACTGTCAATCGTAGCTATGATGTTTCCAGTGCCGGCTTTAGGGTGGGGCGTCGGATACTACAAGGGCGCTGGGAAATCTTAACACCTTGGGGGGTGTATTTCAACGTCCCCAGTGTATTGTTGTGTCCTTTAGGGCGCCTAGATGATACTACAAGGGCGCTGGAAAATCTTAATAACCTGGGGGGGCGCCTGAGGCATGGCTCGCCCGGGGCGCCTAGATGATACTACAAGGACGCTGGAAAATCTTAATACTTTTCTTTTGAAATGATACAGAAGGCAATAGCAAAGCCAAAGCCGGTATAGTTAGGCCACAGTCTATTAAATCATACAGTCGTTCGACGAAGCCGTCTAGACGGGGCAATCGTGCGGGCTGGGACGCGGGAAGCGCGCACCTGCATTGCCTACATTACAATGTTAGTATTGCAGGAGCGCGGCTCAGGGCTGATGTCTTCCGTATGTTTTAATTTTATTTTGGTGCGATGTTTTTAAAATTGCGACAACCCTACCCGTGTCTAGACAAATCGGCATTTCTCTGAGGATCAAAGGCGATAAATCACTGGTAGTAGGTATTTCTTTATACTGTGGTTAGATGGTAGGCCTGATTCGCCTACCGTACTCAATGAATACTTACTAACTGGCTACATTTATAAATAGTATAATGCAATAGCTGAGTAAGACTTTTGAGTAAACATTCTGATTAGCTTACCTACTTACTGTTTATGTTATTTATGATTGTTGTAGATTCTTAGAAGCATAAACAAAACGGAGTAACTGAATAACGAAATGTAAACATTTCAACAGAATCATCGCGCTTTATATTTTCATTGGTACTTGTCGAAATCTCGGCATCATTCAATGCAGATCTCGTACGGCGTACTTGTTGTATTACTGTATGGTTCTAGATGGTAATACTAATAATCTATATTATGATTCTGGTTTAAAGATAAAATCTTGTTTTAAAATGTCCCAAGATTTTTGCCACAAAGCGATAGTGATGGGGTAGGTTCTCTTCTAGGTAGGCTTTTGATAAGAAACAGGTAATTTTGAATAAAAATAAAGCTATTTATTATATTCATATATATTAATGTCTATCACTACGTTTAGTTTGCATTGTAAACACAACTTTATGTTATACAAATACTCCATTAGCAAAAAAAAATAACATTAGTAGTACACTGAGTTTAGCTAAGAATATAATTTGTTGAATATCGCTTAGAGCTGAGGAAACCGTGGTTAAAAAGTTATACTCTAATGGCGTTAATTGGTTCCGTTCCCGGGTATACTATAAATTTAGTTTAGTAAAGATATTTTAATTTATGGCTAATAAACGACTAACACAACATTTACAAATGTGATGCCAATGCGGCATTTAGAAAAAAAAAAACATTAAAAATACTACATACCAAATTGTTACATAACAGACTTTGTTCAATTTTTTTTATTGCGTTTCGTGCTGTAATGCTTAGCTGATTGAAACAATAAACCTTTCAAGTGTTAAGCTAAGCTTAAACGAAACGTAAATTTGACTCGACAGAATGACCATGACCTTTCAGGTTTTTATATGGAATGATTGTTTAATTATTGTAAAAGCAGATAACGGCAACATGTTTTTATAAAAGCAGTGTCAAAAGTCAATGTCGAATTTACTGGTAACACAACTGATCGTTGATTTAATAGGTCTAGGTCGAAATATGATCTGAGATCGGTGTATAGTTTTTTTTCTTTTTCACTGTTGCGTTTCGTTGACAACTCTAGCGTAGCATCCATAGACAATCAATTGTTTCGTGTCTATGTTGCGTCAATGCGTGACGACATTCATGTCTACTATAATAATTATTCGATAATTCATTATTATCGTAGAGAAGGGTGTACTGTACGACAACAGTGAAATGTTCGTTGTAAACTTTAAAAATCTAATCTGTTTGTATACTCTTACTTTTGTTGTTTATACTTTTTCTCTGATTGACGTGTGAATGTACTCGTACATGGAGGTTTTAGTTGACAAATCTTTTTGGCGGGAAAATGCATCTCGGACAAGAGTTTTCATTTTTTTAACGTTTTTTTTTTGTTTGTTACAGCTGATCCTCTGCCGGGCAAGCACGTGCCACTGGAGAGCTATGAGAGCGAGTTGGAGCGAGAGCACGCGCTGCCGACGTCAGTCCCCAACGCGGACATCCTCAAGACTAACAGCAATCCTACGTACCACAAGCCCAGGTAAGATTTACAAAAGTGTTGCTATTGAAAAAAAAATTGACAGTCATACGCACTGTTGATTGAAGTGAAATCTTATAACTTAGAATTTTATAGCTCACTTAACGTAGTTCTCTGTTAAAACCGTGGATGGTGCTGTAATAAAATAATAATGTCTTCGGAAAGCGTTAGGTGATAATGACGCGAGTTCTATAATTTTAGTTCAGCCAAAAAATTTTCAATGCGCCTAAAGAAGTGTTCCTTTCAAAAATGTTACTACCATATAGCGCAGAAAATAGAAATGCCGTACCTATTTTGAAGTACATAATTTGTAGTGTACCTAAGTGATATAAAAAAATAAAACAGTAATGAGTACCAATATTACACATAAACAAAATTAAAAGAAAATTCTAACTTTCTTTGTCTTACATTGCCTTATATTTGTAAAAGGTGCTGGAAATCTGCGAAACTTAGCGGGAATAATCGTATTTTACAGCAATTGCTGTGAAAATGGCAACACCGATAACAAGAAACATTTGTTTTGGTTCTATTAAGTATATTACGGTAGTTGGATTAAAATTGGAATTGGATTGCACTCATCATGAACTACTGCTATTAAATCTGCAACTCTTAAATCAGGGTAAAATAAAAAGAATTTAAAATTGAATTTCCGCGATTTTAAGTTACACACCCAAAATTATAAATGCAATCTTATACGTAATCCAACTATTATAGGTCCAATACTCGTTAGTTAACTGATAAAAATAACTTTCACAATTAATTACCTTGATTAATTCAATTAATCTTGAAACACAGATTTGTTTTAATAATATATGTACACATAAATACATAGATTAACATGCTACAACTTCAATGCAATTATGGGCAAATGCACAAATACTGGCTGTCATAAAAATAAAAAAGTAAAACATCAGAATCTGATAGACGTCACTTTCCACATATTAAAAAGTTGAGGAATAATTTTGAAGTTAATATCCGTTGGCATACGCACTTTAACTGTTTACAGTTTCAATATATAATATACAGAAATAAGACTTTACTGCCAGAATATCCCGAAACCTTCGTCTAATTCTACACGATTTCGTATCAAGTGTGGAATTTACGCGAATCTACGTACGCTTTACGACTTTTGACTGCGGATTAAAAATTTTGTAGAGATACGACTCTTTGTAAATAAATGTAACAACGAACATCTGTGATCTGTGACAAATTTGATCAAGAACTTGCAGAGTATTATAGAGTCAGCCATTTTGTTTCTGTTATTATTTGAAATTGGCATATCGTTTTTAATTCATACAGTACTAGCGGCCCGTGCCGGCTTCGCTCAGATAATAACCTAGATAACTGCAGCGCCATCTGCCGGACTTATTTGTGAATCTAAACTATCCAGGGCCCTACCTAAACGTGTACAAAAAAAAAACATTCAAATCGGCCCAGCCGTTTAGGAGTTCACTAACAACGAAAAGTGGCATTGATTCATATATATATAGATCATTAAATAATAGTAAGCACCTAAGTACAGACACCGCTTGCTTGGTTCACCATTTGCCAACAATCAGTGTCGTAATATTAACTCTGATTTATTTATAAAGTACGTGTTATTTATACGCACTAAGTGGTGAAAGCTTTAATCTAGTACTAGTCGTTTTTTTGTTATCATCACTCCGGGTAACCTGGGAGTCTACATGTTCTTACAAGACAATAAATAACCCAGATAATAAACCCAGATGATAGAGCCATATCACAGCAAATTAATTTAAAATTGGAAGAAAATAACACATCCAATTAAATTGGAATCAGATAACGTCACATTAATATTACACTTAAATTTTTAAATCAACTAATACGTGCATGATACGTCCTCAACGTTTTATGAAGTGGATTATGGGTTATTGTATTGGTAGGCTTTAATTGGTATATAATAATACCTCTATGTACACAGTATTTACAATAAAGACTGTTATATTCTAACACTACCTAGCCCCAAACCAAGCAAAGATTGTGTTTTGAGAGCGGGTGTGAAACAAAGACTCACTTGAACGCAAACTGACGTCACTCTTTCAGCTCATTCCTGTAGCTACTTCTTCACACATTCCCTACTCCGCGCCTCCACTGCCAAACGTAGTCAAACGCGTACCAAACTTTTTACGCGATAAATAAACTTTTACACGATAAAAGAACGGTTAAATTTTAACGTGCGTTTTAAACGGATTTAACGTTGAGATTTCAGTTGCGAAATTACTCTTCAGTGTTTTAGGATACTTGACTTTATGAGGAAGGTAATTGTCTTTTACAGGTGGTAATCCTCTGTGCTTTTCGACCGACTTAAAAAAAAACAGACTTTGAAAATGGGTACTATTTCTTTTTCATTAATTACGTGTACATTGTACATTTATTAATAACAAACTTTCATTTGACTTTGGGGTAGGTTTCTCAATTTTAAGTTATAAAAATTTTTTTTTAGTAATTTCTGTTTTACTAAATCAAAACACGTTTTTCTTTCGTATAAACAAACGAACTTTTAGGAACTTACGTATTATGTAGCTTCGAATAGCACAGAACCGAGGCAAGTACCAAAGTAAGTGACAGACATATACCCGTAGCTATGGGATAGAAAAGGATGTGGGTGATTTCAACACATTGAATCAAAAAAGTCGTAATATTTCCAAATAAAGATGTTACATAATTATTAATTTAAAAAACTAATATCAAATGTACCCTTAGCAACTCTGAATTGGTACTAAAATTAAATTCAAACGACTAAAGATAACGATATCTATCCAAAAAGTTTCTATCAGATATAACTAAAATGTCTCAGAATAAAAGCTTTATAAATTGAATGGCCGACTGATAATCAAAGTCTTTAATAGATCTAACTTTTTACAGCTTTCAGGGACGTTTTTTATTATACCTATTTTTAAGTCAGTATTTCGTTGTATTTGAATTTAAAAGTAATTCGATCGAGTTTCCAGGTGGTGTTTGTTAAATAAATATTAAATCGAGCTCGACTGATCTTTACCTTTTGAAAACACCATCCATTGAATATTATGGCTGTTAATAATAATTCAAGCGTAAATGACCAGTTGCTAGAACACTGCTTTTGTAAAATTTACGATTACGTTATCTACAGTAAACCTTTCAATGACATAGACCTTATTTTGATTCAAAATTCATGAATTTATGTGTAAAATTATAAGTTTTATAATTTTTATGGCATCAGAAATTTGTCATCTTTGTAAATTGGTGTTGTCGAAATGGACCGAGCGATTTATTATATTTTCAAACTCATTAAAACGTTAAAAACGAGTGCAAGGAAACACCGTCTTCCTTACCTACGTTGTTGACAAATAGAGAACTATTATAAACTAAAATAGAGAATATTTAATTTATGCTGCCGCCAAGCAGGAACGAAAAATAGAACATTTGTTCGATTACTCGTTGCGAAAAAAAAAATTGGAAATATTAACATGAATTCATTAATTAATTCAACCAAAAACTTATCCCATAATTTTAATCAAAGACAACCAAAGGCTACGCAGTCAGAATCACAAACGATTAAATCCGTTCGCACTTTGAGCAACAAAAGTAATTAAAAATCGCTCGGCCCGCCATCAATTTAGATGGAAATCCGACGCTGAGGAGTCAAATCACAATTCAAACCTACCAAATTGGTAGAAAAACTTTTTTAATGATAACTCTGATTACTTCGGATACATGCGAAATTTGTTGCATGCGTGATGATGCGTGGTGAAGATATGTTTTTTTTTGGCTAACTTATAAACTTATAATTTTTTTTGGCGAATGTTTTTGAAATTACTTAAGGTACCGGATAAATATAGACTAAAAATAAAAGTTGGTATTTTTTCATACCCATACTAACTAGCCCCAAATCCCACAAAGTTTATGTTTAGGAACCAGTTTAACTGGTATTGTTAGCTGTAACCAGTTAATAGCTAACAATACATTAAATTTATAGTCGTAATTATGAGAATTAGAGAAACCGAATTTTCTCTTTTATTTTTATCTAATGAAGTTCAACGAAAGTTCACAATTGATCACAAAAAACATCAGTGTTAACATCTCAACGATACATTAAAATTAAAAAAAACATGGTGGTCGAATTTTATCACCTACTCCTTTTTGGAAATCGGTTAGAAATAAAAGGCAATCTCAAATTTTACTGAACTAATTTTGGATGTTGTACAAAATTACAAAGTTTCGTAAGTACAGAATAAAATTAAAATCAATCGCAACAAGTAAGTTTAACAAAAAAAAAACAACGTAAATTGTCTCAAATCTTCGGTCACACACACGTTTGCAAGTGAAGCAAATACCCATTACATGTTTACCCTCTGAGAGGTTTAAAGGTGCTAATTGTATTTTCACATTTATTGTTATTTATGAATAAATAAAAAAAAAAAAATGTCTAAGATTCTTACTGCAGCTTACAAAAGAGCTGATAACTTTGAAACGGCTTATCCGATTTTAATAAAACAAAACTAAGAATACTCCTAACTAATTCACCTTCCAAACAAAACAAACAAAATCAAAATTGGTTCATCGGTTCTGGAGCTACGATGCCACAGACACACACATACACGTCAAACGTAAAACAATATTTTTGCGTCGGGGTTTTAAAATCACTCAATAACATCTCAACGACAAATAAGACGATATATCAAACTTGGAATCATAGCACTGGATCGGCCGTCGCCGTGTACGGCACACTTGGCCCATCTCCCGGCCACACTTGACCTGTTTTCAAGTTGTCGAAGCAAAGTTGTGTAACGGCGTTGATTGATGGCCTAGTCCTAGTGAAAAGTGCGATCGGGAGAATAAAAACAGGGTTATACAGGCCTGTACTACTAGAGATACTTTTTATTTAACAATGTATGTAGATCCTGTGGTATTACTTGCGTAGGTCCCGGGAGTCTACCGCCTAACGAAAACGCTTTGACGCTTTGACATTGCTGTCTCTTTTCTTTTCGCTTGAAATGAAAGAGACGGCAATGTCAAAGCGTCGAATCGTTTTCGTTAGGCGATAGACCCCCTGCGCTTCTACCGCCTAACTAAATCGGCTATCGCTTTGATAATGCTGTCTGTCTCTATCATTTCAAGCGAAAAGAAAAGAGAGAGAAACATCAAAGATATGACATTTTTCGTTCGGCGGTAGACCTTCGCGGTGGGCGGTTCGCGTAACTTTATCACTATAGAAAGCACTATGTATAAATGTGCTTGGGTAAATATATCTTATATATCATGTTCCAAATTTCAACCAGATCCGTTCAGCCGTTCAGGGATGCCCAAAAAAGTGTATTGTATCGATATATCGCATCGTAACTGTATCGAACTCGGTTGTATCGATACGCGATATTATCGATTTCCTTTGTATCGATATATCGTATCGTAACCGTATCGCATGCCTTTCAATTAATATGCGATATAATGAGTATATATATCGTGCAAAGGGTTATCTTTTTAGTAGTTTTACTGTATTCTTTATTTACTGTATTCTTTTCTGTAGACCTTCATTGGTCTATGGATAATTCAGGTGTGCTTAGTGTAAGTAGTTGTTAGGTATGTAGCGTAGTGTAGTTCTCATTGTATTTTAGTTTTGTTAACTGATATACAAATCAATCACCGACATAGTTTGATACGATACGGTAATGCGATATTGTCATAAGAATGCGATATATCGAAGCGTATCGTATGGTCAAAATATCGCATCAAATATCGCTATATCGTATAGTGCTGTATCGATATTCCGATATATCGTATCGTAACGGGCATCCTTAGCCGTTGCGACAGGATTGTACAACAAACATTTAAACTTTACGGAATTTGGAACGTAGATTATGATCTGGAACAGCTTATAGGGTACTTTTTATCGCGAAAAAATAACAAGAATTACGGGGTTATAGCCGCGGGGCGCTAATTTATAATGTTTTCATAATAATGATGGGAAGCATGTGATTCACTTTTGAATTGAAGACACTCAAATAATTATATCCATCAGGAAATTTCTATTCGAGCAACACATTTTAAAAGTTGGTTATATATATAAGTATGCTCTTAAATTAGAATTTTACGCAACGAATTTTGCACAGTATATGCAAAAGTTCCAGTTTTTTCGTTCAAAGTAAAGGCTCTGTGCTGTCTAAAATAAGGTTTTATTTTTAGGCTGCCACTGGCTAAATGCACAAAACCGAGTGCAGCCAAAAAAAAAAAGATTTTTTACTTTTCATATTTCATACTGGCCGAATGCATAAACCATGCGGAGTCATAAATGTAGCATAAAAACGTAGTAAATAAAGCTCGCTATACATGTCACGACGACGCAGTTTCTATTGAGTAATGATCTTTCGTACATTGTCATGAGTTTTTACTATGGCATTACATTTTAAGGCTATGTTGGCCATTAATTTCATTAATGGGTAAATAAAAAAAAATCATTTGTTTTTACTCTCAAAATTGAAGATTAGTATAGAAAAAAAACTTATAATTTTATAATGTTATGTACATAAATTTGCCATTTGCCAACCAGTAATGTGCAAACCTGCAAATATCACTGTGTTCCAATTTGAAGGGTAACGTTTCCAGAACATTTACAGGGCGTAAAGATAAAAAAATCCTTTAATATCTCATCTGGGTGACGAACGAAGTGCTCTAAACTATTAAAAAAATACATAGCATACATTTTTCAAGCGCCATTTTGTTTTTCATTTTATAGTTTTGAATCCACTTTCGTAATATGACCGTCGAAACTGTGACTCGTTGCTTGAGTAGAAAATCCCTTTTTCATCCCACCAGCTCGGAAAGAGTACTTTTGCTCCTCGATATCAGGGCGCAAAAGTCGTTTTTACCCTCTAGAGGTTAAAGTAAATTTGAGTTTAGAACATCGTGTGAACTGAGGTTTTGAATTCAAAACATAATTTAACCTATTTATTTCTACCTCCTTGGTGCCGAATTCATCATACATTTATTTTTAATTTGTTAAAAACTCATACTCGGAACCTCTTTGGTGTACTTTTTTTTAAATGCTTTGCGCGCAATTTTCTTTTCACGTGTGGAGGATAGAGGTAAAGAATGTTATTTCAAATGGCAAAATATTTTAAAATGCTATGAATGAATCAATTGTAATCGAATTGAAGTATGCCGAGTTGCCGAGTTAAATAATTAAATATTATTGACTACTAAAATAGTAACTACTTAATAGATAATTTCAACTACTTGTGCAGTACAAAATAATGTAGTAAATATAACATCAGTTAAATAATTACTATTTTGAGAAAAGATGTAGGTACAATATATTTTGAAGTCAAAACTTCTTTTGGCGCGCCAAAGACAGATTTTTCGTGGGCTGTCAATTTAATTCTAGCGTCACGCTCGGGAATGATAAGAAATCTTCGGGTAAACTCGTGACCATAGCCAATGGCCATCTAGAAATGCCTCAGCCTTTCCCATTGGCCATTTAAAAATGTGTCAGCATTTCTAGATGGCCATGCTCATAGCCACGCCCTCTGGTTTCACACGCGTAGTTTCCAAAGTAAAAATCAAACTCTGAGTTATAAGTTACCACTTCTATCGGCAGTGCCTATGACTGCCAATATTTTTCTTTCATGAATTCTGAATAGTACCTTTATTAATTTCCTTTAAAATGTACCTTGATGCAAATTTAGCGCTACTATAATTTAATGCATTTGGGCGGATACTTTTTCATGTACACATTAAACTCCTTACCTCAATCGGTCAACTCTCCATGTTTTCACGTCATATTGTTATTGTTAAAACCATGGCTAAATAAACTTAAGTTTAAAACTTATAAAATTGAATACAAGTGAAAAACCGAAATACCATAATATAAATATAATAAGTGATTCTAGCGACCAAGAAGTTTATTTAACGCCAACAGAATCGACTGAAACTGAAAATGCGCAAAGCGTTTAGTAATTTCCTCGCTAGGGGGGGATGAAAAATTACGTGTTACACTCGAGTGCAAAGATTTTTCACCTTGTGCCCTTTTGATTCCCTTGCTACGCTCAGGATTCTAATTTTTGAATCCCTCGCTACGCTCGTGATTCAATTTTAGAATCCTTCGCTTGTTCGGTCATCAAAAATGAGCACGCGGTTAAAAAGCCACTTTGCACTCTTGTATAACAAATAACTATTGAATTTAATCTAGGTGTTTTCAAGACTAGAGCGATTCGCTTTCATCTAATTAAGGCTCCATCGTAGACAGCATAACGCAAACATTTCGCCGTTAAAAATAACTACTCTAATTATGATGACGACTGAGTCCAAAATTGCAATCTAGTTAACCCGTCAGGTAGATTGTGGAAAAAACATGGAACACGTATTTTTTGTTTAATCAAATTATTAAAAAAGCTAAAGGGATTAAGATCATCAGTTTGTAGTGGTAGGACTCTTAGCAGAGTCCGCCTGGGGAAGTACCACACCTTTGCCAATTATTCTACCGCCAAGCAGTAATGTGCAAACATTACTGTGTTCCGGTTTGAAGGGCAATGTTTCCAGAGAAATTACAGGGCTTAGAGATATAACAACTTAGATCTCTGGGTGACGAGCGCAGTGCAATGCTAGGTAATGATTTGGACTCTTCATGTTCCAATAGCTGGGTGTCACTGTGCTGTTATGTGGCAGGCATGTTGCTTACCATCAGGCACATGCCCTGCTCGTCTCGTCACTCTTTAATCAAAAAAAAAAAAAGATCATGAAACTTCCGGAGTGGGAGGTTGTGACTTTATCGTAAAAATGTTTACCATAAAGTGACGTCACTCGTACCTTTTAAGGCCGATTTAAACTGAACGAACATAGAGCTGGAACAAGAGCATTATTTCTCGATCTTTTAGTGTAAACGAAAGATCGTTCTTAGCGTTTTCCATATTATATATTCCATAGAATCTTTGCGAACGCAAACAAAACAACGAAAGAATGCTCTACGTTTGTTTACACCAAATGAATTTGATGCAGTGGGGATAGAATGAACATTCGCTCGTCTGATGTAAATCGGCCTTTAAGTGATGTCAACGTTACATTCCAAATTCTTAATTTTCCGTGTTCTAGTATTGTTCACATTATAATTTATCCAAAATATTATTTTTTCATATTCTGAATTTGCCACATTATTCCTGTAATTATCATCCTCATTTCTTGTTGAAACAAAAGAGAAGTATGTGTACGATATTTTTTAATTATCTATCTGATGGACCAATTAGTTTTAGGCGTCTCGTTTATTATTATTATTTCAGTGATACACCTAACGAGTCGCCAAGAAACCTTTGAAGAAATTAACGTCCCAACTTGCTAATTGTATTCTGTTGAAGTGCCCTTGTTTCCAAGTTGTAGATGAAATAGGACTACGTGAAAGGATGCTTTGGTTAATCAGGCTACTCAAAATGGTATTAGGGAGAATTAACATTGTCAAAATTTTCATCTTCTTTTATATCTTTGTGTTTGTAAGTCTCTGAAATAGCTCGAACAATTGATGCATTTTTTTGGAACGAAGTGACACTCGAAGTTTGTGGTCCGAAAAAAGTGTATAAAATACTTACTATAAAATACTTTTTTTTCGACGCTCTTTATGGTAATTCTAAGGAACTTAAAAGACGAAATTAAGCTTAAGACACACAAGTAAGTATAGATTATACCTATTAGATAATATTAAAAAATGAAACAAAAAAATGTTACGCCATTGTTCGAAATTTTAGTCTATACGTATGTATGTTTGCAAGCAAAGCAACATCATGGGTCTAAGATTCCTACAGCTACTGATAAGTTTGCGACGTCTGAATAGATGTTTTTGAAACATAGGTAGGAACACGACTAATACCGACTAGTCCCTATGATTGTATGTAGGGTATATTTCTATATATTGATTGCCTGGAAGACATTGCTCTCATCAATAAAGATGTCAGTTGTAGCGCTAATCCATAAGTACACTGTAATATTTCAATTTGTTTGTGTCGCACCAAAGAGTTTTCTATTTATCCCATTCTCATTCACCTTTTCAAACAACAAAATAACAGCAGGTCTACTACGAAGTCCGATAAACGATATTTCGGCCGAACTTATGGACGTTTCCTACCTCGATAGACAATCGGCCGTTTCGTTCGATCCGACCCTCATCCGACCTAAGTCTATAACTTCCGATCGAGATATATCGATCCGAGTGTTTTTCGTGGTAGGATACAGATCCGATTCAGCTGTCGGTCGGATCCGATCATTCGGAGTTTGTTTTCGTAGTAGACCTGCAGATCAAAATCGGTACAGCTGTGATGCCACATACATATAAACACACAGAGAGAGAAATAAGTCAAATTTGTAACGCTCTGTCATTTTTACGTCGTACGTTAAAACATTAAGGCCAATTGTTCACGTAGCTGCACGACATCCGCACGATTTCGAGAATTGTCGGATGCAAGACAAATGCTTGCATCTTGCGTACAAATAATGAAGTGTGTGTGTGTGTGGACAGTGGCTAAGGCCTACTGTCCACGCACGCGTCTTTTGTCGAATGCATGCAACCTACGAACAAACGCAAGACGTGCGGCTGTCGTGTCGTTGTCGTTTCGTGGACACAGACTTCATTATTTGTACGCAAGATGCAAGCATTCGTCTTGCATCCGACAATTGTCGAAATCGTGCGGATGTCGTGCAGCTACGTGGACAATTGGCCTTAGCCTAGGAGACGAAACTGAACTTAAGTCACAAAATGGAACTTACACCAAGTTTCGTAATACCCTGGTAATAAGGAAGTTTTCACTAAAAATCCTTCCCGATTACGTAATTCCGGCCCTCGAACGAAACGCCTGACGTCTCATCAAGACGTGACTTCCATTACGGCTCCAGTACTTAACTCTTTGCGAAACCGTACTCGGTAATTATGTTAATCGTAAGAGAGCTCAAACACGGCTCACGAATAAACGTGTTTATAATCTCTTTTAAAAATTATGTTTCGTCTAAGCAAAATGGCTTAACTTTACCACTTAGCGGCAGGGCCTGAAGAAAATTTAAATAATATATAAGTGGCCGAAGTTATGAAACTTCTTAGATTTAGTTTCGAAATCAGACTTGAGGTTCTAAAAACGAAATTAATTTCGTTTTTATTGCCTCCCAATTTTTTTGAAATTATTCGGACGATTTGGGAAATTCTGTGTGAACTTACTTAGTGGAAATCTTGGGATTGAATGAGCATAATTACTTTTATTAAAATCAGTGGCTGTTTTATAAGTTTAACTAGCTGCCTGTTCGAAATAAAAACTATCCTATCTCTCAAGTCTCTCTTAATAAATAATAAATATAATCTTTTTATTTTGTTTTTATTTATATCTGTCAAGTTGGACCAAGTTGCTCCAAAATGCGTATTTCGTAATTATCTGTTGTCTTGGTAAAGAGTTCACTGGGAACAAACAGCATGACACTGGATTTTTATAATATAAATATTAGTGGAGTAGAAAAGTAAGAAATTTTAACTAGGATATTGAAAAAGAAAATCGCAGTTAAGGCTTGAGAATAAGAACGTCAGCTATGGCAGCACCGTAATGCATCATAACCTAGCCACATCATAAAAGGAAGGCGAAAACCTAATCCCACGTTTGCCTTCACCTTTAAAAGGATATACACTTACATTTTGCAAGGGTTTATCGACTGTCCGTATGGCGCACATGTTAGGAAATCACCTTTCGAATGCCCCGCCTCATAAGATATTCTAGGTATTTCTTAAGAGTCATATGGAGTCTATCGCCTAAATATAATTGTTAATAGTATTGCTATTGCTTCCATAATAGTTAGAACATAAGTAATTTTGATAGTTGGTAGGCGTTAGCGTAGTACATATTTATTAAACTTGCGTGCAATCTAGGTCCTAAATAATAATACGTAAGTGATGTTGACTTTTTATCTTGTAGAATATTGACCGCACTTTAATTTAATCTGTAGGAATAAGTTATAGTTATGATGGATTATGTGATAGGTATTCATTTTTAAATCGGGTAGCCTTTATTTAACATAACTAGGTATATTACGTACCTAACTAACAACTCTTAACTACTCATATTAAACATATCTGAAATCTAAATCACGCGTAGTCCCGGCTAAAAATAATCAAGACGATCAAGCCAACCACCAGTCAGGAGCGTGCCCAGTATGATGGCGACATTATACCACGTTGAAAGGCAATACGTACACGTTAAGCCAAATAAAAGCATGTTGGTCGACTTAGCGTTAAGATTTAAATGTATAACTTTAAATTTCAAGTCTGTGTAAAAATATATACTTATAGAATTGTTTGTACTATTTGTGTAATAAAATATCGTAATATCTTATCTCATTTACCTATAGCTTGCTTTTTTGTAGAATAAAATATCAACGTCAACAAAAAAAAAAAAAAAATATGGCGGACCCGCGTTAATTACCTAATCCAAACATTTTATTTATTTAACATAAGTACTAAAAACAATCAAACGCCGATATATTCGCCGTGTCACAGCAATTGTGCCGGATTTGCGTACTCTGTCGTTTTTAAAGCTCGGTTAAGCATGATTGAGGTATTAATTCGCGCTGTCTAAACGAATAAATTCGATGTTAGTGTGTTTCAAACGACGAAAGCTAAAATGATTTTTCTTTCTAATAGATTCGTGTGGTGGACGAGGTTTTAATACAATTAACTCCTATTAATAGCTCAAAGCGTTGATGTTTAATGTTTGGTAAATTACCCCAAAAATATATATTTGCTTTTGTTATTTGGTATACAAATTGAATGCGTATAAAATATATGGTTGAAGGTTAGACTCCTTAGCGTGAGAATCGAGGAAAAAGTTTTTTTTTACACAAACATTTTTTTTAATACAATTCAATTATCATTTTCGAAAAATCGGGGGTTCGCTCCAGCACAAAACTAGTGTAAATATATATCTCTATCTAGTATAGTGAACAACTAAGATAGTTTAAAACAATGTTTGGTAAAGTAACTATCTACACAGCTCTAGGTAAAATTCCCAATCTCTGCATTCCCTGAAGAACAATTTTCCGCCTTTTCGAACAATGTACCACAGACCATAGACTATACCGCCGAGACGATCATTAATCCAAAGCTTCATTGTTCAACCCGGTGTTGCAATGTTCATGTTACTTGTGTTTTAGGGTTCCGTTCACTTCTCTGTCTGTTCGGCCGTGGGCCTGTCTGTTAAGACTCTTTATCCCGTGAAAGCGTGGTGGTATCGAGTTCAAATTAAAACCATAAAATATACTAATGTCCTTTGAATCCGTGAAAAAATCAAACTTCTAACTTAAAAACTTAAAGTAATAAAAATATATGGACGTTTATGCCCCTACAAACGTATTGCGAAACTCACAAGGGAATCACGACTTATAGGGTATGTTCCGTTGGTACTATAACATTTGGCAAGTAATACCGTCTTACACTTCAAGTATAGGGACACATCTGAAAAAAACTACAATTATAATTAAATCACAAAAGTAAAGTCTTTATTTAAAGTGCAACTCATCATCAATTTGTACTAGTAGGTACGGAACCCTCGCCGGTTCAGTCCGATTCGCACTTGTCAGGTTTTTAATGTTTCGGGCAGTTAAAGTTTTGCAGCTGGTATTAATTATTCAACACATCGTAGACACGAATCTTTTTAATTTTTCAGTGTTCATTCGGAGCTGCATCATCTTAGGTTTTACTTTTTATGGTTTTGGTTCTGCACGATTTGTTCATTTAACTTACAACGTTATGTTTTTATAGTTGTTTCACAAAATAGATCCACGGCAAAGAAATAAAACTGTTTTTGACAGGTATTTACATTCTGTAAATGCCTCATTACCAATAATAATACACGTTATTTGTAACATTATGAAAGTTTTAGTACAAGATTGAATAAAAACCGTGATAGTGGCTGAACGTTCGAATTCACAATTTTGAGGTCGTCGTTTCGTATCCTTGCACCGCAGTATAGACGCAGTCTAATCGTATACGTTAAATTGAAACAAAAAGGACTACCAAAGACATAGGCTATTTTTACAGCGGGAAAACAAATGAACTGCCAACTAGGTACCTACCTACGCGGGCGAAATCGCGGGGGACTCTAGAAGTACAAGTCTTTTTTATCGATAGGTTCTACCTATTATACTATAAATGGTGATAATATTAAACTACAATACTACAAGGGATTTCGTGAAAGAAGCTAAAATTTTATATTAGACTACATTTATCAGTTACGCAATAATGATTGGTCGTTACATAATTTTAACTGCATGAAGAAATAAGATTATTTCAAACGATAATTGTTTTAATTTTATTGTTGTAAGTTGCGTAGGTACGCATCACGAATTCGCATTAATAAATTAATTTACCATAGATAATCCGTGGTCGTAAGTTAACCGTCTACATGCATTATTAATTAATTTCATCAGAACTATCTCGGATTAAATCTATGCAGATGTAACTAAATTGTCTATTCATCATACTATCACGAATATCATTAGCTATTCAAATATTCTGATCGTGTGTTATGTTTCTAAACAGAGCTTTACGTTTACAAGCTTGCATTGAGTACGAATTGCGCCATCTATATTCAAGTAGCGGAACTAGTATTTGAATGATAAAATTATGTTTATTTGAAACTCTTGGAATTTAAATCACTTTAAAGATAGTTTATTTATGGTATAATTTTCAATAAATATGTTGGATATTTATGAGTGAAACTTTATACAACGCGATAAAGTTACACCTAACAGTTTGGATTGTTACTTGAGACGTGTGGCGCCATCTATGAGAGTGTAGCGGAAGTAACAACTCTAATTATTTTTTTTTTGTGTCGAGCTTTTTTTAATATTAATATGCTTTGATTTTAACCAATATCTACAACCTTAGTTGGAAACTAAAACTTTTTTTAAACTGAAAAACTATACAAAAATAATTTGATCAATTACTAATATAGTACTAACATATCGTTGATTGAATATTTACTTCTAATAACCTAATATAATTTTGCTAGCGTGAGTCACAAACAGATCTACTGGCGTAAACCACAATTAGCAGAGACGTTTGGAAACGTTCGACTCGGCTGCGAGTATGTAGGTCGTGTTCGTAATTACAGCCCATACGTCGGTCGCAATACGTAGACCTAAATGCACACGCTTACTTCTGTTTGACATTTCTTTCACAATACCATATTCACATCACGATTTAGCCATTTTTCGACAAAAAGGCACATTCTAATGAGCAAAAAACGTAATGCTTAAAACAAATTGGTTTAATGCCTATTTTCCGAGTTAAAAAAAGAATCATCAACAGGTTTACTTTTTAATCGTTTTCCCGCGCTTTTGTTTTTTTTTTCACTGCGGTGCGGCTCATTAAAATGCGGTTTGCGTACCGAAAATACAGCTAACTGAATGGAACCACTGGAGTTTTGCCAATTTTTGTCATTTCCATACCAGCCTGCTAACTGCGGCGGTGATCTATGTTCGACTGCTGGTGTTAGTCGTGGTCGTTACGCGATGTCAATAGTTACAATAGCAGCATTTTTCTACTACAGCCAAAAACCGCTATCGGAGCGCGCAAAAACCAGTGATTCTTACAAACCAGCTACAGACGAGTAACTCGATCTCGCATCGTAGTAACGTGATGCTGCATACAAACAGTTATCGTAGCTATGACTAGTAACTATTACTTCAGCTACAGCAACGAAATTGTGCGACTCGACGATATTTGTACCTGAATCACTGATACAGCTATTAAGTGGACGCCAAGGGATCGCAGCGTTTTTTGCTACGAGAAACGTACGAGGTGTGAGTAGGATAGCATGATCGTAATTTACACTAAGCAAGAGCGGGATGGGATGATCTTTTCAAAGTAATTTGTTGGAATAGGTATCGAAATATTGCCACTTGAGTATAGGTGCTAAAATAGAAACAGTTTTTGAAAATGTTTTAGGGTGAGGACCAAAGTTCAAGGGCACTCGTGGATACTGGATAGAGTTAAATTGTTGTGGTAGGACTCTTAACTAAGTCCGCCTGGGGAAGTACAACACCTTTGCCAGTTATTCTACCGCCAAGCAGTATTGTGCAAACATTACTGTGTTCCGGTTTGAAGGGCAATGTTTCCAGAGAAATCACAGGGCTTAGAGATATAACATCTTAGATCTCTGGGTGACGAGCGCAGTGCAGTGCTAGGTAATGAATTGGACTCTTCATGTTCCAATAGCTGCGTGTCACTGTGCTGTTATGTGGCAGGCATGTTGCTTACCATCAGACACATGTCCTGCTTATCTCGTTACTCTTTAAGTAAAAAAAAATATCTTTCTTTAATTCGAATTTTAGTTGAAACTAAAAATAAACTATAATACTAACTAGGAACTGTTTTTAGTTCTGTATTTAAGGGTAAATTTATATTTTGCATTATTTTAGGTATATTGTCTTTTTATCAATTGTTCAAAATGTCTCGCTTAAACGCAAGTATTTTTATGTAAATAAATCTTATATTTCAATTAATATTTTAAAATTCACTGGAAATAAAAACCACGTGGAGATAATAGCAATACCGGTTTCTGTATAGCTCAAAATAACGTGTGATCTTTCGAAAACGTTTATGGAGAATAACTAAAAACCGAGCTAAAAACTATTTATTAGAATAAATAGTCTCAGAAACCGCTATTACCAGCAATAGCAGTCAATAGTTTCGTGATTGCCAGAACGCGTAACGACCCATAGCTAGCTGGTGTTACGGCGCGACGGGTCTAGTTATGCTGGTCGTATTACAAGCACCATTGTGGTATAAATCTGCAGAGGTACAGAATTACAGAACACAGCTTCTAAAGAGCAAAAAGTTTTTAACTTTATTTAGTCTACAAATACTATGGTAAATGCATACCGATCGAGATTGTACGCGTGTGGTTTTATTCGATTGTTGTCTAAAGCGGCAAGTTGAGTGTGTATATTTATATATAGAAAAGAGAAAGTGTTTTGTTAATTAAATAATGAAATCACTTAAAAACTAACGACATTAATAATACACAAATTTGCTTAGTCGCATAGAAAAAAATCCGCTATTCATCCTTCTTACCGTTTGGACTCTATGTTCGACTTTTTTTTTTACATAAGGCTCTCATAACCTATTTCTCTGTTTTCCACTCCGCTAAAAAAGATAAGTTCAGCGACATTAGGAAAAATATTCGCATTGTGAGGCTACCTCGTTATATTGTGTTTTCCGGATTATTTATGTAAAAAAAAAAGAGATTGTTTTCGCAAAATGGAACGAAAATGCGTGGGCACCGAATCGGTATTTTTGTCACGAATTTCCTCTATCTCTAGGTGGCGTGAGGTAGACAAAAATTTTTTTTTTTAATATCATCGCAACCGGAAAATTTCTTTAGTAGTTTGTTTGGATATTCAGCCAATATAATATGTTTGGAAGATGGGCGATTCTCTGTAAGCTCGTACAGCTCCCATACAAATGCTGTCCTGGCAATTTTTTTTAATATTTGTCTAAAATTTGTGTTCTATTTAGAAGAAAATTAACTATTATATTAGTTAAATCAGAGGCCCGCTGAAATTATACATATTTTCAGAGTTATTCATGATTTTCATTAAAATCACGACAGGGGACTGTTAAGTGAGACAGAGGACTGTTGTACTTTAAAAAAAAGTAATTTTACACTAATAAATTATTAATTATTTTTATAACATATTTCCGCGTTAATAATAAACAAAACATTACTATAAAAAATGAGCAGAAATAACAACTTTCTTTAAACATTCACAACAAAAAATTACTTTAAGTGCTAGAAACAGTTTGTACTCACTCACTGAGATTAACATAGCCATATTATTATGCTATGAACAATTAAATGCTTTATTCCGCATTCATTGAAACTATTATTAATATAATTATTAGCAGTCTTTTCTCTCAAATATACAACATTTCAACTGAGATCTCCAATCGAATCCTAAGGATTGTTGTCTACTAAGGCGCATAATAAAATGTAATAAGATTAAAAAAAAAAAGAACTTAACAATTAAAAAATTAGCACTCGAAAACGTCAATTTGAGTAGGAAACTGATAAAATATTATCTTTTCAATCAGCATAAACAGCCCACTACATGTTCCCACTCCGGGCCTTCTCTCACAAGGAGAGAGTCAAGGCTGGCATAATCCACCACGCTGGTCCAGTGCGGGTTGGTGCATAACACATGACTTCGAAAGATTCTAGATACATGTCGGTTGCCATGATGTTTTCCTTCGCCGTTTTAAGTTAGTAGCATTACGCGCATGGCTTCGAAAAGATAGTGATGCGCGTGGTTTTGAATCTGAGTTTTTCGGAATGGCAGTCGCCGTCCTCACGACTAGACCAGCTGTAACTTCAGCCTTTTTAATCAAGTCAGAGGATTATCCAACTTTTAGATAACTTGATATTATGACACCTCTATAATGTCCTTATTGAAAGTAACACGTAAGGCGTTTTCATCGTCATCAGTGTCATTATTTAGGACAGTTTGATTATCATCCAATCTTTGAGGGGACTTGTTGGGTATAGGTGTCAATTCAGGTTCAGCAGATTCAGGATCGTCCGGTTAGGACTCTGCTAACCATTATTCTACTGTCCATCTAGGTTTTAGAGCAAAGTTGATACTGCCAATATCATAATGCTTACAAAAGCAGCTGAGATATTTCATTGTCAGTGTTTCAAATTTATTTTGGAAAGCCATGGATAGAGGTGAAAAAACTACCTGCTACCTAATATACATTTAAAGTGCCTATTATCAAATTCAGACAAGTATGGCATCCACATTTAACTGGTCGCAATATAACTACAGTCTACTATTAGTCCTAAAAACTGCTGAGCTTGGAGCTGGAGATATTTGGACTGAAACTGAAATGGCGTGTCTTGAAGGCGGAATATCTGCTTCTAAATCTGATAATGATATATTTTCTTCAACTTCTCCTTTTCTCTCATTTCTTCTCTCTTCTGAGGGTCATTTTTTCTTTTTTGGTATCATAATCGCTCTGCTTCTCTCTTTTTCAAGACTATTTCTTCTCAGAGTAAATTTTTCTTTTTAGGAACCATATCACATGCGATCGATCAGTCTATGTAACATAATTTAAGTTTATAAAGAAAAATAATTCGAAGGGATCAATGATACTTTGATGATTGTATTGATCAATGATACTTTGACATTAATTAAGCAGATTAGTGGACAAATGTACACAAACAAGTACATAATAATAACTAATGCGCAAAAGATACAGTCCCCTGTTGTGTAAAACAGTCCCCTGCTGCACTTTCCGGCAGAGGACTGTTGCCAGGGGACTGTGTATTTCCGTTAGATTTCACAATATTTATAAAAGTGATGTAAAATAGTTTTTTGAATATCAACCGATCAATTGAGACATAAATAATATAACAATAAACTTTAAATAGAGATTATTAAAGTAATTAACATACATATTATGACTTACCAGAGGACTGTGTAAGGTAGCGGTTCAAGCGCGTATTCACCTCACAAATGACGCTCTGGCACTAAGCAAAATAGTATTTCAACCCCGCATTCCCCAAGGTTGGTAACTTCACAGCAATTGCGCTTTGTTTTACTCAAAAAAATGATCGTAAATAGTTAAGTTTTTTATTATTATGGATTTAAAATTTTGGCAGGGGACTGTATAAAAATTCTGGGGACAAAGTTTACAGGAGTTTACTAAATAAATAAGATTCGTAATAGGACTTTATTTTACGAAAATAATACAATTCTATTATATTTCTTTACGATGTTAACTGCTAAATGTATGTAGTTTCAATAACTTCTTCGTAAATCTCATTTCCAGGTGGGAATGCAGTGTTGGGGACAGCCAGGGGACTGTATTTTTAGAGCTTCTAGCAAGCCTAGAAAAAAAATTAAAATAGTTATGGTTCTAAAAACAAAGGGCCCGTAAAGTTTCGGGGTTAAAGTTTCATTAGGAGTGTGTTTTTTTAAAATGATTTCATTACTTTTAGAATAAATCGATCAGGACAGCCGATTACGAGTTTACAGAGAAATGCCCAGATACGTGAGGCTGGACAAACATATGTGATGAATACTTTGAACAAGGGATGAGTAGTTTTGTGTTTATCGTATGAGTAATTTGAGTAAGTGGTACCTATAGTTAGTTTGGGTTAGTAGGGTAAAACTTAGTGCTAGGTTTGCGTAAACACCGTGTCATATTGTCTATGACTATTGATTACTTTCTTGGTATTAAAAATTAAAAATTTCTTGGTATTGATTTTGTAGTGGTAGGACTCTTGGCAGAGTCGGCCTGGGGAAGGACCACACCTTTGCCAAATATTCTACCGCCAAGCAGTAATGTGCAAACATTACGGTGTTCCGGTCTGAAGGGCAATGTTTCCAGTGTAATTACAGGGCTTAGAGATATAACAACTTAGATCTCTGGGTGACGAGCGCAGTGCAGTGCTAGGTAATGATTTGGAATCTTCTTGTTCCAATAGCTGCGTGTCACTGTGTTGTTATGTGGTAGGCATGTTGATTACCATCAGGCACATGACCTGCTCGTCTCGTCACTTTATATTTAAAAAAAAAACATAAATTAGGTAGGTGCATAAGCTTTGCTAGTTAGCTAGACATATTTTGTTATACCAATAGTTATGTTTTATAAAATTAGTCTTTGGATTGTATTATGTAGGTGACCGATGTGAAGTGTTGACCATTGCACAATTTATTGTTGTCACGTGATCGAATGATACTTCTTGTCATGGTCATCTAGATTATAGAATATATGAAAAAAAGATAGATAAAATAAAATAGGGCCATTATTTCAATGTAATTCTTGGTTTAATATCTATAATCTTCCGCTTTTTGTGCTATGCCAATGATGACATCTGAAATAACTACGTTAACGTTGTCGACATAATTATCTAATAACAATATGCGCGGGAAACGTGTTGCGCGAGCGCTCAGTCGTGCGTCCGACAACCGACTGGCACTTGTTCCCTGGGAGGGACGGTCTAGCTGTAGGCTAAAACCGCGCGACCTTGAGCGAGTGAGGATGCACTGACCGTTCTCCCGACTAGACCAGCCGTAACTTGCCGTATCTGCCATAAATCGTTGAAAGTGTACTTAAAAAAAAGAATACGGCCAATTACTTCATAATCTAAATTAGGTTTTCATGAAAAGGAAAATTGAAATTTTTTCCCGGAAATGTTTCGAATTCCGTAAAAGATAAGTACATTATTATTTATGTTTATGCCTAACGGATTTTTATGGGCTCTAAACTGTGACTGATTAAGTTTTTGGGCATCTTGAACGTTGGTACGCCGGTTCCTTTTTGATGGACAATGTTTGCTGATAAAGTACATGGAAAATAGATAAATCCAGCGAGCCCTATGTGTTCTTCCAGACTACAGTATTTTCAGTCCGATCCCTTCATTACGACGTGATTGAGCTACAAACTTCTCAAAAAAGCGACATCGTTTCATGGTTCATGTTCCAAAAACACGAACGAAGAGATTTCCACGTTTGTGATAACAACGTCTAGGTTGTGGAATGCGTTGTCTGAGTGGGTTTTCCCCGATAGTTACTTCAAATTGAGAGTGAATTGGTTTCTTCTAGGTAAGCACGCTCCATCGTAGATCGCATCGTCGCTTAAAATCAGGCGAGATGGTGGTCAAGTGCGAACCTAGAACAATTAAAAAAAGAAAACTGACATTTATAATATTATAATGGGATAACGCATGTCGGTGCTGTCAACTTACAAGATTTCACCCATCCAAGATGCGTCTAACATGCCCGCACACACGTACTTTAGCAGCTATCATTTAATAAAACGAATAACCCGGTTAGACTAAAACGGTTCCTATCATCACTAAACCACCTGCCAATTCATTCAACCATTCAAGATCGTAAACTGACGCCTTTCCCCCGAGTTTCCAAACTTAAGTACCCCACAAATCCGGAAAAATCCAGCCAAATCCGGATTCAATCGGCATATTGGAAAATGGCGGAATAAATTTGAGTATTCCAGTAATACGAATGCAGGCTGCAGCAGCAGAACAGATAGCGAGACGTATGGTGCATTTTATACTGATATTGCCTTTATTTCGCGATTCAGACATCCATAGTCCATAGACAATAACAGTAAATGCGATTTCGGCATAGACAAAATCTGTCTGAAGAAAGTTTGAAGCGGAAGGTTAGAAAGAAATAGTGATGCAGATTTTAATCAGCATAGTATGGTTCAAGTGACTTGTTGTTGAAGTTGATTTTTATCCCACGACGGAAAAACGACGGTGTGTATTAAGTTTAACGCGTCTTAAGGTACAAGTTGGCGCTGAGACCGCGACAGGAGACCGCGACCGGAGACCGCGACAGGCACTTGACACTATGGAATGGTATATATGGTCGCGACCGCGACCTGTTGGTCTCCTGTCGCGGTCTCGGCGCGAACTGGCGCCCATACAATTCCATAGTGTCATGTGCCTGTCGCGGTCTCCGGTCGCGGTCTCAGCGCCAACTTGTACCTTTAGTGTGCGCGCGTGAGTGTGTGTGTGGTATTGTAACTCCCAAATGACCGATTTCTATTTTTTTAAAGGTAGTTAGGAGTGCTGCTATTTATGCTGATATTGTTTTAATTTCGCAATTCAGAGATCTGTACACAATAATTGTAAATGATAAATGCTTAATTCGGAATAGATTAAATCTATCTCAAGAAAAACAAGCGTAAAGTCGGAAAGAAATAGTGACGTGGAGATTTAATTGTTTAATTATAGAGCTACTAGGAGGTTCAAAAATGGTTCCGTTACGACGATGATGAGACCTGAACGGCGAGATTTTACTTCACTGTCCTTATTAGGACTGTTAAACTGAACACACACAAGAACGCACGCGCGCACACACAAACACACACGCACACCACCAAGCACCTCAAACACCCCGTTCAAACACAATTTTGCGACGAGAATTGGCATAACGACAGAGTCAAAAATACACCATTGAAATTAGTTCCTCAGGTAGATTATGAAAAAATATGGGACCCCTATTTTTGACGTGATAACGTCTTATAATTCGATGAAGCCGGCTGCATTCCCACAAAACATGACGTCATGTACCGTTACCGTCGGTCGTTACCGTCGGTCGTTACCTCGCCGCATGTTTGTTACAGTTGTATTAATTATTTCGACCAGTAGTTCAAGCGGAGATGTAGCTCAGTGGTAGAGCGTTCGCTTTGCATGTGAAATGCCCCGGGTTCGATCCCCGGCATCTAAAAGCTTTTTTGCATTGTTTTGATTGAAAATGACTAAATTCTACTGATTACTTTTTACATACAAATCTATTAAACAAATGAAATTAAAATTTTCTTTTGAAAAATGCTACCATTCCATCAGTATTTTCTTAAGACGTTGTCACGTTCTATCGTCAGTAAACCGACTTTCAGACAAACATTTTTTTTTGTTTTACCGAATTATCAAAAATTTACTGAGATATAGGTCATCAAACTTCTGGAGTGGGGGATTGTGACGTCACTCTATAGTAAAAATTCTCAGTAGAAAACCTTCCTACAAATGTCTGTTTGTCCGCAGGCCTCCACAGCACCACGGCGCGGCGCTCCTGGCGGGGGTGGGGGGTGCGGCGGTGCCGTCCTACGCTCCCCCCGGCCGCGCCTTCTTCACCCCCCCGCTGCCGCCTGAGTATAGGAACCCGTTTGCGGACAAGCCTACACTTAGAGGTAAGAATTAAAGGCTTAGGTATTACACTTTTTTATGTGGGGGAAATACATTTACGTATGTACCATGCAGGGACATGGTGGGGTATGTCAGGCTCGACACCATGGGAGACGACATGACAGACAGACAGACAGAAAGAAACACTTTATTATGCACACCAGTAAAGTTAAAAAATGAAAAAAAAACATATTACAAAAACTGAAAACACTTATAACTAGTGCCATAAATGGCGACCTTATCGCTAATAGCGATTTCTCATACTCCTCCCGACTAAAACCCCCACAGATTTCTCCTGCATAGCCAGGGGTCAGGGTTGCGGGGTCACTTTCGAACTCCCGTCAACGACCCTGTTAGTACCCCCACATTTGGCTCTAGTGACCTCTTCGAATGCCTATCCCTAGGTGGGGCGTTGGATGGCCCTAAACATCCGATGCCCCAGGCCTTCCTGTGGAGAAGGGATCCGAGCCCAGAGTGGCGACTCTCTAGGCTCGCCCCCGTGTCCGCTTCGGCCTCAGTAAGGAGCGAGAGGTTTCCAACTCTTGCTCATCTAACTCACATGACCTCTCACTGTCGAGGGACTTTCATCTCACCTCTCACGGCGAAGATGATCAGCAGCGAGAGGTCTGCCCTCACCACCACCGCCGCCGCCTCACTATGGCCGCATCGCGACCCTTGTCCTTCCACTAAGTACTCTGCTAATCAGACAGTCAACAAACTTATTGCACAATCATATTGTTATTGTGTTACCTCAGGCATCCACTCTGTCTCTCTGTCTCTCGCACTTTGGGCTCTTGGTCTCCCTCAGCGAGAGGGTCGTCTTGCAAAATGAGACCACCGGCTCCCACGACCTCTCACTGTTGAGCATCTTAACTAGTATGGTGAGCAGTGAAAGATACGATTAGAATGCTTTATTATCCCTGAGTAGCATAGGAAAATAAACACAGAATATTACTAGAAAACTATAATTAAAAATTATACTAGAAAAATTAGGGATACATGGCACATGTAGGAAACGTATGAAATCCTGTTCCTGTTCTAATAGATTTTTTAAATTTCCAGGCACAAACACAGATGGGAACAACTATCTCAACCGGAGGCCTATCCCTCCGCCCTCGCTGGGGCCTGGCCACGACAGGATACCAATCCGGCCTCCGGGACAGGTAAGGACATCTCCTTTGATTTTTAGTTTAAAAGTATTAAGTATTACTTTTTTCCTTAAAAGTGGTTTCCACGGCCTCCGCGGTCTGTATCTTTTTATAAGCTTTTATTCTACTTGCCATGTTAGTATGGGACAAATTTTGCAATTTAAACTAGAAACACTTCATGTCGTTACATTAGGTTGAAATTTGGTATACTTACGTAACTTCGGTGACAATGCAATAATATGGTATTTTTCTTCGTTTTAGAGCATTAAAAAACTGTTTTGATTAACATTATTATGCTTAGTTTACCTACATTGTGTGTATTTTACATGCAGAAAGAATCAAATAAATCTAAACTATTTTCGAGCCTTCGTCATCGCTTTCGTTTTTGTTTTAGGAGACATCGTCCCCACAAGTCCCGGCGCCTCCGCCGGCGCCTCCGATGCCGCCCCCCGGCATCGAGCCACAGAAGAAGAAGGCCCTAAACACTCCTAGCCATAAGGTAAGTCTATCACAACAAATTAAAACAAATTGGTTGTCTCTAAAGTCGGTCGGTTTACGGACGTTAGTTTAACGTGACAACGTCATAACAAAATATTGATAGACGCGCCGCAACCGTATAATGAGCGTAACGGGACAATGAGCGTAACGGGACAATGAACGTAACGGGACATAACGGGACACTTTTTCGTGCATGCAACCGGCGTTCATCGATTCATTAGACGTTGTCACGTCAAAAAATCTTTTATCAACAGCTGCTATATTTTTTTGTATTATAATTTGTAAAACTGATAAATCTTTTAATTTTGCCATTTTAATGTATAAAATCCAGTCATAATGTTTTTCCCAGTGAACTGTTCACCAAGCCAACCAATATACGCAAAAGATGGCATATATGTGTTTACTACACAGAAACAAGATTTTATTATTTCCATTAATAATCTTTATATGGCAATGTTTGGATACTGTCGAAGCCGGAACAGGCCGCTAGTATATTAATATGAAATAAGATCATATACAAACATTGTAACTTTCATGTGTAAGTTAGAAAATGCCACTAGCTTTCGAAACACAGTATTAAGGCCGGGTCACACAGAGGCGATCCGGTAGCGATAGCGATCCGATAGCGATAGCGATCCGATACAGAGTATGGGATCGCGCACGCTTGCTGTGTGTCAGGTTGCATACAAATTCGAACATTACAAAAAATATCGTCTCGCTATCGAATCGCCTCTGTGTAACCCGGCTTTTAAACTAGCTCTATCTCTAATAGATCCCGTTTATGTAAAGTGTCATTGATCAAAATAAATGAATTTGTATTCGTTTATTTAGTTTTCAAATACTGTCTATTTAAAAGTAAAACTTGTACATTTTGAGTCATAAGACGAAAAGAGAAACTGCATAACAATCCAGGAAACCGTTCACATATTCTTGATATGAGCAATAAAATCTTACCATTCAACCGTCATAAAAATGTAAAAGCACTTAAAACTATGACTGGTCAAAAACAAGCAGAAATTGCGGTTTTAAAAACACTTGAAATCATGTTTAACAGAACTAAACAATGCAATTGAAGAATGAATCACAAAAGATCAATACTGGGATATACAGAATATATTATGATTCAATGTAGATGAGTCAATCTATGAAAGTAGGACTGGGAAAGCGAATAAGCTAGGTGTTAATGAAGATGCTAAATACAGTGCTAATGCTAAAAGAACGGCTAAAACAGAAACAGTTATAAATGTTAATTCTGTTCACATGGAGATATATTAGCCCGTCGAATTCGCTAATAACTCTAAACTTGCTACATTTGGTCAATTCAAGATAAGATATCGCTCGCATAATGAAGTTTGACGTCTAAATTGCGACCTATGTGTGGTTCATCGTAATATTGTGAAAAACGTGATTTATCGGTTCTAACTTGTTTTTTATCAGTAATTTTTTTGTTTGTAAGGTCCCAAAGGCGTATTTTGTAACCATTATTAACGTCATGATTTGAGATAATTTACATGTTTTTAAATTCTTCACGATAAGACGAATATATTAACATTTTACAAGCTATTAAAGATTTATCTTATGCTATTAAAAGTTTATTGCAGAATCGAAAATGATTTGATGTTATTTTTATTTCTGAATCTGATGTCAATGTACTGATTATTAAATCTCTCTCTTTTCAGCCTGAGGAATTAGACAGTGACGTGAAGACCGACCAAGCGAACTTCACGGATTTCGTGCCTAATTCTCTCAACATTCCGACTATCTCAAGGATCCTGTCGGGGTCCAATGGCCGCAAGGAAGACATTCCTGACGTCCTGCTTAGGACGGTCACAGCGAAGCCTCAACACAATCAAGAAAAAACTTCGAAGAGCGACGTATTCATCACTAAAGAAACAGGTGTCACGCTTTCAGATTCTACAAGAGACGCCTCCACTGAAGGGGCTTTAGCTGTTCTAGACCCAGAAATGAACAATCTAGATAGACCGCTAATAATAGACCAAAATGGAGAAACGAATACGAGAAGGAATCTGCAGTATTCGACGAAAATCAATGATAGTAGGAAAGAAGATATTATGCCAGCGACGACTATTGGGTTCGAGTTGAAAGATCCAGAGATGTCGACTGAGCGATATCATAATTTAGCCAATGTTAACTCTGATAAGAAAGTGCTAAAACATGACAAGAACAATGAACCGATTCAACGGTCGGGAGCGAATTGGTCTTTCGCATGGAACGTACATATTTATTTAGCGACTATAATGTTCACAATCCTAGCAGTATATTCTATTTTCAAGATCATCTGCTACAACAAATTCACGCATTTGTTCACGCAGTACTATTTTATTATCTTGCATTTGATACTTGTACTAGTTTGTTTAATGAGGATATTCTATATGTGTTATGATCCATATAATATTAACAATTCCTTACCAATTTTCATAAGTGAAATCCTTCTCCATATCCCTGAGATTTTCTTGAGCGTAGCATTCGCTTGTACCATATTATTCCTCTTAAATAATAGTATAAACTTTAAGAATACATGTTGCTCATTCCTCATACGTCCTAGAACAGTTATAGTCGGAGGCGGAATACACCTACTTTCGTGTTTAATGTTACATATCTTTGAAAATAGTAATACTATTTACAGAACTTCGTACGGAGTTGAAAAAAGGGTACTAGGTCTTACATGTCAAATTATATTCATTATCGCATGCCTTATATTAGGCCTGTGTTACGTATATGTGTATAAAACGTTAAAATCGGTGTTACAGAAAAAGAGCCACACGTACATAAATGGTTTCCAAAACCTGTACCAAGCTATACATATAAATTTAGCGACAGCATTGCTGTTTGTGTTGATGGCTGCTTTGCAAATTTTCGGTATCTTTGGTATAAAGAACCAAGTTAATATGACAAAGTTCAATTGGCTTCAGTGGGGATACCAATTCTCTCTTAGATTGATTGAGATCAGTATTGTTGCTCTGATTTCTTGGGTGATAAGTCTCAAAGTCAGCATTGTTGCTGTGTCGCATGAAAAAGCTGACGGTCACAAAATTCCTGGAATGGGTCTCTTCGCGTGCGGAGCGGGATCGAGCAACGAACAATTCGATCCTGACTATCCAGCTATTTGTAACACCAATACGAACCTTCGTACATATACTTTAAGAACAGGCATGCCAATTTACGAAGGCACAGGTCATCATCCGAATATGCCTGACCCTTGCGGGCCTGTGATAGACCATCAAAGATTCCAACTCAACACGTTGGCAGGAACCTGTGACAATAATTCCGGGACTGAGAATTATTCTGGTCACAGTTCAATAGCAAACGCTGGTCACAGTAGCTCGACTGAGTCCTCCAATGCTGCTTCGAGCCAAGGTGTGACCAATCATTTGATCAAGCATCATCCAAATCACGGTTACAATGGCATAGAGTCAGCGTCGGACGACCACTATTCTAACTGCGATCCAGCTATTCAATCCTTGCAAGGTGACGATCCGTTAGACCATGAATACAACGTCATCCAATACGGAAGCAACAGTGACTTTATACGAGACATAAAGAATCAGAACTACAATGGTGGTTCGAACCGTAGCTCCCACAATTTCAAGCACATGTCCTATGATCGGGCATCATCAAGAACTAACAGTAATCCCAGAAAGAAGCACAGAGCAAAAAACAAGAACGTCCAAAACTGTATGACGATGGGATACGATTCAATGGGGCATCATTACCACCAGCCTCATTTACCTGATGAGTACGGGAATTACGACACAGAAAACGCTTCTTACCACGCTTCGGGTATTCAAACTCTTAATCCTAACAGGAGTTACACCAATGATTGTCAAATCAGAGGATCGCAGAGGCGAAATTCTCCTTTGACAGTTAATTCTAGTGGAAGTCAGAAGCGTGGGAAGGGCAATGGGTTCCCAGATAGGCCGAAATCTACGGATTTGTATGGGTTCTCTGAGGAGCCAACCGAGAGACCTTACCCAACTCCCGCTCCGAGAACTTGTGGGTACGAAGCGTCGTATTCTCAGCCCCAAGATGGAATCCCTGATGACCAGGGAGGGAATAGCATGTTAGTTGACCAAGACGGCTTCGTTAGAATTCGAAATTTCGAAGACTCGACAACTTGATTTACGATAACGCTGTCTCAAACAGCTGATTTACATTTCTAAAAATATTTGCTCCGTTGAGCATTACGTTTTCACGAATCCGCCATTTTGAATCTGCGGCAGACATTTTGAAACAACGGCGCAGTTTTACTAAAATACAAACAATTTTTATGACCCGACATGTTAATGTTAAAAATACATATTTATATTAAATATACATAATATAAATTATTATAACGAACAAATTACAGTTTTGCAAAATTAATGTGTGTATTAAAGTTCTGAAAACGTAATTAAGGACATTGATTATAATGATATCACTATTATGTATCATTTTTAAGGATATGTAAAATTGTAAATGTTTTAAAAATATGGTAAAATTAAAACTGAAAATCACGGCCTTTTGTATATAGCATTTTCTTTTTATTTATAAGTCGTAAGTACTATAAAAAAATTATTATTCTGGACAATTAATGTAATCCCCCTATAGACTCATGCCATTTAGTTTTTAACAGAATGTTGACAATTTTAGTGTTAAATTTAATGATAATTTAATTGTGATATAATTAAAAATTTGTTTTAACAAATCTGTCCATAGCTTAATAATACAAATCAATGTTAAAATCCGTCTCTCACTGACCAATGGCAATTGGTCGAATTTGACAGTAAGGGCGAGTTTCACAATAATTGAATAGCATTTTATCAGCAGCTCCCATTCTATAGATAAAATTAATCAGTATTTGTGAAACTGGTCCTAAGAAACGCCGAATTTATTTCGTACATTGAAACGAAATCTAAATAATTTTATTATTAATGTTTAATGTTGTTCCATCATGAAAGAATATTTTTAAGACGGTAAATGTCGAATGTGTTAAATTAATTACAAGAATAATTATGAATCAAAGTAATTAGATAATCTGATAAATATAAGATCAGTGTAAGATCAAGTTTTATTTATCCATTTCTTTATCGCTTTTTATTTTATTAGGCAGCATATTTTGCAGAATCTTATGAAACTCGATATTTTTGTTACATAATTTTAGAGTAGGTTATGGTTATTTATCATTCAAAATAAGAACAATGAAAGTCCGATAATGAAAAATAAAACGTAACAAAAATCGTAATTATACTCAAATCAAATTAATTGCAATGTTTTTATAAACGACTTGTACGTTAACTTCAAATTTGGTTGTTTTTTTTTTAGTAAAATATGTGTAGGTACTGTTTTCTCTCTCAATTTCTTTCAGAAAAACTTTTAACTGACAGAAATAGGCAGTAAGAAACTGAAACGAAACATGTGTATTTTAACAAAAATCTTAACAACAGGCTTTCTTAACAAAATTTGGGCTGTTAATTTATAACAGGGAAGTTTACCAGTAGCAATCGTTCATCGCAGGGACCTTACAAGGTCTCATTTATATGGCAACTACTGAATAAAAATTATGAAATGCCTAGTCATGCAGACTAAAAGATTACCCATAATTCTGCCGTAAACGAAAGTTACAGTAAATTTAGATTCTATTAATGAAGCGTTTTCAAAATGACAGTTATGAGTGACAGATAGATAAAGATATATGTCAAATTATCAACATTGAGGTATAGTTGTCAAATGTTTCACACAAAATAAGACATAACGCCATTCGTGACGAATTAAGAACTATTTTTATAGATTTTTGCATTCATCTGATAAACTGAAAACGCCATATTAGTCTGAAATGAACAGAAAACTTTTTATTTCAAGAGCAAATGGAAAAACGTGTTGTAGCAGTATTTATGTTTTACTTTTTTTCTGGCGGTACAATTAGATACTTACTGTATAAAATATCTATCAATTCAATGTTGCTAAATAGATAGGTAAATTGTAAAAATAAGTAACAAAAATAGAAAAATGCAATCACGGCATTTAAAATAAAATGTTATACAAAGTGTTTAATATAGATATACTACCTATCTAATATTTAAAAAAGTACATAAATAACGTTTTAAAATTTATTTTTGGGTAATACTTGATTTTGAATGTGGCCACATTATTTTTTATTTTTCTGTTGTCGTTTGACACTCTGAATAACATTTCTAATTAAAATTCCTATGTACATAGATCTAATAAGTAAGCATTAGTATGGTCGGTATAGAAAATACCGCCGAACGACTTTATTTTAAAAATTTTGTACATAAAATATGGGCTACATGACACGTACCCAGGGACTGGCGTCCATCTTGTTTGTAAAATACGATTTTCTTTTATAATTAAAGACTGTACCTATATCGTTTAGGTATTATTTTAATAAAACAATTAAAATGTATGATAAATAAAAACTGGTATTGAAATATGTGTTGTTTTATTCTATATTTTTAACCTTTTCAAAAACATTGTGGGTTATCCCTGCCATTCATAAAATTAGAATCACTATCTACAGGATATTTACGATGCGATGGCCAAATGGCGGAATGAGGCACCGAGTTGCAAATGTAGAGAGTTGACACAAAAGCTATTCAAGGGCGGATATACCGGGCTAGTTCTTTAAGAACGATTGCTACTGGTATACGTATCATACAAATTCAAATTAAACAACCAAACCACGCTAAATCCTACTAATATTACAAATGTCAATGTTTGGATGTTTGTTGCTTAATCACGTCGTAACGTATGAAGGGATCGGGCTGATATTTGAACACGGACTATGGTCTGGAAGAACACATAGGCTAATTTTTATCCCGGGAAAATAACGGAAATTACGTGAGGAACTGCTAGTATTCCATAAGATAGTAGGACATCTTGAGTTTTACTTTACAGCACTTTAACCTAAACTTAAAGTGGACCTTTTGCACTACAATAAAGTATTCTATGATAAACGCAGTTTTCTGATATAAACATTTTAATGGCTTCATTAGCATGTCAGCCATGTAAATTAAAAAAAACTGACACTCCGGGAGTGCTGACGGAAGTCAAAATATGAATAATATTATTAATGTCAATGTTTGTTGCTGAATCACGTTGGAACACAGACAGACAGAAACACTTAGAGCCGGTTTTCACGACGCGGTTTCAAACCGCGCCCGCGCGCGGGCGCGGCGCCGCATCGCGCGACTGTTTTGTTTCAATACTCACGAGACCGCAAATTTTCGCGGTTTCTGCTCCGGAAAGCTACTGCGCAAGAATCGCGCGCAGCCACGCGGGCGCCGCGCGGCTGCCGCAGCCGCCGCGGCCGTAAACCGCGTCGTGTGTTTTGAATTCAATTTTATATGGAAATCTGCCGCGCCCGCGCGCGGGTGCGGTTTTGTTTCAATACTCACGAGACCGCAGGTTATCGCGGTTTCTGCTCCGGAAAGCTACTGCGCAAGAATCGCGCGCAGCCACGCGGTCGCCGCGCGGCTGCCGCAGCCGCCGCGGCCGTAAACCGCGTCGTGTGTATTGAATTCAATTTTATATGGAAATTTGCCGCCCCGCGCGCGGGCGCGTTTGGCAGCCGCGCCGTGTGAACCCTCTCTTAGAAAAATAACATACAATTGAACAATGACTTATATCAAATGCCAAAAATGGCGGCTTTATCGATAATAGCGATCTCTTCCAAGCAACCATTGATAGCAAGAAAAACCAGTAAATAAGAAAGAATAAATAATAGTAAATAAATAAAATAAATATGCATAACCGATGATAGTGATCATTCACTAACAAATAAGAAGTAAGATGATGACGATGATGAACGAATAAGAGGTGGCAAGTGTGTGATGTGATGGTAACTGGCTGACTGTCTATCTTTGCTTGGTTTTGGTAGTACTATTTACTTGCCAAGTGAAGAAAAATGTCCGGTTCAGAGAAGGCATTGAACTGCCTGGTCAGGCACACCAAGCTTTTTATCGGCATCGATCTACTAGCAGCGTAAGGTATTCTCTGTCGTGGCCAGGTAACTTCATCTTTAGACTTTAGACTGAACTTCTAAAGATGAAAACTCTGATGACTTACATAGGGGCGATAAAATTATCTCCTTTTAATGGTGGCCCGAAGGTCGAATGCGTCTTACGACTACTGAAGTCCTATAGCACGCAGGTGACAAAATAAGTAGTGGCGGGGCTATATCCATATGCCATCAAATTTTTGAAAATTTGGCAGCTGATGATTTAGATATTGGATTGTGTCGTGGCCAATTTTATGATAATGGGTTCAATATAACCGGCATCCACAAAAGAACAAGCACGAATTACAGAAAAGAATGAGCTGGCAGAGCTCGTGCCGTGCTTGGGTCACTCCTTAAATCTTGTAGGTGTTCATTCTGCCTCATTATGCCAAGAAACTATTAACCTATTTGAACTGATTAAAAAAATGATTGTCTGTAAAGTCGGTTTACTGACGATAGAACGTGACAACGTCTTAAGAAAATACTGATGGAATGATAGCATTTTTCAAAAGAAAATTTTAATTTCATTTGTTTAATAGATTTGTATGTAAAAAGTAATCAGTAGAATTTAGTCATTTTCAATCAAAACAATGCAAAAAAGCTTTTAGATGCCGGGGATCGAACCCGGGGCATTTCACATGCAAAGCGAACGCTCTACCACTGAGCTACATCCCCACTTGAACTACTGGTCGAAATAATTAATACAACTGTAACAAACATGCGGCGAGGTAACGACCGACGGTAACGGTACATGACATCATGTTTTGTGGGCGTGCAGCCGGCTTCATCGAATTATAAGACGTTATCACGTCAAAAAAGTTTAACAACATGCTTCGGTGGCATCTTGTTGCGTGATTACCCTGGCCGGGGGAGAGAGCTTGTACTCTCGCTCCTCTCCCTTTTGAGCAGTGTGTGTAGAGGCAAGGGAAAGCGAATAGAAGACCTGGGACCGGGGTAACTCAGCTGATACTGTAATCGGTTAAGTAAAATTTCTAGGTCTTCGAGATGAGGGTCCTCCACTAGCATCTCATTAGCAGAGTGCTCAGTGGAAGGACAAGGGCCACGATATGGCCACAGAGGTGGAACCGCGGCTATCATTAGCAGCGTGTGTGAGAGAGATAATATATTAGCTGTGCGGCTCCCATTGTGCAAGCTTTGCTTAGATTGAGTACTTCCAAAGTGCGACTGCGTCCTGCAACTCTAAACCCAGGACTAGGGAAGAGGCATCCCCAAAAGAAACAGTGACGGATGACATTATTTCCAGAAAGCTTATGTCAAAATGTCAATCAATTAGAGGACATTTGATAGTTTTTTCTCAATCTCATCTATTGCTAAAATAAAATAGTCCGAGATCCCAGAGCTCCCAGACGTCACCAATTTTCTGATGAATGAAATGTGGACGATTGAGTAGAGTTAGTAAGTACTAAGAACACATGCTTACTCGCTAACTTGCTTAGACGGCCAATTTTGAGATATGGGGTAATGAAGGAACATACAAACATTACTTACTTCACGTATTTTCTAAAAAGTGATTTTCACGTATGTTGTAGGCAACAACTATGTCCTATGGGTAAGAGCGGGAGACTGAGTGAGACATTTATTAGCAAATATCGACTTAAAATTGAGTTTAGGGGATGATTGGCCCCTTCGATTGGTCTGTCTTATTGGAAAAAGCTTTAAAATAGTTGTCTGACGAACATATTTACAAATGGAGCATGAGAATTTAAGTGAAGTAAAATTACTATTTTGGAGTTGTTAAGCAAAACGGCTGACGGAAAGTGTCTGGGAGTATTGGGACCTTGTTTTTTAAGGATATTACCTACAACATACGTGAAAATCACTTATTAGAAAATACGTGAAGTAAGTAATGTTTGTATGTAGGTACCTTCATTACCCCATATCTCAAAATTGGGCGTCTAAGCAAGTTAGCGAGTAAGTATGTGTTCTTAATTCATTTCATTCATCAGAAAATAGGTGACGTCTGGGAGCTCTGGGATCTTACTCTAAAAGTTAAAAATAAAATATACGTGGGCAAAATATTGAAGATCCGGGGCTGACGTATTTATATACATACATGCAAGAATTGCTTGTTTAAATTTTAAAAGTTTAGTATAAGATAGGTGCCAACTATCGCAATTTATAAAATGTAAATCTTGAATCAAGTTTTAGTCATCGATATAAACCAATATAAAAAAATATATAAACTAATCTGGGTAGCGATTCTGAAACCATTCGGTTGCATCCGACACGGAATCTCATCTCTCGGTCTTTGTCTTATCTGTTTAGCATGACAAAGACCGAGAGACGAGATTCCGTGTCGGATGCAATCGAATGGTTTCAGAATCGCTACCCTGGTATCTATCTATGACAATCAAGTTAAACCGTTTTCGTGTGTCGTGTGATTAATTTATTTCTAGTTTGTGGATCAGGAAATGAAAATGGTATACATCACAGACTAAGTAGAGAGATACTACATAAAACCATAATTAAATACATCCCACATCCAAACATGATCAGCTTGCGCGGTGGTCATTGAATATTTCAAGAAGAATCTTGAAGTTTTGGAGTAGCAAACTAGCAAAAATGATAACGGTAGTGTTGCTAAATGTAAGATGAAAATGAATTTGGCATTGACAGATTAAACATTTTGTTAATTACAATTTGATAACTGTGACTGGCGCTGGTGCCAGATTGGGGGGAATTTCTCCAACAATGGGGGTTAATAATGGATTTACGGAGGGAAATTAATTGGTGTTTTATGTTTATATTGGTTTATATCGATGACTAAAGCTTGATTCAACATTTACATTATGTAAATTGCGATAGTTGGCACCTTTTTTTGCAGTATTTTCGGAATTTTTACCGAAGGTACGGCGCTTAGCTTAATACAATTTGAATCGCCGTTTCTTATGTGAAGTTCTCAATACACTGTAATGGAGGAATGTAAGCTGTTTCTTAAATAGCATTTTATTGTCTCTCATTAGTCCAAAACAAAAACATTTTTGAGGGATTGCAGAAGTTTTCATTTTGAAGTGACGATGAGATGGTTCTCGGCGCATTTTTTTTACTTTTACAGGTTTACACTTGACCGCCTGATGTTTAGCGACGATGCGGTCTACGATGGAGCGTGTTTACCTAGAAGAAACCGATTCACTCTCGATCAAAGAAAATTGATTTGAAGTATCAAAGAAAATTGGGTCTAAGGAGTGACAAGCTGTGTGTGCTTAGCAGTTTCACTTTTACTAAGTACTTCGTCTTAATCACTTCATCGGCAATCGTAATTTATATGGCAATAGTAATCAATATCATGCAAAACTATTATAGATCGTATTAGTAGGATAAATGAGTTGTCTGAAATTAAAGTTTGTTTTTTAAATCTACAGATATCAAATTACTTATTGTCATATTCTAAAATGAATGTCGCAGCTGTCACAGCTCGCAGCCAGTTGTTCGATTAAGAGCTCAGCTCAGCTGTTTATTGCACGGCGTTGTTTAACTAGCAGCCTGAATGATTTCAGCTTTTATTAAAAGGTGGTAAATGGTATTTTCCTCATTCTTGTTTCATTAGAAGCACTCAGGAAAATACCTTGGATCGTTGACTTTTAATTACTTGCCTAAACGGGTAATTTCGCTTTAGTTCCTTTTTCTGCCACCTAGTGCCGTGTACTTTTTTCTTAAGATTTAATTTATAGATTAAAAATTTGATTTATTTTTCTTGAGAAATAAAGAAAACATTGTCTTAACCTACCTAGAAACGCTTCAAACTAATTTGTGCATCAAAAAAATTTGCAGTCATGACTGCCGACAGAAGTGAAAACTTATAACTCGGAATTTGATAGCTCACTTTGAAAACTATACGGGTGAAACCGGAGGGTGCTGTTAGTCTGGAATAAATCTTCAAAGCATTAGCGTGTGCATATGTAAGTCTTCTAAGAGGTTATCTATACTAATGTTATAAAGAGGAAAGATTTGTACCTATTTTTGTATGTTTGTATGTTTGTAATGAATAGGCTCCGAAACTACTGGACCGATTTCAAAAATTCTTTCACCTTTGGAAAGCTACATTATTCCCGAGTAACATAGGCTACGGCAGATGGCGCTGCAGTTGATATCTAGGTTATTATTCGAGCGAAGCCGGAGCGGGCCGCTAGTATATGTATAATTGTACATGGTAACACGCCATCGCCATGTAGAAATGCTACATATTTCTAGATGGACATGATCCTGAGTTTACCAGATGATTTTATTTATTTACGAAAGTGACGCTTAAGGTTAATTCACAGCCCACAAAAAATCTGTGTGTGGTGTGACAAAAGAAGTTTTCACTTCAATAAAGAATTCCTTATGACAGATGTTTAGTCGTACTTTATTCCGTACCATGACTTCTTTAGTAAAAAAGGAGTTGTTATCGCGATTCAGAAATGACCGAGACAACAGCTAGTTAAAAAGCTTATAATAACCTACTTTAGATACTAGGAACGTGACTACACTACGAATACCTACGAAAAGTTCTGTGTTTGGTCCGCCAAAAGAAGCGTTAATTTCAATTAGTTCATAATTTACATTGTTATTTAAAAAAATACCAATCCGTTTTTTTGGGGGGATTTCGCGAACATTTTAGGGAAATATTGAAACTATTTCCTGACAGCACCGCTTCCTGCTGTCTGCACTGTCCTGACATCTGTCAATCTATCAACTAATTCATTCAACAATCCGTCAAACTCGAAACTGTAACGGCTTATTTTTACAAAGTATTTTCAAAATTTCTCCTTTAAATGAAACTACCAGCACAATAAAGTTAAAAACATGTGCTAAATAAGCGACACGATGGCCACCAAAACGAAGACAAACAGTTCTAGTAATCGTAAGCAAAAAACATTGTGCTTCGAGTTTGAGTTATACCATCTCTTCGTGTTTTTACCAAATGTTTTTATTTCCAGGATATTACAAGCTATCCTTGAAGAAAAACAAGCTGAAAAGACACGTTGAATATGATAAGCCTAACCGTAGCTCCGATGTTATTATACTGGACGAATCGTATGATAGATTAAGGCTAAGCACACCGACGAATGTAAGTGGTTCAATTTCTATTTTTAATCGGGTGATAAAACCGAATCGAAGCCTTAAGATAAATTTGAAGTTCTAAGCATAAACTCACTGTATATTGCTATTGCAAGTTGGTGAAATACGGGATGGCGAATGATACATGTCTTAGAAATGTGTATTTCTTGTAATGTTCTGCATTCTTCAAGAAATTCTCATTCAACGTAAGAGCTAGTGGTGATGAATTCGTAAAATTGTAACAAAACGCTGAGGTGCTGGGTTGAACCTACAATCTCAACAGTGGCTTTTTAGTTAAATAAAACAAATATGTACTTACAATTTTATTGTTTGTTTCTCTTTTCAGTTGGACTCAAAACCTGTGATATATTCACCGATAGTAGTGGATGATTCCATTACCTCGTCTGATGACGATCTGCCCAAGATCTTATTCCCTCGGGAGACTCCAAGCAAATATGGCAATGTAAGGAACAATATTTCATCTGTATATGATCAGGATGGTGATTCATGGTGACCAACAAACAAACTGAAGTAACCAATGTATAAGCAGCACACTTTAGTTTCTCACTGTTGAGACTCTGAGCCGTCTCTCCCAAGGATATCAGTTGGCAGATAAGAGAGACAGTCGGCGTCATAAGTCCTACCTGTCCCACACACCATCACTGACAAACATTGCACATCACATTCACATCCTCAGCAACAGAGTGGTTTACAACTGGAACAGGCTAAAAAAAGGGGTGAAAGACAAAATCATTTTAACAGACAATTACCTATAATTTGTTATTTCAACACTGAGATATAGGCATATCAGCTAATGCGGCTTTTTTTAAAACTGTTATTGTATAGGTTTATACTTGTCAGCTATCTCACACACGCAAAATAGGCGCATCGAGACGTCGAGTTGCGGAAAACAGCCCGCCTACGAATACGAATTGTCAGCTATCTCTCTTGATGTTAGGCGATAATGCATTGCAGTCTACGATAGTGTGCTATCTAGAAGAAAACAACCTATGTATATAAGTATGTTATGTTATGTTTGCACGTGACTACTTCGCAAAGGTGTGGTATTTCTCGAGGTAAACACAATTAGTCCTGTAACCAACTACACTATAATCTCAGAAAGAGTTATAAGGCACTACTGACACTATAATCTCAGAAAGAGTTATAAGGCCACACTACAAATTATGTACAGTTCTGGAACTGTGAAAACACCTGGATTTAATTCTTCTTTTTGTTTACAGGTTTCATTTAATTGCTCTAGAAACGCCCCATCTCCAACAAAAGAATTTATACCAAGTAATGACGGCTGGTCTCCGGCGCAGCGCATCATAACAGCAGACCCAAAAAACAATCTCATCCCGTCCACACCTAAAGACACACTCAATAAATCACACGAACAATGTTCTATGAAAACTGTAGAACGATCCCAAAAGAAACTTTTAAACGAACTATACGGAGAATGTTGGAAATCGATACCATCATTATTTAAGACAATTAAAAAGAAATATGATAATTTTGATGGAGTCACGAAGAAATTGTTTGATGAGGATGATGACAAAGAAAGTATTAGATCGATAAAAAAAAGAGATAAAGAAATTTATTTAACTAATTCTGAAATTAAAAGGAATGAGACACACTTTAGTACAGGTAAAAAAAATGATGTCGGAGATGGGTTAAATTACGGTACAGAAAAGAAATGTAAAAAAAAATTGTATTCTGAAAAAGTTCCTAATACCCCTGAGGTACCGAAGGTACAGAAAGTTACTAGAAATGTAAATAGTACTACGAAAAAAGTTAAAATAAAGAAGGGTATGACTGTTACGGATTTAGTTAAAGTTATGAATCCCGTTATCAGTGAAAAGGAACATACAGATGATTTCAGAAGTAGGACCGAAATTAGTATTTTAGCAAATACAGAGAACAATTTTGACAGATTGCCAAAACAACCTGAAAATGTTTCAACGAAAGCAAAGAAAAATGTTGAAAGTACTAAAACTGTGATAAAGAAAGATGCGAAAGAAAAAAAAAGAAGTGACAAAAGTGAAAAAGAAAGTGTTGAATATGAACAATTTATAAATGATATTTTGAGTACAAAAGGACAACAAAGTGATAGTAAAAAAATAGATGTATTGGCGGAGAGAATAGAAAATGTGGCGTTAACACCAAAGAATGATTTGAAAAGGTTCAGTTTCGTGGGTTCCTTGGCAGGTATTGTGCTCTATTCATGAATACTTTCCCTCCTTTTGTCCTCTCGACACTCAATCAATGCAAAAAGGAGTATTATTAGTTTGCCTGTGTATATCCAGCTTTCAGAATCTTTCTTTCAAATAAAATATACAGAGACAGGACGAGTAAGAGATTGGCCTGATGGTCAGCAACACACCTTTCCATAACAGCACAGCATCATGCAACATGAAGATTCCAAATCATTACCTAGCACTGCACTTTCACCCAGAGATATAAGATGATTTATTTTTATACCCTGTAATTTCTCTGGAAACATTGCCCTTCAAAATCAGGTGTTATTTCAGATAACATTCCGTCGTGGCGGTGTCACCCGGAAGCGTTCCAGTATCGAGACAACTTCAAGACCCTGAAGGAACAACTCTCAAGACGGCTCTACCAGGAGTTCAACAAGGAGGTGTTTGGAGACGCCATGGATGCCGACATGCCTATACTGTGGGATACCAAGCTTAGGAGTACCGCTGGGTATGTACTTTGATTAGTTAGAGCAGTGGTTTTTAATCATCAAGAACAAATGAAAAGAAGGGTTGAAAAATTCTCACATCCCCCTTGGGCACAGACACGTAAAGAGTTACTTCAGTTCGTACCTATGTGAACTGACATTCTCTTCAATGGTGGATTAAAACTAAAAAGAGAGATAGAATATTGATAGAAAGAGAGAGTATTTATTTTAACACCATAAAAAAATTGATAAAAATCTCGATATGAAAACCATTGGCTCTGAACTAGTGTTGCATATTTATTCATATTCACTACCAAAACACGTCATTATATGAATAACTAGCGGCCCGTCCCGGCTTCGCACGGGGTCAATATTTTTTTAAGTAGGTATGCTAAATGAAACGTACATGACCAAATTTTTCCAAATTATCAAAATTAGAAACCAAAACTTTAAGGTGTAAAAACATTAAACTGGCTGACCTGGTGGCTTAGTTGGTTGAGAGGCGTTTTGTAAAGCGGCGGTTTAACGATCAGCCGGATTGAATACGGCTGATTAAAAAACCGCCGGAATGTATTCGAGGCCATACGTCATTCAACACGGCTAGCCGTAAAGTAATAAAGCGAGAGATTAGCCGCCTCTTTGACAATTTTTAGTTCCGATTCTTATCGAAGAAGATCGAAGTAGATTGGTTGTTTGTAAACCACATACGATACACACAGAGACGCAGTTTATTACCAATTTCAAGGTGCTCAGGGCACATCTATTGATTTATATTGATGAATATTAACCTCAAACAACTCTCAGCCTCAACGGACACCGAGAAATTAAAGCTTCTCTCAAAGTGATTTCCCATTGGTTATCATTTTGTAACAAACCACCTTTCTCGGCATGCGGCTTGGTAAGTTTCTTTTACACGATTTCAAAGTCTTGGAACGATGTACCTACGTGGTACAAGATAAAGAAGTATTCTGAGATAAAAGCACTCTGACTGGGAAGGATGAACGCTGTACACTCTTCCTAATTCTGCATCTACCGCCGCGTTGCGCCGCGCCGCGCCACTGCCGCCGCGCCGGCCCGTCGCGTTGTTGAATATTTCGATAGGATGGAAATTGTTAATTTCGTAACATCTTTTAAATGGAATGTCCGATTTTAATATTTCAAAAAGGAATCAATAGCTATTATTAAAGCAGTCTTGAATACGAAATAGTTTATTTGGATAAGAATTAATACAAATGTATGGATAACATGGTCTGAATTTGATCGGCGTTTTTTTCTTCTTTTGAAATGTAAAAAAGCAGTTGTAGCGACGTAATTACTGTAGTTAGACATATGGTCGCGCGAGGTTTTTTGTAGATTTTAATACGTTCTATAATATTGTAGAACATTGTTTTGTTCTATCATTGGTACTTTCCGCAGCGTATGCGATGAAAGCCATTTTATGGCTGTTTTTTATACCTTGCGTTGGTTTTAGGAAAAAAATCCAAGTATCTCTAATTTTTTCTCATAATAAAAATAGCCTATGTTACTCAGTGATAATGTAGCTTTCTTTTGGTAAAATAATTTTTGAAATCGGTTCAGTAGTTTTTGAGTTTATTCGTAACATACAAAAATACAAATCTTTCCTCTTTATAATATTAGTATAGATAATTGATTATGATTGCAGTACAACAACCAATTGTCAAGTGAAGACGGCGCGCGGCGACCGCGTCCGTTCGTCTCGCATCAAGCTGTCGACGAAGGTTCTCGACACGCCGCAACGGCTGCGTGACACGCTGGTGCATGAGATGTGTCACGCCGCCACGTGGTTGCTCGACGGCGAGCTGCGGGCGGGACACGGGCCGCTGTGGAAGAAATGGTAGCTTATTTTGGTTTTAAGTAGTTAAGGGACGGCTGGTCTAGTCGGGAGAACGGCGACTGCCAATTCGGGAGACCCTGGATCGAATCTCATGGGCAGTAGTGTCTTCTTTTTCTATTCATGTACATTATGTAAACTTGTGTTTACATAATATACACGACTGGAATCATCAATCCAAGTGGGAACAATTTAGTCGGCTGCTTTTGCTAAACTACATCATACTAAATGTCATATACATTTGTTAAAATGTTTCCGAGCAACAAAGTGCTGCACAACTTACCTTCAAGCTAAATCATCCAGATATTAGAGTAACAATATGCTAGACATGCTGCAATAGTAACGTGACACCCTGAAATGGTAACGGGACTCGCTGCAACGACAACATGACACGTTGCAACGGTAAACGTGACACCCTGCAACTGTAACGTGACACCCTGCAATGGTAACGTGACACCCTGCAACGATAACGTGACGCGGCAACGCCGTACGGTATCTATGTACTATTGCCATTGGAATTGGAACATAGCATCCCACTAAATGTTCTCACTGCTGGGACTCGGGAATGCATGATGCACAGCATGTTTAGAGTTTAGACGATTTAGTGATATATTCTTATGAAATTTGATCGAGTGCCTGAATTTAATTTTAAATTGAAATCACTTTTTTATGCGTTGAAGAAAAAAAAAGTATTGTATTAACTTTATTTGGTTTTTAAGAGGGCGCCTAGTGCCAGAAAACGAAAAAAGGACATTTTCGACGCCGCTCACTGAAGTAAAGAAACTAAAAACTATGACAAAAAAAATATTGACGTGTGGGTACAATCAAGAAGAAGCACAATAACCGAATAGAATTTTAAAAATAGATCAGAGTTTTTTACAATAAAAAAATAAAAATGACACCGAAAAAACCCGTTTTAATTCAAGTACTCGAAATTATCAGCGATGACCCCACATTATTTTTTGGTAATAAAATTCCTAATTGTACGTTCTAGTAAAGTAACCGAACACTTTTTTAAATTTATGTTTAATTATTGAGTAATTTAATAAAACTTGGTCAAAAATGGACTCCTGATTTAATATTGATTTTTCCTCCAAACTGTGTCATGCTATCCTCGACTTTACGTACATCGCATTAAGAAACGCGTCGCGCGGGTGAAAACTGTTTTTTTCCTGGCATTAGGCGCACTCTTAACTATACTATATAATTATCATATTTGTTAAAAAATGTATTTGTGTTGAATTTCAGGGCGAGTCGGGCGCTTCGGGTGTATCCGGAGTTGGGTGAGATATCTCGGTGCCACGATATGGAGATTCATTTCAAATATTCCTTCAAATGCAGCAAATGTGGATACACGTACGTACCTCGCACAATCTAGTAGTTGTAGTGGGAATGAATTTAATAGCTATTACACCATAAAATTGTAAAAACTGTCAGATTATATATATTATAATATTATAACTTATAACCTAACAATGTTATACCACAGTAAATACTACCAGTAGTTCTTAGCCTTTGATCTTGGGAGAAACGCCGATAATGTCTAAGTCACGGGTAGGGTTGTCGCAATTTTAAGAACGTGGCACCAAAATAAAATTAAAACATACGGAAGACGTCAGCCCTTAGCGGCGCTCCTGCAATACTAACATGGTAATGTTAGTATTGCAGGAGGCAATACAAAGGCACTAAATACTAACGGCAGGTAAGTTAGGCAATGCAGGAGCGCGCTTCCCGCGTCTCACCCCGCACGCCCCGCACGATTGCCCCGTCTAGACGGCTTCGTCGAACGACTGTATGATTTAATAGACTGTGGTTGCACTATAAACTAATCTAACCTATCGGAAGAATATATTCTCACTGACACACACACACACACACCCTCGCACGCTCTCACATTCACACTCACACATTTAGACTGAGGGTGCAATTTTACTGTGACAGCTAAAAGTAATAACCGTTGGAGTAGACTAGTTCTGGAGTAGAGACTGCGAATCGGCAATCGTGTGTAGGATGCCCTGAGACTAGATGGAGTGACGATATACGAAAGGTGGCTGGTGGCGGTTGGCAATGTAAAGCCAGGATAGGGCTGAGTGATATATTATTACGGCTAGTCTAGTCGGGAGAACGGCGACTGTTAGCGAGTCAGATTCAGTTAGCATTTAATCACATAAAGGATATTTATTTGGAAATGCTTAGTTGTTCCTGTGAGTCTGTGAGTGTATGTGACTACTTAGCACTTAGCATGTGGTTATAGATGCACTCGAGAACTTAATTAACTTGAAAAGATTACTCTTTTATCTTATTTTTGTAGTGGTACTCTTTAGGAGATATATAGGAGATTTGGACTTTTCTTATTCCAATAGCTGCGTATCACTGTGCTGTTAAAAGCAAGCACATTGCCGGCTACCATCAGGCACATGTCACGTCACTCTGCGCTAAAAAAAACCTATTTACAAATATTTTTTATCGATAGTTTATAATATCTATTTCGCTTGGCTCCAACTATTGATAAAAAAGAAATTGGCAGCCGTAGGAACTGCCGATAGAAGTGAAAACTTATCTAGATGGCCAATTTTTACCTTTACCCGAAGATTTCTTATGATTTCCCGAGCGTGACGCTAGACTTCAATTCACAGCCCACGAAAAATCTGCGGCGCGCCAAAAGAAGTTTTCACTTCAAAAAATTTAAAACTAACCTAATAACTTTTTGTTTCAATTGTTCTAGAATCCAACGGCACTCGAAATCCATAGACATCACGAAGAAGGCGTGCGGCTATTGCCGCGGAACGTTCCAGATTGTAGTGAACAAGAAGAATAAAGATGGCGTCGTAGTCACCACGCCCGCTAGAAAGGCGACCACGGGATTCGCGTTATACGTCAAAGAAAACTACGCCTCTGTAAAGGACTCGACGAGAACTCACGCGCAAGTCATGAAACTGCTTGGGGAACAATATGCGGCTGCAAAAGGAAAAGGCGTCGAAGAAATTAGTTAAAATAACTTAGTGTGTAATAACTTACTGAAAAAAAACAGTTCAAAACATTTGACGTTGACAAATGCATAGTGTAAAGACATTTTTATGGTTTTACAGGGTTTTTTCTAGCATACTTTGGCATAGTTATTGTGATCTTGTGACCTATCTGCCTGATCGATGCAAAGTAAGTATTTTAATTATATACATTTTTGTAGATTGAACGAAAGGGAATCTATTAATGTTTATAGTATCAATTTTTGTCTATATTTGTTAATTTATAATGAATGTATAAGAAAGTGACCTTATAGGGGTAAGTTCTTGTTACTGCCAAGCTCTTGTCATTTTATAAAAGCTGGATTTTTGTTTTGTACAAATACCCGTGAGAGAAAAAAGAACGACTGGTTGTAAATGTATTTATATTGATACTGCTACTCTCGTGTAGATGGCGCTGTAACTAATTTTTGACATATTCAGCGGCTAGTACCGTTGTTCGTATCTAGATGTCGCTGTTTTAAATCTTTTAGATAAAGAATTTAATACGTTTGGACGATGATTTGTTATGAAAATAATCACGTAATAATATTTATAAGACTGTACATTTCTTTGTGTAAAGAATATTGTTATTATTTAGCTATATTTTAATAATAAAGTGAATTTTAAATATAGTGTAGATTTAGCACTAAATTGTTTCTTATTGTAATGTGATATGTTTGGATATGGACTAGTAATTTATTAAATAATAAGAATTATAAAATTCGACTTTTAATGGAACAAATGATTAATATTCTAATTCCTATAGAATTATTTGATTTCCAGGTGTAAAATTAAATATTACAATTGTATTGAGTTTTTTTTTTTTAATCAAAGTGTGTCGAGAAGAGCAGGAGGAGGCATCTTGCTTACCATCAGGCATGTGCCTGATGGTAAGCAAGATGCCTGCCACATATCAGCACAGTGACACACAGCTATTGGAACATGAAGAGTCCAAATCATTAACTAGCACTGCACTGCGCTCGTCACCCAGAGCGCCCTTCCCGCGTCCCACCCCGCAATTGCCCCGGCTTCGTCGAACGACTGCTTTATGATTGAATAGCCTGTGATAAAAGGTTATGGCACTTCAAAGGTTCATCATCATCATCATAATCAGCCAACATTCGTCCACTGCTGGACATAGGCCTCTCCAATGATACGCCACTCAGCCCGATCCTCGGCTTTACGTTTCCAACTGCCACCAGCTGCCTTCCGTAAATCGTCACTCCACCTAGTTTCAGGGCGTCCTACACTACGTTTGCCGATTCGCGGTCTCCACTCCAGAACTCGTCTACCCCAACGGTTATCGGTTCTGCGACAGATATGACCAGCCCACTGCCACTTTAGCTTGCTGATGCGCTGAGCTATGTCGGTGACTTTGGTTCTCTGACGGATGACTTCATTACGAATACAATCCCTCAGAGAAACTCCAAGCATAGCTCTTTCCATAGCTCGCTGAGCGACTTTGAATTTTCGGACTGCTTTTACTGTTAGTGTCCACGTTTCAGCACCGTAGGTCATAACAGGTAGGACGCACTGATTATACACTTTTGTCTTCAGACATTGTGGGATGGGTGACGAGAAGACTCGACGAAGTTTTCCGAACGCTGCCCAACCTAGCTGAATTCTCCTCATGGCTTCACTCTCAAAGCTATTTTTACCCAGTTCGAGCGTCTGTCCTAGGTAAACATATCTTCGAACAATCTCTAGAGTGGTTCCATTTACGGCAATCGGTCCCGGAGCAACGAACTCGTTGCACATGACTTTGGTTTTGTCCAAGTTCATCCGGAGACCGATGCGTTGAGAAGAGTTGGCCAAGCTGTCCAGCATCCGTTGCAAGTCTTCCAGCGATTCAGCCATCATGACGATATCGTCTGCAAATCTTAGGTGAGAGATGCATTCGCCATTAATGTTGATACCACGTCCAGCCCAATCCAGCGTCTTAAACATATCCTCTAGTGCGTTGGAGAACAATTTCGGGGAAATTACATCCCCTTGTCTCACGCCTCGATGGAGAGGGATATGTTTCGTCTGCTGGTTTTGAACTTGGACTGTCATGGTAGCGGCGTCATATATACACCTCATCACCTCGATGTATCGCCAGTCAACTTGGCATCGCTGCAAAGACTCCAGGACAGCCCAGGTCTCGACGGAGTCAAATGCCTTTTCATAGTCCACAAACGCTAAACAAAGGGGCCGATTGTACTCCTTTGTCTTCTGTACAATCTGCCGCACCGTGTGGATGTGGTCTATGGTGCTATAACCACTTCGAAACCCGGCCTGTTCCGGGGGCTGAAACTCGTCGAGTCTTCGGGCGAGACGGTTCGTGATAACTCTCGAAAACAACTTAGAGATATGGGGCGATAATTCTTCAAAAGAGTACTTCATAGCGATAATACTTCAAAGGTTAGTAAAGTACAATATCCGTAAAGTTTGCGGTACCTATTTCCATCTTTTTACGTACCTACGTAAATCCAGTGTTTTATAAAAAAGTAAGTTACCGTCTTGACCCAGTTCTGTATCCGTTCTAAAGCAGGTTTGCGTAAAACGAAAGGTACCTACTCACCGCGGAGCGTCTTGAAGGCTTGTTCGTAATTACACTCAAATAACAATCATCTTATTGTCAAGAATAAGTGCAGTATAAGAGTAGGTATATTCGACTCCGAAAGAGCTTTGGTACGTAGGTACCTTTTTTTTTTTATAGCATAGAGTGACGAGACGAGCAGGTCATGTGCCTGATGGTAAGCAACATGCCTGCCACATGACAGCACAGTAACACGCAGCTATTGGAACATGATAGTCCAAATCTTTACCTAGCACTGCACTGCGCTCGTCACCCAGAGATCTAAGATATTATGTCTCTAGGCCCTGTAATTTCTCTGGAATCATTGCCCTTCAAACCGGAACACAGTAATGTTTGCACATTACTGCTTGGCGGTAGAATATTTGGCAAAGGTGTGGTAGGTACTTCCCCAGGTGGACTCTGCTAAGAGTCCTACCACTACTAAAACCTAACTAATACCTACGTGTCAAATTCTCTTCATTGAATTTTAAGTTGTAATTGTAGTGAAAACTTATTTTGGCTCACCACTTAGGTACACATTTTTCGTGGGTTGTGAATTGAACAAGCGTCACGTTCGTAAATGAACGAAATCTTCGGGTAAACTTGGATGATCTAGATGGCCATGGTCGTCGCCGGCACGCCCTCCGGTTTCACCCGCGTATTTTCCAAAGTAAGCTATCAAATTCAGTGTTATAAGTTTTCACTTATATCGGCAGTTCCTATGACTGCCAATTTTTTTTATGAAGAGAAAAAATTGCTTATTCGGTCTGCCTGCGAAACCGTAGATCGTGGGTTCGATTCCCACCCAGTGCAAATTTTCGTCTCATGAAATATACCTAGAAAAAAGCATGCATTTATGGACATTTTTCTTCGAATGATTCTTACGAGGTGTCCGAGGCGTTTACAGAATGCATATCAATACTTAATTCGCAAAACGAATAACGCCGTAGTAATAAATTTCAAATACACATAAAAATAAAAAAAATTAAAGCACCAAAATAAAAATAAAAAATCTTTTGGAAAAAAATGAAATACTTCTTGAGTTGATTTAGTATGACCTTGGTATGACCCTTGTGAAATTTGCTACTAAGAAGTTAAAATCTGGAGGTAGTACCGTTTTATCTGTGTATTTCAACTAAAGATGGTGTCAATAATTAATAGACTACAGGCCCGTGAACAAAATTTACGGGTCAAATGAACCACCAGGAGACCTATGTAGGATGATAGAAGGGTGTAAAGTATTAAGATTCAGCACTATGCCGTCACTTGTAAGCTGTCCAACTGAGTGTGATTGAAGAGAGGGGTTGCAACCCTCTACCATTTCTCCTTGTCGCATGGTTTTTGTACGGAATTGTGAAATAATGGATTAGAAGATATATTATAACCAAGGGGAAAACCCTGTTTGAGCATAATACCCCGTTTACATTATTCCAGTCCAGCGACCGAATCCAGCGCTGGATTGCTTACTGGAATAATGGAAACCGGCACTGGAATGGATCAAACCAGTGCCAATGCATTCCAGTGCCGGTTTACATTATTCCAGTAAGCAATCCAGCGCTGGATTCGGTCGCTGGACTGGAATAATGTAAACGGGGTATTACACAGCTTAGACGTTTTTATCACAAAAGTAGAGTCAAACCTCTTCGTTCGAGTCTTCTGAAAACCATGAAACGATATCGCTTTTTCAAGCTACAGATAGAAAATGGTATAAGTATTTATAACTAGCAGTACCCCCGGGCCCCGGGTTTTATCCGCGTAGTTCCCGTTATTACCCCGGGATAAAAAGTAGCCTAAGTACGTGTTATTCCAGACATTTATCTATCTTTGTAGGAAAATTCCATTCAAATTAGTCGTTTTTGCGTAAAGAGTATCACTAACAGACATACATCCATATTATATTCTTACATATTTTTGCGGTTAAAACATTATGTTACTTACTTTATGAAATTGGTGTTTTGTCGTACTGGCCACTTTGATCTCAAATCTCCTCTTTGGCTTGGATTCCAATTTCAAATTTGTACAACTATTTACTCACGCTTTTGTATTTTGAAACCCGTAATTCATTTGTTTTTTTTTCAGTTAAGCATTAGGGCCACCGCTGCTTCAGGACAACGCTAGACTATCAATTTAGAAGACCTTCAATTATTATCAAGCTAGGGTCATGTCCCGTGTAACATGTGTAACAAAATCACTCTCAATTTGAAGACACCAAGATTATAACAGCTCCGGAAATTTTCGCTCAGGCAACGCATTCCACAGCCTATAACTACCTACGTAATGATAGGGTGTCTGATCTTATCACAAGTCAAACCGCTACGTTCAAGTCTATGGAAGGTCAACCATGAAACGATCTCACTTTTGTTGCTTGTGCGTGTTGCTTCATCTGTACTCCCTGCTCCTTATTCCGTCACTCTCTACTAAATAAAATGTTATTGATGTAACATCTTTTATTCCTCGTTCTATTCTTATTTACTTGATTAGAACCAACCATTAATAGAAGGAAACTTCTATTAATGGTTGTTTGGAAGAAATCGCTATTAGCGATAAGGACGCCATTTATGGCACTAGATAATTGTTAATGTTTAAAGACTAGGTAATTGTTTGCATTTGTATGTTATTTTTCTGATGTGCATAATAAAGTGTCTGTCTGTATTCACAAAACTGAATTTAATGTAAAATTTAGACCCTGTCCAAATGGATTGCGATCACGGTAAAACCACAGTTTAAAGTACCTAATACTACTTTAATAGACTGTGGTAAAACTATTGTTTTCTACGCGTCTTTGTCAAGTCGTTATGTGAATTGTTCTAGAACATTGTTTTCCTTCTAAATATAGCTAAGACACCCACGTAAATTCATTCAAACGGATATATTCGACTTACGGAAAGGTCAAGGGTAACTGAAAGCATTACGTATTTGCGTAGTTCTGACCTGCCCTTCTACCGCCTAACTAAATTGGCTATCGCTTTGCTATTGCCGTCTCTTTCATTTCAAGCGAGAAGAAAAGAGACAGCAACGTCAAAGCGTCAAAGCGTTTTTGACGTGATAACGTCTTATAATTCGATGAAGCCGGCTGCACGCCCGCAAAACATGACGTCATGTGCCGTTACCGCCGTTACCTCGCCGCATGACGTCGCCGCGTTCGGCAGCGTTCGACATCTATTAAACAAATGAAATTAAAATTTTCTTTTGAAAAATGCTACCATTCCATCAGTATTTTCTTAAGACGTTGTCACGTTCAACTATCGTCAGTAAACCGACTTTACAGACAACCATTTTTCGTTAGGCGGTAGAGGCCCTGGGAGTCTACCGCCAACTAAATCTGCTCTGGCTTTGCTGTTGCACTCTCTTTTCTTTTCGCTTGAAATGATAGAGATGGCAATAGCAAAGCGAAAGCCGATTTAGTTAGGCGGTGGAAGGGCAGGGGGTCTACCGCCAACTTACCGTCTACCGTCTACAGAGTCCGCCTGGGGAAGTACCACACCTTTGCCAATTATCCTACCGCCGAGCAGTGATGTGCAAACATTACTGTGTTCCGGTTTGAAGGGCAATGTTTCCAGAGAAATTACAGGGCTTAGCGATATAACAACTTAGATCTCTGGGTGACGAGCGCAGTGCAGTGCTAGGTAATGATTTGGGCTCTTCATGTTCCAATAGCTGCGTGTCACTGTCTATATAATTTATCTACATATAATTTATCTACATAATTTATCAGCTAGAAATTAAGTACAGAAGGTTTTCAAAAGTATAAACATATATTAACAGTCCCTTCATTGTATATTTATGAATGTGTAATGTATGTAAGAAAAAATCGAAGTCAACTGAAGAAACTAACTGATCTGAATCCAAAAGCCCACCATAAACACAAAATTGTATTTCCTAAGGGTTGTATTTCCTAAGGTAATTGTATTTATTTCCAGACTTCAGAAAACAAATAACTCTTTTAAATGTAATGGCATTCGCTTCTATAATGCAATCCCTGCACAAGTCGAAGGTCTCAATGAAACAAAGTTTAAAAATGAAATAAAAAGCTACCTATTGACATTAGCTATTGAGCAAGGCATATTATACTAGGTAATATAGATGACTTTGTTAAAGATAGTAACGTATGGAAGAGAAATGTGTCGAAACTAGAATCTTGTAATAAGGTAAAATAATAGATTTATAAAACTTTTGAACAATGTTTGTACTCATGTGGTATCTTTATACTGTATGTATTAATTATTTGTTATTTTGTCTTTGACAAAGCCTTTTTACAGCTGCATTTGTTGACGAGGCTCTTTTACAGCCGCTTTATTCATTTTGACATTGTTACTTTATCTTATTTTACCAAGTGTTCTTATGAATTTATGGTTCGAATAAATGAATTGAATTGAATTGAACTGTGCTGTTATGTGGCAGGCATGTTGCTTACCATCAGGCACATGTCCTGCTCGTCTCGTCACTATTTATTAAAAAAAAAAACTAAATCTGCTTTGGCTTTGCTATTGCTGTCTCTGTCATTTTAATGAAAAAGAAAAGAGAGAGCGATATCAAAGCTAAGACAGTTATAGTTAGGCGGTAGGTCCAGCAGGTCTACTACGAAAACAAACTCCGAATGATCGGATCCGACCGACAGCTGAATCGGATTGTAGCCTACCACGAAAAACATTCGGATCGATACATCTCGGTCGGAAGTTATAGACTTAGGTCGGATGAGGGTCGGATCGAACGAAACGGCCGATCTGGACGTCTACTCTAATTCAACGAAAACGTAATTTCGAAATAAACTCGCGACTTTCCTACTCCGATTCTACTTCGATCCGTCGTTTTGTCCGTTTAAATGTTCTAAGCCCACTCTAATTAGAGTATGCTTAGAACATTTAAACGTCAAACAATGTTGTATCGGACGAAACGAAGTAGAACGAGATAAGGAAAGTAGCGAGTTTTTTTTTCGAAATTACGTTTTCGTAGAAATAGACGTCCTGATCCACCGACCGATTGTCTTTCGTGGTAGGAAACGTCCATAAGTTCGGCCGATATATCGTTTATCGGACTTCGTAGTACCTTCGTAGACCTGCAGGACGTCTACTCACTTTCTACGAAAACGTAATTCCAAAATAAAGTCGCGTTTTTCCAAATCCGGTTCTACTTCGATCTGTCGTTTTGTCCGTTTATATCACAGAACAGGACGTATTGCTACGAAAACGTAATTTCGAAAAAAAACTCGAGACTTTCCTACTCTCGTTCTAATTCGTTTCGTCCGATTCAACATTGTTTGACGTTTAAATGTTCTAAGCATACTCTAATTAGTGTAGGCTTAGTACATTTAAACGCACAAAACGACGGATAGAAGTAGAATCGGAGTTGGAAAGTCACGAGTTTATTTCGAAATTACGTTTTCGTAGAAAGAGAGTAGACGTCCAGATATCAAGATACAAATATATATTTGATATCTGTTCTGTGGTTTATATGCTCTAAGCCGCCTCTAATTAGAGTATGCTCGTCAAACAATGTTGTAACGGACGAAACGAAGTAGAACGAGAGTAGCAAATTCGCGAGTTTTTTTTCCGAAATTACGTTTTCGTAGAAATAGCGTAGACGTCCAGTACATGCTGGATGTCGTCAGACATCTGATGACAGCGAAAACTGTCTTAGTTTTGATGCTTTCTCTTTTCTTTTCGTTTCAAATGATAGAGATGTCGATAGCAAAGCCAGAAGGCGGTAGAAGGCCGGGCAGACATTTTTCTGTCATTAACTATTTGACCCGCAATGGGGGACAAGAAATGTGAGTTTTTTGAAGTTAAAACTTTAGTTGAACCTTTTTGACGTGATAACGTCTTATAATTCGATGAAGCCGGCTGCACGCCCGCAAAACATGACGTCATGTGCCGTTACCGCCGTTACCTCGCCTTATTACTTTTCGCACCATCTAGTGAGTGAAATGTGTATTACGTTCAAGGAGTCTGTCCATGTTTTAGAAAAGCGACGATATGAAGTTAAGAACTTGTGCTAGTACAATGATGTACCCAGAGATGGCGCTTTGAGCAGCTTTTCAAAAAGCTTCAGAATGTTTTACCTAGATGGCGCTTAACACAAATACTAGTCAGTACCATTCCATCAGTACTTTCTTAAGACGTTGTCACGTTCAACTATCGTCAGTAAACCGACTTTACAGAGAACAATTTTTTTGGTGAGGGAAATCCTCGGATGGGGAAATCTTATGATTTCGCGCTACTGACATACGTAATGCGCAGTGTTTCAGTAGCGATACAGATGACGTATTGTGCACATTAGTGATGTTTAGGACTAACATTCTAAGTTATAAGTTTTCACATCAATCGACAGTCCTTAAGACTGTCTATTTTTTTATCAATTTTAAGGTTTGTAGTTGACCACCATACAACCTGGTGTTAAGCGACGGTAAGATATTTACATTCAAAATTAAATCTAGGTACTTAAATCAAAATTGACTGAACAACTACAACAACGGTGATATTGATGAAACTTTACTCAGTAGTACTAATGTAAAATTACGTGAATTTCATTTAATATTAGATAGTGCGTAAGGAAGTACATTTCCAACGTTCTATCGTAGTTTGGTGTTCATGTTTCATTAACTTTGTCTTAGTTCTTTAAATGTGTCGGTTTATACAGTTGGTACCTAGACCAATATTAAAAAAAAAAAAAAAAAAAACAATCTGAAGTTCTTGAATTTATTAATGTATGAAATTTATCTGTATTGCTTATTCCAGGAAAATTAAATTATCTATTCTATGACCAAACATAATACCGATAGTGTGCTACCGACTTAACATTCACATTTGTCTGGGGCGCGCTAGACGCAAAATGGTTCATTTCACCCTTGCCCTTACAAATATCACGCATGCGCGTTACTACCCCTCAATACCAACATGGCCGGTCTTCAATTATTCATAATAGAACCAAAACTCGGAATAAATGACACACCTTACACCAATATAACAACGCAAATAAATAAAAAAAATTTAAAACAATTTTGTCCACATTATTATAACCTCTAACCTCAATAGAAACCCATTAGAAGTAGAGCCGCTTTTACCTTGAAATGGACCGTGAATGTAGGTCTAGAGAATCTGGACTCAGCTGTTTTCGAAAATCGAATGTCTGCTTTTTTATTCATTCTTCAGCCAGTCTGACGTCACTATTCGCGGAGTGAGCACGGATTCGTAACTTTACGCCATGTAATGGTGAGTGAAAAAAATCGTGTAAATGCATTCGCGTATTAGTTTTTTAAATGTGTAGTTTGTGTTTTAGATGGAATTTTCAGAAATAGTGCCTGAATGTAGACTTAGCAGTGCAATAGTGAATGTTAAAATGTGTGTAGAGTTTAGATCACGAATATTATAGTGTGTAGCGTTTTATAAAATTATTATTTCTTTACTTTTGTAAATTGGTTACGACTTTATCTTAATGTGTTTTTCATCGATTATTCGAGTCCACGTGGACGATCGGAGTTATTGTGTTTGCATAATGTGCCTTATTTCTTCAGTGGACAGCTCAATTTTAAACGAATGTTTCGCTCACAGGGTAATTAATTTTTTAATTAAAGATATTTTAATCAATGGTGAAATGATTTGACGTGTTTTTGTGATGATAAAAATATGACAGGGAAAATCTCTGAGGACTATCTGAAACATGAATAAAATAAATCTATTTAATCCGACTTAATAACAAGGTATTCCAAAACAACGAATTTTGAATTATTACTCAATTTTTTCTATTCTCTACTAATATTATAAATGTCAAAATAACTCTGTCTCTCTGTCTGACTGTTACGATTTCACTAAACCGACTTAATTGCAATTTGGTACAGTGATACCTAGATAGAGTTTGAGAAAGGACGTAAGCCGGTAAGCTACAATTTAACGCAATAAATTAAGTACCTAGTTAATTTTTTTTATGTTTCGTCATCTAAGAAGCTTAAAACTATTTTATGGGCTTTTGATTAGATATAAATCAATACGACCTATAAGCTATATAGCTAAAAGAATATATCGTGAATAAACTCTTTTTATACAAAAAATTAAACCGACTTCAAAACCATAAAGAGACACTCAAAAGCGAAAAATAAGTTAATTTAATCATTATAAGCGCTACACTTAAGTATCTATTTCAAGTCGGTGACAGTCGAGTCAAAAAGCTAGTAGATAGATACTATGTACGTAGTAAGTAGTATTTATCTACTACCAGTTAGACTTGGCTGGCACCGACTTCAAATAGATGAGTGAGTAGCGCTTAAATAATGATTAAATTAACTTATTTTTGCTTTTGAGTGCCTATTCGTAGTATTGAAGTTGGTTTAATTTATTGTATAAAAAAGAGTACCGATTTTACCTTTTAGTGCCAAACAAGTTTTCATTCATGTATTACACAATTTCGCGCTGACAGGATCGAATTTCATAACTGTTGTGAAATCTACAACCATGTCATCCGGACAAAATTGTTTGCAAATTTTAGTTAGGTATTTGTTCATATTTCATAAACCACCCGGACGATTCCGATAAAATGTATATGGGACCATTCGGGAAACATACCCATCCGAACAAAAATAAAAATTGAAATCGATTTGGACATTCTCGAGAAATCAGGTTACATATATAAAAAATATATATATGTTGGTCGAATTGATAACCTTTTTGGAAGTCGGTTAAAAGAGGTAACCCGCAGAGAATAGCTAACACCTAATATATGTTTATACAGCTAACACATAATATATAAAAAGCGGTTTCTGTTATTTTTTCGCGATAAAAAGTATCTAGCCTATGCTATTCTAGATCCACATATTATAGCCTAACTGATTCGAACCTGATCCGTTGAGAGATGTTCCGACTTGATTTAGCAAGAAACGAAAGCATCTAAACTTTCTTTTCAACTTGTGGGAAGATTAAGCCAGCAAACTAACGTGTTTATTGCTTCTTTTATGGTTACGTACGTTACGTTACGTTACGTTACGTCGTAAGTACGCTGGTCTAGTCGGGAGAACGGCGACTGTCGACATCCGCACGATTTCGACAATTGTCGGATGCAAGACGAATGCTTGCATCTTGCGTACAAATAATGAAGTCTGTGTCCACGAAACGACAACGACACGACAGCCGCACGTCTTGCGTTTGTTCGTAGGATGCATGCATTCGACAAAAGACGCGTGCGTGGACAGTAGGCCTAAGAGAAACATTATGAGGAAACTGACATGTACCTAAAATCTGTCGAGGTCGTGTGTCATCCACCAACCCACACTGGGCCACGGTGGTCTGGACTCTCCCCTTGCGAGAGAAGGCCCCGAGTCTTTGACTCTACAAGTGATAAGATCATCAAGGCTGTGGAATACGTTGCCTGAGTGGATTTTTCACGATGGTTATAATCTTTGTGTCTTCAAATCGAGAGTGAATCGGTTTCTTCTATATAAATAAATTCATAAATATATAGGTAAATAAATACGCTCCATCGTAGACCGCATCGTGCGGTCAAGTGTAAACCATTCACCAGACTGGAACCATCGGGAAAACCCACACAGGCAACGTATTCCACAACCAAGACATTCTTATCACAAATGTAGAGTCAAACCTCTTTGTTCGAGTCTTTGGAACGTGGAACATGAAACGATGTCGCTTTTTCGATGTCGACAGAAAATAGGGCGAAGTGGAATGAGATCAAATAGTTCTAAAACTACATGGTGGATGTCAGTACCTAATTTGTTTTTGTTACTGTATAGCCACTAACATTTGCTTTAAATACATCCAAAACAATATAATATCAGTTACGAGATGAGTGACAAATAAAAATAATTACATTTTCTCCGATAATACCAAAACCGACTTCAGTTTAAAATAAATTAAATTATACATTTGACAAAATTTTATAATTTTGAAGCGTCAAATAGTCAAAACAAACTCTCCCAAAGAAAAAAATATTTATTTGATTGATATTTTAAAAACCACTACGCCGATTTTGATAAAATTTATTTGTAAGTATAGGTTCACCTCTGAAGATCTACTAAACAAAAAAGAATCGTCAAAATCGATTCACAATAATAGAACACACCTTACAAGTACACATACAATTATTTTTTAACCCGATATCGCAATTTTGTACAAAAATTTCAATCACACTTATGTTTACAAGTAAAGTATTATGCGTTATTATTCGTCTTAGATTCCTACCGCAGCTAACAGAACTGATAACTTTTAAACTCGTCACACTATACAATAAAAAAAACTGCTGAACTGATTTTGAAGAAACAGCTAAAACACTCCCGACTCCACCTTTCAAACACATAATATAAAAACAATGTAATAACTTTCAGTAAGTTATCATTAATCTTATAATCTTATAATAATCTTATATGACTAACATGTTGTAATGGTGAATAAATGATCTGAATCTGAATCTTAAGTCATTAAGTTCATCCGTTTGGGAGCTATGATGGTACAGACAGACACACAGACATGACGAACTTATAGCACCCGTCATTTTTGCAACGAGGGTTAAAAAGTAGACAACGCCTGATAAAATTTAGCTAGCAATATTTCATGGTAAGCGGGCAGATGATATTCTATTTTAACATTATGAGTATTCTAAGCTTCATCAATATTTACACCATTAAATAAAATAAACAGTGTATTGTAACAATTATTTATTGTAGTTAGTATAAAACGAAATCTACAAAAATGACATAGCAATAAAAAGTAATCAACGCCTGATAAAATATCGCTCGCAATATTTCAGTGTAAGCGGGCAGAGGATATTTATTTTTATTTCAACATTGTGAGTGTTGTAAAGCTTCATTTTTTTTACAACATTAAGTAAATTACACCCACACATAATAATTATTGTTGTTAGTAATAGTAGTAACAAAAATTACACAGCAAAAAGAATTTGGCAGCGGTGGGATTCGAACCCACGCCTCCGAAGAGACTGGTGCCTTAAACCAGCGCCTTAGACCGCTCGGCCACGCTACCACTTGAGCAATGTGTTGAAATTATACTGTGATATCTAAAGTCTCTATTAATCAACCTAAAAATAGATCGAATCATCTTTACTGATCATTCCAAAATAGAGTATTGTTTCGGAATCATTTAGGTAAATTTCCAGTTTGGCGTTCTCGGTCTAATTACCGCATCCCTTTTAGTTTTCGTCAATTTTTCGCTAAAACGCATTAGAATTAATTAATATTATGTAACACACCAAAGATATAATTGGTATCTTGAATGTGTTTCATATTCTAAGGTGTTTTAGTCAAATTAACGAAAAATTAAAAGGATGACCGAACCGGAGAATGCCCGATTTATGAGTAAAAATACATCATTTTATTCATTGAACACATGTAATAAGACGAAAGCTAAGCGTTAAATACACCTCTAGGTATATGATATTAGCATACGCGGAAAATTTATTTCGTACCGACGACAACTTAGAACCTAAACAAGTGTTTACCCAAGACATTATCCGCGTAGAATAGAGGAAAAAGGACTAATCTATAAGGAAGTTTTTTTGTGTATAAAGTAGTTACCTAATGTACGTTCTATTCCAGACTGTAATCTATCTGAGTTCTTTGGAACTCAGTTTCTTTGTACTATGCTGTTTGGTCCTAATCAGATTGGATTGTATTTTCCTATAACTGTTTGCTCATGTGTTTTCTTACCTACGTAATTTTTTTTTTAATAATAATATTGGTGGACAATTCACACACAACACCATCTGACCCCAAACTAAGCAAAGCTTGTGTGATGGCGACCAGATAGCTGATATAATACTTATATAGTTTTAAATACATACTTATTATTAACTACGATCAAGTTGAGAGTTTATTAGAAAGTTTTTACTTCTAAGTAAAAAAAAAATGTGCCCTGGAGTTCCCTCGCTCAAATAATAAAAATAATAAAAACTTTAATATGTATAAAATTAATACTAAAATGGTCACTCCGCTAAACCTATAAACACGTGTGCGCACTCTCTCTCTCTCTCTTTTTCACACACATACACACCCTTTCACAATCAGGTAAACACACAGACACACACCCTCGCACACTGGGTAAGCGATTTCACTTAGGCATTCTCATTCATTTATACAGGTAAGCACTCATTCTCTCATACACACTTACGTATAGACACCCATAAACGCAACGACATGGTTTTTTTTTATTGGTATTATTTCCTCTCTTTTATAAGTTCTGTATAATTAGTGTATTTTTTTCTTTCTCTTCTCTTATTTAATTTTGATTTTTAATGATTAATCCAAGTAAAGCTAGTATTTACAAATTGCACTATTTGGGGAGGCCATAGGCACCTGAAATACAGCTTCAAGCTAGTTCGGGTGTCTTTGGAAACAAAAAAAATACTGTAAACTTTAGGGCAATTAAAAAGGGGAAAAATTATTATCATTATATAAATTTTAATTTTTTTTAATAATGTAACTGAACTGTTATTGCTGTACATATGTGTTTCGCTTATTTTTCATTTAATTTTTGATTTCATAAGTAGCATTATAAGTTAACATGTATGTATGATAATGATAATTTGTTTAAGTATTTATGTACATTATCTGGTTATGAAATAAATTACTATTACTATTACTATTATACATAGAAACACCCAGACACAGTGCAAACATTTGAATTCATCACACAAATATTTGCACTGGGTGGGAATCGAACCCACGACCCTCGGCTTCGCAGGCAGAGCTAACTACCAACTAAGCCACGAGGCCAGTCGAATTGTTAAGTAATTTTGATGAGACTTGGGACTACAAGCTATGAACTTTGGACCGCTACGGTTTGTGAAGTAACAGGTGAAATATAAGCAAGAGAAGCCCACTTTATGTTGCCCACTGATGGGATTCGGGGCATATTCTCACAAGGATGACGGAGGGGGGAGGGGGTCGAAGAAATGTGACATTGTGTGACAGTGTGACAAGGAGAGGGGAGGGGTATAAAAACCATGAAAATCGTGTAACGTACTTTTGTGATAAGAACGTCTAGGCTGTGGAATACGTTGCCTGAGTGGGTTTTCTCCGATGGTTACAATTTACAATCTTTGTGTCTTCAAATCGAGAGTGAATCGGTTTTTTTTTTCTAGGTAAACATGCTTCATCGTAGACTGCATCGTCGCTTAACATCAGGCGAGATGGCGGTTAAGTTTACACTTACCAAGTCAACACTTATCAAGTTTACTTTTATAGGTTTACACCTAAAAAAATTGGTAGATATAACGCATACCCTCAAAAGATGTCTTAAGACCCAAAAAAAAGCCTTGTACGGTGCTGATACAATTGTACAATACTACCTAGGGCGGATCTAGCTTTGGCGCCAGGGAGGGTAACAGGGTCATGTTTTTTTAAATTGGATTTAGCAACTCCACAGACTTTCCCAGGGTCCGTGACCTTTGTCATTTGTTTTCTTTTTTTTACATGAATCTTTCATGAAGTAGAAAAGGAAATAGAGGGAGGAGGGAACATTTTCATTCTAATTGTCCCGCTTTTTATTTTCTAAGTCGCCTTCGGGTCAATGCCTCCACCACGACTGCATTTCGGTCCCTGATGGGCATCTGGATATAGAACTGTCGGATGATTTTCAGTGTTGCAGCCAACGCTCGCCGAACGAACCGACCGATGGCGTCGTCATAGTCATGTTTTTATATAAAGTACAGAGTGGGAGACGAGCAGGACATGTGCCTGGAGGTAAGCCACATGCCTGCCATATAACAGCACAGTGATACGCAGCTATTGGATCATGAAGAGTCCAAATCATTACCTAGCACTGCGCTACGCTCGTCACTCAGAGATCTAAGATATTATATCTCTAAGCCCTGATATTTCACTGGAAACATTGTCTTTCAAACCGGAACACAGTAATGTTTGCACTTTAGTGCTTGGGGGTAGAATAACTGGCAAAGGTGTGGTACTTCCCCATGGCGGACTTCTTTTGTTTTTTTTTTTAATAAAGAGTAACGAGACGAGCAGGTCATGCCCCTGATGGTAAGCAACATGCCAGCCACATAACAGCACAGTGACACGCAGCTATTGGAACATGCAGAGTCCAAATCATTATCTAGCACTACACTGCGCTCGCCACCCAGACATCTAAGTTATTATATCTCTAAGCCCTGTAATTTCTCTGGCAACATTAGACTCTGCTAAGAGTCCTACCACTACTTAAGTCACACGACCGTCCGACAAGTGCGTGCGTGCGTTTTTATCAGTGGTCTGTCTACCTAGGTTTCTGGAAACCTAGTTATATGTATATAGTTAATATGGGTCCAGACCCAACCCAGGGGGGCTCATGTACCCCATAACCCCTCCCCCCCCAGAATATGCCCTTGGATACTACGCACTTGGAAAAAATAGAATTTGAGGCGATCGGAAGGCGTTCACAATCAGTACCCAGGTCAACATCACCTGCGCTTCTACCGCCTAACTAAATCGGCTATCGCTTTGCTACTGCTGTCTCTATCATTTCAAGCGAAAAGAAAAGAGAGAGAAACATCAAGGCTATGACATTTTTCGTTCGGCGGTAGACCCCCTGGTCGCGTATGCGTAAATATCTAGATATCTTCCAAGAATAAAATGATTATTAGGCCAAATAGTTTCCACACAGAAATTATAGATTTGTAAGCAGTGCTAGGTAGTTGCATGTGTAATGTTTGTAAGTAACATAATTATTTTTAAATCCTCCACATTGAAAATTTTTGAAGTGAAAACTTCTTTAGGCGCGCCTAGACAGATTTTTCGTGGGGTGTAAATTGATTTCTAGCGTCACGCTCGGGTATGATAAGAAATCTTCGGGTAAACTCGGGTCCTTGGCGATTGGGCATCTAGAAATGCGTCAGCCAATGGGAAATGCTGAAAGGGCATGGCCTCGGCATCATTGCATGGCCATCTAGAAATGCGTGAGCCAATGGGAAATGCTAACACATTTCTAGATGGCCATGCCATGGTGGCGAGGACACGCCCTCCGGTTACACCCGTGTAGTTTCCAAGGTAAGCTTTCAAATTCTGAGTTATAAGTTTTCACTTCTATCGGCAGTTCCTATGACTGCCATTTTTTTTAAATTGCTGTCTTTCGAATATTAAATAGAATAAATACATAGTAGGTAATTTTTTTAGCTAAAGCATCACATTTTTTCTAAAAGTTTTTCGATTTTGAACTTTGTACATTGTTCCAAGTGGAACATTGTACATTGTTCCGAGTAGATTGTTCCAACCATAGATTATGGGTTTAACCATTATTTTATTATGTTTTTTACCTCCGAGTTTTTGGACTTACGTCATGTTTACTGAATTCAAACTATACTTTGGACTAAATGGCGTTAGTTTTTCTATCAATGTTTTGGACTTTAAACTTTATGAACTTGATCTTTGTACTTTGGCGTGTTTTGCGCGCAAATTCCATATTTGCCAGCTAGGTATTTGTAATTATTAATAATTACTACGTGCTGGCTAACGTAAAAACCCGAATAGCTTTTTTTGCAGTTTGTTGTGAATTATGTACCTCTACATTTCTCTTCCTGTTGAAGCTCATTCAATAAATAAATTAATATGTAAGAAATAAGTACCTACCTTATTTCTTAACCGACTTTAAAAAAGGAAGAGGTTCAATTCCGGTGTATGTTTTTTTTTGCATGCACCTATGTTACGTGATTGCTCTGCCAATTGTGAAATCAATTTTGATGATTTTTTTGGTTGATAACAATGTTTCTGGGGAGCACCCATATAAGTTTTATTGAAATCAGTGTAGCGGGTTTTGGTTTGCCAACAAAAGGCTAAAAAAAAGTAAAATATATGTAGAACAGAGTTGAGAACCTTATTTTTTTGGAGTCGTTTTAAAAAATAGTAAAGAAGAAAAATTATCAGAATCCTAGTAGAAACCATTTTCGGTTACAACATGAGAATGAAAGGTGTAGTATGAGTCACTGAGTCATGACTTCAAGACAGTCTGTTGACTCACGTGGGTTTCCTAACAATGTAGACATTGTAGATTACAAATTGCAACGTTTTTATTATTACGGATATACATTTGTATTTATAAATGTATGTTAGGTACTGTACCTTTTCTAGACATTAGGCGGTGTTATTCGGACAATCAACGGTGACTGTTTGTCTTACGATCACCAATTCATATTTATAGTTTTCATAACGAGTGTCCAAACTATGCAACCTGTTTCTATTTTTTTTATAATAAAGAGTGACGAGACGAACAGGAAATGTGCTTGTTGCTACGCCAATATGCCTGCAGGTCTACTACGAAAACAAACTCCGAATGATCGGATCCGACCGACAGCTGAATCGGATTGTAGCCTAACCACGAAAAACTTTCGGATCGATACATTTCGGGTCGGAAGTTATAGACTTAGGTTGGATGAGGGTCGGATCGAATGAAACGGCCGATCTGATCAACGGACCGATTGTCTTTCATGGTTGGAAACTTCCATAAGTTCGGTCGATACATCGTTTATCGGACTTCGTAGTAGACCTGCTGTTCATAACTGCACAGTGTCACGTAGCTATTGTAACATAAAGAGTCCAAATCGTTGCCTGGTACTGCAATGGGTTCGTCACCCAGACATATTTAAGATGTTTTATCTCTAAACCCTGTAATTACTTCGTTAATAAGAACATGGACAAGTGCTTGCATAGTTACAATTTAAGAAATAAAGAAAAACTTTGCGTACTTCGTACAAGACTATGTAACGCAAGGTGTTTGCAATAAAATCATGATGTACAATAAATTACCGCAATCTATTGCTAATCTACCAATCTTAGATTTCAAAAAGAAAATAAAACGATTATGTTGTAGAGACATTCATTTTATACATAAAGTGACTTTATGCTGTTAAAATTAAAGGAACAGTCGTTTTCAGATTATAATATTATTTATATACAAGTACAGAAAAATATATGTATAACTAATATTTTTGTTAGGAAAACTCGAAAGGAACGTATATCACGTATATCACACAACATCTTCATGCTAAAGTACTTAGTAACATACTAAAAATAAGGTGTAAAGTCAAACGGAACAGGAACCGCGCGGGTGAAACCGCGGAGTTAGTTTTTTCGATAGATGATCATACTTTTTTTTACACCAATTTTTTTTTTTTGTAAACTTTACTTAAATAAGACATTTGATATTTATTATTGACGTGCATCGATAGAGCAGTGAATGTTAGTCGTAAGGCCGATTTACATCAGACGAGCGAATGCTCATTCTATCCTCACTGTATCAAATTCATTTGGTGTAAACAAACGTAGAGCATTCTTGCGTCGTTTTGTTTGCGTTCGCAAAGATTCTACGGAATATATAATATGGAAAACGCTAAGAACGATCTTTCGTTTACACTAAAAGATCGAGAAAGAATGCTTTTGTTCCAGCCTAGCTCTATGTTCGTTCAGTTTAAATCGGCTTTAAACAGAACACAGCCTTACTTACACACTTTCGCTTTTCATGATCACGTAGGTACCTAATTGCATCTTCGATATCTGAATGGCATTTCATACTCACGTAATTGTATCTTCGATATTTGAAGCTAACACAGATTCTGGGAATATCGCCATACGAGAGGGAATGTCCCTCGCACAACATCGCATCAGTAATGATCCACGTAACGTTAAATACAGGGGTACACACGAAGGGTATCAAGACGAAACGTGGTAATAAAAAAAAAAAAAAAAATGGTATTGAGTGACGAGACGAACAGGACATGTGCCTGATGGTAAGCAACATGCCTGCCACATAACAGCACAGTAACACGCAAGTATTGGAACATGTGAGTCCAAATCATTACCTAGCACTGCACTGAACGCAGTGTCACAGTGGCAGTTTGTACGAACGCGTCACCCAGATATCTAAGGTATTCTCATGTTTGTAAATGCCTTGGCATCTGTACAAGCTCAAGATTTAGAAATCGGATGTTTTAGCCATTATAAACAAACAAATAGTAATTAATAGTTTGTTTTAATATGTAACTCTTTGTTTGTGAACTCCCGCCTTCCTTTATTTTTTAATCCTTTTCTATACCACGGTTGCCTGGAAGAGATCGCTTTTAGCGATAAGGCCGCCAATTGTTTCAAAATTTTTAGGTTATGTTTTCTTTTTCACTAAAGTTTTGTTAAAATTTTGTGCAATAAAAAGTTTATCTATCTATGCTACCGTGCCTATAGTATTTTAATGGGTAGTAACTATGCCTACGAAGTTAAGGAACTACCCTCATCTTTGAGGGTTCGATTCCCACTCAGTGCAAATATTTGAGTAATGAATTCAAATATTTGTATTGTGTCTGGGTGTTTCTATGTATAATAAATATGTATTTAAAACTATAAAAGTATTATATCAGCTATCTGGCCGCCATAGTACAAGCTTTAATTAGTTTGGGGTCAGATGGCGTTGTGTGTGAATTTTCCACCAATATTTATTAACATTTTTGAGTTGGTATCTAAAATTAAACCAAAAGGTTATCTGAAAGAGGTCGTCGCTAATGCTAATATTTTCGCCCTTAGTGCACGAAGTTTTTTTAATTTTAAGTTTACTGTTTTTCCGTATTATGTTTATGCCATAATAAAGTATAGTAGGGATGTATTTACAATTAAATAAGTATTTTATCAGCTATCTCGCTCTCGTAGTACAAGCATCGCTTATTTTGGGGCTACATAGTGTCGCGTGAGAAATATTTTACAGTTTTTTTGATCGCGTATGGGTCCGCGTTTGACCACCAACTCCCCTGATGGTAAGCGACAGTGTGGTCGAAGACGACGCACGTTGACCTAGTAAGTGTACCTATTCACTCTGACCTTCTAGAATTCAAAAGTTCTAAATTGTATCTTTCAGGGAACAAGGAGGCATCTTATTCCACTCTAAAGCTGTACGTACGATAATTATTTATTCATGTATATGTATTTTATAGTATGGTATCTACCCCCAATCTGCGTAAGCCACTACATTCATTTTCACATCACGATTCTAGTCAAATTTCAGTTTTTCCCCGTCGTTATATTTCGAAACACGCCGCTTTTAGCGTTCAGATTGAATGTGAGGAAAACCTGAATGTATATTATTGTACGCTGTTTTCCGTGGCCTTAATCTTTAACTACAAGTAAGGTACATTTCAGACTCTGGGGAAATTGCATGAATAGATTCGGTATACTTATGGCTTCTTACACAGAATTCAATACAATGCAACAAATCTTTACAAAAGGCTACAAAACAATGAATTTCATTAATTACAATATAACTTAAAACTGTTATTGAAGTACCTATTGTATGCATAAGTTAACTTAATTATTGTTTGTTACCCTGTTTATGTTTTCCTGTGTTTCAGTATAAAGGTTAATGTTTCTAAAGAAATTAAAACTTATGCTATACAGGGAAGAAGAAAATAAAACTTATGCAATACTAAACATACAGGGTTACTGGTAACAGCCTACATCCGTTTAAGAGCATGTTCTGTACTTATATTTAAAACAACAACTATTGTTTAACAACTTTTGCAATAACTCAATACATATACCAAAAATAAATGTGTTTGTTGTCCTCTCTAGCACTGCTTAGCTGCTGTTTAGAGTTTGTTCAATTCGGCACATCATTTATGGAGCGATAAACACCGCGCGCGCAACATATAATTTTTTTTTTTATTTTGTATGCGAAAAATATTACGAATTTTAATAAACTATAGAACAAAGGTTGTCGTATTTAACTTACTTAACATATCCACTCTTCTTGGGTCTACAAAAGTATACATTTTTCTTGAATTATTTGTCTACATTTCTTGCGACAATTAGCATGCATTTTTAAATTAATGTAAAATTATTAATTAACAATATTAAAATCAAAAGGTGTTATAGTTTTGAAAATTTGGTCTAGTCGGGAGAACGGCTACTGCCCATGGTTAGAATCCCACGCGCATCAATTTTCGAAGTCTTGTGCGTAATTCCGGTAACATGGAGGAAAACACCACGAGGAAAACATTTTCCTAGAATTTTTCTAGGTCATGCATCATTCACAAACCCGCACTAGGCTATCGTGATGGATTTTGACCTTGACTATCCTTGCGAGAGAAGGCGTCTCCGAGACCCAGTAGTGGGAACGTTTGGTGTGCTGCTAATTTACACCTTTAAAAAATATAAATATAAGGAAACGTGTAACAAACTAACATTTTATAGTTACAGCGAATTCATAGAGAGTGATGCCAAAGTTCCTATAAAAATGTTAATAAATTGACATGACAATTAACGATAAACAACGAAGCCACATAAATTAGAAATAATAATAATTGAATACATGCATCTACACGAAAAGCCGCTATTATTGGGATTTCGTACTTACACCAACTGAAATGCAATTTAATTCGGTAGATACGTACATTGTAGGTAGTAGTTTTTTTTTAAACGAGCACAATACATTTTTGTTGTTAAGAGTTTCTGAGTGCTTCCAAATGCTTCCGTTTCTTTCTTGTTCTGTCTTGGTGTGTGCAAAGAGGGAAGAAATGCTCAAAGCATGGTCATGGCCTTAACAAGCGTTTTTAACCGACTTCAAAATAGGAGGACGTTTTCAATTCGGTTGTATTTTTTTTTGTATGTGAGTTACCCGATAGCGTCGCTCATTGTGAATCAATTTTGATGGTTATTTATTTATGTTTGGTAGAGCATTAGTTCAGAGGCGGCCCCGTGTAAATTGTGTCAAAATCGGTGTATCGGTTTTTAATCGGATACTTATAAATAAAAAAGAAAAAAAATACTTTCATTTATCTGGATGACTTAATGTTGGCTTCTCATGAAATTTGGTCGAATGTCTGCATTTAATTCTATATTGAAGTCAGTTTTTGGGGTTTTCGATTATGACGTACCTACTAAAAAAAAACTACTCATCAGATCGAGTTCAAATCAATTTTCGTTGGTAGTTTGCATGGTAATTTACATCATATATATTTTTTGATTTTTCATTCTCTTATTTTCGAAGTTAGAGGGGGGGGGGGGGGGGACACATTTTACCACTTTGGAAGTGTCTCTCGCGCAAATTATTCAGTGTAGACAAAAACTATATTAGAAACCTCAACATCATTTTTGAAGACCTATTGATAGACATCACACACGTGTAGGTTTGATGAAAAAAAATGTTTGAGTTTCAGTTCTGAGCATACTCAGGGGGCAATTCTTTTTTTTTTTTTGTAAAAATCTTAATGCGGTTCACAGAATACATCTACTTACCAAATTTCAATAGTGTAGTTCTCATAGTTTCGGCAAAAAGTGGCTGTGACATACGGACGGACAGACAGACAGACATGACGAATCTATAAGGGTTCCGTTTTTACGTTTTACGGAACCCTAATAAAATCATGTAATAATAATAATCGAATTAGCTGTTGATATTAATTCCCAATTTACATAAAGGTTAACGAGTAATTAATCAGATAAATTAACAATTAGATGATAACGTTCAAGACTGCTACAACATCACATCAAATCGAATTAAATCGTGCTTCATTTACGCACACAAAGTTTAAAACAATTTTAATTTTAATTTTTAGAAATTAATAAATTCAATTCAAATAATTTATTTCAGAATATCATGTCATACCATATTAATTACGATACAACTAATACAACGATGTCAAATAATATTCAGCACTAATAATGATTACATAATATTTATGGCAGAAGAAAACATTTTTTTAATATTACAGAACAAATAGAAAAATAAAATACAAAAACAGCCTTTGTTATCCGAACATTTTAGTATGAAGACATTTAGTATGTACAAAGAATCGATGTCGAGTCGATTACTAGCGGAATCCCAACCGGTAGTGATCGGCTCAACAGACGAGCACTAACTAGTATTAGGTTTAAAATGTTCCCAACTCCCCCCTTATTTTCCTCTTCTTCTGATTATCCAAGAAACATGTAAAAATAAATAAGATTTTAAATGACAAAAGTCACGGACCCCGGAGTCTGTGGAGTAGCAATTTTAAATTAAAAAAAAAAAAAAAAAAACATTTTAGTATGAGTCAAAAACAAACTTTTAAATATCGTACGAAGGGACTTTACATGGGTTAATTTTCCTCAAGTTACCAAGGCAAGCCTTTACCTTGAAATCAATCTTTGCAGGGAAGGCGATTAGCATTTGTCTACATTTGAAGCCTGTATAGGGCTTTGAGGTAAATCCTATAAATATTTGACCTCATTGAATTTGAGGAAAATGTAGCAAAATTGTTATGTAGGCAAGTAATCCTACTAATATTATAAATGTCAATGTTTGAATGTTTGTTGCTCAATTTGGAACACAGATAGATTATAGTCTGGAATAACACATAGGTACCCTTTAGATAAATATTATATACTCATTAATTATCTGTCGGTATCTAAGTATATTTAGTATTTAAATCGAGCAAAGCTCGGTCACCCTGGTACTTATTCTATAATAATTATGCGAACATTTGACCATTTTGGGAGATACTGTGTGTGAATTGTCCACCAATATTTATTTATTTATTTACTCTCTCACGCTGAAGTTGGTTCTCGAAACTTTGGCGCATGTATTGTCGATTGTATTGGCTTTTACGCGGAGTTTGTGTTGTTTTTCGGAAACGGACTTTAATATCTTAGATACTTAATATAATTCATAATTCTATTTATATATGACGAACAGGACACGTGGCGAATAGTGACGACAGGTGTAGTAGATCTTGGCGCAGTCGAGGGTTATAGCGGTCCTGCGACTCTGCCTGTCGCCATACCGGAGAAACCTGAGGGGGTTAAATAATAATAAAGTAGCCAAGTGCGAGTTGGACTCGCCCATGAAGGGTTCCGTTCCAGCAAGTAACATAATATACATAGTACACATAGTTCTTGTAGTTCGTTGTAACTTTGATCGAAGTTTTAATAATAGTGTATTTATGACGTACTAAAAAAAAACTACTAATCAGATCGAGTTCAAACTAATTTTCGTTGGTAGTTTTCATAGTAATGTACATCATATATTTTTTTTAGTTTTTTCATTCTCTTACTTTAGAAGTTAGAGGGGGGGGGGGGGGGGGGACACACATTTTACCACTTTGGAAGCGTCTCTCGCGCAAGTTATTCAGTGTAGACAAAAATTATATTAGAAACCTCAACATCATTTTTCAAGACCTATTGATAGACACCACACACGTGTAGGTTTGATGAAAAAAAAATTTTTGAGCTTCAGTTCTCAGTATGGGGGGCAACCCTAATTTTTGTTTTTTTAAAAAACTTTTGTAAAAATCTTAATGCGGTTTACAGAATACATCTACTTACCAAGTTTCAACAGTGTAGTTTTCATAGTTTCGGCAAAAAGTGGCTGTGACATACGGACGGACAGACAGACAGACAGACAGACAGACATGACGAATCTATAAGGGTTCCGTTTTTACGTTTTACGGAACCCTAAAAATGGGGGAATAAAAAACTAAACTTAAACTTAGTCGGTAGGGTCACCACTTTTAGTGGTATCGAGCCCGACATATCTGCTGTGTGCAGTGCCCCTTTACGGCTGATGGTGCGTATAGCCATTTCCCTCCCGCACACAAAAAAAAATTGCCAGTCATAGGAACTGCCGATAGAAGTGAAAACTTATAACTGAGAATTTGATAGCTTATTTTGGAAACTACGCGGGTGATATCGGAGGGCGTGGCCATGACCATCTAGAAATGCTGACACTGGTTCCGAATATACCCGAAGATTTCTTATCATTCCCGAGCGTGACGCTAGAATTCAATTCACAGCCCACGAAAAATCTGGCTGTGGTGCGCCAAAAGCAGTTTTCACTTCAAAAATGTGGAGTAGATCTCTGACAGAGTGGCTACCGATAGCCGATAACCGTTTCGTTAGCAGACCACCAGCTAGGTGGATCATGACATCAGATCCATCGCGGGGATTACGTGGTTGAGATCGGCTCAGGATAGAAACAAATGATACAGGGGAGAAGAGGGCTTATACCACTGTCTATGAGATCAAACAGTCGTTCAACGAAACCATCTAGACGGAGCAATCGTGCGGGGCGTGCGGGGTGAGACGCGGGAAGCGCGCTCCTGCTATTTCCAACATTACAATGTTAGTAATTCGTGAGCGCGGTTCAGTGTTCGGTTTTATCTACCCGTAATTTCCTTGCCGTTCTAAATATATACTTACACATATAATCGGAATATTGTTATGGCTACACACTTACTACTTCTTCTTCATCGTGTTCTTGATTACTGAAGGTCGTGCCTTTCTTGATATGCCTTTACCGAGACGGTGATAAGGTCTTTCCATCCTACTCTATCTTCGGCTTGTCTCAGGGTTGTCGGTAAAGTGAGTCCGGTCACGTCTTTTATTTGGTCTGCCCAACGGAATGGTGAGCGGCCCCGACGCCTTTTACCATCGATCTTACCCACAACAACCAATTTATCTAAGTTGTCAGGTTGTCTCCTGGCGATATGACCAAAGTAACCTAGTACTCTTTGGTAACAGATAGTGGCCATTCTGGTTTTGATCTTCAGTTGATCGAGAATCGATTTATTGGTTCTTTTTGCAGTCCACGGTATACGCAACATTCTCATAGCGTAGCACACTTACTACATAGCGTTAGAATAATTGGCAAATGTGTGGTACTACTTCAGGCGGATTCTGTAAAGAATACTGCCCCTACAATACCTCCCATGCAAGCTCTGTAAATAGCTACCAATAAATGAATGTTAATTGTTCTGATACGAATCGAACGCAAAATAAATCAATCTTGAATTGAACAAAACAATCGGTATCACGGATCATGATTGTGATCAGCGATTATACGATTATACTATCGTTCGTTATACAAAATATGTCGGCGTTATTGCGAAGTGATTACGCAATGTTGTATTATTAAATGTACAATCAGGAATTTTTGAAACCTTATCAACATTGAATACCAGGCTAAACATATTGCCCTGTACCTACGCCTGATAAAATACAAATACAAAAAAATTCGCAGTCATAGGAACTGCCGATAAAAGTGAAAACTTATAACTTAGAATTTGATAGCTTACTTTGGAAAATACACGGGTGTAACCTGAGGGCGTGGCTTTGTCATTATGGCATGGCCATCTGGATATGCGTCAGCATTTCCCATTGGCTCACGCATTTCTTGATGGCCATGCCATGATGGTCAGGCCACGCCCTTCCAGCGTTTCCCATTGGCTGACGCATTTCTAGATGGTCAATGGCCATGGTCCAGAGTTTACCCAACAAGAACAATCTGTCTAGGCGCGCATAAAGAAGTTTTCACTTCAAAAATTGGCAATCACAAGGATTGCCGATTGAAGTGAAAACTTTATAAACCACGCGGGAAACTACGCGGGGCAACAATGGCCATCTAGAAATGGTAACTCATTTCTAGATGGCCATGTCCCGAGTTCACCCGAAAATATCTTTACACAGACGCTTGAGCTTAATAAAGAAGTTTTCTCTTCAAAAAGTTTGTATGAGTCCTCAAGTACGCACATATGAAGTTAAATGTACCAACTTCTTTATTTCCAAGAAGGACTACATACTCACTTTTTCTTCTTTTTTTAAATAAAGAGTGACGAGACGAGCAGGTCATGTACCTGATGGTAAGCAACATGCCTGCCACATAACAGCACAGTGACACGCTGCTATTGGCACATGAAGAGTCCAAATTATTACCTAGCACTGCACTGCGCTCGTCACCCAGAGATCTAAGATGTTATATCTCTAAGCCCTGTAATTTCTCTGGAAACATTGCCCTTCAAACCGTAGCACAGTAATGTTTGCACATTACTGCTTGGCGGTAGAATAATTGGCAAAGGTGTGGTCCTTCCCCAAGCGGACTCTGCCAAGAGTCCTACCACTACAAACGTTAACGTTAACGCGCTACACGCGCTACACCCGCTCAAAACGCTAGCTCAAAACGCTAGCCCAAACTTGACTAGGCAGTTGGGCTAACTTGCTATAGGTTTCTTTAACAAAAAAAAAAAATTGGCAGTCATAGAAACCGCCGAAAGAAGTGAACACTTATCAACTCAGAATTTGATAGCTTACTTTGGAAACTATACATATAATATACATACATATAATAATATAAATGATATGGCCATCTAGAAATGCGTCAGCATTTCCCATTGGCTGACGCATTTCTAGATGGCCATATCATGATGAGCAGGCCACGCCCTTTTGGCATTTCCCATTGGCTGACGCATTTCAAGATGGCCAATGGCCAATAGCTATGGTCCCGAGTTTACCCGAAGATTTCTTATCATACCCGAGCGTGATGCTAGAATTCAATTCACAGCCCACGAAAAATCTGTCTAGGCGCGCCAGTTTATAAAGTCGCGAGTTTATTTCGAAATTACGTTTTCGTTGAATTAGAGTAGATGTCCAACGCTTCGCTTCTACCGCCTAACTAAATCGGCTATCGCTTTGCTAATGCTGTCTCTATCATTTCAAGCGAAAAGAAAAGAGAGAGAGAGAGGGCGATGACATCTTTCGTTCGGCGGTAGACCCCCAGGAGTCAATAGCGGGCAAACAATGTGACGTGACGTAGTATCTTATCTTATACCTTTACGAGCAATTCTTATATATATGTATATATATATAGAATCTGAATTTCGGAAACGGCTGGAACGATATTTATGAAATTATGTATGCAGGGGGTTTCGGGGACGATAAATCGATCTAACTAGGTTTCATTTTTAAAAAACGCATATTATGCGCGTTTGTGACAATGAAAAACTGTCACATTAGACATTAGAATCCAAAGGTAAATTTCGCCGCGTGACGCGACAGCATAATTGGCTCAGACGGGAACTTGGGCGTTCGTGGCAGTCACGAATTAAAGCTGCTGGTTCGAATCTAGACGGCTTCTCTTCTTTTTTCAAGTATTCTTGTTTTTAAGAATATCTAAGTATTTTTAGTATTTAAACCGAGCAAAGCTCGGTGACCCAGGTACTATATGTATGTAAAATAACAAGATAATATTATCATTGTACGTATATTTAATATCAAGTGTTCCGATCTAAGTGGTCGGAGGTAACACAACATTTTTAATTTGTTCCTTTACTTCATTGTTACCTAGGCAATATCAGGGAACCCATTCAGTGAAACATAAACCTGAAATGGGTATAAAAAAGGTAAATTTAGTTCATACCATGTTCATTTTGTTAATAAAGTTGCGAAACAGTAATAAACGAAGGAAATTCTGCTTACTTAGTAATTGGATGAGAAGTTATTAACTTTTCTTGGCCGTTTCACCAAATTAAACGTTTCTCGACGAAGAACTTTTAAAAAGTCAGACATAAAATAAAAGTTATCTATGGTAGGTACAAGGTATATACATAAATATTCGTAACTTTCATTTTTAGGGTTCCGTAAAATGTAAAAACGGAACCCTTTTAGATTGCTCATGTCTGTCTGTCTGTCCGTCCGTATGTTACAGCCACTTTTTCCGAAACTATAAAAACTATACTTTTGAAACTTGGTAAGTAGATTTATTCTACAAACCGCATTAAGATTTTTAAACAAAAATATGAAAAAAACAATACATTTTGGGGGTGCTTAGAACTGAAACTCAAAATATATATTTTTCATGAAACTCATACGTGAGGGATGTCTATGGATAGGTCTTCAAAAATGATGTTGAGGTTTCTAATATCTATATTTTCTAATAGGAGGATCATTTTTTCTATAGGTACTGAATAATTTCCTCGGGAAACACTTCCAAAGTGGTAAAATGTAACTTTTAAAGTAAGAGAATGATATAACTTTAAAAAATATGTGATGTAAATTACATTGCAAACTTCCAACGAAAATTGGTTTGAACTCGATCTAGCTAGTGAGTAGTTTTTTTTAGTAGGTCATAAATAATACACTATTATTAAAACATCGATCAAAGTTACACTGAACTGCAAGAGAACTTATGTATTATGTTATTTGCTGCTACGGAACCCTTCATGGGCGAGTCAGACTCGCACTCGGCCGCTTTTATTAAATTGTTAATAGAACGCACAGGAGTCTGGAGTGTGATTTTCTACAGTAAAAGATGTGTGTACTTATTTGTGTATGCACGCAAGGAAGTATAAGTAATAGCTGTTTTTTTCTATTTTTTCCACGCCTTAAGAAGTTTAACTTCAACCATAGAATAGATAATATCTTCAATGTAAGAGGTACTTCTTAATTGTTATTGTTTAATATTTAAAACTTAATTATTAACCTGAAGTTAGTTACAATGTTTCCTAAAATCTATACTAATATTATAAAGAAGTAAAGTGTGTGTGTTTGTTAAATTGTAAGGGGTAATCTCGGGATCTACTGAACCGATTTTAAAAATTCTTTCACCAATATAAAGCCACATTATTGCTGAGTGTCATAGGCTATACGAGGCTCGTATAAAAACCCGAAAAATAAAAAGGCTTTTACGTGATAGTCAGTTTTGCAAAGTGAATCGGAGAAAAAACGGTCGAATGAAAGCGTTTCTTACGAACGCTGCCTTAACTATGAAAGATATATTTTTGAGTTCTAGAGAAAAGATGTGGAGCTTGAAAATGCCTTTTAACCAAACTAACTTTTCCCGCGACTTGGTCTTCATGGAATTCGTTTATCGCAAATACTGCAGAAAATGTTTTTTCTTTCGGACAGAGTCGGACTTTCGAATTTTTTATTAGCATGCACATAACACTCTGTACTAAAAAAAAAAAGGATTATTAACATTATGCCCAACGAAGTGGGCACGGGTCAGCTAGTGTTTATATAAGCTAACTTCACTTCACTTCCCCAATGCTCCAAAAGAAGCATAACCTCAAAATCATCTTACATTGTACGTATTATATAATAGCACACTCATCATCTTATTAATTGTGTTCCGGTTTGAAGGGCAATGTTTACAGAGTAATTACAGGAAGAAGGTGTTAAGAAAAATCAACTTAACTGGGCTAAGAGCGCAATAAAGAACTAGAATGATTTGGAGTTTTTATGTTCCATTAGCTGGGAGAGGCTGTCCATAACATCGATATAAATCAATGGATGTGCCCTCTCAAACTTCAAGTGCACGGAATCTTGTTATCTTTGGAGAGAGTGAGCTCACTCTTTCCGTTATAGTCGGTTGTAGGAAGCAGTAAACGCCGGACGTTTTTACCTATTACTATTCGTTGTCAACAACCAAAATAAGATGAACTACAACATACCTCGTCGCTAGCGATTCTAGGGGTCAAGTAGATTGGTAGTTGTAAACTACTCATGCCACATACACATACGTAGGTTGTTAAAATTTTTAACATGCTCAGGGCACATTTATATCGATGGTCCAAAACACATTTTTGTTGTGGTATATCTTGCTCGTCCAATCACAATTTAAAAAAAAAACCTCGTTGGATACGTTTTACTCTATTACTCAGCAGAGGGATAAAATGAGGATTATTCCTCACAAATCATCTAACCTCAAAAACATACAGAGACGGAAGTTGATCTTGACGTCATAACAGTCATCATATTATTTGTGACCTCATTGCGTAGAGTCGGTTTTATATTTATACTAGCACCTCCCCACTGTTTCACCCGCCTAGTTAAAATACGCCTATGTGTTATTCCAAACTCTTAATTATCTATTCTAAACCTTTCAGTAGATTTGCGTGGAAAAGTAATATACATTTATAAATACTCACAAACTTTCCCGTTTAAAATATAATTTTGTTGCCGTTTGTCATGTCAATATTCCTTCCTCTTACGCTTATATCGTCAATATCGTCATTCGTCAAATGCATCATACTCTTGAGGGTAATACAGTCACTTGTGACTAACGCCACGTATGTCCTATATTGCCTAGTAATAGTGTAGGGACATGTAGAGTTTGTTCCTGGGCACTTTTGCGCAGGGCTCTACGATCGCGATAATGTTAGTTCATGGCTCCAAACTTGTGTTTAGGTGCTTTGTTGATACAGTATTGAAGTGAAGGTGAATTTTACTTCTTTGGATGCATTGCCATTTTTGATGGGTAAAAAAATTGGCAGTCATAGGAACTGCCGATAAAAGTGAAAACTTATAACTCACAACTTGATAGCTTACCTTGTAAACTACACGTGTGTAACCGGAGGGCGTGACCTTGCCATCTTGGCATGGCCATCTAGAAATGCGTCAACATTTCCCATTGGCTGATGCGTTTCTAGATGGTCAATAGCCATGGTCCCGAGTTTACCCGAAGCTTTCTTATCATATCCGAGCGTGCCGAATGTATTCAATTCATAGCCCACGAAAAATCTGTATAGGCGCGCCTAAAGAAGTTTTCACTTCAAAAAACCTATAAGTTAGCCTGTCACAAACAAGGAATGACGAAAATACAGTGCTTAGACGTTTCGAGTGAGATCACGCCTATGTAATTTTTTTATGAAGACGTGACGTCGTCTCGTCTGTCTTTGTTGATTTTAAAAAATTTGATAAAACAAAGAGAGACGAACTTCTTAGCATTCCATGGATTCACCGTGCGGGTGCCGGGTCCATCGTGTGGCAGAAAGAAAAATCCCGAGTAGATCCCGAGACTTGTGACTCGGGTGTAGGTTTAACCCTTTCCGACGTACATCAACACTCACCTTCACTACTCGCGTTTCTCTCCCTGCCCAGCCAAATCTGATATTAAACTACCAGTGCAGCTTTAGATACTCGTTCCAGCATAGAACTTACTGCACTTCTGGACAAGTTCTTTCAGCGGGTTATAGAAATATTTTGCTGGTATACCTCTCGTTGATACTTCTACAGCGCATAAATTAACTACATGTGTGCCCCATCTTTTTTCGTAATCTAGCTAACAAACTAATAATTAGAATGGTTTATATTTGATCAAGTCATCATCCTAAATAAAAAATGTACCAATACCAGGGTATCCATTATTGTTTACGTCGGTGTTTTCCCATGGACAAAAGGCTGGTGATTCTTGGGGATATACCTCAACCACAGGCTAGAGATCGTTGACGTCTCGAGTCGCGTGGTCCATTCTAATGGACTATTGTCTGGCGTCATACGCTCAGGTAAATTGTTTACGTTTTCCTGATGTATTGCTATGCTATAAGCGTGGCGGTAGTTTTATGAAACTAGCTGACTCGGCAAAAACATCCTTTTTTAACGATTTCAAAAAAGGAGGCTCTCAATTTGTTAGCATGTTTTTGTTGTATGTAAGTTACGCGATAGCACCGCAATTTTGAATCGATTTTTAGGGTTCCGTAAAACGTAAAAACGGAACCCTTATAGATTCGTCATGTCTGTCCGTCCGTATGTCACAGCCACTTTTTGCCGAAACTATGAGAACTACACTGTTGAAACTTGGTAAGTAGATGTATTCTGTGAAACGCATTAAGATTTTTACAAAAAAAAAAAAAAAAATTAGGGTTGCCCCCCATACTGAGAACTAAAACTCAATTATTTTTTGTCATCAAACCTACAACGTGTCTATCGTTAGGTCTTCAAAAATGATGTTGAGGTTTCTAATACAGTTTTTGTCTACACTGAATAATTTGCGCGAGAGACACTTCCAAAGTGGTAAAATGTGTCCCCCCCCTCTAACTTCTAAAGTAAGAGAATGAAAAATCTAAAAAAAATATATGATGTACATTACCATGCAAACTACCAACTAAAATTGGTCTGAACTCGATCTGATGAGTAGTTTTTTTAGTACGTCATAAATACAACATTATTAAAACTTCGATCAAAGTTACAAAGAACTACAAAAACTATGTGTACTATGTATATTATGTTACTTGCTGCAACGGAACCCTTCATGGGCGAGTCCAATTCGCACTTGGCCACTTTATTATGATTATACTTTTGTTTGATAGTTCAGAGGTGGTCCCATATAAGATTTATCGAAATCGGTCGGGTAGTTTTTGAAAGAACATAAAACTAAAATGTGCCTTCATGTAACTAGTCTGAATGATCTAAAATACTTTTTTTTGACGTGATAACGTCTTACAATTCGATGAAGCCGGCTGCACGCCCGCAAAACATGACGTCATGTGCCGTTACCGCCGTTACGTCGCCTTATTACTTTTCGCACCATCTAGTGAGTGAAATGTGTATTACGTTCAAGGAGTCTGTCCATGTTTTAGAAAAGCGACGATATGAAGTTAAGAACTTGTGCTAGTACAATGATGTACCCAGAGATGACGCTTTGAACAGCTTTTCAAAAAGCTTCAGATTTTTACCTAGATGGCGCTTAACACAAATACTAGTCAGTACCATTCCATCAGTATTTTCTTAAGACGTTGTCACGTTCAACTATTGTCAGTAAACCGACTTTACAGACAACAATTTTTTTACTTTTATAAGTTTACACTTGACTACCATCTCGCCTGATGTTAAGCAACGATGCGGTCTACAATGAACGTGTTTACTTAGAAAAAAAAACGATTCACTCTCGATTTGAAGACACAAAGATTGTAACCATCGGGGAAACCCCACTCAGGCAACGTATTCCACAGTCTAGACGTTCTTATTACAAAAGTAGAGTCAAACATCTTCGTTCGTGTATTTGGAACATCAACCATGAAACGATTTCGCTTTTTCGAGCTTCGAGCATTCCGACACGGATACACCTCTAAAAGTTGGAGTCAGTTGGAATGGACTCCTTTTAGCGGATAACAGACACGCCTGTGTCTTACTCTCGTTGAACTTGACCAGATTGGCATCGCCTCATTTAAACACTGCCTCAAGGATCAAGCTCAAACGCTCGATCAGACTCTCTCAGTACCTGAGTTTGCTGCCCAGTGCTCTACAAAGGTGCTATCATCTGCGTACCCAAAGATACCGGGCTTCAACAGATCGTTGATGTGTAGCAGGAAGAGCGTCGCAGAGAGTATCGACCCTTGAGGGACTCCGGCATTGATAGCCATTTGATAAGACGAGCAGCCATCAATGACGACGCGTATGGATCGATCCCTCAAGAAGTCCACGCAATGAACCCAGGAGACAAACCATAACTCGAAAGCTTGCTTATAAGGCCATCATGCCAAACCCTGTCGAAAGCCTTCGAGATATCCAGGGAGACTGCAAGTGCTTCCCCGTGTTTCTCAATAGTTTCACTCCATATGTGAGTGACGTACGCTAGAATATCCCCGGTGGACCGGTTTCGGCGAAACCCGTACTGCTGGTCTCTGAGGAGGTCGTTCGATTCTAGGTACGTCAGGACCCTGTGGTTTAAGACACGTTCCATACCCTTGCAGAGTAAACCTCCTTGCCCTTTTCATAGCCTGAAGAAGCGATCGTTTCATGGTGCTCTAAGAGATATGGATTTATGGATACAATCTTGGTGTCTTCATTTCAAATCGAGAGTAAATGGGTTTAAGTATTCTAGGTAAGCACGCTCCATCGTAGACCGCGTCATCGTTCACCATCAGACGAGTCACCAACTCGTCAGACGGTGAAGTGAAGTGAAGGTGATGGTGGTCAAATGTAAACGTAAATTAGTTAAAAAAAAAATTGGCAGTCATAGGAACTGCCGATAGTAGTGAAAACTTATAACTCAGAATTTGATAGCTTACCTTGGCAACTACACGGGTGTAACCGGAGGGCGTGGCTTCGCCATCTTGGCATGGCCATCTAGAAATGCTTCAGTATTTCCCATTGGCTGATGCGTTTCTAGATGGCCATGCCATGATGACCTGTCCACGCCCTTTCACCATTTCCCATTGGCTGACGTATTTCTAGATGGCCGATAGCCATGGTCCCGAGTTTACCCGAAGCTTTCTTATTATACCCGAGCGTGACGAATGAATTCAATTCACAGCCCACGAAAAATCAGTCTAGGCGCGCCTAAAGAAGTTTTCACTTCAAAAAATGAAATAGCATATTATAGAGCAACGCAACATGAAAAAATCAAATTAAAATTTCTCTGGAAACATTGCCCTTCAAACCGGGCAACAGTAATGTTTGCACATAACTGCATGGGGGTAGAATAAGTGGCGAAACTTTTTTTATTCGGATTAATTGATCAGCATAAACATGCCCCACCTCGATGAGTGCTAGTCACGTAGTCACCGCGACTCAGGGATTCCTACGATGACTAGGGACAAGCAACTGTCGCAATGCAGATTTAGTTATATTATGTGTTTTATTGAAAAGTGACTTTGATGTTCTAATTGGCAATTTCTATTGTTACACAATCATGATTGCTTAAAATTAAGCTTGTTATAACACGTAAGACAAGTTGTATGGTTGTCGCGATAAAAAAAAACGTTTAATATTTATAAACAAATGATACCGAAATAAATATATAGTCTTGAAATACCCTTTACTCTCTAGGTTATTTGTAAGTCAATATTTTGAATATACAGGGTTACTGGTAATCAGCCTGCATCCGTTTAAGTGCATGTTCTGTATGTTTAAATAAACAATTTTTGTTCTACAACTTTTGTTAAACTCAATACAGATCCCAGAGAAACAAGTGTTTGTTGTCCTCTCTAGCTCTGTTTAGCGGCTGTTTAGTGTTTATTCATCATCATCAACAGCCCACTAAATGTTCCCACTGCTGGGACTCGGGGCCTTCTCTCGCAAGGAGAGAGTTAAGGCCATAATACACCACGCTGGCACAGTGCGGGTTGGTGGATGACACATGACTTCGAAAGATTCTAGGTACATCTCGGTTTCACCGTTTTAAGTTAGCGGCTTGACTTCGAAAAGACAGTGGTGCGTGTGGGGTTTGAACCCGGGGTCTCCGGATCGGCAGGCGCCGTTCTCCCGACTAGACCACCCGTAACTTATATTGTTTATTCACTTCGGCACATATTCTATCGAGCGTTAAAGAGTGCGTGCGGTCTTGTTACGAGTTGTTACGAAGAGTTCGAAGCTTTTAAACCGGTAAAATTCGCTTTTTTATTTCGTGTGGGAATAAATATTTATAAACTGGAGAACAAAAGTTGACGTATTTAATGTTTTTAACATTCCCTTAAAAAGATGCAGGCTGTTTCCAATAACCCTGTATATTTATCAATAATTTATAAACTGTTCACGGCCTGTTTACAATCGGTACCACAGGTAGATTAATAAATAAAAGCGTGATAAAAAACAGTTTGACCTCGAATGATACCATAAACAATGCACACGCTCTGCCCTCTGTCTCAAAAATAGTTCCAGATATTTACAAATTAGTGAACCAAATATTGTAGAAAATTAATAAATCCTTTACAATATTTACACACGTACAAATAGCATAAACGTCATAAGAAACGAGATATTTGCAATACATTTGACGACGCCATTGAGACCAGGACTACTCTTTTTCTACGAATACCGTAATTTCGAAATAAATTCGCAGGCTTAGAACATTTAAATAAAATATAAATAATATACATATATTGGTGGACAATTCACACACAACACCATCTGACCCCAAACTAAGCAAAGCTTGTACTATGGCGGCCAGATAGCTGATATAATACTTATTTAGTTTTAAATACATACTTTTTATACATAGAAACATCCAGACACAGTGCAAACATTTGAGTTCATCACACAAATATTTGAACTGGGTGGGAATCGAACCCACGACCCTCGGCTTCGCAGGCAGAGCTACTACCCACCCACCAAGCCACGAGGCCAGTCAAACAATGTTCGAACGGACGAAACGAAGTAGAACCCTGGGTCTACCGCCAAACAAAAAATGCTTTGACGCTTTAATGCTTTGACATTGCTGTCTCTTTTCTTCTCGCTTGAAATGAAAGAGACGGCAATGTCAAAGCGTCAAAGCGTTTTTCGTTAGGCGGTAGACCCCCCGGACTAGGAAAGTCACGAGTTCGTTTAGATTTTCCGTTTTGCGTAGAAAGATATCGTAGACTGGACGTCTACTATCTAGCCATCTACTATACTATCCGAGAGTTCAACTTACAGATGGTCATAAGTGACAGATACATGTGGTCCTGGTGTAGACTCTGTGCCCGGAGGAGGGCGACTTAGAAATTAAATCATTATAATAAGAAAAAGAAAAAAAAATTGGCAGTCATAGGAACTGCCGATAGAAGTGAAAACTTACAACTCAGAATTTGATAGCTTACTTTGGAAACTACTCGGGTGTAACCGGAGGGCGTGGCCTGGGCATCATGGCATGGCCATCTAGAAATGCGTCAGCATTTCCTATTGGCTGATGCATTTCTAGATGGCCAATAGCCATGGTCCCGAGTTTACCCGAAGATTTCTTATCATACCCGAGCGTGATGCTAGAATCCATATCACAGCCCACGAAATATCTGTCTAGGCGCGCCTAAAGAAGTTTTCACTTCAAAAATGACGAAGGTCACGGACCCCGGAGTATAGGTATGGAAATGCTAAATTGAAAAAAAAAATATGTGTGAAATCGTTTCTCATACTTTGGTATATTTGTACGCTACGTTTAGGGTTTGAGACAAGTTTTAGGCTACCACAACAAAGTTTTAAATATTTTAAAACAAATACACGGGTAACTCATGTATAATATAGTCAGAACAGTCCAATTCGAGTTTCGATCGCGACCGGCGATCAAGGCGATCTTCTTCAAGGCGAGTGCGCGCGCGTGTTCGCAGCTCGTTTAGCACTGATCAGTGCTAAACTCGAGTCGGATTGTTCTGACTATATTATACGTGAGTTACGTGTATTTGTTTTAAAATGTGCATTAACCACGTTAGTTTTCATACTAAAGTTTTAAACAGCTGACATTCTCCTCCAGGCCACGTGGTTCGACAGCGTAGTTCGATCAATCGAACCACGTGAACTTTTTTCCCGTTGGTTCGATCAATCGGACCACGTGAACTTTTTTATCCCGTTGGTTCGATCATCGAACTATCTGAGCTACTTGCCCTCATTTGACCAATGTTCCTGGACTATAACAATATCATTTTCTTATCCATGGCTCATGAAGTATTGAGCAACCGTTACATCATGAGAATTTAATTTGACTAATCACTTAAATAGGCACCAAAACGTGACTTCCAGTCGCGTATCTCTCTGATCGAAATCTTAAAATTCCCCTTGAATGAGTATAGGTATTTAGGTAACAATTCCTAAAATCTAACAACCATATTAACACTAATCGATAATATCACAAACAATATATCAGGATCTAGATAAAATCTAACGATCCTATAATCAGCAATTTGTGATTAATTAGTAACGATTATGCATGCGTTTACCTCACGCAATTAAATTTTCTTCTTGTTGCCAATAAAACAATATAAGTATAATCGATAAGCTAAGATCTTAATCGTTTCGAGGAAAAATAATACCTATTAATGAAAAGAAAAATGGCGGACCAACATTTCATTTGGCTACTGTATTGGCCGTTCGCTTGAAAGATGGGTCGACGCAAAGAGTTTACGTATACAACGTATAGAGTTAGAACAAACGCTTTACACCGAAAGCACGGGTCTGGTCGCTCTTGTGGAAGTGTCATACTTTTGTTGCGGCACATCACTATGCTGCCGTAGCTAACATACACCTCACCTGCTAACGATTGGTGCAAAGGAACCGTGCGGAAAAATCTGATCTATTTTATTTATTCTTTATATAACATTTCGAAGGTCATGGCTCCTGAGGGTCTGCCGCCTAACTAAAACCTAGCCTAGCCAGAGCCTAGGTGGGCCACTAATCAAAACGCACGCATGCACTTATCGCATCGCTCCGTCTTGTGACTTCCACAGACGCCGGGTTAACAAAACTAAGTTACTATGGGAACTACACTATATTGAACTGTAGACCAATCATGATCTAAAGATAATCATGATGACCAAACCCATTACCTAATTTCGAAATGAACTCGCGACTTTCCTACTCCGGTTCTTCTTCGTTTCGTCCGATAGAACATTGTTTGACGTTTAAATATTCTAAGCTTACTCTAATGAAGGCCGATTTACATCAGACGAGCGAATGCTCATTCTATCCCCACTATTCATTTGGTGTAAACAAACGTAGAGCATTATTTCGTTGTTTTGTTTGCGTTCGCAAAGATTCTATGGAATATATAATATGGAAAACGCTAAGAACGATCTTTCGTTTACACTAAAAGATCGAGAAAGAATGGTCTTGTTCCAGGTCTAGCTCTATGTTCGTTCAGTTTAAATCGGCCTTTAAAGTAAGCTTAGAATATTTAAACGGACGAAACGACGGATCGAAGTAGAATCAAGTAGAATCGGAGTACGAAAGTCGCGAGCTTATTTCGAAATTACGTTTTCGTTGAATTAGAGTGGACGTCCTGATCGGATCGGCTCGAAAAGCGAACGCCTGATTTTGGCACCTTCTTTCTTTTACGCTGTTACATCGACCGAACCTTTTTATTTTCGTTCAAAATGATTTAACCAATACAATTTATTATGAAAACTATACATCTAAACAGTCCAAACGGAGTTAAATAAGTGTTTGCAGTTATAAAAATATTGATTCTTTGTCTTTTGGAACACTGTTAGAACATCATCATCATCATCAACACCCCACTAAACGTTCCCACTTCTGGGACTCGGGGCTTTCTCTCGCAAGGAGAGAGTTAAGGCCATAATCCACCACGCTGGCCCAGTGCGGGCGGATGACACATGACTTCGAAAGATTCTAGGTCCATGTCGGTTTCCTCACGATGTTTTCCTTCACCGTTTTAAGTTAGCGGCATTACGCACATGACTTCGACAGTGGTGCGTGTGGGGTTTGAACCCGGGGTCTCCGGATCGGCAGCAACACATAGAACATAGCCTGGAATAAAACATAGGCTTTATGAACTAAGACTTTTTATCTCGCAAAAATAACTGGAACGGGTACCACGAGGGTAATAAATAGCTTATAATATCGGTAGGATTAGGATATTAGGATTAATATGACCTAAACTGTACATAGCCCGCGTTTATTGTAACACCTTGATTGTTTAATAGGAGAGATTAATACTGTTATTATCCTACTATATAATATTATAAATGTCAATGTATGGATGTTTGGATATTTGGATGTTTGTTGCTCAATCACGTTCTAACGTATGAACGGATCGGGCTGAAATTTGAAACACAGATAGATTATAGTCTGGAAGAACACATAGGCTACTTTTTATCCCGAAAAAAAAAGGGAACAACGGGAACGGAAACTTCGCGGGAAACACCGCGGGGCGCTGCTAGTAATATTATAAACGGCAATGTATGGATGTTTGGATGTTTGTTGCTCAATCACGTCCTAACGTATGAACGGATCGGGCTGAAATTTGAAACACAGATAGATTATAGTCTGGAAGAACACATAGGCTATTTTTATCCCGAAAAAAAAAAACAACGGGAACCACGGGAACGGGAACTTCGCGGGTAACACCGCGGGGTGCTGCTAGTATATGATATGTATAATATCAGTATTATTAATCATATAATGCTCGGTAATGTTCGTCAATAAAATTTTACACTCGATTTCGTTAACTATATTTAGATTTATTATATACCTACAATTTTCTCTCGGCAATAGGAATCAAGATTAGCAAAGCAGCGCGACATCTTATCCTTATCACATTAAAATAATAATAATGTTACTGCGGTTTATGTAATTATGTTTGCATTTTTATTGGAGGTAATTCAATTCTTGTATAATTTTTATTGACTTATTTATAATTTGGACGGTCATACTTTGTCGCCGATTCGATAAATGTTGGGGCTGTGGTTGGGGTGTCGTGTTCTTAGAAAAGACTGCGAATCGGCAAACGTGGTGAGGACATTGAGACTACATGGATTGACGATATACGTACGATAGCAGACTATTGATAGAAGGATACAGCTGAGAATAATGACTGGCCTCGTGGCTTAGTTGGTAGTAGCTCTGCCTGCGAAGCCGAGGGTCGTGGGTTCGATTCCCACCCAGTGCAAATATTTGTGTGATGAATTCAAATGTTTGCACTGTGTCTGGGTGTTTCTACGTATAATAAGTATGTATTTAAAACTATATAAGTATTTTATCAGCTATCTGGCCGCCATCACACAAGCTTTGCTTAGTTTGGGGTCAGATGGTGTTGTGTGTGAATTGTCCACCAATATTTATTTATTTATTTATAAAGGTACAAGTTCGCGCCGAGACCGCGACCGCGACCTGTCTCGGTCTCCTGTCGCGGTCTCGGCGCGAACTGGCACCCATACAATTCCATAGTGTCAAGTGCCTGTCGCGGTCTCCGGTCGCGGTCTCCTGTCGCGGTCTCGTGTCGCGGTCTCAGCGCCAACTTGTACCGTATGGCTGTGTGGTTTTTAGTTTCTTACATAAGTCAGTCGACATCAGTAAAAACCCGTGTAATTTTGTGGTGTCTTCTTGTCTGCCATCTTGGATTTGAAATATGTCGTAGTGTATATTTTACTATTCAAGTAGACAAGCACTTTCATTTGGTATCCATATGAGGAAGATGTGAAAACATAATGTAATACGTAATCTGACATTTTGTGGCGGCATATGGATTCCATTTTATCGATCATTTTACCTGAAAACACTTCCAACTAATTCATTATGCAAACAAAAAAAAAAGCAAATCAAAATTGGTTCTTCGTGATCTATATGCCACAGACATGTGCCACAGATTAAATATTGTCTTTGCCACAGACACATACAAATACCCACACGCACAGTGAAACTTATAACAGCTATCGTTTTTGCGTCGTGGTTTGAAAAAACTTTGCTGAAATTATCGCGTTACTACTATTATACGGCCACCGTTGAACTAACGAATAAAATCAGGCGATCTATACTTTTTATCAAGTACAAAGGGCATTATTAATTATATGGAAACTAAAATATAATGGTCGCAATCGGGTTTTTATGTTTTCAGAAATAATGAAGTTTTCTCCGCAATTTTTAAATAGATTCCAATTTAAAGTTAAATTCAGACACTAGACTAAATTTCTTAAGAAGCTATGACTAGGCCGTCCAGATAAATGAAAACATATTTTAGTATCAAACAGCCTCACCGATTTCAATAAAATTTGTTAGGAACTAACCACTAAGTATTTTTTTGTTAAGTATTTTTTATACGAAACAAAAAACAATCATCAAAATCGATTAGCATAACACAAACAAGTAAAACATACATAACCGAAATGGGAACCTCCTCCGTTTTTGAAGTTGGTTATAAGAAATCCTAGTCCTACTAATAATATAAATGCTAAAAGTTAGGTGTTTGGATGTTTGTTGCTTAAGGGGCGCCTAGTGCCAGAAAACGAAAAAAGGACATTTTCGACGCCGCTCACTGATGTTAAGAAACTAAAAACTATAACAAAAAAAATATTGACGTGTGGGTACAATCAAGAAAAATCACAATAACCGAATAGAATTTTAAAAATATATCAGATTGTTTTACATTAAAAAAATGAAAATGTCACCAAAAAAACCCATTTTAATTCGAGTACTCGAAATTATCAGCGATGACCCCACATTATTTTTCGCTAATCAAATTTCTAATTTTACGCTCTACTAAAGTTACCGAATACTTTTTTGAATTTATGTTTAATTTTTGCGTAATTTAATAAAACTTGTTAAAAAATTGACTCCTGATTTAATATTGATTTCCCCTCCAAACTGTGTCATGCTATTCTCGAATTTATGCTTATCATATTAAGAAGGGCCTCGCGCGGGTGAAATCTGTTTTTTTCCTGGCACTAGTCGAAACCTCTGAACGGATCGGGTTGAAATTTGGAACACAGTAATAATCTCAAATAGCACAAGATACTTTTTTCCACAGGAATATAACGAGAACGGGAACTGCAAGCTTCTGCTATATATAGGGTTATTGGTAATCAGCCTGCATCCTTTGAGGGGATCTTAGGTACATTCAATACGTCAACTTTTGTTCTACAGTTTTTAAAAAAATGTGATTTTTTTTCTTTTCCAAAAAAAAAATAAAAAAAAAATTGCACGGTCTAAAAGCATCGAACTCTTCGTAACAATTCGTAACAAGAGCGCGTACGCTATAACGCGCAAAAAATTATGTACCGAAGTGAATAAACACTAAAAAGTCGCTAAACAGTACAAAAAAGGGCAACAAACACTAATTTTTTTTGGGTTATCTATTGAGTTTTAATGAAAGTTGTAGAACAAAAGTTGTTTGTTTAAATATACAGAACATGCCCTTAAACGGATGCAGGCTGATTACCAATAACCCTGTATATAAATATAATATTGTATAAATGCAAAAGTATGGACGTTTAGTTTGGATGTGTATTGCTCAATCACGTCAAAACGGTTGAACCAGTTGTATTTTGAAAACAGATTATAGTCTGGCACGTAGGATTCTTTTTATCGCACGAAAATTATGGGGACGGAAACTACGCGGGTGAAGCCGAGGTTAAACATGTCAACTTTTTTTTATTAGTATATTTTTTCCATACAAAATAAAGAAGTATGTATGTAAGTATGTATGGTCTAAAAACATCGCACTCCTCGTAACAAGAGCCCTCGATAAATGAAGAATTTTTTTTTTACTATTATATGTAGGTTCGCACTTGACCACCATCTCGCCTGATGTGCGATCTAAGATGGAGCGTGCTTACCTAGAAGAAACTGATTCACTCTCGATTTGAAGACGCCAAGATTGTAACTATCGGGGAAAACCCACTCGGGCAACTCATCCCACAACCTAGATGTTCTTATTATCACAAACGTGGAGTCAAATCTCTTCGTTCGTGTTTTGGAACATCAACCATGAAACGATTGTCGCTGTTTTTGAGATGCGAGAAGTCCGATAGAAGAAAGGGCTAGGTGGTATTAGATCATGCAGATCGGTTGCACACTCTCCGAAGTGTATAAAAAACCGATAAGCTGGCAATTTTATGGCGACGCGAATAGAGCTTAGCAGTGTTAGAGAGGACAACAAAAACTGAAGCAACTTTTACCCGACTGAAAGAAGTCGCGCATGTGTGTTGTGTGTTTGTAAATTTCTTTATTCCCACGTATCTTCCAAACGATTTTGACAGTTAAGATATCGCTAGGTTCTCAATCACCCAAGTGTCTTTAAATAGCATATTCGTAGAATATTGTATTACATACAGTTTTTTATCTGTTGATTGTTTGCAGTCGGGTTTTTTAAATTAAAGTTATTTGGGGTTATATTGAGTTTTAGAAAAGTTGCTTGTTTAAATATACATAACATTTCCAGCCCTTATATGGATGCAGACTGATTACCAGTAACCCTATATATATATTTTATTAATATTATAAAGCTGAAGAGTTTGTTTGTTTGTATGTTTGTTTGTTTGTTTGAACGCAAGGAGCTCTGGAACTACTTGTCCGAATTGAAAGATAATTTCTTTGTATGATAGTCCATTTATCGAGGAAGGCTATAGGCTATTTAACATTACGCTACTATCAACAGGAGCCGAGCATGAATGAAAATGTAACAAAAACGGGAAAAAACATTGCTTTTTGAGAACTTTCGTTGCGTGACAGCATGTGTCATATTTTAAAGGTTGCGTCATTAGAACCTAAACTAACCGAATTTGTTCAAAATTTGAATTGGTACGCCCAATTTTCTATAGATGGCGTAGCAACGCGCGCGCGTTCAGCTAGTATATATATATATTAAAAAAATATGACAGACTAACTGGCATTATTTATTTTATCATTGAAAATTAAATCGAAATGGGTTATTCGAAATTCGTTTATCTTTTTAGTGCTGGACTACTGTATTGTTAAAAAGTTAATTATGAATATTTTTTATTATTAACGGGCAGGGCCTTCCATAACACAACAAAATTTTAATATACTATATTACGCATCTAACTATTTACACTAAGCATATCTGAATTAGTCCCTTTGCGAGGCGGGCGGACAGTCAGAGTGGTGTGTCCAGGACGTCTACTCTCTTTCTACGAAAACGTAATTTCGTAAAAAAACTCGTGACTTTCCTACTCTCGTTCTATTTCGTTTCATCCGATACAACATCGTTTGACGTTTAAATTTTCTAAGTCTAATCGAATTAGAATAGGCTTAGAACATTTAAACCACAGATTACAGAAATAAACACAGATGGAACCTTCGTGAACAACACTGTGAGGCCCGTAATTAGTCATGTTCATAGATGAAGAATTTTTTTTGCTACGCAAAAAGATCAACAAAGCGAGTGAGCGAGAAATCATTTTCAAGTGGAAATCGCTCGAGAGAAGAAGAGAAAGGGAATGAAGTAACGTCATTACAATATTTTAGTATACCCGAACGTAACAGTCTGATTTCGTCGCGGTGAAAATCGTGTATTTTTTAATTAATCCTTGGATTGCAGACGATTTTATTAAATTATTTATATTATGGCATGTTCTGTGCGTGAATGTGATACAAGACGATATTATAATCCGAATCATTACACTAGTCACCAACACATGTAAATATGATTTTTTATCAGGTCTCCGAGCAGCCTTTGTGTGTCTTTTACATTTGACGTCTTTGGTCATGTTGACGTAAAATTGTCAAATCAACATTCCAAATTACTTGTATAATGTTGTCAGTCTTAAGAAAAAAGTCCCACTATTGTTGTCTTAGCTTGGGAAATCTTCACGTATAATAAACACATCAATTGACATTTTAAAATGTTAAATTATTACACCGATTATGCAAGGATTTCTTGTTACTACTATTTCCATTCTATGAAGAAAATAATTTTGATTTTGCATGCAACTAGAAATTAACTTGAATCGCAAATATATAATAAAATAAAATAAAATTAGTGTAATTTACTCGCTTAGATAGGTTAAACAAAAATTAAAACAACCATCTTTACCACCAAGCTATTTTTGATAAAATGCATATAGGCTACCTGTATGTTATAGGTCCAAACAACAAACAAAAAAAACTAACAAAATAATCATTTTAACAGTTCACTTATTACTCACCTTTTTTTTGGCAAAACAAGACTTTAAAATCAAGTAACCGTATAATATTAAAAAACTTTACAATTTAAAAATATTTAATTTTACAAACAACGTTATGCATAATATTAACTTCAAAACTATCTTCCTTCAACAAATGTTTTATTTTATAAACCATCATTTTATAACCAATTATATAGCTACCGTTTCACTTAGATAATATATCGAATGACATTACAATATAATACAAAACACTTTATTGGCACCATAAACAAACTTGACAAGAAGTAACACATATAATAACAAAACAAAATGGGCACAAAAGGCGATCTTGTCACTAAAAGCGATCTCTTCCACAACAAAATTTGTAATATTTTGGGCAGTGGTGCAACTAACGTAATTAATAAATACACAAACAAATTTTATGATGTATTAATGATTTTGTTTTTTGTACATTTTTATGTCATAAATTACTCATTTTACAAATTTAACATTTACCAAAATTAAATTTGAAATAAAATTAAATTGAATAATACAATGCCTATCAATTATTTGGTGTACGAGTATCTAAAAAAATATATAATCTATATTTTACCCTAAATTCAGGGAAAATAATTTGCATTTAGTATCGCCACACTAACCTATTTTCGTCGAGGTGTTGTGTTCCATTCATCACCAAAATGAAATCGCCTAAATTATATAAATAACAGTAAAAATATTCAAATTTTCCTATGAAATTATATTCCTCTTTCCTTTTTTTGTTTTTGGGAACATTGTTTGCAATGTTTGAAGACACAAGACGGCATATTTTAAAACAAAACTTAAAATCACACGGGACGCCCGTACAACACGGAAGTCCGTTTCATACTGACTGGAGTTTGTATTTGCTTCGGCGTTTGTATTTCCTTTGTCTGCTTCAGTAGCTCTGTTCTGCGCGCTCCATCTGGTTTTATTTCTGTAATCTGTGATTTAAACGGACAAAACGACGGATCGAAGTAGAAACGGAGTTGGAAAGTCGCGAGTTTATTTCGAAATAACGTTTTCATAGAAAGAGAGTAGACGTCCTGGAGTGGAGTGCTCAGTATGCTGTATGCGAGTTTTGTATTTTGTCGGCAACACAACGCGTTCTACCGCGAGCGCGTAAACATGCCTTTTGTGTGAGGAAATACCTAGCGCGTCCAGCGGCGTTCATCATTCTTCATACAAATATGTATGTTATGTTTACGCGCTCACCGTAGAACGCGTTTTGTTGCGACAAAACTCGCACTCAGCATACATTAATAATTTGCACCTGGGTGACCGAGCTTTGCTCGGTTTAAACACTGAGTATAGGTACTTAGATACCTACAGGTAAAGGGCTCCCAGTAAACTATTTTCTCATAAAAACTTAAATATAATATAAAAAATGTATATAATATCAATTATAAAAAAAACATAAACTTGAAAAAAAAATCAAGCAGCAGTCTGGATTCGAACGTGGATCTGCCGTTTCGTGACTTCCCACCTGTGCTATTATACTGACGTGCGTGGCGGCGAAATTTACCGTCGTATTCTAATATCTAATATAACAGTTTTTCATTTTCTAAAAACACGCATATAGTACGTTTCTTAAAAATGAAACCTAGCTAGATCGACTTATCGTCCCCGAAACCCCCTGCATACATAATTTCATGGAAATCGTATTCGAATCGAGCCGTTTCCGAGATTCAGATGCTATATATATATATAGCATCTTTATATATATCATATATATATATATATATACAATAATTGTTCGTTTAAGGGTATAAGATTCTATGCTCTAAAGGTCGAGTGTGATAATGAGTAGTAATGATCCCGCGCAGTGCCGTAAATAGGGTGGTGCCACCGGTGTGGTGCTCAAGCGTAGGGCGTAGACTCTGGGGAGCGTAAAATAGCCCGACCAGGCAGAATTATTATTTTGTCCTGATAAGTTCCGCTTTTGTATCTTTGACAGTTATTTATACAATAACGAAGGTCTACAGTAAAAAAAATGAAGAGATTTTTCTTTTTTGAAAAAGCTTGTTTAGTGTAGAGTTCATTATTGATTCGAAACATTTACAAAGTGCCTAGCATACATCTACATTTTTTAAAATTTTCTACCAAATCAGATGACACTCCTTATCTCTACCGCCCCCCATATTGAAGATTCACCATGAAATGATACGATACGATTATATCACCACTTTGTCATTTTTCAAACTTTGATTTATCGGATAAAAATAATAGTGCCATTTATCTGGAGTGATAACGACATCAACTGTCAACCGAAATCCGGTACACAGATTTCAGAAATATTTGAAACTACGCAAATACATTACGATTACATTAAATGATTTTCACCCTGAAACGAAATATACTTTTAATATTTCACGAAATTGATTTTAATTTATGCTATGATAAAGTCCAAAATGGTATTGCCAGGATACGTCAACTACACCACTGGCTTTTGGACTCTGGTGCGTCGGACTTTTAGCAAAAAAGTAAATCATCAAAAGAAGTAATTATATTGTCGACCGAATTTAAACAATAAAAAAAAATGTCTTCGATTAAACTGGAGTAAACTAAGATGCCTAAAGACAAAAGTCTTTAACCAGTGCGTGTTGCCAGTGATGGCTTATGGAACTGAGACGTGGTCCTTAACTGTGGGTCTCATAACAAAGCTCAAAGTCACACAGCGAGCTATGGAGAGAGCTATGCTCGGAGTTTCTTTGCGCGACAGAATCCGTAATGAGGATATTCGCAAAAGAACGAAAGTGGCCGACATAGCTCAAGAAGTAAGCAAGCTGAAGTGGCAATGGGCAGGCCACATCGCTCGCAGAACTGACAACCGATGGGGAAGAAAGGTTCTCGAGTGGCGACCACGAACCGGAAGACGCAGTGATGGACAGATGACCACACAAAGGTCGCTGGAAACAGCTGGTTGCAGGTTGCGCAGGACCGTTCGTTGTGGAAATCTAGGGGGGAGGCCTATGTTCAGCAGTGGACGTCTTGCGGCTAATGATAATGATGATGAAACTAAGATGGGATTAGATTAGGAGAGCTGGGATAGGGTTTATCAGTTGGCAGTAAGTCTTCCCGCAGTGTTTTCAACCTGTTGTTCTAAATAACATCCTTTTATTTTGAAAGGCAGTGAGTATAAGTTGCCAAGTAATGGTAGGACTCTTTACAGAGTCCGCGTGAGGAGGTACCACACCTTTTTCTACCGCCAAGCAGTAATGTGCAAACATGTGTTCCGGTTTGAAGGGCAATGTTTTCAGTGAAATTACATGCAAAGAGATGAAACATCTTATTTCTTTGAGTGACGAGCGCAGTGCAGTGCTAGGTTATGATTTAGACTCTTCGTGTTCCAATAGCTGCGTGTTGCGCTCGTCTCGTCACACTATACTATAAACAAAATTATATTATGAAAAATATCTATCACGGGAAAAAACAAGACAATGGGAAAGAGTTTTTTCAGAACAACAGATGGAAGTTATAAATGAGTCAAAATATATGACATACTAACAGCATCCCGCTGTTTCACTTGTATAGTTCCCGATCCTGTTATTTTTCCGGGATGAAAAGTAGCGTATGCCATTCCAGACTTTAGTATAACTGTGTCCCCAATTTCAACCCGATCAGTGTTCCGGCGTGATTGAGCAACAAACATCCAAACTTTTGCGTATATAAAATTTGTAAGATAGTATGATTAATTAACATCTTATATATAAAAATCTCGTATCACAATCACAGATTTCAGTTTTTTTTGCTACGCAAAGTCTTTGGTCACAATGTTAAAGTTACCTTACTCCTCCGAAACGGCTTAACTGATTTTTACCAAATTTTATATGCATATTCAGTAGTTCTGAGAATCGGCTACTATCTATATTTCATACCCCTAAGTGAAAAGGGTTGTTCAACGCTAAAAAAATTAAAAATTTTTGGACAACATTTTATGTTTTTATTTTTTTATAATGTGGAATTAAAAATACATACAACCCTAAATTTTTACCCTTTTATAACCAACCCCTATTTTTTTATAGCCATTTTAGTAATTTAATGATTTGACAGTGAACTCCTCCTAAACGTCGGGCGGCGGCGGCGGCACCGATTTGAATGATTTTTTTGTGTGTGTACAAGTGGATTCGAGGATGATTTAGATACACAAATTAGCCCGGCAGATGGCGCTGCAGACAGTGTCTAGGTTATGATCCGAGCGAAGCCGGAACGGGCCGCTAGTTAATATATGTAGGTATGCTTGTCAAATTTCGCTAATAAAATGATAAATTGGCATCACTTTTGATGACCTTAGGCATATTTTATATTATGCTTTTATATACTTACATATTTTTGCATTCTGAAGAGGCCTCATGCCTCATTGCAATAAAAGCAAGTAAGTTACGACTGGTCTAGAAGGGAGAATGGCAACTGCCGATTCGGATCCCCTGGGGGGTCAACCGCCTAACGAAAACGCTTTAACGCTTTGACATTGCCGTCTCTTTCATTACAAGCGAGAAGAAAAGAGACAGCAATGTCAAAGCATTAAAGCGTTTTCGGCGGTAGACCCCCTGTTTCGAATCACATGCGCACTTCTCTCGTTTCAAAGGCATGTGCGTAATGCTGACTAAAAAACGGTAAAGGCACAGATCAGAAAATAGTTACTTCGGTAAAGGAAAGCATCGGAAGGAAACAGACGTTTCTAGAATTTTCGTGGTCATGCGTCATCCACCAAACCCACGCTTGGCCAGCGTTATAAATTATTTTTTAATTAATTATTTTTTTGACAATTCACACACAACACCATCTTTTTTTTTTTTTTTAAATAAAGAATGTCGATACGAGCAGGACATGTACCTGATGGTAAGCAACATGCCTGCCATATAACAGCACAGTGACACGCAGCTATTGGAACATGAAGAGCCCAAATCATTACCTAGCACTGCACTGCGCTCGTCACCCAGAGATCTAAGTTGTTATATCTCTAAGCCCTGTAATTTCTCTGGAAACATTGCCCTTCAAACCGGAACACAGTAATGTTTGTACATTACTGCTTGGCGGTAGAATAATTGGCAAAGGTGTGGTACTTCCCCAGGCGGACTCTGCTAAGAGTCCTACCACTACTATCTGACCCCAAACTAATTATTTATGGCATTAACTCTCTTCTTAAGAGAAGGCTCCGATTCCCAGCTGTGGGAATATTTAGTAGGCAAGTAGGCCAGCATATGGCTATAAATATGCAAGGATCCAAACCGTTAGTGGATAAAAACAAAAAGTAGGAAATAACCGCCTTCCAATCCATGCTTCAATCATTTCATATCATTTTACATCATTATTATCTTATCATCGGTACACGTTCTATTTTCGTGTGAATAATTAGCATAGGTAATTCCAGCAAAAATTTAGCAAGCATTTAATCCATATTTAAAGTACGTTGAGTAATTTATTGGCAATAAATCCCGACACGAGATTGACGTCAATCCAATATCATATCTTAATGATAAATATAATTGAATTGATAACTTCTATTTTTAATTAATCTGATAATTTTTTCCTTATATACACGAGGCGCCTTCTGGAGGGCTCTTTACACGTACGATCAATTCTACTGACAGCTCGCTTTATAGTAATAAACATGTCATTTTAATTTGTCAGTACGTGGATGACCGAGCTTTGCTCGGTTTAAATACTAAATATAGTAAGATACCTACAGATAAAAAACTCCAAGAAATAGATTTTCTTAAAAAAAACGAATTGAAAAAAAAGAGAACCCGTCTGGATTCGAACCCGGAGCCACTAATTCGTGACCGCTATGAGCGCCCGAATTCCCGTCTGAGCTAATTATGCTGTCGCGTCACGCGGCGAAATTTACCTTCACATTCTAATGTCTAATGTGACAGTTTTTCATTGTCTAAAAACGCGCATAATATGCGTTTTTTAGGGTTCCGTAAAACGTAAAAACGGAACCCTTATAGATTCGTCATGTCTGTCTGTCTGTCTGTCTGTCTGTCTGTCTGTCTGTCTGTCTGTCTGTCTGTCTGTCCGTCCGTATGTCACAGCCACTTTTTGCCGAAACTATGAAAACTACACTGTTGAAACTTGGTAAGTAGATGTATTCTGTGAACCGCATTAAGATTTGCACAAAAAAATTTAAAAAAAAGAAAAATCAGGGTTGCCCCCCATACTGAGAACTGAAACTCAAAAAAAATTTTTTCATCATACCTACACGTGTGGGGTGTCTATCGATAGGTCTTCAAAAATGATGTTGAGGTTTCTAAAATCATTTTCGTATACACTGAATAGTTTGCGCGAGACACACTTCCAAAGTGGTAAAATGTGTGCCCCCTCCCCTCTAACTTCTAAAGTAAGATAATGAAAAATCTAAAAAAAATATATGATGTACACTACCATGTAAACTACCAACGAAAATTAGTTTGAACTCGATCTGATAAGTAGTTTTTTTTTAGTACGTCATAAATACACTATTATTGAAACTTCGATCAAAGCTACAACGAACTACATGAACTATGTGTACTATGTATATTATGTTACTTGCTGCAACGGAACCCTTCATGGGCGAGTCCAACTCGCACTTGGCCACTTTATTTTAAATAAGACCTAGTTAGATCGATTTATCGTCCCCGAAATCCCCTGCATACATAATTTCATGAAAATCCGTCGAGCCGTTTCCGAGATTCAGATTCTATATAAATATACATATTTATATAGGTACAAGAATTGCTCGTTTAAAGGTATAAGATAAATAAATTAAATATTGGCGGACAGTGCTCACATAAAACAATGTAGCCCCAAAGCATAGAATAGATAATATAGATAGAACGGACACTCCCCACCCCCCGCTAATTTCAAGCTTCCTCCCCCTCGCGGACGCGAGGCGGACTCAACGAAGGGTTATTATATCGGACGATAATTTACTATGAGAATACGACCATGATGCTGTATTATTTAACAAAATGGTACCAAATGTTTCGTCTATTATACGAAACAAGAATAAGAGATTTTTAATTTCATAAGAATTTCTACAAAGATTGAATCATTTTTATAAACTGTGTTAAGCTATTCTATATAAGTTCTGTGACTAGCCTACCTATAATTAAATACGCGATATGTGGAGTGATTAATTAATATAATTATTATTAGAATAAAGTTTTCTCTTTGGGTAAGTGTACTTAACTAAAAATCAATTCGTACATGGTACCTTTATTATCTCTTATCTTGTTTTAAATCTTCTCCCTTCTGATTGTTGATGAAAGTTATATTTACCTACATTAAAGATCGAACACTAACTAGGTAAGATTGTAAGCCACAGGCAGGTGAAGTCACGGGTCACAGCGATTCCATAAAATAATTTAGTAACCCTAGATGACACGCACACATGCGTAAATGTGTTCGAACGACATATGCGTAGTTGTGTGAGTGTAGGTATGTACACTTCACCGTTTGTTTGGAGTTTAGGCCGAGTGTCCGGGGTGTGCCCAAAGCTAAGCTTGTGTTATAGGCCAGATAGCTGATACAATACTTACACAGGGTTCCTGGTGATCAGCCTGAATCCATTTCAGGACATGTTCTGTGTATTTAAACAAACAACTTTTATTCTACAACTTTTGTTGAAATTCAACGCATAGGTAAACCAAGAATTATCTTTTAGTTTTTAATGTCCTCTCTAGCTCTGCTTAGCTCTATGCGCGTCGCACTTAATTTATCGAGCGTTGAAAAGTGCGCACGTTCGTGTTAGGTACGAAGAGTTCCAATGTTTTTAGACCGGGCAAATACAGATATCTTTTTTATGGAAAAAAATACACGATTTTTAAAAAACTGTAGAATAAAAGTGGTTATATTTAATGTACTTATCATGCCCCCAAAAGGGTGCAGGCTGATTACCAATATATTATTAACTGGCTGTTACCCGCGACTTCGTCCGCGCGAAACAAATACTGAGGTTACTCAGGCAGTACCCATTTGTATACCCAGACACATTTACTGTTACTAAAAACAGCTTCCAATAAAACAATTTTATACAATTTCATGACAATCGGTTTAGTTGTGTAGGTGTGAAAGCGTAAGACGCATTCGTCCCCCATTTCAACTCCAATTTCATCCCCATGCAGCTCGAAATTATTAAATTGCTGGAACAAACATTTATTTGCTTCGTGTCAAGTGTATAAATACAGAGTTTCGTGGTTTTATCTTATTACGGTTGGGAACTTCCATATTGACATTCATCCCCCATTTCTACCCCAATTTCAATGCAACATTTCAGACTACCAGCATTTGTAGTTTCTGAGATTTCGTGATGAGTGACCTTTCGCTTTTATATAGGTATATAGATTAAGATTATAGACACTAAGCAAATATTTGTATTCATCATGCATTGGTTGGGAATTGAACCTACGGCCTACTACTTCGCAGGCAGGCTTACTATCAATTAAGCCACGAGGCTAAAATCTATACAAACAATTGAAACTGGAGGGTCTGTTTGTAATTTTAAAATAACCGTTTTTTACTACATGCATATGTATGCAAGTATGTATAGACGGTACACATACAGAAAATAACATTTTATTAAATTTTTGTCTATCTGTCCGTCTGTCTGTTTGTTCCAAATAATCTCTGAAACTGCTGGACCAATTGTGACGGGACTTACACTTAGATATAGCAGATGTTCTAATGCATAACTTGGGCTACTTACTCTAAAGGCAGATTTACATCAGACGAGCGAATGCTCATTCTATCCCCACTGTATCAAATTCATTTGGTGTAAACAAACGTAGAGCATTCTTTCGTTGTTTTGTTTGCGTTCGCAAAGATTCTATGGAATGTATAATATGGAAAACGCTAAGAACGATCTTTCGTTTACACTGAAAGATCGAGAAAGAATGCGCTTGTTCCAGCTCTAGCTCTATGTTCGTTCAGTTTAAATCGGCCTTTACTAGAGGAAAATAAACAAGGTTCCGCGAAATCAATTATAGAAACACCCAGACTCAAAAAATATTTGTATTTATCACACAAATATTTAACCCTGAGTGGGAATCGATCCTACAGCTTCGCAAGAAGATTTACTTCAAGATTAACTGGGGAAGTACCACACCTTTGCCAGTTATTCTACCGCCAAGCAGTAATGTGCAAACATTACTGTGTTCCGGTTTGAAGGGCAATGTTTCCAGAGAAATTACAGGGCTTAGAGATATAACATCTTAGATCTCTGGGTGACGAGCGCAGTGCAGTGCTAGGCTGCTAGGTAATGATTTGGACTCTTCATGGATTTCATGGATTCTTTGGAAAGTAAACAAATAAATTACGTATAGCGAACATTCTTGTAAACATATTTATCAATTCGATTCAGGTGCGATTTTATACAATATATGTGTAGATTTTTCAAAGGTATTTTTAGATAAGATCAATTAAAGATATACCGAAAATAAGGGTTACCACATCGATTGGTCACATAACCAATTAAGTTTATCCAGCGAGCAACACGGAAGGAAGTAAGCATTCACAGCGTTTACCCTCTGCCAAGGTACAAGTCCGCGTGGACCATGGAGTTTGATAATATACTGTGGTGTGAGGGCGGGGCTAGATTTGTGAATGATGCTTTATTTTTTATGTGTTAGTGATTTGGTTGTGTGAGTATGATCGGCAATGGATCGGTACAGGTATGTTTTGTATGTAATAGTGCGGCTTTGCGCTAGTGTGCAACTTCCCCTCCCGCAAGAAATGACAGAAAGATTTGAACAATATTTTTTAGGTAAGGCTTACTCCCTTCCGTGTTGCTCGCTGAGTTTATCAAATGGCGTTTCAATGACCAACAATCTTATGTCAAAAATCTCTCGTGTTTATTTACCTATATGAAAGTGTTAGCAGCTCCCCGCGGTTTTACCCGCGGAGTTCCCATTCCCGTTATTTTCCCGGGATAAAAAGAAGCCTATGTGTTCTTCCAGATCAACTGTTTTCCGAATTTCGACCCGATCGGTTCATTCGTTACGACGTGATTAAGCAACAAACATCCAAATATCTCAACATCTATACTAACTTAAAATCCTACTAATATTATAAATGTGAATGTGTGAATGTATGGATGTTTGGATGTTTGTTGCTCAATCACGTCCTAACGTATGAACGGATCGGGCTGACATTTGGAACACAGATAGATTATAGTCTGGAAGAACACATAGGCTTTTTATCCCAGAAAAACAACGGGAACAACGGGAACCGGAACTTCGCGGGTAACACCGCGGGGCGCTGCTAGTTTGTAATATTAAGGCGCTGAATAGAGCCAAATGGCAGTTTTTAAACACATTTTTAGCAAAATGTATATGGTTTGAGATGTTGAATAAAATATATGTTATTCTTGAACATATTTATAAGGGAACCATTGCTTTCAAAACACGATTTGGAAAAGATATCTTGACAAGAAAAAATCGTAAACTAACCTCTAAAATGAGTTTTAAACGTAAATATCTGTGTTATTAATGAACATACATTATTCAAATTTTAAAGATTAACGTATTATTTCTTAATAAAGGGCAAGGATGTTTTATATTTTAGATTAAGTTGTTTAATTCGCATTAATTAATTGTTTTTTAATACGCTAACTCGACCGAACCGGCCTGATTCTTGCTTCTCGCTCACTACTATGAAGTCCGGCAGAAAGCGCTGATGCGCCGTGCAGGAAGGACGCTACGTCGCGTCGCTTCGCTGAGCGGCACTCGCTATTCAAAAAAATAAAAATTCTCACAAATGGAATGCAGAAACGTCAAGAGAGGTCATATGATTTGAAAATTTGACGCGTTGGTCATTAGTAGGTTTAGCTCGATGGTTTAGCATGACCGTGGTGGACGTTTATGACCCTGTGTCCAAATCTTTGAACCGTGATTTTCTTTTTGCATATTTTTTTTCATATTGTTGTTGTATGTTTTCTTTGTAGTTTTCAAGCTTTTATTTTTTAGTTTCACCTGCCCTGAGGCACAGATGAGAATATAGTTATTATGAAACCCATGAATATCCGTGATGTAACCCGAGGCTTATCATGAAATCTTGCAAATTAAATCTACTTCCCGATTTACAGATTGCGTGAAAATTTGCATAATACTTGTGTAAATTGCAAGACAATAAATAAATTGCAATATGATAATTATGATGCTGATCTGATGATGGAGCTGGAAGGTTGCCATGCCATATCATTGATGTTTAATTCAGATCAATCAATTGTTTTTAAAAAGCTAACTCGACTGAACGGCCCTTCTACCAGCTAATTAAATCGGCAAAAAAATAAAAATGATAAATTCTCACAAACGAAAAGCGGAAACGTCAAGAGAGGTCGTATGATTTGAAAATTTGACACGTTGGATATTAGTCGGGTTGGCTCGATGGTTTAGCATGACCGTGGTACGCGTTCATGGCCCTGTGTTCAAATCTCAGAACCGCGAATTTCTTTTTGCATGTTTTTTTTCATATTATTGTATGTTTTCTCTGTAGTTTTTCAAGCTTTTATTTTTTAGTTTTACCTGCCCTGAGGCATAGGTGAGAATATAGTTACTATGGAACAAGACATTAAAACAAGACTAAACTGCAAGACAATTATATGATAATTAATTAATTATGATGCTGATCTGATGATGGAGCTGGAAGGTTGCTATGCCATGCAAAATGTTTAATTCACATCAATCAATTGTTTTTAAAAAGCTAACTCGACTGAACGGCCCTTCTACCAGCTAACTTCAGTGTTGATATTGGGTTTCAGGAACCTGCTAACAAGATATACCTCAACGAACGACTCACTAAAGCCAATCGGATTTTATTTCGAGACGCCAGAGCCCAAGCTAAAGTTAATGGTTTCCGCTACTGCTGGGTCAGAGATGGCCGAGTATTGGTGCGTAGAGAACAAGGAAGACCGGCCATTACGATTAGCAGCTCTAATGATCTCGATAAAATATTCGCTTCTTCCTCCGCAGCTCGAGCCTGAAGCTGGCGGAGCGTTATGTTTGTTTCCAAGACTAATGACAATCATTGTAATAGGTATCTGCCCTTGTAGTTTCCATCACATCTCGCATGTTACCTACAACATGCAAGATCCCTACCAAGTGCAATTTGAAAAATATGTAATGCCTAAGATAATATGTATAACTTTCAACACACACAAAATACACATTCTCATTCACAAAACAATCGGACCTCAACAACAGACAACATCATACCATAAAACTACGATTTCCAGTATGCTACCATTTATATCTCAATTAGCAATATTTAATCTTGTCGTAAATCCCGTAAGAATAAAATACGATAATAATCAACACATGGGAAACTTACACTCTTTATTAATTTTTAAATTACTATGCCCTCGGTGCGATTCTCAACTTGTTTATGGTGTACATTTTGATTTGTTACACTTACTCAAGCACTATGGATAAATCTGATTTACTGGTTGAAATAGACGAAAGTATCAAGATCGAGTGCCGCACTATAAATAAATTAGAAGAGTGTAAGACGCAGCTAACAAAGTACGAGTTTAAAGTACTTTCTTGCAATATACGTGGGTTACAGCACAAAGCGTCAACGGGCGAGTTATTTATGGCTCTAAAACGACTGGATATTGCATTTGATGTCCTGGTGTTCTCTGAATGCTGGTTTAGTGTACCTTGTCCTCACGTTCCTAATATCCCTGGCTACAATGTATTTTACACCAGGAAAATTATAAACAAATGTGGTGGGGTCGCGATCTATGTTAGGGAAGACTGGGCCGCCAATGTTCAAGAACCAGAATTTGATGACGCCAACTGCCTCGTGGTTAATGTTGCGGACCGCGCTAGTATTATTGGGGTATATCGATCACCTTCTTTTAGGAACATCAAAAACTTCCTGGTATCACTTGATCGCACACTAGAACCAATAAAAAACCGTGTGAACGTCATGGTAGCGGGAGATATAAACCTAAATATACTGGACGATTCACCCGACAGCAATAGTACCATTTATCAGTGCCTTATGTCAGAACTTGGTTTTCTCCCTGCTATAACACAGGCAACTAGGCAATTAAATTGTATCGATCACATTTTCGTCAATGCAAATAGTAGAAATGCCATAGGTATAGTATGCAACTGTTCACTGACGGATCATGATCTAACGCTAATGGGGCTAAATCTATCTGGGATCAAAAAGGCCAAGGTCAAGAAGCCGAAAAACAGAAAAAAGAAGTTTACAGATTTTACTACTTTGACAAAGGACCTGCAATCGGTAGACTGGAACCAGATCTTGGAAACTGACAATGTCGATGTCGCGCTATCCTTGCTAAACAGTGCTATCAATGAACTACTAAGAAAACATACGCGTCAAGTTAGTACCAGTCGCACAAAACATAATCTAAAACCTTGGATTACACCAGGGCTTATTCGCTGTATAAAACACCGCGACAAACTACATCTTCAGGTCAGAGAGCAACCTGATAATGCAGGTTTAAAAATAGTTTATAGCAGGTATAAAAATTTCTGCAATAATCTACTCCGCAAGATAAAAACCGAATATGAGAGCTCACAAATCACAAAAAATCATAGAGACCCAAAAAAGTTATGGAGCACCATAAAAGAGATATGTGACATTCCACGACCTGATAATGTCTCAGCGGAGCTATTACTGAACCAAAAAGACCCTCAAAATACAATAAATACTTGTAACAACCACTTCGCAACGGTGGGTCTCAATCTAGCCTCAAACATATTACACAGAATATCCGAGTCTGAGGAGACCATAAAGAGCAAACTAAAACTAAAACTACGGGGACCCGACTCTTTCTTTTTGCACGCAACCGATTCAAATGAAATAAACAGCCTTATAATGAACTTAAAAACGGAAAGTGCTCCTGGTATAGACAAGTTCACACCTACTCTCCTCAAACATATCCGGTTTGCAATTGTTGAACCAATGACACACATCTGCAATTTGAGTATGGAGACTGGTATATTTCCAGATAGTTGGAAAACGGCGCTTGTTTGCGCTATACATAAAGGTGGGAATAAAGACAAAATCGAGAATTACCGGCCCATTTCGTTGCTACCGATACTCTCCAAAATTCTCGAGAAACTGGTAAATAAACGATTGGTTAATTTTATTGACAAGCATAACTTACTTTCAGACCGCCAATTCGGGTTTAGGCGCGGCAAATCAACAGAAGATGCTGTTGAGCTGTTGACATCCACAGTAGCAAGTCACATGGACAAAGGAAACAAATGTATCGGAGTATTTCTCGATCTGGCGCGAGCTTTTGACAGTCTGTCACCTTCGCTATTGATTAGAAAATTAGAAAGCACAGGTATCCGAGGAATCGCCTTAAAATGGTTTTCCAGTTATCTCATTGGCAGGCGTCAGAGACTCAAATTAGGTGAAACCCTAAGCGAAGAGCAGGGTATCCCTTACGGCGTCCCACAAGGAAGCAGTCTATCTCCTACTCTGTTTGCTATTTATATAAATAACATTCTGCTCCTTGGTCTCCCGCATACAGATCTAATTTGCTACGCGGACGACACAGTTGCTTTATTTTACGGCGAAACATGGCAAAAAGCTGTCCTAGCAGCGGAGCGGGGAATGTCGCTTATCTCGCAGTGGCTCGATAATAATCTCCTGACGCTGAACGTAAATAAGTCAAATATGATAGGTTTCCATATAAATCGCGCTTCAAAACCTAAAATAGATAGTATAAAGCTGCACAGCGGTTCTTGCGCAGCACGCGATGGTTCTGCTGGTGCTCACTATAACTGTTCTTGCCAGACCATTGGACGAGTACCACACGTGAAGTACCTGGGTATTCTTATAGACGAGAATCTCACATTCGAACTACATATAAAAACTCTCTCAAAAAGAGCTCGTAAGCTAATTCACCTCATGAAAGGTCTTAGAGCAGTGGCTAGCATTGAAACCAGGAAACTGGTGTATACTTCACTGTGCCAGTCTTTACTACAATACTGCATAGGAGTCTGGGGAGGGGCTGCCAAATCTTATATGATTGGTTTAGAACGAGCTCAACGTGCGGTACTAAAAGTAATGACTGGGCTACCGCGCAGATATCCTACCCATCAACTATTCCGGGATACCAGAGTGCTCACTGTGAGACAGTTGTTTTTGATGAGAGCGGTAGAGAAATCGCATAGTCTTTCACAGGCTCCACAAAGAAGATTAGCCCGCCCTAAATCTATAATGCTGCCGAGAGTGAAAACTGTGTTTGCATCTCGTCTCCCTCCTTATATACACCGTTTCGCATATAATGCAATAAATAGATTATCTAGCCTTCAAGATTGTTCCCACAGAGATATGAGAATTAATGTAAAGAGCTGGTTATTAAATAAATCATATGATGAAACTGAGGCTCTGGTCAAAGTTTATGATGTTGACTGTTAATACTCACATTAACATACACACACACACACCCTCACCCACATCCTCACACACACACACCCTCTCACACACGCCACACACACACACTCATACCTACACTCCTCCCTACGCTTATTCTTACTAATTTTTATTATTTTGTTTGTTTTATTTTAATGCTTTTATTGTAATTTTGTAACTACATAATAATTCCTTAATAAGCTATATTTCTAAAGTATGTTCATGTCAACTTCAGCAAGGCGCGTTTAAAAGGGAATTGGTACACCACGAACAGTGGGCGCCCAAGATACAGGCTTTGCCTAGTTTGGGGTCCATCGATATCTCGAAGCAAAACAATACAACAAAGAAACCTGTCAATTTTAGTTATAAGTGAATTGTACTAATATATCTTAAAGGAAATAAATGATTATCTTATCTTATCTTATCTTATCTAACTAAATCGGCAAAAAAATAAAAATGATAAATTCTCACAAACGAAATGCGGAACGTCAAGAGAGGTCATATGATTTGAAAATTTGACACGTTGGATATTAGTCGGGTTGGCTCGATGGTTTAGCATGACCGTGGTACGCGTTCATGACCCTGTGTTCAAATCTCAGAACCGTGAACTTCTTTTTGCATGTTTTTTTTTCACATTGAGCCGGAAGGTGGTTATAGAAACTCGGTAATTAAACGACATAGCACAACCGAGCTTGGACTCGTTTTCTTTGTCTTAACGAGTACTTTGGTGCTAGATTATTACCAGGGTCTGATGATGGAGCCGGAAGGGGGTCATAGGAACTCAACAATTAAATGACATAATCCTCCATCGAGTTTGGGCTCATTTCATTTGTCTTAATGAGTACTTTGGTGCTAAATGGTAACAAGGGTCTGATGAAGGTGCTGGAAGATGGTTAAGGGTTGCCAGTAATTAAACGAGTACATTGGTGTTAAAGTCCAAGTCGCTGTTAAAGTCTACGTTATGGCTCATCTATTCGGGAGAACGGTGACTGCCGATTCGGAGCCCCACGCGCACCACTCGATGTTAGCATGTAATGCCGCTAACTTAAAAACGATGAAGGAAAACATTGTGAGGAAACCGAATTGTACCTAGTAAGTACATGTAGGTACCTAGTGTTTTCACCTCATGTGACATTTACCAACCCACACTTGGCCAGCGTGGTGGATTATAACCTAGTCCCAGCCTAGATCTCTCCTTGCGAATGAATGCCTCGAGTCCCAGCAATGAGAATATATAGTGGGTTGTTTACGCAGATTGTAACCGGTTCTGATGATTAAGCTGGAAGATGGTCCTACGTATATATATAATTTCACAAGATACGTTATTTCTTTAATACTACATTTTTAGATTTGGCGATGAATTGAAAATAAATCGCTGCTTTGAGACTAAAAAGCCACAACTCAAAATTCAGTTATTTTACTTTTCTACTTCTGACGATTTTCTATCATTCTCTATGTATTTTAATGGGATATTACTTTATTATTTCTACGTTGTGTTAAAATTAATAATCATAAGAATAAAATTAATATAAATATGTGGAAGTAGGGTTCCTATAAAATAGACCTGATTTTTTGCCGTTTTCATAGATATTGGTACGGAATCCTTCATTCGTTCATTCGACTTGCACTTGGCTTATTTTAAACACATTTGATATTATCTAATGTTTTATGTAAAAATGCCGTATTAGTCTCTTACCCCTCGAAAGCCCATTAACTACATTAACTACTAAGCTTCGTCGAATCGACGATGCGAATGTGAAAAAAATGATGTAGCACCCATTGCTGCTTCTGATTATATGGATTAGTGGCACCATTTCCTTTTTTTTATATATTAAAATTTACCAATCCACATACTCCGGGGTCCGTAGCTTTCATAATTTCAAATCTAATTTATTTTTACATATTTCTTGTATAATCTGAAGAGAAAAATATGGGGGGAGCTGGGAACATTTTGAACCTAATACTAGTGCTCGTCTGTTGTGCCGATCACTATTGGTTGGGATTCCGCAAGTAATCGGCTCGACATCGATTTTTTGTCTTATTACCATTTGCCTAAGCCGCCTCCTCCCGGCCCAGAGCCTCCACTACGGCTGCATTTCTGTCCCTGATGGCCATCTGTAGGTTGAACTCTCGGATGGTCTTCGGTGATGCAGCCAACGCTCGCCGCACGAACCGACCAATGGTGTCATCGGTGTCGTTAGCGTAGTACGTGAAGGTCCCCGTGTGCCGTGAGATTGCAACAACCGCATAGGGCACGCTCTCGTGCAGCTTCATGTTTGCCTTGGTTTTTATTGCGATTACCGACTCATATGTCAGTCCCTGAGCTTCATGAATGGTAAGGATACGTGACTCTGTGCCTGACCCATAACCCTGGTTTGTCAGGGCCTCCTTCTCCTCTTGAGTGTGAACTAAAAAGAGGGTGTTTGGTAGGGTGTTGGGTATTTGCGCTCCCTTGTACCTTTTCTGTTCCAGGGACTTTATACGGGGTGCTGAGGAGTACATACCTGAGTATATTTCCCTCAACGCATATGCTACATCCATCGGATTGCGATGTGTGCAACTCCTGGCTGATTTTTGTTACCAGGTTCGGGCGGTGATACCTCATTTCGAAGAGATTTTCCCTGGCGGAGTTAAGACCAATCAAAGTTATATATTATTTTGGATTTTTGTACGGGCTTAGTGACATCGTGTTTTTTTAGCGGCTAAAGATTTTTTATCGCTTTTTCGAAATATTACTTAACTTCTAGGGTAATTGTGCTATCAGATTTGCTGTAAGCTGTAAGTCATATCGAAGCTGAGTTATGGCTTTACAAAGTTTTTTTTTTGGTATTTTTGTATGGATTAGTGGCGTCATTTCCTTTAGCAGCCAAAGATCTGCTGTCACTTTTTGAAAGGGTATTTGTGTAATCAGACACACACGAAAAAGACATGTAAAAAAACACGATGTCACTAAGCCCGTACAAAAATCCAAAAAATAAATAACTTTGATTGGTCATAACTCCGCTCCGATATTACTTGGAGCAAATATTCATTGATACAAGAAAGTGATAACAGATTTTTGGTCGCTAAAAAATACGACGCCACTAGTCCATACAAAAGTACCCAAACGCCTTTGTTGTTGTCCAATTTCACTGATTATATTTTAATTTGAAAAAAAAATATGAAAGGGCATTGTTCAAAATAGGCTATCCGTGGCCAAAATGTTCTTGATAATTAGATTTTGTAAAAAAAAAATGTATAATTAGGGCATTATTTTAGTACCCAGATAAATAAACTAAAAGTTCATTATACTAGTACATTATGATATAAGTGCGCTAAGTTGATAATTACAGCCGAAGCGATATTGCTACATATAATTAGCAGAGGCTGTAATTATCAAAGCGCACGTATGTCATACGACGTTTTAAAACATATTTGCGAGGAAATTAATCAAAGTTCATATGACATTTTCAAATAAAAAAATTGGGAGTCATAGGAACTGCCGATAGAAGGGAAAACTTATTACTCGGAATTTGATCCATCATGGCATGGCCATCTAGAAATGCGTCAGCATTTCCCGTTGGCTCACGCATTTCTAGATGGCTATGCCATGATATTCAGGCTACGCCCTTTCGGCATTTCCCATTGGCTGACGTATTTCACAGATTAACAATGCACGCGCATCAGCGCTTTTTTTTAGAGCAAGGGCACAAATCCAGCCAGTATGACATTACGACATTAGTAATAAAGTAAATGAATGTTTTTGTGTTATTAAGTTTTGGTCAAAATTAATTAAATTAACAAATTAAATAACTTTCACTGTATTTTATCTTTCATAGTTAATTTTATTCATAAAATGTTTACAATTTTTCTGACATAAAAACTCTTTACTAAGATTTAGTAGTGGTAGGACTCTTAGCAGAGTCCGCCTGGGGAAGTACCACACCTTTGCCAAATATTCTACCGCCAAGCAGTAATGTGCAAACTTTACTGTGTTCCGGTTTGAAGGGCAATGATTCCAGAGAAATTACAGGGCTTAGAGACATAATATCTTAGATCTCTGGGTGACGAGCGCAGTGCAGTGCTAGGTAATGATTTGGACTATCATGTTTCAATAGCTGCGTGTTACTGTGCTGTTATGTGGCAGGCGTGTTGCTTACCATCAGGCACATGACCTGCTCGTCTCGTCACTCTATGCTATAAAAAAAAAAATATTAAAAAGTAGGTACCGTTCGTTTTAGACGGAGCATTTTGAAACCGTGCGTTTTACGTTACATTACCGCACAATTACGTAATAAGCCACATTACGATACAGAAATTTATATTATATATTATAATATTAATACACTATTATTAAAACTTCGATCAAAGTTACAACGAACTACAAAAACTATGTATACTATGTCTATTATATTACTTGCTGCAACGGAACCCTTCATGGGCGAGTCCAACTTGCACTTGGCCACTTTATTTGTGTAATGGTTTTTCATCGCACCCGCTTTCACTTCACAACGCCACGAAAAACAAAATCATCTACTTGGGCAGTAAAGTTGTCCCACTGCCGGCGAGAAAACGAGTAACTATCACTATTTTCTCGCTCAAGAAACGTACAATAGATATTATACATTCCGTGTACCTAAATAAAAGAGATGCATATATTCAGATACAGACAGTAGTTGATCGCTGACTGTTCATACTCCCGGTGAGTACTCGCTTCACTAGTTTGTCGCTGAGCGACAAGAGCTATGAAAGATAATACTCGCTCAGCGATACTCGCTAAGCGATTAGAACAATCCAAGAGAGCAACCAGCGGTTCATTTCTCTACAGTGCGGATCTGAAAGTACAGGTTTTTTTACGCCGCGAGCGAGTGATGCGAGTATTTATTTTAAACATAATAGAATAGCATCGATTTTATCCAGACGGTCACTATCGATCTTTAGATCGATATTAAAAAAATTACAAAATGTTGTAGTTTTGTTTAAAAGTAACCACGTCAACGTTCGCATTACGAGTAAATAGTCTTTTTGCTACTACCAAAAGATAATATTCTGATATCAAGTGCTAGAAGCCATCATGTTTAATTTATGGTATCAGTGACAGTCAACGTTCACGTTTAGCCCCATGTCCCTTATAAATGAACAATGTCCTTTCTCAGTAAAGTGACTTTTAGATGACATTTGGTTACATTGTATGCAATCATTTCATCTATGATTTGTTATGATGGTGTCATATTTAACTATTATCTGTAAACCGACTTAACCGATTCGTTGCGGAAAACACGGCATCCGTGTCATTCAAGTTTTTATTAGGCGTATGACACGGGAAGCGTGTCATTTTTTATAACCATCGTAACTCGCACAAAATCAACTTTAAAATGTTGCTAAACAGTGTATTTATTATTTTTTATGTAGATTATGGTTGTAGCCTTCGTTTCTGGATATTGATTAATTTGGATAGTTTCAAGGATTAGCTATCTTTTTCAACTGCATTAATATTTATATAAACGATTATGCAAAATTGACATTATGGCACTATATATTATGCTACATTCATAATGACAAAGTAAATTACAGAAAAAAATTATGCGTTTTCAAACAAAGTTAATATTAAAATAAAAAATATTAACTTAGGCATTTGTGACTCATATCCAGTTTGTGTTATTTTTTGTACTTGTAGAAACTGTTTTTTGTCGTGTTTCGTTTTGCTGACCGGTATATGATACGAACTTCTCTTTTTTTCTGCGATATAGTGAGCTGCAGCTTTATTCTCTCAATCTCAAGAATTATCTGTTTATTTCTGAGTGGTTGTTTCATTTTTGTATTTTTTTTATTTTATTGCATAGGTACTCAACACTAGTAAGTATAGGTGAAATTTATATTTTCAAATCATATGTCCGCTATGTCTCATATAATATGGCGCCACTAGTCCATATAAAAACCCAAAAAAAAACTTTATCCATTTGACATTTTAAAACCAACTTTTTGCATGATATAAATTCCAAAACTTTTTCCATTGCAATTTATAAATGTTTCATTTTATAAACGTTCCGCATGGTTTAAATAAAAAAAAAATCTTTTGAATTTAAAATATTTTTGTAAAATTTTGTTTGTGGACCTTTCGTTACAAAGCAGCGAAATGGGGTTGTTTCAAAAACTTGTTTTTCGTGTTGTAATGAGCAATAGTTGTGGATTATTAACTTGCGAGCTCGTCTATTGATGATGATGATGATAACTATTATGTTTGTATTAATACACGTATTTAATATAATTGACGACGTGCATAGCGCGTGAAAACACTAGTTCTCGTCCGATCACCGAAGTTAAGCAACACCAGGCGTGGTCAGTACTTGGATGGGTGACCGCCTGGGAACACCACGTAATGTTGGCTTTTTGCTGTAGCTACTTTAATGCAATTAATGTTTATGTCGAATGAATCTATTTGACTTCAAATAGATGAGTGAGTAGCGCTTACAATAATTAAATGAACTTTTTTTCGCTTTCGAGTGCCTATTTGTGATTTTGAAGTTGGTTTAATTTTCTGTATAAAAAGAGTTTATTGTAATTGTAGACCGTACATTATTATTTATAAGCTTTACTAATAGAATTTCGATAATGTTCTTCACAATCTGCAAAAGTGCAAAAAGATATCGAAGGAAACAAAAAGTTATGTTAAATTAATTACAAAATATTTTAAAAGCGCCATCTATGAGCTTGGAGCGGTAACTTTTTGTTTCCACGTTTTGTTCAATACTAATAATGTCGCCGGCTGGACGCGGTTTAGTTTGGTGGCGCTGTCTTATCGAAGTAGTAAATAGGCGTGGCTTAATTTCGAATTCGTGAATTTCAGTTAGCTGTTGTCAGCACCTTAATAGGATTTATGTGTACCTATGTACTTATTATGAACTGGTGATGGGCGTCGGAAATCGTTGAGTGCGGGCCTGCAAGCGGCGCAAGACCGGTCTTTGTGGAGATCTTTGGGGGAGGCCTTCGTCCAGCAGTGGACGTCCTTCGGCTGATATGATGATGATGATGATGTACTTATTTAACATGAAAAAATGTTGTTATTAACAGAGTTCTCCTACGTAAAAATATGTATATAGTTTTATTTCTATTTAAATAGAATTTTCTTGGTAAATGTTTTTAATATACCTCTACAATTTTTTTATGTAAATAAAGGTGTCAAATTATAATTACTATTAAAATATAATTACTAAAACTTAACTGTGTACGTCCCAAATATACCAACTATTGTTAGTTCAATAACATATAGCATCTATAGACGCTCGAATATGGTTCGTGACGAATCACGAACTGGACGTTTACTCTCTTTCTACGAAAACGAAATTTCGACAAAAAACTCGCGACTTTCCTCCTCTCGTTCTACTTCGTTTCGTCCGATACAACATTTGAATTAGAGTAGACGTCCTGGACGTTTACTCTCTTTCTACGAAAACGTAATTTCGAAATAAATTCGCGACTTTCCAACTCCGATTCTACTTCGATCCGTCGTTATGTCCGTTTAAATGTTCTAAGCCTACTCTAATTAGAGTATGCTTAGAACATTTAAACGTCAAACAATGTTGTATCGGACGAAACGAAGTAGAACGAGAGCAGGAAAGTCGCGAGTTTTTTTTTCGAAATTACGTTTTCGTAGAAATAGAGTAGAGGTCCTGATCGGTGCGATGCTTAGCAACATACGATTGAACGGTCTAGGTCTCTAGGTGTATTTATGCTCTCAGCGCGTCAATACGTCTTACGCTGTGCCGCCTATGAGTAGTTGTTGTAATTACTAGAATTCGTATCCATGTTTTCTGATTAGAATTAAAATATAGATGATTTAATCGCTTTCAGTTATTACCTTGAGACTAGATGGAGTGACGATATACGGAAGACAGCAGGCAGTGGATGGAAACATATAGCCGAGGATAGGGCTGAGTGGCAAGCCATGGGAGAGGCATATGACCAGCAGTGTACTAAGATAGGTTGATGATGATGATTCGCTTTCAGTTATTAGATTTTTTTTGTTGAATTACTGCATTTTTTGATTAAAATAGAGATAATATATGCCTCAGATTGTTTGTCGAACTGTATTCGTGGTTTGCACAAACCATATTCAAGCGTCTGTTACTACTATTATAATCATCTTTTGTGCACAGCTTATCATCACTTTCCCCACACTCAAGCTTTATGCTTTTGTAGTGGTAGGGCTCTTAGCAGAGTCCACCTGGGGAAGTACCACCTACCTTTGCCAGTCATTCTACCGCCAACAGTTATGTGTAAGCATTACTGTGTTCCGGTTTGCAGGACAATGTTTCCAGAGAAATTACTGAGCTTAGAGATATAACACCTTAGATCTCTGGGTGACGAGCGCAGCGATGATGCTAGGTAATGATTTGGACTCTTCATGTTCCAATAACTGTGTGTCACTGTGCTGTTATGTGGCAGGCATGTTGCTTACCAACAGGCACATGGCTTGCTCGTCTCGTCACTCTTTAATATAATTATATTACAAAAAAATAAAAATAAAATTCATGCTATAACCCTGTAAAGTGTTTGATTGAGCAAACTGTGTGATTGAAAGTTCTAGGTATGTCGTTCGCACCGTAATTTTTTTTGACGGTCGTAGGACCGCGTTTTACCCCTACAACAAATGCAAACCTAAAGTCAAAGTTCTTTTTAGTTATACAGTAATTTAGATTCTTCATGTTCAAATAGCTGCGTAATTCTAAACTTATTATGTGGCTGTTTGTGACTTAATATCAGGCGCATACATTTTTCATTTTGTTTACTTTCCTCACTACTGTACTGTACAATGCTGTATACTAATTATATATTTTATATTAAAAAAAAAATTAATAATTAAAAAAATATATATATTTATAGTAGATCCAACCGTTTATTTTCTTTTTGACAGCACCAATAGAACGTAACTGCGTCATGCTACGCAAAAGTTCACTTTTAAATGCGAGGTTTTAAAAATACGACAACTGCTTAAATTTGCTCCTTGATCCCGTATAATAATCATCTTTGACAAATTGGGTCCATAAGTGCAGTTGTTTTTTTATAAATTACATAAAATTACAAACGTTTTTAAAAATTTACGTTCTATGGGTGATGTTGATAGCCATAGAACGTAAATTTTTAAAAACGTTTGTTGTTTTATGTAATTTATGAAAAAACTACTGCACCTATAGACTCAATTTGTCAAAGATGATTATTATACGGTATCAAGGAGCAAATTTAAGCAGTTGTAATATTTTTAAAGCCTCGCATTTAAAAGTGAACTTTTGCGTAACATGACGCAGTTACGTTCTATTGGTGCTGTCAAAAAGAAAATAAACGGTTGGATCTACTATAATTATTAATATTATTTAAAAAAACGCAGCCATGTTAAATTTTCAGTTTTCTTATAGATACTAGGTACGTATTTTATCGTAAAGCAGCATTAATTATGTGACGTTAACACAGCCCTGCGCTCAGAAAATGAAATCATGATATTTCACGAGCATTTCAGCAAGTATTAAGGTTTAATTCAGATTGTAAATAGCGCGGTGAATTATTTAGTGACGGTAGGTGAACTAATTCTGAGGATTAAACGCGCACGTGGCTTAGACCAGTTTCTGTTGGTTTCTTCTAGGCAAGTATGTTCCATCGCAGACCGCATCGTCACTTAACATCAAGCGAGATGGCGGTCACGAGTAGGCCTAAAAGACCAGGACGTCTACTCCGTTTCTACGAAAATGAAATTTCGAAAAAAAAACTCGCGATTTTCCTACTCTCGTTCTACTTCGTTTGGTCAGATACAACATTGGTTGACGTTTAAATGTTCTAAGCATACTCTAATTAGAGTAGGCTTAGTCCATTTAAACGGACAAAACGACGGTTCGAAGTAGAATCGGAGTTGGAAAATCGCGAGTTTATGGCGAAATTACGTTTTCGTTGAATTAGAGTAGACGTCCTGGACGTCTACTCTAACAAAATAAACTCGCGACTTTCTAACTCCGATTCTACTTCGATCCGTCGTTTTGTCCGTTTAAATGTTACTACTCTAATTAGAGTATACGTAGAATATTTAAACGTCAAACAATGCATCAACAATGTAACGTGTTGTATCGGACGAAACGAAGTCGAACGAGAGCAGGAAAGTTGCGAGGTTTTTTCGAAATTACGTTTTCGTATAAATAGAGTAGATGTCCAGGAGCTGGAAGGAGTTGAGTGGGCAAAATATGAGGACCGCACTCGTCGTATCATGGTTTTGAACTCAGAAAAGCATGCAAATTATGATTCTGGATGTTGGCAGGAGGTGTATTGGTCCATTTTTTTTTCTTGACATCTGTTCATAAGGGTGGAAACCCTTAGAATTCAAGCAAATAAACTGAACACATGAATTTTTATTCATGTGTTCAGATGGTAATTACGTGTTATCCAATAGAGATAGATAGACTACAAAAAATTTGGTTACCGAATAAGTGGCTTTCTGCTTTCTTGAAATCTGTTGAAAATGTGATGAATAGCGCCTTTCTGAAATTAATAGGTACCTATAATTTGAACAGATATTGATACACTCAAATATGGGCTATATATCATGCATGTTAAGTTACAGATTTTATTGGCAACACAAATTAGCAGACCGCTCGCTGACAGCCGTCTGCTTATTTATGTTGCCAATGTAATCTATATCGTTACAAGCATGACATAAAGCCCATATTTGAGTGTATTTTATTTGTCGGGTGGGAGCGGAGACGTATTAGTGAGCGCATACCTTTCTTCTCCCGCCACGGCCTACACCCCACAGCCACGATGTCCACCTTCCAGCATCGTGGCCCACCTCAGTTGCATAAGCATACATTAACAGCCCACTAAATGTTCCCACTGCTGGTCCTCGGGGCTCGGGGCCTTCTCTCGCAGGGAGAGAGTCAAGGCCATAATCCACCACGCTGGCCCAGTAGGGATGGTGGATGACACATGATTTCGAAAATATTCTAGGTACATGTCGGTTTCCCTTCACCGTTTTAAGTTAGCAATATTACGTACATGGCTTCGAAAAGACAGTGCGCGTGAGGTTTGAACCCGGGGGCTCCGGATCGGCAGTCGCCGTTCTCCCGACCAGACAAGATGCGCCGGAGCCCAGATACCCAAATTACTGAGCAACCCACAAGGGCACAGTCATTAATGACTCTGAACGGACAAACATTGTCCTGTTCTGAATATGAAAATTGAACCTAAATATAATCCACGAAAACTATTTCATAAATATAAATTTTAAATAACCCGATGGTGTTCTACTTTTTTTTTTCTTTTATGGCGAGTATATAAGTAGATTTGTTGCTGTTCTAACAGGGAACCAGATGACATACAATTAGATCAATCAAGCGACTGTCACAAGTCCACAGAACAATGTTCCTAAAGGCCGATTTAAACTGAACGAACATAGAGCTAGAGCTGGAACAAGAGCATTCTTTCTCGATCTTTTAGTGTAAACGAAATATCGTTCTTAGCGTTTTCCATATTAAATATTTCATAGAATCTTTGCGAACGCAAACAAAACAACGAAATAATGTTCTACGTTTGTTTACATCAAATGAATTTGATACAGTGGGCATATAGAATAAGCATTCGCTCGTCTGATTTAAATCGGCCTTAACATGCCCGTCTGAGAATATCTAAATACATGAAAGCCAATTTTAGTTTTTTGTTCATATTTAAAAAAACATTTTCGATAAAACCTATACCGATTTCGATAAAATTTATATGGGATTAACGTATGAACTATGATCTAAAATTTGGAACATATACCTATAGATTATAGTCTAAAAGAACACATAGGCATTTTTATCCCGAAACGAAAGGACTCTTAGCAGAGTCCGCCTGGGGAAGTACCACACCTTTGCCAAATATTCTACCGCCAAGCAGTAATGTGCAAACATTACTATGTTCCGGTTTGAAGGGCAATGATTCCAGAGAAATTACAAGGCTTAGAGACATAATATCTTAGATCTCTGGGTGATGAGCGCAGTGCAGTGCTAGGTAATGATTTGGACTATCATGTTCCAATAGCTGCGTTTTAGGTACTGTGCTGTTATGTGGCAGGCATGTTGCTTACCATCAGGCACATGACCTGCTCGTCTCGTCTATAAAAAAAAAAAAAAACAATGGGAACGACAGGAACGGGAACTACCCGGTAACAGCGCGGGCGCTACTAGTAATTAAATAATTTGAAAAATATTTTATGCATTAGGTACTTCATTTAGTAAATAAATATGAAAACTGGTAAAACAAAAGTTAGACATCGTCATATAACAATGACTCAAAACGGTCGAAATGTATGCTTGCATCGCTTTCATGCCGAAATAATTTGTCATATTATCATCAATCAATTTGACAAATGTACGCTTTTGTAGAGATCTGTAAGTTGATGAATGATTCATTAGTTAAAGAATTTCTTAAATCGGTTCAGTAATTTATGATATAATATGAATTTCAAACAAAAAATACAAAACCTCTCTCTTCGTAATTGTTTGTTTATTTCCTTAGTAATTCCATACAGATTTGAGTTAGATAAATCAAAGAATATAATTATTACGTATCAATTAATGCCAATGACGTTAATGAAGGACGCGATACGAAGATTAACATCACAATGGAAGAAGGTATTATGTAATAATCCCCAAAACGTGGCATTTTAATTGAGCACTATCCAAATCTGCTCAAACAAAAGACTTATCTTATGATTGATTGAGTTATTAACCATAATCTGGGTCCTGAAAAATCCAGTTTGACTATTTATTATTAATACACAGCTGTACAGAATAACTGTACCATTTTATGTGTGTATACTTGTAGCTGCGTTGGTAGACTCAAATTTTGGAGGTCCAAATATAATTACAATATTATGTTATTTAAGCGATAAGGTCGCCCATTGATACTTTCATTTTAGTCTTTAAGTTTTTATGTATTTTATTTTTAAATTAAGTGCAATAAAGAGTTAATCTGTCTATCTATGTTGAATAAAAAAGGTTTTACTAGAAGGTACTACTTAAAGGTAGCGCTTTCTGATTGTACCCGCATTGTGTCGTTCCAGTTGTTTTCCCGCGGTAAAAATAGCCTGCATCTAATTTTCGATATTTTGTAAATATTTGGATTTTTCAATGTAACGTAAGCAAAAAATAAGCGAAAACAGTTATGCGTTTAGTTGTTATGGTAAATTATCATTAGTCCTAAAAGCGTTATGCTTACTGAAATAAGTACCAAAAATTGTTATGCTACTCAATATAGACCCAGCGTGAGGTCATGGAGTCATGGCCCCTGTGATAGCTCGACCAATTTTAATGAAACTATCTCAACTCCGCCATCTATCACATCACATCAACAGCCCACTAAACGTTCCCACTGCTGGGACTACAGATCCCAGAGAAACAAGTGTTTGTTGTCCTCTCTAGCTCTGTTTAGCGGCTGTTTAGTGTTTATTCATCATCATCAACAGCCCACTAAACGTTCCCACTGCTGGGACTCGAGGCCTTCTCTCGCAAGGAGGGAGTTAAGGCCATAATCCACCACGCTGGCCCAGTGCGGGTTGGCGGATGACACATGACTTCGAAAGATTCTAGGTACATGTCGGTTTCCTCACGATGTTTTCCTTCACCGTTTTAAGTTAGCGGCATTACGCACATGACTTCGAAAAGCAAGTTCATCTATCAACCTCAGTGAAAAGCAAGTTTTTCACATTATTTTCTGCTAATATTTACAACATTTTATTTGTAGAGACGGCTTCTTGGCATTCCATGGATTCACCGCCTTCGGTGCGGGTCCATCGTGTGGCAGAGAGAGAGAAATCTCGAATAGACCCCAAGACTTGTGACTCGGGCGTAGGTTTAATAGGGGCCCCTTTTGGTGACGTACATCAACACTCACCTTCACTACTCGTATTTCTCTCCCTGCCCAGCCAAATCCGATATGATCCTACTAGTGCAGCTTTAGATACTCGAACAAATATAGAACTTACTGCACTTCTGGACAAGCCAAGGTCTTTAAGCAGGTTATAGAGAGATTTTGCTGGTATACCTCTCGCTCCTACTTCTACAGCGTATAAATTAACTACATAGCCATTTTTTTGTTAATTCGTTTTGAATATTTTTTTTTATCCGTTGTAATACGAAACCTGACTTGAAACCTGACACCCTCGACACTAGACCAAAAGTCTAAAAATGTAGTTGTCGAAAACCTACTTATCAACTATAGTAGTTTTATCTCACGAAGCGACGCACGTCTTACTTGTGGTGACTAAGGCCAATTGTGCACGTAGCTGCACGACATCCGCACGATTTCGACAATTGTCGGATGCAAGACGAATGCTTGCATCTTGCGTACAAATAATGAAGTCTGTGTCCACGAAACGACAACGACACGACAGCCGCACGTCTTGCGTTTGTTCGTAGGATGCATGCATTCGACAAAAGACGCGTGCGTGGACAGTAGGCATAAGTTTTAAAAAACACACTAAGTAAATGTACGTTAAAACAAATACCGTATGGTGCGTGAAAACCAAAGACAATATACAATATACTCATTTGACTGATCGTACGACCCCTCCTTAGCATTTTATTAGCATAATTGCACTATACCCTATACTTGTTGCGAGTTTGGTTGGTCAGTCAGGCATTTGATTTCGAGCGAAAGAGTGCTGGCAAAAATACCGTAAAAAATATAAAATATGGGTTTCTGCTCAGTGAAATGGTGCCGAAAGAATAACAGGACATCCAGCTTTGCAAAGGACGGGATATCATTTCACAAGCAAGTAATAGAATGCAATAATTAGAAAAACATAACATCATTAAGCTACAAAATTAAAACGAACATTAAAAATAAAACGAAATGGAAACCCGTTGATGTCTTTCTTTGCATCCTGCTCTGTCCTTAGAAGTTTGCATAACTCTATCTCGTTTAGTCCGATCATTGGTGGAAAGTTGTGCACGTCACACGGGTATTCGGCTTATCACAGCGCGGCTTTTTCCTTCGTCCTGCGCCCCCGCTGGTGAGTTGTGAATGTAGGCGAGATTCGTTTCATCGCCGATCAACAGGGTATTTAATCTTTGGTGAAAACAAATACCTTCGCCTGCGTCTCGGGTGGTACTGAGAGCGTACGCTGTCACGCACACATTCAAAGCGTGTTTGTGAAAGTCGTTACCACAAGTAAAGGTCGCGTCGCCGTCGTTTCGTGAGATACAAAGGGTGTCTCAGCAGTACATAGGGTGGGTTTCTTAAACTTATGATTTTCTTGGGCTACTTAATATTTTTAACGAATGTCAACTATCCAGATATGAAACATAGTTATCTAAGTATTTTAACAAAATAAACACCATTCAATCACGCGCAACTTATTGAAACGGCATCGGAGACCTGCATAGCTTCAATTACACCGAATCCAGGAAAGTCTAGGAATTAAACAGTAATGTTATAATATTACTCGTACTGTCAAGGTTGTTGTGTCCGTCTGTCCATTTAACCTTAATTATGTACTACATAATCTATAGATACTTAATAGTATAACCTGCGCTGCACGGTCCAACCTACTTAAGCAGCCTGTTCCCATGGTCCAAATGTTCCCACTGCTGGGATTAGTCCACTCATACCAATGCTGGCCATAATCCACCACGATGGCTCATTTTGGTAGAGGTTTGGAAGAGGTATTGAAACTGTATGGAACCAATGCCGTACATAATCAAATGACCAAATATACTCTGTAAATCGTCGCCACATCATAATTTTTTCCGACAAACTAATAATTAAAAACCTAAAATTTATAATTTTTATAGTTTCCAGACGTCTTCTTATCTATTATTCCGCAACGCCGTACAAAAATCTTGCGATAAGGAAAAATGAGGATTGGAACCCCCCCTCTTCAACTGTACTCAGTTGTACAGCTTACAAGTGACGGCATAGTGTTCAATCTTATTGCTTTATACCCTTCTATCATCCTACATAGGTCTCCTGTGTTGGACGGACAGCTTACAAGTGACGGCATAGTGCTCAATCTTATTATTGCTTTATACCCTTCTATCATCCTACATAGGTCTCCTGGTGGTTCATTTGACCCGTAAATTTTGTTCACGGGCCTGTAGTCTATATGCGCTGAACGCGAAACGAACCCGGGACTTGCGGCTTCGCAGATAGACTTATTACCAATTGAGCCACTAAGGTAGCTAACACATCAAAGACATGGCTGAATCTATTAATTACATGACATTTAAGTAATTTTAGCCGACTTAAAAAAAGAGAAGGTTTTCAATGCGGTTGTTTCTAGGGTTATGTTGTTAGGGCTGTTTTTAGGGTTCCATACCCAAAGGGTAAAAACGGAACCATTATTACCAGGCGCGGTCCCAGCCTCGAATTTTGGAGGGGGTCACGAGTTGAAATACAATAAATCGAGTAAAAAATACTTTACTAGTAGCGCCCCACGATTTTACCCGCGTAGTTGCCGTTCCAGTTGTTTTCCCGCGTTTGAAAATAGTGTATTGTTAGATATTTTGAATTTTTGTAGGTTTTTAATTTAACTTATACGATTTTAGGGAGGGGGGGGGGGGGGTGTCATGTCCCTTGTGACATTTTTTTCATACTGTATGTATACACAGAGCACATTTTGATAATAGGTCGTTTTGTTATGCCTCTTTGATCTTGTGTCATTCCGATAATAGAACGTTTCGCTACTAAGTCACTTAGATTTTGTGTCGTTTTAATATGTAGGACATTTTGCTTTTAGATCCTTCTGATATGTAAGCCGCCAATCGTGTACCTAGTGATTTTGATGGTTCTTTTTTTGTTTAATAGATGTGTTAAGAGTTCGTAGATGGTCCCATATATTATATACTCACCTTTTATTGCAATTGGTGTGATGGTTTTTTTAATTCGAACATAAAACTAAAATTGACTTTCATTTATCTGAATGATTTAAAAATCACGAAACTTGGTCGAGTGTCTGAATTTAATTTTAAATTATTATTTTTATATTATTATTATATTCACACACTACACCATCTGACCCCAAACTAAACAAAGCTTGTACTATGGTAGCCAGATAGCTGATATAATACTTATATAGTTTTTAAATACATACTTATTTTACAATTGAAATTACTTTTTGTTATTTCAGAGAAAATAAGTTAATTACATAATCATAATATCTTTATTTGCAAACAACATTTTGGGTACAAAATAATCTTAAACATGCAACGAGTATGCAAACACTCCATATTCATCCTTTCGGTATGCAAATTTGAGAAGATGTCGGTACGAGACTTATTCAAAATTTAGAAGGTATTCATACACATAAATAAGCATTGTGTCAACATCAATCAATACAGCGTGCACTGGAAATCTTTAAAGGGACCTATTCATGGGCTGATTAAATTAATTTAAGAAATTAATAACTGTCAAGTAATGTGTGAGAAATAATCACAATAATAATAACCGCTTTAGAATGACAGTTACAACTCAAAGCAAGATGTCAAATTAGTAAAAATATCAAAATGTAAAGATTTTTTTAAATTTAATACAAGTGTAAAAGTTTTAATAGTGTCATCATTCATTAACACCCGTCCCTTTAACAGATTTCCAGTGCACGTTGCACTGGAAATTTTATAAAGGGGCCTATTCATGAGACGATTATATTACTTCAAGGAATGAATAAATTTCAAATATTGTGTGACAAATAATCGTAAGGACAACTGCAGTTATAACTCAAAGCAGGATGTCAAATTAATGTATGATAAATATGATTAATGTCATTTAAAAAATATCAAAATGTATAATGGCATTATCAAAGTAAGTCTTGAGATCTTCAATGCAAATTTTAATTGTATGTGTTCTGAGTCAAATCAAGATGTCAAATAAAATTAAATTAAATGCTTATGTCAAAATAATAGAAAAGTCAATTTATTGCAATATCAATCAATACAGTTTTAATAATTAAATTTATCAGATTCATAAACCGCGGACTAAATGTTCCCACTGCTGGGACTCGGGGCCTTCTCTCGCAAGGAGAGAGTCAAGGTCATAATCCACCACGCTGGCCCAGTGCGGGTTGGTGGATGACACCAACATAACATACACACATAACTTTATCAAGTATAGATATTCATAAATTGTATAATACGCGGTTTTTAAAAGAAAACACTTTAATATATTTTTAAAGAGGTGTGTTTCGTTGATATTTATCCTACTATCCTAGTAATATTATAAATGTCAATGTTTGAATGTTTGTTGCTCAATCACGTCCTAACGTATGAACGGATAGGACTGATATTTGGAACACAGTTAGATTATAATCTGGAAGAACACATATGCTACTTTTTATCCCGATAAAACAACGGGAACAACGGGAACGGGAACTACGCGCTTAAAACCGCGGGGCACTGTTAGTTATCTATATATAAATAAAAATGAATGTTTGTCCGTATATTCTTTACTAGCAGAACGCGCGCGCGTTGCTACGCCATCTATCGAAAATTGGTCGTACCAATTCAAATTTTGAACAAATTCGGTTAGTTTAGGTTCTAATGACGCAACCTTTAAAATATGACATTATGCTGTCACGCAACGAAAGGTCTCAAAAACCAATGTTTTTTCCCGTTTTTGTTACATTTTTCATTCATGCTCGGCTCCTGTTGATAGTAGCGTAATGTTAAATAGCATATAGCCTTCCTCGATAAATGGACTATCCTACAAAGAATGAATCTTTCAATTCGAACCAGTAGTTCCAGAGATCCTTGCGTTCAAACAAACAAACAAACAAACTCTTCAGCTTTATAATATTAGTATAGATAGAATCGTAAACTATGCATTTGACCATGTCATTATCTTTAGCAAAGTTGTTGTGCATGTGCCAAAAAATATTTCTAAGTTGGTACGACCAATATTCGACTGGTAGCACTGGGTACAGCTACGAGTAAATAAAATGAATGAAACCACAGTGGCCACACACACACACACCACCCAACAAACAGTGGTTGTGCGATGTAGTATTAAAAACTCCGCCATCTAGTACATAGTATGGGACTATGTATTTAATTTCCTTTTTTTTTTTTTTTTAAATAAAGAGTGACGAGACGAGCTGGACATGTGCCTGATGGTAAGCAACATGCCTGCCACATAACAGCACAGTGACACGCAGCTATTGGAACATGAAGTGTCCAAATCATTACCTAGCACTGCACTGCGCTCGTCACCCAGAGATCTAAGTTGTTATATCTCTAAGCCCTGTAATTTCTCTGGAAACATTGCCCTTCAAACTGGAACACAGTAATGTTTGCACATTACTGCTTGGCGGTAGAATAATTGGCAAAGGTGTGGTACTTCCCCAGGCGGACTCTGCTAAGAGTCCTACCACTACAAATCCTTAATCAAACAAGGAAATAATAAAAAATGGCAGTCATAGGAACTGCCGATAAAAGTGAAAACTTATAACTCAGAATTTGATAGCTTACCTTGGAAACTACACTGGGGTAACTGGAGGGCGTGGCCTGGCGATCATGGCATGGCCATCTAGAAATGCGTCCGCATTTCCTATTGGCTGATGCATTTCTAGATGGCCAATAGCCATGGTCCCGAGTTTACCCTAAGATTTCTTATCATACCCGAGCGTGACGCTAAAATTCAATTCACAGCCCACGAAAAATCTATCTAGGCACGCCTAAAGAAGTGCAAATATTTGTGTGACATATACAAATATTTTTGTTCTGTTTATGGCTGTTTCTATCGTACTAATATTATAAAAGATTTGTCTTAAGAGCCTTTAGGTATCAACAAAACAATTTTTTTTAAGTGGTAGAGCCTTTTTTAACAAAACTAAAATACAATGAGAACTACACTACGCTACATACCTAACTAACTACTTACACTAAGCAGACCTGAATTATCCATAGACCAATGAAGGTCTACAGATAATCAAGATGTTCAAGCCCACTACCGATCGGAAGGGTACCCAGCATGCTGGCGGCATTACCACGCTGAATGGCGTGAAAATGCTTATGCGTTGGGCCAAATAAACGCCAGCATTTTGGTCACGCGTCGCGTCGACCAAGCGCTCGGAAAGGCTTTTGAAGATGAGGTGAGCTCCCGGCCCCCACGGACCCAATGTCTCAACCCCAAATGGCTCAAATATGTAACCTCTTCCGAGGGTTGCATATTTGCGCCGTTTGTGTCGCTCAGCAAAATTATATTGAAAACTGCATAATTATCTAACCAGTTACAGTAGGCACTTCTGAATTGTATTATCAGTAGACGGATTATGGTCTACATTATAATATAGATTTAAAGATAATAAACGACCATTCGAAACCGTTTGTCAAGTTAGCATTTTTAAATAGTATGTTTAGAGTTACGAGACGAGCAGGACATGTGCCTGATGATAAGTAAATATGCCTGCCCAAAAACGCAGTGTCACGCGGCTATTGGAACACGAAGAGTTCCAATCATTACCTAGCACTTAACTGCGCTCGTCTCGCTCGATGTTTGCACATTTACTGCATGGCGGTAGATTAACTGGCAAATGTGCGATACTTCCCCCGACCACTATGCAATATCCTATTTACGGAGAAAATACATGACAAAGAGATCAAACATCTATTATATCTGAATGACGAGCAGAGTGGAGTGCCGTGCTAACCCGTTTTTTTTTTTAATAAAGAGTGACGAGGCGAGCATGACATGTGCCTGATGGTAAGCAACATGCCTGCCACATAACGGCACAGTGACACGCAGCTATTAGAACAAGAAGAGTCCAAATCATTACCTAGCACTGCACTGCGCTCGTCACCCAGAGATCTAAGTTGTTATATCTCTAAGCCCTGTAATTCCGCTGGAAACATCGCCCTTCAAACCGGAACACAGTAATGTTTGCACATTACTGCTTGGCGGTAGAATAACTAGCAAAGGTGTGGTACTTCCCCAGGCGGGCTCTGCCAAGAGTCCTACCACTACAGTTATTTATTAGGACTGTTCATTTTTTAAACAGCCGCGTGGTGCTGTGCTGTTATGGGCAGGCGCCTTCGCTTACCATCATAGGGATGTAGTTGTAGGTATTGCTCGTCTCGTCATTCTCTTTGAAAAAAAGTAAAACATAATTTCACACTAAGTAAAAGTAAACACATTTTTTTTACACAATAACAGGAAGACTAGACGGGACAGAGCTAGATTTATATGTAATGTTGTGTTGTTGTTGTGTTAAATGATATTTTCCCGTTATAAATAGTAGCCATTTAACAGTGGTCCCAATTTCAACTCTTTTGTTCAACTGTATCGATTTGATTGAGAAAAAACATCCAAACCTTACGCATTTATAAAATTGGTGAGATTCCGAAACTTTCCTTTATTCATGTACGTCTTAAAATTAACAAACTCTTTCCAGGAAACTTCAAATAATCGAAAAGAAAAAAACGAACCATAATGAATCATAAAATATGGCAATAAACCGTGATATATCGTATTTCAAAAACAGGTTTCCCGCCAGACGCATTTGTGAATTAAAAAAAAAGTTACCGTCTAAAAAGTTCGCACGCTCATTGTTAGGACCGTTGAACTGTGAAACCGGTCTTTTTGGTAAACTCCTATGTGCTATGTGTGTAACGTACTCCTTATCATTTTATCACTGATTGTGCTGTCCACTAGACATTGCAGCATAATAAGTCTGACTTTCCACCTGGCTTGGCCAGTGTCAACGCGACGGCGAAGCTAAACGCACGTACGATCGCCACCTGAAGATGTAAAACATATTTCGCAAATACAACTTTTATACGGGCATGTAAATTACTAAAATTATTTTAAATCTCGTGTAAATATCGTTGTAAATATTCTTTAAGTGATCAAAGTGTGTGTAGATATTTTTTACTATTAAAATCCTGTGATATTAGAGTTAAGGACCAGTGGAGAAAGCCAACAGCAAGTGAGTATTATTTTTGCCTGTTTTTGTGCTTATTTCTTTTTTATTTATTTAATTTTGTGTAAAATTTCACATGGCGGCCCTATATTTCTTTTGCATGTTTAAATTTAGAAGCATGAATGAATGTGAAACAAAAAAAAAAGTTTTGTGACTGGCAGGTAAAACGACAAATACAATAGCTCTTATACGCCTGCGACCTTATGATAAAATAAAAAAGTAAGGCAATTTTACTTGTTTGCCAATGTTTTCGGAGGAACCATTAGACCCTCTATTCAATATCTTAAACCCTATAAGATTTAATTTATTTGGGTTAGATTACGGGGCAAAATTAAAATATACTTAAATCGTTGTTAAGAGTTCGTTGCCATGGCTTTCAGTGAATAATATTATTATATCAAGATATGTTTGGAATAAAAATTTAGTTCATAATAAACAATAATGTTTGGTAATATTTTTTTTCTTTGGTTGAAAAGTATGAGAAAACTGAGTAGGTAGATACCGCAAAATTATATAATATTTCAATAAAATATTTTTACATGCCAAATGTTACAGAAATAAATGTATTAACTATTAACTTATTTAATTACCAATTGAGATACAGTAATTGCAAATATGTTACTATTTATTTCATAAAATAATAAATCTTGAAATAGGTATTATATTTTGGAAAATATCAAGGTTTCCACAATTCAATTCGGGAATCTGGGAAAAATTGTTGTGGAGAAAATTTTAATCAGTATATAAACTAAGATGTAGTTAACATGTAGAAAACGTAAAATATTAAAATTAACCTCAAATTCTTTTTATGTGGTTTTCACATAAATTCTAATACCGCGGTAACTCGCATAACTAGGCAAGGTCGACGTACTGATAAAAACTGGAATAATTAAATCTATTATTATATTCTATTCTATACAAAGTTTTACTTAGGAACTAAAATTATCATATCCTAATCGTTTTTGAATATTGTAACAGGTTTTAAACAAAACTGAATTAAGCAGAAAAGGGGAACATTTATATGATAACTATTATGGTCAACTTATACTTATACGAATAGGGTAAGTCATGATAAACATTATTTTATTATGTTCAACGTATATGAATACTTAGGGCAAGATATGATAACAATTTTTTTCAACTCATGCGAATATGGCAAGTTATGAATACCACAATTGGGTTAATTGGCGTATATTTAGATTTTATACGAATAACATTCGTAAAACTGACGAATTCTGCAAAGAGAGCTACAGAAAACTGGAATTTTTAGATATTAAAGGGGAAGGCATGGAAATTAACATAAAAATATATTTATTTGTTGAGCTCTGTACTTAAGGTGCGTCCCCTAGCAAAACGAGGTTTTTGTCTAGTTTTCAGAGCTATCTACTCATTAGCCAAAACAAAAATCAACTGTTAAAAAATACATTACATTTTTACAATTTCTTGGCTTCAAAATGGTAGTTTTATTTTTTTGATAATGGACTTATTGTTTAAATAATCGCCTCACAACGAAACCATGAAAAAATTAAATAATTGTAGTTATCATGCATCTCCTCGGAAAACCTCAATTATTTTGATTTTGTGGTTACACCAACGGATAGATAATTCCATTACAAACAGTTTGGTAGAAATATTTTTTAAAAAGACCAAAATCGGATTTTATATAGAGTGTATTCTAAAAATTGAGCGTAAAACAGCGGCAAATCCTACTGTTTCTCTCTTGCTCTTTCTTGCGATGTGCAATAAGGTAAGAAATACTCAAGGTCATTTGCTCGGGGTAAGCCCTTAATTAATGCCCTGATTTACCGTAAATACGCCATGTAAACATGTTCATATTTTACTGGATGCCTAGTTAATATTTAAGTAGTTATCCTGTAACTGTTCACCGATTGTCCTGTACATTCCTGTATAGAGGTATTATAAGCATAACATGCTTATTACACTTAGATATATTTAATTGCTACTGAATTCATAGGATTGCAATAGCATTCAGTAAGCTAGATTCAGAAGCGAGGATTGCTTGTTTTTCATCTTCGGTTGTAGTTTTCTGAGCAATTTAAATTTAAAATTTAATTTAAATGTTTATTGCTCCTATGCTCTCATGGGAATAAACCATTTACCCGCAGCAAAACGTAGCCTATGTGTTGGTCCAGGGTCTCAGCTAACTCCATACCAAATTTTATTGAAATCGCTTCATCGGTTTAGACGTGAATAAGTAACAATCATACACACTCACACACTTTCGCCTTTATAATATTTGTGTGTGATTTTATCAGCTATCTGGCTCCCAAGCAAGCTTTGTTTTCAGTGTAGGGCCAGTTAGTGTGGTGTGAATTCAATTACAGAAAATAAATAGCACTCTTAACGTTATAAGAAATATATACCACCATATTATATCACGCATTTACTCCAGCTTATGCTAACTCAAAAGCCTATCAACATTTTGAGTTAAGGAAGTAGTTAGGTATAGACATTTTTGAGTTGTATGACGTCAAATGAACTCATAGAAACAGAATTGACTTAAGTGAAATACCATAATAAAGTTGAAACGACGTCAAATAACTTCACCGCGGATGATCAGACGTGGTCGCCTCAAATTTGGGTCACCATTAGTAATCGAATACCTATGTCGAGTAAAAAATACTTAACTAGCTAGTACTAGTAGGGTCCCACGGTTTTACTCGCGTAGGTCCAATATTGTTGATATTTTATAAATATATTTTTTAAAATGTATGTTTGTTATCGTGTCCCTCGTGACCTTCGGACCCCGCATGGTCCATATAGAGTTTAAGTCAAATGTTAAAACAATATCAAATTAAGAACGTCAATCATGAAACGGTGCCCATCTCGAGAGCCGTCATAAAATTAAACTATCCTTTAAAAGGTTTAAAGCTTAGCAGGTAGCATCCAAGTTTGCAACAATAACATTCTATAGAAAACATTTAAACAATAAGCTTTCAGTTTCAAATAACCAGTTTGGGATGATTTTGGTTTAAAATATCTACTAAAGATTTTGGCCGTTCCAAAATATAACTGTTATATTCCGAATTTGTTAAAGTTTTAATAACACCAAAAAAAAATCCATTTTACTCGAAGATTGATTGATTGTTGATTTAATATCTCCTTTGAATATTTGAAATGGCGCATATAATAAAAGCTGAGATAGATGTGTGTTTGTTTAAATATCTTCTTCACCTTCTTGATGGTTTTGAGGTGGTATTCCCTCAGGTTGGAATAATGCTTCCCACTGGGAATTTATGTGATAGTTGATAGCAACCCTGAAAGATTATCATGACATATGTGTACGGTATACGAGACCGCGACAGGAGACCGAGACACGTGTCGCGGCCTCCGCGAACTGGCACCCATACAATTCCATTATGTCAAGTGCCTGTCGCGGTCTCCGTTCAAGGTCTCCTGTCGCGGTCTCGTGTCGTGGTCTCAGCACGAACTTGCACCTTTATTCTAACTAAAAATAAAATCGGGGACACGCTCCACCATAAAACAACGGTAAATAACTGGTAATTAAATAGCGAAAAACCGTGATAGTGACAGCTTAAAACAATTATATTATTCGCAAATAGATGTCTTTTTTTAATTCTTTCGACAAATTTAAAAACATATCCAGTAAAGGTGATCGACACCTGTTATCGCCTATTTCTTGTACCACACCTCCGAAAACAAACATAAAAGTTGTGTATTTTAGGATTCAGTGCAGTTCCTTTTTAAGGTTTTCAATAAGGTTTACGTTTTTAATGACTAATCAGCTCGACGTGACTTCGCCTGGGTTAAACAATCGTTTAACGTAACATTAAATATCGTCTTTTAATTTTGTTACAATAATTTAATTTAATATCGTCTTTTAATTTTTTTTTGTCTTTTTTTTGTTTTTTTTTTTAATTTCTTTTAAGTCTACTAGCGGCGCCTTGTGGTTTTATTCGCGTGGTTTCTATTCTGTTTATTTTTCCGCGATTAAATTAAGCAATTAAATACTATTCCAGTCTATAATCTCTTCCAAATTTCAACCCATTCCGTTCAGCCTGTCCGATGTGATGGAGCAACAGAATATCAATCGCTAAACTTTCCCAACAAAAATTAATGAAGATGTCATCAAGGGCATGTAAAATAACATACCAATAGTGGAAATTTTGAAATTGTTCCAGCAGTATTTGAGTCTATTCGCTATTAACATAGAAATAAAAATACTGACATTAACTTTTAATTTAATTTTAACTTTTATCGAAGCCGAGGGTCGTCGGTTCGATTCCCACCCAGTGCAAATATTTGTACTGTGCCTGGGCGTTTTTTTTGTAGTAAATATGTTTTTACAACTAAATAAGTATTAGGTCAGCTATCTGACCACCCTAGCACAAGCTTTGCTCAGTTTGGGGTCAGATGGTATGTTAATTGTACACCATTATTTATAAGTATATCAACAAATAATAAAATTAGAATAAATAAAAAAAACACTTCACTACATTGCACTATCCCCTTTCTGAATGTATTTGAAAAACTCGATCCAGGAATAATTAAAAAAAAAAATGGTTGTCTGTAAAGTCGGTTTACTGACGATAGTTAAACGTGACAACGTCTTAAGAAATCAGTACGCTGATAGCGCGAGTATAGTGATACCGCTCGACTCGGCGGGTGGCGCCCTCAGCGCTCAGCTTCGTCCGCATGGCACTGACGACGAACTAACGGTAACGTTACATGACGTCATGTTTTGCGGGCGTGCAGCCGGCTTCACCGAATTATAAGACGTTATCACGTCAAAAAACTGCGTAAAATGAAATGGAAATCTCGAGAACTTAGTACAAGTAATCACACTTCGTCAATGAACCTATAGTTTTTTCAAACAATACAAAAATAGTGTAATCTACCCGTGTGGTTTTTGCGGATCAAAAAACATAATAAGTAGATGTTATTATGTCGTGTTTGAAGCAACGCTCCGAAACTATAATAAAATTTAAAGCTGTATTTCTGAGAAAAAGGCTGCAGTGTCTTAGTGACGCTTTACTTAGTAATTTTACATAGTTACCAATCTCATCTGCACCCTGCCTATTTTAACCGACTTCAAAAAATGACGAGGTTTTTCAATTTGGTTGTAAGTGTTTTCGATACGCCAATAAATCACACTTCAAAGGTGGTCCCGTCCATAGATTAATAACGCCTAGATCTATAATTTTCAAACAAACGCTTCAACTTAAGTGAGGCAAAAAGCAGATTGATTTCAGCGTAAGCTGTATGTAGGTACTGAAGTTCGCCAAAGAAAACTTTAATGTCGTGGAGTATGTACAGTGAAAGACCACACAAACCATCACAATGTTTTAATTGTCGGAGACGGATCCACTAGCGCTGGACCTTGACAACTGATGGTAGTTTCGAACGGTCTGAGCCAATATGCTTCAATATGATTTGCCTCATATTTCTTGCGCGGACTCTGTTTCTATGCGTTATTATTCTATGGGTCCCGTATAAATTTTATCGAAATCCGTGAAATAGATTTTGAAGTTTCAATAAAAAAATAAAATTCGCTTAGGTATACCTCCATAATCCTACCTACCTCTACCTTGTCATTCGTCCCACTTTGGTGTTTTATTGGATCAGTGTGCTTAGTTGATTTAAAAAATAATATTATTCGGAAATTTTGTCAAGTGTCGGTAATTGAAGTCGATTTTTGTGTTTTTTTTCGAGAAAATTAAGTATTCATGTATAAAAATAAGTGCAGATGTGTAAGTCTAACAGCACCATTACTTTAACTAAAAACGTACCTAGTGAAGAATCCGCTGTAGGTCGTAGGGCTTAGGTACCCGCGCTTCTACCGCCTAACGAAAAACGCTTTGACGCTTTGATGCTTTGATATTGCTGTCTCTTTTCTTCTCGCTTGAAATGAAAGAGACGGCAATGCCAAAGCATCAAAGCGTCAAAGCGTTTTTCGTTAGGCGGTAGACCCCCCGATGTATACTCATATTCCTTTGTATTATAAGCATCCATATAAACATTGGTAGCTAGACAGTTGATGTAGTACTTAATACTGTTATAATTATTGTAAAATTATACTTATAATATTTGTGATTTAGAACATCGATGATTATAAGTATGTTTTTTACAATAGTTATAAATAAATATTGGTGGACAATTCACACACAACACCATCTGACTCCAAACTAAGTAAAGCTTGTATGATGGCGGCCAGATACCTGATATATAATACTTTTATTATAGTTTTAAATACATACTTATTATACATAGAAACACCCAGACACAGTGTAAACATTTGAATTCATCACACAAATATTTGCACTGGGTGGAAATCGAACCCACGCCCCTCGGCTTCGCAGGCAGAGCTACCACCAACTAAGCCACGAGGCCGGTCTGTCAGTTAAAATAGTATTAAGTACTACATCAGCTGTCTGGCTACTTATTATTTTGCCGCTAGATAATATTATGTGAGGAATATAATTATATAAAGATAAAACAAACAAAGTAATGTATTCACAAAATATACTAAAGGTATTATCAATATCATTGCAAATTATTTTATTGCTATTTGAGGGTAGGTCATAAAGTGATCGTAAAAATTCTGCGCAATGATAATTTTTATTTCCTTACGATTTGTAGTTATCTATTTTTTTGCATCATTTTCCGTATATCTGTATTGGTTTATCAGATTTGCTTGCAGACTGACTAGGTAGGTAAAAAAGGTAAAAAAAGGTGACTGTCTAGGTGAAAAAAAATTGGCAGTCATAGGAACTGCCGATAGAAGTGAAAACTTAAAACTCAGAATTTGATAGCTTACCTTGGAAACTACACGGGTGTAACTGGAGGGCGTGGCCTCGCCATCTTGGCATGGCCATCTAGAAATTCGTCAGCATTTCCCATTGGCTGATGCGTTTCTAGATGGCCATGCCATGATGGCCTGTCCACGCCCTTTCAGCATTTCCCATTGGCTGACGTATTTCTAGATGGCCAATAGCCATGGTCCCGAGTTTACCCGAAGCTTTCTTATCATACCCGAGCGTGACGAATGAATTTAATTCACAGACCACGAAAAATCTGTCTTGGCGCGCCTAAAGAAGTTTTCACTTCAAAAATTGGTTTAAAACTGATTTGAAGTTTGGTTTTTAGAGCCATTTAAGCGCTCACAACAGAAACTAGGTCGTCTTGTCAGGTCGTCTTGACGATCGTCGCTATGCTAGTGATGACGATATTTTTAAAATAGCTTAAACAGACAAAACTGTCCTTAACTCACGTTTTAGAATGCGGTAATGAATAACACATGAGTAATAATTAAAAAAGTGTTTGTGTACGACACACAATTAAAACCTCTTTAGTTTTTATTTCTCTATTAATAGTCGCTAGTTTAATTTAATTCTGACGAGTGTGCTACTTTTTTTTAATTAATCACTCCACAGACTCTGTTGTCCGCGACCTTTGCGATTTGGGGTATTTTTTCAAGATACGTATAGGTTTCTTGAATTAGGAGATTTTTTTTTTACTTTTATAGGTTTACGTATAGAAGATACGAGTGTTCTAATTCCATCTAGCTGGTTTTTTTCTAGCAGATTGGAGACACCGTTTCGTGGTCAACGTTCCTAAGACCCGAACGTTGCCTACGTTACTTTTGTTGAAATCAAAGTCAAAGTTCTTTATTGATAAATGTACACTTTACACGTCAATTTTCGTGTTTTAAGGACTGCTAGGCATAACCTGAGAAGATTTTCCCTAATGGGAACAATCTTGAAGTCTTCAATTCGAGAATATTTTAGGTTATCTCTTATATAGGAATATTGTAGAAACGCGTTCTATCAAATACCGCTCACTAAATGTTCCTACTGCTGGGACTCAGGGTCTTCTCTCGCAAGGACAGAGTCAAGGCCATAATCCCCCACGCTGACCCAGTGCGGGTGTGTGGATGAAACATGACCTGTAAAGATGTAGGTACATATCGGTTTCCTCTCGATATTTTCCTTCACCGTTTTAAGTTAGCGTCTTACGCACATGAATTTGAAATGACAGTGGTGCGTGTAGTTTTGAACCTGGGATCTTCGGTCAGTCCGTCAGTCCGTCAGTCGTCGTTCTCCTGATTAGACTAGCCGTAACCTGCTTGCTCGCTAAATATCAAGCGAAATGGCGGCCCAGCGTTTACGCTGGGCCGCCATTTCGCTTGATTTAAAATTGCCTTTAAAATACTTATACAATATGTGTAGTGTACAATAGTAGTGGTAGGACTCTTAGCAGAGTCCGCCTGGGGAAGTACCACACCTTTGCCAAATATTCTACCGCCAAGCAGTAATGTGCAAACCTGCAAACATTACTGTGTTCCGGTTTGTAGGGCAATGATTCCAGAGAAATTACAGGGCTTAGAGACATAATATCTTAGATCTCTGGGTGACGAGCGCGGTGCAGTGCTAGGTAATGATTTGGACTATCATGTTTCAATAGCTGCGTGTTACTGTGCTGTTATGTGGCAGGCATGTTGCTTACCATCAGGCACATTACCTGCTCGTCTCGCATACTTATACTCGTACTCTATGCAATAAAAAAAATGTATTTAGGTACAAATAAATAATCCTTTAATCAAGTCAACGCATTCCAAGAACATTACCAGCAATTACTTTTTATTGTGCATATAAAATTATACAATCTATGTAAATATAATGAGATTAAAGCTATTAGCTTCCTGAGTCGACCAATAAAATAATACGACACATTTTTCCAACATCTCGTGAGAAAGCATCAAATTTAAATAGTCTGGTAAGTTGGAATCATAAAATTAAATAAATACATAAATTTACATACACAATACGCATATTTTATTCTATTTATAAAGCATCTCTCGTATCTGGGTGTTTGCGATGCTTGTAATCGTACACCTCAAAGATGGCTGGACCGATTTTCATGAAATTTTCTGTATTCATAAAGTATTTTTCAATACTACCTACAATAATAACTATTTATGTTATAATCATTGCGAATTCATCATTTTTGTACGAACAATATTTACAGAACTAGCAGTGCCCCTGAGCGTTACCCTCGAATTTTCCGTTTTCGTTATTTTCTCGTGATTAAAAGTAGTCCAGCACCTCTACCGCCTAACGAAAAACGCTTTGATGCTTTGACGCTTTGATGGTGCTGTCTCTTTTCTTCTCGCTTGAAATGAAAGAGACGGCAATGTCAAAGCGTCAAGCGTCAAAGCGTTTTTCGTTAGGCGGTAGACCCCTAGTACATAAACCAGACCATTCAATTGTGTTCCAAAATTTCAACCCGATCAGTTCAGCCGTTCTAACGTAATCAAATAATACTTAAACACCTAAACATCTGATTTTTGCATTTAAAAGATTGGCATTGGTGATTTACAATTCGTCAAGTTTAGTCTCGCGTGTCTTTGACATTTCATGGTACTTACATAATTTAAATGACAGAACATCGTTCACTGGTCAGTAATAATAAAATAATACTTATTTGTATTTTGTGTGCTCTTAGTTATTAGTTTGCCTACTGAAATCTAAAATGACTGAACCGATTTCAATAATACTACCAATAGAATGTCATATTATCATTTCTGTTTTTTTTTTAATAAAGAGTGACGAGACGAACAGGAAATTTGCCTGATGGTAAGCGACACGTCTGCCACATAACAGCACAGTGACACGCAACTATTGGAACATGAAGAGTCCAAATCATTACCTAGCACTGCACTGCGCTCGTCACCCAGAGATCTAAGATGTTAAATCTCTAAGCCCTGTAATTTCACTGGAAACATTGCCCTTCAAACCGGAACACAGTAATGTTTGCACATTACTGCTTGGCGGTAGAATAACTGGCAAAGGTGTGGTACTTCCCCAGGCGGACTCTGCCAAGAGTCCTACCACTAGATGACTGAACCGATTTCAATAATACCAATAATAGAATGCCATATTATCAATTCTCTGAATTTTTACTTACACTCCACACTGGATCCATTTTTGGGGTGGTTTGACTTACTAAACTAAACTTTTCTAGACCATGAGACTAGTCTACACCTCTGCACCGTAATTCTGATCTTAAACATTATCTACCTATATATATAAAAATCAATGCCACTTTTCGTTGTTATTGAACTCCTCCTAAACGGTTGGACCGATTTGAATGATTTTTTTTGTATACGTTTGGGTAGGGCCCTGGAAGGTTTAGATTCACAAATCAGCCCGGCAGGTGGCGCTGCAGTTGATATCTAGGCTATTATTCGAGCGAAGCCGGAGCGGGCCGCTAGTATTGTATATTTATAACATAGCAAGATAACATGTATTAGTAGGCAATGTAAAATACATTATACTTGTGTAATCTCCAGACTGTTGTGCACTTGAAATCGTTTTATTGTTACATTTTTATATTACGAGATAATGTATGTACTTATCCAATTGTAAAAGTGATGCAAGATTTTTCCGATTAAGTACATACTCTATTTCTAATCGTTATTTCCAAGACAACAAGGCGAAAATATGTTTTTTTTCTAATGGTTATCCTCTATAAAATGGACTACGGGTTTATCGAACGATATATCTAAAATCTGATAATTAGATACATATGTAACTTATTATTTATTTGAACTATTTTAGTGCGATAAACGGTATTTGTGTTTCGGATGAAACTATGAACTATTAAATTACAAAATAAAGTTGCCAAGTGCGAGTTGGACTCGCCCATGAAGGGTTCCGTTGCAGCAAGTAACATAGTAGTTCTTGTAGTTCGTTGTAACTTTGATCGAAGTTTCAATAATAGTGTATTTATGACGTACTAAAAAAAACTACTCATCAGATCGAGTTCAAACTAATTTTTGTTGGTAGTTTAAATAGTAATGTACACCATATATTTTTTTTAGATTTTTCATTCTCTTACTTTAGAAGTTAGAGGAAGGGGGGGGGGGGGGGACACATTTTACCACTTTGAAAGTGTGTCTCGCGCAAACTATTCAGTGTATACGAAAATGATGTTAGAAACCTTAACATCATTTTTGAAAACCTATCGATAGACACCTCACACGTGTAGGTTTGATGAAAAATTTTTTTTTGAGTTTCAGTTCTCAGTATGGGGGGCAACCCTAACTTTTCTTTTTTTTTAATTTTTTTGTTCAAATCTTAATGCGGTTCACAGAATACATCTACTTACCAAGTTTCAACAGCGTAGTTCTCATAGTTTCGGCAAAAAGTGGCTGTGACATACGGACGGACAGACAGACAGACAGACATGACGAATCTATAAGGGTTCCGTTTTTACGTTTTACGAAACCCTAAAAATAATCCAGTAGGTACTTAAAGGCATTGAATTCAAATCAAAAATCAATGTGATCACATACATACATAGGTGTTGTATATTATTTTTCCGGCACCACATTTAACCCAGTAAACTTAACCAGAGTTCAAGATTAAAATCCGAAAAGAAGCAAAATGTCTGCGATTGTGCAAACATTACAAACAGCAACGAATTGTAGCCAGCGGACCGCAACGTTGCTACATAACGAAATTTATTTTTTCTTGTTGCTTCTCGACTAGGAACGCTCAGTGGTTTCACCTGTGTGGCATATTACCTGTAATTACATGGATATATTAAAATAACTTATTATTGTAATATAAACACAACAGCATACATATTTTTTTAATTAACAAAAAATTAATTGGGACTAGCATCCAAAGCGTCACCTTTTGCCAAATATGGTAGTTACTGTTGCACATGGCGTTGTTTGAACATAGATAATAATTTAATCAATAATAAATAATTATTACATACCTTAGGGAACTGTCACTTTTTAAACCAATTCCGATACAATAAAATGAAATGTCCGATTTCCAAACATACATTTATGTAGAAAACGTTTAATTGTGTCACATAAACTCTTAAAAATAGGAAAGACTCTAGAATTAGTGGCACATGTTTGTGACGGTCTTATCATGAAAAATGATCTCCTCCAAGTAAACGACCACGTAGGATACTCTTGTCCGTAATTATGCCAAAATTATACGTAAGTACACATCTTACGCGTTTGTTCCGCATACGAAATGCAAGACAAACGACCTTTACTGTAATTGCGATAGTTAAGGCCTGGCCTGTATTCTGTAACAGCCATACTGATAACGCAATGCGCTCTCTAGTATAATTTGACTCCAGATATCATTAACACTGAACGCTACCTCAGGTCTATTATTTGGCCAATATGTGTTTAAAATACTTTAAACCTTCGATTTATAATTTCGAGAGTGAATAAATCATTCATACACATTAGTTATATCTATTCGTCAAATACAAATTTTAAAAGATGTCTTCTATACTTGAAATTTACACAAACAAATTATATGTGCTGATTTTAGAAAATACTATGTATATGTCTAAGCCAACGAATACATCACGTGGCATTACAAGACCAAATAGTAATCGGTAGTTAAAATTTTTATAGACAGATTTCAGAGTATCTAGATGCCCATAACATGTTATGACGTTATGTCATATGTAGCCTATTACTTGTTAACCGATAATTGTTCAAAATATTGTTGCAACGTTGTTATTATGTAATACTAACAGCGCTTCGCGGTTTGAGCTGCTTAGTTCTTGACCCGTCTTTTTCACAAGATAAAAATAGCCTATGTGATATTCCAGACTATTATCTAAATATGCACCAAATTTTATCCAGTACCCTTCAGAAAGTATTTGTGTGAAAGAATAACAACCTCGGCCATCCTCACACACTTTGACATTACAATATTAGTAGGAGTAGGACAGAGTGTTACCGAGCCGAGTTACATACCTATAGCAGCAGAGTAACGTTTGCACATTACTGCTTAACGGTAGAATAAATGGCAAAAGTATGATACTTCCCCAGACAAAAGAGTCAGGCCTAACACCACTAAACAAATTTAATTTATGCTATTACAGAATACAAGGTCAGTGCGCGTAAGACGATCCGTCGCAGTCACGTGATCCTTTCATACTGGCTAAAAAAGAGTTTCCTACATCCGACCAGACATCCTTCCCTCTCAATACAATAAAACTACATGTCTGTATGTTTGTCACTCTTTGTATAAGAACAATGCTACCGAATTCTATCGTGAATCCAGTTATTTAATATACATTTATAATTACTAGCTGCGTTCAGTTTTAGCGGTAAGTTTTAGTCCACGTAGTTTCTGTTCCCGTATCTTTGCCGCGATTAAAAGTAGCCTATATGCTGTTCAATACAATAATGTTTGTGACTGAAACTGACTGTATCCTGTACTGTATCCGTTCAGCTGTGATTGAACAACAAACATCAAAACTTTTCAAATCAACTAAATTCATAATATTACTGGGATAGATACATAAGAATCAAACAGGCAAAATAAACATACATACTCATTACAATAAAACCCTGAGTTGATATTTGTCTCGTAGGTAGACTAACCAATTTACCAACTAAGGCACACGACGCTATAGCACGGTCGGAGCAGACATTGAAATAGAAAAAATTCCGGGGAGCGATTTTTTTTTATGAAACGTCGGGGAGGGTTGTTGGAAGTATAAATCTCGATTTTCTAACTAATCTCGGTAGAGGGTTCGCCGCCATCTTGTTTTAAAGTTTTTGTGAAATAACTCGTTCATTTTCAACTTTAGAGCAAAAATGACGGTCACCAAAATTGTTGGAAATTTAATTTCTCACAAGTTTGCTTCATATAAGTTTTACGCTAGGATCAATATTTGCAGAGTTATACTATCAAGTTTATCAAAAAAATCGTAATGGGTGGAAGTTTATTTTCTTCAACTTTGGTTCTCGCACTTTTTAGGGTTCCGTACCCAAAGGGTAAAAACGGAACCCTATTACTGAGACTTGGCTGTCCATCCGTCCGTCCGTCCGTCCGTCTGTCACCAGACTGTATCTCAAGAACGGTGATAGCTAGACAGTTGAAATTTTCACAGATGATGTATTTCTATTGCCGCTGTAACAACAAATACTAAAAATAAAATAAGTAAAAAATGTGCGAGAACCAAAGTTGAAGAAAATAAAATTGCACCCATTACGATTTTTTTGATAAACTTGATATTATAACTCTGCAAATATTGATCCTAGCGTAAAAACTATATGAAGCAAACTTGTGAGAAATTAAATTTCCAACAACTTTGGTGACCATCATTTTTGCTCTAAAGTTGAAAATGAACGAGTTATTTCACAAAAACTTTAAAACAAGATGGTGGCGAACCCTCTACCGGGATTAGTTAGAAAATCGAAATTTATACTTCCAACAACCCTCTCCGATGTTTCATAAAAAAAAATCGCTCCCCGGATTTTTTTCTATTTCAGGCTAGTTTTATGTCTACCTCGACTGTAGTACTAGGTTAGTTTTGAAAACGAGTGATAAACTCTGACAAGATTTCATAATTAATCAATGTAACTTTGTTCCCAGGTGAAAATTATAATACTTATATCCAAAGAAAAATATAATTGTTTGAAAAATTAGATACAGGGTGTCATGTTACAAGTGTTCGAGATATTCCCACGCAGGAACAGAGAGAATGAGACGAAAGAAAACATGGCGGCCGATTCTGTTATTGCCCCGTTCTTGTGTTTATAAACTGTGGTCTTTACACGTCGATTACACGGTGCGTTTTAGACATGGTGTCTTCTTCGAACGGAAAATAGTTTTTTTTTGAAGTTAAACTTCTTTCGGCGCGTTATGGCAAAATTAAGAGAGTATATTTTTACGATGCGTGCGAACACCGACACGACACCCTGAATTTAGCTACTCAACATTTTAACTAACTCTAGAAATTTGTTATTTCTAAACATGTTTTTTTAAATTTCATATTTGTCAGAAACTGGTTGGAATTCAATATATTCCCGAACGAAAAAAGTCGAAATGGGTATTTTGTAGTCTATAAACGTCCCAAACTTCACGGGCTCATGGAATTATGTAATCGTCATTGGGAAGAGTGAGCTCACTCTTTCCGATCTAGTCGGTTGTAGGAAGCGGTGAACGTCGGACGTTTTTACCTATCACTATTCGTTGTCAACTACCAAAATAAGTAGAACCACAGCATACCTCGCCGCTAGCGATTCTAGGGGTCAATTAGATTGGTGGTACGTAAATAACTCCGTTACACACACAGACGCAGTTTGTTACCAATTTCATGATTCTCAGGGCATATCCATAGCTCTAAATCGTTGGTATTTTGTGAGTAAGATTCCTTTTTTCTTTTATGGAGCCAAATTGGGTACTGAAAGTGTTTTAGCGTCCATATTAGACGGTTTGTGACTATTTATTTTACAATATTTAATATTGATAATAGTTTTGAGATTATGTGATCTACGATGGAACGCGCAAACTTAAAAGAAACTAATTCACGCTAAATTTGAAGACACGAAGATTTTAATCTGGGTGTCTTCAAATGGTTATATTAACCAGTTTCAAACCCGTTCAGGCAACGTACCTACTTCTAAGTTATAAACTCATAACGAAATTGGTCTCAAATTTATTCGTGTCAATGTTTCTGAAAGAGTAATTTTAAATGTGTGTGACCGAAGATTAATCATCAAACTTAAAGTATAGCACTTTAATACATTAGGTACTTAATGGTCTAAGTAGATTAGTAATGCCCGAACGTGCTATAACATTAGATTAGATGCACTTCTATGGCCGACACTTAACCTATTAACTCTAGCCACTAAGCAACCTCTTTCGAGTAGGGTTGCCATCTCTGAAGAATGGGAACCAGGACGAGACTCCTGAAACCCCGGATTGTATAGCCGGACATGTCAACATGTTTTTATAAACATAATAATCAGTGTAATTGAAACTGATTTAAATCATTTTTATGCATTTTTTTGCAGACCTTTCAAAATAAAATTTAGTTGTCTTTTATCATCATTTTAGTAAACGTTTTGCGAGTCGGTTGATTGCAGCGTACATGCCCAGTGGATGAGTTGCCAGCCCAAGACTTTAAACTTTTAAACCCGGACTATAAAAAATGTAGTCCGGTCCAGACTACAAATAAACAAATAATTAAGTCCGGTCCAGACGCTTCCCGGACGCCCTCTTAACTAGGACCACTTGAACTTTGATTTTGGACAAGTCCAGGGAAACTCGGATGGCTGGCAACCCTAATTGCGAGCAAAATAGACGTCCTTCGAGAAACCTCGACGTAGAACTTTAGAGGTCATGTAGAGAGTAATTTTGCAGTTAAGTCGACGCGACGCTGAGTTTGACGAAATAACTGTTTTTACTAGACCTAGGCGGCATAATGATTTACCTATAATTGGGGCTCAATGTATTTTGGACATTTTGTAATATGACAAATATTGGTTGACCTGCGATTGTGAAGATTGTCAAAGAGTCGCTGGTTCAATTTATGATAATTTCTAATTGAACCTAGCAGCGTCCAGTTGACTTTTTAATCGACCGAAAAAAAAGATGAGGTTATCAAATTTTAATGTATGTTCACCGATTTCTCGAGAACGCCATAACCGATTTTGGTAATTATTTTTTTGTCCAAAAGAGTATATATACTCTCTGAATGGCCCATAGAACTTTAATCCAAATCTGTGGAGTAGTTTTGGTAAACTCCATCTGTCCACACTTGGTGTTCAAAAAACACTGTCATTCCTCAATGAGAGAATGAGACGGATGCACTGCCGATCACACCCGCAATTTCTAGAATCTTCTCGTGACGTAACGCTGCTGAAACGCCGAGAAATTAAAAATGTATACCGTGTACAAGTCCTTTTTTATATTATAGAGTGACGAAACGAACATGTGCCTGATGGTAAGCAACATACCTGGCATATAACAGCACAGCGACAACCAGCTATTGGAACATGAAGAGTCCAAATCATTACCTGCAGCGCTGCGCTCGTCACTCAGATATATAAGATGTGTTCTATGCCCTGTAATTTCACTGGAAGCATTCGCCTTCAAACCGGAACACAGTAATGTTTGCACATTACTTCTTGGCGGTAGAATAACTGGCAAAGGTGTGGTACTTCCCCAGGCGGACTCTGCTAAGAGTCCTTTCACTACAAAGTCCTATATAATGTATGCAATATGAGCTCAAATTGCGAACGTTTAAAAACAATGTCTGATGTATGTTACATTTCAAACACTTACCATTCTCACTTACCAAACCCGCAAACATCCGTAACCGGCACCTTGAAATTCTACATTAGCATCGTCCCTGACATTGCATATTCATTGGCTTCACAGTGACTCACGTAACTCCAGTGCATTATGCACTATCGATCGATGTACAACTTTAGGGTTTTATGAGGTTAGGACCTTACATCATCATCAGCCTGTGTTCGTCCACTGCTGGACATAGGCCTCTCCTATAATACGCCACTCAGCCCGATCCTCGGTCTTACGTTTCCAACTGCCGCCAGCTATTTTTCGTATATCGTCACTCCATCTGGTCTCTGGGCGTCCTACACTACGTTTGCCGATTCGCGGTCTCCACTCCAAAACCCGTCTACCCCAACGGTTATCGGGGTAGACGGGTAGGTAGGACCTTACAGTCGTTGGATTTTATGGTCTAATTGATGGGTTTTAGTACTAACGTGCATAGTATATAGAGCATGAAACGTTTCAAAGCCATTTTTGGAATTCGGATTGTACAATTTTGTTGTGAGTGACTTGGGCAGCGTGGTGGATTTTGGCCTTGTGAGAGAAGGCCGCAGACTCAGCAGTGAGAATATAAAATTGGCTGATTATACTATAAGGAAGTACATATTTTGTAATAGCATCTGTCCGTTATTTTTCCGCGTAAATTTAGGAAAAGATTAAGAACTCTACATTTTTGGTATACGTTGTAAATTGCCTATGTACTATTCCAAATTATAATCTCAGTTCCAAATATTAGACTAATCTGTTCAGTTCAACGTGATTGAGCAACAAACATCCAATATTTCGCATTTATAACACAAGGAGTGCCTCGCGGTTTCGCCGCGTAGTTTCCGATCTCTTTATTGCCTGTGATGAAAATGCGCCAATGTGTTATTTCAGACTATGTTGGTATACTCTATCTATATACATACCAAACTTATTCCAGATTTCTTCAGTAGTTTCTGTGTCAACAACAACAGCAACAACGTCCATATACGTACTCCCAAATTTCCCTTTTTTATCTCGTATAGGTCCGCCTTTGACCACCAACTCGCCTGATGGTAAGCGACGGTGCGGTCGAAGATGACGCACGTTGACCTAGAAAGTACCTATTCACTCTGACCTTGAAAAGTTCTAGATTGTATCTCTCAGGGAACAAGGAGGCCGGCAACTTATGAGTTACACCTTACATAAACCTTAGTTAGTTATTAGTAAGGATGGGATAGTAAGTGTCCCACTTACTATCCCATCCTACGCATAAGATGGACCCCAGCCTTATATATTCAAACCCAAAACGACCGAACCGTATCGCAAAAATTATATGTACTTAATACTTTAAGTATGATAGCTGTGAGTCTGGTCTCAGTCCAGAATCAATACAACCAGACAACAGGCAACACTTTAGATCAGTTCAACGACCTTGAATACTGCGTAGTCACAAATGATACAGTATTTTAACATCCTCTGTAGCATGTGTTTAGTGAAGCCAGGGCCCATACCATGAGCTCCTATTATTAAGACCGCGGAACAACGTATAAAAACGTTGTTCAATTGTTTTGAATAAAAAAATGTTTTGAAATTGTCGATATGTCAACGTCAATGTCGAAATTTTTATTTTGACATATTGCAAGTTTACTTTTACTTAACTTTGAAATAAAATACATTTTGTTAAGCCATAAACCAAAAGTTGAAGTAGAAAATACATTTTGTCGGATATTTAAAGCCTTTTTTTGTAATTTTTATTTTAGGTTGTTAAGTACATTTTTAAAACATCAAATCATTGACTTTGTTCCTAAATTGTTAAAGCATCTATCGAAAATCAAGAATTACAACCGGCAAAAAAAACGGAGGCAAGTCAACGTGTACCCTGTATATTTTTTTTTTTTACGAATGGCCACGCATAACTTTTTTCATAAGCCTTCACTGTCGCCAAACATGTCGTGCATCGTGATCGCGGGGTCTACCATCCAACTAAATTAGATACGATTTTGCTTTTATCGCTATTATTTCATTGTAAATTAAGAGACAGCAATAGAAAGACCATAAACAATGTCGTAAGGCGCTAGAAGAACCGACAACTTAATCATCGGACAGTGCGGTCCACAATTGCGTAAATTCTGTCTGTCATTTGAATCGAATGGTATGGCAATTGAATGAGAGCTCATGGTACGGATTTGGAACGGATGCGGTAGTGCAGGTAAATTGCTAAGATAGCTAACTATTAAAGTATTTAAAATGTCGTTAACACACTGGAACCAAATTTAGGGCAACAAAAAAGTTGCCGTAATTGTTGTTTTTAACGCCAGGCGTTGTAGGATGAACAGGGCCGTCTTAAGTCTGTTCTGCGCCGGGGTGCGGGACTCGGCCTGCGCCCTCGTTTTGTTTACACTGCAGCGTGGCACGCGACCGTCGACACACTGCAGTATGAAAGGGGTCCTAGTCAACCAAGAATCTACAATACACGTAATTTTGATTATTTATTTATTTATTACTCAAAAATTTATTACTTAAAAACAAAATTAAACTTAAAACTTTGATTACTAAATATCTATTTATTACATGTATGTACATGTAATAAATAGATATTACACATACATCAAACAAACTCAATTTTTCTTGCTTTTGATTTGGCAATTAATTTTAATTTTGAAAAGAATCTTACACCTTCTGCTACTGTAACAGGCAGTGTTAAATATATACGCAGAGCTTACGAGACATTAGGAAATAAGGAAATTAAATTATTAGAATATACCTATAGCTTAAAATATCAGTGGGGAGAGTACTTGTTGATGCATTGGGAAAAAATATTTGCAACAATTCTAATTCACTATATAAATCCTCCCCGTCAATATCAAATCTTTTTAAATGTTAGTTTTTCTTGGAGCCGATAATACTGAGATTTTTTTTCATGCATCTCTAGTTTTTTCAAGCATTCAAAGTTTTGGAAGAGTGAAAAAACGGAATTGTGTTCCGTCAGCAAATCGAATCTCTCATTTAATTTCGAGATAGCAGTGTCCAGTAGAAAATAAATAAAAACATACTTTCAATTTGTTTGTTGGGTCTAAAACGGGCTCATCTGCAGCCTCGTAATCAAAATGTCTTTTTCGTGGACGTGGACGAGCAGTTTCTTTAAATTCTGTTTCGCATTCTAAATCTTCAGCAATTAATTTTGCATCAGATAACAACTGTTGAAACATGCTATCGGTGCGGTATTTAGTAAATTATTGTACCATATAACTACTGAACATACAAATCTATAAGACTTTAATTTGGCTATTAACTTAGCTCGCTCTCTCGGCTCGCTTATTGACTTAGAGATCATTTTGCTTCAAGTGCGGGCGACCGGGCGGCAAGGTGTCAAGCGTCAGTACATACATTCTTTGGATTAGAGATTTTGCTGCGCGCGTATAAAAGTAAAAAAATATGATTGTTGATGACTATTTTTTATTGCTTGCGCATACATATTTGTCGTAAGTAACGAGTATATAAAACTGTGCAATGGCGTTAAGTTTAATGAAGTATCTAAAAATTCAGCGCTCGACAGGCGCCCCCGGGCGCTCGGCGCCCGGGTGCACCGCACCCCTTGCACCCCCTGGTAAAGACGGCCCTGAGGATGAAGAGACAGTGGATGGTGATGGCCTCCATTAAGGATATACGCTTGTACACCCTAAAATAAAGTTATGTTGATATTATTAGATCAGTATGATCCTACTGTGACGTCTGCGACACCTGTGACGACTGTGGACTGGTCGAAGATGCATGTTCATTCTAGTAGACTGTATATATAATAGACTTGTTTGTTAGGTTGGCCATACTCAATCAATATCAATAATAATTATCTTCTGTCTGAATTTTTTGAACCACCGTTGCATTTCCTATCATCGATATAAACCATTGAATGTGCCTTCCAAACTTCGGCGCACGAAATTATGTCATCGTTGGAAAGAGTGAGCTCGCTCTTTCAGTTCTAGTCGGTTGCCGGAAGCGGTGAGCGCCGGACGTTTTTACCTATCACTATTCGTTGTCAACAACCAAAAATAAGTAGAACTACAGCATACCTCGCCGCTAGCGATTCTAGGGGTCAAGTAGATTGGTGGTACGTAAACGTACGTACGCTACGTACGCTATACACACAGACGCAGTTTATTACCAATTTCTAGGTGGTCAAGGCACATCCGTTGGTTTATATCGATGTTTCCTGTATCATAATCCACAAATTTTTTGTCAAACATGTTTGATTGTCTGAAAAACGAAGTGCGCATAAGAATCAGCGCACTAACTCTGTGTGAAAACCCAGAGAATTGCGTGTTACAGAAATTAGAGTTGGTAATTAAGATGGAATACAAATACAACAAAACAAGAATATTACTCGTAAATTGGTATACATAATTATGTATTTTCCGTATGCATTCAACTTCTCTGCATTCCATAGATCTGTTTTATAATAACAATAAATAAATGAATGAAGTCGTGCCACTGTATTTATGTATGTGTACATGAATAATTACTGTATTTTCAATTTTTTTTTCTTTTTACCTTCTATAGGTTTACACTTGACCGCCATCTAAAAAAATATTTAAAACAATGATACTGTAATGGCGTAGTAGCTGGACTGTCTGAATTCACAATTGTGTGGTCGTAGGGTCGAATCCAATTTCTACTTAATTTCATTCCACCCTATAGTTCCCTGGAAGATATCGATTTTAGTGATAAGGTCGTCAATTGCTACTTTATTTTGTTTGATTTTAAGTAACTTTGGTTTATTTTTAAAGTAAGTTCAACAAAGGGTTAATCTATCTATCTACTTCTGAATATTTATCCAAGTGTAAACTAAATTTGGCATCGCCATTGGCTTAAAGCCAATTAATTAAAGACGGTCAATCATTCGAGGACATGTGTTATTCGACAACTTATACTTGTTGGCCAGGGCGGTGGATTATGACCTTGTTTCTCCCCATGTCAGGGAAGCCCCGAGTCCCAGCTGTAGGAATAATAAGCGGGCTGATTATGATTATTCCATCTACAACAATACTACTCTCATTTCTATGAAACGCAATTCTCAGGGTTTTCACACAAAGATAAGTGCGCTGCAGGACCAACTTCGGTATTCAGACGATCTACATGTATAACTGAAAAATGAAGACAATGAAAGAGGGAATGCGACGGTGGTTCGTCGTTTGTTTACAGGTTAAATTTGTCGCTGTAAAGCCACTTGATCAATGTTGATTGGCAATGAGTCAATGCCATTGTGGACGCTCTGTTTTTCCGATAAATTGGAAAGGTTATAGCGTATAGAAATTTACATAAATATTTGTGTTACACCACAATCTATACTAATATATACTTATATACTTATACTAATATTATAAAGCTGAAGAGTTTGTTTGTTTGTTTGTATGTTTGTTTGTTTGTTTGTTTGTTTGTTTGTTTGTTTGTTTGTTTGAACGCAAGGATCTCTGGAACTACTGGTCCGAATTGAAAGATTCTTTCTTTGTAGGATAGTCCATTTATCGAGGAAGGCTATAGGATATTTAACATAACGCTACAATTAACAGGAGCCGAGCATGAATGAAAATGTAACAAAAAACGGGAAAAAATAGTTAGAACCTAAAGTAACCGAATTTGTTCAAAATTTGAATTGGTACGACCAATTTTCGATAGATGGCGTAGCAACGCGCGCGCGTTCAGCTAGTTCTTTAATAAAACGTTTTAAATTACCGTTGTAACGTTTACCACGTACGTTATTACCCTAGTATTGTTAACATACATAAATAATTATTTAAACTAGTGGATGTCAACAGCATTATGTTCAAGACCATAATGCAAAATTTATCAATTCTCAATTTCACCACACAATTTAACAATTAAGTGTCCAAGTGCGAGTTGGACTCGCCCATGAAGGGTTCCGTTGCAGCAAGTAACATAATATACATAGTACACATAGTTCTTGTAGTTCGTTGTTTGATCGAAGTTTTTTTAACTTTTATCGAAGTTTTAATAATAGTGTATTTATGACGTACTAAAAAAACTACTCATCAGATCGAGTTCAAACCAATTTACGTTGGTAGTTTGCATGGTAATGTACATCAAATATTTTTTTAGTTTTTTCATTATCTTATTTTAGAAGTTAGAGGGGGGGGTGGGGACACACAGTTTTTACCACTTTGGAAGTGTCTCTCGCGCAGATTATTCAGTGTAGACAAAAACTATATTAGAAACCTCAACATCATTTTTGAAGACCTATCAATAGAACCCACACACGTGTAGGTTTGAAGAAAAAAAAATTGAGTTTCAGTTCTCAGTATGGGGGGCAACTCTAATTTTTTTTTTTTGTAAAAATCTTAATGCTGTTCACAGAATACATCTACTTACCAAGTTTCAATAGTGTAGTTCTCATAGTTTCGGCAAAAAGTGGCTGTGACATAGGGACGGACAGACAGACAGACATGACGAATCTATAAGGGTTCCGTTTTTACGTTTTACGGAACCTTAAAAAACAACAAAGTAATACGCGGATGTGTCAAATACATGGTTATTGTGTAACGTATTCTTTATGTACAATTTAAACGCAACTTTCGTGAATATTCGGTTTTATTTTTTTCACGGAACCATAATTTTAATCTCTTCATAAACCATAGCCTAAGTTATGACTTAGAACATCAGCTATCTGGACGTCTACTCTCTTTCTACGAAAACCGTAGGCCATTTCGAAATAAACTTGTGACTTTCCTACTCCGGTTCTACTTCGATTTAACGTTTCATCCGTTTAAATGTTCCTGGCTAGAACGTCAACTGCCTGGTAGCAAAAGTCTAGTCATATTCGGTCCAGCCGTTTCGAAGACTAGACTGAATAGACAGATAGATAGACAAATATTTTAATTAATTTTGTATTAGTTTAATATACATATACATGTATTAGTAAAAAACGTGTATATACTATTTGGCTATATTTTTGTGTATATTTGGCTGGCCTCGTGGCTTAGTTGGTAGTAGCTCTGCCTGCGAAGCCGAGGGTCGTGGGTTCGATTCCCACCATGTGCAAATATTTGTGTGATGCAAATGTTTGCACTGTGTCTGGGTGTTTCTATGTATAATAAGTATGTATTTAAAACTATACAAGTATTATATCAGCTATCTGGCCGCCATCACACAAGCTTTGCTTAGTTTGGGGTCACATGGTGTTGTGTGTGAATTGTCCACCAATACTTATGTTGATTTGATGTTACCACGGATATCAATGGATATTACATAAAGACACTACAATTTCACCAATAGATAAGCTAATGTTATGTTAGTGAATATTGCATTCGTAACAAAGAACAGTGATTTTCTATTTGAAAAGCACTCCGTGACTTATGACCTATTGTGAAGAAACTACAAATTATACTATTTAGTATTTTTATACTGACAGATGTATTGACAATTAAATTAGTTATTTATAGATTTATACGTTTATTGTCTTGGGTAGTTAAAACTCTATTCCAATTAAAGTCAAGAACGTCATATTTTTATGGGTTTTTTCCAGCGAGTTTCGCGTCACACGGATATATAAGGTTTATCTGTTTACCCTGTCATTTCTGTGGAAACATTGCTCTTCAAACTGAATCATAGTAATGTTTGCACATTACTGTTTGACGGTGGAATTACTGACAAAGGTGTGGTACTTCCCCAGACGGACTCTGCTAAGAAAAATACGAAAGACTTTTGTAATAAATCAATTACTTGATATTCATTATGAACCAATGCCCAAGCAGCCTTGCCCGCGTAGTTTCCACTTCCATTATTTTTCCGGGACAAAGAGTAGCCTATGTGTTGTTCCAGCCTATAATTTAACGGTGTACCGACTTTTAAACCTGCCGTTCTGAAGTTCCGACGTGATTGAGCTACACACATCCGAATATTTGCATTAAACATATTAGTTTGATAGTTTGCATTGTTACAAATAATTTACACCGATTTAATAGAACGTTCGAGAAACAACGTTAGAGAAAAAAAAATTGGCATAGGAACTGCCGATAGCTGCATGCTCACGCATTTCTAGATGGTCATGCCGTGATGGTTAGGTCACGCCCTTTCAGCATTTCCCATTGGCTGACGCATTTCTAGGTGGCCAATGGCCGTGGCCCCGAGTTTACCCGAAGATTTCTTATCATACCCGAGCGTGACGCTAGAATTCAATTCACACCCCACGAAAAATCTGTATAAAAGCGCGCCTGCGCGCCAAAAGAAATTTTTACTTCTAAATACTTGGGAGGTGTCAAGGGACATCCTGATGGAACGAAGTTGTACAAAATATTGCAACTCTTACCTACTGTTTCTGTTGCCCTGGTACTGGTACCTAGGGGCAAACGCAACTCTTTTATATTTCTGTTGTCCTGGTATCTGGAGATAAACGCTGGGCTGTTGGAGGTAGGTAATCGAAACTCTTTACTGTTTCTGTTGCCCTGGTACCTACCTGGCCGTTTTTACCGAGTTTACCCGAAGATTTCTTATCATACCCGAGCGTGACGATTGATGAATCCATTTCACAGCCCATGAAAATTCTGTCTATAGCGCGCCTAAAGAAGTTTTCACTTTAAAAATAAACGAAAATGGAACATTATTTCGTCAAACTAGAAGATTACAAAACGATTTCTTGATTAGATACATCTAACAAAAAGAACAAAACACAAGCTAAGGGCCCATTTCGTTTTGTAATATGACGCCGTTGGATATCTAGGGCAAACGTGATCGATTTGGTTCACTTTTTCCACTTTTCGGGCTTCAAGGCACAGTATAAAGTACTTATATTATGCAGTAGGTTAGAAATTACTCGTTGGTATGAAAGGCATAGTTAAAAAATGCTATGTTCCACAGATTGCCTCCTCGCCAAGTGACTGTACAGAAATCATTTAAAATAAGTTTTTTTTAGTTATACAGTTTTATTGAAAATAATGTGCATTGTTATCAGAACTAAAGCTGTGTGAATATCGGATCAATCTGACAGCGGGAAGGGGGAAAATTCAATAATACCCGGTTTACATTATTCCAGTCCAGCGGTCGCATCCAGCGCTGGATTGCTTACTGGTTAAATGGAAACCGGCACTGGAAAGCATAAATCCAGGGCCAATGCTTGCCAGTGCTGGTTTAAATTATTCCAGTAAGCAATCCAGCGCTGGATTCGGTCGCTGGACTGGAATAATGTAAACCTTAAATACATAAACCGTACTAAATTTGACCGAAACAAACAAGAAACAAGTCATACGTATATAATTTTGTTCAAAATCTTATTTATTGTGCAAAGGCAGTAATAATTTTGTAATGATAAAAATAAATTTCAACAGAAAAATAAATCCGATATCAGAAGGATATAAATCGGCATTTCTATGTCAAGGCTGGGCCAGTTTAATATAAATAACAATAAAGATTACTTACTATATATTCTGTGCTATGCAGTTTTACTGAATATGGCCAACGGTTGACCCACATTCTGTAGAACTGGCTGTCTTATTCATAAATACATAAATAAATGGCTTATTAACCAAAATGCTGGCGCTTACGATCAATGTATGAACATTGACATTCAATGTAGTAATACCACTAGCATTCTAAACACCCTTCCTCACCTGTTCCTGTTTAAACTGTTAGTGGTTTTGAACATATTGATAATATTTAGTGCATAATTTTGATTAGTTAGTTACGTAGTGCAGTGTTGTGTTCATTGCTATTTAGATTTGTTACAAGGTTGTCTGCCAAAAAAATTTATATTTTTGATAAAAGGATTTTCATTGACAATCTTTATAGTTTATCTTTATTAAATTTTAAGAAGCCACCTACGTTACGGTACGTAATCTCAGACCAACTCATTCTTACGTAAGTAACGTAATATCCCTAGGCAAAAAGGTCTATTTGCCCACATTACAAATACGAAACCTTTTCAAGTCCCATATTGCGAAACTTTTAGTTTGAAAACATATAAATAAAGTACCTCTAGAAAAGGGCTTGGGTAAAATTCGCGTCGTTTTGAATTTTGCGTGGCCAGTAACGAAACTTGGAAATCTTGAAAGAATATTATTAGTGAGCAAAAGTTCCTATCGACACATTTCTCTAAAGGTAGCGGTTCGCGCCGCGACCGCGACGCGAGACCGCGACCGGAGACCGCGACCCGAGACCAACACAGGCACTTGACACTATGGAATTGTATGGGCGCCAGTTCGCGCCGAGACCGCGACCGCGACCTGTCTCGGTCTCCTGTCGCGGTCTCGGCGCGAACTGGCGCCCATACAATTCTATAGTGTCAAGTGCCTGTCTTGGTCTCGGGTCGCGGTCTCGTGTCGCGGTCTCGCGTCGCGGTCTCGCGTCGCGGTCTCGCGTCGCGGTCTCACCGCGAACTTGTACCTTTATTAACTATATCGAAACGAAGATATCTCATTGCTTTGCTTTGCATTTCTTATAGTAAAAGAAAATCTTGGAAAGCCATAACTCAGCTCCGATGTCACTAACATACAGCAAGTCTGATTGTTTAAACACATTTAATGTTTAATAGTAATGTTATAAGCAAGTGCCAAAAATCTTTGGTCGCTAAAAAAAATAACGCCACTGTCCATACAAAACTACCCAAACCCCTTTACCTAAAGGTACAAGTTCGCGCCGCGACCGCGACGCGAGACCGCGACCCGAGACCGCGACCGGCGACCAAGACAGGCACTTGACACTATGGAATTGTATGGGCGCCAGTTCGCGCCGCGACCGCGACCGCGACCTGTCTCGGTCTCCTGTCGCGGTCTCCGCGCGAACTTGTACCTTAAGTGTTAATATAAAATAGAAATTTACTTATTCTGTATTTATAAATGTTGTTCTTCGTTATTGCAGGCATGGTGGGAGCTCCCGATGTTATCAAACCCTCAGAGAAGATCGACGACCAAGCACCTTTTAATCCTGTCTTTACGATCAGCGGTTAGTTTATTTTTTATTATTTTGTGAAATGTTGTACAAAATTTTGTGATATTTTGTATTATTTTATGAAGACATCAACGGCTTAATGTAGCCTCCAACGTATATTAGAACTTAGGTGGACAGAAAACAAGTAAAATGTGAATTTAAACAATTAGACTTGGTTGTCGAATTAATAGCATAAAGCATTAACAGCGCATTAAATATGTTCCCACTGCTTGGATTCGGGGCCTTCTCTCTCAGGGAGAGAGTCAAAGCCATATAGTGTGGGCGGGTGGATGACACTTGACTTCGAAAAATGCTAGGTACATGACGGTTTCCTCACGATGAATTCCTTATTACGGACATGACTTCGAAGAGACAAGGTGCGCGTGGGATTTACACCCGGGGGGTCTACCGCCTAACGAAAAACGTCAAAGCGTTTTTCGTATTGGCTTTGATATTGCTGTCTCTTTTCTTCTCGCTTGAAATGAAAGAGACGGCAATGTCAAAGCGTCAAAGCGTTTTTCGTTAGGCGGTAGAGGCGCGGGACTCCGGATCGGCAGTCGCCGTTCTCCCGACTAGACCAGCCGTAACTTTTGTTGTACTTAGTCGAAGTAATAACCTCTTCCTATGAGGTTTGTTAAAAATACTCAAAAGGGCGGGTGCGAAGCGAACCTATGAATATGCGCTTGTGAAAATGGACATTCTCGCTACCAGTATACCACGGTTTATATAATACTAGTAGCGCTATTCCCCTGATAAAAAGTAGCCCATGGAGACTGAGTTTCAATTTTCAACCATGGAGACTGAGTTTCAATTTTCAACCATGGAGACTGAGTTTCAATTTTCAACCCGATACGAAACAGTTTTTTTTTATAGTTTAAAGTGACGGAATGAGTAAGACATGCCTCATGGTATACAACACGTCTGCTAAAAAAACAGTATCACGTAGCCATTGGAACATGAAGAGCCTCTATCATTACCTAGCACTGCAATGCGGTCGGTACCCAGAGATAAAAGTAAATTGAATTATGTCTTATAATTTACCTAAGTTTGTCTTAAAACCACAACATCACTACTATGTAAGTAAACACCAAGTCTTCACTTTTATGATCCAGACAATATACAAATAAAAAGTCGTTTATTATAAACTCAAAGTAAAGAATTCGCGATAAGACTGACGATCAGAAATAATTAAGTAATTGATAATAACAAGCAAATAACATTTTTGAATCATAAAATGATGTAATTACTTAAAACAGATAATATTTGTTTCCTGAATGTCTGTTATAAGGCTTCTGCATGCGTATTATCTACATATTACCAACTTATTAATAAGCACTCGGTGTAAGAGCCACTGTCGTACAATTTGAACTGGAGCACACCCCGGACACTCGGCCTAAAATCTATACAGACGGTGCAGTTGACATACCTACACTCACACAACTACGCATATGTCGTTCGAACACATTTACGCATGTGTGCTTGTCATCTAGGGTTACTAAATTATTTTATGGAATAGCTGTGACCCGTGAGTTCACCTGCCTGTATTAAGTGGCCTATAATCTTACCTAGTTAGTGTTCGATCTTTAATGTAGGTACATATGACTTTCATCAACAACCAGAAGGGAGAAGATTAAAACAAAATAGGAGATAATAAAGGTACCATGGACGAATTGATGTTTAGTTAAGTACACTTACCCAAAGAGAAAACTTTATTCTGACAATATATTAATTATCACTCCACATATCGCGTATTTTACTATAGGTAGGTAGGCTAGTCACAGACAATTTTGTAAACAAACTACGAACCGGCCGGAAAGATAATGTTGCTAGTTCCGGATTTAATTTATTCCTAATTGCTTAAAAAATATTTCTTTTGTATATTGATAAATAGTGATTTATTTATTCGCATTATAGTAAGGATCGCATAAAACTTTAAATAAGTATTGTGAGAATAGTAAGTGAGTCTATTATACTCAAATCACAATCATATTTGCGCCGAATAAACAAAAATCAGTTTTAATTTCAAATTAAATTCAGAAACTTAATTGACCAAATTTCAACGACGATCATAAAAAACTTGAACAAAAATAAACGAAAGTAATTTTTAGTTTTGTTTTCATCTGACCTCGGCACAAAATAATTGTATCTAATCTCAAAAAAATCTAATAATTGTATGTAAATATATTTTAGGAAAAAAAAAATACACTACTCCCATAACCCAAATTAGTGGCTAACATGTTTTTTTATCAGTGTAGTTTTGTAGGCGTTTTTTTTAAAGTTCACCAATACTGTTTGCAATCCGATGTAATCATCATCATCATCTTCTTAACATCTTAGCATATACCTCTCTTCAAGCACCTACGCCTCATATCCCAGGCCTATGCTAGTGCTGTGCTTGTGCTAGTACTTGTCCAGATTTGACCCGCGATGTAAGCATACTGACAATTGAATACAAAGTCCAAAGTACATTACCAAAAATAAGCGTAATATCATGAATTATGTTACTTACACTCGTTAAATTTGAATTCCAAGGCCACCCATCGCGAAAAGAACCTAAGCATATTCGTGCATTGTTTGATATATCTCTTTATGACTCAGCCGGTATATATTATTTTTATATCATTAACACCAAATTATACAACATATTTTGTTCCATAAAACGAGCTTTTGACACGAACTTCTACAAAACTTCTACAGGCAAAAAAACGCAGGTTAGCCACTCAAACGGATGATGATGATAGTTTAGAATATTATTACTAATAACTTAAAATCCGAGGTACATCAAAAAACCCAGGTGTGGCACCTGAGTTTTTTCAATGTAATTTGGGCTTATGTCCTTTGTTTCACAATAAATGGAGCTATCACGTAACAAACATATAAACGAATTGAGATCCGTCTCCTTTTTTGAAGTTGGTTAAAAATGAAACTAAATCGTAGTAGTACCGGTAGTACTAGAACCGGTAAAGTTTATAAGTCAATGTCAAAGCCGTTAATTACTGAATAAGTTTTAGTTTAAAAATATCGTTAATTTTTTTTTGGAACTATCCATTCCAATAGTCAATGTACTCGTATCCTCTTACTGCTTTTAATGAACGGTTGTTGCGAAATCTTAAATAAGCATACTACTAGATGAAATCCTATATTCATTGTTCACTATTGACCGACACAATATATACATGGACGCACATAAAAGTACAGATAGTCTAATATAGAACCTCTTTCTTTTTTTTGAGTCGGTTGAATGCTAAGAAACAATCACTTACCAATAAATCTGAATAGTAGCAATCTTAGTAAAAAAATCCACTAAATTGGCAACACTAGTGACTAAGCGAACTATACTCCGCGCCATCACTCGTTACCATACGTTATTGGCGCCACTGACGTATTTCACAACGATTAACGAAAGCCGCAGCTTAAAAAAAACGAGTTTAATAATTTCGTCACAGGACTTCAGTGTTGGCGCGTACTTCTAACCAGTAGCACAGTTTATAAAAAATATTCGGTCGAATTGAGAAACCTACTTTTTTTTAAAGTCGGTTAAAAATGATTCAATCTTTGTAGAAATTCTTATGAAATCAAAAATCTCTTATTCTTAACTTAAAATAGTGAACTTATCAAAACACAGTAGAAAAACGATTGAATCCTAGTATACTATAGAAATTCTTATGAAATTAAAAATCTGTTATTCTTGTTTCGTTGAACAGATGAAAAAATTGGTACCTAAATTTAAATAACACAGCAACACAGCATCATGGTCGTATTCTCATAGAAAATTGTCGTCCGATATAACCCTTCGTTGAGTGCTTCTCGCGTCCTTGCGGGGTAGGAAGCTTGAAACTGGCGGGGGGTGGGGAGTGTCCGTTCTATCTGTATTATCTATTCTATGACTGGAGGCTACCGCGTAACTGAAATGGTTTTTTCTTTGAAATTGCCTTTTCTTTATTTAAATTTGAAATTAAAGAGATGCAAAGTCGAAACATTTTAAATTAAAAAGTCGGAATGCGAACTTCAGCTACAAAAAAAAATACTGAAAAAGGACTAATCTAATAATTGTTTTATGAAATTAACACGTGGTTTAGTTTTAAATAACTGTCATGACTATAGCTTTAAGAAAATTTTGTTAAAATAACTTTACAACATTTTAATTAAATCTTCTCTCAGAATGTCTTGAATGATTTTTTCATAACTTCTATCGTTACAATTTGATGAAACAGGATAATTATTTAATTGAAAAACTTCTTACAATCGACTATATGGATACCATAACAATAGTAATATAAAAGTAACACTGTGTGGGGTATTTGTAAAAGTTTAAAAAGGGAAAAACGCGACATGGAATCTTTTCTTTTTCTTGAACTGTGTTCACGTTTTTTTAATGTAGCTGTTAGTATTAGTACCACATTTTAACCGTTGCGTAGACGAGTTGGTAACACAAGTTATATAGCTTGTAAACTGAAAGAAACGGTGTATACTTGTAAAGATAATTCGTCTGAGTAAATATTTGGTGGAAAATCCTGCGAAATAAAATAATTCAAGGAAATAAAAGTTAATAAATAAACATCTGTTAGTTTTGAATGACTGATAGTAAAGGGAGTGGTTTTCGTGTTCGTGTAGGTACACAATCGGTTTATATCATAAAAAGTATAGGTGTATCAATACACCTAGTAGGATGTAGTGGTAGGACTCTTGGCACAGTCCGCCTGGGGAAGTACCACACCTTTGCCAGTTATTCTATCGCCAAGCGGTAATTCAGCAAAAAAAGTGCAAACATTACTTTGTTCCAGTTTCAAGGGCAATGTTTCCTAAGAAATTACTGGGATTCGAGGTATAATATCTTAGATCTGTGGGTGACGAGCGCAGTGCAGTGCTAGGTAATGATTTAGACTTTCCGTGTTCCAATAGCTGCGTGTCACTGTGCTGTTATGTGGCGGGCATGTTGCTTACTATCGGGTTCATGTCCTGCTCGTTTCGTCACTCTTTAGGATGAATAAAAATCGCGACTGTGGGGTGGAGGCCGTGGCGGGAGAGGACTGATATTACGGTGCGTCACTCTCCCAGCGCCAGGGCCTTGACGGCTTCACCACCGACAGCGAACGCGGTGGGGCTGCAGGGGAAGAGGAGTGCCGGTATTGCGGTGCATCTGGCCTTATCATCTGCAGCCGAATACTGGTAGTGGCAACCACAGACCTGACCGTCGCGGAGAAGCAATACTTTTCAGACAACCCCGCTTCTGGACACCCGCGAATAATTCGACTGCACTTCACAGCAGTCGGCACTCAGCGATATAGATGACTTATTTCTTTGCCTTATAATTTCTCTAGAAACATTAGCCTTCAAACAGCAGATACTATTTGCGTATTAGGTAGGTACCTACTGCTAGCGTAAAGGCCTGTTTTCATTTTGATGAGTGCGAGTGCGAGTGAGTAGTACAGGTGTTGATTGATTAGGAGCAAACACGTGTGGAGAGCGATTGATTATTGCGAGTGCATAGTAATCATTAGCGATTACTCAGTCGCACTTGCACTCGCAATCGCACTCGCACTCGCACTAATCAAAATGCAAACCGGCCTTTAGAACAACTGGCAAAAGTCTGGTGCTTAACCAAGCTGTCTCGGCAAAGAGGCCTACCACTACGAAATCAGCAGCAGCATAGCATAAACAACACACTAAATGTTCCCACCGCTGAGACTAGGGGCCTACTCTCGCAAGGAAAGAGTCAAGGCCATAAACCACCACGCTGGCCCAGTGCGGGTTGGTGGATGACACATGACCTCCGGATCGGCAGGCGCCGTTCTCCCGACTAGACCAGCCGTAACTTACATAACTACGAAACCAATTCGCATAAAACAATACATTTGATACGATTCAACAATATTATAAAATACTAATTCATAAATGGGACTATAAATAAAGTACGTTTGTACCTAATGAATCCGACGTAAAATGAATGCAGTAGATATTAAAACTGATATAATACCTCTTTGTTTTCAATCATTTTGATAAAACAGATAGCGGTTACACAGATATGTTTGTGTAGATTGGCTTGTCTTTTATGGAATTTAACTAATCGCTGTAGGTAAAGATGTGTTTATTAAATAAATAAGTTATTTGCGAAACGGACTTTTACATCTCTACGTAAGGTTCAGTACGTAAACATGCAGTATCGTATAAATTTCCGACGCATCTCAGGTTGTATTTTGTATTTTTTTTAAATAGTGTGTCAAGACAAGCAGGCCATGTGCCTGGTGGTTAGCAACATGCCTGCCCAAAACAGCACAGCGAAACGCAGCTATTGGAACACGAAGAGTCCAAATCATTAGCTAGAACCGTACTGCGCTCGTTCCCCGAAGATATAAGGTGTTTTATGCCTTAGCCCAGCAATTTATCTGGAAACATTGCCTTTAAAACCGCAACACTACTGTGTTGCGGTTTTAAAGGCAATGTTTCCATACTATTTATTTTACGTAAGTATTCGAAGCTGTTGCTAACCTAAATTCCAATTTTTTGACGTAATAACGTTTTATAATTCGATGAAGCCGGCTGCACGCCCGCAAAACTGTAACGTTCCGCCGTTACCGTTAGTTCGTCTTCCGTGCCATGCGGACGAAGCTGAGCGCTGAGGGCGCCACCCGCCGAGTCGAGCGGTATCACTACTCGCGCTATCAGCGTACTGATTTCTTAAGACGTTGTCACGTTCTATCGTCAGTAAACCGACTTTACAGACAACCATTTTTTTTAATTTTACTGAGTTATTATAAAATATAGCGTTTCATAGATGAAAAGATCACAGATGCAGTGCCTAGTTATTGATTGTATTCACCACGGAGGTATTCACAGTAAACAAAAGTAAGTTGATAATTTCTCTTAATAATTAGCACAGATATTTGTGCGGATCCCTAATAATACCTGAATAGTTATTTGCGTAACTAGGGTTTTCCAAATCTGGTATTTATTTACAATACTATTGCACCACTTTTTGAAATCAATATGCAGTTCCCAACTGATATCAGATGGGAACTTCAAAAACTTTAATCGATTTCAAAAAGGAAATGTCCTTTCTCAATGAAGAAACTGAGAACTAAAACGGCATTTGATTTCAGGTTTTTTTGTAACTTTTTAGGTTCGCACTTGACCACCATCTCGCCCGTTAAGCGACGAAGTTCCTGTTGGTGTATCCTTGGTAGGTTAACTGGAAAATAAAATGAGTAATAATTGTAATTGAATAATCTAGGACATTGACACTTCAGTCAATGTTTTATGATACCCTTATCAACGTCCTTTGTAATCTAGGGTAAATAACGCGTCTAGTACATATTGCATATTTCTTACAACATGTAGGTACTATTGGGGAGTAATATTCCAACACAAATAGGGTACCAGACTGGGTCAAAAATTCACCATCCTAATTAGTCCGTCAGCTAGATCCTGGAAAAATATTGGACACGTATTTTTTGTTTTTTCATAATATTAAAAATCGTCAAAGATATAGACCATCAAACTTCGAGAGTGGGGGGGTCGCGACGTCACTCGTGAGTAAAAATCGTACTCACAAGTGACGTCACACGAAACTTCGAAGTGCTGTATCTTCGTCATTTTTTGTTTGTGAAACAAAAGAAAAAATATGTGTACAATATTTTTTGGCAACCTAACTAACGGGCTACTTAGTTTTTTTGAGGATTGTACCCTATTGTAACCAGTAGAATCATCATTAAATAACTAATGCCCGAATTTTACCGATCAATGAGGATGCTCATGATGAGCATCTTCACGACGGAAGTACGTCATTGTATTATTTTCAATTTTTAGTCCGCAAACGATGACGTCATCGAGCATACTCCTTAGATTTTCCTCAGCGTCATAGGGACTTGGCAAGGTATTGGCAGAGCGGGGCAGTTACCCCCTCCTCCTTCTTTTGGCATCAAATGCTCGAAAAAGGCCTCCTCCCAAAGAGTTTACATATACTACACATATATGTACACATACTATAGAGTTAGAACAAACGCTTTACTCCGAAAGCACAGGTCTGATCACCCTTGTCTTGTCGCTCTTGTGGAAGTGTCATACTTTTGTTGCGGCACATCAATATGTCGACATAGCTAACATACACCTCATCTGCTTACGATCGTCGATACGGGGTCACACTTAAGTTAATATGCCCTAATTACGCTCGTATGAAACCTGCCCTCATAAGCATATCATCATATCAGCCGAAGGACGTAAGGACGAATACTGCTGGACGCAGGCCTCCCCCAAAGACCTACACAAAGACCGGTCTTGCGCCGCCCGCATATAATGATTTCCCCCGACCTTCACCAGATCGTCGGTCCATCTTCTGGACCTGCCAACGCCAAGCACAACCACAGAATAAATATTAGTACAAGTACAGAACACTCACTTAGCGAAAACAATTATATAAATAGCGACTCTTGCTGGGACACAACAAAGTTCAATTCAGTTCGCATTAACGCTCAATACCTGTCGCGATTTTCAACTAAACATTTGCGCTCTCTTCTAACGCGTAACTCTGTCCCTGTCTGGCGCGGAGGGTTGTCGACATATCTAATAACAATATGCGCGGGAAACGTGTTGCGCGAGCGCTCAGCCGTGCGTCCGACAACCGACTGGCACTTGTTCCCTGGGAGGAACGGTGTAGCTGTAGGCTAAAACCGCGCGACCTTGAGCGAGTGATGATGCTCTGGCACAACTGCCCTCTACATGCTCCTACTTTTGGGACTCGGGGCCTTCTCTGGCAAGGAGGGTCAAAGTCGTAATCCAACACGTAAGCCCACTGCGGGTTTGTGAATGACACAAAAGAAAGATTATAGGAACATATCCTCATAATGTTTTCCTTCAAAGTGTTCAAGTTAGCGGCATTATGCACATGACTGCGAAATGACAGTGGTGCACGTGAGATTCCAATCAGGGGCTTCGGATCTTGTCTCTACTAGACTAGCCTTAATTTACTCACTAAACTAAACCTAAGGCAGTTTTAATTACAACCTCCAATAACAGGAAATGAGAGCCGCCTAAAAGGTACTTATATCTTCACTATAGTTACAGTCACAGAACACTGTGGCTACAGTCTATTAAATCATACAGTCGTTCCACGAAGCAATCTAGAATTCTAGACGGGGCATTCGTGTGGGGCGTGCGGGGTGAGACCCGGGAAGCGCGCTTCTGCATTGTATTACAATGTTAGTATTGCAGGAGCGCGGCTCAGGGCTGACGTCTTCCGTATGTTTTAATTTTATTTTGGTGCCACTTCTACTAAAAATAAACCCAAAATAAAACCCCTAAATAAAATACTGTGTTCTAGTTTTAAGAGTAGCATTTCAAGAGAAATTACTCAAGAGCAATAATAATCTGTCTTAGACATATCACAGTAACGAGTCCAGTGCCGTACAGGGTACAGATTGGATTGGATGATGATCGATCGACAGAGTCATGATCGAAGAACTCTTCGATCATGACTCTGTACGCCTGATATGATTGTCTAGTCACTAAACCGTACAACAATTTATAAATAGTACGGAAAATTTACTATACATAGTCATTATTACAACAATCCTAAGGTTCTTTACTTTTATCAACCAAACTCTGATTTACACAATCTCTACTATCTTTCGAAGTAATATTGAAATTGACCATGATAAATAAAATAGATAAACGGTTTATAAATATTTAAGTACTTTGGAATTGATTGTTATCAATAATTAATGATTTTAGACTGACTGTCGAATTTCCACACTTCTAAATGATATCGTCATCATACTCAGGCTTCATGGTTATTTAGATAAAAATTACAGTTATCATGGTATTCGATGTTTTTTTTAAATAAAGAGTGACGAGACTAGTATGACATGTGCCCGATGGTAAGCAACATGCCTGCCACATAACAGCACAGTGACACGCAGCTATTGGAACATGAAGAGTCCAAATCATTACCTAGCACTTCACTGCGCTCGTCACCCAGAGATCTAAGATGTTATATCTCCAAGCCCTGTAATTTCTCTGGAAACATTGCCCTTCAAACCGGAACACAGTAATGTTTGCACATTACTGCTTGGCGGTAGAATATCTGGCAAAGGTATGGTACTTCCCCCGGGGTACCACTACGATTTAGGTAAAGGGCATATGTCACCGTTGTAAACACCGTTAGATTATAATAATCTATCTAGCTTACAATTATTAGTTATAGTTTATAATCTAAAGTAACCTAACCTGTCTAAGTAGTAAGGCGTTCTGTAGACACAGAACGCGTTCTGTAGACACAGAACGCCTTACTATAAATGCCGATTTAAACTGAACGAACATAGAGCTAGAGCTGGAACAAGAGCATTCTTTCTCGATCTTTTAGTGTAAACGAAAGATCGTTCTTAGCATTTTCCATATTATATATTCCATAGAATCTTTGCGAACGCAAACAAAACAACAAAAGAATGCTTTACGTTTGTTTACACCAAATGAATTTGATACAGTGGGGATAGAATGAGCATTCGCTCGTCTGATGTAAATCGGCCTTTAGACTAACCGCGCGAAGGATTGTGATTGTGATGTAACGGTTTCACTTCGATAGATTGCCATCTGTCAAGAAATAAAACGTTAAATTGTTATAGACTACAGGCCAGTGAACAACATCTGTGGGTCAAATGAACCAACAGGAGGCCTATGTGGGATGGTAGAAGGGTATAAAGTAATAAGATTCAGCACTATAACTATTTTACGTTGTACTAGCGGCCCGTTCCGGCTTCGCTCGGATCATAACTTAGACACTGTCTGCAGCGCCATCTGCCGGGCTTATTTGTGAATCTAAACCATCCTCGAATCTACTTGTACACACACAAAAAAAAACATTCAAATTGGTTCCGCCATTTAGGAGGAGTTCACTGTCAAGTGATTAAATTACTAAAATGGCTATGAATAAATAGGGTTTGGCGTTAAAAGGGTAAAGATTTAGGGTTGTATGTATTGTTTAATGTCACATTATAAAAAAATTAAAATAAAAAGTTTGGCCCGAAGATTTAAAAAAAAAATTTGGGGTGGGAAAAAATGAAAAAAACCCTTATCACTTAGGGGTACGAAAAATAGCTAGTAGCCGATTCTCAGACCCACTGAATATGCATATAAAATTTGGTAAAAATCAGTAAAGCCGTTTCGGAGGAGTAAGGTAACTAACACTGTGACACGAGAATTTTATATATAAGGAGAAAGAAAATAGTTAAAATACATTGGGGTTTTGGAGTGAAGACTGCGAATCGGACCGAGTCGCAGTCGATTCAATCGGTCAATGTAGTGTAAGACGTCCTAAGATTAGATAGTGACGATATACGACAACACCTGATGGCGATAACGAATAATCGTGAGCTAATTATGATGATGATAATGATTAAGTTTCATCTTCTACCACGAAACCTCTGTCAATGGCGGACCGTGCTTTGGCTCCAGCGCTTCTAGCGCCTAACGAAAAACGCTTTGACGCTTTGATGCTTTGATATTGCTGTCTCTTCTCTTCTCGCTTGAAATGAAAGAGACGGCAATGCCAAAGTGTTTTTCGTTAGGCGGTAGACCCCCGGATTGGGTCACAAAGTTTTGTCCACGTAGGTACTGAATCCAGCCCAGGTTGGGGGGGGGGGGTCATGACCACCCCTGGATCTACCATAGCTGCAGGCCTACTACGAAGTCCGATAAACGATATATCGGCCGAACTTATGGACTTTTCCTACCTCGAAAGACAATCTGCCGGCTGATAGGATCGGCCGTTTCGTTCGATTCGACCCTCATCCGACGTAAGTCTATAAATTCCGACCGAGATGTATCGATCTGACTGTTTTTCGTGGTAGGTTACAATCCGATTCAGCTGTCGGTCGGATCCGATCATTCGGAGTTTGTTTTCGTAGTAGACCGGCTGGTTTTTTTTTTGTTTATCGCGCTAATTTCAGGAACTACTGGACCGATTCAAAGATTCTTTCACCGTTGGATTTGTACGGGATCCTTGATGTCCGAGGTATACGAGGCTAGTTTTTCAAGCTAGGATAGCAAGCTAGTCATTCTAGCTTCGTGTAGACAACGCTACTCAACGCTAGTTTTAAGTAGTGGTAGGACTCTTGGCAGAGTCCGCCTGGGGAAGTACCACACATTTGCCAATTATTCTACCGCCAAGCACTAATGTGCCAACATTACCGTGTTCCGGTTTGAAGGGCAATGTTTCCAGAGAAATTACAGGGCTTAGAGATATAACAACTTAGATCTCTGGGTGACGAGCGCAGTGCAGTGCTAGGTAATGATTTGGGCTCTTCATGTTCCAATAGCTGGGTGTCACTGTGCTGTTATGTGGCAGGCATGTTGCTTAACATGAGGTACATGTCCTGCTCGTCTCGTCACTCTTTATTTATTTTAAAAAATAAAAAAGTTTTGTCTACACGAAGCTAGAAGTACTAGCTTGCTACCTTGCTATCCTAGCTTGAAAAAGTAGCCTCGTATAGCTCGGGCATGAGTGCTATACGCTATATATTATGTACTTACCACAGGCGAAACTACCGCCGTTAGTTGTATATATACTTATTAATATATAACTAAAGAAATGTCGCCTCTCACGCCTGTGCTCATATTGTTGTCACCTGTATTTGTTTGTAGTATATTTCACTATAGTATTAAATAAATAATAAACAAATAAATATTGGTGGACAATTCACACACAACACCATCTGACCCCAAACTAAGCAAAGCTTGTATGATGGCGGCCAGATAGCTGATATAATACTTACATAATTTTAAATACATACTTATTATACATGTAAACACCCAGACACAGTGCAAACATTTGAATTCATCACACAAATATTTGCACTGGGTGGGAATCGAACCCACGACCCTCGGCTTCACAGGCAGAGCTACTACCAGCTAAGCCACGAGGGCAGTCAAAAGTATTATATTTAATACTGGGATTTGAGTCTAAATATGTGTCATATAAAAGAACAAGTATCTGATCATTTAAAGAAATGAGTTTGACTGATAAAATTTAGTGTAGAGGGCGCCGGTGGGATACCATTCACTTAATCTACCCGCCATCTCAAAAGAGTTTTAGAGGGGTTGGCGCTATAAGTAGATGGAGCTAAGCCATTGCAGAGCATTCCTATTTGAAATTTTATATGAGAAAGATCGAACAGTTGTCAATATAAATTCTTACATTTATTTAATTGGTTAGTTTTACTCAGTTGGTAACAACCAACATGTAGGCGCTTCTTCTTCATGCTGTTTTCCATCAAGATTTCTATTAGCAATAACACCGTCACTAGCATGTGTTTTACAGTTCAATTTCGTTGTGTTTGCATCACAATATATAGTTTTCCATTTATTTACCTACGCTGTAGGTACTATTGAATACTGTATCGCAGTAGGACCACAGTCTATTAAATCATGTTTTTTTACGCTGTGGTAGTATTACGAGGATGTATCCTCAAATCTTACCGTTTAGTTGTGCTCGGAGTAAAAAGATGTGGCGATGTTTTTTTAAACCACAACATCTGCCTATATCTAATTACAAACGTAAACGATCGTTGACACGGAAAATTGATTAAACCTTAGGAAGTAGAATCATCTATAGGTTTTCCTCAACGCCGTGCATAATTAGGCCTATCTTCCTTCCTGTTTTTACTTGTCACCTTTGTTTTAAACTAATTATATTTCATTTATGAGCGTGGAAGTAAAACGTACTTAAAATATATGTTACACGCATTTTAATTTTACAAGTACAGTGACTTGTGCCTCACGGAAGTACAATAAAAGATAAGTATAGTAACTGCTTTTGACTCGCTTGGCAAAAAACTATTAGAGGTTAGATTTTGTAGTGGTAGGACTCTTAGCAGAATCCGCCTGGGGAAGTAGGCGGAAGTACCACACCTTTGCCAGTTATTCTACCGGCAAGCAGTAATGTGCAAACATTACTGTGTTCCAGTTTAAAGGGCAATGCTTTCAGAGAAATTACAGGGCTTAGAGATATAACAACTTAGATCTCTGGGTGGCGAGCGAAGTCCGGTGCTAGGTAATGATTTGGGCACTTCATGTTCCAATAGCTGCGTGTCACTGTGCTGTTATGTGGCAGGCATGTTGCTTACCATCAGGCACATGTCCTGCTCGTCTCGTCACTCTTTATTTATAAAAAAGATAATTCTGAGAGCTGGTAGAAAAATTTGATTGAGAAAATTTAGAAAAATCTGAGGCAAGCTGAAAACTGGTCACATAAATATTGGTGGACAAATCACACACAACATAGTTCTCCTATTATTTGCCTATACAAAGGTGCTGACATGAACATGAATACCTCAATTTACATCACCTGGCGAGTAGACAGTCCGTCCAAAATGATCACTCTTTTTGTAAATCCCTATTTTTTTAGTTATAAGTAACACCTAATTTAAATTTCAAATTGCCTCAAACCCATTTTTTTGTATGGATAAAAGTCTTATATTTCTTCTTTTCATTTTTAGCTTTTAACTAATATTTTAATTCCTTGTATTGCTATATTTTTATTGGTGGACAATTCACACACAACACCATCTGACCCCAAACTAAGCAAAGCTTGTATGATGGCGGCCAGATAGCTGATATAATACTTGTATAATTTGAAATACATAGGTACTTATTATACATAGAAACACCCAGACTATATGACTGGAATTCTATATGACTGGAATTAACAATGCGACTACGACAAATAGGTACATTAAATACCTAATTAGATAATTTCGTGGGTGATCAATAATATAATAGTCGATAAGGAAAATTATTAAAAAAATAAGTGATAATGTTATGTAATGCTTATATTCCTTTTGGTTAGTTAAACGTCTAATTACCTAATTAACGCTAATTCAGGATAATCCTACTAATAAACGTGAAAGGTTGTGAGAATATGTATGTTTGTTACTCATTCACGGAAAAACTATAGATGGGCTGGGATTTGGATGAAATTTGGTAAATTGATAGATAATGGTCACGTAGGCAATTTTTAATCCCGGCAAATTTACAGGACAGAGATCTGTTAAAGATAGTTCTCAATTTCTCTACAGGCGGCGCCAATTATTCGTTTTGTTAAAACAGTTTTATAAAATAAAAATTGGCGTTACAGTTTATAAAAATCAGAACTCTTATTAACGATTTTTTTATCGGAAACATTTCGGAGAGTATGCTGATCTACATGTTTAAATACTATCTCATCATTTCTGTCGTACTGCTCGAAGCTAAAAAAGCGACACCGTTTCATGGTTGGCGTACCAAAGACTAGAACGTTTTGTCTCTACTTTCGTAATATGAACGTCTAGACTGTGGAATACGTTGCCTGACTAGAGTTTTCGTCCAAGTAAATGCCAAACGTCATTTAGTCAAACATTTGCGCACAAAAACGGCATTGAAATTTCTGGCGAAATCTCCCGATTTGTTTAAAAAAATTGACATACGAGTAGCTTCTCTTGATTTAACGGCGATAGGTCAATATGTTTTGTCAAGGAATCTATAGCAGTTGGTTTTAGAATATCGTCTACAATCTACCAAAGTTTGGACACAGAAGCTAATATTTATTCTGTGACAGAAGGCACAAAACCTGACTTACCTAGGCTTACTAACTATACATACACATTCACTGACTGTGCAGGTTTGTATGTATGTAGGTAGGTACTTATCGACATATTGCTAACTAATTAACTATTGAACTTTGTCGCTCAGGGTACGACAATCTATTCTCCTCGCCCATTAAACTCAGATAAGGTAAATAAACTCATAAATAAATAACATATTATCAGTAAATGAGGCCTAACAGCTACCGCGATCCGTCAAATAAGATTCAGTCGTGGTACAACAGTCATACGAGGTCATAGAGGGCGCATAAAATGTAAAAAAAAGTAAACAAATATTTCATATTGTGTGATAATAGTGAAATTTTGTATGTAATTATCAACGCAAAGGTGACCGTGTAAAAATAACTTTTCGTAACACGATTTGACAATTAAATAGTTATTTGCATTGTTGCTTATCGTATTTATCAGGGTTTTCTTGTAAAAGATAAGGAACAGTCGATAAGATGCGAACAAAAAAAATAATTGCTCAAGTTTTTCGACCGATCTCTTTCTTGTGTTTTTTCGATCAGGAGTGAACAATTTCCGCATTTTTCTTGTTTTATTGAAGTCGGATAGTGTTTCAGTGGCCTCAGTGTTGTGTGGTGAAGTGTTTGTGTTGTTTTGATCTGAATTTCGATATAATTTCGACAAGATGTCGCTTTCAAACATCGGCGCAAGGATTGAAAAATCGTTGGATATTTACTTGAAGAGACTGAATGGCTACACGATTATAGGTATGGCTGGAAATTGATAATAACATTAATCGTTTTATCTAATTAAAACAACTATCTTTGTAATTATTTAATGAGTAATGATATCGTTATACATCATATTTATGGATGTCACTCTGATTTTTTTAAGCGTCGTGCGTGGCTTTGCACGTTTTTCGCATTTGCCAGTATTTTCATTATTACGGCTCGAACCTTTTTGGACGGAACTCTCTGAGGTTGGTGGTCGTAATTGGAGCGGATACTAAATTAATATAATAAATAAATATATTCGGTACAAAATAGCATCTACACCACACAGATCAGGACAATTTATTATTGTTTCAAGTATTTTATTCATCGATGTAATACATTTCTAATATTAGTCAAATATATTTTTTATTTTGTATCCATAGCAATGTTACGTATATATTCAACTTTGTAATGAGACTTTCTTTTCCGAACATAATTAATTATCTACTATTAAAAGGCATGCGTATTGCGATTGTATACTTTTGAGGCATACAATCTTAACAATGTATTGTATCAAATTCTACGCAATAGGCAGGTATTTATATTTTCTTGGAACCTTGGAACCCGTGGTGGCTTAGTAGTAAGAAAGACAAACCAAACATAATTGTGAGGTCATAAGTCAAATCCCGCTTGAGTATTTTTATTAATGCATATTCGAATTCCGCTTCTTGCTCTGCTCATACTGGATCGTTGAAAGAAAGGTTGCATCTGCCCAAGCATTTGGGCCAACAACTAACCAGCACCAAGGTCGAACAGCAAAGCACTGCATTTGCCAAGTAACCTTGGCAATTGGTCACGAGGCGCTTTCTCAGCTGCAATGGCATTTTGTAATATCTGTAACGAACGTGGAGAAATCTGGCCAATCTCCGCAAAATGCAAATTAATATTTACATCTAGACTCTGCGCCACAAGTCCTGGCCCTAGATAATTAGTGCCACTTTCGTGTTTACAACTATCAACGAAAGGCATTGTATTAAATACTTTAGTGCAACAATTTCGACGTAGGACTTCAGTGGTGGCGGGTCCCCATTTTGTTAACCCACTACAAAAACAATCACAATCAGTGAGTCAAGGACATAATCCTCCTGGCTAAATGCTGGTGGATGTTACTTTTTTTTAAGTAGAGTGACGGGACGAACAAGACATGGGCCTGACTGATAGTAAGCAACATATCTGCCCATTACAGCATTTTTTTAAATAAAGAGTGACGAGACGAGCAGGACATGTGCCTGATGGTAAGCAACATGCCTGCCACATAATAGCACAGTGACACGCAGCTATTGGAACGTGAAGAGTCCAAATCATTACCTAGCACTGCACTGCGCTCGTTACCCAGAGATCTAAGTTGATATATCTCTAAGCCCTGTAATTACTCTGGAAACATTGCCCTTCAAACCGGGACACAGTAATGTTTGCACAATACTACTTGGCGGTAGAATAACTGGCAAAGGTGTGGTCCTTCCCCAGGCGGACTCTGCCGAGAGTCCTACCACTACAAAAATATTTAATGATTCAGCGAATTTGAACATAAAGAATCAAGTCTACTGTCTAGCACTGCACTGTGCCAGTCACCCAGAGATCATAACATTACTTATCTCTTTGCAATTTCACTGAAAAGCCTTTAGGGCTCCCACCCAAAACTGCGATGCGATGCGATGCGACGCCGCATCGGAGGACGGGGTTCGCATCGCATCGCAGTTTTGTGTGGGAGCCCTAAAGCCGAAACGCAGTAACGTTTTAAACGTTACTGTTTGGCGGTAAAATAACTGGCAAAACTGTGGGACTACCCCAGGTCAGAGATAAGAAAATAGTTACTTTGTCGCAGGTGGTCTGCAAAGTCCACCACTGCTTGTCCTCAAAACAAGTCTTCTTAGGGACATATTATATGTTTCCTGATGATTCTGTCCTTTGTCGTTAGCAGCCAGTACAATGCTAAAGTACATCTGCACTTACTCAGATGTTTACAGAGGTTTAACAACCTACGACACATTTTGTTATTTTCCAAGTGGCCTCCTCCCGGCTCAGAGCATTCACCACGACCGATCCTTGATGGCCATCTGTAAGTTAAACTCTCGGATGGTCTTCAATGATGCAGAAAACACTCTGCATCATTGAACGACCTTGACACTGCTGTTCCTGCAGAAAAACGATTCCTTGATTTAGATGTTGGTTGCTGGAGTATTTTGCCTCTTTAAACACGAATGAATTTAACAAACTAATTTACTCCTCAATTCTCGAAAGGTTACTCTGCCTCTCGGCCAACGGATCTGGTTTATGTCTGCCAGACCCGGTGCGATCGCAGCCTAAAATTGAGTGGGGGGGGGGGGGGCAGTAATATTATAATACTAGCTGAACCCGCTACTTCGTTCGCGTACGTTGATCTTGCGACCTTATTAGTGCATTCGTAGTACTTACGTAAAAATATTTGGATGGGTGGCCATTACACAAACAGAGTGATTTGTTTTTCCACACAAAAGTGTATTTATTTAAGTTTAGCAACTTCATATTTTATATTTTAAGCAAAATCAAACACACTCGTAGTAAGGTTGTGGAGTATCGAACATAGCCGCAGTGTTAAGTTTGTAGGATTTTTATAGGATACATTATTACAAAGAGTCTGTAGCTGATGTGCGTGATCTGATACTTACCCACTTGTACATTTTTACAGGATGATATCCGAAGTAGTAGGTGAAAGACTTATTAGCCGATGTAATATTTAAGACTCTAAACCATGTGTGTTTCAAATGTCAATCTAATTGGTAATGTCATTCTGTCGTTAATATTTGTTTCGTTAGGCCCCATGCTTTTTACGAGATGATAGGTAGTATATGAGACTATATAAACTATCTGTGTTTCAAATTTCAACCAAATCAAACCTTTACATAATATATACATAAAAATACTTAGTAAGATAACATTTTATTCAATTTTAGAAAAACAACGTTTTGCTTTGGTTCTGCTATGGTTCTGCTTCTGCACCGAAGCTTGTTGAACACTAAATTTAGTACAGTATTTGGATTGAAATAATATCCGAAAAAACAAAAACCGACTTCAATTATTATCATTTCACGTCAACTAACAAATTTCTAGTCAAGTAAAAAGTTCACTCGACTAATTTAAGAAGCTATGACTACGTCGTCCAGATAAATAGATACTGGTGAACAATTCACACACAAAACTTTGGCTTTTTCCACCGCCAATGTCCCAGCCCTACTCAAACCGGAGTGATCTTACGCGTGACGATGGCAAAAGACCTGACGGCATGAGTTTTTTGCCTTGGAAGTTGAGTCGGCCCCTAGTGTGGGACGCAGCTTGTGTCGATACTCTGGCACCATCACTTCTTCAAGAGACACATGGTAGGGCCAGTGCGGCGGCTAATTGCATAATAATAATATGCAACCCTCGGTAGTGGTTTTATATTTACCTAAGCCTTTTGGGGTTGAGAGTTGAAACATCGTGCATGTGAAGGCCGGGAGCTGACTTCATCTTCAAAAGCTTTTCCGAGAGCTTCGCCGACGCAACGCGTGACCAAAATGCTAGCGTTTATTTGGCCCAACACAGATACATCGCTATTCAGCGTGGTACTGCCGCCAGCATGCTGGGCACGCTTCCGACTGGTAGTGGGCTTGAACATCTTGTCATCCAGTTTATGTTAATATTAAAAAAACCGCCTCCCTGTTTTCCATATAATATAATTATGTACATGGTAAAAACGGGACCTATTACTGAGACTTCGCTGTTCGTCCGTTCGTCTGTCACCACAGACTGTATCTGAAGAACGGTGATAGCTAGAGAGTTGTAATTTTCACAGATGATGTATTCATATTGTAGCTACAACAACAAATACTACATTACACATTTTCTAATAAATATCAGATTGTGTTTCGTACCATGAGCTGCCATTTTGTAAAAATACATAAGACAGGTACTGTCATATTATCACCTGACGATAGATGACGGATTACGGATTTGAGTACTGTGTGTGTACCAGGAAAGAGCTCGAATCCGACTCCGATAAGTCAGAACTTCCGATTACTATTAGACCTTCGGTTCCGACTTCGGCTCCGAAACTTTTAAAACGGAGGTTATAATCGGAGGTAAGGTGTACAAATATTGCAGATAATCCTTTATTGTGGTGAATAGTAAATTAAAATACGAAATCCCAACTTCCTAAATCAATTGCTCGTCAATGTTTATCGTGTCCACGTGTATGGCAAAAAAAAAATATACCCAATAAAAATGTATCTCCTGCCGCCACTTCTAATCCTGCCTATGCCTCCGACTTCGGTTCCGACTCCGATAAATCAAATTTTAAAACTCCTACTCCGCCTTCGTATCCGATAAAATGACCTCCGTTACATCCCAGCAGGTCTACTACAAAAACAAACTCCGAATGATCGCATCCGACCGACAGCTGAATCGGATTATAGCCTACCACGAAAAACATTCGGATCGATACATTTCGGGTCGGAAGTTATAGACTTAGGTCGAATGAGGGTCGGATCGAACGAAACGGCCGATGTGATCAACCGACCGATTGTCTTTCGTGGTCGGAAACTTCATAAGTTCGGCCGATATATCGTTTATCGGACTTCGTAGTAGACCTGCTGTTGTTTACATTGTCACAGAATACTTCGAAGTTAGTATGTGCCGAACTTATTAATGCCGTTATTATTTAATTTCTATGTTATTTCCGAACCACATTACCAATAATGCTAAAATTTTGATGAGACTATATTAGAAATGTGTTCTTTCTAACAAAATAAGAATTAACGAAATTGAACAACGCAAACATGAGTTACAACCAAAAACACATTCTGACTTTAACTCCTTTCTGCACGAAAACCGTGCAAAATTTGGGGATTAAAAGTAGACAGCTACCATCTACTTAGTATGAACTTAAATCATGTCAAGTTTCATTTGAATTGAATCAGTAGTTTCGGCGTGATGTGAGTTCCCTATACACACAGACAGACAGACAGACAGACAAACAGACAGACATGAAAGAAAAAAAATGCAGTTTCGCCATCAGTATCGACTATGGAGTGCCCCCAAAATTTTTTTTTTCGAAATATCTTCAATGTACAGAATTCGACCCGCTACAGTTTTATTATAAGTATAGATAGATATAGATAGATGTCGAGTAATAAATACCCGCGTAGTTACAGACCCAGTTGTTTTCCAAAAAATAGCCTATTATGTATTTATGTTCATGTACCTATTTCGTAAATTTTTGATTTTTGTTTTTAGATCGCTAGAGCGATTCCGCGCGACACATTTCTACTCGGTTGATCTACTATCTACTAAAGGCCACTAATGCTAAAAAAATAGGAAAATTGAAATTTGTTAAGTTAAATTTGATCTTTTTATTGAAAGTCAGTGAAACCTGACTCCGACCTAACAGTTCGCCCCCCGAATCGACCGATGGCGTCACTGACGGTATCACTGACGATACCACCTATACCCACACGCTTGAACACCGCCTGTTCACTCCACCATCACGGGTTTTCCTTTAATTCTGCATGAACACCACCAAATTATCTGTTCAGGTGGACTTACCAACAAATACTTGCAATCTAATCAGTTGCTGCGTGATTGAGTGCTAACACATGCACTTCCATATTTGTGAGGATAAGATGGATAATTAACGTATATCAACATAATATATATACTTAGTGGCATTAGTTTTCAAAACATTATACCTATTACTAGGTAGCACTGGGGGCCAGTGATAAAAATGATTTATCACATTGTCCTATAATATCTCTGGTTGCATTGCCGCCCTTCAAATCAGAACCACACCAATATTTGCACATTACTGCTTCGCGGTAGAATAACGGGTAAAGGTGTAGTACTTCCCCAGGCGGACTCTGCAAAGAGTTTTACAACTACAAAAACACACATACCTCTTCCTTTACTCCTAAAGTACAATTTTCCTTCCTGGGGTACTTACCTTCTACTATTTTGGGTATCTATACTAATATTATAAAGCTGAAGAGTATGTTTGTTTGTTTGTTTGAACGCTAGGATCTCGGGAACTACTGGTCCGAATTGAAATATTCTTTCTCTGTTGGATAGTCCATTTATCGAGGAAGGCTATATACAGGCTATTTAACATTACGCTACTATCAACAGGAGCGGAGCATGAATACAAAATGTAACAAAAACGGAGGAAAATATTTCTTTTTGAGTGTTTTCGTTGCGTGACAGCTTTAGAACCTAAGGTAACCGAATTTGTTCAAAATTTGAATTGGTACGACCAATTTTCGATAGATGGCGTAGCAACGCGCGCACGGATCAGCTTGTATTAAAATAAAGCTTATTAGTTTGAACGCGCTAATCTCAGGAGCTACTGGACCAATTTCTAAAATTCTTTTACTGTTTGTACGTGATCCCCGAGTACCTACTATTAGGTTATATTTTACACTAGCAGCGCGGTTTTACCCGCGTAATTCCCGTTCCTGTTAGCCCATTGTTTTATCGGGATAAAATGTATCCTATGTATTCTTCCAGACTATAATCTGTGTTCCAAATTTCAGCCCAATCCGTTCATACGTTAGGACGTGATTGAGCAACAAACTCCCAAACATACAAACATTGACATTTATAATATTAGTAAGATAGTAGGATGTACCACAGTCGAAGCCGGGGCGGGCCGCTAGTTCACCGATATCAATAGATCACCAAGTACTCGTTGACGGATGACATATGTTAATAATAAGTCTATCTTGGAACAAGCCGCTCTCCGCACGATGTTTTCTTTCACCAGTGGTAAAGACAAACTTGTACGTACTGCAGCCGGGATTGGATCTTGGAACCCACGGCCGCACAATAGGGTCACAATCCTAAAAAAAAAACGAATTAGTCCGTCAGTTAGATTGCATAAAAATATTGTATACGTATTTTTTCTTTTGTTTCACAAACAATACAGTGGCCAAGTGCGAGTTGGACTCGCCCATGAAGGGTTCCGTTGCAGAAAGTAACATTATATACATAGTACACATAGTTCTTGTAGTTCGTTGTAACTTTGATCGAAGTTTCAATAATAGTGTATTTATGACGTACAAAAAAAACTACTCATCAGATCGAGTTCAAACTAATTTTCGTTGATAGTTTACATGGCAATGTACATCATATATTTTTTTTAGAGTTTTCATTCTCTTACTTTAGAAGTTAGAGGGGGGGGGGGGGGGCACACATTTTAGCACTTTGGAAGTGTCTCTCGCGCAAATTATTCAGTATAGACGAAAATGATTTTAGAAACCTCAACATCATTTTTGAAGACCCATCGATAGAAACCCCACAAGTGTAGGTTTGATGAAAAAAAATATATTTTGAGTTTCAGTTCTCAGTATGGGAGACAACCCTAATTTTTCTTTTTTTTTAAATTTTTCTGTTGAAATCTTAATGCGGTTCACAGAATACATCTACTTACCAAGTTTCAACAGTGTAGTTCTCATAGTTTCGGCAAAAAGTGGCTGTGACATACGGACGGACAGACAGACAGACAGACAGACTGACAGACATGACGAATCTATAAGGGTTCCGTTTTTACGTTTTACGGAACCCTAAAAAATGACGAAGATATAGTGCTTCGAAGTTTAGCGTGGGTACGATTTTTACCCACGAGTGACGTCGCGACCTCTCGATGTTTGATGATCTATATTTCTGTCGATTTTTAGTATTTTGAAAAAACAAAAAAAAATGTGTCCCACTTTTTGCCATGATCTAGCTGACGGACTAATTAGAATGGTGTATTTTTGACCCAGTCCGATACCCTATTGCGAAATTGGATGTTCTAGCATCTAGCCCCTATGCCACCAGTGACTTCCTGAAACAGATGTTGACACACATACAAAGTCTCTGTTTTATGATATTGTGTTAAATAAGTGTGCACTTAACCGCAAAATTGCCCTTTGTTCAGAAATAGCACGATCTAATATGCGCCACTTTTACTTTGTAAATAGGTATTGTAATATATGTAAACCGGCACTGGAATGCATTGGCACTGGATTGATGCATTCCAGTGCCGGTTTCTCCATTATTCCAGTAAGCAATCCAGCGCTGGATTCGGTCGCTGGACTGGAATAATGTAAACGGGGTATAAGATTCGTTATTCCAGTAATTTCTCTGGAAACATTGCCCTTAACAACATGCTACTTGGCGCTAGAATAGATGGCAAAGTTGTAATATTTTCCCAGGCAGACTCAACAAAGAGTCAAACCACTACACACACTTAGCACACATAAATATGAACACCAGTTATCAGTAAATACCTAGAATTACGTAATATTGTATCGGTTTCAAGCAAACTAATCCGTGACTCATACGATAGCACTTATTAAACGCATAAATTATGTAAAAAAGGTTAATAAAAAAAAAATGGACAGTCATAGGAACTGCCGATAAAAGTGAAAACTTATAACTCAGAATTTGATAGCTTACCTTGGAAACTACACGGGTGTAACCGGAGGGCGTGGCCTCGCCATCATGGCATGGCCATCTATAAATGCGTCAGCATTTCCCATTGTCTCACGCATTTCTGGATGGCCATGCCATGATGGCGAGACCACGCGCTTTCAGCATTTCCCATTGGCTGACGCATTTCTAGATGCCCAATCGCCAAGGTCCCGAGTTTACCCGAAGATTTCTTATCATACCCGAGCGTGACGCTAGAAATCAATTTACACCCCACGAAAAATCTGTCTAGGCGCGTCTAAAGAAGTTTTCACTTCAAAAATCTTTCTTGGAACGCCGGTTTCCTCATGATTTCTTAGTGACTTCATAAACTGATAAGCTCTTTTTGTTCCAGATGAGATTGGCAGCGGTGATCCGAACTACACCATGTCTTCAATAAACTCCTCCAACGGAGACCTGAAGAGCCCGGATGATCCGCCAGATAAGAAAATACCCGACGCTGATGCTGAGAAACAACCACTGTCAGGGGTGAGTCAATCATACTCATATCTATTATTATCTATATGTGTGTGACGTCTCGTCTTCGTATAAATCTTACACTGAAGTGACGTCACTGGAAACTTCAGAGCACTGTATTTTCGTCATTTTTTGATTGTGAAAACAAAAAATATGTGAATAATATGGGTCTATATGGGGTGGCATAAATTTTTTTGCCCTATTTTAGGTAAGCATAAGGTTTTTAGGACTAATGATAAATGCGTCTGAGCAACAGTCGAATCGAATGTAGTACAATAGATTTTTATGATTAAAACACATTACGCCAAATTATGCAAAAGTTACATTAAAACAAATTAGAACAAATAAAAAAATCAATAGTCGAATTAAATCTAGTACAATAGATTGTTATGCATAAAACACATAACGCCAAAAAATGATTATGCGAAAGTTGCATTATGACACTATACATTATGCTACATTCATTATGACAAAGTAAATTAAGAACAAAAAATTATGCGTTCTAATAGACTCCCGAATAATATAAATGATCGAACTGACGATGACGGCCTAATTCGTTTTTTTAGTCATCATGCTTATTTTAATAATATCCGATAAAAAAAAAACACCAAATTAAATTTAAAATGAAACTCAGACATTCGACTAAATTGTAAAAAATAATTTAAAATCAACTCACTGTTCTAACGAGACATCGTGTGATTTTGAGCATGAATGTCTTCGACTTATCTAAATTTTAGTTTTTGTTCATATTTCCAAAATGGCTACACTGATTTCGATAAAATGTATATTCACATATACATTTTAATCAGTGGCGGCTGACTTTACCCATTGCGAGGTCCCGGACGGCAGATATTTGCGAGGCCCTTTGACCTTCGGGAAAGTATTTGTTGCGAAAATATGTATGTCTGGTTGTTTGGTTTAGGTACCTATTTGTCGTATTTGACTAGAAATGCTAAAGTAAACCTACTACTTAGTACATAAAAGTGATACATTTAAATATTTATTAAATTAACATTTGTTAATGTTAATTTTGCTGCTGTAGGTGCTGCGACGATAAATTTTAAAATTGATGTTTGCGGCTTTTTTTTAGACTAACTAAATAAAAAATAGCAAAGCATGAAAGCTGATCTTGTGTCATCGAATTCCTCAAAAACGTTTTATTAATTTTAAGTTTCGAAAATCTCCCCTTTCAGCTGACGCAACTGGAAGGGTCAGCGCAGACAGAACGGATGCAGTAGAGAGGATTTTGTTAACACACTTGAAAATAAACTTTAAAGTTATTAGTATAAAGTGCATAAATGCTTGCACCTTATTCCCGCGTATCTTCAAGGACGCGCGAGCATCTTTTGTCAGGTTGAAGCACTTATACACTTTATTGTTGTAGTTTTAAGAGTGCGCCTAAAGCCAGGAAAAAATCAGATTTCATCCGCGCGACGCGTTTCTTAACGTGATGTACATAAAGTCGAGAATAGCATGACACAGTTTGGAGGAAAAATCAATATTTAATCAGGAGTCCATTTTTGACCAAGTTTTATTTAATTACTCAATAACTAAACATACATTTAAAAAAGTGTTCGGTTACTTTACTAGAACGTACAAATAGAAATTTTATTACCAAAAAATAATGTGGGGTCATCGCTGATAATTTCGAGTACTCGAATTAAAACGGGTTTTTTCGGTGTCATTTTTATTTTTTTATTGTACAAAACTCTGATCTATTTTTAAAATTCTATTCGGTTATTGTGCTTCTTCTTGATTGTACCCACACGTCAATATTTTTTTTGTCATAGTTTTTAGTTTCTTAACTTCAGTGAGCGGCGTCAAAAATGACTTTTTTTCGTTTTCTGGCTTTAGGCGCCCCCTTAATGTTATTTTCAAGTGCATTCATAAAATCCAAAAAATAGGTTTAGTGGCGATAACTCTCAGGACTAAATTTTTCGGTAGTGAACTAAAACTACCTGCTACATAATGAGTTTTTCTATTATGTTTTGAATGAATGAACTAGTTAACTAACTTCATCTTAATTTACCGGTGTTATAACCTGAATATATAGATAATAATAATTAAAGATCAAAATCAAAAGAATTTAATTTAAAAAAAATATAGGTAAGTAGTAAATTGTTCTATTTTTTTTAATTGCTTGGGTTTTTGCGCGAGGCCCCTGCAAGAGGGAGGCCCCGGGCGATTGCCCCGTTCGCCACCCCCTAAAGCCGCCACTGCATTTTATCGAACCTCACCTCACCTCTAAACTATGATCTACCAAACAAAAAAAAAACATCAAAATCGATTCACAATTTTGGCGGTGCTATCACGTAACATACATACAAAAAAAATTGGCAGTCATAGGAACTGCCGATAGAAGTGAAAACTTATAAATCAGAATTTGATATCTTACTTTGGAAACTACACGGGTGTAACCGGAGGGTGTGGCCTGGTCATCATGGCATGACCATTTAGAAACGCACCAGCATTTCCCATTGGCTGACGCATTTCTAGATGGCCATGCCATGATGGGCAGGCCACGCCCTTTTAGTATTTCCCATTGGATGACGCATTTCTAGATAGCCTGATAGCCAATGGCTATTGTCCCGAGTTTACCCGAAGATTTCTTATCATATCCGAGGGTGACGCTAGACTACATTTCACAGCCCACGAAAAATCTGTATAGGCGCGCCAAAAGAAGTTTTCACTTCAAAAACATACAACAGACTTATTTTGGAACCACTACATTTTAAACGCAAGAAATTGTTACTCTTTTTTGTAAGTCCACTATAAGTAGACACACACTTATATTTATTCAGTATTTTTGAAGTGAAAACTTCTTTAGGCGCGCCCAGACAGGATTTTCATGGGGTGTGAATGGGATTCTAGCGTCACGCTCGGGTATGATAAGAAATCTTCGGGTAAGCTCGGGACCATTGCCATTGGCCACCTGGAAATGCGTAAGCCAATGGGAAATGCTGACGCATTTCTAGATAGCCATGCCATGATGAACAGGCCACGCCCACCGGTTACACCCGTGTAGTTTCCAAAGTAAGCTATGAAACTCTGAGTTATAAGTTTTCACTTCTATCGGCAGTTCCTATGACTGTAATTTCTTTTTTTATTAACCTTTGTTACATAATTTAGGCGTTTAATAAGTGCTATCGTATGAGTCACGGATTAGTTTGCTTGAAACCGATACAATATTACGTAATTCTAGGTATTTACTGATAACTGGTGTTCATATTTATGTGTGCTATTTGAAGTATCCGCCATATCTAAGTATAAGTTTGGATTTTTGTGTTATGAATCATAAATGCCTACCTAAGTACGTATGAATTAAAAATTATATTATACTAGCGGCCCATTCCGGCTGCGCTCGGATATTGTCATTTAAAGACTATTAATCGAAATAAAAACTATCCTATCTCTCAAGTTGGACCAGACTGCTCGCGGTGTGCCAATTTAATTTAAAATCGGTTAAGTAGTTTAGGAATCCATCGCGGACAAACATCGTGACAGGAAATTTATATATATTAAGACTAGGAGCGTAGGAGCAACCTGCAGTTTTATCAATTTACTTAGTTCCCGTTCTCCTAATTTGATCCTTGTAAAAGATAGCATAAATAATGTTATTTCATATATCAGTGTTCTCAATTTGAATCCGACCCGTCAAGTAGTTACTACGTAATTGAGCAAGAAACTAATAAACTACTAAGTATAGCGTCATCCAGGTTAACAAATTTTCAATAGATGTTTCAAAAACCACCACATCGATATCGATAAATTTTGGGACCACCTCTCTGAACTATGATTTACAAAATAAAAAAAGAAACATCAAAATCGATTCACAATTTTGGCAGAGCTAACAGCGTAACATATATACAATACAAAAAAAAACATACTACCGTATTGAGAGCTTTTCTGAAGTCAGTTGAAAAAAATAGAGAACAGCAATATTAAACCATATTCCCCGGTCCCTAGTGACTGTGTACCGACTATTATAGAAGAAAGCAGGTACGAAAATCATTTATATCTTTGCGATTTCCTCGGTAAAAATCATAATTACTAAGGCTACTAAACCGCCGTGACTCATATAATATCTTCGCTCCGGGTGGTCCCGAGACATAAAAACAATCCATTCATATTCTCTTGCTGCCTCTCAAAATAAAATATTTATCGTAGTATTTATCTAACCTATTTGAACGGAAACACGTTTACGATAAATTTTGCAATCGCACGCACTTGACTTGATTTCAGAATTGAAGATTTTTCGTAGTATCGCAATAGACCTTGTAAAAAAACTATTCTATGGGTTTTTTTCTATGTATTGTGTATATTTTTTCTGTGTATTCTTGGTGGAGGACAATGAGAAACAATGCTTTAACGCACTGTCCGACCAACGAACCTGGACGTCTACTCTATTTCTACGAAAACGTAATTTCGAAAAAAAAACTCGCGACTTTCCTACTCTCGTTCTTCTTCGTTTCGTCCGATACAACATTGTTTGACGTTTAAATGTTCTAAGCATACTCTAATTAGTGTAGGCTTGGAACATTTAAACGGACAAAACGACAGATTCATGTAGGATCGGAGTTGGAAAATCGCGAGTTTATACCCCGTTTACATGATTCCAGTCCAGTGACCGAATCCAGTGCTGGATTGCTTACTGGAATAATGGAAACCGGCACTGGAATGCATCAATCCAGTGCCAATGCATTCCAGTGCCGGTTTACATTATTCCAGTAAGCAATCAAGCGCTGGATTCGGTCGCTGGACTGGAATAATGTAACGGGGTATTATTTCGAAATTACGTTTTCGTAGAAATAGAGTAGACGTCCTGACGGGTTACTGAAAAATACTCAATGTGTTAAAATATATTTTCCCATCATCAGGTTTTTGTATAACCCTGCCTGGGTGTTTTCTATGTATCTATAAGTATGTAATATGTATGTATTCAAAAATATGTTTATAAGTGTGTATTATAATTTCAGCTATCAGGCTCCGAAGTACAAGCCCAAAAGTAACCCAACATTAGATGTTTTTTCTTAACATTTTAACACAGTAATTGGCGGTAGAGTAACTATCAAATTTGCACTACCCCAGGCGGACTATGCAAATAATCACTACAAAACAACGTTGTATTATAAATCCTAGATCCTACCAGCCTTGTTATTATCCATTGTATTGTATCATCATCAGCCCTTCATCGCCTTCATCATAAGCCGCAAGACGTCCACTGCTGAACATAGGTTTCTCCCTAGATTTCTACAACGAACGGTGCTGCGGCACCTGCAACCAGCGGTTTCCAGCGACCTTTGTGAGGTCATCTGTCCATCTAGTGTGAGGCCGTCCAACACTGCGTCTTCCGGTTCGTGGTCGCCACTCGAGAACCTTTCTTCCCCATCGGTCGTCAGTTCTGCGAGCGATGTGGCCTGTCACATTACCACTTCAGCTTGCCTACTCTTTGATAGAGATATGCCTCTTCTTATTTACGCCACTGAGCTTGATCGTCAGCTCCTGTCATCCACTGTTTCCCGCCATTTTGAGCAGATCGTCACTCTACCTAACCGTAGAGTTGACCGTAGAGTAGACCGTAGAGTGTCACACTCTGCACACTATCACAGTTTAAAGTAATACTATGTACTAGTAGTTCATCGCCTTTGATCTTGGGAGAAACGCCGATAATGTCTCGACACGGATAGGGTTGTTGCAATTTTAAAAAGGTGGCATCAAAATAAAATTACGAAATACGGAAGACGTCAACCCTGAGCCGCGCTCCTGCAATACTAACGTTGTAATGTAGGCAATGCAGGAGCGCGGCGCTTCCCGCGTCTCACCCTGCAAGCCCCGCACGATTGCCCCGTCTAGACGGCTTCGTCGAACGACTGTATGATTTAATAGACTGTGACACGTTTGTACGTTCGCCTAGGCGCGGTCTCCACTCAAGGATCCGTATACCCCAACGGTTATCGCTTAATTATTCATAATCCTTAATATAATCTACTGTTGAATAAATAACGTTGAATAAGTTTTTCGAAGAAAACAGGTAATCTTACTTTTGTTTGGACGAATTCTTACGATTCAGGAAGTTAGTATTTGTCATAATCGTTCTTTGAATGGTAGTTTATCGTAATTTTATCGGCCTTTCGCTGATAAACCAAACCCTAAATTTTTGTGTATAAAATCTCCGACATTACAAGATATGGTCAGTTTTTTATAATTATTTTATACATGGACGTTGTTAAACTGTGTGTTCGCGATCAAAATGACATCAGAAGTTATATAATTATTGCAGTTCAAGCGTAATTATATTAATGTTGTAAAGGACACTGAAGTTAAGTGCAGTAAAAGTGATATTACTATAGTTTGACGTAACTTCTGTTACGTTACCGTGTGTTTATCATAGAATATTAAGTGTGGTACATAAATTCAAATTGATGATACTAACGCTCACGTGTAACAGACATTTATTTGCTACAGTTAAAAAATAAAATATTAAAAAGTGAGAAAGTGTTGCCAAAGCTGATGTGAAAATATTACGAATCCCAGTCCAACACCACCAAATTAAATTAAACATTGCCAAAGGTAGTGAGTGATTCTCAAAATGTCAGGAGACGCCGAGCAGAGATTGCAAGCCGACAGGCGGAGGTCGTTGGATCCGATCGAGACTGCTGAAGAGGAAGACACTGTAGAGTTGAGGCTTAATTCTCCAAGGCCGAGGCTTGAAGTGCCTGTGGTCCTACCACCTGAGGTAGTTTTACAAAACTGTGTCTACAATAAATTCTTTTATAGAAGTAGTTTTTAGACAAAAATACGGCTGTGGTTGGTTTTTACTTTACTGTATTATACCTACAAACTGAACTACATCCTCATTAACAGTTTGTAATTATTTCACTCTAAAAAAAAACGTTTCGTGAACAACAGATTACTTAAAACAGATAGAAAATACTTATTAAAATATGTAAGGATTTGGACTAATCTGCAGTTAATTGTAGAATTGTGCTACTTTTTATCATGATATAACCATAGAATAGATAATATAGATAGAACGGACACTCCCCACCCCCCGCCAATTTCAAGCTTCCTCCCCCTCGCGGACGCGAGGCGGACTCAACGAAGGATTATTATATCGGACGATAATTTTCTATGAGAATACGACCATGATGCTGTATTATTTAACAAAATGGTACCAAATTTTTCGTCTATTATACGAAACAAGAATAAGAGATTTTTAATTTCATAAGAATTTCTACAAAGATTGAATCATTTTTATAGACTGTGTTAAGCTATTCTGGGGGTCTACCGCCTAACGAAAAACGCTTTGATGCTTTGACGCTTTGACGTTGCTGTCTCTTTTCTTCTCGCTTGAAATGAAAGAGACGGCAATGCCAAAGCATCATAGCGTCAAAGCGTTTTTCGTTAGGCGGTAGAGGCCCTGGTTAGAAGTACGCGCCAACACTGAAGTCCTGTGACGAAATTATTAAACTCGTTGTTTTTAAACTGCGGCTTTCGTTGTCAGAATTGAATTGTCAGAATACCTACTACTTAATAAGTGTACTTAACTAAAAATCAATTCGTACATGGTACCTTTATTATCTCCTATTTTGTTTTAAATCTTCTCCCTTCTGATTGTTGATGAAAGTTATATTTACCTACATTAAAGATCGAACACTAACTAGGTAAGATTGTAAGCCATAGGCAGGTGAACTCACGGGTCACAGCTATTCCATAAAATAATTTAGTAACCCTAGATGACACGCACACATGCGTAAATGTGTTCGAACGACATATGCGTAGTTGTGTGAGTGTAGGTATGTCGACTTCACCGTTTGTTTGGAGTTTAGGCCGAGTGTCCGGGGTGTCTGAGAGCGTAAACTATACGCTTTGCCGCGAAGGGAGCGATATTTATTTTGTTCACTTAATCAAAGTTTTATTCCAAGAGTCAGTTTTCTGTCTGATATATACCTAATTATAGTTTTACGCTACAGTAATGTAATGATAAGTCATTGATAAACACGTGAATAATTGTATGTGATAAAAATGCTTATTAAGATTAGATTAGTGACTGTAGAATATATTTTCACGGTTTGAAATTAAGATCAAAAGTTAAGACATTAAGTACTTACTTAAATTTATTTGGTAATAGTGTAAGCAATCTACATCAGAAGGTTGGGAGAGTGAAGCAAACGATATTTACATAACCGTTACAACATTTAATATAACCTTAATAACAGCAATAATCAATTAGTCACACAAAGACACGAAAGCAAGCACTGTACGTCCGCCGTCGGCGCTGTCTGGAGCCAAAGTGTCTTCTCCGTCGCTAGGCCCCACCACCTCAAGTCGCACGATGTTGCCACTCCTTGCGCCTTAAAACGGGGTTGCCAACAATAGTAATCTACCTATACGCATAAACGTATAATACGTCCATGCGTATACGTAACCACGTATAGGTAAATTTATTCCAGACTGGCCTCGTGCCTTAGTGGGTAGTAGCTCTGCCTGCAAACCCGAGGGTCGTGGGTTCGATTCCCACCCAGTGCAAATATTTGTGTGATGAATTCAAATGTTTGCACTGTGTCTGGGTGTTTCTATGTATAATAAGTGTATTTAAAACTATATAAGTATTATATCAGCTGCAAATTCTTCAACAGAGATATCTTGGCATTATTCCTAAAATGTTTACGATTCGGAAATATTTTTCACAAAATTCTGAAAAGTACTTATATCCGTAAAAAGTATTGGTGATATTGGTATCTCTATTTTCATGAATATGAAGTACCTACTTAATTAATTCTAAGTAGCGACAGTCCGGTGTTTTCGTCGTTTTATTTCAGTGTATTAACGAGTATTCATTTGAAATTAATGTGGATCGAAGGTAATATCGAAAATAAACAATAAACTATCGGAAAAACTTGTAAACTGGTATGTTAGTCTCCAAGTAGGTAAAACTTGGCTTAGCTTGGTTTACTTATATAATGGCATACAAATGCATAAAATTCAATTATGATTCACATAAAACTATATTACCTATCATCTAATTCGACTAAAAAAACTGCAAAAATCAGCACAGAAATGGTCGTACAAAAAACTGTCCTTCGATCTTCGCATTTAGCTTAAAATCACTTGTATGGAGTAATATACGTACGTACTTCCTAGTAAGTATAATACTTTATTTCGTACGATTGGTTAAAACCATGAAATATTAAATACCTACGCATATTATATTCCTTATTCTGAGCCTACGCGTATACTTGAGACAACCATGCAAGCCTAGTTTCGCCACAATTTTTTTTTGTGTACCTTACAATACTTACCAATATTGGAGCTAAGCAAGACAGCTGGACAAATAATTTGACAGCAATGGCGTTGGACGTAATATTTACTTACGCAATATATAATTATGTGTTTGTTGCTCAGGTTCGTTGTCTTTGAATTAGCGTAACTTTAATGACGTCTTACCACGTATTCGATTGTAAGGAAAAACGCACACGATGTTACCTATATCGTTATTTCTAGGACCAATCACGGTCTTCAATTTGTATACTGTCACGAGTTAAAAATAAAAAAATATGGATAAATAAAGTCTCACATCCACACTACCCACCTAGTTATAGAGGAGAGTGACATTCTTGCAATATACGCAACGCTGACAAGCTGGATAGTATACCACACTCCCTCACAAGATCGGAAAAGCTGACTCACATTATGGGACCGGAAGTTTATAACACTCTTCCTAAAATAGTTAAATCAGCCCCGAGTTTGGGCAGTTTCAAGAACCGATTAAAAAGCTGGCTTATCGATCAAACTTTTTATAGTTACAGCGATTTTTTAAAGAGTGATGGTAAACACACAATAAAGTTGTAAAAAATTGACATTGTTCATTACAATTGTAGTAAATACATTATATTTTAATGGTTGACACTTATTTGTACGACACTCTTTATCGTACAATAAAATGTTAAATTTAAACTTTAAAAATGTGTACTGTTTGTATGCTCTTTTTTGTTTTTTTAGGGTTCCGTAAAACGTAAAAACGGAACCCTTATAGATTCGTCATGTCTGTCTGTCTGTCTGTCTGTCTGTCTGTCTGTCTGTCTGTCTGTCCGTCCGTATGTCACAGCCACTTTTTGCCGAAACTATGGGAACTACACTATCGAAACTTGGTAAGTAGATGTATTCTGTGAACCGCATTAGGATTTGAACAAAAAAAAATAAAAATTAGGGTTGCCCCCCATACTGAGAACTGAAACTCAAAAAATTTTTTTTCATCAAACCTACACGTGTGGGGTGTCTATCGATAGGTCTTCAAAAATGATGTTGAGGTTTCTAATATAATTTTTGTCTACGCTGAATAATTTGCGCGAGAGACACTTCCAAAGTGGTAAAATGTGTGTCCCCCCCCCTCTAACTTCTAAAGTAAGGGAATGAAAAATCTAAAAAAAATATATGATGTACATTACCATGTAAACTACCAACGAAAATTAGTTTGAACTCGATCTGATGAGTAGTTTTTTTTAGTACGTCATAAATACACTATCATTGAAACTTCGATCAAAGTTACAACGAACTACAAGAACTATGTGTACTATGTATATTATGTAACTTGCTGCAACGGAACCCTTCATGGGCGAGTCCAACTCGCACTTGGCCACTTTTTTTTAAATTGACTTGTAAATTGTACATTTATGAATAAAGAACTTTGACTTTTACTTATAAAGTAAAACAAAAAAATAAAGTAAAGCTTATACAAATTATTCTCAGTAAGTTATAGATGGTTGGTTCACTAGTATTCGCGGTAATTTCTATTTTTGCGTTTTGGGTATTCGAATGCCATAATTTTAATTTTGATCTCGCTGTTATTAGGTATACCTATCTTAAATGATTAAAATGATTTTTTTCTATTTAAATTAATAAATACCATAATAGCGTGCAGTAAAGATAAAGAACCAATATTTAAAGTCCTAGAGCGCTCGTTTTTCAGACTGGTGTAATAGCGAGCTGACAAACTGAATAACGCGTAGTCTAATAGGCGCTTTAATCTAAGAGTGTGAAGTCAAAAGAAATACAAAACACAAATGTCAAAATTTTGTTTTAATGTCATAACTTACAGTTAAAAATGTTGCTAGAACAGATAAAAACGATTGCGTTTCAGACTTTTTGTGGTTATAAAGAAATACTTATTGAGAAGGTTTATCGAAAACCGTAACCGTACGTTACTATGTGACTAAAATTCATTTACTACGCCTGAATGTTGATACGTTTGTATTTTATGTCGTTTAAACCTGGTATTGACGAAAATTTTATTCGATAATTTTCACCTAAAAAATTTGTTACCATATTTGAAACTTTTCTGGTAACATTACTAAATATGTCAGATTTTTAATTTTTGTGGCGGATTTATTTGATTATTTGATTTGTTTCATAAAATGATTTAAGTACATCGCTTTAATTTTATCGTGATTCATAGTTTTATATCCTTAAAACTGTATCGCCTTTGTCACATGGAGTCACCCAACAAGTCGTGGCGTCGAATTCATTAGATACTAGTGGAAATAGTCGTACCTCACGAAGTTCCATAGAATCTGACCTCGCCAGGGCTGTGGTGGACTGGAAGGGTCGCCCCCAGGTTCTAACACCACATTTGGGCCTACCGGTTTGTAGCAGTATGTTAAGTTTATAGCTAGTTTTGTACTGTCGTAAATAATACTTTCAACATCAACATCAACAGCCCACTAAACGTTCCCACTGCTGGGACTCGGGGCCTTCTCTCGCAAGGAGAGAGTTAAGGCCATAATCCACCACGCTGGCCCAGTGCGGGTTGGCGGATGACACATGACTTCGAAAGATTCTAGGCACATGTCGGTTTCCTCACGATGTTTTCCTTCACCGTTTTAAGTTAGCGGCATTACGCACATGACTTCGAAAAGACAGTGGTGCGTGTGGGGTTTGAACCCGGGGTCTCCGGGAATAATACTTTGTTTGTTCTTAATAGATTTAGAATCCGGTTATACTCTGAAACATCTGATAAAACCCACTAAAAGGTCTTAATGAATTTTACTCGACCTCTATTTCAAGCTTAAGTCCAAATGCTAGTTTAGGGTTAGCTCTAAGTAAAGAATGTAGACCCTGGTACAATATGTACATTGGCCCAGTTGTGGACTTTTGAATGTCCATTTTCATTCCACTAAATTCCACTAGGAATTTGATTCGCTTTTTTAACGTCATTTATAAGCATAGTATGCATATGCATAGTGATTATGCCTAGCCAAAAAAATCAATTCCTTTTCTAAAGATTTTATTAGTTTAATAAAGTGGCCAAGTGCGAGTTGGACTCGCCCATGAAGGGTTCCGTTGCAGCAAGTAACATAATATACATAGTACACATCATTCTTGTAGTTCGTTGTAACTTTGATCGAAGTTTCAATAATAGTGTATTTATGACGTACTAAAAAAAAACTACTCATCAGATCGAGAAACTAATTTTTGTTGGTAGTTTACATGGTAATGTACATCATATATTTTCTTTAGATTTTTCATTTTCTTACTTTAGAAGTTAGAGGGGGGGGGGGGGGACACACATTTTACCACTTTGGAAGTGTCTCTCGCGCAAATTATTCAGTGTAGACGAAAATGATTTTAGAAACCTCAACATCATTTTTAAAGACCTATCGATAGACACCCCACACGTGTAGGCTTGATGAAAAAAAATTTTTTGAGTTTCAGTTCTCAGTATGGGGGGCAACCCTAATTTTTTATTTTTTATTTTTTTTGTTCGAATTTTAATGCGGTTCACAGAATACATCTACTTACCAAGTTTCAACAGTGTAGTTCTCGTAGTTTCGGCAAAAAGTGGATGTGACATACGGACGGACAGACAGACAGACATGACGAATTTATAAGGGTTCCGTTTTTACGTTTTACGGAACCCTAAAAATGGCTAGTCAGACAACATAATTATGTATTCCATAGTTCAATTTATTGTATGACAAATGTAGATTGTTTTAAAATATCAAAAAGGCAGGTTTTTATTGTTGAGCATGATGTGTTGCTTTTGTGAAGTCCACACATCCCTATGAAAAGGTTCAGGTGGTATTACATATTCTAACATAAGCAGTTTTCTTAGCACTTAGTAACAACTTAGTAACTCAATTTCTTTATTTTGAAATGGTGTCACTTTTGCAAGAACCGAAAAGAAATAAATAAATTTCCTTTAAGCTGGTTGTCTGGAAGAGATTGCTCTCAACATTAAGCCTGCCATTTGTGGTGCTAGTTCATAAGAGTTATACTGTGCTATTTATGTTTTTGTGTCACAAAGAAGAGTTATCTGTCTAAATAAACTAATTGTTTTAAAAAACATTGTTTCAGAAGAAGGAGGAGAGATGGTGGACCACATTAATGCAAGTGGCGGTGCCATTTTTCATCGCAGGATGTGGCACCATCGGAGCTGGTCTAGTACTAGGAACTGTCAGAGTAAGTACAGCTCTATTTATTTAAATTTAAGAAAAAAAAAATTGGCAGTCATAGGAACTGCCGATAGAAGTGAAAACTTATAACTCAGAATTTGATTTGATTTCTGTTGCCCTGGTATCTGGAGATAAACGCTGGGCTGTTGGAGGGAGGTAATCGAAACTCTTTACTGTTTCTGTTGCCCTGGTACCTACCTGGCCGTTTTTACCAAGTTTACCCGAAGATTTCATATCCGATCCGATCCATTATCATATCCAAGCGTGACGATTGATGAATCCATTTCACAGCCCACGAAAATTCTGTCTATAGCGCGCCTAAAGAAGTTTTCACTTCAATAAGAAAATACATATTCTTGGAAAATAAAAGACCGATTTCAAGATTTGAGAAAGATCCTAAAAAGTAACTTGTTCATAAAGTGTTTCTAAAAAAAGGCCACATCGCTCGCAGAACTGACAACCTATGGGAAAGAAAGGTTCTCGAGTGGCGACCACGAACCGGAAGACGCAGTGTTGGACGGCCTCCCACTAGATGGACAGATGACCTCACAAAGGTCGCTGAAAACCGCTGGTTGCAGGTTGCGCGGGACCGTTCGTTGTGGAAATTTAGGGGGGAGGCCTTTGTTCAGCAGTGGACGTCTTGCGGCTGATGATGATGATGATGATGATGATGTGTAACAAGTTAAGCTATGTACTATAAAAGTCCCATATCTTGTCCATATAAAACTATAACTATACTACTACTACTAAAACTAAAACTATATCTATATATTATAAGCGAGCAGTAACTATGTACTAAGTATTTAAAAGTCCCACATCTCATCATCATCAACAGCCCACTAAACGTTCCCACTGCTGGGACTCGTGGCCTTCTCTCGCAAGGAGAGAGTTAAGGTCATAATCCACCACGCTGGCCCAGTGCGGGTTGGTGGATGACACATGACTTCGAAAGATTCTAGGTACATGTCGGTTTCCTCACGATGTTTTCCTTCAACGTTTTAAGTTAGCGGCATTACGCACACGACTTCGAAAAGACAGTGGTGCGTGTGGGGTTTGAACCAGGGGTCTCCGGATCGGCAGCCGCCGTTCTCCCGACTAGACCAGCCGTAACTTCTGCCACATCTCACCCATATCATTTAAATTACTTTTTATTACCAACTCTCCCCTTGACAAAGAAGACTCCTGTCCCAGTTGTGTGATCATAGAAATGGACTATTAATGATATATAATGCCATGGTTTTACCCACTAGTTCTCGTTCCCAGAGTTAATCTTACTTTATTCTAAATTTCATCTGGTACGTTTAAATGTTACAATGTGATTGAGCAACAAACATCTATGCATCCACATTTTGCCATTTATAATATTAGTAGGATTATTGTAGATCTAATCTTCTCTAGATCTAATTATATAAATTCATATTTATAGGGAAATATTTATTATTTTATGTAGTTATATAAATGTATATTTAGTAGTATTATTAAATTAATGTCGCTTCCCCCGCCTACGAGTGTTTGTAGGCTTTTTTCCTTGATGCTGGTTGCCTGGAAGAGATTGTTCTCAGCAATAAGGCCGCCATTTGTGGCGCTTGTTAAGAGTGCGCCTAAAGCCTGGAAAAAATCAGATTTCACCCGCGCGACGCGTTGAGTCGAGATAAAGTCGAGACGAGATAAAGTCGAGAATAGCATGACACAGTTTGGAGGAAAAATCAATATGTAATCAGGAGTCCATTTTTGACCAAGTTTTATTTAATTACTCAATAACTAAACATACATTTAAAAAAGTGTTCGGTTACTTTACTAGAACGTACAAATAGGAATTTTATTACCAAAAAATTATGTGGGGTCATCGCTGATAATTTCGAGTACTCGAATTAAAACGGGTTTTTTCGGTGTCATTTTTATTTTTTTATTGTAAAAAACTCTGATCTTTTTTTTAAATTATATTCGGTTATTGTGCTTCTTCTTGATTGTACCCACACGTCTATATTTTTTTGTCATAGTTTTTAGTTTCTTAACTTCAGTGAGCGGCGTCGAAAATGTCCTTTTTTCGTTTTCTGGCTTTAGGCGCCCCCTTAATAAATGTGTCTCTGTAATACTTTTTTGTGTCACAATAAAGAGTTTCTATCTATCTATCTAATTAACCAGCTTTAACAAGGTTTCTCGATTTGTAGAATTTCTTATTTTTTTAAAGATCACTGATCACTCGATAAGACGGGATAAGAACAGATCCGGGTAGAATAAAAAGTGATATACCTCAATCAAAATATGATTGATGACACAAAGCATCTGTACTAAGCTGATAAGAAAAAATGTGAGATGTTCTGTTATTTTTTTGAATCCCAAGAGATGTTTTTGACTACATTTTTATTATCTAGGTACAAGCTGAACGCGCGCGCGTTGCTACGCCATCTATCGAAAATTGGTCGTACCAATTAAAATTTTAAACAAATTCGATTACTTTAGGTTCTAATGACGCAACCTTTAGGCCGATTTAAACTGAACGAACATAGAGCTAGAGCTGGAACAAGAGCGTTCTTTCTCGATCTTTTAGTGTAAACGAAAGATCGTTCTTAGCGTTTTCCATATTAGATATTCCATAGAATCTTTGCGAACGCAAACAAAACAATGAAAGAATGTTCTACGTTTGTTTACCCCAAATGAATTTGATACAGTGGGGATAGAATGAGCATTCGCTCGTCTGATGTAAATCGGCCTTTTCAGGAACCTTTGACGAATGACACATACTGTCACGCAACGAAAACTCTCAAAAAGCAAAATTATTTCCCGTTTTTGTGACATTTTTCATTAATGCTTCGTTCCTGTTGATAGTAGGTAGCGTAATGTTAAATAGCCTATAGCCTTCCTCGATAAATGGACTATCCAACAGAGAAAGAACCTTTCAATTCGGACCAGTAGTTCCCGAGATCCTTGCGTTCAAACAAACAAACAAACTCTTCAGCTTTATAATATTTTATTATCTATTGTGGGTAGATCGTATTATCTGTGTTATATTTTCAGATAGTATTTTCCTGTCAATGATGATACCTATATCTTAAAAGATAATCTAATGTTTTCTGTTAAGATAATATTTTGTTATTATCTACTAAGATGATCTTTAAGTTGTTATCTATCAACTTGTTTTTAACTCTTGTATCAATTTTGAAGACAGGTTTCTTAGAAAACAATGACTTGTAATACCAATCTTTATATCTAAAAGTTTCTTACAAAAGAAAAATTTAAACATAATTTTCCTCCAATTCAAATTACAGCTAAGAACCATAATCATAATATTTAAAATTATTTCATATCTGAATTTCATAAAAACCAAACAAACTTGGATGACAGACACTGTAAATGTTATTCCATCATGTAAATTATAGCCATGAATATTAATGAAATGTCAAAGTTGCATGATACTGCAATTAAAAGATTTCACGTCAATTAATTAAGTGTGAATCTTATAAATACGTAGTATTATATTATAGTGCAAATAAATAAAAAAGTTACGGCTGGTCTAGTCGGAAAAACGACGACTGCCGATCTCCGGAGCCTGTGGTTCGAATTTCACGCACAAACACTGTCTTTTCGAAGTCACGTGCGTAATGACACTAACTCGCGTCGTGAGGGAACTGACATGTTTCAAGAATCTTTTGAGGAATGCGTCATCCACTAACTCGATAGTGGTATATAGTGCTCGCAGTATAAGTCTGCGCGCGACTGGTGGCGTACTTAATGTTGCCAAGTCAAGCTAATAGGTTCCCTTCCCGTTCATTGGGGACGTACAACTTCATAAAACAGGTACGGGAAGGGATTTTTCAGGGAAGCTATTTAAGTAACTACACGACAACTGAGACTCAAGAACGAATGTCTCGAAGTAATGAACGCCTTTGCAGTGCTGGTTTGGTTCAGTATGACCAAGTATCATTGGTAATTGGTATAGGCTGTCTGAGTCTCTTACCACCAAGAAAACTTTATTATAGTTTATTAACAAAAGAAATAACAAGAATTTAATTTAAACTTGTAAATCTTTTATTGAGATCATAAATAACACTATTTGAAAATTTGGCGCATGAATGTTCTTTTAATGAGTCATTGGCTTCCATAGAATCATCTTCTTTTTTCAATAGGGTTAAAATCACGATGAATCAAGGCGGTAACCGAAAAAGTTCCTGTCCATGTTCCTTTAACAGTTATTCTACTTGGTATTGTGGGTCTTCTTTGTGCCTTTTTATTCAAGTAACTGCGGATTTGTCCTACAATCGTCGAAATCTATTTCATTTTTCTTAAGTCACTTTTGGCTTTCTTCTTTTACATTGCCCATTGTAGCCGCTTGATTTATCTGAGTGCAGTGGTATAATGCGTTGTCCATTACCACGTGACAGAACATTCTGAAATGCCTATAATAAAAATACAGTAATTAATACAGAGTTAAGGATCAAAGAGCATCCAAGCTAACTTTGAAAAAAAATTAAGTAAAATTTTTTTTGGCGCCCCGCCCACAAATTTTCCTTTAAGTGGTAAATAAAGCTTACGCTGTTAGGTGAAAGGGTCGATCGGGTGAACATGGAACCGCCGAGTGTACCCGAGCGAGAAAGATACAATCAGCTGATCTTCACTGCGAAAAAAAAGACATTTATAACTAGTTTCTCACATTCGGTCTTAAGCACTCACATTTTTTCCCACGGGTAAATTGGCGATAAAACAAACAAACCCTAAGCCGCAGCTCAACCTAAAGCCTCAGCTTTAAAATATGCCGATAATAAGTGGAGATTTGATTGCTATGGTATCCCCACATATTAGTTGTCAAATAGCTCTGCGTTTGGAAAACTGCACTTTTGGCCCGTTATTGTATCGTTCTTCTTCACAACCACGATTGATTTTCAAGAACCAGCCACGGCCAGCATTTTAATCACTTTCGGCATAATAAAAGCTATTAATTACTTTGGAAATTAATAAATATACCAAACGTAAACAAACTTTTGTCAACTGACGTAAACAAGAAGTTGACGGCCTTTCAATTAGTTCCATATTTTGCTACGCGCAGAGTTATATTGCGAGCACTCTAGTAGGTAGGCCAACGTGTTTTTTTTTTTTAAATAAATATTGACGAGACGAGCGGGACATGTGCCTGATGGTAAGCTACATGCCTGCCACATAACAGCACAGTGACACGCAGCTATTGGAACATGAAGAGTCCAAATCATTACCTAGCACTGCACTGCGCTCGTCACCCAGAGATCTAAGATGTTATATCTGTAAGCCCTGTAATTTCTCTGGAAACATTGTCCTTCATAACAGAACGCATAAATGTTTGCACATTACTGCTTGGCTGTAGAATAACTGGCAAAGGTGTGGTACTTCCCCAGGCGGACTCTGCTAAGAGTCCTACCACTACTAGATTAGGTGTATTAAGGGCTTGAGTCTCTCCTCGCGAGAGAAGGCCCCGAGTCCCAGGACGTCTACTCTGTTTCTACGAAAACGAAATTTCGAAAAAAACTCTCGACTTTCCTTCTCTCGTTCTACTTCGTTTCGTCCGATACAACATTGTTTGGCGTTTAAATGTTCTAAGCGTACTCTAATTAGAGTAGGCTTAGAACATTTAAACGGACAAAACGACGGATCGAAGTAGAATCGGAGTTGGAAAATCGCGAGTTTATTTCGAAATTACGTTTTCGTTGAATTAGAGTAGACGCCCAGCTATGGGAACATTAATTTAGTGCGCTGCCTATGCTACATATACTAGAGATGGGATGACAAATGATAGTGTTGTGGAATTGGTAACCCAAATAGTAGTTTCAAATGTAATTATTGTCATAGTGTTCGATTAGGAACATCCTAGACTATGGTTTAGAATAGCACAGGATTTTTTCATCTTGAAATATAGAATACTTCCTTATGGAAAGGCCTTTTTCATAATTTTTCATCGCAAGTCTCCTGCAGAAGATATTAGTGGTAGCATCTTAGATATTTTCACAACGGAAGAGACACGATTAATGTGTTAAAACGTGCAAAAAAAAACGCAAATTACCTACCTACTGAGATTTTATCGCAATTTGAATGTTAAACATCACTTTATAAATGATTCTGCAACACATTATTCTCGAAAATTTCATTGGGTTCCACTTCTTAAGAATAAAGATTATTAGATGTTTTATATTTTGTTCTAATATGATAAAAAATGTCGCAATGAACAAACAATAAAAAAACTGTTAAAAAATGGCACCTACATGACACCTAACAGGAAAAATTTTCGTACAAATCGAAGGCTTTATCAATGTTATTTGGGCTAATTAGCGTTTATTTTGACAAATCTTATCAAATAAAAATCCAGTGATTTTTATTCCCATCGAACTTTTGTTATCAATTGAGTAAAAGTAAACCAATTTAATAAATGTAAGAATTTATATGGACAACTGTTCGATCTTTCCCATATAAAATTTCACAAAGGTATGCTCTTCAACGGCTTAGCTCCATCTACTTATAACGCCAACCCCTATAAAACTCTTTTGAGATGGCGGGTAGAAGTGAATGGTATCCCACCGGCGCCCTCCTCTACACTAAATTTTATCAGTCATACCTATTCCTTTAAATAATCAGATACTTGTTCTTTTATATGACACATATTTTGACTCAAATCCCAGTATTAAAAATAACACTATAGTGAAATACACTACAAACAAAATACAGGTGATAACACTTTTCACCAAGTCAAGCGATATTCACGAAAGTTGGTATTTATGTGTAACTAGCGGACCGTCCCGACTTCGACCGTGGTAGGTACATAAGTATGGTGGGTCCGTCATGATAACTTAGCATATATCACTCAGGGATCACATACATAACCAACGGTGAAAGAATTTTTGAAATCGGCCCTACAGTTCCTGTGATTAGCGAGTTAAAACATAATACCTCTTCAGCTTTATAATATTAGCACAGTCTATTAAATCATACAGTCGTTTGACGAAGCCGTCTAGATGTTGCAATCGTGCGGGGTGAGACGCGGGAAGCTCGCTCCCGCCATTGCCAACATTACAATGTTAGTATTGCAGGAGCGCGGCTCAGGGCTGACGTCTTCCGAATGTTTAAATTTTATTTTTGTGCCACATTTTTAAAATTGCGACAACCCTCTAGACATTATCGGCGTTTCTCCCAAGATCAAAGGCAATAAACTAATGGTAGTATTTCTTTATACTGTGATATTAGTGTTGGTTTTTTGTATTATTTGTTGTTCGCAAGGAACCCTAAAATGTACCAACATTTTTTTACTTTTATAATATTACTACGTAGGCCACTAAAGCGATTCCGCAACTATCCACGGTCATTGTATTGATATGAAAAAATGCAGTCATTAGCGGAACGAGTGTTAAAAATAACTTAGTAGGTATATTTAATGTACCTATTTTTTTTGCTGTAGAAACAGTTTATCGCTTTTACGTCTTCGACAACAAATACGTGAATAGTAATGAAATTCTTTATTACATCTACAAAAACACAGTAAAAAAATTACTTAAACTAATAAATGCCACAGTATGAATAAATACTAGAATGTACTAATATCTACCTACTCGTGCTAACAAAAATAAGAAAGAAGGTGGTTTTTTAAAATCTTTGTTTATGTGCTTTTTCTTAAAGGAGTATTTTCTGTGGTCATTCTGAGTCACATTCCGTTTGCGGGAAAAATCTGTAACGTGTTTTACGAGTAACAAAGTTACGGCTAGTCTAGTCGGGAAAACAACTGCCGATCGCCGCTTCTACCGCCTAACTAAATCGGCTATCGCTTTGCTAATACTGTCTCAGAAACGTCTGTCAGAAACATCAAAGCGATGACATTTTTCGTTCGGCGGTAGACCCCCCGGAGCCCCGGGTTCAAATCCCACGCGCACCACTGTCTTTCCGAAGTCATGTGCGTAGTGCTGCTAAGTTAAAAACGGTGAAGTAAATCCATCGTGTCGAAACCGACATGTACCTAGAATCTTTCATGTGTCATCTACCATCTTGCAATAGGAAAATGTGGTGGATTATGGCATTGATTCTCGCCTTGTGAAGGCCCCGAGGCCCAGCAGTGGGAACATTTAGTGGCCGGGGGGTCTACCGCCGAAAGAAAAATGTCATAGCTTTGATGTTTCTCTCTCTTTTCTTTTCGCTTGAAATGATAGAGACAGCATTAGCAAAGCGATGGCCGATTTAGTTGGGCGGTAGAAGCGCGGGTTATATGCGGGTTATGCGTGAGATTAGCAAGTTATACAGTTTGGCTATTCGTTTTGAGATAGAGCTATAAACAGACTTACTAGACATCGTTCAAAAAGTATTAATGCACGTAATTTCTCTCGCGTCTTAGTTTTTGACGTGACAACGTCTTATAATTCGATGAAGCCGGCTGCACGCACGAAAAAACATGACGTCATGCGGCGTTACCTCGCTCTGAGGCGGTCCATTTAAGGCTTGAAGTTGAAGTTGTCACGTTCAACTATCGTCAGTAACTTTACAGACAACTGATTTTTTAAGTTTTCATATAGAGAACTGGTAATATTTCAGGACAGAAAAATGGTTTACTACTTTTGTTTTTATGAACTGTTTCCTTTAATATTTTTTTTAAAGCTAATAATTTTCTTTTACTTTTTCAGGACTGGGACGTGTTCGTAAATATATCAGCCATCTTCGTACTAGTGCCATCGTTATCCGGATTAAAAGGTAAGGAAATCGTCAATAAATAACCATTAGTGGACATTTCTACACAACACTTTCCACACCACACAAAACAATTAATCCTGTAGCCTGGAACGCATTGATGTTAAAACATATTGGTTAGTTTCTCGGGGCCTTTTCCGCACTTAGGCTCTTGGGAAATTGTGCGTAGCTCATACTTCCCTCTTTCTACTCCAACTAGCCCAGCGCTTCTACCGCCTAACAAAAAACGCTTTGACGTTTTGATGCTTTGACATTGCTGTCTCTTTTCTTCTCGCTTGAAATGAAAGAGACGTCAATGCCAAAGCGTCAAAGCATCAAAGCGTTTTTCGTTAGGCGGTAGACCCCCAGGTCGTCCCAGAAGGCCAGCGTCCTTTTCAGGTTGTAAAAGGCCTCCTGGACAGATGCTGGTAATTGTTGCTCCATTGATCTGGCACACTACTGCATTCCTGATGTTAACACATTACCGCTTAGCGGTAGAATAACTGGCAAAGGAGTGGCACTTCTCCAGTCAGACTCTGCAAAGAGTCTATCACTACTATCATGTGTTCTTCCTTCCTCATATTGGGGAGATTAGGTACCGGTATAAAAAGGATAGCTATAGGAGGTTACGGCTAAAAGCACGATTGGTCTAATCGATAATACGGCGACTGCTGGTCAGGCTCAAATACCACGCACACCAATGTCTTTTCGGAGTCATAGGCGTAATGCCGCTAACATACAACGGTGAAGGAAAAGATCGTAAAGAAACCGACATGTACCTAGAATCTTTCGACGTCATGTGTCACGCACTGGGCCAACGTGGTGGCGGCCTTGACTCTCTTCTTGCGAGAGAAGACCCCGAGTCCCAGCAGTGGGAACATTTAGAGCGCTGCTTACGCATAGGAGGTTAGTGACGATATACGAAAGGCAGCTGGTGGGTATTGGAGACGTAAGACCGAAGATCGGGCTGAGTGGCGTATTATAGAAGAGGCCTATGTCTAGCAATGGACGAACACAGGCTGATGATCATGTTAAGAGGATCCTTTACGAGGCGTCTAGGGACACTGATTATTATAGATTTCATGATTTCAAGTAGTTTATTAATATTCCACGTCCAATCAATTATCGATTTATCTTTTGTAGATATATTTTATCTGGCCCTAATTGGCAAACAACTATAATCAATAGCAAATAATTACAATGATTTGGCATAGTACGTGTCGATATTTGAACAAATAGCGGCTTCGACGGAAATACGTGATTTGTACGAAAATTTGAATCGTTTAAATAAATACAGGGGTAGACACAAAGCCTGTGCTATGCGGAAAGGGGTAAACTATTATCGCGGTTAGTGTACATTTTTAGTTTTTACTATAGCACAAAACTCTTGAAGTCGCGGTAAAAAAAGTTAACTGTTCCATACAAAAACAAATATTTATTTTATAGCGTACTAGCTGTACCCTGGGCGCGTTGCAACGCCACCTGTCGAAAATTGGTCGTATCAACTCAGAAACCTAATTTGGCTAATGCACAACAAGTTTGCCAAAGATCATCACAGGATCAAATGCATAGTTTATGATCTAAAGGACATACAGACAAAATTCATTTTTATGTGTATTAGATTTCGCATTTTAGGATGAAAACTAACTTTAATTGTTACAAACTTCAGATTACAGAAAGTTGAGATACAGTTATTATCAAACTTCATCGTGTCGTTTTTTGGCTGTCGGTTTGCGCGCTATAAAATTTTTTTTTTTTCATATTTTACAAGCGCGCAATAATAAGTATAATATGTAAGTTCGTAAAGTAAATCCTTTTGGGCTCGAAATAAACGAAGCTAAGATATTGGACATAATAGTCAGAGTGAGCGCAAACTTCATGTGTTTATTTGTAGAAAAAGTCAAAGTTCTTTATAATTGATAAATGTACAATTTACACGTCTATTATTAAAAAATAAAAACAAAAGAAACGGCATACAAATTGTACACTAGCAGCGCCTCGCGGTTTTACACGCGTAGTTCCCGTTTCCGTTGTTTTCTTGCGTAAAAAGTAGTATTCTAACAATGTTCCACATTTGATCCCGATCGATAATTCCGACATAAATGAGCAACAAACATCACAATAATAACGCCAGCAGGCATTATTTTTCATAATTTCGGTGTTCATCAAACGTAAAATTTATTCGTATATGATGAGTGTTGACGTACGTCAAAATGGGGCCTCTTTTAAACCTACGCCCGAGTCACAAGTCTTGGTGTCTACTCGAGATTTCTCTCTCTGCCACACGATGGATCCGGCACCCGCACGGTGAATCCATGGAATGCCAAGAAGTTCGTCTCGTAATAAAACGCTCTTTCAGGCGCAGTATACCCATTCTGCGTATAATCATATAACAAGGAATTTTACTCGCGCGGGTAAATATTTTGCAAAGTGTTTGCTGCATCTGCGCTCATCACTGCGCTCGTCGCCCGGCGATATAAGATGTTTCATCTCTTAGCCCAGTAATTTCTCTAGAAACATTGCCCTCGAAACCGGAACACAGTAATGTTTGCACTGCTTGGCGGCAGAATTACATAGGTGTGGTACTTCCCCAGGCGGACTCTGCAAAGAACCCTACCACTACTAAATGTTGCGCCCTGTCTTATAGACTACAGGCCCGTGAACAAAATTTACGTAGTAAATGAACCACCAGGAGACCTATGTAGGATGATAGAAGGGTAGGATACCATTCTACTAATATTATAAATGTGAATAAATAAATAAATAAAGTAAATAATTAAATAAGTAAAGTAATAAGCTTCAGCACTATGCCGTCACTTGTAAGCTGTCCAACTGAGTACAGTCGAAGAGGGGGGGTTGCAACCCTCGGTCGTTTCTCCTTGTCGCATGATTTTTGTACGGCGTTGCAGAATAATATAATAGAAGAGGTATATTAGTTGTAGTAGGCAATTCGTTTGGACTGAAATGCGACGTATCAGTGGTGGTCAAATATGACGCCATATTCACACTGGTTTTACGTAGCGAAACACCACGGGAAACAATGGAGAATGTAATTGCTCAAGATTGCTACGATTCAAGAAAATGACAGATTATTATCGCAAAAAGAGTCGTTTTATCGCTAACCACGGGAAAACGGCGTGCGTCAGGTTTTTTAATGGCCAGACAGACATCATGCGACATCTTCCTATACTTAAACGATTGTTAAACTACGCTTAAATTGTGTTTTGATGGCTTACAACTCTTCGTTATTTTTTCCTTATCCAAATATTGGGAAACACAAATTAAATATCAAATTGTCGAAGTAATTATTGACCAAATGGGTAACTTGTCATATACAAGTTTTAGTGTGAATCCCCGCTATATTGTTCATAATCATCATGATCATTCTCGGTCAGTTATTGAACACTGCGGAATTCTAAAGTAAATTTCGTTCATCATACAATTCTACAGCAAATTCATCGATTTAGAATGTTTTTTTTATGTAGTTAATAGTGACTAGACTCCTCAGAGTAAGATAAAGCGTTAGCAAACAACGATTTAGAGCTATAGATAGATGTGCCCTGAGAATACTGAAATTGGTAACAAACTGCGTCTCTGTGTGTAGCGGAGTGATTTACACACCACCAATCTACTTGACCCCCTAGAATCGCTAGAACCACAGTATACCTTGCCTGTATATACTGTGGTTCTACTTAATTTGGTTGTTGACAACGAATAGTGATAGGTAAAATACGTCCGGCGTTCACCGCTTGCCTGCAATCGACTAGAACGGAAAGAGTGAGCTCACTCTTACCAACAATGATATAATTCCGTGCGCCTTGAAGTTTGGGAGGGCACATCTGTAGTCTAAATCTATGATTAGCAAACGATGATGACTGGTGTTCCATTTAACTTATTTATTGTAGGTACCTAATTTATATTGCAATAAAGTTTTTGCAGTGCTCTTTACTTTAATTACTTTTCAATTAGTGAGAGTACTGGGAATAAGAAAACAATGATGATTTATAATATTATAATCCATTTCTATGAATTGAAGTATTTGATTGTCGATAAGCATCGATTATTTCACAAGTGCCTTCGTATTTGAAGTGGGCTTTTTATGTACGCAATCGTTTCACACACAACAAACAGTACACAGTACAACTAACCTGGTTGTAATATCTTCGAAGTGAAAAGTTCTTGAGCTCTTTTTGATTGGGAAAATTGTATGAATTAGCGTCACCGACATTACTTAAAATTTTAGCAGTTTCACACTTGACCGCCGCCGTCGGAGCGCGTTTTTATGATATTATCATCCCCTATATGTACAAAGAATACAAAGTTTTATACAAACTTGTGGCCTCTATTGCCTGCTTGGGGATTGAAGTTTGTTAATTCTTTCATTAGTACATACCTTAATTATAGGTCAATACGTGTGCGAAATTTTAAGTTTCTAGCCCTATAAGGGTTTGCCCTGTGTGTTTATGTAAAACTTTCATCACCTATTTTACCCTCTTAAGGGTTGGATTTCACAAAACCCCGTCTTAGCGAGCACGTACGTGCTAATAGGAACGTCCACGCAAAATTTTAGGCTCCTAGCATTAAATTTATATTTTCTGAGATTTCGTGACCTTTCGCTTTCATATACATATAGATACAGTGTAGTTAATCAGATCACGAAATTTACGCCTCAAGAACGCTTGAACAGATTTTATGACATTTCATTTGTACGATTAGTCTCCGTCCCGTATCACAGTACTAAAGTTAGAGAATGGTAAATTTCGCGATGCGTGCAAAGTCGCTAGGAAAAGTTAGCTGGGGAATATTAGCCACTTGTGGTAGAACACTTATGTACAATGATATACAAGCAAACGATGTATTGTTTCTAATTGGATCAAGTACTACAGTTGCAGGGGATTACCTGCTTGTACGTAGGTACTGATTTTAATTACTTTCAATACAATAGGCGATATGACTAAAAAAATTATGATTATTTAGTGCCCGACCGAAATTGGTTTTAAATCCGAAACTGAAAGCGACTAATTAAATGACTCTGTTAGTTACATTTTATTAGAAAATATTGACACATATACATAGTTTTTATTGTTTCTCGAACGAATGATGTAGACACATTGCTTAGAAGAGTCGAGTGACGTCACTTTATGGTAGGTACGAATTTTACGATATGGCTTTACAACCTCCACTCCGGTAGTTTAATACTTATATCTCTGTCGATGTTTAATAATTTGATAAAACAAACGATACGTGTTCAATATTTTTCCATACTATACCCGACATTCTAATTAGAATGGGATATTTTTGACCTAATTGTCGTAAATTACGATAATACATTAGTACATTACGTACTTTGACGTTGGTTTGACGACTTTCAGCCACCCGAACAAGCCGGTTTCTGAAAAGGCTATAGTACCATAGACCACATACATACGCTCCGGCAGATTATACAGAAAATCGAGGAGTATAATCGGCCACTATGTATAGCGTATGTGGACTATGAGAAAGCCTTCGATTCCATCTAGACCTGGGCAGTGCTTGGGCCTCATAACAAAGCTCAAAGTCACACAGCGAGCTATGGAGAGAGCTATGATCGGAGTCTCTTTGCGCGACAGAATCCGTAATGAAGATATTCGCAAAAGAACGAAAGTGGCCGACATAGCTCAAAAAGTAAGCAAGCTGAAGTGGCAATGGGCAGGCCACATCGCTCGCAGCACTGACAACCGATGGGGAAGAAAGGTTCTCGAGTGGCGACCACGAACCGGAAGACGCAGTGTTGGACGGCCTCCCACTAGATGGACAGATGACCTCACAAAGGTCGCTGGAAACCGCTGGTTGCAGGTTGCGCGGGACCGTTCGTTGTGGAAATCTAGGGGGGAGGCTTTTGTTCAGCAGTGGACGTCTTGCGGCTGATGATGATGATGATTAGTACATTAAGTGGGTTTCTTATGCTCACAGGGTAGTAAGCCATACAAAAGTTACGTCAAACGTTAAGGGGGAGGGAGGGGGTCGATGAAGTGAGACATTGTCTGACAAGGGGCGGGGAAGGGTATCAAGTTTTGTGCCGTCACATTTTTAAAAATTTCGTATTTCATATATAAGTATTACAACTCGAAATTTAAACAAAAATTACACGATATGTGGCGTCACACTAGGTAGGGGGTCTCAAAAATGTAAACAACTGTGACGAGAACAGGGGAGGGGTATAAAAATCATGAAATTCGTGTGACTTAATTTATGTATTGCCCCGTATCCATGATCACTCTTCGTGACGAAGTGCAGAATAATGTCTATTTACGTGGTGAGATTCCCACCGATTTCATTTCCAATGAAGGAAAATTACGTGAAAAAACCTACATCTTCCACGAAAACGTGTGACGCAGTTACATGCCGTCTGACTAAGAATCCGCAGTATTTAGTAACCGGTAGCTTATCCGATAGTTTTCATCGAAACGCCGGCAGTTGATTTATCAATGTTTTTTTTTTTCAAACACAATCTGGGCTGTTATCAGGCCTAGAGTTATAATTCGATCTGATTGATTAGATCAACTGATACGAATGTATCGATCCGATTGGTGGCGTCACAATGAGTGACGTGAGCGTAAGGAATTTTAGATCAAGTAATTAACAGCTGTTGATAACAGCTTATAGCTCTAGCACTTAGATATGTCATATGGCAAGAGAGGCACAGTAATTTCACTTTGCCTTGAGACAAAGCGTTGGCAAGATCTGTAAGGCCCTGACCACACATGCAGTAGCAATTCAAAAAGTATTTTGAAGCGGGATGCAGCGACTAGACGCCAAGCGCAGATACTTTTTGAAGCGTGACGCAGCGTCTAGATGCCTGTCGCCACTGCTGAAAATAGCTAGTGTGGTTTGGCTGTAATATGCAAAAGGCTTCATAAACAAGACCTTTTTTGAAATCTTCCTACTTAGTACCTACTGCCTTCCTATCTGTACTTCTAAAATCTTAATTTATTGTATTGTATTGTCAGCCGACAACAAAAAATAGTCGTCCATAATAATAGGTACGTCTTTGCTCTACGGCTCTACGTATAGTCTACAATGTGAGTGCCAAATCCTTCTTGGGCCGTAGGATAAACCATTAGATTTAGCTTGATCCCTTTATTTCTTACAGCGTGGTTTGCAACAAACATTCCAACATCCGAACTATCTATACATAATAGCATTTGTACGATTGTTTGTGTATCGTTTCAGGTAACTTAGACATGTGCCTCGCTTCCCGGCTGTCGACGCAGGCCAACCTGGGCAATATGGAGTCTACGCGGGAGGTCATATCCATGGTGGTCGGGAACATATCACTCGTCCAGGTTGGTGCTATAATTTGCCCTTTCTTTAATGGAATATAAGCAGCCCAATAAATGTTACTGTTTATGCTGGGACTTCCAGGCCTTAGAGTTTTTTTTTTTAAATAAAGTGTGACGAGACGAACAGGACATGTGCCTGATGGTAAGCAACATGCCTGCCACATAACAGCACAGCGACACGCAGCCATTGGAACATGAAGAGTCAAGGTCATAAGCCACCACGCTGGCCAAGTGCGCATAACACATGGCCTCGAAAGGTACTAGAATCATGTTGGCTTCCGCGCGATGATTTCCTTCGCCATTTTTGGGTGGCATTACGCATTTGACTTCGAAAATACAGTGGATTTCGAAGCAAGGGGTTTGGATTGGATATTGTTCCGACTACACCAATTCAACGTTTAATGAATCATGGCAAAAAAAATTAATCAATTTTTCTCTAAAATTGTAAAATAGCTATAAATAGCTGTAAATAGCACGTACATAATATTAGAAAAATGGATTCAACCCGTTTTATAGGAATTTTGTTTAGTCTGAAGTCATCTCATGTGTTTCTTCTTTTGCCCCAGGTACAAGCGATCGTCGCCGCGACAGTGGTGTCTATATTCGCTATCGTAGTCAACACCATCACGGACCGGCAGATCAACGGCTCCTACGTGCTTCTACTGATAGCGTCTGCTGTCTTCACCGCTACCACCACGTGCTTTGTTCTCGGTACGTTTACACTAGTCTCACACTTATTTCTTTGCTAATTCAACACGAATAACTTGGATGTAACTTTGATTTATATTGTTTAGGAAGTTAACTAAAACTAAACTAAAGTGATCAAAAGTTACATATAAAGTATTAACAATTTGATAAAACAAACGATACGTGTTCCATCCCACCGTCAATTTAAAATGTTATAATAAAATGCGTGAGATTATTATATACCTATATCATACAACTTTTTTAAAATTTGTTAATAGACTTGGAACCTCCTTGGTGTATTTTTTGATTTGCTTTGCGCGCAATTTTCTTTTCATGTAACAGAAAACTTTAAATGTCTTCTTAAAATCTATTGTTCAATAGATTTTGTTTACATTTAGTCATTTCCTCGCTGAGGTGGGATGAAAAGTTACGTGTTGCGCTCGAGTGCAAATATTTTTCACCTCGTGCTCTTTTAATTCCCTCGCTAACGCTCAGGATTCTAATTTTTTTTATCAATAACTATTCTTGTTCTGATTGATGTATGTGATGTTTTATATATAATATATATCATATGATGTTGTAATTTGCAGATTTCGTGATGGTGATGGTGATCTACGGATCGCACAAGTTTAAAGTGAATCCGGACAACGTGGCGACGCCGTTGGCCGCGTCCATCGGCGACATCGTGAGCAACACCGTGCTGGCTGTCACCGCCCAGTACATGTACGAACAGATACGTGAGTACACACTTACATTATATATATACTATTGTATTATAAAAAATAGGCATGGTGTCTTAAAAAACTAATAAGTCCGTCAGATAGATTGTTAAAAAATATTGTACACTTACTTTTTCATTTGATTCAAAAACAAAAAATTACGGAGATATAGTGCTTAGAAATTAGATCACAGATTATATAGATACCTTGTTGATCGGCGATAGTACGAAAATCGCCTACATTCACAATTCACCAGCGGGGGCGCAGGACGAGGTAAAATGCCGCGCTGTGATTAGCCGAATATCCGTGTGACGTGCGCTACTCTCCACAGATGATCGAACAAAACGAGATAGAGTTATGTAAACTTCAAAGGACAGAGCAGGATGCAAAGAAGGACATCAACGGGCTACCATTTCGTTTTTTTTAATGTTCGTTTTAATTTTGTTGATTGATGATGTAATGGTTTTCTAATTATTGCATTAAATTACTTACTTGTGAAATGATATACCGTCCTTTGTAAAATGTGCTGGATGTCCTGCTATTCTTCCCGGTATTTCACTGAGCAGAAACCCATATTTTATATTTTTTACGGTTTTTTTGCCAGCACTCTTTCGTCGGAATCAAAAGCCTGACTGACCGAACTCGCAACAAGTTTAGTGCAATTATGCTACTAAAACGCTAAGGACAGTCGTACGATCAGTCAAATGGGTATATTGCCTTTGGCTTAGAAATTTCGACTGACGTCACGTCTATATACGATGTTTATGTAGACTTGAAGTCACAACCCCCACTCCGGAAGTTTGATGGTGTATAAGTCTATATCATTGTCGATTTTTAATAAGTGGATGTAACAAAATACGTGTCTCATGTTTTTAAAAAATCTACCTGACGGCCTTATTATATTGGGAATGCTCCCAATAATCTGGATCCAAAATATACCATTCTAATAGCCAATCAGTTTGATGATAAAAAAGTACTCATATTTATTTATATTAAATTGAATACTAAGATGCAAATGTCAATGTTCTTAATATGTTTCTTTTTTAATACGGGCAGAGTCTTTATTAACAAAACTAAAATACAATGAGAACTACACTACGCTACATACCTAACTACTTACTCTATTTACCTAACTACTTTACATCTGAATTATTTATAGACCAATGAAGGTCTACAATCTACAGATCTACAGATAATCAAGATGTTCTTAATAAATAAATAACAGATAATCAAGATAACTTAATATAATTGAAGTGTAGAAACTCAAAGCAATTTTTAATTTAACGCAACTAAAGGACCGCACGGACCAGAATCAGGTGAGTTTATAAGAGTTCCTTTGTAATATTTCTCATATGCTCTGGGTTCCTAGGATAGCGGTGCCGCTAAATAGCGGCCGTCATATAGCGGTGAATGACGTCACTAGAACGTTGTCTATGTAAACCAAATGGCACGGTTTCCTAGAAGACGGTGATTAACAACGTAACGTCAAAAAGCGGTGCCGCTATTTGAATGACGGCCATCTTGACGGTGTCCGATAGTTGGTGAACGTTTTCTTTCAACGTAATTGTATAGCGGCGAAGCCATATCGATATATTTTGAGTTTTTTTGACTAGCCCGACGTCCGTACGACGTGCAAAATGAGTTCTAATTCCAACTGGAGCAGCGGCGACGTACTAAAATTTCAAATACATCTTCTATACCACGGGATTTGAATAAATTATGTTCTACCCTACGATTATTTTCCTCTTCTGATAGTTCATCCTCCAAGTAAATGATTAAAGATATATTAAGCTATACTCGATTAAATCAAGGTCATCCATTTTCATCTCCTGCTTGTTGAGGCTGGTGGCTGACGGCGTACTATAACAGCAGTGTAACTTTCCACAGTCGTTACCGTAAAGACGGCCGTCTTTTTGCGTCCGTAATAATTACGTCCTCTATATGAGGGCACCGCTGTCCTGGGAACCCAGAGCATTACGGTTTTAGTCTCACATTTCTTTCAGTTCGGTCGCACAGCGAAATTCCTATATCCTCCAAGCCTTACCGTAAAAAACTCCGTTCCAATAACAGTTTCTTGAAGGTCTAATGCAGGGGTCACCAAATAGTTTCGCTAGGGGTCCATTTTAAGAAATGAAACATTTTGTAAAAAAATGTTTACTTATTAAATAAAGGTAATTACGGAAATTACAAAGGTAGATATTTATTTACCTACTTATCAATGAGAAATGTGACATTTTTAGGGTTCCGTAAAACGTAAAAACGGAACCCTTATAGATTCGTCAAGTCTGTCTGTCTGTCTGTCTGTCTGTCTGTCTGTCCGTCCGTATGTCACAGCCACTTTTTGCCGAAACTATGAGAACTACACTGTTGAAACTTGGTAAGTAGATGTATTCTGTGAACCGCATTAAGATTTGAACAGAAAAATTAAAAAAAAAAGAAAAATTAGGGTTGCCCCCCATACTAAGAACTGAAACTCAAAAAAATTTTTTTCATCAAACCTACACGTGTGGGGTGTTTATCGACAGGTCTTCAAAAATGATGTTGAGGTTTCTAATATCATTTTTGTCTACACTGAATAATTTGCGCGAGAGACACTTCCAAAGTGGTAAAATGTGTGTCCCCCCCCCCTCTAACTTCTAAAGTAAGAGAATGAAAAATCTAAAAAAAATATATGTTGTACATTACCATGTAAACTACCAACGAAAATTAGTTTGAACTCGATCTGATGAGTAGTTTTTTTTTAGTACGTCATAAATACACTAGTATTGAAACTTCGATCAAAGTTACAACGAACTACAAGAACTATGTGTACTCTGTATATTATGTTACTTGCTGCAACGGAACCCTACATGGGCGAGTCCAACTCGCACTTGGCCACTTTTTATTTGTTGGTGATTATCTGTCTGAAATTTGGAGTGAAATTGGTGCATGCTATCTGCAAGGTATATATATAAATATGACATTACGTCAACAAAAATACTGCGGGGGATATATTATTTTTTCGGTCCGCACACAATGGGACGACGGTCCGAATGAGGACCGCGGTCTGCCATTTGGTGACTCCTGGTCTAATCCCTAATAATAAATGCGAAAGTATCTCTTGTCTGTCTGGTAAACTTTTATGCCTAAAGTACTTGTTTTAAAGTTTTGCATTTGTCCGCACTCTCGCCTGATGTCTGTGATAAGAGTGTGTTTACCTAAAAGAAACCGATTATCTTTCAGTATTCCAGCACTTAGCATTTATGAGATTGCTTTACGAAAATAGTCTTTAAATAATAGTTATCTTAATAGGGCACACGTGTTGTGTGATAATATATCTCTCATATTTCAACAGATTTAAGATAATTCACCGATTTATTTCGACAGTGGCGACGCATAGTTAAAAAATTATTTAAAATTGTTTTAATCCGATACCGTCGATGCCAATTTGATTTCTGTTGTAATCGGCTTAAAGTTTTACATCATTATCGTCTGCTTTGCTATTTTGATAAATTATTTTAAGCATTGATAGGTGGGAGTGATAAATAAAGTTTTTGATTAAATGTCCGTGCACATTTTGAAGCCCCGGCTCAAAATGTGTAATTTTTTTCGATGTGAAAACTTTTTTTTTTTTTAAATAAGGAGTGACGAGACGAGCAGGACATGTGCCTGATGGTAAGCAACATGCCTGCTACATAACAGCACAGTGACAGCAGCTATTGGAACATGAAGAGTCCAAATCATTACCTAGCACTGCACTGCGCTCGTCACCCAGAGATCTAAGTTGTTATATCTCTAAGCCCTGTAATTTCTCTGGAAACACATTTTGGCGCCACAAACAGATTTTTGGTGGGCTGTGAATTGAATTCTAGCTTCACGCTCGGGAATGATCAGAAATCTTCAGGTAAACTCGGGAATCGGGACCATGGCCATTGGCCATCTAGAAATGCTCGAGCACGATCATGACCACGCCCTCCGCTTTCACCCGCGTAGTTTCCAAATTCTGAGTTGTAAGTTGTCACTTCTATCTGCAGTTCCTATGACTGCCAATTTTTTTATTTGAATTAGTCTCCACGGACTATTGTATATTAAATCTTGTAAATAAAGTTACATTCTATTTATATTTGAACTACTTAGATGCTCTGCGCGCGTTGATAATACCGTACCAACTCAGAAACCTTCTTTGGCTCAACGTCTATGCTAAAGATCATCACAAACATCATAATCTATATAATAATATATAAAAATCAATGCCACTTTTCGTTGTTATTGAACTCCTCCTAAACGGCTGGACCGATCTGAATGTTTTTTTTTTGTATACGTTTGGGTAGGGCCCTAGAAGGTTTAGATTCACAAATCAGCCCGGCAGATGGCGCTGCAGTTGATATCTAGGTTATTATTCGAGCGAAGCCGGAGCGGGGCGCTAGTAATATTTATGCGTAGTTTACGATTACTATTTACACACATTCATTTAAATTTAAAGAGATTTAAAGAAATCTCTAAACGAGCAGTTTTCAAATTAGACAAACAATTAACTCCAAATAAATATGATAGATGGCGCTAATCGGACACCTTACAAGATTTATACATTTTTTATTAAAATCTAAAGTTATGACGATTTAATTAGGGCTAATTGACTTCTGTTTTGACAAATTACATTCGTAAACTTGACAAATGCTTAATTTGTTTTTAATTCCTTTTTTGCTTTTACGCTTCATTAAAGGTACAAGTTCGCGCGGAGACCGCGACACGAGACCGCGACCGGAGACCGAGACCGGAGACCGCGACAGGCACTTGACAGTATGGAATTGTATGGGCGCCAGTTCGCGCCGAGACCGCGACCGCGACCTGTCTCGGTCTCCTGTCGCGGTCTCGGCGCGAACTGGCGCTCATACAATTCCATAGTGTCAAGTGCCTGTCGCGGTCTCCGGTCTCGGTCTCCTGTCGCGGTCTCGTGTCGCGGTCGCGGCGCGAACTTGTACCTTTATACTCAATACGATAGTGTTATAGAAAAATATGTTGTTTTATTCAAAAGATTACGTGTTTTTAACCGACTTTTTACTTAAAATGGAATAAGTGAATATTGGTAGATAATGAAAGTGAGAATGTATTACTAAAAACCAACTACCGTTATCTAGTATGTTTTCATAGAATTATTTTAAAACTACTTGGTTGTTTTTCTAATTCTACGTTTTCCTTTTGCATAGCGAATTATTTACCGATATTTCAATATGTCCGCCATTTCGATTGGGTAATTTTTTATCAAATCACAACAGGAATGTTCGTTATAGATACCTGATTATTTTCGGATTCTAAAGTTCTATGTTCTATTCTTGATAATATTGGTGGAAAATTCACACACACATCTGACCCCAAACTAAGCAAAGCTTGTATTAATTATTATTTTTTAAAGCTTGTAGATAGTATTCATTATAATTATTATTTGCATGCCAAATTTCAATCTGATCTGTGTAGAGTTGCGACGCAATTAGGATACAATCATCTAAACGAACAAATACTGTATCATTGAAACATTCACATTCAACATTAATTTATTCGCTGTTAACAAATAAAGCTAAGCTGAGAACTCATGGAGCAATTTTCACTCGCGCCCGCCACGTTTGCGGAACTACGATTTTATGTCAAGACTCACGAGACCGCTTATTTTTGCGGTTTGGCAACTGTCGCCGTTGAGATTATTGCCTGCAAACGTAGCGGGCAATGTTCGCGGGACGGGTCGTTAACGATCACCAACCAACGCCAACCAACCGCAGGGCGTGCGGATGCTACCCGCCGAGTCTTGCGGGTAACCGCGGTCCGCGCGGTTTTACTAGTTTAACGGCAGATGATGGATGACGGATGGACGCGGCGCCGCCGCCGCCTCGTTTTCCGCCGCGCCGCCGCCTCGTTTTCCGCCGCGCCGCCGCGGGCGGGAAACGCGTCGTGAGTCGTGCTTTCATTTGTTACATCCTATCCTACTAATATTATAAATGTCAATGTATGGATGTTTAGATGTTTGGATATTTGGATGTTTATTGCTCAATCAGGTCTTAACACAAGCACTGATCGAACTGTAATTCGGTACATAGATAGATCATAGTCTGGAAGAACACATAGGCTACTTTTTATCCCGGTAAAATGACGGGAATGGGAACAATGCAGGTAACACCACGGAGCGCTGCTAGCGATATTATATATCTGCATCCTCGACGGTCGCGGGCGAAAATCGCCCCATTAGTTCTAAGCCCAACATTTATGGCGCTAAAAGTAATTATTTGTTTAATTGTATTTTTTTTAGTGTGCGAAATAAAGTGTATCTGTCCTGTCTGTCAGTCATTTATAATATTAGTATGATTATAAATATAATCGTAAGTTCCACGTGTATGAGATATGAAAACGACCGTTACTCGTTACTCTATCGAAACTCGCGCCGTTAAGAATAATACGTATCGATTACTGTCCATCTATTATGATAACGATCGTGATTATTATCAACATTTGACAGCGGCTTGTAATTAAAATGACCATCGAAAGTGCTTTTAACAAAATCGTTGACAAATAGAATGATGTGTGATTTAGGTATAAAAGCGTGTTTTCAAATTGTGAGTACATATTTATATCGGTTTTGTCTTGGCGCGCTCCGTCGTAGATCACATAATAGTAGGGGAGCCTAAGCGCGGATTTCGGGATTAACTCCAGCGCGGGAGATTAAAACGCTCGAGTAAACCCCTACTTACATCGTGGGCTCCCCTACCATTATGGATCAAATAAACAAATTATCATATTATGTATACTAGCACCGGCCCGCGGTTTCTGCCGTTCTCGTTGTTTTTCTGTAAGAAAAGCCAATGTGCTATTCCTGACTACAATTTAACTATAATTTCAGCTTCATCCGTTTAGACGTGATTGAGCAACAAACTACGTTACGTATGAATGCTGACACCGTTATACACGTGGCTTTATGTTTGAGAAAAACCATTTTGTACATAAAATATCAATAAACAATATCCACAAAACTTTCATAGAAAATCTTCTTTCCATACAAAAAAAACTCTTTAAAACTTCCTGCATAAGTATAAACTGCCTACTTTATCTTCCCACTGCTGGGACTCGGTGCCCACAAGAAGAGAATCAGGATTGTAATCCATCACGCTACTCTAAGCAGGAACTTTCGATTCTACATGCGTGAGCTCGCAACTTGAACCCCGCCTACATCGCCAAGTATTTTACCAAGGACCGTTGTTTTACCTTTATCTTTATGTTTAACTTCATCCGTGACATCAACGGTGAATGAAAAGAATCGCGACGAAACCTATATTTCGTTCACGTCGCGCACACGTAATTTTTTAAGTTATATGCATGATTTTTTACGTCACGAAAAACTGACACCGCAGTATTTAGCTAGTCAACATAATAATAAAAATTGTAACTATATAATCTTCAGGTTAATACTTCTTGCCTTGAAGATATTATCTATTCTATGGTTTGCAGTTTGAAGATTTCGTAGCACAAAGAATAAAAAGAATAAAAAATATTGGTGGACAATAGGGTACCGGACTGGGTCAGCTAGATCATGAAAAAATATTAGACACGTATTTTTTGTTTTTCCATAATATTAAAAATCGTCAAAGATATAGACCATCAAACTTCGAGGGTGGGAGGTCGCGACGTCACTCGTGAGCAAAAATCGTACTCACAAGTGACGTCACACGAAACTTCGAAGCGCTGTATATTCGTCATTTTTTGTTTGTGAAACAAAAGAAAAAATACGTGTAAGTACAATATTTTTTGGCAATCTAATTAACGGGCTACTTAGTTTTTTTGAGGATTGTACCCTATTCACACACAACACCATCTGACCCCAAACTAAGCAAAGCTTGTATGATGGCGGCCAGATAGCTGATGTTTAATACTTAATATAGTTTTAAATACATACTTATTATACATAGAAACACCCAAACACAGTGCAAACATTTGAATTCGTCACACAAATATTTGCACTGGGTGGGAAACGAACCCACGACCCTCGGCTTCGCAGGTAGAGCTACTACCAACGAGGCCAGTCTAGTAGTTTTTTTTTTATTTTTAATTTTAAATAAAGAGTGACGATACGAACAGGACATGTGCCTGATGGTAAACAACATGCCTGCCACATAACAACACAGTGACACGCAGCTATTGGAACATGAAGAGCCCAAATCATTACCTAGCACAGCACTGCGCTCGTCACCCAGAGATCTAAGTTGTTATATCTCTAAGCCCTGTAATTTCTCTGGAAACATTACCCTTCAAACCGGAACACAGTAATGTTTGCACATTACTGCTTGGCGTTAGAATAACTGGCAAAGGTGTGGTACTTCCCCACGCGGACTCTGCCAAGAGTCTTACCACTACACCAGTAGTTGAAGTATTAAGTATTGATTCCTTGCATGCGTATATTTAGATATATATATATATATATATATATATATATATATATGTAACTTTTTATTTTTATTATTGCGCACTGTTTCACGCCTAATTTCACTGCCCTCGTAGAATTTAATTGATTTCCACGAAGTACCCCCCTATTTGATATCTAAGCTTAATGTTATCTTTAGACGATCTATATCAATAATTAAAATTCCCCGACGATTGATGATGGCTGGTAAAACCAAACTGGAGTTTAAGGTTTTGTTTATATTTAGTCTGCTGATTTACTCATCATCATCATCAGTCTGTACTAGGCCACTGCTGGACATAGGCATTTCGAAGCCCCGGGCGGCAGATAGGTGACCGTCGTGAAAACTATGTGTTGCGAAAATAGGTCTGGTTGTTTGATTTAGGTACCTATTTGTCGTATTTGACGATAAATGCTAAAGTTAGTATATGTAGTACATAAAAGTGATACATTTCACATTGAAATAATTACAAAATTAACAAATATATAGGTACCTACAGCGATGATTAATTTTAAAATTGATGTTTGCGGCTTTTCATAGAAAGCATGAAAGCTGATCTTGTGTCATCGAATTCCTCAAAAATGTTTTTTTAATGTGCTTGGGTATTTCCGCGAGGCCCCTGCAAGAGCGAGGCCCCGGGCGATTGCCCCGTTCGCCACCGCCTAAAGCCGCCACTGCATAGGCACCCCCCATAATACATTATAGCCTAGGAGCCCTGGTACAATTTTCGCAATTGATCACTATCAAGCTAAGTTTGCGTGAATAGCTTCATTTTGATGAGACTCTCAACAATTTCCTAAGAATAATAATATAAGAAACTCTCGATTGTGGTAGTTAACAGAGATAGCTAGCATTACATCGATATAAACGAATGGATGTGCCCTGAGCACCTTGAAATTTGTAATAAACTGCGTGTCTGTGTGTATCGTAACTGGAAAATAAAAATGAGTAATAATTGTAAATGAATAATCTAGGACATTGACACTTCAGTCAATGTTTTATGATACCCTTATCAACGTCCTAAAAGAAAAAATGTGTACAATATTTTTTGGCAACCTAACTAACGGGCTACTTAGTTTTTTTGAGGATTGTACCCTATTGTAACCAGTAGAATCATCATTAAATAACTAATGCCCGAACTGTACCGATCAATGAGGATGCTCATGATGAGCATCTTCACGACGGAAGTACGTCATTGTATTATTTTTAATTTTTAGTCCGCAAACGATGACGTCATCGAGCATACTCCTTAGATTTTCCTCAGTGTCATAGGGACTTGGCAAGGTATTGGCAGAGGGGGGCAGTTACCCCCTCCTCCTTCTTTTGGCATCAAATGCTCGAAAAAGGCCTCCTCCCAAAGAGTTTACATATACTACACACATATATGTACACATACTATAGAGTTAGAACAAACGCTTTACTCCGAAAGCACAGGTCTGATCACCCTTGTCTTGTCGCTCTTGTGGAAGTGTCATACTTTTGTTGCGGCACATCAATATGTCGACATAGCTGACATACACCTCATCTGCTTACGATCGTCGATACGGGGTCACACTTAAGTTAATATGCCCTAATTACGCTCGTAGGAAACCTGCCCTCATAAGCATATCATCATATCAGCCGAAGGACGTAAGGACGAATACTGCTGGACGCAGGCCTCCCCCAAAGACGTTTTTTTAGTGTAAACGAAAGACCGTTCTTAGCGTTTTCCATTTTATATATTCCATAGAATCTTGGCGAACGCAAACAAAACAACGAAAGAATGTTCTACGTTTGTTTACACCAAATGAATTTGATACAGTGGGGATAGAATGAGCATTCACTCGTCTGATGTAAATCGGCCTTAAGTAAACACACTCCATCGTAAACTGCGTTCTAGCTTAACATCAACCGAGATGACGATCAATTCCAAACCTGACATTGATGTATAAGTGTATTAAAAGTGATTAAAACTTAAGTATTATTTTACGTACCTAATGTGTTTAAATAGGTGATTAATCGATTATTCGATTAATTAATCATTGAGATCTGATCACCGTCTTACAATTCGTCATCATCATCATATCAGATCTGATACACGTATGTATTAATAAAGTTATTTGCGTTCCCGATATCCGTTTCTTATCAACAATTAGAGTGATTGAGCGATAGTATAGGATGGGCTTTTAATACAAGCATAAGCTATAAGTATATAAGCTGCCCACTTAAAGTTCCCACTACTGAGGCTCGATCGGAAAATGATGGGAGAACAGCGCGCGTGTGGTGGGATTCGAACCCGGTTCCGTCGGAACACCTCCCGAAATTAGAGGGCCTTAGGGCGCCTTCTTCGCCTTCACAATAGGTCACAAGCAGCGACCTATTAAGATGAAAGAAGATGTGAGTGTGTGAGAGAGAGAGATGGTATTGTAATATAATACAATCTCTCTCTCTCACACACACACACACACACCCTCACACCCTGACACGTCGTTTTTGCGTGGAGTTTTAAAAGTGAGACATTAGAATCCTCACTAAATGTATAAATTTTCTGTCCACAGAGATATCACTATGGCAGCCGATAGTCCTGATCTGCGTGTATTACAGCCTGCTGCCGATGTGGGTGTTTGTCGTGTGGAGAAACAGATACACCAAGAAGGTGCTGACTAGCGGATGGACGCCAGTCATCTCGGCTCTCTTCATCAGCGGGTGAGTTTCTTCTTAACTTGATTTGAAGACACTAACTAACCATCAATGATTGTAATCGGGATAAACCCACTCAGCCATCGCATTCCAAACCCTAGACGTTTTTACACAAAAGTAGAGTTAATCCTCTTCGTCCGAGTCTTTAGAATGTCAACGAGCTATGAGCAGTCCGATAAAAAAATTTGCAACTACTCTGCTGTTACTCTGCTACTACAATTATTGCTGCACGCACGAAAAAACATGACGGCATGCGCCGTTACCGCCGTTACCTCGCCGCATGACATCATGCGCCGTTACCGCCGTTACCTCGCCGCATGACGTCATGCGCCGTTACGTCGCTCTAAGGCGTAGTTGAAGTTGTCACGTTCAACTATCGTCAGTAAACCGACTTTACAGACAACCATTTTTTTTTTCTTTCGTCTTGTCTTTTAGACTTCATCTGTAAAAGAATGTGGGGTTTTCGACTTACTGCCTACCGTCTCTCAAAAATGTACCCAACTCCAATTTGTTCCCGCAGTATCGGTGGTATAGTCCTTGAGCGCGATTCTATTATGAACCAGCCATTAGAATCTCTGATACTAACATCCATTTGTCTCTAACAATATACTCAACCCAATTTATTTCCGCAGTATCGATGGTATAGTTAGTCCTCGACCAAGCCTATTCAATTAAGACCCAGCCATTAAAATTCTGCTATTTCAACATCCTTTTGTCTCCAAAAATGTATCCAACCCCAATTTGTTCCCGCAGTATCGGTGGTATAGTTAGTCCTCGACCAAGCCTATTCAATTAAGAACCAGCCATTGAAATCTCTGCCATTATGCATGACTTCCTTTTGTTTCCAACAATATACACAATCCAACTTGTTTCTTCAGTATTGCTGGTAAAGCCGATTCAGTTATGAACCAGCCATGTAAATCTCTGCCATTACAACATGCTTTTGTCTCCAACAATATACTCAACACAATTTGTTCCCGCAGTATCGGTGGCATAGTCCTCGACCAAGCTGTGGACCACTACCGTGGCTACGAGGTGTTCCAACCGATCGTGAACGGCATCGGGGGCAACCTGGTCTGCGTCCAGTCCTCGCGCATGGCCACCCATCTCCACCAGACCGCGATCCCCGGGGTGCTTCCAGAGAACACGAAGATACTCGAGTGGCCGTGGAGGACTCTCTTCTTTGGAAGTAAGTTTATGAATACTTTTTGAAGGTATACTTCTTTTGGCGTGTAAAGGTAGCGGTTGCCGTGACACGAGATCGAGACCGGAGACCGCGACAGGCACTTGACATTATAGAATTGTATGGACCAGTGGCGTAGCAACCGCCGTATCTGCCGTATCAATTATACGGGGTAATATCAAGTGCTGATGTGCGTAAGCAAAACTTAGTAAAAACTACTCAAATTTTTTTTTTAGAAATGACAAAAGTCAAAATAGCCATTTCTTTTTTCCCGCGTAAAACGTGCGTTCAAAAGTTATTATTTAATTTGAATTGTTCGTAAACATTTGGAAAGAGATGATTATGATGAAAAAATATTTATTTTATTTTTATGCCAACATTTATTCTTTTGTGAGGAATCTTTACCCTTCATAAGGGTCCCCAAACAAATTTGTGTACGGGGCCCCGTCAAAGTACGCTACGCCACTGGTATGGACGCCCATACAACGCGCGAACTGATGCCCATACAAAACTATAATGTCAAGTGCCTGTCGCGGTCTCAACGCGAACCTTTACGAAAACAATATGAGAATATTTTTTTTTATTAAACACTAGCACACCGTCACGAAAGACCGGCTTCCAGAAGTTAGGTAGTCAACATTTTACTAAAGATTGGAACTAAGTTCTTGCGTTAAAGTATCGATTCCATAGTTGAAGTTAGACTTCTTAGCTCGTGCTAAGATTAAAGACAAGTATTAACTGCTTGCGCGCGTACATAAGTGCCTCTCACCCTTTTTAACCGACTTTTTTTACGGTTTTAAATCCTCAAACGGCTCTTAGTACGTACTGGACTTTAAGGGTCGTTCAAGTATCACGAAACGACATCATTTAAATTATAGACGGGGGGTGTCCACCTCCTTTTAAATCCACTGTGAGGTTTTTAACACATTATTTGGCGTTTAACCTAAAAACAAGAATTTGATTAAGCCAAGTCTAAAAGCGCGATATGGTATATTTCTTACACTTGGCAGAATTTGTCGACTACATTTATAGTTTTTACGAAGGCTACTGGGAGCTTCACAGGAACCTTTGACGACAGGAACAGGCACCAATGTTTTGTTATATATCTTTTTTGCAGCGAGCAACACGGAAGGGAGTAGCCTTAGCTAAAAAATATTGTTAAAATCTTACTGTCATTCTGTCTTTTCTGTATTACATACAAAACATACCTGTATCGATGCCGATCATACTCACACAACCAAATCACTAACACATAAAAAATAAAGCACCATTCACAAATCTAGCCCCGCCCTCACGCCACAGTATATTATCAAACTCCATGGTCCACGCGGACTTGTACTTTGACAGAGGGGAAACGCTGTGTATGCCTACTCCCTTCCGTGTTGCTCGCTGCTTTTTTGCAAATAAAAATTGAATATTATTTATTTATTTTCACTACCCTATTACATGCACAATGGCCCAATAAAGAGGCTAGGTGCGGAAAACGCTCCGCTTAACTAACTAACTCCCCTAATACATGTGGGGAAGTTCCTAACCGAGTGTATGTTTGTTTTCAGCTTCCGCGGCGCGCGTGGCTCGCATGCTGTTAGTGCTGGCCCTCTTCGGGCAGATCATCTTCATGGTGGTCGCAGACTTCGTGTACCAGGGCATGGTCACCATTCAGCTGCCGTTCGGGATCACTTACCTCATGTGCGCGATCCTACAGGTCAGTACTACTCGTTTATTTTTAAACGACTTCCAAAAAACAGGTTATCAATTCGACCACCATATATGGATATTTTTTAAGTATGTTACCTGTTTTCTCGAGAACACCCAAACCGATTTTATTATTTCTTTTTAGGGTTCCGTACCCAAAGGGTAAAAACGGAACCCTATTACTCAGACTTGGCTGTCACTGTGTAACTGTGTAGACAGTTGAAATTTTCACAGATGATGTATTACTATTGCCGCTATAACAACAAATACTAAAAATAAAATAAATATTTTACGGGGGCTCCCATCCAACAAACTTGATTTTTACAGTTTCTTGCTCGATTAGTCCGTTACAAGCAAATTAGATGGCCCCACTAGTACACTAAAACACGCATTCGACCTCGTCGTTAAAATCGTAAGGTAAAATCAAAATTTTAGTAGAACCTTTTGGATGACAGCCTGTCTGTGGAAACTGCCATGGTTTTTGTATACGGAATTCAAATAAATCCAAAGAGGTTTTCGCCGTTTATTTGCTAATGGTACGGAACCCTTCGTGCGGGAGTCCTACTCGCACTTGGCCACTTTTATTTTTTGTTCGGATATTTCCCGAATGATCCCATATAAAATAAATCGAAATCGGCCGGGTGGTTTTTTTAAATATGAACAAAAAACTAAAATTTGTCTGGGTGACATTGTTGTAGATATCACAAAAGTGGTGAAATTCTGTCCAGACGACACGAAATTGTGTAAATGCATCAATGAAAACTTGTTATGCACTAAAAAGGGTTAAACAAACGTTTTTTAGACAAAAAAATTACACTCAAAAGAGAGAAATACGTTAATATAATTATTATAAGCGCTACTACTCACTCATCTATTCGAAGTCGGTTTATTTGATGTAAACTCTTTGATTAGAATACTATAACAAATTTCAAATTCAAGGTAGTCTGGGTTAAATCATAATATTTAATTATATCGGGGCTTAGTTGGTAGTAGCTCTGCCTGCGAAACCGAGGGTCGTGGGTTCGATTCCCACTCAGTCCAAATATTTGTGTGATGAATTCAAATGTATGCACTGTGTGTTTCTATGTATAATAAGTATGTATTTAAAACTATATTAAGTATTATATCAGCTATCTGGCCGCCATCGTAAAAGCTTTGCTTAGTTTGGGGTCAGATGGTGTTGTGTGTGAATTGTCCACCAATATGTATTTATTTATCTTTTTGTTATTTTCAGGTGATGGTCCTCCTCTACTTAGCGTGGATCCTCATCCACTTCATGTGGAAACGCAAGAAGGACCCGGACAACGCTGCCATCCCCTACCTCACCGCGCTGGGAGACCTCCTCGGCTCCGTCTTCCTCGGCCTGGCCTTCGTCATCCTGTCCATGTTCGGGATGGGGTATGGCAACAATGTCCAGTGAACGCTTACTTATTTCCTTCCAAGGAGTACTTAGTTCCTTCCAAGGAGTACTTAGAATTAATAGCTAGGTACGCCTTGTACTTGGCTATTGGATTTAGTTTTTAGCTGCGGTTGGATGTTTGCCCCCCGAAAGGGTCGGTTTTTTGAAGCGTTTTAGTTCGATTTCGCAACTAATTGGTTGGTTTTAGTTGTGGAGCGATTGGTTTCGCAACTAATGGATTGGTTTTAGCTGTGAAGCGATGGGTTTCGCAACTAATGGCTTGGGTTTTAGTTGTTAAGCAATGGGTTTCACAACTAATGGCTTGGTTTTAGCTGCGAAGCAACGGGTTTCACAACTAATGGCTTGGTTTTAGTTGTGAAACGATGGGTTTCGCAACTAATGGCTTGGTTTTAGCTGTGAAGCGATGGGTTTCGCAACTAATGGCTTGGTTTTAGCTGTGAAGCGATGGGTTTCGCAACTAATAGCTTGGTTTTAGCTGCAAAGCAACGGGTTTCGCAACTGATAGCTCGGATTTAGTTGTGAAGTAATGAGTTTCGCAACTAATGCCTTAGTTTTAGTTGTGAAGCGTTCGGTTTCCCAACGAATAGCTTGGTTTTAGATGCGAAGCGACGTGTTTCACAACTAATGGCTTGGTTTTAGCTGTGAAGCGATGGGTTTCGCAACGAATATCTTGGTTTTAGCTGCGAAGCGACGGGTTTCGCAAATAATAACTTGGTTTTAGCGGCCTAGAGAACGGCTTCGCAACGGAAGCGTTGTTTTTAGCCGCGAAGCTACCAAATGATTTGAAGTGATGCCACCTGGCAGCTTCACTTAAAATGTTCCTAGATTCGCTTTGAATCTTGTAGATTCTAACTTTTTGCATACAATATTAGTTCTTGAGAACAACAGTTCTAAGATTCACTTTCGATTGTAGAACCATCTGAATGTTGTAAGACACAAGTCGATAATTGTAGGAACGTTTTAAAAAATAACTTTATCTTAAAATCACATGATCCAAGACTTAATTAATATGCTACGATCCATGATTATTACAAGTGGTAGTGCTATAGGCAAAATTCAAGACTTGATAGTTAAAAAACTATAAATTTTCTATGCACTTTATTGAGGTTGTAACCTTTAAATGTATGAAAACAATTTATGCTTTTATGTAAACCCCGTAATGTAACTGATAAGAAAAATATTTAAATTGATTTATTCAAAAATATACCTAATGATGATTATTATTATAGTTGAAAATAGACCCAACTTGAATGTGTTGTAAATAGTTATGTATTTAAATTACTTTTTGGACATGCAGCTAAAGTGTATTATTTATATTATGTCATTACAATCATGGTTCATGTTACAGTTTGATATTAAATCAAAATTATATAAGCGGTTTATGTTGTATAGTTTGACCATTATAAGTATAGTACAAACTTAATAGTTTGCTATAATACTAGACAAAATTATAAGCTTGGTTCAAATTTTAGTCTGACCACTAAACAACATTATAAGCATGGTTATACAACATTATAGACGTGGTTCAAATTGTAAAGTTTGGTCGACGTATCGTCACTAGACAAAGTTAAAAATCGGATTCCTATACATAGACTCCGTTTGTAAACCAAAGTTAGCTGAAATTTAAATGTAGATATAATATTTTGCTAACTTATTTTTATGAGTGTGATCGTTGGGCGTCTTTTTGGGTTACGCAAAAACTGTATACTTAGCTGAAAGGAAGTTCTTATCTAAATGAAATCTGTATAGATGAAGAACTTATCAATATTCAAATACAAATTTACGGGACAAAATTTGAAGCGTTAGAAAGTAGCTATTCTATATCTTTAGTCAAGTGTGATTGACATTTTGAAATCAGCTACTATTTTTGACATTTCGATTATTTTTTTTACCTAAAATTTATAAATATTTGTATATTATAGGTCAACAGTTTTGAATACAGTTTCAGCGGAATCTTGCATTTTTAACATAGTGAACGCAATTATCTATCAGTATTGGAGTTTGTAAAACGTAGTAAGTGCCAATTTATTCGATATTTTTTATAACTGTTTCAAAATTTTGGCAACTTTTTGGACTTATATAAATTTGGCAGTAATGTAATCTATCAATAATTTTCCAATTACTTGTTTACTGTTTTAAACAATTAAATTATTCAGTAAATGGATTCATTGACAGTATTTGCATATTTTATTTGTATTTTAGCGAATTTTTAGCAAGGTGTTACCTGTGATATAAATGAAATTGTGATGAAAATCAATTATATTTGAAATTGGACATATTTTTTCAATGGTAGAATGACAATAAGTTGATTTTCTTCGTAGATTAACGATGCATGTGTAGAATAATATTGATAATCACAATTTATTATAAACCCGAATGATTTAACCGAGTTTGAATTTTATATTAAATTAAGTGTTTTTTTAATGTTTGGTCTTGCCTTACCACGTAATACAGGGTATAGACAAGTTCTATTACAATATGCTTAATCAGTTTTTATTGCATTTGTTTTATATCCGTTCTAAATGAAAAAAAAATGTTGAAGTTTAGTATTTAAATTACTTTTAACACGGAATTAAAACGCAAAATAAAAAAAAAATAACAGAAGACGGGTTAAACCACGAAGCGACTTGTAGCAAACTCGCCGTAGAGAATATCCACCAAATGATGAACATATATTTTAAATTTTCGATGTCTTTTCTATTAGATGCAGAAAATAGAATTGTCAAACGGGTCTCGCTATAAAACTGGTGCTTAAATACAAAAACCGCCGCCATATTTTGAATCGAAATCGAAAGTATTCCGTCTGCCATCTATATTCGTAATAAAAAGAGACTCGATACCAAAAATGTTTTCTATTTGTCCAGAATAACCATAAAATGCGCTCACGTTAATTTGACTCATTAGTTTTAGGCCCACATGACAACTCGTATTAAAATTTCATTATATCACAATTTTAACTAAAATGAACTAATAAACTGCGAAAAAGTTTGAAACACTTGTGTTACAAACAAAATTCAGTTTGATGAAATTATCACAACTACTAAATAGATTTTAAAATTTGTAGTAAATAAAATTAATGTAGAGAATTATCAGTACAATAAAGCAATTTTGTAGATGGTAAGTTAAGAGGCCTAACGTTTAATTTATTTAATTTTACCCCTACGGTTTTATGTAGTAGTATTAGAAAGCATTTTTATGTAATGTAATCGTGTGAGAAATGTTTTGAAATGAATGTTAGCGCCTTTACGGGTTTAAATTCTGTTTTTTCTGTACCTGACAATCATATACCAAAAAATACAGCAACGAAGGAAAAACACGATGATTTATATAAAAAATATGAAATCTGACATTTGGCCTATGTAGTGAATAATAAAACCTTGACTCTCCTTGTGAGACAATGCCCCCAAGTCCCAGCTATGGGAACATGAAATGGGCTGTGCTAAATGAATAAAATTGTCATTTTTGAAGTATTTAAAATATCGTTTGACGTTGGCCATATCTATATTTTAAATCAAACTTGTTTTAATTGACAATGGCCTCGTAGTGTCTTACATAAAATACATAATCAATACTTAAATTGTAATAATGTTATGTATTTTAAGTAATATAATACGGTATGTTCGTTTTGCTTTAGTAGACGTATGCATTACGCATACAACTAATATCCCAAAATTGTATATAAATGCACAATTAGTTATGTTTATTTTTCACTCATAAATAAATAAATAAATAGTATGGCGCTGTGTGTAATAAATTTATAAAATATTACTATTAGTTTAATGCTTTTTAGATTAATGACTAGAAAATTCTCTAAGTAAGTCACAAAGCTTAGTGGCAGTGTGTAAACTAAGATAGATAATATTTTCGAATGAATGTGATAATTAATGAGATTTTTATTGTGTATATAGTGAATTGTTATGTAGTAAGTAAATGAGCTGTTAAATAGTTGAAATTAGGGAGTTGCGGCTTGCCTTAAAATGTCACATTAATTTAATTCACAATTATGATTTTGTGAATGTATTAATTATGTATTTATGAATGTGTGATTGATGACAAACTGTTTTCAAATTTCGATTTACTAATAAAATAAAAATAATATCAATTGTTAATGAGTCGTTGGTGTCAGTAGAATCTTCTCATTGTGGTCAACCTATATCATGACCCGTTGATTTTGATATTGAAAAATGATTTAATCTGTAAAATATTGTCATATAACACATATATCCTTTGCTAGTTTATCAAAGTAACTAAATTTTATACGTTTATTGTCCAACATAATCTGAACTAGTTTTTTTCTATCAAAAGTTACCAATTTATGAATTACCTACGGAATAATCAAGGTCATTCTTCTGCCCATCGATCCTAGTATAGAAGTTAGTTGTTTTTTGTATTTTCATATTGTTTTTTTACAGTTTTTACAAAATGGACGTGCCATTTGCCGTATTATTTCCGTAGATGTAAACTTTTTTTACGTCGGTTGTTCGTGTTACTATGAACCTTCCTGCCTGGCTAGGGACTAATATTGTGAATACTGACCTACATAGAAATAGGCCAGAAAATAAATAACACCTTCTTATAGTAAACTTCTATTATTTACAATTTCTTTTGGCTTCCAAGTTTGATATTGCAAAGAAATCGGCTGTTTACAAAACATCAAGTCGCGTTTATGTATATTAGAGGTACAGTTTATGAACAAAGATATTACAGAACGATATTACTAATTTCGAGCTGAAACACCTGAAACTTGAACAACGAAAATCTTCGAATTGAAAACATGTATCTTTTCACTAGAAAGGTCTAAATGACTTATCTTGTAATCTTTGTAAGTTACCAGACATTTATAGACTTGAAAGTATTTCAATATTTTATTTTATAGCACCGCGGTGACATTTACTGGTTATCACCAGTTATTGACGTACAGTTCTGTTGGTATTTCTGTGAGCATACCAGCAGTTTTTTCACTATTTCAAAATGTATCAGTTTGTGCAAGTTGGAATCACTACTTTATTACTACTGGTAGTTTGATCTGGTAGTTCGATTGGTAGTCACAAGGACAACAAACGTATTTATATGCAGCTCTTTTGTTACGCAGTAATCGAGACGTACCTATAATTTATATGTATAGTTTTTAAGATTTCTTTGTGTACCATGAATGTATTCCAAACTTTGTGATGTCCAATTTATAGGATTAATTGTATTTTTATTTGAAAATAAAATGAATAAATGACGAATAATGCATTTTATTCCTTTGTTTTAACGAAGTTCCTTATGGAAAGCCTGATTCGAACTGAAAGCTGCGTGATCGAACTGAAAATAATGTGACACTAAAACCGTAAGAAAAATATATAACGGAAGCGTCACGTAAAAACTGCCCCTGACAAATGTTGTTAACTTTATTTTTCTGATGCTCGTACCATCTTACTAATAACTAATACAATGAAGACAAAAGTTTGTAAGTGTGTGTGTTTGTTACTTCTTCACGTCTAAACGGCTGAAGCGATTTTAGTAAAATTCGGTATGGAGTTAGCTGACACCCTGGATTAACACATAGGCTACTTTTTATTCCGAAAATATAACGGGAACGGGAATCACGCGAGTAAAACCGCGGGGCGCTGCTGGTAAATAATAAAATTAAACTTTTTTTTGCAAATTGTTTTGCTTGTGATGTTATCCGAAGGATCTTCGTTAATACCTGGTATAGTCGTTCGACGAGGCCGTCTAGACGGGTCAATCGTGCGGGTTGAGACCCGGGAAGCGCGCTCCTGCATTGCCTACATTACAATGTAATAGCATTGCAGGAGCGCGGCTCACGGCTGACGTCTTCCGTATGTTTTAATTTTATTTTGGTGGTTGTATTTGGTGTGTGCGACAACCCTACCCGTGTCTAGACATTATCAGCTTTTCTCCCAAGATCAAAGGCTATGAACTACTGGTAGTATTATACTAGTAGTATAGGTTTATTTATACTGTGCTGGTATCCCATGACACCATATCATTTTTGAAGTGAAAACTTCTTTAGGCGCGCCTAGACAGATTTTTCTTGGGGTGTAAATTGGATTCTAGCGTCACGCTCGGGTATGATAAGAAATCTTCGGGTAAACTCGGGACCTTGGCGATTGGCCATCTAGAAATGCGTCACCCAATGGGAAATGCTGAAACGGCGTGGACAGGCCATCATGGCATGGCCATCATGGCATGGCCATCTAGAAACGCATCAGCCAATGGGAAATGCTGATGCATTTCTAGATGGCCATGCCAAGATGGCGAGGCCAGGCCTTCCAGTTACACCCGTGTAGTTTCCAAGGTAAGCTAACAAATCTGAGTTTTAAGTTTTCACTTCTATCAGCAGTTCTTATGACTACCAATTTTATTTTAATGCTGACATCAGCATAAAGCAAAACATCGTGAGGAAATCGACATGTTCATAGAAATACAACTTTCGAGAACATAATATTTATGTTACCCGCCAAGCCGCACTTGGCCAGCGTGGATTGAGGCGTTGTTTTCTTTCATCATTAAATCCAGTTGGATTATAAAACACTAGCGGCCCGTCCCGGCTTCGCACGGGGTCAAATTTTTTGTTAAGTAGGTATGCTAAATGAAATGTACATGACCAAATTTTTCCAAAAGAACAAAATTAAAAACCAAAACTTTAAAGTTCACAAACATTAAACTGCCTGGCCTGGTGGCTTAGTTGGTTAAAGGCCGTTTTGTAAAGCGGCGGTTTAACGATCAGCCGGATTGAGTACAGCTGATTTAAAAACCACTGGAATGTATTCAACGCCATACGTTATTCAACACGGCTAGCCGTAATGTAATAAAGCGAGAGATTAGCCGCTTCTTTGATAATTTTTAGTTCCGATTCTTAACACTCATGGCGCTGCCTGACATAACAACAACCATGGCGTTGAATACTGTGTGTTCCTAAATTGCTAACACGGCTAGCCGTAATGGAACCGCCTCTTTGACAATTTTTAGTTCCGATTCTTAACACTCATGGCGCTGCCTGATATAACAACAACTATGGCGTTGAATACTGTGTGTTCCTAAATTGCTAAAGTGACAGTGGATTCTGGAGTTTGGAGGAATCGTACACAATATTATTAGGGTGGCACTTATCACCCTGGGCGTTACTTGGATACTATTTCGTTTCCACCGTCCACCTTGTTAAGACTAAATCGGACCGGGTAAGTTACATGAGACCCAGATCCGACCCGGAGCACCCCGACTCCACCTAGTCTTGGCGCTACTACCCCTAGAGTGTATTTAAAAGAATGCGGGAGCCAGAAGCTCAAGGGAGGTCCTGAGTGGAGCGAGCCATGCAAGTAGTTTTAAAACTATAATAGGTCGTAACTTGACCACCATCTCACCTGATGTTAAGCGACGATGCTATCTACGATGGAACATGTTTCGATAATAGACCCTTGTCTATGGAAGTTCACCATGTTTCTTAGGTGTACCGTCACCGATATCAAGTTATGGGCTTTCAAACTTTATGTGAGAGGTAAAATGTTGTAAAAAAATAGTACGGAATATCGTACGAAATAATCGATAAATTTATTCAGATAAATGAAATTAATTTAGATTTTGTGTTGTTATTTTTTTAAATATGGTCTTCCTACAACATAAGCAGTAATACAATGCGGCTGAACGTGGACCGCCTTATTGAAGAACGTACTGCAATGACAATGCGACTAATCGTTGAACCGCCGCATTACAAAACGGCCCCGTTTTTCAAAACGGCTAGCTGTAATGTAATACGGCGAACTATACAATCCGGCTGCGACATATACATCACAATCCGGATCTCGTTGTTGGGCTGTATGTTTGATGTCTTGACACAAATTGTCTTCAAAAATGTGCCATAATTCCGAGGGAAAACAAAATAATAATATTACCACAAACAACTCTCTCAGCCTCAACGGACACCGAGAAATTGAAGCTTCTCTCAAAGTGATTTCTTTGATTTTTAGTACCTAGTCTTGGAACGATGTACCTACGTGGTACATGATAAAGAAGTATTCTGAGATAAAATCACTCCGACTGGGATGAACGCTGTACTGTATGTACACTCTTCATAATTCTGCCGGCCGTCGCGTCGTTGCAAATATTTAGGATGGATATTTTTAATTTCGTAATATATTTTGAATGGAATGTCCGATTTTAATAATTCAAAAAGGAATCGATAGGTAATAAAGCAGTCTTGATTGAAAAATAATTTATTTTGATAAGAATTAAAACAAATGTATGAATAGCATGGTCTTAAGTTGATCGGCATTTTTATCTTCTTTTAAAATGTAAAAAAGCAGTTGTAGCGACGTAATTACTGTAGTTAGACATATGCTTTCGCGAGGTTTTTTGTAGATTTTAATACGTTCTATAATATTGTAGAACATTGTTTGGTTCTATCATTGGTACTTTCCGCAGCGTATGCGATGAAAGCCATTTTATGACTGTTTTTTTTTATACCTTGCGTTGGTTTTAGTAAAAAATTCCAAAGATCACTATTTTTTTCTTGTAATAAAAATAGCCTATGTTACTCAGTGATAATGTAGCTTTCTCTTGGCAAAAGAATTTTTGAAATCGGTTCAGTAGTTTTTGAGTTTATTACATACATACAAAAATACAAAAATACAAATCTTTCCTCTTTATAATATTAGTATTCTTGGAACGATGTACCTACGTGGTACATGATAAAGAAGTATTCTGAGATAAAATCACTCTGACTGGGATGAACGCTGTACTGTATGTACACTCTTCATAATTCTGCCGGCCGTCGCGTCGTTGCAAATATTTAGGATGGATATTTTTAATTTCGTAATATATTTTGAATGGAATGTCCGATTTTAATAATTCAAAAAGGAATCGATAGGTAATAAAGCAGTCTTGATTGAAAAATAATTTATTTTGATAAGAATTAAAACAAATGTATGAATAGCATGGTCTTAAGTTGATCGGCATTTTTATCTTCTTTTAAAATGTAAAAAAGCAGTTGTAGCGACGTAATTACTGTAGTTAGACATATGCTTTCGCGAGGTTTTTTGTAGATTTTAATACGTTCTATAATATTGTAGAACATTGTTTGGTTCTATCATTGGTACTTTCCGCAGCGTATGCGATGAAAGCCATTTTATGGCTGTTTTTTTTATACCTTGCGTTGGTTTTAGTAAAAAATTCCAAAGATCACTATTTTTTTCTTGTAATAAAAATAGCCTATGTTACTCAGTGATAATGTAGCTTTCTCTTGGCAAAAGAATTTTTGAAATCGGTTCAGTAGTTTTTGAGTTTATTACATACATACAAAAATACAAAAATACAAATCTTTCCTCTTTATAATATTAGTATAGATAGGATATTTTTACCACGGGAATACAACGGGGACGGGAACTACGCGGGTAAAACCGTAGGGTGCCGCTAGTATACCTAGTATATGCCTAATCTATTTTACTTGACGTGTTGTATCACGTCAAGTAAAAGTCACATTTTAGAATTGGTGACCCCTTCTAAAATGTGAGGTTCCGAATTTATTTATTTTGAACAATTAGTACCTACCGGAAAGGACGTTACCTACCGGCTACCGAATTACAATACTAAGAATAACATTTCGGATATCAAAACTAAAGTTAGTTATATATAACAAATTTCTGTAATCTGTGATAACAAAGTACAACATTATACTAAAAATATTTAAATTATGAATAAAACTACAACGAATAGCGGAACGATAATGATAGCAACGAGTACAGATTGTTATTGTGAACGAATACATACGGATAGTACGGTATTTTTCGTTAATTTTTTTTTAACTTGTTAACTATAAATTCTATTCTGTGATATTCCCTGTTACACAAAAGTGACAAAAGTCCTACAATAATGTTAAAATGTCAACAAGATTTTCCGCTTTCCCGCCTAAACGCTCCAATCAAAACTGCAAGTATAACCTAGTTCTGGAAAAATCCGTTAGATGACGCTAGTAGTACATAACTGATGTGTTATGTGACGAAATATTTTATTAGATTTTACTTACAAATCCATTTGTAAATTATTTAGACAAACTATTATTAGACATAGATAATTTTAAATCATCTTGTTGTACACCACCATAAAGATTATAAAAAATACAATGATTTCTATTATAAAGCTTTCAGGGTAGCGATTCTGAAACCATTCGGTTGCATCCTACACGGAATCTCATCTCTCGGTCTTTGTCTTATCTGTTTAGCATGACAAAGACCGAGAGATGAGATTCCGTGTCAGATGCAACCGAATGGTTTCAGAATCGCTACCCTGAACAGCTTTCATCTAGTTCCTTTTTCCACCACAGGTGACGACACCGTATTAGAAAAATGGTAAAATATTAATACCAGTTCCAGGAATTAAAATGAACTTTTATTGCTTGCTGTCACTAATTTTCCTGGAATATTATTTATTTAATTGCAAACAATTATGCTAATTGGTTAATTTACTGTTTGATTCAACTATACGATAGCGACAATAAAGTTAACGTTGGCATAACGTTGGTATTTGTATTTTTAATACATACGGTGATGGCACGACTGAGACATTTGCCTGATAACATGGAAATCCTACTAATTGTTTAAATTAAAATGCAATAGTTTGAATGTTTGTTGCTCAATCACGTCTGAATGGATCGAGTTGAAATCTAGGACACAGTTAGAACATAACCTAGAAAATTGGCAGTCATAGGAACTGCCGATAGAAGTGAAAACTTATAACTCAGAATTTGATAGCTTACTTTGGAAGCTACACGTGTGTAACCGGAGGGCGTGGCCTTAGCTTCATGGCATGGCCATCTAGAAATGCGTCAGCATTTCCTATTGGCTGATGAATTTCTAAATGGCCGTGGCATGATGCCGAGGCCACGCCCTTTCAGCATTTGCCATTGGCTGACGCATTTCTAAATGGCCAATAGCTATGGTTCCGAGTTTACCCGAAGATTTCTTATCATACCCGAGCGTGATGCTAGAATCCAATTCACAGCCCACGAAATATCTGTCTAGGCGCGCCTAAAGAAATTTTCACTTCAATAACACAGAACAGTGGGTAAAGTCGCTGGGCTACTAGTAGATAATATTGTATACTGTATAGCTACTTTAGTCACTTAATCTTTTTTTTTTCTCTGGACTCATTGTCGATATTCAACTTCGAACATATTATTGTTTGCGCATTACTGCTAGACGGTAAAATGACTTGAGATTGTTAATCGAACTTTAAGGAGATAGAAGATACTGTTGATACTGCCATCTCAAACTTCTAAAGCTAAGTTATAAAGCGCGAATGAAGTCTTAAGTAGTTTCATAAATTCTTTTAGCTATCTGATATTGATGGTAATCTGATTTTTGAAGTGCGCCTTCTTGAGCCATGTTGAGCTAACGTTGTTTAACTTTTTTTTGTGGGGGAAATATTGGGGTTGGCGTCATCCACACGCTGATGTTGATTGTGTATGTATATCAAGTATATCTAATTTTTTGACGTGACAACGTCTTATAAATTGCTTTGCCGGGTGACACTTCAAGAAACTGCGTTACGCTCCGCTCACGTTATGCGCTCACAATGAGAGCGAGTGAGAGGGACGCGTGCCTTTCACTTTTTATGTCTGTCTCTCTCGCTCTTAGGCGGGCTAACCATGCCCGAGTCGCCGATTCGCTTAGGCGCCTGCATACAAGTTTACACGTTGCCAGTTAATTGTAAAACGATTGTGTAGTGATAATGTGAAGGTAGTTTATTTTAGTAAAATTATTTTACCACTCAAAGTCGTTGTCACGTAAAACTTTCGCCCGTATACCGACTTTACAGGCAACCAATTTTTTTTTCTTGTAGTGGTAGGACTATTCGTTCTGTCCGCTTGGGGAAGTACCACACCTTTACCAGTTATTTTACCGCCAAGCAGTAATGGACAAACACCAGTGTGTTCCGATGAAGGGCAAAGTTTCCAGGGAAATTACTAGGCATAGATATTATTATCATCTTGTATCTCTGGGTGACGAGCGCAGTGCAGTGCTAGGTTATAAATTGGACTCTTTGTGTTCCTACTCTTTGTGTTGTGTTCCTAATAGCTGCGTTTTTTTTTAACTTTTATTGGTTTACACTTGACCGCCATCTCGCCTGATGTTAAGCGACGATGCGGTCTACGATGGAGCGTGTTTATCTAGAAAAAATCGTGATTCTGTATTGTGCGTGGGCAGGCGTGTTGCTTACCATCAGGTCAGGCACATGTTCTGCTTGACTTGTCTCTCTATACTATAACAAAAAACAGAAATGCTCTCTCTTGCGTACTTCCCTTTCCTGTAGCTTTCCTGCTATGAAAAGTTTTTTATGCACTATCCCAGATAATAATCTAACTATATTACAAATTTAGATTCGATCTCTAGGCGTTACGACTTAATTGAGCTCACATACCTAACAATTATCAACAATAACAGACAATCTGGAATCGATCGAGAGACGTGCCAAAAGGCTCATAGGGAACGACACTCTTGTGCGAAAAAGACTCCAAAGTCTTGAACATCGCCGAAAAATTGCTAGCCTATCGGTTTTTTATCGGATACACTTCGGAGAGTGTGCGACTGATCTGCATGATCTGATACCACCTTGTCCTTTTTTCTATCGGAATGCTCGTAGCTCGAAAAAGCGACATCGTTTCATGGTTGATGTTCCAAAGACACGAACGAAGAGATTCGACTCAACTTTTGTGATAAGAACGTCTAGGCTATGGAATACGTTCCCTGAGTGGGTTTTCCCCGATAGTTACAATCTATGTGTCTTCAAATCGAGAGTGAATCGGTTTTTTTCTAGGTAAACACGCTCCATCGTAGACCGCATCGTCGCTTAACATCAGGCGAGATGGCGGTCAAGTGTAAACCTATAAAAGTTAAAAAAAAAAAAAAAAAATCTAAGTCCCGCCATACACGCTACGGTCTGCCGGAGAGGTCTACCTGTGCAGTTATGCCTGCGCAGGTAGACCGGAGTGAGTGTGGGAAGCCTGCACAGGCGACCGGAGCAAGATCGAAAATCAATTCTATTCGGTTGGACTGCGCAGGCATAACTGCACAGGTAGACCTCTCCGGCAGACCGTAGCGTGTATGGCAGGCGTAATACCTAACATCTAAATATCCAATTTTTTGCACTTATACAGGGTATAAGTGGAAAAGTTTTAATATATTATGTTGATAATCTGTCTGCATCCTTTTAAGAGGTATAAGTGTTGTTGTTGAATACGCCAACTTTTGTTCTACAGATTATTAAAAATCGTATATTTTTTTCCATACAAAATATTAAAACGTGTATTTGCCCGGTCTAAAAGCTTCGAACTCTTCGTAACAAGAGCGCGCGCGCTTTTAAAGCTCTTTTAAAGCTTGATAAAAGATGTGCCGAAGTGAAGAAACGCTAAACAGCCGCTACACAGTGCTAGAGAGGACAACAAAGACTTCTTTTTTTTGGGATACATGGGGCGGTATCCGTTCTTTTAATAAACTTTTTTTCACAAATCGACATGTGATAACCAACGGTAGACAAACTCACGGGTAGTGAAATGATTATTATACAAAAAAATATTTAACAAATTGGTTTTAGCTCAAAGTAATTATTTGACAAACATTCATTCTATAACGTATAATATAAAACGTATAATACGTTATAGAATGAATGTTTGTCATGACAAATTATTCTTTTAATATTTTTGTTAACTACCAAATGCTTAAAAACAAAACGAACGCTTGACAAATTTTCATTTTGTAATGTGTTGTTTGGCAAACAACTCAATTTATAAAACAAACATTTATTAAATTACATAAAAACTTCATTGACATTTTTGAAGAACTAAGTTACCACATCGGAACGATTAGGTAACTTAGGACCCAAATCCGACTCGGATCACCCCGACTCCACCTAATCTTGTCGCTACTACCCCTAGAGTGTATATAAAAAATGCGGGAGTCAGAAGCTCAAGGGAGGTCCTGAGTGGAGCGAGGCATGCGAGGCCAAGCGTAGCGAAGGGGAAAGGTGGCGAGCGAAGCGAGCCGGCGACCTCCGTAGTGAAGCGCAGGCCGAGTGAGAAAAGCACCTTGTTTGAGCACCGTGAGACGGCAGTTTGCCGAATTCGAGAGAGGCTAAGTTTCTATAAATGACGAATTTCGTGAAGGGCGGCCGTCAACTGCCGTCAACAAAAATATTGTGGGTGCTGTTAAGCGGCTAATTGAAGAAAACCCGCGGATTACCTATGAGACAATTCGCGGTATGAACCAAATTCAGAAAATTTTACACGAAGAATTGAAAATTCGGAAAGTTTGTTGTCGTTGGATCCCTCATGAACTGATAGTCTAGTCAAAAAGTTCAAAAACTTGCTAAATATAAATAAAGCTCCTAGAAGCATGTGCGATACCTCATTTGATTCGGAAACACGTCTAAAAAATGTTTTAGGCGTTTTAGCACATAAAAAAATTGCGATAGTTCTTAACAAAATATGATAACAAAAAGAAGGTATTTAGTTATACCTTGATAATTTGTTAACTAATGCTACTTAAGAAATTTAAATAAAAGATCATAAAAGAACAGAAAATTTCCAATATAAAATCTTAACTCCTAGAACTCTATCTTTATTATTTATACCGAAATATATTATTTCTTTTACTGAGGTTTTGTGTGATTAATTATTTTATAACATATTTGCTCGTAAAGGGTCTCTTATTGGACCAATTTCTGTATCGTAATGTATCTTATTACGCACTAGTGCTGTAATGTGTAATGTAAAACGCACGGTTTCAAAATGCTCCGTCCACAGACTAGGTAGAGAGATATGCTCCGTCTAAAACGAACGGTACCTTTTTAAATCTTAGTAAAGAGTTTTTATGTCAGAAAAGTGTAGTCAACATTTTATGAATAAAATTAACTTTGAGAGGTAAAATATAATAAAGAATTATTAAATTCGTTAATTTAATTAATTTAGACCATAAATTACTTTAATTTTTCTGTAACAAAACACAAAAATATTAATTTACTTTATTATTAATGGCATACAGGCTGGTTCTGTGCCGTTGCTTAAAAAAAAGGCGCCGATTGCTAATCTGTGATCCATAGTGATTACTTAGGTACTCTGTGCTGTGATCTGTGATCAAGTAAATATTATTCCGCGCGTTTTTTTCGCTGTATTGTTTTTATTTGAAAATGTCGTCAGAGTTTTGTTTATTTCCTCGCAAATATGTAACGTCGTATGACATACGTGCGCCTTGATAATTACAGCCTCTGCTAATTATAGCTCTCGCCTTCAGCTCGAGCTAGCAATAAAGCCTTGGCTGTAATTATCAACTTACCGCACTTATGTCATAATGTACTATAAATTACACTATATTTTATTTTTAATTGTTGTTTAATGCTGTAAAATGAATGTTTTAGATGATATGTCGGCTTTTTAGACGGCGCGTCTAAACCGTAGCGACCTCGTGGTGCTTTCAGCATTAAATAAAGTAGCCAAGTGCGAGTTGGACTCGCCCATGAAGGGTTCCGTTCCAGCAAGTAACATAATAATATACATAGTACATAAATATAGTTCTTGTAGTTCGTTGTAACTTTGATCGAAGTTTTAATAATAGTGTATTTATGACGTACTAAAAAAAAACTACTCATCAGATCGAGTTCAAACTAATTTTCGTTGGTAGTTTTCATGGTAATGTACATCACATATTTTTTTTAGTTTTTTCATTCTCTTACTTTAGAAGTTAGAGGGGGGGGGACACACATTTTACCACTTTGGAAGCGTCTCTCGCGCAAGTTATTCAGTGTAGACAAAAATTATATTAGAAACCTCAACATCATTTTTTAAGACCTATCGATAGACACCCCACACGTGTAGGTTTGATGAAAAAAAAATTTTTGATCTTCAGTTTTCAGTATGGGGGGCAACCCTAATTTTTGTTTTTTTTTTAAACTTTTGTAAAAATCTTAATGCGGTTTACAGAATACATCTACTTACCAAGTTTCAACAGTGTTGTTTTCATAGTTTCGGCAAAAAGTGGCTGTGACACGGACGGACAGACAGACAGACAGACATGACGAATCTATAAGGGTTCCGTTTTTACGTTTTACGGAACCCTAAAAAGGGTATTTTGTTAATAACTATCGCAATTTTTTATGTGCTTAAAACCCTTTAAAAACCCTTAAAACCAATTTTTCAAGACGTCATTTCGAATCGAATGAGGTATCGCACATGCTTCTAGGAGCTTTGTTTCTATTTAGCGCGTTTTTAAACTTGTTGACTAGACTATGACAGCGGAGCAGAAGCGGACCAACTCCGAAGAGGCAGTGATAGCGTTCAATCAGCACGTAGAAAATATGCCTTAAGATTTGTCATCCTCCTTTTTAGGGTTCCGTAAAACGTAAAAACGGAACCCTTATAGATTCGTCATGTCTGTCTGTCTGTCTGTCTGTCTGTCTGTCTGTCTGTCTGTCTGTCCGTCCGTATGTCACAGCCACTTTTTGCCGAAACTATGAGAACTACACTGTTGAAACTTGGTAAGTAGATGTATTCTGTGAACCGCATTAAGATTTTTACAAAAGTTTAAAAAAAAAACAAAAATTAGGGGTGTCCCCCATACTGAGAACTGAAACTCAAATATTTTTTTTTCATCAAACCTACACGTGTCGGGTGTTTATCGATAGGTGTTCAAAAATAATGTTGAGGTTTCTAATATAATTTTTGTCTATACTGAATAATTTGCACGAGAGACGCTTCTAAAGTGGTAAAATGTGTGTCCCCCCCCCCTCTAACTTCTAAAGTAAGAGAATGAAAAAACTAAAAAAAATATATGATGTACATTATCATAAAAACTACCAACGAAAATTAGTTTGAACTCGATTTGATGAGTAGTTTTTTTTTAGTACGTCATAAATACGCTATTATTAAACTTCGATCAAAGTTACAACGAACTACAAGAACTATGTGTACTATGTATATTATGTTACTTGCTGCAACGGAACCCTTCATGGGCGAGTCCAACTCGCACTTGGCTACTTTATTTTAAAAATGGTCCGACCGCATTAAAAAAGTGTTTAAAATGTAAAGGAGTATTTTGAAAAGCAATACACATAATGTTTTGGTTAAAACATGTTGTTTTTTTTTAAGTTACGCAAAACTTACAGTGTGACCTACGTATGTAATGAATATAACAAAATTTTTAGAACAAAAGTTGTTTGTGTATCCAGAACATGCCATTAAACCGATGTAGTCTGATTACCAGTAACCCTGTATATTATTATTGATCTTCAATTGCACTCAGTTGGACAGCTTACAAGTGACGGCATAGTGCTGAATCTTATTACTTTATACCCATCTATCATCCTACATAGGTCTCCTGGTGGTTCATTTGAACCGTAAAATTTATTCACGGGCCTGTACTCTATATTTATTATAAATTTTCAACTCCCATTCTAACCCCTACTTCATCCCTGTACTATTCGATATTGCAAAATTGCCAGAACGACAATTTATTTGTTTCGTGGCAAGTGTCAAGACACAAAGTTTCATAGTTGTATGGTTCCATACAGTTTCAATACCTCTTTTAATCTATTATTCCGCAACGCCGTACAAAAATAATGCGACAAGGAGAAATTATCGAGGATTGCAACCCCCCCCCCCCTCTTCAATTGCACTCAGTTGGACAGTTTACAAGTGACGGCATAGTGCTGAATCTTATAACTTTATACCCTTTTCATTTTTTTTATAGCATAGAGTGACGAGACGAGCAGGTCATGTGCCTGATGATAAGCAACATGCCTGCCACATAACAACACAGTAACACGCAGCTATTGGACCATGATAGTCCAAATCATTACCTAGCACTGCACTGCGCTCGTCACCCAGAGATCTAAGATATTATGTCTCTAAGCCCTGTAATTTCTCTGGAATCATTGCCCTTCAAACCGGAACACAGTAATGTTTGCACATTACTGCTTGGCGGTAGAATATTTGGCAAAGGTGTGGTACTTCTATCATCCTATTTAGGTCTCCTGGTGATTCATTTGACCCGTAAATTTTGTTCACGGGCCTGTAGTCTATATTATACATTTTCAACTCCCATTCTAACCCCTATTTCATCCCTGTACTATTCGATATTGCAAAATTGCCAGAACGACAATTTATTTGTTTCGTGGCAAGTGTCAAGACACAAAGTTTCATAGTTGTATCTTCAACAATGACTAACTGCCACACAAAACTTTGAAACCCCATTTGATCCCCGTACAGTTAGAAATTGCAAAATTGCTGCAACAAACATCTATTTGCTTTGTGGCAATACAATAAGATACAAAGTTTCATAGTTTTATTTTCAACCATTACGAACTTCCAAATAAATTTTCATCCCCCATTTCAACCCCTTGAACCCTATTTCCGTAAAAAAAAGTAGCCTATGTCTTTTCTGGAGATATAGTCTAGCTGTGTACCAAATTTAATTATTATCGGTTCAGTAGATTTCGTGATTATAACTTTGGGGAAATGACGCAATTTTATACAACCGTCCATCACTTGTTTCACTCTCTTAGGGGTTGAATTTCGCAAAACCCCGTCTTAGCGAGCGCCTACGTGCTAAAATACACCTCCATGCAAAATTTGAGACTCCTTGCATATTTATGGTTTCTGAAATTTCCTTTCGCTTTTATATAAGTACATATTATACAGAAGATAAAACTTATATTGATAGAAATAAAAATTTCGCGAGATTTCAAACAACGTCGTATCTACCTATCTACCACATTTTCTTCGTTTTAGAGCGTTTAAATAAAAGCTAGTTTAAAAAAAAATATGAATATGTATTTATTTTTTAAATTTTTAGTTTGTTATTATGGAGTTTTCTTTCTCCTAGACAGGTAGCAGACCAATACTATCGACGCCCATCTCACCGATCTCTACAAAACTTTTTGACTCCAAGAGAGTTCTTGGGACTTCCTCTTTAGATACTGGATATCACGTAACACAAGAATCATTGTCAAGACTATTCAAACGAGTCCAAACTTGACGGTTTTATCATGTTAAGTTTAGGAGCTCCTATGATCACCTTCCAACGCCACTCTAAGGCCCTAGCTGTTACGTAGCATAAGAGTTCTTGTCAAGACTATTCAAACGAGTCCAAACTCGACGGTTTTATCATGTTAAGTTTAGGAGCTCCTATGGTCACCTTCCAACGCCACTTTGAGGCCCTGGCTGTTATGTAGCACAAGAGTTCTTGTCAAGACTATTCAAACCAGTCCAAACTTGACGGTTTTATCTTGTTTAGCTTAGGAGTTCCTATGGCCACCTTCAGACGCCAGCTTGACACCCTGGCTGTCATGTAGCATAAGAGTCCTTGTCAAGACTATCAAACGAGTCGAAATTCGATGGATTTATCTCGCTTAGTTTAGGAGTTCCTATGGCCACTTTCCGACTCCATCTTGAAATCAGCTTCCTGATACCATACTATTGCATTGTCACCGAAGTTACGTAAGTATACCAAATTTCAACCTAATCTAACGACAGAAAGTGGTTCTAATTTAACTCGTAAGATTTGCAGCACACTAACATACTAGCAGGGCAAGTAGAATAAAAGCTTATAAATAAAATAAATAAATTGGCATAGAAATTGCCGATAGAAGTGAAAACTTAAAACTCAGAATATGATAGCTTACCTTGGAAACTACACGGGTGTAACCGGAGGGCGTGGCCTCGCCATCTTGGCATGGCCATCTAGAATTGCGTTAGCATTTCCCATTGGCTGATGCGTTTCTAGATGGGCATGCCATGATGGCCTGTCCACGCCCTTTCAACATTTCCCATTGGCTGACGTATTTCTAGATGGCCAATAGCCATGGTCCCGAAGAGTTTACCCGAAGCTTTCTAATCATACCTGAGCGTGACGAATGAATTCAATTCACAGCCCACGAAAAATGTGTCTAGGCGCGCCTAAAGAAGTTTTCACTTCAAAAATTGGCAGTCATAGGGACTGCCGATAGAAGTGAAAACTTAGAACTCAGAATTCGATAGCTTACTTTGGAAACTACACGGGTGTAACCGGAGGGCGTGGCCTGGTCATCATGGCATGACCATCTAGAAATCGTCAGCATTTCCCAATGGCTGACGCACTTCTAGATGGCCAATGGGTATGGTCCCGAGTTTACCCGAAGATTTCTTATCATACCCGAGCGTGACGTTAGAATTCAATTCACAGACCACGAAAAATCTATCTAGGCGCGCCAAAAGAAGTTTTCACTTCAAAAAGTGACAGTCTTAAGAACTGCCGATAGAACTGAAAACTTACTATTCAGAATTTGATAGCTTGCTTTGGAAACCACGCGGGTGACGCGATTTGATTTGATTTGTGAAACCGGAGGGCATAGCCATGAGCATGGCCATCTAGAAATGTCCCGTGTTTACTGGAAGACATCTTATCATTCCCGCGCGTGACGCTAGAATTCAATTCACAGCCTACTAAAAATCTGCCTATAGCGTGCCAAAAGAAGTTTTCACTTCAAAAGTAAAAGCCGGGTCACACAGAGGCGATCCGATAGCGATAGCGATCCGAGACGGGATTTTTTGTAATGTTCGAATTTGTATGCAACCTGACACACAGCAAGCGGGCGCGATCCCATACTCGGATACGATCCGGATCGCTATCGCTATCGGATCGCCTCTGTGTGACCCGGCTTTTAGGTTGGTCACTGCCCAGCACTGCACTACGCTTGTCACCCGAGTAGGTATTTGTCTGTTTACCGTGTAATTTGTAGGAAAAGTCTAGTTTCCAGGCTAGGTCGGGAATAGGCCGGGCCGGGGTAGGCCGCAGAATTAAGTAAACTAAATAAATGTACTAATTTTATGGTCTACATAAATGAATGTACTCGTAACTAAGACCGTGATACTTCCTCAGGCGGACTTTTTGAAGTGAAAACTTCTTTAGGCGCGCCTAGACAGATTTTTCGTGGGCTGTGAATTGAATTCATTCGTCACCCTCGGGTATGATAAGAAAGCTTCGGGTAAACTCGGGACCATGGCTATTGGACATCTAGAAATACGTCAGCCAATGGGAAATGCTGACGCATTTCTAAATGGCCATGCCAAGATGGCGAGGCCACGTCCTCCGGTTACACCCGTGTACTTTCCAAGGTAAGTTATCAAATTCTGAGTTTTAAGTTTTCACTTCTATCGGCAGTTTCTATGACTGCCATGTTTTTTTATGTATTTCCGTCTCATATTATGTAGCTCTATCAGATACTGATGGTAGCAGTGATCCAAAAGCTCAAAATATTGTATAGTTGCCACTGCACTGCACTATGCTCGTTACCCGGAAATACAGACAAATACTCGCAGTATCTGTCTGTTTCCCGTGTAATTTGTAGGGATAGTCTAGTTTCCAGGCTAGCTCGAGTACCAGGGCCGCAGAAACAAGTAAACTATTACTGTTTTTTGTAGTTTACATAACTTACTAACTAAAAGTATGTTACTTCCCCAGATGTATTTGCTCCACCAGATACGTTGTTGGCGCAAAAGTGCCCTAAAAATTTAAAAAAGTAAAGTTTGTCACTGCCCAGCACTGCACTACGTTCGTTACCCGGAAAATGCGAGTATTTGTCTGTTTCTCGTGTAATTTGTAGGGAAAGTCTAGTTTTCAGGCTAGGTCGGGTACCAGGGCCGCAGAAACCAGTAAAATATAATCAAAATATATGCTGTTTTTGTGGTCTACGTAACTAAAAGCGTGGTACTGACTGGAACTTTAGACTTTAACATCTGCTCTATCAATATCTGATGGAGCATATTACAAGTAAAAGCTTTAAAAAAATGTATAGTTGTCACTAGCACTGCACTACGCTCGTTACTCGGAAAAATGCGAGTATTTATTTGTCTGTTTTCCTTGGTTTTCCGTATATTTGTAGGGAAAGTGTAGTTTCCAGGCTAGGTTGGGTACCAGGGTTGCAGAAGCCGGCGGAGCTGCGAGCGCCGCGGCGAACGCGCGCAGCCGTGCGGCGATCGTTACGCCGGGCGCAGGCGCGCCGCCGCCGACTCCGCGGCCGCAGTCGCGCGCGAGTCTCGGCCCAGGCTGGCCCGCCGTCCTCCTCCACCAACCAACAACACGGCGCATGCGTCTATCGATCCATCACCGATGCCGTATCTAGGTTAACCGGCTAAAATTAAAGGTGCGTTCCAATTCAAGGTTGTAACGCGGGCGCAGCTAAATTAAACCAAACTCACACACCGAAACCACAGCTCCTAAACCCACCCGCGCAACGGCGAGATTCCCGTGGCAAACACGCGGCAATGGCGGCCGGGAATTATGTAAGAATCGAGTTTTAATACGCGATTTCTGGGATACCGATAACGTACGCGAGTGACTGTGATTGAACGTATTGTTTTACGTCGATATAGAGTTACTTTCTTTGGTTGGGAGTGTCTGGAAGGCAGTAAGTAGTCTGTGTTAAATATAAACTGAGCTGTCTGGCCGTGGGACCAGCCGATTCCGAAAACATATAGTTTCTCAGCCAAAATCGTCAGCTCGACGGTTTTTACGCTATCACTACGCGGGCTCTGCCCAAATCATTTTACTCTTGAAACGACTTTTCTTAAACACATCTGTTACTATTAAACTCAGATTATTTGGACAGGCTTTCAATATTTTGGCATTTAATCTCATTTCTTAACAAACAAAAAATAATGAAAACATATTTAAACAACTGTTAAAACAACAAATTATCTACTCCATAAAATCTCAATTAGGTACATATTTGTAATATATATCCATAATATACTAAAACCAAAGAACACACACGTCTATATCAAAATACTATTCCTGGAATACACTAGTAACTGGAGATTAATTCAGCAGTAACTTTTTTTTGTCGTAAAAACATGTGTCTTCGAAAAACCAACCTTCACAACCAAATCAATACCAATAGAATCAATAAAATCGAGTTTCAGTAGAGCAACGAGCTTTTTAACAAATACATCAAAAGTTCTAAACTCTATATGTTATGTACATCTGACTAGTTTTAACTGAAAAACTCTACATGGTTATGTAGACCTAATGGACATATTGAGCCTCATGGTGCCGTCAGTAATCTCGCGGTAATTTTGAGCTGACTTGACTTACCACTGTATCCCAAAACAAATCTAAATTTATTGAAGTTAATTTAACGTAACGAACCACAAAACTTTAAAGCTCAAAAATTTTACAACCTTTTACGTCTTGAATAAATGGTCTACGACGGCGACGGTTATTGATCTATTCTTTTGACACCGGCTAACTCTCCGTACCAAATACAATACTTATAAGGCCATAAATTAGTGAAAAACATTTCCATAGCTTTTCTAACGACATAGTACTTTTCTCAAGCTTCAAAATGAGCTCTTAAACTAAATTGATAGCGTAATAAAATAAAATAAATGAATAAATATTGGTGGACAATTCACACACAATACCATTTGACCCCAAACTAAGCAAAGCTTGTAATATGGCTGCCAAATAGCTGATATAAAACTTATATAGTTGTAAATACATACTTATTATACATAATCTTTTGATATTTATTATGGTTATGAAGCATGTCCACGATATTTCGATACAGATACATGATCAAATGTAATAATAAATATGTTCATGTGAAAACATGTTTCAATAAGGACTCACTCCATCAATATTATCTATAACCTATAACCAATGGTGAAGATGATAAAATATCACGTAATTATCAATATTAGTACAATGGAAACAACCGTAATAGCGAGATACTACTTGTAATACTTAATATTTAATTCACAACTACTTAATTGCGATATATGGATAGAACATGTGACAATTAATATACCTACGTCATATCCGTCATATTATTGTTGCAAGCTAAAATGCAACAATAATATATTTACCTAATTGAAAATATTCCCCTAAACTTATGTAGTAAATATACCTATTTACATATTTATTAATATTAGTTTCGTGGCCGTTTCACTCATGCTGCCAAACCTATTAAAGAATTAGTATTAGCCAATAAATCATTAACTCACAGCAAAATGTCAGTTAAATATTACAGAATAGATTAATGGCCATAGATAAACAATCGAGAATACAAGTACTAACTAAAATAGTATTTCAGACCTAACGTTTGAAACGTTTCTCACACCAAAACATAGATGGCGTTAGTCTCCCTACATTAGCTACCAAGAAATTTTCACGTTTTCCATCGCAGAGTGGAAGAAGCCTGTTTTTGCTCATATTATTTCGTGTTGAATTTCTTTTATTCATAATGATTGTTTTATTCATGAGTCAGATAAGATTTTTGTTGGTTCAACGTAGTCCCAGATTTCAATTTTGTTTTAGGGAAAGTTGAGTGGGTGGATAGGTATTTATGTAACTGAAAAAAATTACATTGTTTTATATTAAAGAGTTTGGAATGTTTTATAATTTCGTAAATTCGTAACTTGTTTATCAATTTAAAATTGAATTGAAAACATGCAACTTATAGTTACATTAATTATATCATAATATTAAAATAAAAAAATACAATTTAAAATATCAAATACATAAATACTACAAACACAAGTTTAGAGTCATTAATGTAGTCTTCGCGCTAGTCAAATCGCTTACCCATCAGACTGGCGGCATTACCACGCTGTATGCCCAGAGAATTTTTTTGTGCCAGATAGAGATCTAAACGAATTTGCGTTACCTAAAGTCGTCCAATTTGATCAAAGAATATAAATAGAAAAAACAGAAATAAGAAAGCAGCATTGCTATATAGCAGACGCTTATATAATTAAACTAGCTGTCTCGGCAAACGTTGTTATGCCATATAAATAATTTCTAGGTCATTTCTAGTGATTTCTAGTGATAAACGATAATAATTGATCAGTTATCAATGATGAAAAATGATTAAATTACTTAAATGGCTATTAAAAAATAGGGGTTGGTGATAAAAGTGTAAAATTTTTAGGGTTGTACCTATGTATTTTTTAACGCCACATTATAAAAAAATAAAAACAAAAATTTTTGTCCGAAAATTAAAAAAAAAATATGGGGTGACAAACCCTTGTCACTTAGGGGTATGAAAAATAGCTAGTAGCCGATTCTCAGACCTACTGAATATGCATATAAAATTTGGTTAAAATCAGTAAAGCCGTTTCGGAGGAGTAAGGAAACAAACAGTGTGACACGAGAATTTTATATATAAGAAGAAGAAGAAAGAAGATAAAATATTTTTTTTTAAATTAAATTTAAAATATAATATAGGTATGTGTTACCATAAAATTGTAAACACAGTGGGGTTATGATAATTTTACTAGTATTTTAAAGCTGAAGAGTTAATTTGTTTGAACGCGCTAATCTCAGGAATTACTGGACCGATTTCAAAAATACTATCACCATTGGATATATACAATGTACGTACTACGTACTCTATAGCACTCATATTTAGTGCTATGTATAATAATATATAAATATAGTGCTATACAGGGTCACTGGTAATCAGCCTGCATCCTTTTAAGGGGATGTTAGGTACTTTCAATACATCAACTTTTGTTCTACAGTTTAAAAAAAAATGTTTTTTTTTCTTTTACAAAATAAATAAAAAGTGCATTTGCACGGTCTAAAAGTATCAAACTCTTCGTAACAATTCGTAACGAGAGTGCGGACGCTCTTTAACGCGCAAAAAATGATGTACTGAAGTGAATAAACACTACAGAGTCGCTAAACAGTACAAAAAAGGGCAACAAATACAATTTTTTTTGGGTTATCTATTAAGTTTTAACGAAAGTTGTAGAACAAAAGTTGTTTGTTTAAATATACAGAACATGCCCTTAAACGGATGCAGGCTGATTACCAGTAACCCTGTATAGCACTCATATAATATTATATAGCTATATAATAGTGCTATATAATATGTACCACGGAGTGAAACCGGGTCAGACTGCTAGTGAAATTATAAACGTATTAATAATTTACTGTTTATTTTACGTTGACACACGCAATTAAAGGACATTGTTCATTTATAAGGGACTTTGGGCTAAACGTGGCCATTGACTGTCACTGATATCATATATTAAACTTGATGGCTTCTAGCAGTTGATATCAGAATATTATCTTTTGGTAGTAGCAGAAAAATGACTTACGCATATTTCCCATAAGTAATGCGAACGTTGACGAGGTTATTTTTAAACAAAACTACAACATTTTGTACCATCGGAGGGCCAGAGTCGTTATTGGACGATGCCAACGATTTCCGAGGGTCAGCTAGGGTCCCAAGAATGCATTTTCATCAACCAAAAACACATCATAACACAATTTCCAAATACGAAACACATGACACAATAAACATAAACAAACAGCTGATAACTACGCATTTTGCATCGTTTTTTTTTTTTTAACGTATTCAGTGCTGCCATTGTAAAAAATATATTAATATCGATCTAAAAAAATCGATAGTGATCGCGTGGATAAAATCGATGCAATTCTATTATGGTGGCTGCTGATTAAAATAATAACTAAAATATTCACAAGTTAGTGGTTAAAATGAGTAGATGATTATACTGCTCTACGGAATTATTGTTTACTGTTTATTCAGCATTAGGCAGTTGTCACACCGGCAACGATGAACGAGTAAAGCTAGAATTAGAAACGAGTTGGCGAGCCGCGGGGAGCGAGTGCGTATGCGAGTGCGTGTACGTTTCTTGAGCGAGAAAATAGTCGATAGTTACTCGTTTTCTCGCCGGCGGTAGGAAAACTGCCTAAGTAGATGATTTTGTTTTTCGTGGCGTTGGAAAGTAAAAGCGGGTGCGACGAAAAACCATTGCACAAAAAAGCTAGCTACAGTGTCGCTTATTACATAATTTAAACGGTTTCATTTAAAACTGAAAACCATTTACAAATACAAAGTAGAAACATAAAATCCCCGTAATTTTTATAAGTTTCTGTTTGATTTAATTCTAACCCAAGAATGGCTTACTTTTCTAAGAATGGAAAATTATTTAATTGAACAAGGTAACGTTATAGTTATCCAATCCAGCGTCTACAGTGCAAGTTTTGCTTAGTTTGGGACTAGGCATAACATCACTGTGTCAAGTAGCTGGAACATAATCCAAAATCGTTACCTGGCTCTTCACTACGCTCGTCACCCATATATGTAAGATGATTTAACTCAGCGCCCTGTATTTTCTCTGGAATTAATGTATGAGTATCCTATTCCTATTTTGACTATATTGACTGGCCTCGTGGCTTAGTTGGTAGTAGCTCTGCCTGCGAAGCCGAGGGTCGTGGGTTCGATCCCCACCCAGTGCAATTTTTTTTGTGATGAATTCAAATGTTTGCACTGTGTCTGGGTGTTTCTATGTATAATAAGTATGTATTTAAAATTATATAAGTATTATTTCAGCTATCTGGCCGCCATCACACAAGCTTTGCTTAGTTTGGGGTCAGATGGTGTTGTGTGTGAATTGTCCACCAATATTGATGGTAAAGATGGTAAAGTTTGGATTTTTTAAATCCACACTTTCAAAGAACTTCCGGATTTATTCTATTAGGTATCTTTTTTTTTTTAAGGGGCAGAGCCATTATTAACAAAACTAAAATACAATGAGAACTACACTACGCTACATACCTAACTAACTATTTACACTAAGCACACCTGAATTATCCATAGACCGATGAAGGTCTACAGATAATCAAGATATTCAAGTTATATTAGGTATATTTATAGTGCGAATATTAATAGGATATAGAACTAGTACGATGATTGCTTGGTGTTAGAATAACCGACAAAGGCGTGGTATTTCCTCAGGGGAATTCTGCAAATCTTTCTAACAACAAACCACAAACAACTACAACCCAAAAAACATGTGCTCGATTGTACCTAATGGTATATTCAGTATTCACCTCTGTTGAACAACTAGAACATACAAATACAAAAATATTAATTGTTCATTGTAGGTAATAAGATGATACAAAACATTTTTTAAAAGTTGACCCATAGAGACTGGCCTCTTCTTCTATAGGCATGCAATATGGCTGGCAAAACAATTTGTTTTAGTTCTAATTTATACAATGAAAAAAGAATAAGGAAATCAAATAGTCAGCTGATTAAAGTCTTCTTCTTCTTCGTCTTCTTTTCAATTCTGGCGTTAATTCGGTTGTGTTATTTATGTCATCTGATTCTTTATCTTCTATTTCATGTCTTGTTTCTATTCGTATATGCTATTTATGTGAGATTAGTTTGGTGACCACAATTACGCCAACGTCTTGTGTTTCAGCAGGATGTTGTTTTGGAGTTTGATGAGTCTGTAGTATCCAAGGTCTTGCAATAGTAGATCTTGCAGCCGTGTAAGCAATGTCAAATAATGACAATATGTATACAGTGCTCTCTCGATATAACAAATCAGAAGGGGACACGTAAATACTCGTTATATCAAGTATTTTGTTAAACTAAGGTTTTATTTTTTCTTCTTTAAAATTGCACCTCCACGGACTCCTAGGTCCATGCCTTTTTTGACGTTTTTGTACTTTTTATACATTGTTTTCTTTTTGTTATTTTCCTTTGTCTAATGCAGGAAGACTTAAATATTATTAGTTCAGACTTCTATAAAACTTGAAGCAGAGCGAACTTGCTTGAAAAAGTCATTAAATTGAGGTTCGTTTTATTATTAAGGTTGCACTGTATAATCAAAGAATGTCTATATGTCACTCAATACCCTACTTCTAGTAGTTTTTAATGAATACAACAGTTAAACTGAATACAATCATTAAACGTAGCCTCTCAACGTACTCTTGCATAAAAGGTACGCCCCGTGACTGCGTGTTGCCGACCTCTGACATTTGCAAGCTCCGGCAGGGGTCGCCAATCCCACGGAACTGGGATAAAGTTCGCACGGGTTTGCACTTTTTGAAGTAAACTGCCTTATTTTGTGTAAGTTTGTTTGGCTTAGTCGATTTTGTTTTTGTGCTTACATTTGAGTAGGAAATAATAAATCCTCTTAAAATTGTAGGTATTGGGATTTCTCAATAACGTTTCATAGCCATTTAGTCAAAAGCTTTTTGAAGTGAAAACTTCTTTTGGCGTACTACAACAAATTTCTCGTGGGCTGTGAATTGAATTCAAGCATCACGCTCGGGAATGATAAGAAATATTCGGGTAAACTCGGGACAATGGCCACAGTAGTGACCACGCCCTCCAGTTTCACCCGTGTAGTTTCCTAAGTGAGCTATCAAATTCTGAGTTATAAGTTTTCACTTCTGTCGGCAGTTCCTATGACTGACATTTTTTTTTTTACTTGTATAACTGTACATGGAATACATATGAGAAAAAATCCCGGTATCCCAGCAGGTAGGTTTGAGGATGAATATGGACAAGACGAAGGTCATGTCAAATGTTCATGTCTCACCTGTACCGGTTAATGTTGGGAATACCACACACGAAGTTGTTGACGAATACGTCTACCTGGGTCAAAAGATCCGATTAGGTAGATCCAACTTCGACAAAGAGGTCCAGCGAAGAATCCAACTCGGATGGGCAGCGTTCGGGAAACTTCGGCACATCTTTGAGTCCAAAATACCCCAATGCCTAAAGACAAAAGTCTTTAACCAATGCGTGTTGCCAGTGATGGCTTATGGAACTGAGACGTGGTCCTTAACTGTGGGCCTCATAACAAAGCTCAAAGTGACACAGCGAGCTATGGAGAGAGCTATGCTCGGAGTCTCTTTGCGCGACAGAATCCGTAATGAGGATATTCGCAAAAGAACGAAAGTGGCCGACATAGCTCAAAGAGTAAGCAAGCTGAAGTGGCAATGGGCAGGCCACATCGCTCGCAGAACTGACAACCGATGGGGAAGAAAGGTTCTCGAGTGGCGACCACGAACCGGAAGACGCAGTGTTGGACGGCCTTCCACTAGATGGACAGATGACCTAACAAAGGTCGCTGGAAACCGCTGGTTGCAGGTTGCGCGGGACCATTCGTTGTGGAAATCTAGAGGGGAGGCCTATGTTCAGCAGTGGACGTCTTGCGGCTGATGATGATGGTGATGAAGCTTTACTTAACATTTAGTGGTAGTTTTATGTCAATCAGTTTTAAAAAAAATGCCATTTTCTACGGTGTTTATTAGAAACTAAACATAATATTATGTTTTTTCAAAAAATGCTACCCAAAGTCACTTTTCCACGCAGACAAAGTCGCGGGCGTAGCTAGTTATGTACATGGTTGTGTATTTTACCCAATTCTTTTCCCCATTTCGGTACACATGATACGAAATAGAAAACATTGAGTAAACACAATATGAGTTAAAATTTTCGGCATATATTTCGATGCTCGGATGGTATGTCGGAATCTTACGTTAGGAATTGTTTTACATACACGCGTGCTGTTTACCGGCTGATATTTGTGGCTTTTACTTAAATTAAACGAGTTTGTTGAGAACTTACTTTTAAATCTATACAGTATAGGCATGGATGTATAGAAAAGTCGGACGTAATCTCGCTAACAAAAACTTGTTCACTAGAGTCGGCCACATTTGCACGTGTGCGTTGTCAGGTTGTCACTGATAGGCTGACACGCACACATAATATATACGCAAGTAATAACCCACTGATGTGTGCCTATCAGCCTGTATGTGTCATCCACACATGCATATTATGTGGCCGACTCGATAGACACAGTTTTTGTTGTTTTTTATACGTGCATGCAATATGGAGGTAAATAAATAAAATTAAAGAGTTTTATGATTGTATTGGAAAGCGTTTGTCGCTTCATGGTTGACGTTCCTAAGACTTGATGAGGTTAGACTCTAGTTTTGTGATAAGAACGTCTTGGCTGTGGAATGCGTTGCCTGAGAGGGTTTTTCCTGATGGATACTGTCTTCAAGCACGCTCCATCGTATACCGTATCGTCGCTTAATATCAAGCCAGATAGTGGTGAAGTGTAAACCTATACAATTGTACAGGCAGCGTTACATTTCCGTAACATTTTTATTATTTGTATAGACTAGTAGCGCTATGCGGTGTTACTCGCGTAAATCCCGTTCCCGTAACTTACCCGCGAGAGAAAGTAAAAATAAATAAAATAAGCCTTTGTTATACACTAATCTATTAATATATCCTAACTTAATTATCTGTTAGATACTTATTTTTTTAAGTTTTGGCGTTTGGTGTATTATCTACACAGAAATCTAAATAATAAAGTATTTTGTAAAGGTAATAATATTAGGTAATTTCTAGTACTTATATAGCGCAGTTCTGTCCATCTAGCTATTGGAAATTTTGAAGCGAAGCGTTTACAATACGTAGACGCAAAACTTAATTCGATATTATTATAGGTAAGTAAGAAACTAAAAATCAGTCAGCCGACACTTGCATGGTAAAAATAACAATCAGTCAGTTGACTCAGGAACATATTTTGCAACGCAATCTCCATCTAAGTCAGCTGGCTTCAGATTGCAATAAAAAATAGTATTATTATATATATTAGCTCTACATACCGGCTACGGGTCGGTAGGTGCTAGATCATCCAAGCTAGGACCGTAGAGGCAGTGCATCATCACTCGCTCAAGGTTGCGCGGTTTTCGCCTACAGCTAGACCGTGCCTACCAGGGGACAAGTGCCAAGTGCCAGTCGGTTGTCGGACGCACGGCTGAGCGCTCGCGCAACACGTTTCCCGCGCATATTGTTATTAGATATGTCGACAACCCTCCGCGCTAGACAGGGACAGAGTTACGCGTTAGAAAGAGCGCAAATGTTTATTTGAAAATCGCGACAGGTATTGCGAGCTGAATTGAACTTTGTTGTGTCCCAGCAAGAGTCGTTATTTAGATAATTGTTTTCGGTAAGTGAGGCTTCTGTACTTGTACTAATATTTATTCTGTGGTAGAGGGCAACCTTTTCTGAGATGTCAGGTCGATCCCTGACTTTCCCTGCTGGCGGTAGCACAAGCCGAGCTGTCGGTGTCCTTGCACTATTAATTGTAGGATAAGATTAGTTAAGTTTCTAGGGCCCTACGTCTTCTGCATTAGCCCTAACTTCAGTGAGCAGTAGCGGCCCCTTGTCAGTTACAAGAACAAAAGGTATTGAAAGATCCTCATAAATAAGACTTCGTCGATAGTTTTATTACAGAAAAATACAGGGCATAGTGGTTATATCATCTTATTTCTCTGGGTGACGAGTGAAGTGGAGTGCTAGATAATGATTTGGACTCTTCATGTTCTAATAACTACGTGATACTGTGTTGTTATGGGCAGGTATGATACTTAACATCAGGGACATGAACTGCAGGTCCCGTCACTCTATGCTATAAAAAACCTTCCTACACATACAGTTATTATATTGTACGCACAATGTAATCGCATACGATAGGATATTTTTTAAAACAAAACTTGGTTTTTCGAGACTAATTTTCGCGCACAACCGAACCTAGCAGGTACCTTATTGTAGCCCGCCTTATTGTTACAACCTTACATATTGTGTGTTAAATGTCTACTAATATTTATTTAGTTATTGGTATCTTCATTTTGATCCTCTTTTCATTTCGATTCTTCATTTCATCTTCATGTATTTAAAACTATATATAAGTATTATATCAGCTATCTGGCTGCCATTGTACAAGCTTTGCTTAGTTTGGGGTCAGATGGTGTCGTGTGTGAATTGTCCACCAATATTTATATTTCTGAATTACTTAAATTTGCACTTAACGCAAATTGATAATTTCATCAAGTATTCAATTTGGTTTTGTTTAACCTTTTGAAAGCTAGAGTCACCTATACTTGACAAGCGCTAGCGAGCCCTGTACGCCAACGACGTCTATAGGTGACAAAAAAACGGACTATACCAAAACATTGTGTGTTAGATATCAAATGGTGACAGCACAATTTTTTTTTTTTTTTAATTTTGACTTATTTCGTACGCTTGGCGTCCAGGGCACGGAAATGCAATTTAGTCCTGGCGGTCAAAAGGTTAAAGCTTTTACAGATTTTTGCCTCGTAAAATATGCCATAGAATTTTTACTACAATCCATATACATTTAACATATATTTGCCCACATTGTTCCAATGAATGAATCCCACTGTTGCATTACGGAAATGGGCAATAAAAAATTCACAAATAAATTAACGTGCGTGACTCACAGATGGCGGTGGTAATACGGTCGCGTCATATTTATTTGTTCATCCCAAATTATCGAGTTTATATCTTTCGTCAGATGTATAATTAAACGTAATGGTATTTAGAAATCTCGAGTACATTAGCAGTCATTGTTATAAATAAATTGACTATCACGTGATGATATTTTATTTTTATTTTTGTAGGTTTGCACTTGACCGCCATCTCGCCTGATGTTAAGCGACGATGCGGTCTACGATGGAGCGTGTTTACTTAGAAAAAACCGATACACTCTCGATTTGAAGACACAAAGATTGTACCCATCGGGGAAAACCCACTAAGGCAACGTATTCCACAGCCTAGACGTTCTTATCACAAAAGTAGAGTCAAATCTCTTCGTTCGTGTCTTAGGAACATCAACCGTGAAACGATGTCGCTTTTTACGAGCTACGAGCTAAATGAAGAGTTTATCATAACTAGCGGTCCACCCCGGCTTCGCCCGTTGTACATTATATATATAGTCTGTATCACTCAGGGATCAAGTATCGACTTCTATAAGTATCAAGACTTAACGGTGAACTTCTGTAAGTATGAAAGACTTAATCCAACGGTGAAATAATTTTTGAAATTGGTGAAATACTACTGAGATTAGCGCGTACAAAAAAAACTTCTTCAACTTTATAATATTAGTGTTAGAGTATCGATAATCGTATTTTCAATGAAAGTACACAAAAACATTACAGGTAAATGTGGCTCTAGTATTTGCTTATCATTAAACACGACCGTGTGGACTAGGCTCTGAATCATACAATGATTCTTTAAAAAAAATCAAGTCTATGTGTCAACTTACAGCTGACACATAGACTTGATCCTGACCTGAATCCTCAGACAAATTATTCATGTTGCTCTAAAACACTTTATTTTTGCATAGAAAAAGTACACATGATGAGGAGTTTATACAATGGCCCCACACTAGCCTCTGGGCCCGTGTCGTGTTTGACATTTCAGACATTGCGGTAATCAATCTATACAAAACTGTATAGATATATCTATAGTGGTAGGACTCTTAGCAGAGTCCGCCTGGGGAAGTACCACACCTTCGCCAATTATTCTATCGCCAAGCAGTAATGTGTAAACATTACTGTGTTCCGGTTTGAAGGGCAATGTTTCCAGAGAAATTACAGGGCTTAGAGATATAACATCTTAGATCTCTGGGTGACGAGCGCAGTGCAGTGCTAGGTAATGATTTGGACGTTTCATGTTCCAATAGCTGCGTGTCGCTGTGCTGTTATGTGGCAGGCATGTTGCTTACCATCAGGCACATGTCCTGCTCGTCTCGTCACCCTGAATTAAAAAAAAAAACTAAATTTAGTAACTGAATTCAGAAGCAATGTTAGTCGACCAAATTCAGTAGCAAGCTTAGAAGCATGCAATCCTCACTTCTGAATTTAGCATGTTAGATGACTGTTTTTTTTTATGACACGCATTTTTTTTGGACCATGAAGAGTCCAAATCATTACCTAGCACTGCACTGCGCTCATCACCCAGAGATCTAAGATGTATCTTTAATCTGTTTATCTTTAATCTTTATATCTTTAAGCCCTGTAATTTCTCTGGAAACATTGCCCTTCAGACCGGAACACAGCAATGTTTGCACACTACTGCTTGGCGGTAGAATAACTGGCAAAGGTACTTCCCCAGGCGCACTTTGCCAAGAGCCCTACCACTGTAATTCAGCCAAGTGTAATAAGACTTTAACCTTGCTTTTAGGTTTGCTTCTTTGCTTCTATCCCGGTTAGCGGCGTGGGTCCTCCGGTGGGCCCGCTTCTTCCAGTTCATTTAAAACCAAAATTCTAATAGATTGAGCCTATATTTGTTTAACTTTTTGCATGTTTAATATTTTTTAAGTTAATTAACGAACTATTGACATTCTGAATGCCCCCTAATTTCTCAGAAAATCCTTCAAACCGGAACACAAATATTGTACACAAGTGATTTGGAGTCTTCTCAAAAAGCTGGGTGGCACTGTTCTATTGTAGGAAAGCTTTTTACTTACGATCAGGCGCATGTTTTGTTCGCCCCCTTCATTTTATAATCTCTGTATTATAAAAAAATGTTTGTCTGTAAAGTCGGTTTACTGACGATAGAACGTGGCAACGTCTTAAGAAAATACTGATGGAATGGTAGCATTTTTCAAAAGAAAATTTTAATTTCATTTGTTTAATAGATTTGTATGTAAAAAGTAATCAGTAGAATTTAGTAATTTTCAATCAAAACAATGCAAAAAAGCTTTTAGATGCCGGGGATCGAACCCAGGGCATTTCACATGCAAAGCGAACGCTCTACCACTGAGCTACATCCCCGCTTGAACTACTGGTCGAAATAATTAATACAACTGTAACAAACATGCGGCGAGGTAACGACCGACGGTAACGCGGTAACGGTACATGACGTCATGTTTTGTGGGCGTGCAGCCGGCTTCATCGAATTATAAGACGTTATCACGTCAAAAAATTGAGTACTCTAATAAATTTCGTTCAATATGCTGGAATATTATGTGGTTATCTATTTATTTTATAGCGTGTTATATTATAAAGTTGAAGAACTTATTTGTTTGAACGCGCTAATCTCACAGGAGCTACTGGACCGATTTAAAAAAATCTTTCACGGTTGTATATGGACGTGATCTCTTTGTGATACAGGCCATCGATTTAAATAGATGTGCCCTGAGCACCTTGAAATTGGTAATAAACTGCGTCTCTGTGTATATCGTAGGTACATGCAACCAATCTACTTGACCCCTATAATCGCTAGCGGCGAGATTTGCTGTGGTTCTACTTATTTTGGTTGTTGACAACGAATAATGATAGGTAAAAACGTACGGCGTCCACCGCGTCCTGCAACCGACTAGAACGGAAAGAGTGAGCTGAGTGAGCACACGTTGACATGATTGCGTGCGCCCTGAAGTTTGGGAGGGCCCATCTTGGGTTCTACGATCTATGATACAGGCTACATTGTGTACCGAAATACCCCGAAATACCCCTTTTCTGAATTGATGTTGTTGTTGGTAGTGTATTATAATATGTAATACATTAAAATAAATGTTCATCATTGTGTTAGTTAATAATATACATACTTAATTTGGTATACATTTTCTCTTTGTTAATGCACTCCTGTCTTCCTCTTTTTGGTACGTGGAGGTAATGCATTTACGCATACCCTTCCGCCGTCCATCTCTCGTACCCATGTTTCTCTATCGACTCCTTCCCATTCCACAGTTGCATAGAATATCTAACTTCAAGCCGTAAAATAGCCAATTTCAATGGTTACTGTAAACACAAATATCATCTTAAATACCGTGTTTTTGTTTTATTTAACTGCACGATAGCTCTATCCCCAGGACCTAAATCTGCATCGCTGCATCTCCATCTTCCTATTATAACTCATGACCCACATTTAACCCGCACTTGGTACCTTTTAACCCGTATTTTCCTAATGTCAGTCACTGACCCCTCACATTTTCCTGCATGCCTTCCAGTTTCCAGCCAATATTCCTAGACCTGTGGAAATGTCAGCCTAGTTCAATGTAATGGATCTTTTTGTAGTGGCCAATGCACAATGCAACTCAGTCGAATGGAGTAGAATGTTTCTATAAAAGCGTCATCTGTAGTTTTGCTCGGAAAGTTAATGTGTGCTGTTTCATGGCAGTTTCTTTTTTTTCTCGTAAAATATACAATCAGCTATCTGGGTTCCATAGTACAAGCATTGCTTAGTTTGGGGTCAGATGCTGTTGTGTGTGAATTGTCCACCAATATTTATATTTGTGTTTTTTAATATACTTACCTACTCTCTTCCAAGATAGGCTTATAGCATAAGCAACCCACTGAATGTTCACTGCTGGGATTCGGGGCCTTCTCTCACAAGGAGACAGCCAATGCCACAACCCACCACGCTGGCTAAGCGCGGCTTGGTAAATGACGCATAACCTTGAAAGGTTCTAGGCAAATATCGGTTTCCTCCCGATGATTTCCTTCACCGCTTTTTTTTAAGTTACTAGCATTACGCACACGACTTCAAAAATACAGTGGTGCGCGTAGGATTCGAACCAGGGGCTCCGGCTTGGCAATCGCCGTTCACCTGACTATACCAGAGGAATCTTACGAGATTAGATAAATCTTACTAAGACAGGTTTAGTGCATTTTAAATACATGAAAGTTATGGAATTGAATGACTGAATCTTACTTATATCTTATATGTACATATAAGTAACATTCAGTCATGAATTAACATCCCTCTTTTACGTGGAGGTTTCATAGCTGCCGTATATTGGTGTAACGGAAGTGACGTCATCGGTTCCAGTGCTTCTTTCGACATATCGCGTAAACTACTCGAAATTTACGTTTTGTATCTGATAACTATTTATTATTACGCTATAAATAAGAACATGGAAACACTTATATCGGAATTTACGGATGTTTTTCAATTACTCAGTTATTTATAAACGGTATGTACTGAAACGGTACACTGAATTATTTGTTCGGGCAGCTAAAACATTCGAGCAAGTACCTATAATTTTTTATATACTTCTTTTCGATTTGTTTTCAACAGCGCCCGCAGTTTTTTCGTTCCCGTGATTTTCCCACGATGATATGGAGCCTCTGTGTTATTTCAGATTTTTATCTATCAACGTACCAAACTTCATACAGATCCCTTCAGTAATTTTTGCTTGAAAGAGTAACAAATATTCACACAGCCATAAAAACTACTTTCCATTTATTATATACTAGCAGCGCCCCGCAGTGTTACACGCGAAGTTCCCGTTCCCGTTGTTCCCGTAGTTTTTCCGGGATAAAAAGTAGCCTATGTGTTCTTCCACACTATTATCTATCTGTGTTCCAAATTTCAGCCCGATCCGTTCATACGTTAGGACGTGATTGAGCAACAAACATCCATACATTCACATTTATAATATTAGTAGGATTATGTTCAAACAGCGCCTGGCCTGTTTATCTGCGTAGTTCTCGTTCCCATCGTTCGCTTTATTTTTTCGGGATAAATTGTTGCTTTTATGTGCTTCCAAACTATAATCTAACTTTGTTCCAAATTTCAGCCCAATTCGTTCATAGGTTACGACGTGATTGACCAATAAACATCCAAATATTAAAACATCCATACATTGACATTTATAATATTAGTAGGATTCGCATGGGATTTGTGGGAAGTATAAATTCATACATAAATAATGAAATTTTGAAATAAATAAATTGTATTTATATAATGTCATCGATTCAGCTTTTTATGACGACCTATTTATTGTTCCCGACCTGAGTCAGGAAGGAATAAAACTTTTAATAATAAGATTACGACGACCCGTATCGTCTCAACTCATTATGCTTCAAACTTCGTCTTCATCTCCTCAACTATGGAATTGCCAATGAGTTTTACCTGACATTACTCTGTTATTTTATGAAACTACTAGCAGTGCCCCGTGATTTTACCCACGTAATTCCCGTTATCATTTAATTGCTCGCAATAAAAAGTAGACTAACTATGTGTTAATATAACCAAACTCCAATTCGATCCTTTCAGCCATTCTGACGGAATTAAGCAACAAATATCCAAACTTTAACATTGTAATATTAGTAGAATTAGGTTCCTAATTATGATTCATCTTTATACCGCTAAGTATGACCAAAAGAGCAGCCGTTTCGTAAAATCGTAATATAGCTGCGTCCTTACATAGCTGACCAAACGTCAATACATAGCTGATCGTATAAGTCATACCCAAACCTATACTTTAATTATAATTTCCAGGAAGTGTTGGGTATGTATGAGGTAAATATTAGTTAGAACAAACATATGTGAATAAAAAAATTAATTTCCATTTTCAGGTAAACATATTGACATATTGAACGAAGACGCCTGGCTTTTTGACGAATTCCCAGAAAAATAAAGGTATGTTAACTTATGAATCAAATTGTTTTTAGTATAATTTAGATCTTTTTTGACTGAAGTAGCTCAATCGGCAATAAATCCACTCACAGAAGCGTAGGTCATGGGTTCAATTTCGCATCCGAAATAAGTATTAATTAACTAAAAATTAAAAACAAATAAAAATTAATTTGTAGTGTAATATGAGAAAAACTGCACTCAAAATTATTGTTAATATAATTTTAGTAAAATTAGTCTTTTGGTTTGTATGGTACACGGAAAAATGTGTGCAGACAAAAATAATAAATAGGTAAATAGTGGTAGGCACTTCTCTCGCAACACCATCTTGGCCCAAACTACGAACTTTTACCATAGTAGCCAGGTAGCTGAAAATTTAAATACTTTTATACTTGTAAATACCTACATAGTTATTATAAAATATATAGAAACACCAGGACACAAAATAGATTTATAATAATCATTAGAACGTTCCCTCAAAAATGCTATTACAAACTAAACTTAGCTATAACCTCATTTTTTTCTTAAACTTTAACTCTCATTTGTTTGTATTTTAAATTTCACAAATGTCGAAAATTTCTATACTGATTTGAAGGAGTGAATATTTGGATGACTCGATAAAATGGGTTACTACAACATTTCTGCATATACCTATCCTTTGACACCTAATGCTGCTACAGTATACAATCGTAGTGCCTCTACAGATCCGTAGCATTGCTACGGATACGGGAAGCAAGCATTCAGTGATTCGTTGTAGCCATGGAACAGAAAATTCAGAGTTAATTTTATCTGAAAAACGATAGAACTGACTTCAAATTAATGCCTAAACTTACAGAGCTCCAGTGGGCTGGTTTTAGGGTATTTTAATCAAATTAAAACAGTGGTCGTGGGCTTCGAAGATGCGTTGCGCTACTACGTAAATACAACAACAATAGGATTCTGGGATTCAAGTAGTCTATATTGACGACAATTAAAAAACTCAATTTTTCACATTTTTTTGTTAGCAGGAACAAATAAAAAATTATTAATCATTTCGAATAACATAAAAATTAAAAACAATGTTTGCCTGGACAGGTGCTTAAAGGTGAAAACCGGTAGGGTTTCCAAAGTCCAGGTACGCAAATTATCGTCAAAATGTTTGGTGTTGCCATTGCTAATAGGCGAAATAGCAAATTTCCATAAGGAGGATCCAGTTTTCCACGTTTTTGATAAAAAAACATTGGTCTCATACCTAGAGACTTCCGATAGAAGTGAAAATGTATATCTCTGAATTTTAGTACAAAATAGCACATTGCGTCACCTGCATCACAGAATAAATATTAGTACAGAAGCCTCACTTACCGAAAACAATTATATAAATAGCGACTTTTGCTGGGACACAACAAAGTTCAATTCAGCTCGCAATACCTGTCGCGATTTTCAAATAAACATTTGCGCTCTTTCTAACGCGTAACTCTGTCCCTGTCTAGCGCGGAGGGTTGTCGACATATCTAATAACAATATTCGCGGGAAACGTGTTGCGCGAGCGCTCAGCTGTGCGTCCGACAACCGACTGGCACTTGTCCCCTGGGAGGCACGGTCTAGCTGTAGGCTAAAACCGCGCGACCTTGAGCGAGTGATGATGCACTGCCTGCATGCTGTTATTGTGCTTGTCAGTGACGCAAACTCACAAGATTTCACTTTCTCAAAATGCTAAAATTTTAGAGATTTTATGAGTATGTTATGGTCAATGACATGATAGGAATATGTAAAAATTTCCAATACTTCTTCTTCTAAAAGGAGCCTACATGGATTATGGTTCGGAAGAAAGTTCATACACGGCTGTAACTAAAACAAGAAGTGTCTGAAAGGTCTTATTCCAGTTTATTCCGTCTAGCTCACATCCGCTTAGTGTGTTTCGCTCGATAAGGAACTTCGCTCGGAAATTAATAATTTATATTCTCCGAAAAGACAAAATACGATTTAATTTAGAGTAATAATAATAATCTTTATTTATTTATTCAAAAATACATGGAACATAAATGAAGTTCCGCATTATCTTAAATACAAAAAAACAATAACAGTGACCGGTATAGTTAACTTCATTTAGGAGGTGGACCCTGCATCCCAAGATACAGGCTTTGCCTAGTTTGGGGCTCATAGAGAAATAGCTTTGGCTAGTTTGGGGCTCATAGAGAAATAGCTTTGGCTAGTTTGGGGCTCATAGAGAAATAGCTTTGCCTAGTTTGGGGCTCATAGAGAAATAGCTTTCTGTACAGAGAAATTTAAACGATACATATTTTAAGCATAGTTTTATTCTGAAGTACCTATCTATAAACTGTATTCTCGTTTTAAACCTAAGTATTACTTACATTAATGTTACCTAAGGCTTGGATAAGCTTCTCTGTATATGTACAAATGTTTTTGGTAAATAAAATATTTCTTCTATTTCTATTTCTATCCCACACTAGGGATGTCCTGTGTTGTGGGATTCAGTGTTTTACTCCAAATAGGTGATGTTGTAGTAACATTAGACATGGCGGTACATTCTCGTTCCGGAAAAGAGAAAGTAAATGATGAGAAAAAAAATGATAATGACAGTTTCGACTACTTCCTACAAATCAGTGAAAGCCAATATCAATTATACAAACAAAAAAAAATTGGCAGTCATAGGAACTCCCGACAGAAGTGAAAACTTATAACTCAGAATTTGATAGCTTATTTAGGAAACTACACGTGTGTAACCGGAGGGCGTGGCCTGGGCATCATGGCATGGCACTCTAGAAATGCGTCAGCATTTCCTATTGGGTGATGCATTTCTAGATGGCCATGGCATGATGCCGAGGCCACAACCTTTCAGCATTTGCCATTGGCTGACGCATTTCTAAATGGCTAATAGCCATGGTCCCGAGTTTACCCGAAGATTTCTTAGCATAACCGAGCGTGATGCTAGAATCCAATTTCACAGCCCACGAAATATCCGTCTAGGCGCGTCAAAAGAAGTTTTCACTTCAAAAATAATAATAAACAAAAAATACTATGAATATAAATATAAATAATATATGTAAATAGGGTTCCATTTCATGGCTACGTATTGTGTGTTTGTGAGGGTGTATGTATGTGTGTGTATGAGAGCGTGTATGTATGAGTGGGATTGCGTTTGCGGTCTGGTTACACTTCCAAAATTAAAATTAAAATAAAGTTATCTATGTAAAATCTAAACCTATGATCTATCAAACAAAGCAAAAAGCACCAAAATCGATTCACAATTGGCAGCTCTACGGCGTTATCATCATCATCATCATCATCATCAGCCCGTTGCCGTCCACTGCTGGACATAAGCCTTTCCAATGTTGCGCCACCATATCCGGTCCTCGGCTCTCCGCATCCATCCGCTTCCTGCCACTCTCTTCAGGTCGTCGGTCCACCGAGCGTTATATATGTACAAAAAAATACAACCGGATTGAAACCCTCCTTTTTTGAAGTGGGTTTTAAACGATACCCTCATAAAAAGGCACGATACGAACAATATACAATAGTTCTAGGTTCGTCTATTTCTAGAACAAAGCGGCTCTGGACAGTGTCCGTTCGTTTTACAGCCATCCCGACGGATTTATTTGTTAATTGTTTTTTGTTGAATTTAAATTAACTGCTGTGAAAGCTATATTGTTCCCGCGTCCAAGTTTTATGTGTATTTTGTGTAATAAATCCGGTTTGTTCGATGACTGCGGCTCTAAAAATGTTACAAAATTGTAAAGCAATTGTAATAATATTGGCTAACATATTGTGTTGTTTTTTTTAACAAATAAGAGCCAATAACAGCAACTTTTTTTGAAGTGAAAACTTAGGTTAGCGCACCACAGCCAGATTTTTCGTGGACTATGAATTGAATTCTAGCGTCACGCTCGGGAATGATAAAAAATTCGGGTGAACTCGGGACCATGGCTCAATGGAAATCTTGAAATGCGTCAGCATTTCCCATCCATCATCTAAAAATCCGTCAGCATTTTTTACACGGCCATGGCCACGCCCTCGGGTATCACCCGTGTAGTTTCCAAAGTAAGCTATCAAATTCTGAGTTATACGTTTTCACTTCTATCGGCTGTTACTGTGACTGACATTTTTTTTATTACTTGCACACTAATATAATAGTCTACATCACTAATTAAACAGGTCATTAAATTGAAATATAATCCAATCATTATAGGTTATTTAGAAAGCAAAGTCATACAAAAAAAAATGTTTCAAAATATCGATGTAAAGTTTCCTCACGGTGTTGAACAGTTGGCAATTACAGACAACTATAATGGAACTTTTTTATAAACTACTTTAAATTTCACAAATGTCGAAAATTACTATACTGATTTGAAGGAGTGAATATTTGAATGACTCGATAAAATGGGTTACTACAACATTTCTGCATAAACCTATCCTTTGACACCTAATGCTGCTACAGTATACAGTCGTAGTGCCTCTACAGATCCGTAGCATTGCTACGGATACGAGAAGCAAGCATTCAGTGATTCGTTGTAGCCATGGAACAGAAATTATCTGAAAAACGATAGAACTGACTTCAAATTAAAACCTAAACTTACAGAGCTCCAGTGGGCTGGTTTTAGGGTATTTTAATCAAATTAAAACAGTGGTCGTGGGCTTCGAAGATGCGTTGCGCTACTACGTAAATACAACCACTTTAGGATTCTGGGATTCAAGTAGTCTATTTTGACGACAATTAAAAAAACTCAATTTTTCACATTTTTTTGTTAGCAAGAATAAATAAAAAATTATTAGGTAATCATTTCGAATTACATTAAAAACAATGTTTGCCTGGACAGGTGCTTAAAGGTGAAAACCGGTAGGGTTTCCAAAGTGCAGGTACCCAAATTATCGTCAAAATGTTTGGTGTTGCCATTGCTAATAAGCGAAATAGCAAATTTCCTTAAGGAGAGCCCAGTTTTCCACGTTTTTGATAAAAAAAAATTGGTCTCATACCTAGAGACTTCCGATAGAAGTGAAAATGTATTTCTCTGAATTTTTGGACAAAATAGCACAATGCGTCACCTGCATCACAGAATAAATATTAGTACAGAAGCCTCACTTACCGAAAACAATTATATAAATAGCGACTTTTGCTGGGACACAACAAAGTTCAATTCAGCTCGCAATACCTGTCGCGATTTTCAAATAAACATTTGCGCTCTTTCTAACGCGTAACTCTGTCCCTGTCTAGCGCGGAGGGTTGTCGACATATCTAATAACAATATTCGCGGGAAACGTGTTGCGCGAGCGCTCAGCTGTGCGTCCGACAACCGACTGGCACTTGTCCCCTGGGAGGCACGGTCTAGCTGTAGGCTAAAACCGCGCGACCTTGAGCGAGTGATGATGCACTGCCTGCATGCTGTTATTGTGCTTGTCAGTGACGCAAACTCACAAGATTTCACTTTCTCAAAATGCTAAAATTTTAGAGATTTTATGAGTATGTTATGGTCAATGACATGATAGGAATATGTAAAAATTTCCAATACTTCTTCTTCTAAAAGGAGCCTACATGGATTATGGTTCGGAAGAAAGTTCATACACGGCTGTAACTAAAACAAGAAGTGTCTGAAAGGTCTTATTCCAGTTTATTCCGTCTAGCTCACATCCGCTTAGTGTGTTTCGCTCGATAAGGAACTTCGCTCGGAAATTAATAATTTATATTCTCCGAAAAGACAAAATACGATTTAATTTAGAGTAATAATAATAATCTTTATTTATTTATTCAAAAATACATGGAACATAAATGAAGTTCCGCATTATCTTAAATACAAAAAAACAATAACAGTGACCGGTATAGTTAACTTCATTTAGGAGGTGGACCCTGCATCCCAAGATACAGGCTTTGCCTAGTTTGGGGCTCATAGAGAAATAGCTTTGGCTAGTTTGGGGCTCATAGAGAAATAGCTTTGGCTAGTTTGGGGCTCATAGAGAAATAGCTTTGCCTAGTTTGGGGCTCATAGAGAAATAGCTTTCTGTACAGAGAAATTTAAACGATACATATTTTAAGCATAGTTTTATTCTGAAGTACCTATCTATAAACTGTATTCTCGTTTTAAACCTAAGTATTACTTACATTAATGTTACCTAAGGCTTGGATAAGCTTCTCTGTATATGTACAAATGTTTTTGGTAAATAAAATATTTCTTCTATTTCTATTTCTATCCCACACTAGGGATGTCCTGTGTTGTGGGATTCAGTGTTTTACTCCAAATAGGTGATGTTGTAGTAACATTAGACATGGCGGTACATTCTCGTTCCGGAAAAGAGAAAGTAAATGATGAGAAAAAAAATGATAATGACAGTTTCGACTACTTCCTACAAATCAGTGAAAGCCAATATCAATTATACAAACAAAAAAAAATTGGCAGTCATAGGAACTCCCGACAGAAGTGAAAACTTATAACTCAGAATTTGATAGCTTATTTAGGAAACTACACGTGTGTAACCGGAGGGCGTGGCCTGGGCATCATGGCATGGCACTCTAGAAATGCGTCAGCATTTCCTATTGGGTGATGCATTTCTAGATGGCCATGGCATGATGCCGAGGCCACAACCTTTCAGCATTTGCCATTGGCTGACGCATTTCTAAATGGCTAATAGCCATGGTCCCGAGTTTACCCGAAGATTTCTTAGCATAACCGAGCGTGATGCTAGAATCCAATTTCACAGCCCACGAAATATCCGTCTAGGCGCGTCAAAAGAAGTTTTCACTTCAAAAATAATAATAAACAAAAAATACTATGAATATAAATATAAATAATATATGTAAATAGGGTTCCATTTCATGGCTACGTATTGTGTGTTTGTGAGGGTGTATGTATGTGTGTGTATGAGAGCGTGTATGTATGAGTGGGATTGCGTTTGCGGTCTGGTTACACTTCCAAAATTAAAATTAAAATAAAGTTATCTATGTAAAATCTAAACCTATGATCTATCAAACAAAGCAAAAAGCACCAAAATCGATTCACAATTGGCAGCTCTACGGCGTTATCATCATCATCATCATCATCATCAGCCCGTTGCCGTCCACTGCTGGACATAAGCCTTTCCAATGTTGCGCCACCATATCCGGTCCTCGGCTCTCCGCATCCATCCGCTTCCTGCCACTCTCTTCAGGTCGTCGGTCCACCGAGCGTTATATATGTACAAAAAAATACAACCGGATTGAAACCCTCCTTTTTTGAAGTGGGTTTTAAACGATACCCTCATAAAAAGGCACGATACGAACAATATACAATAGTTCTAGGTTCGTCTATTTCTAGAACAAAGCGGCTCTGGACAGTGTCCGTTCGTTTTACAGCCATCCCGACGGATTTATTTGTTAATTGTTTTTTGTTGAATTTAAATTAACTGCTGTGAAAGCTATATTGTTCCCGCGTCCAAGTTTTATGTGTATTTTGTGTAATAAATCCGGTTTGTTCGATGACTGCGGCTCTAAAAATGTTACAAAATTGTAAAGCAATTGTAATAATATTGGCTAACATATTGTGTTGTTTTTTTTAACAAATAAGAGCCAATAACAGCAACTTTTTTTGAAGTGAAAACTTAGGTTAGCGCACCACAGCCAGATTTTTCGTGGACTATGAATTGAATTCTAGCGTCACGCTCGGGAATGATAAAAAATTCGGGTGAACTCGGGACCATGGCTCAATGGAAATCTTGAAATGCGTCAGCATTTCCCATCCATCATCTAAAAATCCGTCAGCATTTTTTACACGGCCATGGCCACGCCCTCGGGTATCACCCGTGTAGTTTCCAAAGTAAGCTATCAAATTCTGAGTTATACGTTTTCACTTCTATCGGCTGTTACTGTGACTGACATTTTTTTTATTACTTGCACACTAATATAATAGTCTACATCACTAATTAAACAGGTCATTAAATTGAAATATAATCCAATCATTATAGGTTATTTAGAAAGCAAAGTCATACAAAAAAAAATGTTTCAAAATATCGATGTAAAGTTTCCTCACGGTGTTGAACAGTTGGCAATTACAGACAACTATAATGGAACTTTTTTATAAACTACTTTAAATTTCACAAATGTCGAAAATTACTATACTGATTTGAAGGAGTGAATATTTGAATGACTCGATAAAATGGGTTACTACAACATTTCTGCATAAACCTATCCTTTGACACCTAATGCTGCTACAGTATACAGTCGTAGTGCCTCTACAGATCCGTAGCATTGCTACGGATACGAGAAGCAAGCATTCAGTGATTCGTTGTAGCCATGGAACAGAAATTATCTGAAAAACGATAGAACTGACTTCAAATTAAAACCTAAACTTACAGAGCTCCAGTGGGCTGGTTTTAGGGTATTTTAATCAAATTAAAACAGTGGTCGTGGGCTTCGAAGATGCGTTGCGCTACTACGTAAATACAACCACTTTAGGATTCTGGGATTCAAGTAGTCTATTTTGACGACAATTAAAAAAACTCAATTTTTCACATTTTTTTGTTAGCAAGAATAAATAAAAAATTATTAGGTAATCATTTCGAATTACATTAAAAACAATGTTTGCCTGGACAGGTGCTTAAAGGTGAAAACCGGTAGGGTTTCCAAAGTGCAGGTACCCAAATTATCGTCAAAATGTTTGGTGTTGCCATTGCTAATAAGCGAAATAGCAAATTTCCTTAAGGAGAGCCCAGTTTTCCACGTTTTTGATAAAAAAAAATTGGTCTCATACCTAGAGACTTCCGATAGAAGTGAAAATGTATTTCTCTGAATTTTTGGACAAAATAGCACAATGCGTCACCTGCATCACAGAATAAATATTAGTACAGAAGCCTCACTTACCGAAAACAATTATATAAATAGCGACTTTTGCTGGGACACAACAAAGTTCAATTCAGCTCGCAATACCTGTCGCGATTTTCAAATAAACATTTGCGCTCTTTCTAACGCGTAACTCTGTCCCTGTCTAGCGCGGAGGGTTGTCGACATATCTAATAACAATATTCGCGGGAAACGTGTTGCGCGAGCGCTCAGCTGTGCGTCCGACAACCGACTGGCACTTGTCCCCTGGGAGGCACGGTCTAGCTGTAGGCTAAAACCGCGCGACCTTGAGCGAGTGATGATGCACTGCCTGCATGCTGTTATTGTGCTTGTCAGTGACGCAAACTCACAAGATTTCACTTTCTCAAAATGCTAAAATTTTAGAGATTTTATGAGTATGTTATGGTCAATGACATGATAGGAATATGTAAAAATTTCCAATACTTCTTCTTCTAAAAGGAGCCTACATGGATTATGGTTCGGAAGAAAGTTCATACACGGCTGTAACTAAAACAAGAAGTGTCTGAAAGGTCTTATTCCAGTTTATTCCGTCTAGCTCACATCCGCTTAGTGTGTTTCGCTCGATAAGGAACTTCGCTCGGAAATTAATAATTTATATTCTCCGAAAAGACAAAATACGATTTAATTTAGAGTAATAATAATAATCTTTATTTATTTATTCAAAAATACATGGAACATAAATGAAGTTCCGCATTATCTTAAATACAAAAAAACAATAACAGTGACCGGTATAGTTAACTTCATTTAGGAGGTGGACCCTGCATCCCAAGATACAGGCTTTGCCTAGTTTGGGGCTCATAGAGAAATAGCTTTGGCTAGTTTGGGGCTCATAGAGAAATAGCTTTGGCTAGTTTGGGGCTCATAGAGAAATAGCTTTGCCTAGTTTGGGGCTCATAGAGAAATAGCTTTCTGTACAGAGAAATTTAAACGATACATATTTTAAGCATAGTTTTATTCTGAAGTACCTATCTATAAACTGTATTCTCGTTTTAAACCTAAGTATTACTTACATTAATGTTACCTAAGGCTTGGATAAGCTTCTCTGTATATGTACAAATGTTTTTGGTAAATAAAATATTTCTTCTATTTCTATTTCTATCCCACACTAGGGATGTCCTGTGTTGTGGGATTCAGTGTTTTACTCCAAATAGGTGATGTTGTAGTAACATTAGACATGGCGGTACATTCTCGTTCCGGAAAAGAGAAAGTAAATGATGAGAAAAAAAATGATAATGACAGTTTCGACTACTTCCTACAAATCAGTGAAAGCCAATATCAATTATACAAACAAAAAAAAATTGGCAGTCATAGGAACTCCCGACAGAAGTGAAAACTTATAACTCAGAATTTGATAGCTTATTTAGGAAACTACACGTGTGTAACCGGAGGGCGTGGCCTGGGCATCATGGCATGGCACTCTAGAAATGCGTCAGCATTTCCTATTGGGTGATGCATTTCTAGATGGCCATGGCATGATGCCGAGGCCACAACCTTTCAGCATTTGCCATTGGCTGACGCATTTCTAAATGGCTAATAGCCATGGTCCCGAGTTTACCCGAAGATTTCTTAGCATAACCGAGCGTGATGCTAGAATCCAATTTCACAGCCACGAAATATCCGTCTAGGCGCGTCAAAAGAAGTTTTCACTTCAAAAATAATAATAAACAAAAAATACTATGAATATAAATATAAATAATATATGTAAATAGGGTTCCATTTCATGGCTACGTATTGTGTGTTTGTGAGGGTGTATGTATGTGTGTGTATGAGAGCGTGTATGTATGAGTGGGATTGCGTTTGCGGTCTGGTTACACTTCCAAAATTAAAATTAAAATAAAGTTATCTATGTAAAATCTAAACCTATGATCTATCAAACAAAGCAAAAAGCACCAAAATCGATTCACAATTGGCAGCTCTACGGCGTTATCATCATCATCATCATCATCATCATCATCAGCCCGTTGCCGTCCACTGCTGGACATAAGCCTTTCCAATGTTGCGCCACCATATCCGGTCCTCGGCTCTCCGCATCCATCCGCTTCCTGCCACTCTCTTCAGGTCGTCGGTCCACCGAGCGTTATATATGTACAAAAAAAATACAACCGGATTGAAACCCTCCTTTTTTGAAGTGGGTTTTAAACGATACCCTCATAAAAAGGCACGATACGAACAATATACAATAGTTCTAGGTTCGTCTATTTCTAGAACAAAGCGGCTCTGGACAGTGTCCGTTCGTTTTACAGCCATCCCGACGGATTTATTTGTTAATTGTTTTTTGTTGAATTTAAATTAACTGCTGTGAAAGCTATATTGTTCCCGCGTCCAAGTTTTATGTGTATTTTGTGTAATAAATCCGGTTTGTTCGATGACTGCGGCTCTAAAAATGTTACAAAATTGTAAAGCAATTGTAATAATATTGGCTAACATATTGTGTTGTTTTTTTTAACAAATAAGAGCCAATAACAGCAACTTTTTTTGAAGTGAAAACTTAGGTTAGCGCACCACAGCCAGATTTTTCGTGGACTATGAATTGAATTCTAGCGTCACGCTCGGGAATGATAAAAAATTCGGGTGAACTCGGGACCATGGCTCAATGGAAATCTTGAAATGCGTCAGCATTTCCCATCCATCATCTAAAAATCCGTCAGCATTTTTTACACGGCCATGGCCACGCCCTCGGGTATCACCCGTGTAGTTTCCAAAGTAAGCTATCAAATTCTGAGTTATACGTTTTCACTTCTATCGGCTGTTACTGTGACTGACATTTTTTTTATTACTTGCACACTAATATAATAGTCTACATCACTAATTAAACAGGTCATTAAATTGAAATATAATCCAATCATTATAGGTTATTTAGAAAGCAAAGTCATACAAAAAAAAATGTTTCAAAATATCGATGTAAAGTTTCCTCACGGTGTTGAACAGTTGGCAATTACAGACAACTATAATGGAACTTTTTTATAAACTAGCAACACCTTTTACCCTATGATTGATTTACCTGCGTAGTTCTCGTTCCCGTTATTCCCCGGGATAAAAAGTAGCGCATGTGTTCTTCCAGACTATAATTTAAATCTGTTCCAAATTTCAAACCGATCCGTTAGTACGTTACGACGTGATTGAGCAACAAACATCCATACATTAACATTTTTAATACTAGCAGCGCCCCGCGGTGCTACCTGCGAAGTTCACGTTCCCGTTGTTTTTTTCCGGGATAAAAAGTAGCTTAAGTGTTCTTCCAAACTAAAATCTATCTGTGTTCCAAATTTCAGCCCGATCCGTTCATACGTTAGGACGTGATTGAGCAACAAACATCCATACATTGACATTTATAATTATAGTAGGATTAGGTAGTAGGATATTATTTTAAATGTACCCAAAAGTGTAAGTGGGAATTTAATTTACGACATTAAAATTATGAAATCAGACATTCTAGCTACAAAGTCATCATTTTTTTTCCATCTATTATTTAGTATGGTATAATAAAACCTCCCAGCTGCGTTTAAGATCGATTTCCTCCGCGGGTGTTCGATTCCGCCGTGGTTACGGCTACTCTTAACGTTTCCTATCTTTACGACCGTACTCATTCGGGTTACAACAGAAAATGGCAAGCGGGGTATAAACCTATGACCTCATGCTTTTAAGATCGGTCGATCTCGCCGCTGCGCAACCATAGCGAAATTACAGGGCTTAGAGATAATGTCTTAGATCTCTGGGTGACGAGGTGTAAAAGTGCAAGGTAATGATTTGGACTCTTCGTGTTGCAATAGCTCCGTGTCACTGTGCTGTTATGTGGCAGGCATGTTGCTTACTATCAGGCACATGGCCTGCTCGTCTCGTCACTCTTTACGTCTATACTATAATATCGAGTATGGACTCCACAAATATCTTGCTAATATTATAAATATCGAAAATTTTATAACTTAAAGGACATTGTTCATTTATAAGGGACTTTGGGCTAAACGTGGCCATTGACTGTCACTGATATCATATATTAAACTTGACGGCTTCTAGCAGTTGATATCAGAATATTATCTTTTGGTAGTAGCAGAAAAATTACTTACGCATATTTCTCATAAGTAATGCGAACGTTGACGAGGTTATTTTTGAACAAAACTACAACATTTTGTACCATCGGAGGGCCAGAGTCGTTATTGGACGATGCCATCGATTTCCGAGGGTCAGCTATGGTCCCAAGAATGCACTTTCATCAACCAAAACACATCATAACACAATTTCCAAATACGAAAAACATGATACAATAAACATAAACAAACAGCTGATAACTACGCATTTTGCATCGACGTATTCAGTGCTGCCATTGTAAAAAATATAATAATATCGATCTAAAAAAATCGATAGTGATCGTGTGGATAAAATCGATGCAATTCTATTATGGTGGCTGCTGATTAAAATAATAACTAAAAAATTCACAAGTTAGTGATTAAAATGAGTAGATGATTATTAATACTGTTCTACGGAATTGTTTACTGTGTTTATTCAGCATTAGGCAGTTGTCTCACCGGCAACGATGAACTAGTAAAGCTAGAATTAGAAACGAGTTGGCGAGCCGCGGGGAGCGAGTGCGTAGTTCCCATAGTTGTGTACCTCGGCTCTATGCGACTGTGCGAGTGAGGCGAGCGATTATTCGCATCACTCGCTCGCGGCGTAAAATAACGTGTACGTTCAGATCCACACTGGATAGACAGAAATGAACCGCTGGTTGCTCTCTCGGCGTGTTCTAATTCTAATCGCTTAGCGAGTATCGCTGAGCGAGTGTTATCTTTCATAGCTCTTGTCGCTCAGCGACTAACTAGTGAAGCGAGTGCTCGCCGGGAGTATAAAACAGTCAGCGATCAACTGTTTGTATATGCATCTCTTTTATTTAGGTACACGGAATGTATATCTATTGTACGTTTCTTGAGCGAGAAAATAGTCGGTAGTTACTCGTTTTCTCGCCGGCGGTAGGAAAACTGCCTAAGTAGATGATTTTGTTTTTCGTGGCGTTGTAAAGTAAAAGCGGGTGCGACGAAAAACCATTGCACAAAAAAGCTAGCTACAGTGTCGCTTAAAAACAACTTAAATACGATATCAATTGTTTATTTCACGCATAATTATTAAGACGACTTTTTCTATCGATTTACAGAAATCGACTTTATTCGAGAAAAAAATCGACATCATTCAAAGCTTATAGACTGGCAATATAATTGGTTGAGAAGTCGGAAATAAAGACTAAATTACTTACATAATGAACTTTTTGTCTATTAATCTGGGTACTAAAATAATACATCATAATACATTACAAAAATCACACATTTTTATTTCGATTAACTTATTTGTTAAATTTACAATAAGATCTATAATAGAGGTAGAAAAAAATAAATAAAAAAAAATACACATCAAATTAGGTCGAAGAGACCACCGCGCACTGACCCCTGCCCAAACGTGCCCAGAACACTCGCTGCGTTCCCCCTCTGAATGGCCAGGGAGATCTGCTGCGTTAAAAACCAACCTACCCGAAGGTCACTCAACTTCTCCCTCAAACGGTGTCCCAATTCCACCACAAACTTTTTTGCTTCAGCACTCCACGGCCCTGCAGTTTCCACGGCAAACGGGATGAAATCATACGCAGAATCTAAGCATGCGTATTTGAGATGTTTGCTTTTGGCGGCCATCTCCGCACCAGCGCCAGCGCTCTTCTGCGTGCCCGTGAGGTGGCAAGATGCAAACGTACTCACGCACGTAGCGTCCCACACCAAGCAGCGACCTCTTCGCCATGGGACCAGCGTAAGACCGTCTGGCCGTTTCCCGTCTGACCGGGAAAGACCCGGTGGCTCCAGCACACTTGGCACATCAGCAGCAACGAGAGCACGTCTCAAAATCTCGTTTATGGCGTGATGACGAGGTCTGCGGCCAACACACCGTGTGCAGCTCAAACCATGATGGCCATTGGCCTCTACGCCTACTCCACAGATGCACGTGTGGGGCTCACACACATCACAACCCAACCGCAGAGCAGCGGCTACCCTCAGGGAGTCATCATCCAACAACGTGCCCACGTGCGGTGAAGGAAGGGCGTGCAGCCAGGCGCCTGACTCCGGTTGGGCGGAAGCTCTCACTCTAGCCAGATCGACACCAGTGCTCCCGTCCTGCAGTTCTGAAAAGATTTTCCTGGAGAGCGCGTCGTCCCAGCCCCTCTGTTGCTCCGGTTTCTTTGGCAGATCTATGTCAGCACATAGGTTGGACCATACGCCACGTGCCTCTGGGGCGTACGGAATGCGAATCAGGTCACCGTTACCAGATAAAATATGAGTGACAAGTTCTGCAACCCCGTACGCTGAAGCCAGAAAAGCAATAGGTCCTACTTCTTGAAGTCGACGCACCCCGAGACCACCGAAACGAATTGGCAGGCTAGCCTGAGACCACTGCGAATTATCCAGCTCAACATTGAGAATACCCTCCAAAATCCACTTCAGACCCTGATCGAAGCGTGCTACTGCCTCTGGGAACTTCCACGTTGGCGCTGTTCTCATAACATGAGTCAATTTGGGCAGTGAAAAACATCCCCTCAAAAGGGCCAGAGAAACGTGTGCTGGAAGGAATTTAAAGTGGTCCGCCAATGAAACCAAACCAGCAGTTTTGTATTCAAGAGTTTCGATTACACCCTCAGCAAAGACAGGGGCACCCAACAAGCTTAGTGAACCCTTATCCACAGATCTAAGGCCCGGTATGAGAGAGGCGAACTTATCTCTAGACTCTGTTGCCGCTGCACTGCAAGCATAAAATTCACACTTGGTGGTGTTGACCTCCAACCCAAGTTCTTTTAAGGCTGGAAAAAGAAACTGCAAGTCCTGCTCCACCACATCAGGACTTCCACCTATGGTGCCATCATCAAGATACCACACATTAAGTGGAGACTTGAGGGCGGATATGGCTTTCTGTATGGACATACAGAATACGAGAGGCCCCAAAGGGTCACCCTGTTGAGCACCCATTTGTGACAAAATAATCTCGTTATTATATGTCAAGTAGCTTGGATTGGAGTAGCACTGTCGCAGAAAAGAGTAAATGGATGGTGTTAATTCCTTGACCTCTTTAAGCATTACCTCCCTGTCGATGCTGTTGAATGCGTTGCGAATATCTAATTTTATTATAACACAATTCTTCTCGTGCATGGCGAATGCCCGGGTAGCGTGGATAGCCGCTTCGCATCCTCGAGGTGTTCCAAAGCCTATCTGATGAGGTTGTAAATAAGTCGCCATAGGTAACTTAACTGCGCAGCAGCATAGCTTGGCCACAAGCCGACGAAAAGTGTTTCCCACAGCGATTGGTCTAATTCCACCGTCTTTCTTCTGAAGGGCGCAAAGAGAACCCCCATACAGAAAAGGACATATCTCAGGGTTGAGGTTACCCTTCAACAGAAAATTGCATAGGTGCGTGAGGGATTCCAACAGTCTGGGCCCATTGTCCCCCGCCGAAGGAGAAAGCATTTCCTTAAGATGCTCCGGGCGTAAACCATCAAGTCCCCCAGCAGATCCACGGTAAAAAGATTGTAATGCATCGGCGACTTTCTCTGTACTAACCGTGAAACAAAGAGAATCCGTAGATGACTCCGCATTAGGCACCACGCAACCCGGTCGGGAAGGGGTTGGGTGCTTTTCCTTGAGAGCCGTCAGTGTATCCTCAGTGACAGGTGCAAAGCAGCAATCTGAAGTAAGAAGACGAGCAGCGCCCTTAAGATCTCCTTCAAAGACCTTGGTCTGCACCGCCTTATAAAGAGAGGGAGGTTTATTAGGCGCCATGTCACCAGTTAGAAAGTTAAGTTCAGCAGTCACAATATTTTCCTTCACCTTCGCTGTCAACGATTTTTTGTTATTCTGATCCGGCAAACGCAGAGCTGTAAACGCAAACATTAACAAAGACGACCAGTCATTTGTTGCGTTTGAAGTTAAGCATTTGTCGATCACACTAGATAGAGTGCCCGCCGCCAAACACCTCGCTCCTTTAGGAATATGTTTTAAAACCCGAATGCTACTCTTACAAGTGGGCAAATTGAGTAAAGCTCTCCCCGTTTGAGCTCCTTGAGACACCGAGAATCCCAAATGTGAAGGAGAAGTGCCATTAGCAACGACACGCACTGCTGAATCTCTGTGTTTCCTGGAAATGTGGATTTTAATACCGTGCGGGATGGCATACAACTTTGAGGAACCTGGGCAGTGAGGGCAAGGGCCTCGCACGGAGCTAGACATGGCTGCGGTTTATCTGTTTATTATATAAAAACAATATTAATAACATAATGGAACAAAGAAAAATTTCAATAATGCACTATATATAATTTCAAATGGTCAAGTAAAACAAAACTATATATAAAAATATCATAACTTAGGAATAAACTACGAACCACGAACCAAAAGACGCAGTGTTGGACGACCTCCCACAAGATGGACAGATAACCTCACATAGGTCGCTGTAAACCGCTGGTTGCAGGTTGCGCAGGACCGTTCGTTGTGGAAATCCGGGGGGAGAGGCCTATGTTCAGCGCAGATGAGAACGTTTTGCGGCAAATAAATGCTTGACCGAAGAGTACTTCAATGGCGGGTTGGAAACGATCGGCGACTCCTGCCTTTACTGTTCTGTTTTTGTTGCCTTTGCTTTCACGGAACAAGTCAGCCGCTCAGCTTCTACACCGCCCACGTTGAAGACTAGTCTGTTATGTTGAAGACAGTGGGCCATTGACCACCACACATGATTTAATTAATTTATGGAACCATCTAAAGGCCATAAATGTAAAAAGTCGTGAAAATTTCCCGATAAAATTTAGTTTTATTAGAAAAATAAATACAGAATTTTATATTTTGTGTTTTGACGCTGTCAATCACACCTTTCTTTCTTTTTACAAAAATAAATAGATTTTTTGACAAAATCAAATTATCAAGAACATTTTGTCCACGGATAGCCCATTTTGAACAATGTCCGTTGAAAGTTTGGATGTTTGTTTCTCAATGGATCGGAGTGAAATTTAGAACACAGATTATATATATTATATTGAATTGCGCATAGGCTATCATTTAACATGGGAAAACCAGAACGAACCTACGCTAGTAAAACCGTAGTACGCTGCTAGTAAAATTATATTTCACTAGCTGAACCCTGCTACGCCACCTATCGAAAATTGGTTGTACCAACTCAGGTAGAATAACTGGCAAAGGTGTGGGTACTTCCCCAGGCGGACTCTGCCATGAGTCCTACCACTACAAACTTGTTTGTCACTTGTTTGATAAATCATCTTTCATTTTATGATATTTTTCAAAGTTTGTGTCATTCTTTGGTAAGCATCGCTATTTTTACAAATTTTTCCAGTGATTTTTGAACACGAAGTTGATCGAACTGCCGCCTCCACGAAAGCGCCACACGGAAGGCTGTCGCGCAACTAAACACGATACTTGCTGTTATTCATAGTCCTTGTCATAACAACCACATAAATATTAAACGTTCTACATGTCGTAAAGTCTGTACAGGGTGTCTGAATTCCTTCAGGGTTCAATTATTAGGCAGGATTTCTATAAAATATCATTCATAAACACGAAACATTTAAAGTAAGCGTTTGTGTCCATGATACCTGAGAAAAATCTGTAGTGGTAGGACTCTTAGCAGAGTCCGCCTGGGGAAGTACCACACCTTTGTCAATTATACTACCGCCAAGCAGTAATGTGCAAACATTACTGTGTTCCGGTCTGAAGGGCAATGTTTCCAGAGAAATTACAGGGCTTAGAGATATAACAACTTAGATATCTGGGTGACGAGCGCAGTGCGGTGCTAGGTAATGATTTGGGCTCTTCATGTTCCAATAGCTGCGTGTCACTGTGCTGTTATGTGGCAGGCATGTTGCTTATCATCAGGCATATGTCCTGCTCGTCTCGTCACTGTTTATTTAAAAAAAAAATTCTTCATACATTTATCTGGACATTCAACTTCCTTTTTTGTCTCCTTTCTTTGTACTTCAAACTTTGTTGTGGAGTTCGCCATACCACAACCCTTGCCAGTTATTCTACCATGATGCAACTCGTAACTACGCTAATCACCCAGGGGCATATTTATGAAGATTTATCTCTTATCTTTTATTCTCTTTTCTTTGGAAATATTGCTTCCTCTCAAGATTTGCTAAGTATCTAATTAAAAGTATTCAGCAACAGCATGAGACTCGAGAGCTCAAAAAATAAGTAACATAAGTAAAACAAAATAAGTACTGGAATAACTTCGTTTTAAACCGTTTCATGGCTTACGTTCCTGAAACTCAAAGGTTTAATGATGTCACTTTCGATTTACGGCCAGCCATAACGTAGAATGCGTTGAATTTTTCAAGAGGATTTTACGTGATGGATGCAATCTTGATGTCCTCAAGTTGAGAGTGGTATGAAATCAGTTTTTTCATGGTAAACGTGCTCCGTTCTTTGCATCGTTACCTAAACAAGTGTAACTGTAATTAATTATTTTTAATAATAATATGATATAATTATTAATAATATACTAATGCGAAAGTTTGAATGTTGGGATATTTGTTGCGCACGTCGTAGTCGCCGCGTCGAAACGGCTGAACGGATCGGGCTGAAACTATAGAATTTAGAACAGTGATTATTGTTTGGAGTAACACATAGGCTACTTTTTATCGCGGAAAAGTACAGGAACTAAGCGGGTATAGGTCTAGTAATTAAAAAATCAATAGTGGATGCTTCCCTCTAGTGTACCGATTAGCTGTTTAACCCAGCTTAGGTTGAAAACTCCGCCTTACGTTCGAGCAATGTTAGCATAACACCCTGTACGCGTTGAGGAAACCTGACGGCAGAGTGACGACGGTCGCCCCACGTCTCTGAAGCCGCCGCTTCGCCGGAATTTGCCGGTTTTTTTCTATTTTACAGACTCGTTCCGAATTTACCGCTGGTTTTGGGGTAATCCATGAAGATGTACGGTGTATTTACTACGATGTGGAGCGCACCTGCGTCTTTAGGCGGTTCTGTAAACGACGGGGTGGGCAATCTTTTCGGCCGCGAAGCAATAGCGACTAGCACCAACGAACGGTGCGATCTTTTTGTCCTCTTATGTACGTTGGTAGTAGGTATATATGATTCCCTTTGGCTAATTTTGTTGTCTAATGTCAAATTGGAGTACCTACCTAATCGAATCGGTATGGTAATTTTTGGTTGAAAAACACAAACTCTTGCGTTGGAATACAGATTTTATAATTTTTTTTTACTATTTTTTTTTACTTTCTGTCGGGTAAAATTCTATTTATATAAATTACTAGCAGCGCCCCGCGGTTTTACCCGCGTAGTTCCAGTTGCCATTGTTTTATTGGGATAAATGTTACCTATGTGTTCTTCCAGACTATAATCTATCTGTGTTCCAAATTTCAGCCCGATCCGTTCATACGTTAGGACGTGATTGAGCAACAAACATCCAAACATTGACATTTTTAATATTATTGGGATTACGTATGCACCTATTGTTTTCAGAGGAGGGGTCTGGAGACAGACTATGACAGACTTTATAAATGTCCAGACTCTGGATATACTTAATATACTACCTACTGTCCTACGGTCACCAATAGGGTACAATCTTCAAAAAAACTAAGTAGCCCGTTAGTTAGATTGCCAAAAAATATTGTACACGTAACATTTATTTTGTTTCACAAACAGAAAATTACGCTATTAATAATACGCTTCGAAGTTTCGTGTGACGTCACTTGTGAGTACGATTTTTACTCACGAGTGAAGTCGCGACCCCCCACTTTCGAAGTTTGATGGTCTATATCTTTGACGATTTTTAATATTATGAAAAAACAAAAATACGTGTCCAATATTTTTCCATGATCTAGCTGACGGACTAATTAGGATGGTGTGTCTTTGACCCAGTCCGGTACCCTATTGGGTATAAAATTATTTTAGAATATGAATTAGTTCCCCTGTGGTGGCCTCTGAGGAGTTCCTTACGGCTGGGAGGAGATAGGGATTTTGCTATGTGTAATGTGACCCCGCGGTGTTACCCGCGAAGTTCCCGTTCCCGTTGTTCCCGTTGTTTTTCCGGGATAAAAAGTAGCCTATGTGTTCTTCCAGACTATAATCTAACTGTATTACAAATAACAGCCCGATCCGTTCATACGTTACGGCGTGATTGAGCAACAAACATAGTTTTTTTTAATTTACATTTATTTAGTAGGAAGTAGGATGGTACGATAGTCTGAAAAATAAAGCTGGCAACACTGGTCACGGTTTATACCGTTACATATTTTTCTTACAGTTTCGGTGTTCTTCCAGACTATAATCTATATGTGTTCCAAATTTCAGCCCGATCCGTTCATACGTTAGGACGTGATTGAGCAACAAACATCCATACATTCACATTTATAATATTAGTAGGATTTTTAGCACACTATCAAACAGATTGCTCATGCAACTAGTGTACTAAATCATTTAACAGTACGTCATATCATAAATTATCGCCGTAAATTACAGACAGCATCACTCATCGTCGTATCCTTGCTCTTATTAATAATATCGGAATATCTGTCTATCGCTATTTACAACGTCCACCGGATCTACTCGCCATAACAGAGGCCAGGAACAAACATATAAATTCCACATTGTATCGACATCTTGGTATGTCATTCACGATAACTCATGTTTGTAGTGTTAGGACACTTTGCAGTCTTTTCAATTCAATTCAATTTATTTATTCGAACCATTAGTTCAAGAGAACACTTGGTAACGTCACTTACAATAAAATTATACATAAATAATCTGTGTACATGATAAAATAATACCAAAGAATAATGTCAAATAAAAAATAATCAGCTGTAAAGGGGCCTTGTCATTTAGGTGCAGCTGTAAAAATGCTTTGTCATTGAGAAAAATCAAATTATCCAAATAATGAATACATACACTAAGTACAAATAAACAAATTTACATTAATGTTTAGTATCATTTTACCTAACTCAATAGTTCTAGTATTGACATATCCCTTTTCCAAACATTGCTGTCCTTTACAAAATCATCAACAGTGTAATATGCTTTGCTCATTAGGTAGTTTTTTATTATTTCAGTTTTAAACCTAGTATCATTAAGACCTGCCACTTGTGCAGGGATTAAATTATAGGAGCCAATACCATTACATTTGAAAGAGTTAATGGTCTTGTGTAGTCTGCATTTAGGACTAGTCTACTTGGAGAAGCACTATACTTTTGTCGCCATACGGTGTTCTACAAATATAACTGTCATCAAGTTCGAAGGGTTTCCAGAGAAACTTGCACAGAAAATTTCAAGAGTGACGAGCGCAGGGCAGTGATAGATAATGATTTTGACTTTTTGGACTCCTCAAGTTTAAGCAGCTGCTTACCAACAGGTGCATGTCTTGATTGTCCCATTACTGCATATTTTAAAAAAAGCTTGTAAGTAATTACATTTGCACTCATCAAAGACTCGCTATAATACTCTTGTTTTCCAAATCTGTCCGGCATTACTAGCATGTAAGCATTAATTTGCATATTGTAGTGGTAGGACTCTTAGCAGAGTCCGCCTGGGGAAGTACCACACCTTTGCCAAATATTCTACCGCCAAGCAGTAATGTGCAAACAGTACTGTGTTCCGGTTTGAAGGGCAATGATTCCAGAGAAATTACAGGGCTTAGAGACATAATATCTTAGATCTCTGGGTGACGAGCGCAGTGCAGTGCTAGGTTAAGATTTGGACTATCATGTTCCAATAGCTGCGTGTCACTGTATTGTTATGTGGCAGGCATGTTGCTTACCATCAGGCACATGACCTGCTCGTCTCGTAACTCTATGCTATAAAAAAAAAAATATTAGTCAAATTAAACGATTAATTCTTGTGTATACATATGTATATACAAAATGACACTGTTATTTTTTTGTATTAGCAAAATTTTAACAGGCTATGTAGACAACATAGCACATTGTAACTGTGCAATAAGTTTACTCTCAATATAAAAGAATCTATGACCAGTTGAATTTTATAAAAACCCACCTAAAAGTATGGTCAATTAGTCATGTTTGTAAACAAAACAATACGACGTCCCAATCACACACCCTCTCACGCACACACACACACACAGAGAGAGAGAGAGAGAGAGAGAAAGAGAGAGAGAGAGACTGAAAGACCGTCAAACTTGTAAAATCCCGTCATTATTGCGTCGGTGCTTAAAAATGTGATGAAACCGTACAAAAATAATCTAGCGTAAATCTATAAATAGGTCTACAAACCCCCATGGCGGCGAGTGACGCAGTTATCGTTATCACAGGCCTTAAATAACGACATAGCACATTCATTACATCACACACAATACCCACGTATTGTCTTTTACAGACTGTGGCATCATAGAAACAGGGCTACAGAGTATACACAGAATACATACACTTTTTTTTTAATTTAAAACTGGCTGTGCCCGTGGTTTCACCCACGTATTAAGGATTCTTTTTTTTACGGAACCCTAGTTGTTTATTTCAAGTAAGAGTCGCCTATGTTACGCCTCTTAGATCAGCTATCTGGTAGTAAAAGTCACGTTTCAAAGATTAGCCCGAACAAAGAGACAGATAGATGGACATACAAACAAAACATTTAAATACGAGTATATTAGGTCCTTACATTTGAAATTTGGTATTTTGCCACACTGGCCATTTTGATCTCAAATATCTCCTCTTTGGTTATAAATTCCAATTTATATTTTTATATTACATATTTCGAAAAAAAATTATGGGACCAACTCTCCAGTATTAACTACCACACAAAATAAAACTCGATTCACAATTCACGGAGCTATCGTGTAACATACATATACATATAAAAAATTGGTAGTCATAGGAACTGCCGAGAGAAGTGAAAACTTATAACTCAGAATTTGATAGCTTACTTAGGAATCTACGCGGGTGAAGGGCGTGGCCATGAGCGTGGCTATTTAGGAATTCGTCAGCATTTCTAGATGACCAATGGCCATGGTCCCGAGTTTACCCGAAGATTTCTTATCATTCCCGACATTCTAGCGCCACGTAGAATTCAATTCACACCCCCCGAAAAAAGAAGTTTTCTCTTCAAAAACATACAACCTTTTCCTTTTTAGGGTTCCGTAAAACGTAAAAATGGAACCCTTACAGATTCGTCATGCCTGTCTTTCTGTCCGTCCGTCCGTATGTCACAGCCACTTTTTGCCGCAACTACATAACTACACTGTTGAAACTTGGTAAGTAGATAACTGTATTCTGTGAGCAGCATTAAGATTAAAAAAAAAAAAAACATTTTGGGGGTGCCTCATACTTAGAACTTAGACCTGAAACTCAAAAAAAAAATCATCAAACCTATACGTGCGGGGTGTCTATGGATATGTCTTCAAAAATGATATAATTTCCGCGAAATTTCCAAAGCGGTAAAATGTGCCCCCCGCCCCTGTAACTTCTAAAATAAGAGAATTATCAAACTAAAATAATATACATATGATGTACATTACCATACAAACTTCCAACGAAAATTGGTCTGAACTCGATCTAGTTAGTAGTTTTGTTTAGTACGTCACAAATACACTATTATTAAAACATCGATCAAAGTTATACCAAACTACAAGAACTTATGTATTATGTTATTTGGTACGGAACCCTTCATAGGCGAGTCTGACTCGCACTTGGCCGCTTTTATTTAAAGTCGGTCAAAAAGAGGTGAAACCAAATCACACAGCTAACATAGTCTGAATAGATCCAGCACGCATCTTAGCAGTGAAGCATCACGTGAGAAACTTGGCATTCAGTACGCTCTAGGTGTACCCGAAACAAAACAACTCTCCGTACCTTCCCTCAACACCATTACACACGCGATCTTCAACCTTACCCCTCTAACAATAGAGCGACGCCATCTTTTGTGTTACCGTAAATAATGTGTAATCAAGGCATGTAAAATATTTTATAAGAGTATTTTAAGGTATACGACTTTGATTGGCCTATTTATAATACGGACGTAGATGCTTATGTTTGGATTTTTCTCTTGTGAATGTTGCGCATTTTTGTAGCCTTATTACACTATTGGCTAAATTTAGTCGCTACTAAGGCCAATTGTCCACGTAGCTGCACGACATCCGCACGATTTCGACAATTGTCGCATGCAAGACGAATGCTTGCATCTTGCGTACAAATAATGAAGTCTGTGTCCACGAAACGACAACGACACGACAGCCGCACGTCTTGCGTTTGTTCGTAAGATGCATGCATTCGACAAAAGACGCGTGCGTGGACAGTAGGCCTAAATTCAGTGACGCATTCAGTAAGCTAGCATAGTAAATTGAGAAGCGAGGCCTGCTTGCTGCTAAATTTGCATCTGAATTCAGTCGACTAACTTTGCTTATCAATTTCCTTCGGAATTCAGTCGCTAACTATTGCCAAGTATTTTTAGGGTTCCGTACCCAAAGGGTAAAAACGGAACCCTATTACTGAGACTTGGTTGTCGGTCCGTCCGTCCGTCCGTCACCAGGGTGTATCTCAAGAACGGTGATAGTTAGACAGTTGAAATCCCAAGGAAAGCTCTATCTAGAATCTAGATCAACACCTTAAAACTAAATAAACCGTTTTTGCATTAAAATGCTCTAGATCAGGGATCGGCAACGCGCGGCCCGCGACCTGCCTTCGTGCGGCCTGCGAGTTTGTTAAATAACATTTTTTTTAATGAATTATTTTCCTCACATACCTATATCGTATATCTATACAACAAAATAAATCAATTAAAAGTAGCGACCTAATACATATCAGTATTATGTATTAATTCGCTACTTATGTTATCGCGAACGCAGTTTTATCGCAGGGTGTAGAATTACAAAATTTCGAAAGTGCGGCCCGCTTTTGTCTACTTTTTGACCATGTGGCCCATGGCTCCCGAAACGTTGCCGACCCCTGCCGACCGATCTAAACTATCAGTACCATATTTCGTTTAATTCGGTTTCGTAGTTTACGCGTTATCATGATTTTGTAGTGGTAGGACTCTTAGCAGAGTCCGCCTGGGGTAGTACCACACCTTTGCCAGTTATTCTACCGCCAAGCAGTAATGTGCAAACATTACTGTGTTCCGGTTTGAAGGGCAATGTTTCCAGAGAAATTACAGAGGGCTTAGAGATATAACAACTTAGATCACTGGGTGACGAGCGCAGTGCAGTGCTAGGTAATGATTTGGACTCTTCATGTTCCAATAGCTGCGTGTCACTGTGTTGTGTTGTTTAAAACAAAAAATTGATAGCTCTTTTATAACATTCTCTTTGCTCTTTTACTCAATGTGGCAATTTTTTAATTGCCAAAAAAATGTACTGCTCTTTTACTCAGTTTGGCAATAAAGTTAAAAAAGAGGCAAATTTGTACCTACGTAACGTTTTTTTGAATACGGAGTTGAAGCGATGTGTGAAGTTCTTTCGAGCTCAAACCGAGGACGAACAGACAACTCCTTCTTTAAATATGCATGTTAAAATGTCTGAATCATTAATGATTGGCCCGAGGCGTTTATTAAGGAAGGATTGGGGAGGCTTGAATGGATTAAGGTTATCTTAGCGCCTTTGCGCCGCGATTAAATTCACAAAAATCGAGTTTAATTTTTACTTCTTTAAATAATAAATACGGCCTCTCGAATAAGGATAATGTATTTACGATCTACTATTAATGTTCTTGGAGAAGAGGATTAGGAAAAAATTGTGGATTTCGTTTTCGAAAGGATTTTGTGTGCTTTAAATTATAAAAAATAAGTAAAGTTGCCGGCCTCATTGTTCCCTGAGAGATACAATCTAGATGGAAAATGTTGTAAGAAAATGTTAAAAAGTGGGGTGTGGTAAACAGGATGATCATCTGATCATTCTGAGATGACGCAACTCTGTTCATGAGACTGTTTATAGGTTGAAAAAATAATTGGCAGTCATAGGAACTGCCGATAGAAGTGAAAACTAATAACTCAGAATTTGATAGCTTACCTTGGAAACTACACAAGTGTTACCGGAGGGCGTGGCTTGGCCATCTAGAAATGTGTCAGCATTTCCCATTGGCTAATGCATTTCTAAGTGGCCATGCCATGATTGCCAAGCCACGCCCTTTCAGCATTTCCCATGGGCTGACGCATTTCTAGATGGCCAATGGCCATGGTCCCGAGTTTACCCGAAGATTTCTTATCATACCCGAGCGTGACGCTAGAATTCAATTCACAGCCTACGAAAAGTTTTCACTTCAAAAATTTGCAGTCATAGGAACTGCCGATAAAAGTGAAAACTAATAACTCAGACTTTGATAGCTTACTTTGGAAACTACGCGGCTGAAACCGGAGGGCGTGGCCTTGAGCATGGCCATCTAGAAATGTAGACGCATTTCTAGAGTGCAGTGCTAGGTAATTATTTGGACTCTTCATGTTCCAATAATTGCGTGCCACTGTGTTGTTATGTGTCAGGCATGTTGCTTACCATCAGGTACATGTACTGCTCGTCTCATCACGATTTATTTAAAAGAAAAAAAAACGTTTTTTTATTCTAATAAATATTAAGTACCTAGTATGTAAAACTCCATTCAAGTGTCCAAACCAATTTTTAACAATTACTTCTTTCCAATCTTACAGCAGCATTGTTTTCGTTGAGTTACAATCGCAGTTTTCAACAAAATTGACAATAATTCTAAAACAATTTTTCGTTTCGTAGTTTGTTCAAATGCACAGTAAAGTTGGTCGTATACTCGTTAAATCCCAGACGCAGTGGGCGGACCGTTCTCGTTTTCTAGAATTTAGATGTTTAAATTTGGACTAGACTTGTTATTGTTTGGTGACAGTTTATTTTACTCGTACTTACAGTCCATTATCATTTTAAGTTAGGGGCTATCCACGTAACACGAATTTAAACATTCTTGAAGTGGAAAACAAGATGTTTACTGTCGAAATTTGTTTTTTTTTTCCAAGTGTCTGTTGTGGAGGCCCGCCATTTGTGGGCCCCGGGGCGTATGCCCCGTTTGCCCTCCCCTAAATCCGGCCCTGCTGACACGCTAATGTAGCGGCTTGAAGTGAGCAATGTCGTCAGGGGGGCGTGGATTTCGATCAGGGTTCGATCAGACAACAAAATCTCCTTTGGTTTTGGGGGAGCTTAAAGCTGTCTATCACGACAAAAACATTTGAAACTACAATAATTGCATGGAAATAAATATAAATTAATGCTAAATACAAAAACAATACTTCAAATCTTTTTGCTGTAATTATATTCTCCATGAATTTTGTCGAGAGGTTGAAACTGATAAAAGTCCTCATCGTCTTCACATAGAGAATCATTCTCGTCACTGCTTTGGTTCACTCCCGGAGCAAAATTGATTTATAATAGGCTACGACGAACCTTTATCATTTTCCCAAACTGTTATCATTATTTTGCTGGTGTATTACCATCGCCCACTAAACCGTTGTGGAGTGCTGTCTGAGAAATCCGAACTGCTCATCAGCAGCAGCCGCCGCTCAAATAACTTAGCGAGGTTAGGCAAGAGTGTGATAGGGTGGTAACTGATCGACTGTCGTCTATCTTTGTCAGATTTTGATAGTACTATGTACCTTACCAGTTATCTATATTGAGGGAAAGTGTAAATTTCGGAGAATGCAATAGAACAGCCGGGTAAGACACACCAAGCTTCTTATAGGCATCGCTCTGATAGCAGCATTGGGTTTTCTGTCGTGGTCGGGTGACTTTTTCACCTTTAGACTCCTCACAACTTTGACGACTTCAATAGGGGAGATAAAATGATCTCAATCAATGGTAGTACCAGAATCCGAAGGTCGAATGCCGACTACTGAAGTCGGGCGACGAAACAGCCTTGAAGACGGCCCCTGAAGGTAGATTATGCCTTTGCTTCTCCTAGAGAGTGTTAGTGAATTTAAAATTCTAAAATTTGAAGAATTATTGCAGTGAGCACGTTGAATAGGCTGCGTATGCTTTTGCTCAGTTCTGTATAAGTGTTATATGTATTACGAAACTTTGAAAGTTTTAAGAAATATGTAATTTTAATTTGCACCTTAGCGCCAAGTAATATGTCAATGAATCTTATACCTTTTTACTACTTGTAGTGGTAGGTCTCTTTACAGATTCCGCCTGAGGAAGTATATATATATAGCACCTTACCAAATTCTACCGTCTAGCAGTAAAATGCAAACATCACTGTGTTCCGATTTAAAGGGCAAACTTTCCAGTGCAATAACAAAGCATAAATCATCTTACACGGTTTTTAATTTCACTAATATCACGAACAAGCATACACATTAGTATCCACGCGAACTTTCGCTTCTGTAATATTATCGAGATTCGCGTTACAAATCACATCACAAATAGGTACGTCACTGCGTTTGTCACTCGTATAACTCACAGGTTACATCAGGAAGTGATGGACCATCCGCGGGGGACTAAAAATAGCGAACATTCCAATTTTTATAGATTCTCGCGAAAATACGAATTTCGTCATCGCGTCATTCTGAGCCGTGCCAAAGACGTCACATGACGTCACCACGTGGTCAGGTATGATCATCGGTTGACTCGTAAACTCTGTTACAACGCTATCATAAGTTTCGCGGGCTATGTAGAACATTCTTCATCTTTTGTAGTACACACACACACACACATAAACAGCCCACTAGATGTTCTCACTGCTGGCATCTTGGGAGATTCTCTCCAATCTCTCATTTCTATCGGAATACTCATAGCTCGAAAAAGCGACATCGTTCCATGGTTGATGTTCCAAAGACACGAACGAAGAGATTTGATTCTACTTTTGTGATAAGAACGTCTAGGATGTGGAATACGTCACCTGAGTGGGTTTTTCCCGATGGTTACAATCTTTGTGTCTTCAAATCGAGAGTGAATTCGGTTTTTTTCAAGGTAAACACGCTCCATTGTAGACCGTATCGTCGCTTAACATCAGGTGAGATGGCGGTCAAGTATAAAACTTTAAATGTTAAAAAAAGGAGATAATCATGGCCATAAACCACCACGCTGTCTCAATGGGAGACAACGAAACAAGACACAGATTATAATTATTATCTATTCTATGAATAGGAATACAATCATTTTTCTTTTAAATAAAGAGTGATGAGACGAGCAGGACATGTGCCTGATGGTAAGCAACATGCCTACCACATAACAGTACAGTGACACGCAGCTATTGGAGCATGAAAAGTCCAAATCCTTACCTAGCACTGCACTGTGCTCGTCACCCAAAGATATAAGTTGTTATATCTCTAAGCCTTGTAATTTCTCTGGAAACATTGCCCTTCAGACCGGAACACAGTAATGTTTTCACATTACTGCTTGGCAGTAGAATAACTGGCTAAGGTGTGGTCCTTCCCCAGGCGGACTCTGGCAAGAGTCCTACCACTACAAAAAATGTAGTGGTAGGACAGTCATGGAGTACAGTCAGATTTCATTGCGTGACACCTAAATACCTTTTTCGTTTATTCCAATGCCATAATACTTTTAAAAACAAAATGTTCTTTATTTAAATAATAATCCAGCATAAAACCTGCCATTACAAGCCGGTGCGGGCGCGCTCAGGTGACGTCACTTCCGGCCGCCATGTTGCTACCGGTCCGTCAAATATACGTTACGTTTTGACACGTGACATTCACGTGGGATGTAAAAACCCGCCCACCAATCCTAACACTGACGTGTGGCGCCACAATCGCAAATATTTTGTACTCGAAACTGTTTTATTCAAATACTAGCGGCCCGTTCCGGCTTCGCTCGGATAATAAGATCTATGAATCCTAGGAATCCTAGATACCAACTGCAGCGCCATCTGCCGGGCTGGTTTGTGAATCTAAACCATCCATGGCAACTTAAACTTTAATAATAAAAATAAACGTAAATTTTTATAAAACAATGCTCTGGCAAATTTTAATCGAAATAGAGTGAAAAACATTTTTTACAAAAAAACGTTATTTGATCAGTTATCGAGCGGGATGAAAAATGATTAAATTACTAAAATGGCTATTAAAAAATTGGGGTTGGTGATAAAAGAGTAAAAATTTAGGGTTGTATATATTTTAAATGCCACATTATTAAAATATAAAAACAAAAAAAATTGTCCAAAAATTCAAAAAAAAATATTTTTGGGGTGAACAACCCTTTTATCACTTAGGGGTATGAAAAATAGATAGGAGCCGATTCTCAGACCTACTGAATATGCATATTATCTCGTAACATTTGGTAAAAATCAGTAAAGCCGTTTCGGAGGAGTAAGGTAACTAACATTGTGACAAGAGAATTTTATATATAAGACTAGCGGCCCGTCCCGGCTTCGCCCGTAGTACATGTAAAGTATTAAATATAGAGTTATTATAGCCTATATACAGGGTTACTGGTAATCAGCCTGCATCCGTTTAAGGACTTGTTCTATATGTTTCGTTAAACAACTTTTGTTCTAAACTTTTTGTTAAAACTCAACACATAACACCAAAAAAATAGTGTTTATTCTCTTCGGCACATCATTTATCAAGCGTAAAAAGCGCGCGCACTCTTGTTGCGCACTGAGTTAGATGCTTTTAGACCGGGCTAATACATTTTTATTTTGTAAGAAAAAAATAAAGTAGCCAAGTGCGAGTTGGACTCGCCCATGAAGGGTTCCGTTCCAGCAAGTAACATAATATACATAGTACACATCATAGTTCTTGTAGTTCGTTGTAACTTTGATCGAAGTTTTAATAATAGTGTATTTATGACGTACAAAAAAAAAACTACTCATCAGATCGAGTTCAAACTAATTTTCGTTGGTAGTTTTCATGGTAATGTACATCACATATTTTTTTTAGTTTTTTCATTCTCTTACTTTAGAAGTTAGAGGGGGGGGGACACACATTTTACCACTTTGGAAGCGTCTCTCGCGCAAGTTATTCAGTGTAGACAAAAATTATATTAGAAACCTCAACATCATTTTTTAAGACCTATCGATAGACACCCCACACGTGTAGGTTTGATGAAAAAAAAATTTTTGAGCTTCAGTTCTTAGTATGGGGGGCACCCCTAATTTTTGTTTTTTAAAAAAACTTTTGTATAAATCTTAATGCGGTTCACAAAATACATCTACTTACCAAGTTTCAACAGTGTAGTTCTCATAGTTTCGGCAAAAAGTGGCTGTGACATACGGACGGACAGACAGACAGACAGACAGACAGACAGACAGACAGACAGACATGACGAATCTATAAGGGTTCCGTTTTTACGTTTTACGGAACCCTAAAAACGAATTTTCATCAACTGTAGACCAAAAGTTTACGTATTTAATGTTCATAACATCACCTTAAAAAGATGCAGGCTTATTTCCAATAACCCTGTATTTTATAGCACTCAGTGATTACATACATACCCAACGGTAAAATATTTTGAAGTGAAGACTTCTTTAGGCGCGCCTAGACAAATTTTTCGTGAGGTGTAAATTGAATTCTACCGTCACGCTCAGGTATGATAAGAAATCTTTGGGTAAACTCGGGACCTTGACGATTGGGGTATCTAGAAATGCGTCAGCCAATGGGAAATGCTGAAAGGGCGTGGCCTCGCCATCATGGCATGGTCATCTAGAAATGCGTGAGCCAATGGGAAATGCTGACGCATTTCTAGATGGCCATGCCATGATGGCGAGGCCACGCCTTCCGGTTAAACCCGTGTAGTTTCCAAGGTAAGCTATCAAATTCTGAGTTATAAGTTTTCACTTCTATCGGCAGTTCCTATGACTGCCAATTTTTTTTTAAATCGGCCCAGTAGGTCCTGATATTAAAGCGTTCAATCAAATACACTCTTCAGCTTATTATATTAGTGTAGATTTTCTTCGTCTAAATCCTTAAGTAGTAGGGTAAGTTGCTTGGAATAAGCTGCAATTATGAGACTTTTAAGCGGATTATGTGACAGAAGGGTGTTTTAACCGACTGCATTGAATGAAGGGATGGTTTATAGTTTATAGTATTTTATTGGCAGGTACCAAACAGAGATAAGTGAGTTATTGTACATATAGAGTAAAAGTTTTTTTTAATTAACCTCAATTGTCTCACTGCTGGGCAAAGGCACAGAATGAATATTAGTACAGAAGCCTCACTTACCAAAAACAATTACATAAATAGCGACTCTTGCTGGGACACAACAAAGTTCAATTCAGCTCGCATTAGCGCTCAATATCTGTCGCGATTTTCAACTCTCTCTTCTAACACGTTACTCTGTCCCTGTCTAGCGCGGAGGGTTTACGACATTTCTAATAACAATATGTGCGGGAAACGTTTTGCGCGAGCGCTCAGCCGTGCGTCCGACAACCGACTGTCACTTGTTTCCTGGAAGGAACGGTCTAGCGGTAGGCTAAAATCGCGCGACCTTGAGCGAGTGAGGATGCACTGGCAAAGGTCTCTCCCAATTTTCTCCACTAAGTCCGGTCCAGAGCTTCCATCGCCCAATATTTTTTAATCTACCTAAAATAATTATTTAATAGAATTGAATCAACCAATGGTTGTATTCATCACACAAATATTTGCGCCGGGTGGGATCGAACCCACGACCCAGGGCGTCGCAGGCAGACTTACTACCACCGAAGCCACCACGCCAGCCGATATCGGGGACTTATACACAATTTAACCGCAGTTAACTATTAATATCTAGTTAACACAAACATTCCCTTTCAAACCGGCTCACAGCATTAATCTGCATAGTAATAACACAGTATAAAGAAATACTACCAGTAGTTCATCGCCTTTGATCTTGGGAGAAACGCCGATAATGTCTAGACACGGGTAGGGTTGTCACAATTTAAAAAACGTGGCCCCAAAATAAAATTAAAACATACTGAAGACGTCAGCCCTGAGCCGCGCTCCTGCAATACTAACATTGAAATGTAGGCAATGCGGGAGCGCGCTTCCCGCGTCTCACCCCGCACGCCCCGCACGATTGCCCTGTCTAGACGCCTTCGTCGAACGACTGTATGATTTAATAGACTATGGTAATAATGACACGGAAATTTGTTTGATTAGTGTCTTTTAGTTTGATTGTCCAACGGAATCAGTCAAATACGTAAATAACTACAGATTCCACCGTAATACCTGTCATCAAAACTACATCAACCCGTTCTAAAGTGGAAAGAATAGGGTCAGGGCTAGAAACAGATTAACAACGTTTTAAGTTTGGCATGTGTATTTATAGGGATAAATATACGGTGTCGTTTAGTCCTATTAATATTATATATGAGAAAGTTTGGATGTTTGTTGCTCAGTCACGTCGGAACGAATGAACGGATCGGGTTAAAATTTGGAACAGATGTTATGCGTCTCCATGTTTCTATGTATATGTTGTATTCTAATGTAATATGTATTTATGTATATATCTTATACCTTTACGAGCAATTCTTGTATATAAATATGTATATATATAAACATATAGAATCTGAATCTCGGAAACGGCTCAAACGATTTTGATGAAATTATGTATGCAGGGGGTTTCGGGGAAGATAAATCGATTTAACTAGGTTTCATTAAAAAAAATGCATATTGTGCGCGTTTTTAGACAATGAAAAACTGTCACATTAGACATTAGAAGGCGAAGGTAAATTTCGCCGCGTGACGCGAAAGCGTAATAGCTCAGATGGGAAGTCGGTGATCATAGCGGTCACGAATTAGCAGCTCCGGGTTCGAATCCAGACGACTTCTCTTTTTTTCATGTTTTATTTTTAAAGAAAATCTATTTCTTGGAGTCTTTTATCTGTAGGTATCTAAGTAAATTTAGTATTTAAACCGAGCAAAGCTCGGTCACCCAGGTACTCTGTCTTTAGACGCGACGCGTGACCAAAATGCTGGCGTTTATTTGGCCCAACACATTGCCATTCAGCGAGGTAATGCCGCCAGCATGCTAGACACGCTTCCGACTGGTAGTCGGCTTGAACATCTTGATTATCTGTGGACCTTAATTGGTATGGCTATCCATATCCATTCAGGACGTCTACGAGTCTACGGTCTAAGAGAGTAGGTTAGTGTAAGTCGTTAGTTAGGTATGTAGCGTAGTGTCGTTCTCATTGTATTTTGCCTCGTTTTGTTATCTTTAACTACTTATATCAGCTATCTATCTGGCTTTAATAACACAATCTTTGTTTAGTTTTGACCGCCAGAGTCACCTATAAGACTCTTGACAAGTCGCTTGACATTGACAAGCGCTAGCGACCCCTGTGCGCCAATGACGTCTATAGTTGACTAAAAACGAACTATACCAAAATATTTGTGTGTTAGATATCAAATGCTGACCGCATTATTATTATTATTTTTAATTTTGTGCTATTTCATACGCTTAGCGTTCAGGGCACGGAAATGCATTTTAGTCCTGGCGGTCAAAAGGTTAAGCACGCCGGTTTCGTTGCGGTTTTTTTTCTTCACCTTCAAACAGCTAATTGAATAAAAACTGCACTTGGAAATACACTCCAAAGTCAAACCTCAGCATAAACAGCCCACTAAATGTTCCCACTGCTGGGACACGGGGACTTCTCTCGCAAGGAGAGAGCAAAAGCTCCACCACACTGGCTCAGTGCGGGTTGGTGGATTACACGTGACTTCGAAAGATTCCTGGCACATGTTGGTTTAGCTTACGATCTTTTCTTTCCTTTTTAGGGTTCCGTAAAACGTAAAAACGGAACCCTTGTAGATTCGTCATGTCTGTCTGTCTGTCCGTCCATATGTCACAGCCACTTTTTGCCGAAACTGTGAGAACTACACTGTTGAAACTTGGTAAGTAGATGTATTCTGTGAACCGCATTAAGGTTTGTACAAAAAAAAAAATTAGGGTTGCCCCCCATACTGAGAACTGAAACTCAACAATTTTTTTTTCATCTAACCTACACGTGTGGGGTGTATATCGATAGGTCTTCAAAAATGATGTTGAGGTTTCTAATATAATATTTGTCTACACTGAATAATTTGCGCGAGAGACACTTCCAAAGTGGTAAAATGTGTATGTCCCCCCCCTCTAACTTCTAAAGTGGGAGAATGAAAAAACTGAAAAAAATATATGATGTATATTACCATGCAAACTACCAACGAAAATTTGTTTTAACTCGATCTGATGAGTAGTATTTTTTTTAGTACGTCATCAATACACTATTATTAAAACTTCGATCAAAGTTACAACGAACTACAAGAACTATGTGTACTATGTATATTATGTTACTTGCTGCAACGGAACCCTTCATGGGCGAGTCCAACTCGCACTTGGCCACTTTATTTATTTACTTTGCAGCATTACGTACATGCCTTCGAAAAGACAGCGGTGCGCGTGAGATTTGAACCCGGGGGCTCAGACAGATCGGCAGTCGCCGTTCTCCCGACTAGACCGTGAAACTAGAAAGTTGTAAAACATTGACAATGCTCATGACAATTGTAATAAATATATATATTTTAATGTTTGTCACTTATCTGTACGATAAGAATTTTTTTTTTTTTAATAAAGAGTGACGAGACGAGCAGGACATGTGCCTGATGGTAAGCAACATGCCTGCCACATAACAGCCCAGTGACACGCAGCCATAGGAACATGAAGACTCCAAATCATCACCTAGCACTGCACTGCGCTCGTCACTCAGAGATCTAAGATGTTATATCTCTAAGCCCTGTAATTTCTCTGGAAACATTGCCCTTCAAACCGGAACACAGTAATGTTTGCACATTACTGCTTGGCGGTAGAATAAATGGCAAAGGTGTGGTACTTCCCCAGGCGGACTCTGCTAAGAGTCGTACCACTACAAAATTATTGTAATTATTAATTATTGTCGTACAGTAGAATGTTCAATTTAAACTTAAAAAATGTGTTCTTTGTATGCTCTTTTTTTACCCGACTGAAACAAGGGTTATGTTTTTCGCGCGTATCTTGTATGTTTGTAAATTTGTTTGTTCCCACGTATCTTCCAAATGGCTGGATGGGTATTGACAATTAACATATCATTAGATTCCTTTCAATCACCCAAGTGTCCTTTGATAGTACTCATACAATACAATACAAAAACACTTTATTGGCACCACAAACAAAGTTGACAATAAATAACACAACATATAATAACAGAATATAATGGGCACAAAAGGCGATCTTATCGCTAAAAGCGATCTCTTCCAGATAACCTTTGCTTCGTAAGGAAACTAGATTTGTAAGATTATGGGCAGTGGTGCGACTTTCAATATAAATAAACACGCGTATTAATTATATAAAAATTATATAGACTTAAAAAATAATACTACCTACTAATAAAATACATAAATAACAATAAATATACAATAAATACATTTTAAATATATGTGTAGTATAATATATATAAATATATATAATAATATATATACAATAAGAAACACATAAAGCCAAGAGAAATAAACACAAATCAGTGAACAACTTTTGTCAGAAAATGCTGCCGAATCTGAGTCCTGAACGAAGCAACGCTCTGAGCACGCCTAATGGCCACAGGAAGAGCATTCCATAAGGACACAGCCTGCACGCAGAACGACGAACCGTAAAAGCAGCTTGAATGAGCTGAAGTAGACAATAGGAGATTTGTAGACGACCTAAGATTTATTAAATGAGTGTCGCAAAGAAACGTGAAACGGGAGCTTAAATACGGAGGGGAAGAAGGGGTGAAAAGTGTGGTATATAGAAGTGATAGGATGTGAGTATCCCGACGTAAACGGATAGGGAGCCACTCGAGCTTAGATCGGAAAAGAGAAACATGGTCATATTTTCGGAGACCGAAAACAAACCTAACGCAAAAGTTTTGAAGACGCTCGAGCATATCGAATTGGTCCCGTCTAAGGTCAAGATAGCAGACGTCAGCGTAGTCGAGAATAGGAAGAAGGAGGGATTGTACTAACGCAACTTTGGTGGCTGTAGGCAAGAAGTTTCGAATTCTGCGAAGTGATGCTGCTGAGGTGATGCTCATACTCGTATAATGTTTTTTTACCTGTCGAATTTTGTAGTCGGGTTTTTAAATTAAAGTTATTTTGTTTCTTAAAATTGACGTGTACATTTATGAACTTTGACTTTGACCAACCATAACTTGTTTGCCCTTTTGCTTTTTAGACTTTTTTGCCAGGCTACAAACTACAAGTATCTTTTCCTGGCAACTATGGAAAAACTAATCTAATTTAAGTGTATTGTGAGCTAAAAAGCTTCAAAATTGACGGAATAGCGAATGTGGCAATGCATCACACGCATGGCGTGATCCGTCTATTTTATGGCGTCGGCGGCGCGGGCGGGCGCGGCTAAATGCTTGCAGTCAAATGGCTTTTACATATGGAGGAGCAGTAAAGAAGTTAGGGAGGAATCGTAGCTACTTATAGCATGTAAGACCCAATCTTTACAAATGAATAGAATTGATAGACACTCCACTTACCTATTTGAGGCAAATAATTAAGGTTCCGTAATAAAAAAGAAAATTCCAGTGTAATCGCGGTCACAAGTAGTTTAGAGCAGTTTTTGGAGCTGTCTACTCGTTATCCAAAAAATATAAATATAATAATTAACACTTATAAAAACACATTAAATATCTGTATACATACTCGAAAAGCCGTCATAATTTTTTGCCAAACCTTTGATTTCATGACACTTCACACTTTAAAAAAAAATACTTCTCGCTTAAATCGGTTTAGGTTTGTAGTGGTAGGATTATATCCAGAGTTTTACTGGCAAAGTCCGTTCACCTTGGGGGGCGTCCATAAATTACGTGAGGTGTTTTAGGGGGGGAGGGGGTCGAGTCAAATCTCATCTAATCTTACGTTGGAGGGAGGGGGGGTCTCGGCAAATATCACGTAATTTATTTTCCTTCAAACAAAAAAAAATACTATTTTGGTCCATTTAATCCAGATTGTACATGCTTAAGCTTTACCTAATCTTAAACATAATCGACGATCGAATCGACGCCGTCGGCGTCGCGACGTCGCACAAAAAAAATCATTACCTACTCAACAACGAAACGATATTTTATGTGTCTGTAAACGACAATGTACTAATTGATATATCTCCTATATCTCAGGCATCAAAATAAACTAATTATTGAGTATTTTTATTTGTTTCATATGTTCAGACTTTGAAAACCATTTTGTGGGTCGAGAGACAAAAAAAAATTGGCAGTCATAGGAACTGCCGATAGAAATGTCAACTTATAACTCAGAATTTGATAGATTACCTTGGAATCTACACGGGTGGCGTGGCCTCGCCATCTTGGCATGGCCATCTAGAAATGCGTCAGCATTTCCCATTGGCTGATGCGTTTCTAAATGGCCATGCCATGATGGCCTGTCCACCCCCTTTCAGCATTTCCCATTGGCTGACGTATTTCTAGATGGCCAATAGCCATAGTCCCGAGTTTACCCGAAGCTTTCTTATCATACCCGAGCGTGACGAATGAATTCAATTCACAGCCCACGAAAAAACTGTCTAGGCGCGCCTAAAGAAGTTTTCACTTCAAAAAATGAATACTTACTCAAATAGAACACAAAAAATAAAACAATCTAACGTGTTTACGTAAGAAACCTACATCTTGAAAAATCTCACGTGAGTTTGGGGGATGGGGGAGGGGGTTGAATAAAATCTCACGACATCTCACCAGAGGGGGAGGGAGGGACAGAAAACTTAAAAAAAGACCTCACGTAATTTATGGACGCCCCCTTGCCAGTAATAATATCGCCAAGCAGAAAAGAAATTACGGTGTTTCAGTTTCAAAAGCAATGGTTTCCGAGAAATTAGTGTTAAGTGATAAATCATCCTAAATCTCTTGGTGACGAGCGGGGTGCAGTGCTAGACAGTGAATTTATTGTTTTATGTTCAGACAAGTTAGTGGCACTGTGACTATTATAGGCAGACGTGTGATCATTAATCACCATCATCATCGCTTATCATCAGGCACATCCTACCCTACTATAATATTGAAAATGCGAAAATCTTGATACTGAAGCAACAAAGTTGTAGAAAATAGTCTGAAATAGCATATACATAGGCTACATATATGTACTTTATCCTGGGAAAAAAAACGGATACTATGCGGGTAAATCCGCGAGGTGTTGTTAGTAGTAATAAAACAAATCCTCTATACATATAAGATTACAAAAGTGTACGGGCAAAACTGTAGAACAAAACGAATATTACTCAAGTACATTGTACCAAAACATATCGCCGCCATCAGTGTAATGACGTCAGATTTCAGCAGAAAGCTATTTCCCAGCCTACATAATGTAATTTACATTTTATTACAATCGTTCTGAGGACAATGACTGGCCTCGCGTTTAATTCCCAAAAAGCATTTGTGAATGAAGCCGCGTGCTACAGTGAGTATGTTCGTGATAGGATATATCTACACCGTGATACATGTAACATCACATCTGCCTGACACGCAGAAGGCCCCCGGTATAAGTTACGGTGGTCTAGTCGGGAGAACGGCGGCTGCCGATCCGGAGACCCCGGGTTCAAACCCCACACGCACCACTGTCTTTTCGAAGTCATGTGCGTAATGCCGCTAACTTAAAACGGTTAAGGAAATCGACATGTACCTAGAATTTTTCGAAGGCATGTGTCATCCGCCAACCCGCACTGGGCCAGCGTGGTGGATTATGGCCTTAACTCTCTCCTTGCGAGAGAAGGCCCCGAGTCCCAGCAGTGGGAACGTTTAGTGGGCTGTTGATGATGTTGATGATGATGATGATACATGTACCTAAAGTTGTGAAAGGACACCTTGCTGAGTCTAAGCCTGACCTGAATGTAGATTACCCTGTTCCGGTTTAAAGGGCAACGTTTCCAGAGAAATTGCAATTGAGTCTGAATCTGAGCTGACTATGCAAACATTACCCTGTTCAGATTTAAAGGGCATCATTTCCAGAAAAATTACAAAGTGAAGAGTTAAATCATGTTATTTCTCTGGGAGATGAGGCACCATAACCACAGATCAGAAAATAGTTACTTCGTAACCATAACTATAAAATATTTTAGACTAAGAGATTTCAAAGAACAAAAAGCTTACCAACTTTATTGAAGAAGCTGATATTTTGACGTGAGATTTTTTCGATTGAAAATTGGGGTACTTTTTCGATATTAAGTCAGTTTAAGGTGAAAAAAATACTGGTTTTAAATCAAAAAAATGACAGTGCTTTTGAGAAATAAAAAGGAAGGTTTTTACCAAATTTCGTGATTTTATTTTTAAATGAGAAAAAAATTATAAACCAAAATCTCATTTTTTTTCTAATAAATTTTGAGACTATGTTAAAAAGTGTTAGTGCAAAAGTTATAGATCTTTTTAAAACCGACAACTTTATTGAACAACTTATTTCCATAGGATTTGTAGTTTTACCGGAAATCGAGATAATCCGTTTTTACTCTTAAACCGGAAATTCCCGACTTCAGATTGGTTCTAAAATATTTTTTCCTATCACTTTAGTCATATTCTCTTTCATTTTACAATGGGTTTCATTCTACGATATTTTTTTTCGTTTTTTGCCATTTTCGATGTCTATAAGTCATCTAGATAAATGAAAGCAAATTTTAGTGTTTTTGTCCAGTATTTTTTTTCCTCGATTTCGATAAAATGTATATGGCCTACCTCTGAACTATGATTCGCCAAACCAAAATCGATTCACTATTGCCGGAGCTATCGCGTAATTTACATACCCACATACATAAAACCGAACTGAGAACCTCCTCCTTATTTGAAATCTGTTCATTAAATTAATAATAAATAAATAAATATTGGTTGCCAATTCACACACAACACAATCTGACCCCAAACTAAGCAAAGCTTGTACTATTTCGGCCAGATAGCTGAAATAGTGCTTAATATAGTTTAAAATACATACTTATAGTACATAGAAACACACAGACACAGTGCAAACATTTGAATTAATCGCACAATTATTTGCACTGGGTGGGAATCGAACCCACGACCCTCGGCTTCGCAGGCAGAGCTACTACCCACTAAGCTAAAGAAGTATAACTATTTGCGTGCGTACATCTTCAACACACACACACACACTTGTTTCTCTTCACTCCTGCAAACGACTCAATGAAACGCTTGTTACATTAAAAAACTAATTACTTAATATTATTTTCCACTACATTTCAGTCCGTGTTACAAACAATGTCCAAGGTTTTTACTACCCACATAAAAAAATAATTGACATCATATTAAACGCGGTGGTTGTACTTATTTGATGTTTTCGTTATGGAGCTGAAACGAACACTTTATCTGTGCCAATGATATTATGTCCTTGTGATTTGTAGGCATACTACAATGTATTTGTGTACAATGTATTTGTTCTTTATTAGGTGTAAGATAGATAAGATAAAACGAAAAATAAATTTAAATAGTGTATGTGTATTTATGAACGCATGCTAGAAGCTAACTAATACTTCTCATCTTTAATCCTTGTGCTAAGAAATCTAACTTCATAACTTCAACTATAAATCATTACATAGTATAAAACAAAGTCACATCCAGCTTATGTCCGTCCCTACATAATAGGATCATTAAAACCACCACACAGATTTTGATGCGGGTTTTTTAATAGATAGAGTAATTCAAGAAAAAGGTTTATGTGTATAAAACTTGTATAAAATAGCAGAGAAACAATTTTTTTTTAAACTTTTATAGGTTTACACTTGACCGCCATCTCGCCTGATATTAAGCGACGATGCGGTCTACGATGGAGCGTGTTTACCTAGAAAAAAACCGATTCACTCTCGATTTAAAGACACAAAGATTGTAACCATCGGGGAAAACCCACTCAGGCAACGTATTCCACAGCCTAGACGTTCTTATCACAAAAGTAGAGTCAAATCTCTTCGTTCGCGTCTTTGGAACATCAACCATGAAACGATGGTTTTTCGAGCTTCGAGCATTCCGATAGAAAAAAGGACAAGGTGGTATTAGATCATGTAAATCAGCCGCACACTCTCCGCAGTGTATCCGATAAAAAACCGATATACTAGCAATTTTACGGCGATGTTCAAGACTTTGAAGTCTTTTTCGCACAAGAGTGTCACGTCTGGCACTGGCACGTCTCTCTATCGATTCCAGAGCTTCCAGCTGATACTTAGCCGAACCATCCCAAAGGTGCGAACAGTACTCCATACAGGAGCGAATCTGTACTTGATATAATGTAAGCAACTGTTCAGACTTGAAGTACCTTCGCACCTATGAGAGGACACCTGGTTTTTTGGCAGCTAGCTTAACACTGATAATTTTAAAGGTTTTTTTTTAAATTCAAATTTGCCACTCCACAGACTCCGGGGTCCGTGACTTTTGTCATTTCAAATCTTATTATTTATTTTTACATATTTCTTGGATAATCAGAAGAAGAGGAAAATAAGGAGGGAGTTGGGAACATTTTAAACCTAATACTAGTGCTCGTCTGTTGAGCCGATCACTACCGGATCTTGGAATTCCGCAAGTAATCGACTCGACATCGATTCTTTGCCTTATTGCCATTTGCCTAAGCCGCCTCTTCCCGGCCCAGAGCCTCCACTACGGCTGCATTTCTGTCCCTGATGGTCATCTGTAGGTTGAACTTTCGGATGGTCTTCGGTGATGCAGCCAACGCTCGCCGCACGAAACGACCGATGGCGTCGTCGGTGTCGTCAGCATAGTACGTGAAGCGATCGAAACTCGAGTCGGACTGTTCTGACTATTTATACGTGAGTTACCCGTGTATTTGTTTAAAATAGTACGTGAAGGTCCCCGTGTGCCGTGAGATTGCAACAACCGCATGGGGCACGCTCTCGTGCAGCTTCATGTTTGCCTTGGTTTTGATTGCGAGTACCGACTCATATGTCAGTCCCTGAGCTTCATGGATGGTGAGGATACGTGACCCTGTGCCTGACCCATAACCCTGGTTTGTCAGGGTCTCCTTCTCCTCTTGAGTGTGAACTAAAAAGAGGGTGTTTGGTAGGGTGTTGGGTATTTGCGCTCCCTTGTACCTTTTCTGCTCTAGGGACTTTATACGGGGTGCTGAGGAGTACATACCTGAGTATATTTCCCTCAGCGCATATGCGACATCCATCGGATTGCTATGTGTGCAGAGCAACTCCTGGCTGATCTTTGTTACCAGGTTCGGGCGGTGATACCTCATTTCGAAGAGATTTTCCCTGTCGATATAAGGCAACTGATTGACGTCTCCGATGAGGACAATTTCACCAACACCAGACAGCCTTGAAGCCATCACAATGGCTCCAAAATGGTTCATGAGAGCTTCGTCCACCATGAGGCGACTGAAACTTTCTCTTCCGAAACCATTTACCAGAGCAGAAGCCATAGTTCGCACTCTGGTTTTGACCAGGTTTCCGATACGGTGCGATAGCTTTTCTCTTAGATCTTTTGCTGCCTCAGTTGTTGTAGTGATAATGGCGTCCTTGTCCACATCAAAGTGTCTAATCACCCATGTTGTCTTTCCACATCCTGGAACTCCGTTGACCCACTGTATTCGCGGTACCTCCCAGTTTTCCCAACCCGCTTTGACGTCTGGGTTCCTTTCGATGGTTTTGGCCATCTCAAGGATCCCGTCGTCCAGCATAATCTTGGTGCATCGGACGGTAACTACGATTGGGTCGTTTGGTGGTGTCGCATAAACTGGCATTCCCGCACGCTCTGTCTCTTTCTCGTTCAGCGTCACGAAGCCATTTTCTGCACTGTAAGCTGCCATATACTTTCCTGTCATGGTTCCCTTGATAACCCGGGAAGTGTCATTATTGTAAATGGCTGCTTCGGCCTCCTCGAGTTTCGGCTTTAAGAGGCTTTCACTTCCTAGCCACCATTTTAAAGGTTTCATAGGTACTGTCATAGTTAAACACATTTTTTTACGCTTACGCTGCAAACGCTGGCGCTGGTTGAACCCTATGAGCTAGATCAAAATAATGTACATCAGTATTGTACCTACTTATTTTGGAGCTGCACACACAGGTTTTTTGTGGACTGTGTGAATTGGGCTTAATCGTCACGCTCGAACTTGAAATAAATCTTTGGTTGAACTCGGGACATGTTCATGAAATTAAATTTTGAGTTACAAGTTTTTTACTTCTATCGGCAGTCTCTATGACTGCCAATTTTTTTTTTACTATGTAAATATTTAATGGGCTTTATTTTTTATTTGTAGTTTATGCTGCTGAGTATCACTGTTCATAGGTGAGAGTAATAAGTAGGTAAGCAGACAATACTGGTAGTGAGTCGCCAACGCGACCTTGCGAACTTATTGTGTTGTTACGTTGTTAGTCCCGTCACGGAGGATTAAGCGAAGTCTCCGTTCATCTTCAATTTTAGGTCAAAGCAAAAGCTACGTGCTAAGGGCAACGTAGGGCTGTCACACATATTGTCATGTAGCTACTACAAAAAATAAATGGGCAGTCATAAGAACTGCCGACAGAAGTGAAAACTTATAATAAGTACATAATATGTATTTAAAACTATACCATCATACTATGTACTACTACTATATCATCAAACTATATAATCAGCCGCCATAGTACAAGCTTTGTTTAGTTTGGGCACAGAATAAATAATATTAGTACAGAAGCTTCATTTACCGAAAACGATTATATAAATAGCGACTCTTGCGCGGACACAACAGAGTTCAATTCAGCTCGCATTAGCGCTCAATTCCTGTCGCGATTTTCAACTCACCATCTACGCTCTCTTCTAACGCGTAACTCTGTCCCTGTCCAGCGCGTTTCCTTTGTAGCGTTGTTTCCTGGAAGGAACGGTCTAGCGGTAGGCTAAAACCGCGCGATCTTGAGCGAGTGAGGGTGCACTGGTTTGGGGTCAGATGGTGTTGTGTGTGAATTCTCTACACCAATATTTTTTTATTTATTATAACTCAGAATTTGATAGCTTTGGAAACTACGGAGATGACGCCGGAGGGCGTGGTCATGAGTACGGCCAACTAGAAATTCGTTAGCATTTCTAAATGGCCAATGGGAAACACTGACGCATTCCAATGACCAATGGCCATGGTCCCGAGTTTACCCGAAGATTTCTTATCGTTCCCGAGCGTGACACTAGAATTCACGCCCCACGAAGAAAGAAGCCCACGAAAAATCTGTCTATACCGCACCAAAAGAAGTGTTTACTTAAAAAATGACAGTCATAGGGACTCATAAAAGCGAATTCTTAAAGCATAAACAGCCCACTAAATGTTCCCACTGCTGCGACTCGCGGCCTTCTTTTGCCAGGAGAGAGGCAAGGTCACAATCCACCACGCTAGGCCAGTGCGGGCTGGTGAATGACGCATAACCTAGAAAGTTGCATGTTGATTTCCTCACGAGGTTTTCCTTCGCCGTTTTTAAGTTAGTTTTATTTCAACTTAGAATTTTAGTTTAATCAGTACTAATGTTGGAATATACGTCACTATAGGTATGGATGTACCTATTACGCATGTCACAACTAGCACGCCCCACTCCGCTGCTCCACCGCTGCTCCGACACTACATCACTACGCCGCTACGCTGCCTCCGCAATTCTTTTTTTCGATATAAATGACTGAGATAATATGAATTCGATAATATCATGTCGGTAGCGCGAGTCAATAAGTTTTTCCTAAAACCAAAAAGTGCCGAATACTGGTAAAGAATTTTTCGCTACAACAAAATGAAGAAAATAAAAATCTCTTCTAGTATCGCGATAACCGCCTTGCTTCGTTGAACTTTTCGTAGAAATTGGCTCCTTTCTAGTTCTGATTCTTTAATAATTTGCAATAATTACTTTAATAAATCCTTCTAAAATTCAACATTTTTGATGTTTCTATAGCTCAATCACATCGGATATTTAAATAAATAAATAAATATTGGTGGACAATTCACACACAACACCATCTGACCCCAAACTAAGCAAAGCTTGTGTGATGGCGGCCAGATAGCTGATATAATACTTATATAGTTTTAAATACATACTTATTACACATAGAAACACCCAGACACAGTGCAAACATTTGAATTCATCACACAAATATTGCACTGAGTGGGAATCGAACCCACGCCACGACCCTCGGCTTCGCAGGCAGAGCTACTACCAACTAAGCCACGAGGCCAGTCAACGTTAATAATGTTGGCAGAGAGATTATTATCTAAGAATTTCGGTTTAGTCGATTCGCTGTGTTTTTATGATATTGCAGTGGAGGCAGCCCTACGTGAGGGCTGCCATTAGGTCAAGGCCTCCACCCCCCACTTAACTGTCGCTTGGAGATGGATGACTTAGATTGACTATAGAATATAGATACCTACACTGCCGATGGGTACACTCCAACTCGAGATCAGATACAAGTTATCTTAGAAGAAGACACCAAATTAAAAATCATTTTTATAAAAACGGCAGGAAAAGAAAATGATTGCGTGGTTTTACGAAATCACGGCAAAAGTGTTTTCGTAGGTACTCTAGACATTTAACTAATAAAAATATTTAGAAAAATAATCGTTTTAAGGAACTTAACGAGTAATGCCGCCATATTGGTCTCGACTGCTCTGTCGAGCGCCTTTTGCTTTACCCCTACTCTATGGCCGACCGTCACGCGACATGCAATAGATGGACGAAACAGTTTTGAGCTGATGATGCAAAAGTTTCACTTTAAAAACAAAAGCAAGTTACAGTAACTACGATCATCAACAGTCTACTAAACGTTCCCACTGCTGGGACTCGGGGCCTATTCTCTCGCAAGGAGAGAGTTAAGGCCATAATCCACCACGCTGGCCCAGTGCGGGTTGGTGGATGACACATGACTTCGAAAGATTCTAGGTACATGTCGGTTTCCTCACGATGTTTTCCTTCACCTACAACACACTAGGTAAATATCTGCCTATAACACAAAGTAGATAATACTAAACATACCTATCTGAATTATCCATATACCAATTAAGGTCAAGAGATAATCAAGATGATCAAGCAGACCACCAGTTGGAAGCGTGCACAGCATAAACGCCTACAAAATAAATTGCAATTGATGTGCCTATTGAAAATTTTAACGACAATTGACTGACCGTAAAATTGACTGACGGTCAGTTTACAAAATTACAGATTATCATCGAAATAAATCAATGGATGTACCCTCCCAAACTTCAGGCGCACGAAATAATGTTATAGTTGGGAAGAGTGAGCTCTCTCTTTCCGTTTTAGTCGATTGTAGGAAGCGGAGAACGCCGCACGTTTATATCTTTCGCTACGTGTTGTCACAACCAAAATAAGAAGAACCGCAACATACCTACCTCGCCGCTATCGATTCTAGGCCTCAAGTAGATTGGTAGTTGTAAACAACTCACGCTACACACAGAGACACAATTTGTTAACGATTTTGAGATGATCAGGGCACATCCGTTGATTTGTATGGATGCAGATTATAATCCCACGTTAGGCTTGGTTAGTTTCAGTTAGTTTAATAACCTACTGTCGGCGTCGCCAGATTGTATTATTTTTTTACTTTTATAGGTTTATTCTCGACCGCCATCTCGCCATTCTACCGGTTTTTACTATTTACGGGGAACAACCAGTACATTATCCCATCCCACTATCCCACTAATATTATAAATGTCAAAGTATGGATGTTTGGATATTTGGATGTTTGTTGCTCAATCACGCCGTAACGTATGAACGGATCAGGATGAAATTTGGAATACAGTTAGATTATAGTCTGGAAGAACACATACCTAGGCTACTTTATATCCCGGGGAAATAACAGGAACGACGGGAACGGGAACTACGCGGCTAAAACCGCGGGGCACTGCTAGTACTCGTATAAATCAGAATGTTTCGATTCTTCAATGTATCACGTCGCGACGGGGTGGCCACATTAAGTGTGTAGGTACATATTTATGCCTGCATCGCCGGCGGGCGGTCTATTGGAATATAGTGTAAAATGCAGCCTTTTTTAAAAATAGTTTAAAACGACGCAGTTCATTGAACTGAAGGAAAAAATATGAGAATTAGTGGCAGCATGAGATTGTAGTGAAACAAGGGGAAAAGGCGAAGTGAAGAGAGGTGGCTTATTTCACGCGTATAGAATTTAATTGACTTATAATTAAGAATATTGTTCCAATTATAACATATAATCCATGGAATCCTGTGGCCATATTCGGCTATTCAGCGCGAGAACGTAGCCTGTGTATTAACTACATTTGCACATTTTGTAGTGATAGAACTCTTGGCAGAGTCCGCCTGGGGAAGGACCACACCTTTGCCAGTTATTCTACCGTCAAGCAATAATGTGCAAATTTACTGTGTTCCGGTTTGAAGGGCAATGTTTTCAGAGAAATTACAGGGCTTAGAGATAGAACAACTTAGATCTCTGGGTGACGAGCGCAGTGCAGTGCTAGGTAATGATTTGGACTCTTCATGTTCCAATAGCTGCGTGTCACTGTGCTGTTATGTGCGGATGCCGATTGTTAAATCTGTATAAATAAACCACGCAAACACCACGGCACAATATGTTTTATTCAGTTTTAAAATCTTAATACTAGCTGAACGCGCGTGCCATGCTACGCCATCTATCGAAAATTGGTCGTACCAATTCAAATTTTGAACAAATTTGGTTACTTTAGGTTCTAATGACGCAACCATTAACACAAAGACAATATATAATCTTTGCTTTAACATATGACATATGCTGTCACGCAACGAAAGCTCTCAAAAAGCAATATTTTTCCCGTTTTTGTTACATTTTCCAGTCATGCTCCGCTCCTGTTAATAGTAGCGTAATGTTAAATAGCCTATAGCCTTCCTCGATAAATGGACTATCCTACAAAGAAAGAATCGTTCAATTCGGACCAGTAGTTCCAGAGATCCTTGCGTTCAAACAAACAAACAAACACACAAACAAACTCTTCAGCTTTATAATATTAGTATAGATAGTATAGATATAAAAATTAAGTGACAAAATGTGTTCCCAGAGAAACCTTCACTAAGTCAACTTACATTCAAGAAAGTTAGCATTTATATTTAATTTGGTCCAACTCGAGATGTAGAATAGTTTTTGGTCTCAGTTATTTTTAATTTTAACAATAAACTGATTATTTACTAATGTTGATTGTTGTTATTGATCGTAAGTCAAATCAAATCGTGAGTGAATCGGTTTCTTGAAGGTAAGCATAAGCACGCTCCATCGTAGACCGCATCGTCGCTTAACATCAGGCGAGATAGTGGTCTAGCCCTGGTACCTACCTGGCCGTTTTTACCGAGTTTACCCGAAGATTTCATATCCGATCCGATCCATTATTATATCCAAGCGTGACGATTGATGAATCCATTTCACAGCCCACGAAAATTCTGTCTATAGCGTGCCTAAAGAAGTTTTCACTTCAAAAAGTCAGAGTGAGAAGTCTCAACAGATGGCGCCTCAACATGTTATATAAATTAGTTGTTGAGCCCGAATGGTTTAAATGGTTTGGTTGGTATGGTCATAATTATTCTGATAGATTTTAATTAATCATAATAATCGTGTGAAACCGGGGAGGGCAGCTAGTAAACAAAATACCGCGACCTTTTACAATTCCGACTGCGTTGTGCATTGTGCATTGAAGTGTTGAAATTAACTGTCATACATAAGAGGGCGCCTAGTGCCAGAAAACGAAAAAAGGACATTTTCGACGCCGCTCACTGAAGTTAAGAAACTAAAAACTATGACAAAAAAAATATTGACGTGTGGGTACAATCAAGAAGAAGCACGATAACCGAATAGAATTTTAAAAATAGATCAGAGTTTTTTACAATAAAAAAATAAAAATGACACCGAAAAACCCCGTCTTAATTCGAGTACTCGAAATTATCAGCGATGACCCCACATTATTTTTTGGTAATAAAATTCCTAATTGTACGTTCTAGTAAAGTAACCGAACACTTTTTGAAATGTATGTTTAATTATTGAGTAACTAAATAAAACTTGATCAAAAATGGACCTGATTTAATATTGATTTTTCCTACAAACTGTGTCATGCTATTCTCGACTTTATGTATATCGCATTAAGAAACGCGTCGCGCGGGTGAAAACTGATTTTTCCCTGGCTTTAGGCGCACTCTTAAATAATTTCAAAAAAACTATACACCTAGTTTTGATCTAGAAGATTTAGATCTACTGTAGTTCGTCAGATGCGTATGCGTTTAAATAGGTAATTGTTGAGTTTATTTCTCTTGGCCGCAGCGAACAGCTTTTTGGCTACTTTTCAATAACGACCATCCCAACAAACACCACTATAAAAAGAACTCTGAAACATTTAGATTTGTACAACATCAAAGAGCTCTTTTACATTTGGTTGCATAACACCAACGAAGAATTACCAGTTTAACAAGAATCACGTATTACAGGCGTATGCATACAACAAGAGGTTTTTTAAATTTGGCCGTGTGACTGAAACAAGATAAAATAACTATAAAGTGAAGAATGTATGCTTCCTATAGCTTTTTGATTGTTTTCAATATTATTTATTTATCTGTACATCGGCTTGGGATTGCACAAACATGAATTATTTACAATTTACATCAAACATGCCAATTTGTTTTACTTATCAGATTTTGATGATTTCAAAACTGAATCATGCATTTAGTATTGTAGTTATCTTTAGGCGGTGACACTTATTATCACATGATACAGAACTTGTTTGCTTTCTTACGAAAAAAATGGGAGTAGGCATTCGATAAAATATTTTCTCAGAGGAATATTAAAAACTACTGAATGGCAGAAATCATCGTCGCATCCTTACATTCCTTACTTACCATCAGATAGACTTGTTATTGTTAAAAAATGAAAAAGAAAGGTTTTCATTTTGTTTTAGTTTTCGTGTTCTTGTACGGTAAATGCATTTTAATTTCTGTAGATCACTACAGATGGCGCTGTTCACTAAAATTGTACAATTTTAGTTTTTTTCTCTTCCTTGTGAAATAAAATGGGAGATTATTCCAAATTCTGTCAAAATTAAAATGTAGACTTCAGGGTGTCAAAAAATCTAAATAAATGTTAATTATTATGTGACCTAGAAGAGCTAATATATCAACTTCAGGACTGCGCAGATAACGAACTGTCTGTACTGCTCCTACAGTTTCCTTATATGGCCTCTTCAGCAAGGGCGGATCTCACAGCCCAGGAGTCAGGACTCCCATGACTCCCCCCCCCCCTGACCTGGGCAGGGTCCAGAACTCAGGTGGACCACTAATTGAACCGCACGCATGCACGGGTCTTGCGACTATTGACTATGTGACCCCCCCCCCTCTCCTAGACGGCAATCCTGGATCCTCCACCCTTGCTCTTATCACTCATGTCGAGATCGCAATTTCATTATAGACTTGCAAAAGGCCTAAAAATGATCGTCTTAGATGATCTGGCAAAAAATAGATCATAGATGAAATAGCAAAGATATTTCGCCTTTGTGACTGTAAAAAGGGGAAAACTTAATTGATTCATTTTTGACAAATTGGTCTCAGAATCTCATATGTCAATAAAAAAATCGCGGACATCTTAATAATTTAAAGATACGTACACAATTTGCGTTTCAAACCTAAACATGCCGAACTGTCTGAAACACGCAAGATAAGTTTTCTTACTATTCTGGACATATTTGAGTTCTAACTTCTAACATTCGGTGGTCCGTTTCTACACAGTAAACCAGTACCTTGGGGGCTGGACCAATCCCCTGGCCCTCACCTCTAATTAACACTCCTCACTCCTATGCGTGTTCGAAAACCTTTAATATGTAAAAAAAAAATATCTGGCCCATGACCGTATAGAGAATTTCTCAAACCCACTGCTGTAGAAGACTCCGACCACCACAATTTTTTGCATTTTGACGCGACAACGTCTTATAATTCGATGAAGCCGGCTGCACGCCCGCAAAACATGACGTCATGTGCCGTTAACGCCGTTACCTCGCCGCCGGCGTTACCTCGCTCTAAGGCGTAGTTGAAGTCACGTTTAACTAACGTCAGTAACCCGACTTTACAGACAACCATTTTTTTTCAACTGTAAACTTCTTTAGACGTGTTCTACTCTTTTTGGGCCGCAAAAATCACGGAAGTCGCGTCATCGTCACCGAACGTTTCCCATGAATTATATTTATACTGTATTAAAAGCGGCCCGGGGGTTTACCCGCGTTGTTCCCGTCGTTCCCATTATTTTCCCGGGATAAAAAGCCTATGTGTTCTTTCAGACTATAATCTAACTCTAATCCAAATTTCAGCCCGATCCGTTGAGACGTTACGACGTGAATAAGCAACAAACATCGAAATATCCTAACATTTATACTCAAACAGACAAATTTATAAGCAAAGACATATTATGAGGTTTTTTTATCATTTATTTATTCTGGCAAAATATAAGTAAGGTTTGTAGGTACAAAGTACAAAAACGATAAATGAATTTCTATCTACCCTCTAAAAAAATCATACTTTAATTATTTTAAAATCGTGTGGAGCGTAAACAGATCTTAGTTTGCATTACCTTAGAGGCTACATTTCCTTGCCTCATGTCTTCTCGCTCCTGCCTCGAGAACAATTTATTTTTCCTTAGAAAATGCTCATTTACTAAACTTTACAGAGAAAAAGTCACGTGTCATAGATGATAATTATTAGAAATCGTTCATAATGATGATTTTTTTTTTTTAATTATTATAGGTTTACACTTGACCGCCGTCTCGGCTGGACTTGACATTCTTACTTAAAATACTGTTTGCATTTTAGTCGTAAGAAAGAAAATACACAAACATCATGCATTCAAACATAATATAATCTCCCTTTTCGATCCTATTCGAAAAGTCGTGTTTTTCGTCGAAAAACGTATAAATAATGGCCTAGCACTGCACTGCACTACGCTCTGTTTACAGAGCATAGAAATAACATATGTTATTTCCTTATTTCTATGCTCTGTTATTTCTCTGAAAACATTGCCCTCCAAACCGGACTGGGCCAGCGTGGTAGATTATGGCCTAAACTCTCTTCTTGCGAGAGAAGGCCCCGAGTCCCAGCGGTGGGAACGTTTAGTGGGCTGTTGATGATGATGATGATGTATGCATATTACTGATTAGCAGTGGAGTAACTGGCAAAGGTGTGAGACTTCCCCAGGTGGACTCTAAAAAGAGTCCTACCACTACAAAAATATGTATTTATCTTCTTCTATCTATATATATATACATATATATAAAAATCAATGCCACTTTTCGTTGTTAGTGAACTCCTCCTAAACGGCTAGACCGATTTGAATGATTTTTTTTTGTATACGTTTGGGTAGGGCCCTGGAAGGTTTAGATTCACAAATCAGCTCGGCAGATGGCACTGCAATTGATATCTAGGTTATTATTCGAGCGAAGCCGGAGCGGGCCGCTAGTTAACTTATAATAAGTACAGCTACAATTCCAATTACATTAGTAATTAATGTTGGTGATTTTAGGCGATCACAATTTGATTTTCATTTCATTAATCAGTTGTCATATTATACGCGCGCAACTAATTAACTATTGAATTAATTTTGGTATTTTTACAGGTCTGTATATTCACAGAACTGATATTGTATATCAGTTAAAATATTATAAAAAGATTAATAGTGAAAAATATGATATAAAATATTTATAAATTAAATATTGATGACGTGATTACCGCCCGTACCACAGATAAGGAAATAGTTACTACGTAAACCGCGTAGACCCCGCTACGCGCTACACAGCCTACAGAATCGTTAGCCGCTACGCCGTAACCCGTGACGTCGGGGTTACGATTTACGAGTAATTTTTGTGACCATACACATAAAAGTATATTGCCTTGTTTCTTCATTTTTTATGTTTCACAGAATGTCCAATAAAATGTTACAACGTTACAACATGAAAACAATTCTAGTACTTGAAAAAAATTTAGAGGTATTATAATGTAGGTAAACTAGCAGCCCCACGCGGTTTCATCCGCGTGATTCCCGATCACGTTATTTTCTTGGGATATTGTATGAGACGTTCATATCACAATATTTGAGTTTAACCTCTTCATTCGAGTCTTTGGAACTTCAACCATGCATGTCAAACTTTGAATATAACTGGCATAGAAAGTTATTCAGTCTTACAAATATTATAAAAGCGAAAGTTTGTGAGGATGGATCGATGTTTGTTACTCTTTCACGTAAAAACTACTGAACGGATCTGGTTGAAATTTGACAGACAGACAGACAGAAACACTTTATTATGTACACCAGAATACATATACAATAAAAACAATAGCAAATAAAATAACTTATAACTAGTGCCATAAATAGCGGCCTTATCGCTATTTCTTCCAGGCAACTATTAATAGCCAAAATAAGAGAAAGCTAATTTGGTACATAGATAGATAATAGTCTAGATTCTAGAATAATACATAGTCTGTTTTTCATCACGGGAAAGTAACATCAACAGCCCACTAAACGTTCCCACAGCTGGGACTCAGGGCCTTCTCTCGCAAGGAGAGAGTTGAGGCCATAATCCATCACGCTGGCCCAGTGCGGGTTGGCGGATGACACATGACTTCGAAAGATTCTAGGTACATGTCGGTTTCCTCACGATGTTTTCCTTCACCGTTTTAAGCTAACGGCATTACGCACATGACTTCGAAAAGACAGTGGTGCGTGTGGGGTTTGAACCCGGGGTCTCCGGATCGGCAGCCGCCGTTCTCCCGACTAGACCAGCCGTAAATTAAAGCGCCGGGAAAGTAAAGGGATCGAAAACTACGCTGGTTAAACCATGAGGCGTTGCTAGTATAGACATAATGAGTCTAAATCAGTGCATAGCTCTACACTGCGCTCGTCAACTAGAAATATAAGATGATCTTTCTATTTATCATATATTTTCTCTGGAAACATTGACCCGAAACACAGTAATTATTTCACATTACTTACGTCTTGATGGCAGAATAATTGAAAAAGGTGTGGTACTTTCCTGGTGACTTTGCAAGGACTCCTACCACTACAAATTTTGGAGGAAAGTCCAATAAATATATACATTTTCGCTATTTCTGACATAAAACGGATTCAAATATACAAAATTGAGGTTAAGGGCTTTTGTGATACGGCGCCTAATTCATGCTAAAGATTAATCAAACGTTTCTTTGTTCCAGGTCCAAACGTGCAACAGAGACAGAGAATCCGGACACTCCCTGAAAAACGCTTTATATGGAGCGAGACGGGTATAGGAAGCGTGCTTCGTCACGTATGAAAACTAAAAACCGCGGCAGATAGTCCGGGAGACAGTCGACTAACTGAATCACTAATAATAGTCCAGGATACGACTTGGTCAGACTTTAGAATTGCCTTCAACTATGCGTGTCTTAGATGTTTGGTAGTGTGTAATATTTACTGTAACGGTGTCGGTGTGGGTTCCGTGGGATGCAGCGTTTGCGGTGGACCCAAGATAAGAAAGGGACGATTGTGCTGGTCTGACGAATCTAGTCAGGTGAGAATATCATAATCTACTTTATTCTATGAATTTTTAAGGTTTCTTTTGACGCGCCACACACTAACTTTTCGTGGACTGTGAATTGAACTCATACGTCTCGTTCGTAAATCTTCGGGTAAACTCGGGACTATGGCCATCTAGAAATGATGATATGGCCATGGCCATGTCCTCCGGTTTCACCCGCGTATTTTCCAAAGTGATCTATCAAATTCTGAGTTAAAAGCTTTCACTTCGGTCGACAGTCAGAGTTTTAGAGAGTTTCAGAGTTAGTTTTTTACAGGCAGAGCCCTTAATATTAACAAAACTTTACACTTGACTGTTATCTCGCCTGATGTTAAGCGACGATGCGGTCTACGATGAAGCGTATTTACCCGAGAAGAAACCGATTAACTCTCGACTTGAAAACACCAACATTGTAACTAAATTACAAGAATACCTACTATACTACAGACCCACTTACATCTGATCAGTACATCTGAATTATCCATAGACCTGTTAAGGCCTAGATAATCAAGATGACAGCCCCACTCAGTCGGAAGCGTGTCCAGCATGCTAGCGGCGTTTCCACGGTGAGACAAATAAACGCCAGTATGATCACGCGTCGCGTCAATCAAGCGCTCGGAAAGGCTTTTGAAAATTAAAAGCTAAAAGTGCCCATGGCCCATGGGCCTAACGTCTCAAGGTCAAACAACATGTTACAAGCCATTCATTGTAATTATCATTCATTAATTTAATAAATAATTAAATAACATATCAATATCTCTTAATTTTATAGAAAATACGCTGCGCCCCGCGGTGTTACCATCGTAGTTCCCGTTCCACATTTATTGCCGGGATAAAAAGCCTGTGTGTTCTTCCAGACTATAATCTACCTGTAATTAAAATTTGAACCCGATCCGTTTATACGTTACGACGTGATTGTGCAACAAATATCCAAACATTGACATTTATATTTATACTAGCTGACCCCGCAAACGTTGTTTTGCCATATAAATAAAGGTATGAAAAATAGCTAGTAGCCTATTCTCAGACCTACTGAATATGCATATAAATTTTGGTTAAAATCAGTAAAGCCGTTTCGGAGGAGTAAGGAAACAAACACTGTGACACGAGAATTTTATATATAAGATTTATCTGTATTTAGTAAGATTAAATAAAACCATAGACCAATGAAAGATCAAAAGGTAATCTATACTATTTTCTACAAAAAATTAAACCGACTTCAAAACCACAAATTGGCAGTCAAAAGCGAAAAATAAACTGATATTAATTATCATAAGCGCTACTCACTCATCTACATATTTGAATTCGGTGCCAGTCTACACAAAAAGCTAGTAAACAGATACTACCTATATAGGTAGTAGCGGTTATGATAATTATATCAGTTATTTTTTTTCGCTTTCGAGTGCCTATTTTTGGTTTTTATGTCGGTTTTATTTTTTCGTAGAAAACAGATTATTTTAACCACAGATTACAGAAATAAAACCAGATGGAGCACGCAGAACAGAGCTACTGAAGCAGACAAAGGAAATACAAAAGCCGAAGCAAATACAAACTCCAGTCAGTATGAAACGGACTTCCGTGTTGTACGGGAGTCCCGTGTGATTTTAAGTTTTGTTTTAAAATATGCCGTTTTGTGTCTTCAAACAATGTTCCCAAAAACAAAAAAAGGAAAGAGGAATATAATTTCATAGGAAAATTTGAATATTTTTACTTTTATTTATATAATTAGGCGATTTTATTTTGGTGATGAATGGAACACAACACCTCAACGAAAATAGGTTAGTGTGGCGATACTAAATAGAAATTATTTTCCCTGAATTTAGGGTAAAATATAGATTATATATTTTTTTAGATACTCGTAGACCAAATTATTGATGGGCATTGTATTATTCAATTTAAATTAATTTCAAATTAATTAATTTAAGTAAATGTTAAATTTGTGAAATTAGTATTTTATGACATAAAATGTACATATAACAAAATTATTAATACATCCTAAAATTTGTATTTATTTATTTCGTTAGTTGCACCACTGCCCAAAATATTACAAATTTTGTTTCCTCATGAATCAAAAGGTTACATGGAAGAGACCGCTTTTAGCGACAAGATCGCCTTTTGTGCCCATTTTGTATTGTTATTATATGTGTTACTTCTTGTCAACTTTGTTTATGGTGCCAATAAACTGTTTTGTATTATATTGTAATGTCATTCGATATATTATCTAAGTGAAACGGCTATATAATTGGTTATAAAATGATGGTTTATAAAATAAAACATTTGTTGAAGGAAGATATTTTTGAAGTTAATATTATGCATAACGTTGTTTGTAAAATTAAATATTTTTACATTGTAAAGTTTTTAATATTAAAGTCAAAGTACTTTATTCATACGTGTACAATTTACACGTTAATAAATAAAAACAAAAGAAAGAGTAAACAAATTGTATACATTTTCAAAGTTTGAAATGACTACTTTACTGTATTATAATAATTATTGTACAGAAAACTGTCAAGCATTATATGAGTATAATATGTTTTTATAACAATTGTACTGACCCATGTCAAATTTTTGTATACATTTTTATGGGACTTTGCCATCACTCTCTAAAAATTCGGTGTAACTATAAAAAGTTTGATCGATAAGCCAGCACTTTAATTTGTTTTTGAAGCTGCCGAAACTTGGGGCAGATATAACTATTTTGGGAAGAGTGTTATAAACTTCAGGCTATGTGAGTTAGCTTCCGTGACCTTGTAACTTGTGAGAGAGTGTGATATGACATCCAGCTTGTCCGCGTTACGTATGTTTCGAGAATGTCATTCATTATACGGTTACTTGATTTTAAAAATAGTTTGGTGGTAAAGATGGTTGTTTTAATTTTTGTTTAACCATCTAAGCGAGTAAATTACACTAATTTTATTATTTGCGATTCAAGTTAATTTCTAGTTGCATGCAAAATCAAAATTATTTTCTTCATAGAATGTAAATAGTAGTAACAAAAAATCCTTGCATAATCGGCGTAATAATATTAATATCAATTGATGTGTTTATTATACGTGAAGATTTCCCAAGCTAAGACAACAATAGTGGGACTTTTTTCTTAATACTGACAACATTATACAAGTCATTTGGAACGTTGATTTGACAATTTTACGTCAACATGACTAATTACGGGCCTCACAGTGTTGTTCACGAAGGTTCCATCTGTGTTTATTTCTGTAATCTGTGATTTTAACCTTTTTAGTGCAAAACAAGTTTTCATTAATGCATTTACACAATTTCGTGTTGACAGGATCGAGTTTCATAACTGTTGTGAGAGCGACAACTACGTCATCCAGACATAATTGTAGGCAAATTTTAGTATTTTCTTTTCCATACTCTAAGATTTTCTTCATATTTCAAAAACCACCTCACCTACTATTTCGATAAAATTTATATGGGACCATTCGGGAAGCATACCCATCCGAACACAAAAATATTTTTTCAAATCCGTTCGGGCGTTCTCGAGAAATCAGGTACTTAACATACATTACATACACTGTGACTGGGTGTTTATATGTATTATAAGTATGTATTTAAAACTATATAATAAGTATTATATCAGCTATCTGGCCGCCATCACACAAGCTTTGCTTAGTTTGGGGTCAGATGGTGTTCTGTGTGAATTGTCCACCAATATTTATTTTATTTATTTATATTTATTAAAAAAATGGTAGTCGAATTGATAACCACCTCCTTTTTGGAAGTCGGTTAAAAATGATTCCGTGCCCCCTGAAGTTTGGGAGGGCACATCCATGTATTGAGATCGTTGCCGTAGGTAACAAACATCAAAAATTTTACAGTAAGATTAGTGAGATAACAATTTAAGATTAATGCTTACAAATAACGTCTAAGAAATTAATCAGCTGATTTAAATAGACTAGTAAGTAAGTCTGCCTGTGAACCTGTAGGTCGTGGGTTCGATCACCAACCAGTGCAACCAACTATAGTGAAGTTTTTTAAGTAGAAATTATATTATCAGTTATCTGTCTCCCATAAAGCAAGCGTTGTTTAGTTTTATTTCATTTGTTTACATTTCTAGTTTCATTAAAAAATTTAATTGCAACACATTTTTAAGGAAAGAAAATTGTATGGACTGTGTCTGTTCTATGCCTTAACACCAATGCAATCTTTCAATTTTGTTAGTTTCTTTGTATACCGCTAGATGGCGCTGTAAGTCGGATATTTTACCTATTAAAACTCTTTGGTCGGGAAGTACAATACAACCTTTGAGTAATTAGCCCAGTGGCGGCCTTAAGGGGTGGCGAACAGGGCAATCGCCCGGGGCCTCGCTCGTGCTGGGGCCTCGCGCGAAAACCCATGCAAATAAAAAAATGGAACAAAGACACCATCAAATTTAAAGGTTATAAAACATTTTTGAGGAATTCGATGACACAAGATCGGCTTTCATGCTATTCTTTCGATTATTCTTTAATTCAAAATGTTAGTCTAAAAAAAAAGCCGCAAAAATCAAGTTTGAAATGTATCATCCCTGTACCTATTTGTTAATTTTGTAAATCTTTATCACTTTGATGTAAGTACTAGGTAAGTAGTGTAACTTTAGCATTTCTCGCCAAATAGGCACCTAAGCCAAACAACCAGATCTATTTTCGCAGTACATACTTTTCACGAAGGTCAAAGGGCCTCGCAAAGACCTGCCGCCCGGGGCCTCGCAATGGGTAAAGCCGCCACTGATTTAGCCTTACCTTGTCTGAGGGTACAACCTACATATTTTAGCGAACTAAGGAAATGGCGAATGGGGGCTATTGGACCAGTCTTATTTATTTTGGTTTTGTTAATTACTCATTCGTTAAGTACACATGAGCCTATTTGATTAATTGTAACGTTCTATCGTTACAGTACCTATCTGTTTCATTGTTCAGATAGTATCACGGTCTATTATTTCTTTGTGAAGTGTAATACATAACATTCAGTAAGCTAAGTCTGTTGCCCCCGGGTTTAAATCCCACGCGCACCACTGCCTTTTGGAGTCATGTGAATAATATCGCTAAAACGGCGAAGGTGAAATATCGTGGGGAAACCGACGTGTACTTAGAAACTTTCGAGGTCATGTCATCCACCAACCGACACTGGGCCAGCGTGGTGGATTATGGCCTTAACTCTCTCCTTGCGACAGAAAGCCCCGAGTTCCAGCTATGGGAACATTTAGTGGGCAAGTTACGAAGTAACTATTTTCTGATCTGTGGCTAAGCGTACCTACTAAATTAAATTCAGAAGTGAGGATTGCTGGAATGCTTGTTTCTAACTTCCTTCTAACTCAGTATCTATGTAACCTATTCTGCGTAAAGGGTGTAACAGGTTCTTCACAAACTTTATTTTATCATGCATTATTATAAAATTGAAGAGATGAAGAAAATGTGTTGAAGACATTGACGTGTGGTCATTGCAATTTTTACATTTGTACAAACGAGGATTGTAATCATCAGAAATAATTTGTTTCTCCCTCTGCCTTTGCAATGTGAATTATAGACGTTTTACCTTTATCTTTCCAATTTCCTGTACTAGATACTTACCTATTTCTTCGTTAACACAGCACTATGCTGTATTTCATATAAGACTAGCGGCCCGTTCCAGCTTCGCTCGGATAATAACCTAGACACCAACTGCAGCGCCATCTGCCGGACTGATTTGTGAATCTAAACCATCGAGGGCCCTACCCAAACGCATACAGAAAAATTCATTCAAATCGGTTCAGCCGTTTAGGAGGAGTTCACTAACAACGAAAAGTGGCATTGATTTTTATACGTATAGAAGATTCGTCATCTACCTTTGCACGTATGTTATACTTACTGACCATAAAGGAGCGGCAAACATCTGGAAGCAATGATTGCTAGTAGATATTAGTCAGGTGCTTATTCTATCTCACCGGGAATACAATACAAAACAAGTGGTTTCAGACGTTGCCAATCAGTTGCTGCGATCTGCTGTAGACGCTGCAGATGTCATAAACATCTGGGCCTAGGCGATTTAAGTTAAAGCGTGGTTGAAGCCTATTTCAACACGGTGCTAGTAATCAATGCAGCCAACAAACCTACCTATTTGGCGGCTGCATCGTAAGTACCGCCCCATATAATCCGCATAGTCACTGAAAGACCTGTGGCGAAATAGATAGGTAAGCAGTACTCACGGGTAGTTTTAGTAAACCTGAAAAATACAGTTCTCAATTTCGTCAAATATGGCACCAAAGTTTAATTTAGCTAAATTTATCTGACTAAACTCTTCAGAAGCAGTATTGGCGTTTGGTGATATTATAATCCGTTTTGGCAGGTATATTTTTACCCTAAAACACCTCATTCACACTGACAAAGCCTTAGATTTACAGTGCTACATGTATCTAATGGCACTTGGAAGCTGGGGCATAGAATAGATATGGCTGGGGTGCTGCCCGACAACAAAATCTCTTTAGTTTTGGGGGAGTTTAAACAAACTCTATCACCACAAAAATATTTAGATTTCATTAATTGCATGTCAATAAACATAAATTAAGTAATGTTAACAAAAAAAACAGCTCTTCAAATCTTACTAAAATCTGAATTAAGAAAAACCACCTACTAGCTATGCTAATAATTACCGTGGTTTGTCTAAAATATCACACAAATCCCTATCACTCTGTTAAAATCTCTGTTTTTAATAGGTACAAATTGTAGACAATAGTTTAAAGTGAAAACAGGACGTCTACTCTGTTTCTACGAAAAAGTAATTTCGAAATAAACTCGCGACTTTCCAAACTCCGATTCTACTTCGATCCGTCGTTTTGTCCGTTCTAATGTTCTAAGCTTATTTTAATTAGAGTAGGCTTAGAACATTTAAACGTCTAACAATGTTCTATCGGACGAAACGAAGTAGAACTAGAGGAGGAAAGTCGCGAGTTTTTTTTCGAAATTACGTTTTCGTAGAAAGAGAGTAGACGTCCAGAAGTGTAAAATATTAATACGAATTGGGAGGTAGGTAAGGTACCTATCAGTTCCTTCAAAATATTTAGTGCATAACCAATAAGTAGGTACTTTCGCCCGATAATACCAGTATAATTTTGTGATCTCTTTGCTTGGTCCACATTTAATATTTTAAATAGCCTTCATAAACACAACGTATTGGATAATAAAACGACAGATGCGAACGTAGGACGAGATTTTATTGATCATTGTTTTTCTGACTATACCTAGTTGTTTAACTTCAGGCGCCATGTGATGTGTACCTAATGTCTCAAATACATTTTGGCATACGTTTATACCGTATCTATTGGCATATTAATCATATTTTAATACAATTTTAGCTTTAAAGTGATTATTTAATTCTACTCATTTCTATTTAGGTAGGTCTGTGTAGGTTACTCTTTCCTCGTGTCTGCAGGTCTACTACGAACTCCGATAAACGATAAATCGACCGAACTTATGGACATTTCTTACCACGAAACACATTCAGTCGGTTGATCGGATCGGGCGTTTCCTTCATTCCGAATTCCGACCGACATAGATTTGACAGTTTTTGAGTCGTAAACCTTACTCCGAAAGCATTTTTAATAACTTTACCGATTATTCGGACAGCTGTCGGTCGGAAACGATTATTCGGAGTTTGTTTTCGTAGTAGACCTGCTGTTTCGATTTTGATACACCACCGTTATTTCGCCAAGTTCGACATTCCATCAATATAGGAGAGTCCTTTATTTCATTTTGAGGTTGTTTCTCGATTCATTAATAATTTTTAGTCTAAATAGGTAATTTAGATACCTACTCAGATAAACTATCCTTATATCCTCAAAATAGCAAAATACCTAATACTTGAGGTAGGTATCTCTCTACTTAGTCTGTGTGTGAACTTAATTTTTTTGCATAAGTCAATGTCATCATCCGAGACATACTGGCAATTAGAATGACCAAAACGTTCAATAATTCCAATGTTTTGTAAATTATTACTTAGCTTCCCAACGTTTCACCTTAGGACAATATCTGTACGTATACGTAGACGATTATACGTGTCTTTCCTATTTTTTTAAAAACTTTTATAGGTTTAAACTTGACCGCCATCTCGCCTAACGATGCGGTCTACGACCGCAGCGATCAACACACGATCTATCGTTACGCTCTAGCGTGTTTACCTAGAAGATACCGATTCACTCTCGATTTAAAGACACAAATATTGTATGTGTCAAATTGTTCAATATCTATGTATAATAAGTATGTATTTAAAACTATATAAGTATTATATCAGCTATCTGGCCGCCATCACACAAGCTTTGCTTAGTTTGGGGTCAGATGGTGTTGTGTGTGAATTGTCCACCAATATTTATTTATTTATCTATTTTAGTGCCAGCATGTGCCAGTGCTACTTTTGATAACAATACAAAATTTGAAGTTCATTCTGTCGCGTACCTAAGTGAAAAACATTAGTAATTTGTTACGAATAAAATAGAGCTTTCCCGAATGTTTTTCTTAAGGTTTCTGAAAATCAGGACTCATAATTTAATCTTGTTGTTTAATTCTTGTCGATGACTAAGATCCTCCATTTTATGCTTCAATAACCATCAAAATCATCATCAACAGCCCACTAAACGTTCCCACTGCTGGGACTTGGGGCCTTCTCTCGCAAGGAGAGAGTTAAGGCCATAATCCACCACGCTGGCCCAGTGCGGGTTGGTGGATGACACATGACTTCGAAAGATTCTAGGTACATGTCGGTTTCCTCACGGTGTTTTGCTTCACCGTTTTAATTTAGCGGCATTACACACATGACTTCGAAAAGACAGTGGTGCGGGTGGGGTTTGAACCCGGGGTCTCCGGATCGGCAGTCGCCGTTCTCCCGACTAGACCTGCCGTAACTTAACCTAAACCTAAATCTAAATCAGCCATCGTAACCATCTAAATCAGCTATCTTAATTTTCGAATTTTTCGTTAGTTTCCTTCTTAGAACAATCATCGCCTCGAAGGTTCATGTCCTCAAATCGGGTCTTTTTGACGATTACCACGTGGCTACGAGATTTAAAATAGTTACTAAATAGTTATGCCACATTGTTTAAATTATCATCCCGTATGGTTTCATTCTATATAGAAGTTTCTGGATAGTTGTAGTTATCTCATATTTAACCTCTTAATATTAATGTCAACTTTGTCACCAAGTATCACGATCAATCTAAAAAATAAAGGAACTACCGACAGGCGGCCGTATATTAACTATTAAGGTTTCGAACCTTTACGAAACGAACTTTTTTCTAAAAACGAAATTACTGTGTAGTAGAACCTTTTCCCCCTCAAAACAAAAAAATACACACCAGTGTTAATGGTTTCCTCACATCTTAAGGAGGAATCTCGCTGCAGCAAACGATATGGCAGCCGATCGATGCTGTGTTGCGCGCGCCGGCGTGACGTCACTGTCGCCGGGCGGGCCAACCAAATCATTTTGAAAGAACTGAACGCAAATACGGTCTTAACTTGTATACAAGACAATAGTAACGTGCCCACAGTTGACGTTTGAAAAATTTATTTACCTACAATTAGAAATTTTAATTAAATTAAAATCTACTATTTTGAAAAATGTTTGTGAATGTATTTTAATTTAAATGCTAATTTTGTCAATAATTGAGAAACACTGTTTTTATAGTTTTATTTTTGAATTTGTAACCAGTACCTATTGACAAATAATAATACATTTCTTAGTTTCAAATCTTTACCTACTTTAGAACAAATTATGATAAAAATTACAATTCTTATCCTTATCATCATATATCATTTCAAAATGCGTCAAACGAGCCATTTTGTGCGTCAGTAGATATGCAGAAATGTTACTTTAGTGTTATCTATAAGTCACTTGTCAAGATGTGGAATTAAAAATCGTAAAAATAATTACCATTTCCAACGTGCTACTTTGCTACCACTCTACTTGTATTTAATGTTTAAGTGTCCTTATTTATTCATGATAACGTATAAAAATATTTCAAAAACTAGTATTTAGCCGCGACTTTTTACGCATATAAAGACAAAAAGACTCAAACAATTTTGCACTTCTTTTTGGGATAAATAGTCAAATCTATCTACGTTCTAAATTTAAGCTACAACCGGTAATTTTTTTCAACGTCGTAGAGCAACAATCATCTAATTTTTACATTTACGATATTAGTGGAATAAGAATAATGTTCCAAAATGTTCAAGAAATAATTCGGCTGGCCTAGTGGCTTAGTTGGTAGTAAGTTTGCATGCTAAGCCATAGGTTGTTAGTTTGATTCGCGCCTGGTGCAAATATTTGTGTGATGAATGCAAATATTTGTTCTGTGTTAAACAACTATTTAGGTAAGCATGATTTTAGCTATCTGGCTTGCATAGTCCCTTCTAACTTTCCTTAGTTTGTAGCTAAATGGTATTGTCCACCAATTTTTGTTTTATTATTGTGATGACTGTAACATTATCCCTGAGACTCAGTTTTATTGAAAAACTCAGATGAGTTTTATTTGAAATGCAAATAATATAATTTCATTTTTTTTATTAAAAAACCAACATCGGCATCTGTATCCAATACCATGTAACATAATACAGATAATTGATCAATACCTAAATATAGTTGCGAACATAAAATCGTTGGATAGACAGATTGACTCTCCTTTGTTTAGTCTGTGCATTGTTTGAACTCAAGCTATTTTAGATGTGTATCTAATCTAGTTGCTAGTGTGCGTGATAAAATACATTATCAACATTTTCAAAATTTCAAATATGCATTATATGTATAATTCATTAGAATTGTCTTTTATTAAAAAGCATAAATGTTTATTTTGTATTTCCGTTAGGTATATAAAGATAATTAAAAAAAAAGGTTAAAATTCATGCTATTTCACAAAAATCTATTTTTTAGTTCTTGTCGTGGATTCCAAAGAAGTAAATGCTTTAGTCAACCAAATCATTTCTCAATTTCTTTACTTATTATAATGGAATTCGCATAAATGACGTTCATGTCAGTTACAATAATAATTCAATCATCTTTCGTCTAAAATTAGTCAATCACGATTCACGCCTACCACCTCACCTTGTCAAACTAAAATGCTACAATAGATCCCGTATTGTTTTACGTGTATTTCGGTACAAGCAAGGTCCCTGTTTTCCATCTTCTGTCAACCTTGAACTGTTCGATTGTGTTCCTGCTTGGTAAATCATGATGTCAGTGATGTCGATTTGATTAGCGGATTGGTATTAATGTTACAAGTTTGGATCAGCAAATAAAAGCTAGTAGTTGTGTCTAATCTTTCAACAAAATAATGAGACAGGTTTAGTTTAGATGTCATATTGTCAATAATATGTAATCGTATAGTTTAAACTACCGTTATAGAATTTCGTACTGAAATTACAGAGCATAGAAATAAAACATCTTACATCTCTAGGTGACGAGCGCAGTGCTGTGCTAGGTGATGATTTGGACTCTTCATTTCCAATTGCTGCGTGCCATTGTGATGTTATGGGCAGGCTTGTTACTTTTCTTCATGTACATGTTTCTGTTCGTCTCGACAATCTATACGTCTATATTTACTATTAAAAAAAATTGGCAGTCATAGGAACTGCCGATAGAAGTGAAAACTTAAAACTCAGAATTTGATAGCTTACTTTTGAAACTACACGGGTGTAACCGGAGGGTGGGGCCTGGTCATATTGGCATGACCATCTAGAAATGCACCAGCATTTCCCATTGGCTGACGCATTTCTAGATGGCCATGCCATGATGGGAAGGCCACGCCCTTTTAGCATTTCCCATTGGATGGCGCATTTCCAGATAGCCAATGGCCATGGTCCCGAGCTTACCCGAAGATTTCTTATCATATCCGAGCGTGACGCTAGAATTCAATTCACAGCCCACGAAAAATCTATCTAGGCGCGCCAAAAGAAGTCACTTCAAAAATCTTTCCAAGTTTTTCCCGACTCACTCCCAAACCTCAACCTTCTAAACACGCTGATTGAAGAGTGACAAGGGCAAATAGAAGTTTCCACTCTGGCTGGTATCAGTTAACAAGAACCCACCCAGGGAAGTTGTCTACAGGGTAGCGATTCTGAAACCATTCGGTTGCATCCGACACGGAATCTCATATCTCGGTCTTTGTCATGCTAAACAGATAAGACAAAGACCGAGAGATGAGATTCCGTGTCGGATGCAACCGAATGGTTTCAGAATCGCTACCCTGATCTCTAGTCTCTAGGGTGCATGGACCACGTGGAGGCTTTCGAGCTTCGGATCGCAACTTCTCCGCCGTTACCTAACGTAATCTTATAATATATCTAACAGTTCGTCTATGTTTCACTCGTGGTACTTCTTATATACAAAACTCTCGTGGCACTATGTTAGTTACCTTACTCCTCCGAAACGGCTTTACTGATTTTTACCAAATTTTATGTGCATTTTCAGTAAAAATCTGTCTAGTTTTGAAGTGAAAACTTCAAAACTAGACAGATTTTTCGTGGGCTGTGAATCGAATTCTAGCGTCACGCTCGGGTATGATAAGAAATCTTCGGGTAAACTCGAGACCACAGCCATTGGTCATCTAGAAATGCGTCAGCCAATGGAAAATGCTAAAAGGGCGTGGCCTGCCCATCATGGCATGGCCATCTAGAAATGCGTCAGCCAATGGGAAATGCTGACGCATTTCTAGATGGTCATGCCATGATGCCCAGGCCACACCCTCCGATTACACCCGTGTAGTTTCCAAAGTAAGCTATCAAATTCTGAGTTATAAGTTTTCACTTCTATCGGCAGTTCCTAAGACTGCCAATTTTTTATTTTTTTTATTTTTAGACATAATTTTTATTTTGACGTGATAACGTCTTATAATTCGATGAAGCCGGCTGCACGCCCGCAAAACATGACGTCATGTGCCGTTAACGCCGTTACCTCGCCGCCGGCGTTACCTCGCTCTAAGGCGTAGTTGAAGTTGTCACGTTCAACTAACGTCAGTAACCCGACTTTACAGACAACCATTTTTTTTTTTTTTATAATGTGGCATTAAAAATACATACAAACCTAAATTTTTACACAAATAAACCCGGCAGATGGCGCTGCAGACAGTGTCTACGTTATGATCCGAGCGAAGCCGGAACGGGCCGCTGGTAATATATATAATATATATAGCCTATAGCACCCAGGGATAACAGACACATCCTACGGTGAAATAATTTTGATGTCGGTCCAGTAGTTCCTGAGATTGACACGTTCAAACAAAAAAATAAGAAACCTCTTCAGCTTTATAACACGTATTAGTATAGAGACTTGTATCAAAATAAATAAAACATCACTTTTTAATGACATTTATTATCCTGATTATTTCCTTGTAACAACTTTTTTTGGATTTTGAGTTGATTTTGATAAATCGCAAGCGGAAATGGACAGAATGAACATATACCTCCTCCTTCTTTGAAGTTGGTTAAAAATCTTGTTGACTTCAAAAGTTGACTTCTATGTTGTGGACTCTTTTCTCTTGTACAGCCATATACTTACTTTGTAATAGAGTTAATAATATACAATTATTAAGTAATTATTTTGTGTTCGACCAGTGCGTATTGGATAATATTTTCGAATATTTATTATTATTGTTGGATTTTGTTTAGATGAACTAATGTACAAATTATTATTGTAGCTAATAAAACTAAGTACTGGAATTGTTATGTTTGTCAAAATAATAGAAATTATCTTCATCCACTTTAGTTAAATTAGGATGTGATTAAGCACACGTCATTTACTCGTACTTACTTCATCTATTTTCGTTATGATTCAGTTTATTGTAGTGTGGTTAAAACTAAGATTGTATTTCTCAATAAATATTTGATTGTGATAAATGTTATCATTTGACGCATAAATACTGTTAATGAAGCACGTATCTACAAGGTTATGAAGGAACAAATTAGTTAAGTGCAAACATGATATTATATCTGGAATCGATCGAGAGGCGGGCTAAAAGGCTCATAGGCAATAATTCTCTTGTGCGAAAAAGACTGCAAACTCTTGAACATCGCCGGAAAATTGCTAGCTTATCGGTTTATTATCGGATACACTTCGGAGAGTGTGCATCTGATCTGCATGATCTAATACCACCTAGCCCTTTTTTCTATCGGACTTCTCGTAACTCGAAGAAGCGGCATCGTTTCATGGTTGATGTTCCAAAGACACGAACAAAGAGGTTTGACTCTACTTTTGTGATAAGAACGTCTCGACTGTGGAATGAGTTGCCTGAGTGGGTTTTTCCCGATGGTTATAATCTTGGTGTCTTCAAATCGAGAGTGAATCGGTTTCTTCTAGGTAAGCACGCTCCATCTTAGACCGCATCGTCGCTTAACATCAGGCGAGATGGTGGTCAAGTGTAAACCTATAAATGTTAAAAAAAAAAAAAAAAAAAATTAGTATTCACGCATATTTAAGGGTAGAACTGATTAGATACTTTAAATGAAGTATGAATTATATAATATTTATATTGTAATATCTCAAAATATAAAACAAACTTGAGAGTAAAACAAATATGAACTTCGAAACGACATACTTACGCAGAATTTTGAATATGTACCTAACCGATTAGCAAATTTCATTTCTATAATAGGTAGGCATGGTGACTAAAAAACTAATTAGTCCGTCAGATAGACTATTAAAAAATATTATACACGTATTTTTTCTTGTGTTTCGCAACAAAAAAGAAGTAGCTACTTAGTGCTTGGCGTTTCGACTGACGTCACGTCTAAATACGATTTTTGACGTGACAACGCCTAATAAATCGATGAACGCCGGCTGCATGTACCAAAAAGTGTCCCGTTACGCTCATTGTGAGCTTACGCTGCATCTATTTTTAACCCTCGACCAAAAAAGGGGTGTTATAAGTTTGACGTCTGTCTGTCTCTGTGTCTCTCTCTCTCTCTCTCTCTGTGTGTGTGTGTGTGTGTGTGTGTGTGTGTGTGTGTCTGTGGCACCGTAGAGCTCAAACGGATGGGCCGATTTCGATCGAAAATGGCGAAATACATTTACGTTTTCACTACTATCTCAATATGGGTAACAAATAAATGGGCTTGACTAGTAAAATAGGTACTATGCATGCACTATGACAAATTTCAAATCCAAGATGGCCACCACAACAAATGATCACCAAAATGACGTTGTCACGTTAAACTATCGTCCGTAAACCAAATTTACAGACTACCAATTTTTATGTAGGCTTGACGTCACAAGTCAAAACCCTCCACTCCGGAAGTTTGATGGTCATCTTTGTCGATTTTTAATAGTTTGATAAAACAAAAAACACGTGTCACATATTTTTTTCAAAATCTCTTTGACAGACTAATTAGAATGGTATGTTTTGATCCAGTCATCATCCCTATTCGGGCTGGGAATAGGAAACAATAATTTCGTATATTATGACCCAATTATAATTAACTAACATAGTCAATACAAAGACCTAATTTTAGAATATGAATGCTAATTTAATATTAAGGAAATTTCCAGAACCGCAGCACCTTGAAAAACTTTTCAATGTTTGAAAACTATATTTTCCAGTACTATAAAACAGTACAGTATATTATAAAACACTTTTTTTTAGAAAACACACTAAGCTAGGCCGAATTGCTAGTTACAAATAAAATGATAGGTAGGTACCTACTGATTTATTTACTTTATGTCATTGTAATACATATTGTCTCTGGTAAATTGAACTCTTAATTATTTTATAATATACCTATGTAATGTGTTATCGGTAAACGTAGTGAGACACCCTGAGACTAGATGGAGTGACGATATACGGAAGACAGCAGGCAGTGGATGAAGACGTATGGCCGAGGATAGGGCTGAGTGGCGAGCTGATGGGAGAGGCCTATGTCCAGCAGTGGACTTAGATAGACTGATGATGATGATGAATGTGTAATACAAATAACTAATGATTAACAATATTTTTTTAGTTCAGTTTATACATTGTTACATTTCTGAATAATTATCATTTATTACATTTTACACAGTGTAGGTACATATTCATATTAGACCTAATGAAAAATCTGTGACTATGTATGTACAAATACTCTGTTAGGTTGTTGCAAACTAGGTAGGTTGTTGTGGACAACGGACAACACAGTTTTGTATTACGAAACTCTTAAACTTTTTTTCTTGTAATGGTCCTATAACTATGTCAGTCGGCCTCAGACAAGAGGGCTTCTACTTCCTATCGAACTTTGGATCAGCACAGAACACACAAGATCCTAGCGGTATTAAGCCTTGATACTACTACATTTACAACTACTATACTAACTTGATATTTTGTACGTTAACCATAGCATTTCTTTTAAAATCGATCGGTTAATACAAGCGCAAGGCTTGTCATTCACTGACGTCGCGCTCTCGCCTCGCCTGACGCATGCGCGTCTGGCCAACGTCTATTCCGTACGGATATAGACGAGTGTTGGATCGTACATATTTTCTTAGTTCGCTGAGATCTTTTCACCGTGGCCGCATTACTATACGGCCGGAATCCACGCTCGTTCAAGCGGTTATCTCATTTTTGTCGCATCGCGATATAGATAACGTTGACGTTATAATGTAATATTTTATCAATTATGAGATAACAGAACGGCTTCTATTCATATAATAATAAAATGAAAAGTAAACTGCGACAGAACATACCATCCGACAGTCGAATGGTGTGTAGCGCATGAAATCGAGTTCGCGAGCCGTCGTGACCGTGTGTAGCGTAGCAACGTCAGTCAGCAAAACGGACTCGGATTGCGCGGTCGCGCGGCGCGTCTCGCTCTCGGTGCTTGTAGTTTTTTAGTTTGACAGTTGGCGCGTTTTTCGTTTTTGTTCAACTTCATTTAGATATTTCTTGTGGAATTCATAGATTATAAGCTCGTGTTAATCTGTGTTTTTCTGTTTTTAATATCGAGTGTTCGACTGGATTTGTGAATTTTCCACGCCGGGTGTGAGTTGTTAAGCACGCGCACTACTTCGGTCGTGTTGTGCACGATTGGTGATTTCTCTTTGCGGAATTATTCTCTGGAGGTGTTCGCACAGCTAGTGAACGACGACCAGGTACGTACACTATTAAGTGCTCACTATAAACTTATACCTACTACAATACAGGTTTCAATCGGGAACTTTTACCGCCTCGGACAATTTCTCTCGCATTCCCGCTAAACTCGTTCCAAATATAGCGTTTTAGCCTCGTTTTAATGTGAGTTTACGCCGGATAGTTGCTGTGTTTAAATTGGGTTTTGTGTAGTTCACGTTATATTAGTGATTTTCCCGTGGACCGGGCGAGCAGCGATCAGCAGCTCTACAGCTGTGTGCGTAATGTATAAAAATAAATAGGTACGTGGGTATTATCGAGACAAGCCGGCATCGCTAGGACACTGTATTATTAGCCGTATTATACAACAAATGCTTGGTATTGCAGGTTATGTTTGTAAGGAGCAGGGTTCAAGGTGGGATACAGTCTCATCTCAGGCACTCACAATCACACACACATATTATTATAACTCTTCTGATGGCAACTGATAAGAATCAAAATTGAATGTCACACTAGATATTGTCAAAGTAGGTCAATATATCAATAACATGCAATAGGTACTCATAGTATTTGCAATACACATACGTTGTAGTATTTTTTCATACAGTCACAAAATCAAAGCCAAGTTTTTATCTAACTATTGCTAAGAGCTAGATCAAATCCGACAAGATTTATCTCTTTAGATAAGTCTATGACAGTATTTTACAAACTTAATAATAAAAAATGAAACTTCCTTAGAAACAAAAATACCTACCTATCAATAATAATTCAGTAGAGTGTTTGTTTAAGTACAGAAAAATAAATTGCATTGAAATAGGTAGGTAGTTTATCTTGACTGATAATATTAATAAATACATTTAAAAAAAAAACATTCCATTTTTAAACATATTGGTAAAACCACAGAATTCCATTTGCCATTCATACCAATTTACTAATGAATGCTCATTAAAAAACATTCTTGTATTTATTCATATTCTAATTACTCAAACATCAAAAAGCAAATTTAAATCAGATTAGAAAATAATGGTTATTTAGGCAACGAAATAAAATCACATGATACCAAATCATCAAATGTGTTTTTACTTATTAGTAGGTATAGGACATAAAAATGCTTCATTTTTCTTGACACATCAGGGCTAGCTTTGTAATATTCGCTCTGACCTGGTGACCTCAAGATGATTGAATAACACTGGTTTATTAAATAAGTGTAAAAAATAGGTAGTATTCATTTGTATTATGTTTCATTCAAAAACAATTTCTTTGTATCACTCAGCAATACCTTTAGTTACAAACAGCCTCATTAAATGCTAACAACACATGGCAAACATATGTACACAGAACTCAAGAAAAGATTTAAATTCATACTATATTATATATACATCACATACATAGTATAAAAAAGTTACCATATGCATCTAGTCTGGTGAACCAGTACCTCACATTAGTATTTTTCTCTTTTTTTAATATAGCATCTCTCTCACCTTTAATTCAGAGTAATTTCCAGTTTTGAGCTGACCCAAGTGAACACTTGAAACGTACAACAAATATCCCAAGAGGGAGTTACTGTAGGGCTCAGAACTCATCACTTGATCTTGAATAAGAAGTTACACCCGGCTATAAATTGGCTACAAAAAATTACTTATTTACTATTTTAAAAAAAACATTGGTTATTTGAAACTTCAGTCAGCTTGAACCAACCAAATCACATGTGAGTAATAAATTAATTAAAAGTGTGTAGGTACCAACCACACATTAAATTCGTTAGTTTTCCTAAAAATATTTTATAACTTTGTAAAAACAACCTAACCTACCTATCAACTAACTATTCTACCATTGTACCTACAATTTCTTTATTAACAATCACTCTAAAACAAACAGTATACACCACATCTTGGAGACTATTTTTATAAAGATTTCAAACAAAATCTTCAATTTCATGCTATAGTATGGCAGTAGACATCTTCATCCACCTGGTACACTAAGAGAACATTAAAATACACAACAATTATCATAAGCAGCAGCCCACTAAATGTTCCCACTGCTGGGACTCAGGGTCTTCTTTTGCAAGGAAAAAAAAGGTATTTTTTAGTCTACTGCCAAGCAGTAATGTTTGCACATTACTTTCCGTTTAAAGGGCAATGTTTCCAGAGAAATTACAGGGCTTACAGATATAACATCTTAGATCTCCGGCTGACGAGTGCATTCCAGTGCTAGGTAATGATTTGGACTCTTCATGTTCCAATAGCTGTGTCACTGTACTGTTATGTGGCAGGCATGTTGCTTAACATCAGGGCACATGGCCTGCTCGTCTCGTCACTCTTTATTTAAAAAACAAAAAAAAGGAGAGAGTTAAGGCCATAATCCACCAGGCTGGCATAGTTTGAGTTGGTGGATGATGCATGACCTCAATCAAAAGATTCTTGGTACAGGCTGAATTCTTCACAATACTTTTCTTCACCGTTTCTAAATTAGTAGCATTATGTACATAACTACGACACAACAATGCACAATGATTATTAAAATAAACATATTTTAGGTTAAGTGTAACAAGGAAACAAAATATGTATGTACGTACGAACACATTTATTTATATTTTACACTTATCCTCTAAAACTTAATGACGTCAATATGGTATCCCTCACTATCTTTTAATAAATAGCTCGCTAACTGACATTCCAATAGACATTTATTGTTTGACGCCAAAGCTGATGGACTCTTATAGGTCATTATTAGGAAAAAAATATTTAAAATCAACATCAATTAGGCAATGCGAAGTGAGCATAATGTGGTAATTTACACTATGTAAATATCTTTTTCTTGTTAGTTATTATCTGTCTTTATAAAGTGGAATCTACCCGAGTATTTTCCGCTTCACCCTCTATTTCGATTTCTTACTTATGAACATATCATAGTACTTACGTTGCCAGTGACTGAAAACCATATTATAGTTATTACCAAGCTGCCATTTGACTGTGTAACTGAAACGGTAATGTCATCTGTTTGTTTGCCTATTTAACTCCCCTTAACTTTAAGCAAATATGAAGACGGCGCAATATCAATGCTAAGATCATTATCATATCATTAAAAATAAGATAGTCGATGGTAGACTCTCGAGGTTATAATATGTGAATTAATATTTATAAAGTCATAGAGCAAGCTCTATGACTTTTTTTTGTGTTTTCTTGTTTGAATGTGCTTGTATTAAAAACAATCAATAAGATTTTCGAATTAAAATTACCGAAAGTAAGCCATAAGAAAATGTTGAAGTTGAAAGATTTTTGAAAAACTTGTTTTCTATTTGCTAACCCAAAATCAAAATATATCATAGTACTGATCCATATCATAACAGTAATAGGTATATTATACGTAAAGTTTTTTGAGAGGTCAGTTGCATTATTAATAGTTTATAGCAGGTTTTCATCTCCCCCAACCCACGAAAACTATAAACCTAAAAAATTCTCCCTTGTCTATGTTTATCCAAGATCCCCCTCAAGAATAAGGCTCCTAACTGGGCTGGGTGTCATGATCCATTGTTACAAATATTAATATTAGTATATTATAAGCATGTTACTGTACATGAACCCAAATCCAGGAAATTTACAGGATGAATTTTGTCTCTTAAAAGTCCAAGTGACGAGTGAAGACCAGACAGTGATTTGACCATTTCACTTCACTGTGACATTTAAGTTCAAATAAATATTCATAGTTTCAAGTTACGGCTGGTCTAGTCGGGAGAACGGCGACTGCCGATCCGGAGACCCTGGGTTCAAACCCCACACGCACCACTGTCTTTTCGTCATGTGCGTAATGCCGCTAACTTAAAACTGTGAAGGAAAACATCGCGAGGAAACGACATGCACCTAGAATCTTTCGAAGTCATGTGTCATCCATCAACCCGCACTGGGCCAGCGTGATGGATTATGGCCTTAACTCTCTCCGTGCGAGAGAAGGCCCCGAGTCCCAGCAGTGGGAACATTTAGTGGGCTGTTGTGATGTGATGAAATATTCATAAATATTATATGTAGCATTGTTATATTATAGTAGCCAGCCATGTTACGTACCTTTAAATGCAGATCCTACTTCTCCCTACACTATATTAAAAAAAAACAATTGAAAGCGCAATAAAGAGCAATATAATTAATCATTAAATAACAATAGAAATGAGGACATGTGGTTACTGCTACAATTAAATTATTATTTTATTACTATCATTTTGATATGTTATGACTCTTACTGTGTTTAATAATATTACATCATCACTTAGGGCTGTTAAAATATCTATTATGTTGGGTTTACATTGTTTTTGTAGTACTAAATATTAAACTGCAATTAAATCTAGAAGTTAACCTTATAACTGACTTCATAAATTCTACAAAATTATAACTTGGTGCCTGCCAATCAAGAATTTAAAGATTTAAATAGACTTTTCTTGATAACGATGCTACATCCCAGCCTGTGTTTAACATTAAACAATGTACTGTCAAATGCCAACCAATCGTGTACAAAAAAGGCCTAAAAACTAAAAAGGTAACTTTATAACTTGCTGTTTTAATTATAATTATAAACATTATACCTTTGACTTTACACCCGAAAGTTTCAACTTTATTACTTACAAGTGTTATAAAGATGAAAATTTATTTGTCCAAACAAAGAATTTTTATTACTATCTAAATAGTCCCATAAATATTGCATTTAATCCAAAAAATTATTAAACAATATTCATATATTATAACATAGCCAGTATTCCATTAATTATAGATTTTGACCTTAGTATTATCTTCAGACCTCCAGTTCATTTGAGCAAGACAGACTTGTACAGATAATCATACATAGGTAATAAGTTATATTTTTATATGTCAGTATTGTCAGAGTATTGATATTTTGTTTGGCCGTCTGCCAGAATGTAATATGGAGGCTGAATTTGCAGTCAGAATTAAGTATTCATTCAGTACTATAAATCTTTCCCGTCTTATTCATAAAAGGCCAGCCAGTTGTCCTCCTTACTGGGAGGAAAATAAAACAATACCGCTCAGTAAAGACTTTTGTAGCTGAGTAGTTCTCGAAATAATTACCACTCAGAAATTTTCAAATAAAAAGTTTTTATTTTACTTTGCCTATCCTTTTGCCCTTGTAGAATCAAATTTATTCAATGTTATTTTTCGAAGATTATTATATTACATTTTTTTATTTCTACCGTTAGATAATTTTATGGCAAAAGCTGACATCATTCGTCCTATTTAGAATCAGAGCAACGAATGATACGAGGGTGCTAGAATTATTGCATTCACTTAAAGCCAATTCCGTGTCACGTCATAGTCGTTAAACATTCTGAGACAATAGTTTTATTTGTAATGAATAAGTAATTCAAAATTTTCACCCGGGGTCTACCGCCGAATGAAAAATGTCATAGCTTTGATGTTTCACTCTCTTTTCTTTTCGCTTGAAATGATAGAGACAGCATTAGAAAAGCGATAGCCGATTTAGTTAGGCGGTAGAAGCGCTGAAGAGTTTTAGTTAATCTAGTCACCTTAATCATTGTCACTATTGCCAGTGCACCCTCACTCGCTCAAGGTCGCGCGGTTTTAGCCTACCGCTAGACCGTTCCTTCCAGGAAACAAGTGACAGTCGGTTGTCGGACGCACGGCTGAGCGCTCGCGCAAAACGTTTCCCGCGCATATTGTTATTAGATATGTCGTAAACCCTCCGCGCTAGACAGGGACAGACTTACGCGTTAGAAAGAGAGCAAATGTTTATTTGAAAATCGCAACAGGTAAATTGCGAGCTGAATTGAACTTTGTTGTGTCCCAGCAAGAGTCGCTATTTATATAATTGTTTCTGGTAAGTGTGGCTTCTGTAATACTATTGCGCTGAAAATTATAACGTGTGCGAAACTGCTCTTAGATGTTTAGAGGGTAAGTGGCTCCACAGTACGTTATTTTAGGTGGCCGAGAAGCCGATCGGCCCTTCTACCGCCTAACTAAATCGGCTATGGCTTTGCTATTTCTATTGCTGTCTCTATCATTTCAAGCGAAAAGAAAAGAGAGAGCAATAACAAAGCTAAGACAGTTCTAGTTAGGCGGTACACCCTGAAGTAAATTTGACGTCGGTTTCGATGGTGAACTCTCATCTTGTGTAAATTGACCCCGTTGACACGTTACAACTCTTCGCAGTCGCAGCTCTGTTACTATTGGGACTCGCCACGAACTGCTCAAAATAAATTGAACTCTTGAGTACCAAAGCAAGTGATACCAAAGATGTGAAGTTATTGCTTTTTCAAAATCGACCCGTAAAGTATCACTGTTCTAGTCTTTTAGGTATTATAATGTTACGTTCTTACAATAAGCGCATTAAAGTACGGCCGCTCTTGGACCAAGAGCGGTTTATACTAATGCAAACACCCGAGAGCTCAAAAAGTTTAGAACCCAATGTGCAATCAGTCGTAGTATACATCGCATTGTGGTCTTCGCCCCACTTCCCATCGAGATAGAAAACCCAGCCTACTAGAAGATTCCAGCCTCGATACAACAGAATACTCCTAAAGCAATTTGGCAGTGCACTGCTATGTAAAGTGCCGGCAGAATGGGGTCGAGGAACGGGTGAAATGGGCACAGGGGATGATTACGTTACAGACTAAATTATATAACTAGGTACGCAATAAAAATGGCATTATTAATAACGATTAACTTAACAGCTTAACACCACTATAATAGCACAATCTATTAAATCATACATACAGTCGTTCGACGAAGTCGTCTAGACGGGGCAATCGTGCGGGGTTAGACGCGGGAAGCGTGCTCCTGCATTGCCTACATTACAATGTTAGTACTGCAGGAGCGCGGCTCAGGGCTGACGTCTTCCGTATGTTTTATTTTAGTGCCACGTTTTTATAATTGCGACAACTCTACCCGTGTCTAGACACTGTCGATGAACGACTGATAGTATTTCTTTGTACTGTGATAATAGTCCACATTTAGTCTACGTTTAGTGTACATAAACACTAAAGTACTGAAGTAATTACATTTACAAAACCCAACATTTCGAAAGATTCTTCCTTGGTGGTCTACATAACTAATTCTACATGCATACTACATACCCTATTAAACTTCACGTTTCTGGTTTCAGCGTATCATATTGTCGGAATGTATATCCGTAGCATAGCATAACTATCTTAATACTGTCTTAAATAAGCTATATTTTTTATAGCTGCCTAATTCATGTCGCGGCGCAGATTAGGTTTTAGATTTAGAAACATCAAACGTGGATGTAAAATAAAAGACTTACATAAAATAAAATAATTATAAATATTATTAAAGCTAACGCCAAACGAGCATATTTCTTTTGTCGTAAGTCGTTCCGTAACTAGTTACTTTTACTCATTTTGCTTAACATCAGGCGAGATAGCTAAAACTATAAAGTGTAAACTGTATAACCCATAATATTGTTCCAAAAAAGTTTCAGTTATGGTGCGCGTTATTTACGTGACTCATCTGGACAACATTTTGTGACCATCAACACAATCCTCATATAGACTACAGGGCCGTGAACAAAATGTACGGGTCAAATGAACCACCAGGAGACCTATGTAGGATAATAGAAGGGTATAAAGTAATAAGATTCAGCACTGTTCCCGTCACTTGTAAGCTATCCAACTGAGTGCAGTTGCAGTAGTTGCAAAAAGTAAACTTGATCGAACTGGCCTGATGGTAAACGATGGTGTGGTCAAAGGCTCAAAGGTAATGTTCGATGACATTCGGTCGCTCGAATCACACGTAAATATCACTTCGTCACAAGTTTACTCATAAAATATGTAAATAAATAATAGCTTTTATCCAGTGATGAGACCTCCGTTTCCCAGTAAGTATTGATATTGTTCCGTTTAGGTTGAATCATCTTCTCACTGTTGGGGCATTCTATCACACTTAAATCACTTAGTCCTGAATCATGAAGAGTCACGTAGTTGTCGGAAAGCTGTTATTTGCATACTCTGTTCGTAATTATACAAGTGTTTTATGTCTTACATTATCTCCGTTACCCAATACCAGGTGAAGCACTACGCTTGTCATTTATTAGTCTTATTTGACTACTCATAATCATATCTGAAAATTGAGGTTATTTGGAAAGTTGATCCGATATCAAAAGAAAGTTGAAATGAAGCCCACTAAGTATAATAGACGAATCTAAGTACAGATTAGGTAAACTTTGCCATCACATGATGAAGATGGATCAATCCAGACACAGCAGAAATAAAATTAACAATTTCAGCATACAGTAGAAAAGTTTTATCGGTACAAGGTCAAATGAAATAAACTATCACGCTGCAAAGAAGAAAAGATGAATCAATAAATATCGTTGTGCTGAGAATGAAATTTACAATCACATCATGGAGAAGAACAGTTGAACAGACAGGACCATGATTACCGATGATAAACAAAACACAAACAAATGCCAGTATAACCTGACCTACGATAGTTCAGAATCGCTGTCATTTTCAGGGTCAAATGTTACTGGTGAACACATTCAATTTGTTTATTAGGCATCAGGAATAACAGGCCCAAGATCAGTGGATCAAAATTATACTGCTTTCGGGTGAACGGTGATCTGTTTAAAAATTGACTAAAAAGTTACCGCTTCAGCACAGTCTTACTTGACTTTATGGGTCAATTTTTGGTTTGGTTACAAAAGACCTTAAAACGGTATTTTAAGGCCTCCCAGTGAAATTTGCAACCACAAAACGAACAATCACAAATAACAGCAATCCAGAAGCATACGTTCACAATCGAGTAGTATTTAAAGCTTGAGATCGGCGGCGCGAAGCGTCATGCCCGTGCGTCACACTCAACGCGAATAGAACCGGGTGACCCTCGCGGCATGCCGGCGATGACGCCAGCGTCATGACGGTACGCGATACACCACCAGTGAAAGTGTCAACGTAAATAAACCCTAGACATTTCTGTGGTGGTAGGACTCTTTGCTGAGTCCACCTTGGAAAGTAGTACACCATTGCCAATTATTCTACTGCTAACCAGTGATGTTCCGGTTAGAAAGACAATGTTTCCAGAGAAATTACAGTGCATAGAGATAATCTTATGTGGGTGATTAGCGCAATGCGGTGCTAGGTCATTAATTGAGTTGTTCCTATCGCTGCTTGACACTGTGTTTTTAAGGGCAGGTATGCATGCTACTTACCACATGTCTTGTTCATCCCGTCACTCTGCCGTTATGCCGCTCAAAAAAGACATAAGACGTTGAGGTCCCAAACATTTGATCCATCAAAATATTATTCAGGCCATTGATCGAATTCTCGGTAACTTCTTTGATGTCCAACATTAATGTGGACGTCTCTAGAATTATGATCTTTCAGAAATGTCAGTCTGACATGGATAGTACGCAAACTGTTGTTATTGTAAAATACTTAGGAAAAATATGAGCTCTAAACACAGCACACCTTTGACACAACTACCTAACAGCGGTGTTAAAAGTTTTTACGATTTGAGTTTATGTATTAAATATCATAATTTTTACTGTACCAAGTAGTTTGACTGCACTGTACTAGACAATTGAGATCATAAAATGTATTGTAACTGCTGTTACCCGAGCGTGTATTCCTGAGGATTCAGTCTGCATTTTGAGACTAGACCACTTTGCTTTACATTATCCATGATGATCTCGGTTATATACTTCTTTTCGATTAAAGGAAGCTATAGCAGTTGGCCCCTAATCGCTTCTACTGCCTAACACACTTTGGGGCTAGCGTAGAAGGTGTAATCTACTAACCTAAACTTGCCAACTACAATGTATATTTACGCATACACACGTAGAGCATATTATCTGAAGAAACCTGAAAAGATTCATAAATATATTTAACCAACACTATAACAGCCCTGAGGCAGTCCACGTTCCCGTTATTTTCGTTCTATAAAAAGGAAAATATGTGCTAATCCAGACTATAATCTGTGTTCCATATTTCGACCCGATTCATGCAGACACGATCGAGCAACATACATCTAAACTTTGACATGTATAATATTAGTAGGAAGTAGAATACTCGCCGCTTTGGTTACCTCCCATTGGCTAACTTTAGCCTACATGTGATGAAAATACTGTTATATTGTCCCAAACCAGCAGACGAGTTATTTTGATTCTAGCAGTCCTCATTATCTGGGTAACGGAAATACGGATATGTTGCAGACTTTTTGAGAATTTAAACAATCTAACGAATTCAATATTAATATTAACTTAATCATTCTTATTGTAGCGTACCTGCTTAGTTTATCTAAAAATAAATTGCTCATTCCAGTAAAAATACAGTCTCATGTAAACCCTAAAATGGATGGAAATATATGTCGAGGTCCGTGAAGCGTCTGAGTGGATTCGGGGCAGCGCTGCCATCAGAAAGGGACTATGACAAATGATTCTTCTCATCCGAAAACATACAAAAACCGCTCGGGAGGACGTTACGAATTCACTATTTATCACTCGTGAGGGCGGGCGTTTGTTTTCTCTGAACAATTTGTGTGTATTCAATCATGTGAACGGTGCGTGTGGAGGACAGCATCAGACGAAATTTACTCTTCAATTGTGGCTGAAGATTGGACTGGAGACTGTAAAAACTAAGATATATTTGCCTTCTTTGTGTAGAATCTAATTTAAAATGGCACAAAGCTTTTGGGCTTTTCATGATATCAGCAAAAACGTCCTCTCGCGTCGGTTTATTTTTCAAATGATAGGTTTAGAAGATTATCACGTTCTTTATGTGACTCTGTTGTTAATTATGGACCTATTACGATAAAAATTGTACTTATGTTATTGCAACTCCAAACTTCTAGATATTTTCCAGAAATAAATGTGTAGAATTTTTTTTTTTATTAGGATCTCACTATTCGGTTCCAGTTATTTTGGAGCTTAGGCCGTTCAACAGGCCATCACGTTTAATACTGTAAGGGAATCTCGTTTGCCCCTGAATAATTCAAACTTCACCCACAACCAAATTTCCTCAAGTTCAAGCAACTTATAATATCACTTTTGGACATACATATAAGAGTTGAAAAGCTGATATCATTCTCGAAAATCTGCAGCTGGAAGGAATTAGGAGAGGAGCAATTCCCTGAGCAAGGATCGAATCCATTCTTTCTGCATATATATTCGGGAATACTCCCGTCAAACACTACTTTATAAAAATATTTTCTTTGTTTTATCGAAAATACGTTTGCACCTCCATGTCACATGATTTTAAGCGACGACGCGGTTTATGATGATAGCGCTAACCTAAATTAAATCGAGTCGCTCTTCTAGACTTGCAGACATCCAGATTATTTCATATTATATCCATTATGCATATTTTGTGGAACGATGGAACTCAATTATCACATGCACCGATGTTTCTTCTCAACCCCAATGTCAGTCAAGGCTTTATTTCAGTTCAGTGAACCTGTCATCTTGGCTTGGTCTCCCGAGATTTCAATTTGCGACGAAAACGTAAGATGTCAATCTTGCCGGATTTGGTGCCAATTTTCTTTAGGGATAATGAAAATGAAATGACGTTTTCGCAGCTATTGGGATAAAATTCCCAAGTCTTGTAGGAATTGGTCTAGCTGCAGAATAAAATGATCAAAGTAGCCGTGTTAATATAAATAAAGTGTTATTTATGACCTTGGATTGTAACAAACCTTAAAACATTTTAATTATTTCTTAAAATTATAAATATGGTTTCGTGGCTCAGTAAAAGTTTGCATCCATTTATACACACATATCTGCTCCCACCCGACAAATAAAATACACTAAAATATGGGCTTTATGTCATGCCTATTACATACATACATACCTATGACATAGATTACATTGGCAACATACATTAGCAGACGGCTGTCAGCGACTGGTCTGCTAATTTGTATTGCCAATGTAATCTGTATCTTAACGTGCATGACATAAAACCCAAATTTGAGTGGATTTTATTTGTCGGGTGGTAGCTGAGTAGTAAAAGTCGGCGCAGACCTTGTTTGCCCGACGAGCCATAGGTCGTGAGTCGTGAGTTCGTTTCCCTCCTGACACAAATATTTGTGTTTGTATGTTTGTAAGTACTTTGCCTGGATATTTTCATGTGTATGAAGTAAATATCTTCAATTATGTAAGTGTTGCCAGATAGCTGATAAACCTATCAGCTATCTGGCCTCGCTACTACAAGCTTAGATTAGTTTAGGGCTTGATAGAGTAGTGCGAGAAACGTCCACAAATTATAATAATGTCTCTTTACAATTGACAAAACTGTGTTAAGTGTTTTCATCGATTCTATAAATACAAACACAATACATTTAATCATCATCAACAGCCCACTAAATGTTCCCACTGCTGGGACTCGGGCCTTCTCTCGCAAGGAGAGAGTTAAGGCCCCAATCCACCACGCTGCGCTGGCCCAGTGCGGGTTGGTGGATGACACATTGACACATGACTTCGAAAGATTCTAGGTACATGTTGGTTTCCTCACAATGTTTTCCTTCACCGTTTTAAAACAGCGGCATTACGCACATGACTTCGAAAAGACAGTGGTGCGTGTGGGGTTTGAACCCGGGGTCTCCGGATCGGCAGGCGCCGTTCTCCCGACTAGACCAGCCGTAACTTAGCATTTGATCATACTTGTTGTTAATTCTATAAGTTAATAAAAACTAGTATATTCTTTACATATTTCTACGTGCAGACACTACTCATCGCTGGACAAACATCCTGTGTTGTAATGACTAATGCTTTTGTTATGCCCCAATTGAAGAGTTTATGAATATTGGGAATTTTGGGCAATCTGGATAATACCACCATGAATATTGTATGAATGTATTGAGAATACATGAATAGGGTTGTATAGCATATAAATATATGCATGGAATTTAATCCTTCTAATTTTATAAATGCGAATGTTTTACTCTATGTTAGATAAATATTTCAAGCAAAATGCACTGAAGGGATGTGTATGAAGTCAAAAATTATGATTTTAAAAGAGGTTTCGTTAAAACAGTTCTCAATAATCTTCCCCAACTTGTCGCACCAGTTTTAAAGTGTATTGTCAGCTAGCAGCGCCCCATGGTTTTACCCGCGTAGTTCCCGTTTTCGTTGATTTCCCGGGATATAAAGTAGCATATGTTTTCTTATAGGCTATAATCTAACTGTGTTTCAAATTTCATCTCAATCCGTTCATACGTTACGACGTGATTGAGCAAAAAACATCAAAAAATCTATTTTTACAATATTTATTAATAAGATTCTTTTTGTGTATCTTTTGTTTTGTGTGTCAAAAAACTAAAAATCAAAATTTAAAATTTAATGGTTTTAGAATATTACCTATGTTAATTCAAAAGATTTCAAAAAGTTCACCGTCCCAGTTAAATAATATTAAATTAGCCTGATAAAGCGTCTATTTCGAGACGCGTGTTAATTCTTATCGTGGCAATGTTGATGTGGTCAATTGGTGTGGGTCAGGGGTCGCGGTCCCACTGACATCATCAGCCATCACTGCCGACAGGTGGGTGTCGACCCTAATAATTAAAAAGGTTACCGACCTCAGAAGAATGGCGTCTCGTGATACTTATGACCTTCAGTACCATAGTAGCATCATAAAGGTAGTTCAGGTAAGATAACCAAGTTTACGCTCCAAAAATTTTGGTTTTGGCCGACACTGGTTGGTTGTAATGTTTCGTAGAGGCACAATTTTTTTAATGTTTTACATTCTTGCTAGGTCATAGAATAGATATGAGTAGTAGTATTATCTATTCCGTATCTACGTAGTATCCATGGCATCATTCCTTTTTTCCTTTGATTCTATGGCGTTCGGTTGCCTTTCTGCAATGCGATAGCGATCAATGGCTATTAAAGCAGTCTAGATTGACTGTGGTCGAATATCTAGATGCTTGAGAAACTAGCTCCATCGTAAACTACAATTTTGCTTAATATCAGGCTAAATACTGGTCTAGCGGTTAAAAAAAATGTTATATATTTTACTCTCAAACTCTTACAGATTTTTCTAGAGCCGGTAGTCTAGAAATCTCAAACTCCTACAGTCTTATTCAAACTAAAATCCAATGTCACATGCTTAGGCAAGCTTAAAACCCATTGGATTTTCATTTCGCTCTTAGAATAAAATACTTTATTTCTAACATATATAATAACATACAGTACAAGACACAGAATTTACTAAAAAACTACGTCATTATGTACTTGTATTGATTAGCAAATTTTTTTGCGTAACTAACTCATTATTGTTGTCCTGACAAGTGGCACTTAGTCGAGTCACATCAAGTAGAAGTTCTTGAAATAATTGAGAGCGTATGATATAATGTTCGCACATCTATAACTTAGCCTAGGCATGGAGCCAAGTATTCAACGCCGCTCTAGATTTAAGTTATGGGTACACAGAGTATGTGGGTAAGCTATTTTCTTATAGCTAAATTCAGGGCGGAATGAACATTGACATAGCTCTTTATGCCCTCCCCCCAGCTATGTCATAATTGTGCCAATTTCACATATTGCGATGGGAGTTTATGAGAACGTGGTGGTATTTGTCTGTGGCATCGCAAATTTCTGCAGTTCTTTTTAAATAATATCCCAGCAAGGGAAGTTTATGATTCCTTTTTTCGACTTATTGTTAAGTAAGATAATTGTTTGAATAGAGATAGATATTCTCATTTGTTGGATTGGAAGATTGGCACAATAAGCACTGGTAGGTACATAACGCGTATGTAGCAAACTGTTTTAGGTAGAATGAGAAATTGCTTTTCCTTGTTTATAGTGTAGACGAGCAGGACATTGGTCTGATAGTAAGCTACACACCTGCACAATAACAGTACCGTGTCAGTGCTCTATCACATCGGACTGGCTGAGCAGATTGAAATTTGGAATACAGTTAGATTATGATCTGGAATACCACATAGGCTACTTTTAATCGCGAAAAAATCACTGCAACTGGAACTAAGCAGGTGAAACCGCGGGGCGCTGCTAGTAATACCTAAATACAAAACGTCTCAGTTCCATTTTGCGGAACGCCAACATTCGCCGTACTTTGAAGTGAGCACCGCCGAAACATATCTGGTCAAACTGGTTTGCGTAGGCGCAGCGGTGAGTCATCCCGACAAAGATGGCGGTGGAACAATAAGCAATTATCGCCGGTAGACCCCACGAACCGTTTATGCTGTTACGCAGACCGTGCTTATACATAATAATATATATTATAGCTTAAAAAACCTGAAAGATTAAAACGCTAATATCTAAGTACCTACTTATAATTTTATTTTGTAAACTTTGAAAATGTTTGCCTATTCATGTTCAAATAAACAAAACTCACGTAGCTAGAAATTAGTTTGCCATAATTGAAAATTACTTATCGTACCGTAGACAGCATTGCATTCTCAACTTTCGCTCGAAAATATTGTTATGACTAATTTACAAGTCTTGTCGTATCTGCATAATTTTCACGGCTGAAGTCTAGCAGCTGTTTCTTAAACCTATAAATATGTACGTGTGTAATTTATCTTTTTATGTTAAAATAAAAGATAACTACGAAATATCCCAATTTTGAAACTCAAGCCTTCTTTCACGAGGAGAAAGTCAACTTTTACAGACTACGATGAAATGCGAGTTGACAGATGTCACTCAAAAAATGTTTGACGATTGATTACGTTTCGTTTTGCTCAAGCTGCGGTGAGGTCAATCCCAAACATCTTCGGCAGATCTACCTCCCAACGCTCCAGCTTTCTGATATGCGTTGATTTGTGATGCCATCGGCCAATTTGATAGCCCCGATGGAAGCAGACAGTTACATCTGGATTCTGGACGTCTACTCTAATTCAACGAAAACGTAATTTCGAAAAAAACTCGCGATTTTTCAACTCCCATTCTACTTCGATCCGTCGTTTTGTCCGTTTAAATGTTCTAAGCCTACTCTAATTAGAGTATGCTTGGAACATTTAAACTCCAAACAATGTTGTATCGGACGAAACGAAGTAGAACGAGAGAAGGAAAGTCGCGAGTTTTTTTTTTCGAAATATCGTTTTCGTAGAAACAGAGTAGACGTCCTGCTTTCAGTTCCGCTGCATACGGAAAGTAGAGATGTAGTTGTCTGCTTTCATCGGCGTTACGAAATTGGCCGATGACGTCACAAATTAAAGCATAGCAGAAAGCAGGAGAGTGAGGCGGTAGACCTCCCGGTCGTATGTTGCGGAATTTTAACTGACTGAGCTATCTTATCATTTAAAAAACTGCTGATAATAAAACAGATCTATTACATATTTCTTGCCCCCCCAGTTGGCTACTGTACCCGAGGCGTGTCCCCAGTCACAACAGTTAAATCATACCTGTCCAACGTTATCTGACGTCCCACGTGGTCTGCGAGACACATCAGAGACTGCCCTACGTTGGAGGATAGATGCGATATCGAAGCGATGCTATGATGCGGATATAATACTGCGTTGGGAAATTGGGACATTACTGTTATTTACCCATGGCAATAGGAACTTACAAAGTATATTTGTCACGGGAATCACAGGAATGTTCTATGAAGTCATACCATTCCCCATAGGCCTAATATTTTATGTAGAGATAACTTGGCCTGCTCGGAATGCTCCGCAGGTGTAGAAGTTTATTACATACACTATTTACTGTATTACCATAACGTGATAATTAGTCTACCGTCAACCTGTGGGAGGATTGTTGTTCTGGCATGAAATGCAACAAAACTTAGTAATCATTTTTTAAAAACGCTCAAATTAAAGTGCACGCAGAAATTTATTGTCACATATTTCCAATTGTCAAAAGTAATGTAGTTTTAAGCTTCATCTGTTGTGTGTCAAATACTGAATGATATACAGTTATCGATAAAATTACGGATTAACATCAATCAAGAGATTTGTCGTCGTCAAAATCAAATCAAAATCTTGTTTCAATAAAATAACTAATGTACGTTCGCCTCGTGTCACATAGCTACCGGTGCGCGGTGGCGCTTCATCGTCCACTTAGGACAATGAGTCACAGAGGTCCGCCAGAGATGCGGTCGAGGCCATCCGCCGTTACATCATTCTACGTTTTTTTTTTATATTTGTCACGACTCTGATAATTTACTACTGTGGTCGTCTAACAGACACTCGAGACTGCGATGCTCCAACAAAAAGTTCAATTTAATTTTTTACACAGACGATTTTATATTTCGTGTCGTTAGGAGAAAAAAAATCTTTTCAAACGTAATTTCTATCAACGCTTCTTTAGAACCTTTGGACAAATTCAGATGACCATTTCATAAAAAGCCAAATTAGTCCGTATATTTTATGTGTTTTATCAATGGACATAATTTTATCGTTACCAAAAACCGAGGATTTTGGACTGGTAATTGGCCAATATTGAGGTTTAAAAAGATCATAATCTCATGTTATCATGATCGAAACCCACCCTTTCCCATATTCTTTGAACATCGTGAATACATACGGTAGGGTTGGTTTGTTCGTAAAAACCACTCTCGCCATTTAAACTTCAAAGCGGCCAAATAAATCCACGGAATAGCCGCAGGTAGTGAAAAATAAACATTTCTCAGTTTACCCCCCACTCGGGCTTTTACCGTATTGGCTGCACAACAAATCTATGTCAGTCATTTGCCGTAGGTGGGTTAGAATGCAGTGATCCGATATTTGGTGTTTATTGACTGCCTTTTTGATTGACGTTGGGAATTTGTATAAGTTTATTCATGTCTTTAATCTGTGTGGTGCAGTGGTAGTATGCAATTATATTATCATCAGTAGTAGGATGCCATTTTCCAAGAATTCAGAAAATTACCAGCAATCTGCACCAATGAGTTCATAAACGCCTGTCACTATGGAAAGAAGTTTCGGAAAAAATCTTATAATACTACTATCTTTTTCGGTCTAGTTCCCGCTCCGAGCGTTTAACGCGCGATAAGATACTTCGTTACAATAGTGAGATAATAAGTTTATCTTCGGGTAACAAGCGCAGTGAAGGGCTAAACAATGATTTGAATTATGTAGCTGTTTAGCTGTGCTATTATTGGCAATCGTGCTGTCATACTATGAGGCGTAGGGGCTTGATCGTGCAATGGTCAGTGTTATGTAAGTCACCGTAAAATTGTTGATACCGTGAGCTAACGTCAGATTATATACACTAACCTACCCTACTCTTTATAATACCAATGCGTTTTGTTGTACACTGACGGTGTTTGCTCACAGTGACATATTTTATATGGAAAAAGTTCAGTGGTGCGATAGAATAGCGACTGAATGCCCGTGTTCTAGCGTACGGACGGCAAAGCTGATGCTCACGTCCTCGTTAGTTTGTTCTGATTCGTATTCTATTCTCCCTGGACAAATAAAAGCCCGCCTCGACTCGATTGTTTCCAAGTGTTGTCTACGTAGCTTCGCCCGTTCTGTTCCGAACTTTCCAATAGGATCTCTTTGGTAGAAACATCGAAAATTGCTTTGAGAACGCTCCGATGAATACGAAACGTTTCGAGTTAAACCTTACTTCTTTGTCGGGCAATCGACTGGTAGTCAAGACATTCGGGACTTTACAAATGCAAATTATATTTCTTAATGCAATGAAGGGTAGAACTAAATAAAAGTTAAAACCCCTGTCTACACTGAAAACTCCAATAATGTACCTAACTCAAAGTATTGAATAAATAAGTTTTATATCTATCCGTAATAAATGAAATTTCTTATGTTGTGTGCACTTTCTAAATTATTGATTATTATGGTTCAAAATAATGTACTACAGCTTTGTAAAACATATCACTATCTACAATAAATAAATAAATATTCGTGGTCAATTAACACACACAATCCTCCGACCCCAAAGCTTGAACTATAGCGGCCAGATAGCTGATATAATAATACTTATAATATAGCTTTAAGTACAATACTTATTATACATAGAAACACCCAGAAATAGTACAAATATTTGAATAAATATATAGGGATACTATATCTGTAACAATCTCTAGAAAGACTATTAATTTTCCATGTCTTTTCCCAAAATATTTGAATTGAAATCTCTTTTATGAATACAGAAACCTTAAAATGTGTTGATAAAAATAAACTACGAAATCAATGGTTACATCTAAATGGGGCGATAGATAAATCGAATTAATTTTGCCGCAGTACTGATACGATAATTTTATCGATAGATTCTCGGTTGTTTATCGCCGTAGTGTTGTCATACCAACGAGATTATTTGCCTACTGTATACCGCTGTATAGTATACTGAAACTACGAGACACACTGCCACCTTAACTGCAACCGAAACTAGTCATGATCGTCAGTTCATAATCCTACTAATATTATAAATGTCAATTTATGGATGTTTGGATATTTGGATGTTTGTTGCTCAATCACGTCCTAACGTATGAACGGATCGGGCTGAAATTTGGAACACAGATAGACTATAGTCTGGAAGAACACATAGGCTACTTTTTATCCCGGAAAAACAACGGGAACGGGAACTTCGCGGGTAACACCACGGGGCGCTGCTAGTAATATATTATAAAGTGTGAGATTTAAAACTATAGATTTGTCAGTAATCTCGTAGTGGCACAGAATAAATATTATGGTAGTGGTACGACTCTGCAGAGTCCGCTAGGGAAAGTACCACACCTTTGCCAAATATTCTACCGCCAAGCAGTAATGTGCAAACATTACTGTGTTCCGGTTTAAAGGGCAATGATTCCAGAGAAATTACAGGGCTTAGAGACATAATATCTTAGATCTCTGGGTGACGAGCGCAGTGTAGTGCTAGGTAATGATTTGGACTATCATGTTCCAATAGCTGCGTGTTACTGTGCTGTTATGTGGCAGGCATGTTGCTTACCATCAGGCACATGACTTGCTCGTCTCGTCACTCTAGGCTATAAAAAAAAAAAGTACCTTACCTTTTACCAGCATCTTTACCAGCTATTAAAATTACAGAGAAGTGAGATAGATCAACTTATTAAAACTAAATGGACAATCAGAAGCAACGCTGTCCACGCCATAACGAAAATGTCTATTTAATGAATGTAACTTGTCAAAATATACGTCAATTAACCCATTTGACATTGATAGATAATTAGATTTGGACAATATATGTTCAAATCATGTTAGGTGTCAGGCAGGCGCCATCTATTATAATAAATATGAATATTTTTTGTCTCGTTTGTAAATGGCTGATTCTTTCGATACATCGGTAGCACAGTCAACAGTTCTAGAACCGCAGTATCGAGTAGCGAACTGAGTAATCAAACAAAAAACGAAAAAAGAGAACGGGGCAGTGGAAAAAGGCAAAAACATCTCGGTAAACCTTGGTCTGGAGTTTGTTTTGAGCTGTGTGAAATGCCTTTAGCACCTTTCTAACTTCAATGACACGATGTCTGCGAGTTTTGTTTGCATCTTAACTGGTAGATAGGTTAAATTAAGTAAATAGGTTTTATTCATTCTAGATACAATACTTAAGTTGTGTTGTAAATATTCAATTGAGTTAGGTAAATATATTTGAATAGATCGGAAAACATCCTGTGATACTCACCATTTCTAAGTTTCAGTTAGTAGAGAGTACTCATTAAGGGTCGTGGGTTCTATTCCTACTCAGGACAAAACAATTATGTGGTAAAATAATTATTGTTTGATGGCATCCATAGTTTTATGGTAGATATAGAGCGATGAGACGAGCAAGATAAGGGCCTGATGGTAAGCAACACGTCTGCTCTCAAAACAGTACTGTGCTGTTATTTCAAAATTAAGTCTCCAAGTAATTGTGTTTTGGAGTCTACTAAACTAGCACTGTGCTGCGATATTATGAAATAAATGATTAGACAATATTTTATCTTTTGATTTCGAAGTCTTTTCTGGTTCAGTTATCGAAGCCTTTTTGCCAGGAATTACTGTTTTCTGATATCTTTGTTCATAAATCCTTGCACGAGGTCGACGTGTGAAAAATTAGCTATTACACGCGTATGTATACTGAATGTCCGCCAAAACTGTATCCAAAATGCTAATTTTTTCGAGTCTTGAAATCTTATGTTAAGTTAAACGAATTGCCTTCACAGTCCGAAATAAAGACGTTAATTAGATTTAGCATCCAGTTCTAAATGGAAGAGTTATTGTCAGTGGGATTACTATTTGTGCCCTGGTATGGTATTCTACCGGTGCCGGTGAAGGCCTGGTGTTACATTATAATACAAAAACACAATACTACATTCAAAATATCTTTATCGAGGACAATGAGAGAGAGGCCTTTTCAGAAAGCAAATATTCTTGTCAAATATAGTTCTACATTTCGCAAAAAGTGGCGCCCCTGTTTCATTTCGTAATTATTTTTTTACAAAATGAAACATCGTGTTCTAAAGATGCCCGATTGAAAACAACTACACGTATTAAAGTTACTATGGGATATTTACCGCGGTTATATTATTATGTTAGAATGTGTCCCCAATATTGTGATGCAGTTTTATTTGCCATATTCACGAGTAAACTAAAAAATATAGATACGGAGATAAAAGTTTAAACTCAAATTAAAATATAACTACCCTCTTTCACAGTGCTTTGTGACGATTGTCACTCCACACTATAATATCCATGACAAATATGCCGAAATTGATGATAATAGGGTTATGATGCAATGGACGATTATGTCAGCTTTATAGATTTACGTTTAATTTCAGGTTAACAGTTGTCTCTTTTAAAGTTACCTGAGAAATTCATACAATATGGTGGAATGGTATTAAAGTCCATGACCTGGAATAATAACATTCGTGACATATATGAACCAAGTTAAATATACCTAGATTAATTATATTAGTATAGTTAATAAAACAAAACAATGTTAAAATTAATAGGCACAATCCTAAAATATTGAATGTGTCATTTTCAATTAAAAACTATGCCTAACCATTTGTTTCCCTAAATGAGAATAGCTTTTTAGTTTAGGTACCTATGTACTCGTAAGTTATTTAGGTTGTAAAAAGTCTACCTATATTATAAATGTTTAAGTTTGGATGTTCGTTGCTCAATTACGTCGTAGTATGAACGTATTGGGTTGTGGAATACATGTAGATTATTGTCTGGAATAACACCCGGGAAAATAAAGGGAACGGGAACTATGCGGGTAAAACCGCGGGGAGCTATTGGTGAAGAATACATTCATCTGTAGCTATACTATCATCTCAAGCAGAGGAAGGACTGCCTTGTGTCAGCTGCTGTGCAGCGGATTATACCGTGTGGAGGCATGCTACAAATGAGATCATCTAGGTTTCTAGGTGTGTAGGCGACCGTAGAACGCTGGCATCTGTAGGCTTCTATCGCAATTTATTGTACTTACTCAGACACATTGGCCAATAGCTGCAAAAACAAGCATCGGCGCCTACCACGCCGGTTTGGTGGGTCGATGACATTTGAAAATTCGTGTCAGCCTGTATGAGACTAGCACAGGATCTAGACAAGTTACGTACACGAAAAGAGGCCTAGGGCCCGGCGGGGGGTGATAACGAACGGAAAATTGTCATGATGACTCGATGTGTGCCGAAAGGAGTGGGTTTTCCCGATCACAATCTTAGTGTCGTCAAATCGATAGTGAATTGGTAAGCACGCTCCATTGTTGACATAATCGTTACTTAACGTCAGACGAAATGACGGTCAAATGTAAAGATATAAAAGTAAAAGTAAGTATTACTCGACCAAATCTAGAGATTTGTGTGAAACTCTCTAGTTAAGTGTCGAAATCAACTTTTTAGAAATGTCACTGTCAAAAACATGACCATCTATCTGACAATGACATTTCGTTACTCTCACAAATTAGTTCCAAAACCCCTGTCAGAAATGACTTAACTGAATCAGAAACCAACGAAGCATGTTCAAAATGGATGTAGCATCCCGTCGTGAAATGGAGAAGTGTTGTTAGCTATCTATTTGTGTCCCTGCAAAGCGATATTCAGGAGCGAGGAAGGCTCCACGTTCATTATTTATTAAACGCTCTCGCTTCTCAGGATTACCTCACGATATTTTTAATAAGCACTCAATTTATCCAGTTACTTTTCGTTTGCTTAACGTACGGCGCGATTTATGCGAGTTCTTTTTGTTGCGTGAGTCGGAATTGTATCAGCTGTTGTTTTTAGGGGTCCGTACAAAATTTGAATTTTATGTTTGCTGTTTGGGTGTTTTTATGTAGTATGTATTTTTACAATTGTATATGTTTATGTCAACGATATGGCTCCCATAGTACACGTGTGTTTCGTTTGGGAATAGTGTTGTGTGAGGAATGTCCAGCAATCCTACTAATATTAAAAATGTCAGTGTTTGGATGCTTGTTGCTAAATCACGTGGTAATGTCTGAACAGATCGGTTTGAAGTTTTGAACATAGATTACAGCCTGGAAAGGTACATAATATTTATGACACGTAAAAATAACGGGAATGCGATCTGCGCGTGAAAAACCGCGGAGCACTGCTAGTATTTATAACTAGTAACTAAGGCTGGTATTAGTAACTGAGGCTTCGGCGGCCACTCTACTTACTGTATTTTCTGATATTAAGTATGTGTTTTCAAGCGTTGTCACAGCGTCAGCGGATTAATTAAAAAAAAATTGAGATACATAATACTTATATGCAATAAACGGGTTTTTATGTTGAATTTTTTTTACTGCTCTATCGATAAATTGATAAGGCAAGCTTGTGTACCTCAAATTTTGGTACATGTGTTAGTTTTTACCTAGTATTCAACATCAAATACTTAACTGCGAAGTGCGAGTAGGGTACTCAATAATATTTTCGAAATGAATGAAATAATGTTTTAATAATTTCTCAGGTGATACGGAACCGTCGGCTTGAGAGAAAGACTCGCACATTATCGCTTTATTTTTTCATCATTTTACGCTTCGCTTGGTTTAACGGCGTTTTTGATATTAGTTTCTATGATAGAAGGATTAGGGTATTTTATAGCGTGCAATCGTTGCCATTGTTTTCGAAGTATTATATTCTTTTTGTGCGCTAGGCGTGGTATAAGTACTAATATAATATTATTTATTGTATAGGCTATTGAGTAGCCTAGTGGCGCAGTTAGCTCGAAGTCTGCCCACAGAGCTGTAGGTCGTGGCTTCCCACCTGGGACAAATATATATGAAGAAGGTCAGATATTCGTCATCATTTATCTCTCACCCCTGTAATTTCTCTGGAAACGTTGCCCTTGAAACCGGAACAGTGATGTTTGCACATTCCTGCTTGGAATGAAATTTATGATGTACGTGAAATACAGACACCATTTTTACTGTTAAATTTATTTTTTTACGATGATGCGATCATAAAAGTAAAAAATAAATAAAGTCTTAAGAAGTATGAGACTATGCTTACATTTTATAACCTTCTCGAACAAAAGAGAGTCGCGGCCTGATTCCCTATAAAAATAAAAACTGTAAACATTTGAAACGCTCCGGTGATCTACATCAGTCGGGCTGTCCAAACAACGGCGTCAGGTGAATCTGTAAAACACGCGTCGGTCGCCAAGAAAAACGCGCCCGACCGGGGATCATGTATCGCTTGTTTTCGCGCCAACGGTTTGAGGGTAGCCTGGAAAAGTTACATTTCATTTGAATTGCTTGTACATATTTTGGAAAATTTGGCAGATAATATGTACAATTATGATGAATAAATAATTATTTTTGACGTGATAACGTCTTATAATTCGGTGAAGCCGGCTGCACGCCCGCAAAACATGACGTCATGTAACGTTACCGTTAGTTCGTCGTCTGTGCCATGCGGACGAAGCTGAGCGCTGAGGGTGCCACCCGCCGAGTCGAGCGGTATCACTACTCGCGCTATCAGCGTACTGATTTCTTAAGACGTTGTCACGTTTCTATCGTCAGTAAACCGACTTTACAGACAACCATTTTTTAATTTTACGCAAACATTTTTTTTTGTGAGAAATCTTTACCTCTTTCTTAAGGGCCCTCAAACTATTTTTTTATACGGTTCATAAAATATAGAATAGTTTTCCACGTCCCGCTTTTAGAATGAAAGCAGGTAAACGTAGTCTTAAATATCGCCACAAAATTACTACGTTATCGGTTTTTTTACCGGATACACTTCGGAGGGTGTGCAACTGATGATGATGATGATGTATGATTTAATTCCGCCTTGCTTTTTTTCCTGTCCTACTGCTTGTAGCTCCAAAAGCGGGATCGTTTCTTGGTTGACTTGACGTGAAGTGGTTTGATTCTACTTTTGTGATGAGAGGCTTTGGAGTGCGTTGTCGGAGTGGATTATTTCTGATGGTTACAATTTACAATCTTAGTGTTTTCAAATTGCTTTGTGGTCGAATTTCGATCACTTGGCGACTACCAGTATAAATATATATAATATATAGGTGGACAATTCACACACAACACCATCTGACCCCAAACTAAGCAAAGCTTGTATGATGGCGGCCAGATAGCTGATATAATACTTATAAATAAATAAACATATGAATCTAAAAATTGGCTCAGAGCTAGTTGTAAAACTGTATTACGTAGGTATATTTAGCATACGCGCTTTCAGTAATTAATCCCTGACGTCACATTCTCGTCTGATTCATAAAGTTTTTCTGCACTATCAAACAAGCCAGCCTTTTTTTATATGTTTACACTTGACCGCCAACTCGCCTGATGTTAAGCAACACTATGTAGCGTGATTATGATTCATCAATCATCAATCGTCAACAGCCCACTAAACGTTCCCACTGCTGGGACTCGGGGCCTTCTCTCGCAAGGAGAGAGTTAAGGCCATAATCCACCACGCTGGCCCATTGCGGGTTGGCGGATGACACATGACTTCGAAAGATTCTAGGTACATGTCGGTTTCCTCACGATGTTTTCCTTCACCGTTTTAAGTTAGCGGCATTACGCACATGACTTCGAAAAGACAGTGGTGCGTGTGGGGTTTGAACCCGGGGTCTCCGGATCGGCAGTCGCCGTTCTCCCGACTAGACTAGCCGTAACTTAATTATGATTACCTAGAAGAAACCAATTCACTCTCTGTTTAAAGACGCCAAGATTGTAACCATCGAGAAAATCGCACTCCGGCAACGCATTCCACAGCCTAGACGTTCTTATCACAAAAAGACAGTCAAACCTCTTTGTTCGTATCTTTGGAACATCAACCATGAAACGATGTCACTTTTTCGAACTACGAGCAGTTTGCCTAGTTTACCTCGTTAGCTGTGTAAGAAAAACATTTTAACTGAAACATCCACCGGTCCGCGCTATTCATTACGAGTTTATTAAATCGGATGTCGCCGGCTTGCGGAGACGGCGACTTTATTAAAAACGTCCGTGTAGCGGACTCCGCTTCTTTCACACTAGTTAAGTTGTGAACTAAACACTCTCAGTTACAGAGACCAGACAGAAACTATGACATTTTCAACTATAGAAAGCAGACAGCAACTAAAATTGCTGAATTGTAGAAAGCAGCTAGAGAGTTATTATTATTAAGCATCTTGCGTACAAATAATGAAGTCTGTGTCCACGAAACGACAACGACACGACAGCCGCACGTCTTGCGTTTGTTCGTAGGATGCATGCATTCGACAAAAGACGCGTGCGTGGACAGTAGGCCTTAGTTAAATGTTTACAGTGGAGAGTGAAACTGTTGTAAAAAAAAGTTCTGTTCTTTTTTTAATACTTACTGCTTAATAAAGTTAGATTAGTGCAAAGCAAATGTCGTCGCGTTGTAATTCAAGAGCCGTGATCGACGTCGCAGCAAATTGAATCAAGCAGGCACTTACACCGCTCACATAGTAGAGGTCAATTAAGCCGGTTCGCGGAATGTAACTTTTAATGCTATTACGGGTTGGGTGTCATGGTAGTTGTCTCATACTCGCTAATTCTTACGCTTCAGGTAGTAGTTTTTTTTGTATCTTTATTGGAGGACTATCACAAGATGGTAACGTCGGTCTACATCTATAGGAATACAATTAGGGCATTGTAAAAGGGAATACAATTACCTATTATTGTAAAGGAACAGGTCGGGAACATCCAAGAATAAACAGAAATTAAGAGTAACGCCGATCTCTTTCTCTTTGCCAGGGAATGGATCTAGTCTACTGAACTGACCACCTACCTATCTACACTAGTTGGACAGGCAGGTTCGAAAGAAGCAGAAAAAATACAAATACCTGAAACAAATGTTATAAATACGAAGTAAAGACCACAAACGTTTCTTACGAAATTTTATGTATGTGTGTAGAGGTAGAAAATTAATTAATACGACGTAATACAGAATATGTGACAATTACAACTATATATCTACCTAATACGATCCTAAACTCCTACATTTTACTGCTTGCTACATACCACTAGTATCTTTGCAATAGGGTCGTTTTTCGTACGGAATCTATAGAAAATACGAATCATCGTAGCATACTTTAGAGACAGTCTATGCAATCGGCTTTAAAACGACAAGATGATTAAAATGATGAATCCCCAGCGAAAACAATTCCAAAAACATGTCAATCCGAGGAAAAACTTTTACAATAGCTCCGCGAACGAAGACGGAGGGAATATAATAAGAGAGTACAAATCGCCTTGACAGTAAGAGGATTACCTAATCAAACGACATCAGGGAGTTGAAACTTCGCGATCTCGACCCGGAATGGTCCACTCGTAACGACTACACGAATCTTAATAGACTTCGGGCGAGTCATCCGAAATTAAATGAACTTGTAACACCTACCCTCACGCGGCGAATTTCTGTGGGTAGGCCGAGGAAATTCAGTTTTTGTCTAATTTTAAACTGGGAGACTACTTTTAAAGTCAATTTAGACAAGTAACACACATTTGTCAATCAATAGTGTGAAAACATTACTATTACGACACATTTTCTAATCAAAACTCAAACGAGGAGATTCGGCTCTACATACGCAATAAAAATAAAACAGTAACTATGGAATGCGTTTTCTGTCTATTCTCTGATGCATATAATAATATCAGGGTGTGTTCAAATCAAGAGTAAAGAAGGTTTTCCTACGTAAGGGCGCTTCATCGAAGACCGCTCCGTTGAATAACATAATTTAAGGCGAAATGGCTATATAGCGCAAACCTATTGTTGACAAAAAAAGGAAAGAAATCTTGTAACCTCATCGAATACTGTATTAGCAAAAAATGTGTGTAAGCTGCTATATATAATAATCGCTGTGAATTCCCTCACATAAACGCGTTTGTGAACAAACTTAATCTAGTCAAACAAATCAAAACCTACCCAAACATCTATTTCATCCGCGAACAATGTCACACAAACGTTTCTACAAAGACTACCGTTACATTTTCATCGTGGCTGTTTAAATCTGTAGCAGATATCGTCCGCAGATCAAGTCTATTGTAGTGGGACTATTGTGGGCCCATCAGAGCTGTTAACTCGATGTGAATGAGGCGGTAAGTTTGTGTTGCCGCTTATTGAATTGTGTGACACGCAAATAGATGCAGTGCTCGTCTGAGGTGGGGGATTGGTAACGGATGTGGGGCATAAAGACGTGATATATTTTAAAGATTATGGACTTTAATGTCTTGGCTTTTTGTTCCGGATTTCATTCAAAGAGAGTCTGATATTGAAGCATATCCGTATATGATTGAATTGAATGACTAGTGAGACTGTGCTATTTAAAGATGGTGAAAAAGCAATAGGATGTCTTTGAAAATTGGATACGGTGGGACACTTTACAGAATCCGCATGGGGAAGTACTTTTCCTGCCAATTGTTTTATCACCAAGCAATATACAAACATTACTGTGTTCTGCTGTGAAGAGCATGTTACGAAATAAATTACAGAATAAATAGATTAATCACCTCTCTTCTCCGAGTGACGAGAGCAATGTAAATAGCAGCGTGGCACTCCTGTTCCGTACAAGGATGTTGCTTACCATCAGGTGCATATCTTTCTTTTCTTATCAATCTGTTTTATAAAATAATTATGCTACATTTAAAAACCAAGTGTTTATTCACCAAACAACAAAAATAAATCAATTTCACAAAATTTTGTTACAATCGTTTATGCGTCATTCATTGATGTTGCGTTTTATAAAAATATAACAAATGATGCTGTTTTAAGCCAGTACCCATGTAGCTTCTAATTCCTGCAGGAAGTTAGTATTAAGAGGAGAAGACTCCTTGACCTGTGACATTTGCGACTCCCCAATCGATCCTGCGACACTTCTCCCCAATTACAGGCTTGGGTATAACCAAGGACAAGTACCAGTTTATTGGACAATATAAATCCCATAGCATACTCGTAATATTTTATTATTTGTCTTGATCTGCCATAAGCGTAAATTTTGGCAATCAGAACCGTCTCCCTTCATAAACTTGGTCGCGTTAGCGTAATTATGAAGAATCAGTGTCCATCTTGTCTTGAAAACCGGCCAAAGTTATGACGGGACGTAAAAGGCTCGTTAAATTAAGTAATCACTTAGCACATAAAGACATCCTTGATGAATAAAGAATATATTTTGGTGAAATGTTAAACAATTCTGGCATAAATGCTGAACAGATTCAGAATATTTGCCACTCTTCTTGAATCTTCCCGAAAATATTTCTCGGTGTACCTACATGGATATAAATCCGCTCTAAAATTATATTCTAAGTCCAAGCTTAGGTTGTAAATTCTAGTTGCTCTCTGATATGACCATATGAATTTATCAAGACCCATAGTTACCAAGTACATAATATATCGATGATTCTATAAAAAAATATCTATTCATGGTTGAAATGATAACATGCATCCATCCTCATCCATATTAACACTCATTAAAATATTAGCAAGGATAGGATTGGTGTTCCAACATTTTCGAACATTAATTACTGATACTGAGGTAACACGAGTACTGTCGTCCAGCTACACGAATTACACGATGGACGATATCGACTTTGTCGCGGATTCGAAACTGCTCTTAGGACCTCGATACGATTGGCGCAACGCCGTAGAAAAATCCATGATGAGAAAGATGCCTATATTGCCTATTTACCATTGAAATATAGAAAGTTGTGGATCATTGTAATAAATAAAAGTACATCTGCGGTTATATTTTCCAACGCAACCTTTCGAATCTGCAAAGTGAGGCCACAACCTGCCTACGGCTCATTACTACGATGCGGGGAATTTGTAAATCCGCGGGTCCCTGACCCACTTCACGATTATATGACCCGCACGGTTCGACATCTGCTAAATAAACAACACTGTATGAAACAATCGATTGTACATTCTCTGCCAAGCTGCGCCCATTTAACTATTTAGTGCTTTAATGACCTGTTATTTTAGTTTTCCCTTTTCCCGTTGGTCATTTGTTGTTACGTAATCGAAGCCGCAACGTTGATGTTATGCGCTTGCAATTTTTTTCTGAATACGTCTGTTTTAATCGGTTTACGTGCACGAACAGTTTTCGTGTCTGTATGCGTGCGAGATTGTTTGTTCTTTACCATTTAAAATTAGAGTAGAAGCGGAAGAATTTGTTTAGCGTATTTAGACTGAGTACTGTTTGTATGTATGTATATATATACAGATATACACTGTCACGTAGCGTCAAGTAAACTTACTGTCATTGATTGGCTTTCGTCTGCATTGATCTTTGTATTAATAGAGTAAAAAAGAGCCTGTTATCCCCAGACCTTCGTTGTTTTAACAAAGCTGAAAGTTTGTCAGTGCATGCTCCCAACATAGGTAAGAACGATAGACCATTATGAAGTTTGGGTCATCCTGGTTTTAACCATCATGGCTTTCATCTTTTCCTACTGCTGGGTATATGCTTCCTTTTTATCACCCTGTCTCGGTCGATGCATAAGTGGATTGACACGGTACAGCTGGTAAGTCCAGTTTCTACCTACGATATTGACGATATCGTCGACCCATCTTGTAGCTGACGTCGGATCTTCAGCTTACCTTGCCTTGGCCACCAGCCTATATCACAATCTTCAATAAATGATGCTGAATGGCGGATTGTCGCTCTCGGGGCAGTATTTGTCTGGTGTATTGTTGCTGGATATATATCTCTGTATAAAAGCAAATACTAATTAAGAGAACAAATGTATATTAAATATGTCTGCCTATAAACTGCAGCAGTTAGTTAATATTTCCAAAACTTCGTCGCTTAACATCAGCCGACATGGCGGTCAATTGCAAACCCATCATTTTTCCAACAAAACTTGAAAACTTGCGAATTATACTTGTAGGTTTATTTATACTTATATATATATATATTATCTCAGTACAATGACTAAGTCCTACGTCTTCACCATATCAGTAGTTGTGTAGTACTGTCTGTTTACGATGGTTACTTTACTACTTCATGGTTCAGTTTAGTCGTAAACCGTTTATGCCGGCTAGGTTACCATCACTATTCTGACTGATAAGTGATAACGTCACTCCGTCTGTATTTAAGGATAAGAATCCCACTTAATGTTCCCACTGTTGGTACTCTCGGACTATTTCCATAAGGAGAGAGTCAAGGTCATAATCCATCAGGACAAATGCCGGTTGGCGAATGACGCATGTCCACCAGACCTGCCTTGAGTCTCTCCTTGCGATAGAAGGCCCCGAGTCCCAGCAGTGATAACATTTAGTAGGCCGCTTATATGAATGACACTAGTATTGTACTAGCGATCCGTCCTGTCTTTGCACGTGGTACATAATATATAGCTTATAGCACTCAGATCACGTACATATCTAACGGTGAATTACTTAGAAATCGCTACAGTAGTTCCTGAGAATAGCGCGTTTAAACAACAACCTCTTCAGCTTATAATATTAATGTACGAGTAGCTAGGGAACAACCGTGCTAACTAAAAGCAATGTTAGATTATTGTTCTTAAATAAAACAGTTTAGAATCTTGTGCGAATAACGTTATATTTAAACTGAAACATCCTGAAATTTCTCCTCAGAATAGCTGTCAAAATCTCAACCCTGGTATAATAATAGCTAAACTTAACCAATTCAAATGAACAATGTGCCTCGGATCCATCCCTCACGGCTTTACAGCCCTTATAAAACTACCGGCACGAAAGTAAATGACTGTTGGGGGGGTTATCATATACTTTTAAAGTCTCGTGTAACTTTTCCTTCTCACAAATGATGGGAGTTCCTTGTTCCGTTTGATGCTGAAATATGCGGTTCAAATCTGTTTCTTATCTGTAATATACTAGCATGTCTGTCATTTCGTCAGCGTAGAATATAAATTGACATTCCCTAGGGAATTCGTGTTAGTCTACTATTATTATAAATGTCCAAATGTGAATGTTTGTTTCACAATAACGTCGGAACGGATTGGCTTGAAATTTGGAAAAAAGGTTATAACGTTATAAGTAGTCAAGATTAACACATAGGCTACTTTGTATACCGGTAAAATAACGAGAGCTATTCGTGTAAAAAGTAAAAGACTGCTAAATAAGGCAAAATATTTTTTTCTTTGATCTACCCAATCTTTGTGGAAGTGGCAGTATCAGTCGGAGTGTAAAATTCTTTATGCATCTGATAATTCTTTATGCCCAATTCACACAGAAGATTTGAGGCTATTTTGTTGTTTTTTTTTGGTCTTGCTAAACTTTGTGGATCTACTAGTTAAATAAAGTCTTTATGAATATAGATAGATATATGCTTATGACACTTTATTAACACACCAAAACAAAAAGATACAAAAAAAACAATAACCTTTAAAACTAGTGTGACAATTCGACGACCTTATCGCTAAAAGCAATCTCTTCCTGGCAACCTCATGATGGAAAATGATGAGTATTACATATGGTAATACAAGAAACTTCAGGCTAAATTATAACGGGTGAAACCGTAGCGCATCGCCAGTAGTAAATATCATGCGTTATGTCACCTACATTTACGTACATTGCCATAAACGTATGTACATTCTTTACCTTCGAGCACGCGGTGTTCGGAAATAGCACAGGTCAAGGCGCATACCGTGTGCCGAAGCCGGGCCCACCCAACCCTCTGAAACACCTTACGAGGTATTCTCGCTTACCAATTTCAGAAAACTTTCAGATGCCGATCCCAAATTTAGGTCAGAACATGAATAAATTGGTTTTGTTTCCCACTTTAAAACGTTTTATGGAAGAGCCTGACGGTGACAAAGAACCTAAACAGCGTTCGTAATTAAAAACTTCCAACCGAAATGTTATGTTTTAATTTTAAACGTTTTATCTTCGATCTCGAGATCAAAGCTCCCGATTGTTCTGGAATGTAACTGACGGTTTTTTTTCTCTCACTAAAACTACAACGTGGTAATGACAACGATCTCATATTGTTTCGTAATTTACAGCAATGTACAACATCTTTGCTCCGTTTATCATCAATGTATTCCACAACTTTATTATCTTCAAAAGGCTCAATGGAATTATGAACCTTAATAAATACTACTCCCTTAACTATTAAAAGCTAAGCGGCCGTGAGCAAGGCTGTGGTTACGTAATCTTTATTACTCGAACGCTCATAAATGCTCGGCATTAATTTTGCTAACTTATTTCATACAAACGGTGATACTAAACTAACAAACAGCATTACCGGATAGAGGGCCCCGTTTTCCGTATCTACCGAATTCGGTAGGATTCTTTTACGTTACGTAATCAGGACGTTGACTTTTCAATGTTACCTAAGAATTTATTCATCAAAGCGTTACAACTACGGTTCGGGATTACCGTAGACCGTTTCGACCGTTTCATGAAATCATCACAATCTCGTATCGTAGGGTTTTAATTAAAAATGAAAGGCCTTGTGTCGATGTCGGTCGTAATTCCGCGTCGATTATTCTTTCGGCTCCTCTCACTCCCCCGACTGCTGACGTCCTTTTCTGGCAACCTATATTGTTTCCGTGCCAAGTCTGTATATCGAACCGTACGATCTAGCCAGCTTTATAGATTTTACTTGGGATTCCTGAAGTATTGTTCGGAGGGTTGCCAAAGTATGAGGGTAGGAGTCGCGTGGTAGGCGCGCGGCCGTTGACGGGTCCGGCGCTGGCCGCAGGAAGTGCATCGTGAGTACATGGGTAACCTTGATGGTGCAGCTGAGCAGCTTCGCCGCGTCTGCCCGGGCCGACGGTCGATTTTCACTTGGAGCATCAGCGCCCGTGTCTAGCCCGGGTGGGCGTGGTCTCCGAGCCGGTCAATAGCACGGTATCGTTCCTCTCGCTCGCTCGCAGGCGCCCTCTGCGCTCGCATCTCGCTCCCTCCGGGGATGATTGAAACGTCTGATGCCGCAGGCGCCCCGCGCGCCCCCTCGCCAAGGACGTTCAGTGAATCCGTCCCTCTCTGCCGCGAGAGCACGTGTCGTTACTATTCCATAATATAATGTGTGCCCCCCTGGTACCGCGCGAAAATTCACAACCAATTATGAGTCAAGTGCCTGATGTATTAGGTGACGAATTATATGCCTGAAAGGAGTACCGATGTCGCTTTTAGCGATGTGCGAGGTGCCCCGCGTTAGAGGACAATTAGGTGCTCCCGTGAAGTGATATGGAGATAAGGATCCTCTCTGGGAACGTCACCTCTTCGTGTTTTCCGTCCTGTGCACTCTCTTCTCTTGCCTCTGCACCGGTGCATCTTCCAGGTGAGTCCACCTCGAATTCCTCTAAACGATGATATAACATTATCGATACACGTTCCCAAAATCTTATGTGGTATTAGAAAAAATGTGTCGTTTTGGCAAGGCATGGCGCCGGGAGTCTAGACACATAATAATTATACATAGAGCCAACGAGGGCGGGTGTGCTGGAGATGTGACTCATCCGAATTTGTCTTCTACATCGATCGTATCTCGGGCTATTTGCCGAAGAGGTCAGCCGAGGTTGAGTAATCGAATATGTCTTATTGTATGAAGCTGATTGGAGACGAACGCCGCCCGTAATGGATCGAGATTTATGCCGATACTAGCCTTTTAATTTATTTAATTGCCTTATGAGTTGAATATTACGATCACTAAAATACAATGTATCTTCTGTAAAAGAATCCCGTGCTCCCAAATTTCATATCCCTCCGTTTAGACTCTCGGTCAATTTCTAATCTAGATTATCGTTCGTAGATTCCGACCCTCGTTTAGAAACACGTCAATTTTGGTAAAATTATCGGAAACGTTTGACCTTTCGATTATAATGTGAGTGAATTATTCATTAGCAGTGAGGCTGACACGAGCGTGGTATTGATGCGGTGACGTCACGGCGGTGACATCATCGGCCCTACCCCTGCAGCCTGCAGCCTGATTCACGTTTGCAATCTGCATATTTTTTCATACGGCCTCGACGTACCCCCGTATGGTGTCTCTTAAATATAAAGTCGATTGTGTAATCAAATTTGGTGCGTTTCGTGCAAAACTCTCAATCACCTCAGTATGTATACCAACGCAAAAGTCAGAGCCGCACAAATTATTGACACTCAATATCTGTTCAGTAAAATTGTCTTTATTTTAACCTTCAACTCTATCAATGTGTTTCAAATAGTTTATCTAAGTTTAACACGCAGTTTAAAGCCTATTATTAATTCAATGATAAATTTTGCTAAAGAAATTGCTCTTCTAGAAAAATACTCTTCTGTTTTATTCCTCCAAGATCTGTATCAAGTCTTCGATATGTTTCAGACAATGCTTACTAATGCGATACAAGTGCGCTTATAAATTTTATCCCTTGCATCTGTTAAATAACAGCCATAAATCATCTCGATCGGAACGAGAATAGCTAACGGTGTTTGCGTACAGCGTTCTGATAGACAGACCACGAAACACGATTCTACAACAAGCGAAAGAAAAGTTTTAACTGTGGTCGGTATAGCTTCGATATCATCGTTTTGGTTGTTAATTTGAGCTTCTGAATATTATTGTCTAGTGCAATTTAGTATTTTTTGATGTTAAACATTGATACCCATTTTATTATTACTATATTTCCTACGTACTAAATACAATTTTGTATTCGTTAAATTGGCAAACCCTACGTGTAAAGAATTGTTTCTGTCTTTTGTTTCTTAAGTATTGTAAAACAATACTTACACGGTATCCATACTCGTAATTGTCATCATCAGGACAGCCAAGACATGACCGTGATGGTAAGCAACACGCCTGCCCATAAAAGCATAGTCCCACGTACTTATTAAAACATGAAGAGCCCAATTTACTGCCTACATAATGCTCGTCATCCGGATATATAAGATAGTTAATCTCTTTACCCTGTAATTTCTATAGAATTACTAAATCTTACAAGGCCATAATACTAAGGACATGTCACTTACATGTAAAATTGCATCCAAGAATTAAGTAAATGTATTCGATTTAACACTTAAAAAGAATCAAATACTTTCACAGTATTGTCTTTATTTTCGTTAGTAATTATCTTTTCTGGTTTGATGACACTATCAATTTTTAAGAGGTTCCCTAGAGCCCAGAGAATAACTATAGTTTATTTCAGAAATTTCCGAACATTATCTAGGTTTTTTTTCGATCGTTGTTGGCACCACTGATGATTGTAATCTTAGGCCTGATTCAGGGTCGCGATTTGCGCAGAACGAACAAACACAGAGATTAAACGATGCAATTACGCGCAGCGTGCGTACCGCGGCGGTTAGCAAATAGTTTTTTGATGGCATCTCCTGGACCGGTGGCGAAACCGTTAATGTGGTACCCTGCCTGTCATAACATAACACGAAATAGTCTTCCACGAGGCTATGAGGCAACGAAACCCACGTAAAATCTTTGACGTTACGCGTAAGTAAATTTACAGACGCAAACACCATTAAGAACCGGTTTAACCACTAACATGCCGTCGCTAACACTAAGTCTAGCCGCAAACGATAGCCCAAGAAAGCTGGAATTCGTAGAGTATAATATCCTTCGTGTGGTATTCACGTAGTCAAAAGTGAAGAAAATGGGAGATCGTTTTAAAACTGAAATTAATAGACTAAAGTAATCACGATAAAAAACTTTTGTCCAACCAAAATCCAAACAAATCTAACAATTTCTATATTTGTATATTTTGAATTGACGGGACGAGAAAAACATGCGCCTGATGGTAAGCAACACTCCTGTCCATAAAAGCAAAGTGTCTTGTTCTATTTGAAAATTAATATTTTAAATCACTGCCTGCACGTGTAACTAGCAACCCAAATATAATTGATCACTTCGCCCTATAATATTTTCTCTGGAAACATTGCCCTTTTAACAGCAACACAGTAATCTGTTCACATTTTAGTAAATAGGCCATAAATCAAGCTCAGCTATTCAATTTTACGAAAGCGATAATTAAGAACAAGCTCACGATGATGTGTTCGATAAAAAAACAAGCGTCGTCCCAAGGCCAATAACCTAGAAAAATCTATGTATGACATCATGGATAGCTTGAGTGGCTGAGACCACGCCTTATGTAATCTCCAGCCTTGCATTATTGTTTGCATGAGTCTCGTATTCAGTTATACGATTTGCATGTAACTCGGCCGGGATACTCATGATCGAGTCATTTTTCAATGCATATTTACTATTAAGAAGTCTACTTATTATTCTGTTAGTAATACTTTTCATTGTAACCAATAAAAGTACAACTTTGTCATCACTACTGGCGAATGGCGAAGAATATATTTGTATCATACGCGAACCCGCACTTCGCCAGTGACTCTCCTTGTGAGAGAAGGTCTACAATCAGTGGAAACATAAAGTGAACTACTTATATGTTATCGTGTGCTTGAGTCATTTTTCAATGCATATTTACTATTACATCAATATCTACTCATTACTATTAGTTTACCTTCCATAGTAACCAGTTTCAATGCGTCAACGACTCCGTACTGATTATGTGTTACATTATTTGCTCTTTTTGTCCCGATGATTAAGTCCAAATGTATTTTCATTACGTGGTCATCCACTTTTAGATGACTTTTGAATGTCATCATTGTTATCGGACATTTTTGCATCTGTAGTTTGTATTCAAGTGTTACAAAACGTAGGTGTGAGTGTACTTGTGTCTTTGATAATGTTGGAGTGCAAATACGTACACATTTTCTATACGCCCATTCACAACGTGGTCGTCCAGCGCTATGTTTGTTGTAGATATGATTGTGTCTGGTGATGTAACTTTATCAATAACTGTATATAGGTTTTCATTCATTTCGTTTTTTAATTATTTTTAACATGTTCTGATATTTTTTTTATTCAAATGTTGGGAGTTTCCACGTGAACATTGTGCGTGAAAATTTAACGAATTTCGAGGTCTCGACCGGACACGTAACTATAGTTATCTCCCATATTTCAGTATTAATGATTCTAGTTTATTGGAAAACAGTTAATCGCTTAAAACAATGTCTATCCGGGTGGTTTGTCAGCATTGATTGTATTAATAGCTTAATCATGGCATTATAAAATAAATATGTATTATCTGCTTAATTTTTTTTCGATGTGATACGTCTTACTCTGGCTTACGTTTTAGAAAAGACAACATTTTGTGTATGAGATTTTCTTTATTGTAATTCTGTATTCTCGGTAACTGAAGTAAAAAGGAAGTTGTGCCATTCGCGGTTCGGACTAGTGAGACCAAATTATGTACTGATACTTAACGTCCTCTGAGTCTAGAGGTAGTTTCACAGACTATTAAAGTATAGTTGTAACTTGTAATATATCCACATTATCATTGTCTATGAAAATGTTGTTTTTAACAACATCAAAAATGTTGACATTATCTAAGCACCTAAAACCTTTTCACGTTCTTCAAAGTGTAGCCAAATAGTAATGTTTTCGAGAATGCTTTACGGTTGTTACACATTGACTACTTTGTACAGTACGGTATTTGTTCAGTTTTATAGTTTTATCAGTAATGTCATGCTCACGGAAACGACTCTTGTGTGAGTAGAGTTTATCGTTATTTTGTTTCCTTGTTTCCATACAAATGTTGTATTGTTGACGTTTGAAATTTGTCTGACATTCACCGTATAAACCACTTTAAATACCAGCGGAATCTGGAAGAGATTCGCTATTAGCGATGAGGCCGCCGCCTGTCGCACTATCTTTGAGTGTTATAAGTTGTTTTCACTTGTGAATTATTTTATTTAGTGCTTCAATCCTATCAGTGTGTATCTTTGCAAAATAAGGAAGTACTGTATCTATTATTTATTCTACTCTTAATAGACATTGTGAAACACCAACGACAGTTAATATCTTAAAACGTCCGTGTCTTCATAATATTTTAAATAAAGCGCTTATATAATTGCATACATTTATTTTTCCACCTGTCGGGATTAACTGTAGGTACGCGAAGAGTTGCCACAATGATAACATTTTATTTGCCCACGCACATGATACATGTCACAATAAAGATAAGGGAGAAAAAAATATTTAACAAAAAAAATCTCGCAGCCTTGTACTCCATATTTTATATTTGTTTAATTTTACGAACATGTCAAATAAAAAGCTTTAGGGGATTATGTGGCTTCGCAACTAAAATTAGAAATTTATTCTATTCATCACCATCAGCCCATACTTGTCTACTGTTGGACATAAGCCTCTCCCATAATACCACTCGGCCTGATCCTCGACTTTTCGTTTCCAAACGCTACCAGGACGTCTACTCTCTACGAAAACGTAATTTCGAAATAAACTCGCGACTTTCCAACTCCGATTCTACTTCGATCGTCGTCACTCCGTCTATACTATCACTATTTATATATAGTAGATACTCTCTAAAATAACTCATTCGTCCATCAGTTAGATGATAAAAAAATATTGTAAACGTATGATTTTTAATTTATTTTGTTTCACAAACAAAAGATGACAAAGATACAGTGCTTCCAAATTTCGCGTGACATCACTACTTTGTACGATTTTTACGAAGACGTGACGTTACAAAGCCCCACTCCGGAAGTTTGAGGATGTATATCTTCGTCGATTATAAATAATTTGATAGTAAAAACCATACCTAGACATTTCCTCCTGATTGACCCTGTCACCATCCCAATTATCCAGTAAAATTCGTTCCAAGACAAACATCGATCGACTGTATGCTCTAGTAATGCGTCACGACATGACATTCCGCAAATATTTGCCAGTAAGCCCCGAAGTCTTCACTTTATTGCTTATTTGCCCTCCGACCTCTCCTTTTTGTGTACCCACCCTAAAGCGAGTCCTTAAGGGTGTTAAGATAACATAAAAAGATAAAATGCAGGAGGGTTATCCGTTATAACATTTTTGGAGGTCACCACAAGTGGCTTCCCCTTGGTGCGATCGCTCGATAGGATAGGAGGCGATGTTTTCTTTGATGATGAGTTGGCTACTCTACATTTTGGCGTTATTTTAGTTAGTAAATTATATTTTTTATAACTGTATTTTTTTTCTTGTAATATAAGAGATAGAACACGCAAGATGGAAACGACGCCTGACTGTAAACAAAATGTCCTACCCAAAACAACATCATAAAACGCTATTTGAAAATGAAGCAAATTACTGTGCACCTCATCCCAGAGATATCAAATGATTCTTCTCTTTGTCCTGAATTTCTCTAGACACATATCCCTTCGAAGCCCTAACACAGCAATGGTTTGGCATTACCTACTGTTTGTCAGAAGAATAACTGGCAAAAGTAATGATAATTAATCAACGTAGATTAAAAAAAAAATAGAAAAAGACAAATGTTTTAAGAATCTATAATCTCTGTAAATTTGCAGTACCGACAATCGTTGGAGTAGACGTGTTCTTGAGCGGAGTCCGCGAATCGGCAAACGTAGACTAGATGGAGTGACAATGTATGCAAGACAGCAGGCAGTGGGTGGAAACGTAAAGCTGAGGATTGGACCGAGTGGCGAGTCATGGGAGAGGCTTATGTCCAGCAGTGGACTATGATAAGCTCATGATGTGAGGATTCATCACATCATTATTCAAAGACTACAAACAAATTTGCAGAGAACACAATGTCCAATTAGTAAATTTTGTTCCCTGATAATAAATTGTGTCGCTGGACGACTGTCACGTTTTAGTTTTAACGTCCCGCGGGACTAGATTGTTTTTATTTCGTGTTTCAAAATGCACAGTTGGATATAGGATATCTAACGACGATATTGGATTCTGTATTTGTGGAGCATTTTTCTGTAACTGGTATTTTGTATCGAGAGGGATTACTTTAGCATCTCCATATTCATAATTGTGGCTGGCCTCGTGGCTGAGTTGATAGTGATCTGCTCACTGAAAGGACGCGGGTTCGATTCTCATCCAGAATTATTAATTTGTATCTAGAAATTATAAATGCATTATTTTACCTATCTACCTTGCATAGTACAAACTTTGCTTAGTTTGCGGCTTACTAGATGGTGTTGTGTGATCAAATGACTATTAATTTCGTAAATGTCACATATACTGTACAGAAGACTAAACATGCCTAAAATCTGATTATTCTTAGTATCTCCTTTTTTGGATGGCAACGCTGTAAGCACTAGAATCCTGTCGATAGAATTGTTTTTGAAAAGGCATAAATAAGCTATTCAAGTCTACTTTCAGCTTTTTAAGCTGATTTAAGCGTTACAGCTTCCAAATGACTGTTAATATTAAAGATGATGGAAAAACTCCGGGGTCCGTTTGTTCATTTAGGTTCTCTTTTTTTAACATAATCTTGGATTAGAAGAAGAAAAGGTGTGCAGGGGGGAATTGGGAACATTTTCAACCTAATTCTAGTAGTGCTAATATTTTCGTCCATTGAGCCGATCACTACCCGTTTGGGACTCCGCTAGTAATAGACTCGACATCGTCATTTGCTATTTTCTAAGCCGCTCCTCCCGGCTCAGAACCTCTACTATTAGATCATTCAGATGGTGTTGTGTGTGAATTGTCCACCAATATCTATATATATAAAAAAATCAATGCCACTTTTCGTTGTTAATAAACTCCTCCTAAACGGCTGGGCCGATTTGAATGATTTTTTTTGTACACGTGTAGGTAGGGCCCTGGATGGTTTAGATTCACAAATCAGCCCGGCAGATGGCGCTTTAGTTGGTATCTAGGTTATTATCCGAGCGAAGCCGGCACGGGCCGCTAGTATTATATATATTAAATCGATAAACTAGCTACTTAACGTTAAAGATACGAGTACTCGTAACGTAAACCCTCGCACACCATTTGGTGTTTCGGCTACTTAAAAGTCTCGGGCTAAATAATGCCACCACACTACTGCGAAATGAATCGAGTTCGAAATGTAAATGCGATTCGGTTTCGTGGAAACTCTCCCCGGCTCGGTGCTAAAGCTATTTCGCATTCAAACTATTAAATGGACTTTGAAGTTGTTGTGACACATCCTGTCTGAAATGAAGAATGATTTCTATAAAATCGTCACTCAATTGTATGTGTTACTAGCGGCCCGTTCCTGCTTCTCTCGGATTTTGTCTTATAAAGTCTATTAATCGAAATGAAAACTATCCTATCTCTCAAACTAAACCAAATAACACATAAATGCAAACTTTCGTGAATATCGGTTGACTTGGTGCAGAGGTCACTGGCAACAAACATCATGGTTTTTATATATTAAGGCATTTAAACACGGAGTTATAAGACCTGGAAAAGAACACGTACATGACAAAACTTTATACGATTTGCAAGTAACGAGCAGTGAATTTGTAAAGAAATAGGTCATGGCGAATTCAATTCAAAATAAAAAGGGTCGCTACAATGAAAGGGGTACTCAGCGGAGCGTACGCGATGACCATACGGAGATACGGACAATACGCAGGCCCTTCGAACAAGAAACCATAGCGAGGGCTTCGTAAGTACCGGGAACTGCATCCGTCTGCCGCCGAACAAAAACTGTCTTAGCATTGGTGTTTCTCTCTCTTTTCTCTCTATTTGAAATGATAGAGATGGCAATAGCAAAGCTAAAGCCGATTTAGTTAGGCGGTAGGAAACCTGGAGCGGTCTCGGAGTACCGTTACTCCGAATGCGAACAATTCGAGCTTTGTAATTAGTAATTTCTCCGATCTGTCTTTGTTGGCGATGCAAGCTAAACGCTGCGTCTTGGCGATAAAGCAGTCTTTTGACTGTTAAAACTATTATTCCTAGGATAAATGAAACTCATCGTCTATTTACAAATCCCGTGAGCTAGAACGTTCGTTTTCAGAATCGTGAGGACGTAGTTTCAAATCCCGCCTGGACTTTTGAGTATGTTTCTAAGTACACTCCTTTTTATTAACATGGATTTAACGTTGAAGTAAACGTTCCAAAACAGCACATCCAAGAAAGAGATCTTTCGAGAACATGCATTATTCGGATATCGTGGCGGATCATACTCCTAACTCTCTGCCTCCAGCTGTGGAAACACAAAATGGTCTCCTCATGCTTCTACATTGTGTATTTACCGGTCCCCACCCTCGCCTAGTCATAAAACAGCGCAGAATGTTAAGTAGGCAGAGTAGAACGCATCGATGGAATACGTAAGTCAATTCTACAACGGTAACACCCTTCGCTGACAGTTATCTTACCCAGCCGCTAATAAAACAGTTGTAAACGTCGCCCGGAAAAAGCCCGCATGTGGTGTTTGTCAAGAGTCCGATGAGTCAGTGGAATATGTAATCCGATAGTCCTATTTAAAGTCCTTGCCTTTGCTTAATCAATAAGCTATTCAAGATGCGGAAGCACGATCCTCTGCAGCCCGGTCCGGTTGCAGACGCCGGAGATCGCTTTGGATCGATTAAAATAGAATGCTTCGAGTGTACTGCTCGTTTTGAGTAGTTAAACTTTACTGCACCCCCCTGGGAACGTTGCCGAAATTAGTTCATTGAGGTAATGGTAGTCCTCTGCAGAGTGTGCCGAGGGAAGTAGCACGCCTTTGCCAGTTATTGTCGTTGTTGTATTTGTTTGCAGTAATGGGCGAACATCACTGTTTTCCGGTTTGAAGAGCAATGTTTCTAGATAGGGCATAGAAATAAAACATGTTATATCTGGGTGACGATTGAAATGCAGTGCTATGCAAAGATTGGCACTTATCATGTTTTAATAGCTGCGTCTGCTGTTATGGGCAATTAGACGTGTTTTCTCCTGTTCATTAGGTTATTCCATAGTATAAAAAATGCTTTCTGTTCTAATAATATTTTTTGTTTGTTTCCAGGTCGCATCCTGCAGCATAATAGGGAGCCATACGCCGAGGCGGAAAGACGGGTGCGACACGCACTCGTGGTATGTATTTCATTTTGTCTAAATCTTTATATAGAAAAATCCAATCTCATGATGTTTGTTCCCAGTGAAGTCTTCACCAAGTCAACCGATTCACGAAAGTTGGTATAATTTCGTCCTACTTGAGAGATAGGATAGTTTTTATTTCGATGAATGGTCTCAATAATGTAAAATTAACAAATAACTACTAGAAGACAAGAAAATTTGAACATTATTTTTGCTTGGAATTGAAAATTGAGACTAGAATGGAAATGGCAATCCAACGTAAGCCTAATTTAAAAATATGTACCAAAAAAAACCCAGTAGTGATTGATTCAAATGGGCTAGTACCTACCAATTGCTAAATTTACCCAAATGAAGTCACTAACATCGTACAACATGGTCGGGATCATATCCCATGGGGAATCCTATGCTATTGCTAATACATCATCACTACGACATCATTATTGCCTGACTATTGTTTATTTTCCGTGTACATTGTAAACGGTGTAGCTTTGCTCTCTTGTAATTCAATTGATGTACAATCTACTCGAGTTAGTTACAACGAGCGCTTTAGTTTCCTACTCGTCTATGTCAATTTCTATCTATGTTCTTATTATTTACTCTTTATTTACTTCCTTGTCAACATTCAGTTGTTCCATTGTCACTATGTATTTTAACTCTTGACATTATATACTTGTTTGTTTTGGAAATAACCTCTATGTAAATACAGACGTTCTGACTACAAATAAAGTTAAATATTTCCTAATCTAAACTTCATATTTTCCTTGTGTATGTATTAAAGTAAACATCGTCGTGTTTATTTTGTTCAGCGCCTCTGTTTAGGCTCGTGTCCGCATTTCGGGCCTGTCGATACGTCAGTTCTCTGCTGCGTTGTCGGGTGACACGTCTCCAATTCCAATGAAATTTCTCTCTTTTCGTATAGATTTTTACGGAACTGTGAAGGCTGTGTTGGTTCAATTTGAATTTCTGTTTTTTATTTGAGTTCCATTAACCTCGCTTCGAATTGAGAAGTGTCTTTTTTTTAGCACATTTCGAATTCTTCGTTGCTATGGGTCGTAACTTTGTCGTTCTGTCTGATCTTTTTTATTTTAAGTCAGGAATTTTATCAACCAATTTCTTTTTTACTTTGTAGTTGTTATAATTCAACATCAGTTATCATATAGCCAACTTATTTGAAGTTAAGTTCAAGTTTTAAAATTTATCATTATAAGTTTATTAATTCTTAGTGTGTATCTTTAGGCGTGCCAAAAAAGTATATCTATCTAGTTATCATATTATATTTTTTTTGTAAATGACGACACCATGCTCCTGTTTCAAAAGTAATTAAGAGAGAAGTGGCAAAGTAGTACAATCTTGATTTCCACTCATTTCATATTCCATTCACACATCAAATGTTTCTTTTACATTTCAAAAAATAACACCAGAACTATCAGTTATAATTTTCGTTGAATCCTCGTCACATTCGGACCTTTTTCTGTCCTCCGCTGCAAAACCGAAGAGCGGAGCGATTTTCATATATTTTCCAAAATTCGCTTTTGCTGTATTTGACATATTTTTTTTAAGGACTACTTCTATTCTTTATTGCAGAACACTAGTTGATCCGCAAACGCTCTCCTAAACTTTGTTCTTACTTCTGAGTGTATGCACATGCCATTGTCTCGTTGCTTAATATCAACTTAGGAACTCAGCGTTTAATTTAGGAACGGAACCCCCTACTGGATCACTAAGTTCCTTAAGAAATCATCATCAGTCTTCAAACACTTCTACATCAACGGGAACCACTTTTGGCACTATCATTGCTTCCAATATTCCACTTTTATACTGGTTGGGCTCTTTGCAGAATTCACCTTTGGAAGTATCACACCTTTGCCAGTTAATCTACCGCCATGCAGTATTTTAAACATCACGTGTTCCGATTTGAAAGGCAATATTTCCAGAGAAATTAAATGCCAAAGAGAGATCTTAGATTTCTGGAATACGCGCGCTGTACAGGGCTAGGTTATGATTTGGACTCTCCATGTTCCGATAGCTGCGTGAACTAGTGTTGCTATGGGACTCGTGTTGCTAAACAACAGGTACAAGTCCTGGTCGTCTCGTTACTTTTTACAAAAAATAAACTAACCTTGCTTATATTTCCAGAAATAACTTTACATAAACGTATGTATTCCGTAGGGTTTTCCGGCCCGCTTATCGCTGTACTCATGTCTGCGTCCTTACTTTACCCGTCCACGGTCGGGCGCGAGGCCCTAGCAAATTCAATTAGCCCTCCGGCACGGGGGTAGGTAAATGTATCGTGGAACTTCTATTTAGCTTGCATTAACTATGGATATGAGCGGTTAATTTGCATCAACTGTAGTGGAGATAAGGTTCATAATTAATACAGAGCGTCTCGACCCGAGAAACCCGCAGACGATTGAAAGAAAATGTGGGTGTAAGTAACTATTTAGAAAATTTTGCACGGTTGTAACTTAACTTGATGATTTATTTTGAACTTTGGTGCAATTGTAGTTAAAACTGAAAAAAGTCTAACTTCAACCAAAGATAATATGTATATTCCACGCAAGAAGTATTCACCTGAATTCAGTTACAATGTTTACTGAAACATTGGGTAGATAACTTCAGGGTGTCAGTTTTTCGTGACGACGTGCGCGCGCATCGTAAAAATTTACTCCCCCATAATCTTTCCCCAACGCACCAAAAAAGTATAACTTATAAAAAATCCACAACTTTTCCTAACGCAGTTTATCAACAAAATCAAACACCCAAAGCATCAAATCAAAATCGAATTCGTTATAAACATAAACGGTACATCGTACCATGATCAATAGAATTGACTCGTCTGAATTATTCATTAGATATGCAAATCGTTTGGAACTTTCAGCCGATGGGAGTACTCGTAAAATATATATTTTTATTTACCTACAAATTGGAGCACTTACAAATCGACATCAATAAAAACGAATCGTGATTTCGCGTATTTAAAAGGATGATCAGTTGAATGCCTAATTTAGATTATCTATAATAATTTCAGCGTCTTTTGTGCTGGAATTAATACCGTAGATTAAGACCGTACCTACATAAGTATACTTAAAAATCAACTCTATAAAAATCTGTATAGAAACTAGCTGACCCGGCAAATGTTTTTTTACCGTATAATCTATGTAGATTATTACAGTACCTACTAATAAAAAACAAATGGGGCTGGTGGTAGAATGGGGAAAATTAAGGGGTATAATATGTGTTTTAACAGCAAATCCAAAAAAAAAAAATGAATTGTCGAAAAAATAATAGGGTGGACTAACCTTCATCGCTTAGGGGTGTAAACATAGTTTACAAACTATTTTCTATAATCTTGTAAAATATGACACAAAAAAATTAAAAAATTCGGCCATGTCGGCAATGGTTTTCAAATGGTTGTCTTGAGGTAGGTCTATATTATAGAATGAGCTAGTTCCATCAGCCCTCGCTACGTAACTGTCAAACCAATTACAGGCCCATCAAACCGCCATACATCACCATCAATCTCCGGACTGACCGTGCATCATAACATTGCATCGGTTTCAATTAACGCCCGTTCAAAACAAAGATACGCCTACATTCATCAGAATCTTTGAAACCATGAGCACTGTTAAGTGTTAAGTAACCAATCATTTCAATTGTAGGTCTCTTTTGCTTTGCCTTTGGTACTTACCAAATCATTGCCGGTTATATCAGCGCCAAGTAGATATGTGTCTTTTTTTTAAATTTTATATGTTTACACTTGATCGCCATCTCGCCTGATGTTAAGCGACGATGCGGTCTACGATGGAGCGAGTCTACCTAGAACAAACCGATGCACTTTCGATTTGAAGACACGAAGATCGTAACCATCGATCGGGGAAAACCCACTCAGCCAACGCATTCCACAGCCTAGACGTTCCTATTACAAAAGTAGAGTCAAATATCTTCGTTCGTGTCTTTGGACCACCAACCATGAAACGATGTCGCTTTTTTTTCGAGCTACGAAGCGAGCATTCCGATCTTGCTGTTCGAGTTTGAAGGGCAATGTTTCCATAGTTAAGGGCAAAGTTACGGCTTACGGCTGATCTATTCGCGAAAACGGTAACTTTGTTGTTATGAACAACCGTGTTTCTTACTATCAAGCGCGTGTCTTGCTCGTCTCGTTCCTCAATATTGTATAAAAAAAACTTTAATAGAATAGTTCGTTGCATCAGACAATAAATATCATTTCGAGATTTAAAGAGGCTGGAATAGATTATAAGTATCCATGACCCACTTCTAGCCGTCGCATATGCTGTAAAACCATTAGGGCAGGAGTTTAAATGTAAAACGAAGCCATTTGATTAATATCATCCTATCATACGAGAATTTCTCCAATTTTCGGTCAGATTTTTAAAGCTCTGCCCATTTCAGTAATGGAATTTCATATCCAGTTTGTACAGCCAGTATATTCGGGTTGAAAGTGCGCCTCCCAAAGGCGGTTGGGTTTTGAGTCGACTAGAGCTATCTTTCGTCGGAATTTTACTAATTTTCTTAGTTTGGGAGACATTTTTTACAATGTAGAGTTATGGGACGGCCAAAACATGAGCTTGATGGTAAGCCCTATACTTGGCTATAACAGCAAAGTATCACGCAGCTACATATTTTAACATAAATAGTCCAAATCACTGCCCAGAACTGCGCTACGTTCGTCACCTTAAGATATTAGATGACTGACTTCTTAGACATTAATGTACCCTTAAAATTGGAACACAGTAATAATAAAACTGTACTCTACTGCTTTGCCGTAGAACAACTGCCATAGATGTGTAATATTTCCCAGTGAGACTGTGCAAAGAGGTTTTATTGCAACCAACAGATTTACCACCAAGGTCAGAAAGCTGCAGCGCCTAGTTTTCCATGGAAAGTAAATGAATATGAAGTAAATCTATCTTCATATAGTACCGTCAACACATGCTATTGCTCATTCGCATCCCAAACAACAAAACAATACCAACATTCCCATAGCATACAATCGCATCAACTTGGCCAAGTTACATTACCATACACGGCTGCGGTTCTATATCCCACTGGGTTCCGCTGCAATCAATTAAACCTGTCCAGGAATTCTAACACCCAAAACTAGCTCTTATTTCTATCCAATAGAGACCACCCACTCAACATTGCGAACCAAATTTCCACTATTCCGTACTAAAGTTTCAACCCAATCCAGCTCTTATTGCAGTGCGATAGAGGTGACTGTCTTTGTGGGACAAACGTAAGTTTAAAGCGCAATTTAGAACCTTATCTCGAAGACACAAGCATGTCGCTTGCAGATAGCAGTCACATGTGCAGCTTACCGTTAGGTTAATTTGTGGTGGTCTCGGCTTTAGTAAAGTTTCAGTGGCTCCAGTAATTGTATTTTCTAACGTTTAGAACTTCCATTTCATATCTGATTCACTTTTGATTCGAGTAATAATGTAATGCTTTAGATATTAAAGTTCAATGACTGGAAATCTAATTAAAAACGAGTTCTATTCACAAGGAATAATGAAAATCTGTTCGCAATAAACATTGATATAAAAACTGAAGTAACATTATTGGAAATAATATGAACATTGGTCTACACTTCCACACAACACTATCTAGCCCGGAACTAAACAAAGCCTGTACTATTAGAGCCATTGTAATACATTTAAACACAAATACATAGAAACACCCAAACACAGAACCACAGAACAAACATAAATGATTGCCTTGGGTGGCTGGGTAGGATTTGAACTCACGACCTACGCCTGAGTGAGCAAACTCACTCGACTGAGCCACGAAACGTGTCTGTGTTCGTTATTTATTCTAAGCTCCAAACTATGTTAAAACACACTTCCAACTTGAGGTGTTTGTGGTTTCCTAGCTCCGCGTAGGCAGAATCGTAACTTAAAAATAACAATAGTTGAAGACATCTTACCGCCTACACCGTTTTAGAAATAACCAAGGTGATTTCTAAACGTCCTGGCAATACAAACAGTCATCTTCTTACAATAACTTTAGTTAAGTATAAACAGCTTATTTTAGTTCCCACTACTGAGACTCGGAGCCTTCTCTCACAAGGGAAGAATGAAGACTAAATCCACCCACGTCGATACAGGGCGTATTGGCTAATAGAGATAATCTAAACTTGTACATTTACACTTGGAAAAATACTCGTGAAGTGCAAGCGACATTCGAACCTAAGATTGTGATATGTTCTCGGCACTAGATCTTCACTTATGTAGTCACTGGTACGTACCTAGTTCATCTATCCGACACAGAACCAAGTCACCGACATAGTGCAGAAAATTAGCACTCTGAAGTGGCAATGGGCCGGCGATATAGCTAGAAGAACCTAAAGTCTTTGTGGTAGATGAGTTCTAGAATGGAGACAGGCATGTAGTGTAGGGTACACTGCAGTTAGATGGAATGACTACCTGCGTAAAGTAGCGGACAAAAAATGGACAAAAAAATGGGGTGATCGAGCTTAGTGACGTGGATTTAGGAGAAGCCTACGTCCAGCTGTGGACAAATATCGGCTGATGATGATAACACAGTTGAGCACGAAAAGTTCAAATCACTGCACAACACAAATTAATTCTAAGTCAGTGCATTTACTTAATGTTCCTAACTGAATCCATGCACAGCACACGGCTCGCTATGGACTAAGTTAGCTTAGTTCAGTAGCCGTCGCTTAATGAATAACAGAGCACAATGTAACCGTCTGTGGCATTGCAGATTGTTTCTGTGCATTGTTGCCATCGGATTGTTGCATCTAGTTTCCGTGATAGTGTTGTAGACAATAGGAAGAGTAGGACGCCTTCTGAGGTGGCTCACCGTTTGGTAGGCAGTTGAAGGTATCTTAGGCCAACAGCTGGAGGTCCCTTACCTATGGCTTTTGGCCTTAATAACTTAATTATTTAAAAATATTCTAATCTGACATCTGACTACTAATCGTAATAAAAATCTTGAAACCGAATAACATGGTTAGGTTAAACGCATTGCGTTCCAATGAGATATGGGAGGCTTGGGAGTTTCCCAACAAAAATATCGGAGATGTTACAGTATTTAGATGTTTGTTGATTTTTTTAAAACCATTCGACCGATTTCTATCAATCCTATAATCACGAACATTAAAGTAAAGTAGTTCTGTTCAGTTTTTTAGAATGTGTCGTCTCGTCACAATAGGCATCACTAATGATGTACAATGTAACCAAATTCACAAATTCATTTATTTTACATAAATTTGCGGTATGACCTTCAGACGTAAAAGTTCAATGCTCTGAATGTTTTCAATAAGCTAATTTTGCAAATGTGTTCTTAATATGTTGGATTATAAAATGTGAGTGTTGTTAAATGTTTGCGTTTTGTATAATAATTCCGAGCTTCGTGTCCCTCGGTTCACGGAAATTTTGAGAAATTTCCCTTGTTCCTCTAAATTGAAAGCCCTTAATGCGATTTAACAGAACTGTGATTAAACAATGTTATAAATATTTATTCTGTTTAAACGAAATTCCTTATCGCGCGTTTAATTCGAGCGGATGCGAGTTTTTATTTTATAATAAAGAGTGACTTGACAAGCAGGGCATGTCCCTGATGGTAAGCAAAGACGCAATGTCTACGACACACATGTATTAGAACAACCGGTGCCATACGCATGTATTAGAAGGCGGAGTGTCAGTTCTAATACATAATAGTTCTAATACACCGGTCACAATTCTACCGCATCTGTTATCACTGCATCTAGCTAGCAACGTAAATGGGTAAAACAATAGCCAATTAACAGATAAAAACAGGCGGATGCTAGGAACAAATGTGTTTACAAATTCTGTGACTCTAAAAACACTGTTTCTCAAGTAATTCAATTCGAGAACAGATAACGGGCCTCTTCGCGGCCCAGACCTATTCGAGCGAGGATTCCCACCGATAATGAGTTTTCGGTTGCCCTGTACCTTGTTTACATTTATTTCCTCTCCCTTTCGTGAAACGACCTCAAAGTTATTGACTTCTTTATTGCCAAAATATTTCGCCACGCACCGCTCCCAAGAGCTTTCCCTGACAAAATTCTTAGCTTGCCTCGTTCCGTTAGACTAAACTTTATAGCCCTCCCAGTCAAAAACGGTATTATATTTGGTTAAAACATTTTACTACTCGGATAAAGACTGAAACCGGCTTCATTTACGCAAAAAAATGCCGAATAAACCCCGTAAAAGCAATTGGGGGCTCAAATCGTATCCTAAATTTCAACTTAACTGTTGGGTATTAATATAAGGTTACGCAAATTGGGGGGTTGGAGAGGAAGGACTACATCCTATTATAAAAGGGAATGTTTTTGGATTTTTAAGTTTGTAAATGCGTAAAGTCTGTCACGGCTGAACGCATCTAAATTAAACTAAATATCTGAAGATGTTGTAAGTTTTGATTTACACTGCGAGATGCAGCAAATCAGCATGCTTGATTACAGCAATGAATACATGTAGCATATGATATCCTTTCGATTTCAGATTCGCAATCATTTCAATTCAATCTTGTCCATTGTAATTCGTCGCAAACCGCGAAAATTTCAATATCAATTTGACGCTTTGACTCCAAAAATTGACAGGCTTGCGTAATCCTTGAAAGCAATTGTTCAGGGTTAGCCGTATTTCTTGAATGATGGGATCAGTAAATTACAGGGCTTAGAGATATAACAACTTAGATCTCTGGGTGACGAGCGCAGTGCAGTGTTAGGTAATGATTTGGGCTCTCCATGTTCCAATAGCTGCGTGTCACTGTTCTGTTATGTGGCAGGCATGTTGCTTACCATCAGGCACATGTCCTGCTCGTCTCGTCACTCTTTATTTAAAAAAAAAAAAAAAACAGTAGACATGCCCGAGCTACACGAGGCTAGTTTTGACGTGACAACGTCTTATAAATTGGTATGCCGGGTGACACTTCAAGAAACTGCGTTACGCTCCGCTCACGTTATGCGCTCACAATGAGAGCGAGTGAGAGGGACGCGTGCCTTTCACTTTTTATGTCTGTCTCTCTCGCTCTTAGGCGGGCTAACCATGCCCGAGTCGCCGATTCGCTTTTACCACTCAAAGTCGTTGTCACGTAAAACTTTCGCCCGTATACCGACTTTACAGGCAACCAATTTTTTCAAGCTAGGATAGTAAGTTAGCAAGCTAGTACTTCTAGCTTCGTGTAGACAAAACTAGCGTTGCGTAGCGTTGTCTACACGAAGCTAGAAGTACTAGCTAGGTAACATTAGCATGCTATCCTATAGCTTGAAAAACAATCCTCGCGTAGCTTGGGCATTAAGTTACGATAAGATAGCTTGCTATCCTAACTTGAAAAACTAGCCTCGTGTAGCTCGTGCATTAAGCTACGATAAGATTCAATAAAACGCATGCCTTTCCTCTAAGTATGCGAACCGTTTCCGACTACCCTTTTATAATTAAAACGCAACCATTTTTGTTTGAAACGTCACTTAATTAAAAGTGCTGGTAATCCCGGGCCCCCGGAACAAAGTTTTCTCCTCCGGACAATGGGGCCCCTCTTAAAACGTCGATCTGTCAAGTTTTAATGAAGACCCCCGGAATAAGCCTTCAGTTTGAAACATGTCTTTTGGCACCGGAGAAGTTTTTTATTAGATTAGCCGTAAACACGGTCAATCTGCGCGGGGAAGTATTAAGTTCTTTGGCTAAATATTTGATAGAACAGTTACGCTTAGTAATCAGTTACTTTCTTTTTCATTTTTTCAAAGAAATCAGTCACTTTTTTACTATTTTTTAAAGGGACATGAATATTAAAGTTCAGTCCAGTGCTGCAGAGATATATTCGTAAAGTTCATTCATGTATTTTCTCAGAAAACTTTTTATTTTGGTTTACACTTCCGCCGCCTCGCCTGATGTTAAGCGACGATGCGGTCTGTGATAGAGTGTCCGTGTTGCCCTTCATTGCCCTTCAAACTGGAATTAATAACTTTTGTACATTACCTTCAAGTTGTAACTGGCAAAGGTGTGATACTTCCCCAGGCTGACTCCAAAGAGTCATAGATGTAAAGAATTCTTAGTTTCAAGTATCAAGTTTCGTTTTACATCTATTAAGTGCCAACAGCGCACGGTAAACTAAACCCACGCGTCCTAACTCTTAAAGTCCTGATTACCGCACCCGTTAGCCGGTCCTGACTACCTAGTACGTGTTTAGAATCTTGATCACGTGCTTTGCTGTGAATCGCCGATGATTGGGGTCTATAGACGTCGATTTCAAGGTTTCCTAAGACGATATGACGAAATCGTTTGATCGAATACATTCATCATCGTCTTGTTGAAGTCGTTATGCTTCTTTAACTCTATTTAGCTCGTAATATCTCGCTCGCCCTGTGGTCGAAAATGACAATAATTGAAATAAACAAAAGAGTATAATATGGTAGATATGGCAAATACATGGTAGGGTGTGTACTGTGTAATGTTTATTTGTTAATTTTTTATTTATGCTTAAGAAAAAAAAAAGTAAGCATATGACACTCTTTTTCTATATAATCTAAAAGTTATGGGAAATTTCAGACTCCTCCATCCGCGCGATTTTTGTAACAAGGGGCTCAAAAGTGTTCACGTGTTCGTACTATTTCATAGTAAGTTTTATAATGGTCATGCTTCATGATCTAAAATTGCTTTTTCGAACGTTAAAGCAATTTTAGAAACGACTTCGAAATTCACCGAACAACCACAACCCGAAAATGGTACCAATTTATCTATTACCCTCCGAAGATCTTCACGGAATTCCGGATAATAGACAAAAAAATATATAAAAAATTCCGAACATACCTTCCCGAGCATATCGTCATAAATCAAATCCAGCAAATTCGCTTCCTGTAAATATAAATTCATGTGACAGCGCACGCCACGTGTGGTGCCCCCATCTGTATTCAGGTGGTGTTCCGCCTCAGGGGCCGGCGTGATCGTGATGGAACACTTGGAGGGATTTGGACCAGGGGTGTCTAGTCTATTAACGTCAGACGCTGATGAGGAAACATGTATACTGCTTGTTACCCGGCAGTAAAAAGACATTACACACACTACCATGCGTTTTACATGCACACACCCCTCACCTTCTCGCACGTACATTGTATGTTTATACTCTTTTGTTTATGAAATTTTTTGATATACACTTGCACCCACCAATATTACTTATCCTCTTTTGTTTATTCGAATTATGGTGGAATTACGATCAGACCGCGACCACTAGTACTCATAAAGTACATTAATAAATAATAATAATTAATCAGCAGTTATACGTCATTTACTTAAGAATTATTAATAATATTTCCATCCTGCGGTTGCCTGGAATAGATTGTTCTTTGCGATTAAATTGACTATTGCTCCTTTAATTATAAGGTTCTGTTGTATTTTTTTTTGTTTTGTTTTAAAATTAAATGGAATAAGGAGTTAGTCTGTATACCTTTCTAAAGAAGTTCCTTAACGAATAGGTAATAAATAGGTACATGGTACATCTTGTACGACGCAAAGAAAATCTGCCGTCTATCGGCATGTGTACCTTGTGAGTGATATTAGTTCGCGTGTAACTCAGTCAATATCAATACATGTAGTATATAATTTGTGCGACGACAATAAACAAATTACATACTATTGTACCGTTTCGATGTCGCAAAATGAACATCCCTCGATTCCGGCATTTCGCGACCGCAGTTCGCTGATAGCCTGATTAGCGGTGACACAGGCGGTTGCAGCGCGACCGGCACTGTGAAGTGAATCGGCAATCGATCCTATCGGTTTATGCACTCCTAGTACTTCTGATTTACGAGTCTGCCACAAACGTCTGTATAGAAATAAAATCTAATAGATTATTTTGTATGTTCCTATTGATATAAATAAGTACTTACTTAGTAACTTAATGTAATACTTGAAAATAATGAAAATGCAGCGCTACTTTTACGAACTGACTTCAGGATGGAGAAAGCTAAACAGTCCTTGATACTGGCATTTTGCGACTGCAGCTCGCAAGATACTCGTACTTAGAGGTTTATTATCGGTGACTTAATCAGCAATCGATCCTATAAGTTTATGCAGTCTTGGTACTTTTGACTTACCTACCAGTCTAGACCACAAACGTCTAGTAATTGGGGCGTCAAATTTATTCCCGTACATTTATTGCTCAGAATACTGCGTAGCGCTTATTTTAAAAAACAGTTTTTCAGGTTTGCCTTTTTATAAAGTTAAATTATAATTATTTGAAAAGAATAAAAATCCAGCAAATGCATTTTGCAACCACAGCTCGTTTCTAAGAAGGAAAAGTTTAATTTAGATTAGATTTTTATTTTTGTTATCTCATAACTATAATTAATATCAAAATTTCCGATTTGGTAATTTCTTGTTCTAGTTTAGAACACTTAACACTTTTTTTTGGTCCTGTATAAAAGTTCTCTGTTCCGCTTACCACAATAACCTAGCCGCTTCGCTTTCTCATTTACTACACTTCAGTGTTCCAGAATTTACGATTTCGTTATTTAGCTCCCGTCCTAACTTGCATGATACAAAGGCTCAGTACTTTGAAGCATCAGACACAAAGTAACGTTCTACCCTCATTTTAAACTTCGTCAGCCGTCGCCGTTTCCTGCGACCGGTCCCGCTAACCGGACGTGACGTCATAGATCGCTGTCGATGTGAAGTCTTGCACTGTCGTTCTGTCAAACAGTTAGCTTAGATTGTATACAGCTCAGATTACCAGGCAAACTTGCTATGCGGAAAAATGTCGCTACCATCTCATTTATTTATGTTATAGGTTTCAGCCATTGAGCATTTATTTTCATATGAAAATTGTTAGTTCCACTTTTGCCTGTCATAAAAATCTATCATAAAAATATGAATTTGCAGTATTTTTTTAAACACTGCCGTTGTCAAAAATATTTCCGATGTAAAACGAAATTTCACAATAGTGAAAATGTGATGGTACTGTAATGGTGAGTTTGAATCGCGCCTGTTCCTGTATTTTTTTTATGGTATAGAAAGACGGGAAGAGCAGGGCATTATGTCTGATGGCAAACCTGCCCATAACATCACAGTGTTACACAGCTATTGAAACATGAAAAGTTCAAATCATTACCTAGCACTGCACTGCGCTCGGCCACAGAATAAATATTAATAGTACAAGTACAGAAGCCTCACTTACCGAAAACCATTATATAAATAGCGACTCTTGCTGGGACACAACAAAGTTCAATTCAGCTCGCAATACCTGTCGCGATTTTCAAATAAACATTTGCGCTCTTTCTAACGCGTAACTCTGTCCCAGTCTAGCGCGGAGGGTTGTCGACATATCTAATAACAATATGCGCGGGAAACGTGTTGCGCGAGCGCTCAGCCGTGCGTCCGACAACCGAGTAGCACTTGTTCCCTGGGAGGAACGGTCTAGCTGTAGGCGAAAACCGCGCGACCTTGAGCGAGTGATGATGCACTGGCTCGGCGCACAAGCAGATAAGATGACGCATCTATGTCCTGTAATTTCTCTGAAAACATTTTAGCACATTACCGCTTGCCGGTAGAATACTTCCCCAGGCGTACTCTGCAAAGGGTCCACTACCACTACCAATACATGAAAAATAGAGTAAATGAGATAGCCAATTTTCCGTCGTTGAAGCGGAGTGCCTCTATCGCCACTATCGGTGCTGTATCGAGGAGATTGGATTGGAAAAACAAGTTTAACTTTGAAGTTCGCAGATAGTTCGCTTTAGCTGCTTCTTGCTATTTCAACTTAGAAGCGCAGCTTGTGAAAGTATCTGGATTTAACGAAGGATTAAAAACAGTAATTGATCGAAGACGGGAGCAAATGTCTGTTGTGAATCTCAGTTGGACTCTGTAATGATCAAACACTAAGCTATTGACAGAGTCATAGGGGCTGCCAATAGCAGTGAAAACTTATAACTCAGAATTTGATGACTTACTTTGGAAACTTCGCGGGTGAATCAGGAGGGCGGGGCCATGAGCATGGGAATGCTAGAAATGGTTACGCATTTCTAGATGACAAATGGCAAATGCTGGCGCATTTCTAGATGGCTAATGCCTATGGTCCCGAGTTTACCCGAAGATTTCTTGTCATTCCCGAGTGTGACGCTAGAATTGTTCACTTCAAAAACATACAACCGAATTGAGAACCTCCTCCGTTTTTATGTGGGTTAGAAAGTGTGTTGTTGTGTCGAAAATCAGACAATCGTTCGCTAGTTTCGTCCATAGTTTGGTATACAGACATGCGCAACAGATGCCAGTTCCAATATTTCAGGTTTCGCAAATCCTTACGGTTCCACGTCCCTCGCTCGCTAACATCTAATAAACGTTCTTTATTACCTCGGGCACTTAACGCCTAGACCGCCTTAGTTTTAATAACTAGAAGTTGCGAAAGCCAGGTGCGGCCAAGATAAAGCCTGTACCGGCACGCGATCGGGCCGTACATCGTGGTATTCGATGGGGGGTGTAACAAGGAGGCCAGATTTGGGCACAAACTATTGGGGAGAAAAATCTTCTATTTTAAACAAATACACGGGTAACTCACGTGTGATATAGTCGGTACAGTTCGACTAAGTTTCGATCGCGTCCGGCGATCTTTTTCAAGGAGAGTGCGCGCGCGCGATCACTGTCGCGATCGAAACTTAGTCGGACTAGACTGACTATATCAAACGTGAGTTACCCGTGTATTTATTTGAAATGTGTAATAACCACGTTAGTTTTCATAATAAAAATCTTCTATCTATATTTATAAACATAATATCTTAGATAGATCTTAACATCAGGCGAGATGGCGGTCAAGTTATTAAAGTAAAAATTATAAATTAATGTTTGTCTGCATGCCCCTTCTAGAATCGCAAACTATGTATTAGATCATAATACGATGATCTTTATCTTTAGCTAAGTTGTTGTGAATGAGCCAAATAAGAAGCCGGTCGCACCAGCTCAGAAACCTTTCTGAGTTGGTGCGACCAATTTTCGACAGGTGGCGTAGCAACGCGCGCATTGTACATGATGTCTACTCTCCTTCTAAGAAAACGTAATTTCGAAATAAACTCGCGACTTTCCGATTCTACTTCGGTCCGTCGTTTTGTTGTAATTAGAGTAAGTAGGCTTAGAACATTTAAACATCAAACAATGTTCTATCGTACGAAACGAAGTAGAACCAGGGTAGGAAAGTCGCAAGTTTTTTTTTCGAAATTATGTTTTCGTAGCAAGAGAGTAAACGTCCAGTGCAAATAGTGCTCTAGATATTTTCATAGTGAGCTCAAAATCCGGTGGGTTGTCAATTGACAATCTCAACTGTTTTCTGAACCCTCAGTAGTAGTTACGGTTAGGTAAAGATAAATAAATATAAGATAAATAGTAAATGCAATAAACTAGCAGTGCCATGTATTTATACCAAGCATAAATACATACTTTTTCGTTTATATGAGTAAAGATTAATATTGGTGGATTTTCGACCACTGGGCGACCTCTAATTCTGATAATTACATATTTTTAGAATCACGAAATTCAGAATGAAAAGAAATGAATCCGCCCTGACGCCGCCTCCACCTTAGAGTTTGATTTACCAAGGCGTTTGCCGACGACCTTGGCGTATTAATTTATCCACAGATTCGTTGCAATACACTATCGGTGGGCAGGGATTTGATTGGTCGTCTCTATCGATTTACTGTCTATGCCACCAGCTGTGCCTTGAAAAGCTTTTCTGTAAAAAATAGGTAATTTGTTTCGCTATTTAATTCTTAGAAAGTAATTGAAATATGAAGATTGTGTGACCTTTGAAATGTCTTTAGATCGTTAACAATTGTGTCCGTCGATTGATTAATCGTATTTTATTAAAAAAACTAGAGGTCTTTGCCGATTTTGTTTGGTTTGGAGAAACGTTAAAATGAATTAACGGGCTTATTGAATTATTATTAACTATATAGATAGGCATATGAACTCTTTATTGCATTTAAATTAAAAATAAATAAAATTTACTTAAAACATCAAAATAAAGTGGCAGTTGGCGACCTTATCGCTGAAAGCGATCCCTTCCTGGCAACCGAAGGATGGAATAAGAGATTTGATTTGCTGTTTTCCCGCGCCGTTTCTTTTCTCGTTATTGTCCCGTGATAAAAAGTAGCCTATGTGTTATTCCAGACTATAAACTATCTGCGGTTGATGTTTGTATAAATTATGTCGTTGCGACGTGATTGAGCAAAACAAACATCCATGCGCATTTATAATATTAATAGGATTTACGAAAATCGACTACGTTCTTGCAACTTGAATAATAACTTGTATAATAATAAACATATTATTGCAATTTTCCAATCTCCCGAAAACAGCGTCCCGAAAAACTCGCAGATCACGTCCAAAGATTACATAAATAATTTCACCCACGGGGATCCGGCTCGTGTATTTCATGCTCATTAATCATGAGCTTGCAAACAGGTAGCTGCTGTAGGCATACGTCGATTACCGCGCGTTCATGTTAGCCGGGTAGCTTACACGCAGGATAGACAAGTATAGATAAAAAAGTAAAAAGAAAAAAGTATTTAAATGTACATAAATCCATAACGCGAATGTTATAAAAAAATACTAAAATTGTTAAATCTTTCTTTAACACAAACACACGCGCACATGCTCACACACATTAAAATTGGGTATTTGTGAAATTTTCTAAATAATTAAATATTAGTGGACATTGTGGACAACACCATCTAGCCCTCTAGCCGAACAAAAGGTAATAGAAACCTCCCAATATAAGGGCGTAATAAATAGACGCATCGTCCCTTAGCATAAGGCGAGGTGTAACTTGGGTCAGGTGTAATTTGTAAATGTAAAAAAAAACTAAGCACAGCTTGTAGTATTGGAGCCTGATGATAGAATACATAATACAACTGTAAATACAGCCAACCACCTAGACATAGGACAAATATTAGTTTTTATCACAGAAATGTTTGTCCTACATATAAAAACACGAAAATACTTTCTACCAACTGACCCACAGGGTCAGGAAACAAAAATATATATATATATATTTACTAGTAAGAGTAAGTTTCAGCTTGATGTAGCTCCTTAACCTAATGTGAACGGGCCTTTTAGCCGTTTTCTGTATCCGATTAGGCGTACTCTCAATCAAGATTGTTTGCCAGCCTGTGCCAAGTTTGCGTTGAACACGTCTATTGACCCACTTCGGTTATGGCAGCGTGTTACGGGGTACCGTCGCGCCGGGATCCTGTTGACTTATCGTCCTGAAAAGACGGCCGTGTAACTTTACCCCGTCGCTTATTTTGTCTTCATCATTTATGCCAACTAGTGGTCGACAAGCGGTCGAAATTCGACCATAAAATAATAGGAATACATTCTCAATTTGATCACAGACTTTAACAACAAACAAAAGAGTATGTCAAATATACGAAAGTGTGTGTAATGTATTTTTTTATTGATTTACTTAATGTATTTTATGCATAATTAAAAACTATAGTAACATTCTGCACTCCTTCTCTGTATAAACTATGAGTGTGCGAAATTTCATACTTCTCAGTCCGCACAATTTTCGTGATTTTACGGATTTGTAAGATGTTGTCGAAATTTTAAACGTAAAATTAATGTAACTATCAATACCTGTACTAATATTAGAAATAACGCCGATTTTGGCGATTGTATTTGTATCTACTGCACCAATATCAATAAATCTTTCATCGTTTCAAATATACAGTTCTCCAGATGGTAATAGGATTACGTAATCTGATTGTAAGTAAATCTGTTTATTCGACCCGGGCGAAATATGGATGGGGCTAGTTACGTATGAATGAATTGATATAACAAAGTAATTGAAGGTCGATTGCCCAGTAACCATCCATGACCTATCAATCCAATAAAGCTATCGTAAGATGACTCGATCGATAGTCAATAGCAATGAAAGTGTCTGTAAATAAACTCAAGATCAATAAGTTGTGAGTTCAGGGCGTTACTAGGAGTACATACAGCGTTACTAGGAGATGAAAACCAGCTCAACACTCGATGTTAAAATAACTATTTCAAAAGTAACTGTCAAATACTGGTTCTCGGTAAACAAGCTGAAGTTCCAATAAGTCTTGAAGATAAAGTTGAAGTTCCATCGGCGCCTACCAGGCGCGCAGAATCTAACAGAGATGGGCATTCGCTCGACCTAATTGCTGGCCGTTCAACGACACTCAACCCGGATGCCGCTGGCAACCTCGCGATGCGGCGGGGTGGCCCTCTTAGCCTCCCTAGGCTCTTTAGTGCGATGTTAACAGCCCATGCACTTGATATATTCGCCGATGTTTTTTTTTCGTTACTGCCACTACGATTCTCTTGCATATGTCAATGTATGTAGTGTTCAGAGTTCAGATTTTTTTTTGTTGTGTTGTAGGAATCTCGGAAGATATTCTAGTTTATTACAGGACAAACGTGATGGTTAATTAAAAAAATAAAAATAGTATGCTTAATGTTGTAGTCGGACTAGACATTATCGTTCGCAATTACCTTTTTAAACAGGGAGCATATTGGCCATACCCTCCTCTACATTACCGGATATAGATTACAGGATTTGCACGCATTCCTACTTCATATACTGCTGTACCTCTCTATAAACTCGTTACAGTTCGTTATTGTTTTAAAGTCATATAATATGTATTTCTATTACCCTTATCTCTTATGGTTGCGTCGAAATTTAATTCTTTGCATTTGGGTCCAATGGTAGTTTAGATCTCATAAATGCGTCATTATTTGAGTGGACGTTGTCTAGAAGTTCCATTACTCTAGTTGCTATCGATGATCTGATCTATAGTTCCGATATATTATTCTACTCGTAAATCGTCGTCCACTGTTTTGTCTGTATCTATAAATGGAAACATTAGAGCTGGTAGTACTGGAACAATTATTTATTCGGCGCCTATTTTGTGTATTCAGTGAATTTATAGGGTACTTAACCCTCTCTCTCTTGGCAAGCTTCACGCAAAGGTCTTACTTATGGACCATGGTGTTCGGTCGGTTTGTTTCAGACGTTGACCTATTGTCGAGCTGACGTCAGCATATTTCAGCACGTTTCATATTTTCGGATTCGGGTGTGTTCTGTATTGAGATCACGTAGATCTTGTAAATGGTATTCTGCCTCTGCCTGGAATCTGGATTATCTTCCTACATAGACCTTATATTTTTTATTGATATACTGACAAATACCAAATACCATTTTGCTCAAAAAGAAATGCTTTATTTGTGGGTCTTATACGTGAGTGTATTATTTCTAAATTCCATCAGAAATCTTGGAAGTCTTGCACATCTGTAAACTTTTGGTATAATTAAAAACATTATCGTGTGCCATATGTATTAAAAAAAGTTATACCTATACGACCATGTTTTCGTTTATTTTGTAACACCTGAACCATTATCAACGTCATCCACAGCCTTCTTTGATCCACTCTTTAATATAGGTTTACCGCTTATTATGTCATCTGCATTATTACCTTATATTTATTTTGGTATAGAAAATTACAGATTCACCAAATACATGTGGGCAATGAAAAATCTTGGATTTGTTTGGTGTATGATTTCATAAAAGTTGTTTTAGCTTTTCCAAATTTATCACCATCAGTTAAGACAATAGGAACGCTTTTATCAAAGGATCTTAAATTATGTATGACACTGCAACGGCCCCTCAGTTCACTTTATGGATCGTAAATGGGGGATAATAGCTTTAACAGGTGTATACAACATCCTTCGTAGCTGGCCTATTCTCATCGATTGCCTCTTAGATCAACTGTCTCTGTCTATCACTCTTGGAATGAAAGAGACAATCGTGTCTCTCGTGTTGATTAGGTTGTGGTCTTGGTAACAGCGTTTAGTAGAGCTGGAGTAGAAGCGATTTTTTAGTTTTATATAAAACGGCTATGAGAAGTATAGAACTTGATCCCAGATTTACTTATTTGTCCTACTTTCATAAACGCCACCATTAAATATTTATCTACATTGATGATATATTTGTTATATCTCTTTATCTGTATAGTAATTTAAGTTGCTAGATCAGCCGGACGAAATCGGACCCAGTCATTAATCTATAATTAAAAAAAAAACATGTTTTCCTTGATCACACCTCACACCATAACTTAAGTAAGACTTTCCCGATTAACATACATCTGTTTATTCTCTAATTTAAAATATAAAATAAATAATTTCTCGAAGATTGTAACGTAAGAAATATTGAAATAGTTTTACAAAAAAATACATGACATTACATTTGTTGAGTTTGCTAGTGCAAATGAAGATGGTATTGACATAGACCGATTCCAATTCGAATCGTCGTTTATCGAATCGAAACATTTGTTACAAATTATTTCGACTGCCACAACGCTGTCGCCCCGCTATCGCTTCTGTACCGGTCGTCGCTGCTATAGTGACCACAGCCTAACTTACACCCGGATTAAAAACAGTGAATACAGACAGACAGTTTCTTTTGAACAATAGTAATCAATCTCCTTGCTCGTTTTAATTTTAAATTGGATCGGAGACGCAATGGATACTTTTGGACTCTAATTACGGTCCTGAAGGTATAATTTAATGAGGTGTATTTTATTAGGCAGTTTGTTTTAATTAGATATTGATCGGTGTTGGAACTGGGTGTTTATTATTTTCACTCTTCATTTTAGTGAGCGTTGTTACGACAAAACGAGAGGGTGAGCCTTTTTGTTCCCTAAATAACTGGATCTTGTTGTGTAGTAACTGATCCGCTAATTGTACCATTCGTTGGCCGTTCGGTTGAGGTGGTAGATGGTAGGTCCCGCTTGTCCTTTTATAGAGTGGTCATGGTGTTAAATGTCTAAGTGGAAAAGACTAAGCGAAATATTGCTAGGCAATGCATTTTTAATAGCACAGTGACACGCAGCCATTGGGGCATGAAGAGTCCAAGTCATTACCTAGTGCAGCACTGCGCTCCTCACCCAGAGATATAAGATGTTTTATCCCGATGCTCTGTACTTTTTGCCCTGCAAACCGGAACACAGTTTTGCATTTTGCTGCTCGGCGGTAGATTAACTGGCAAAGGTGTGGTACTTCCCCAGGCAGGCAAGATGGGTCAAAAATCTGGTGAAAGTCGCCGGAAATCGTTGGATGCGGGTGGCGCAAGACCGGTCTTTGTGGAGATCTATGGCTTTTGTCCAGCAATGGACGTCATTTGGCTGATATGATGATGTTAACGTGTGTGTGTTGTTTGTTCCAGAGCTAGAGGGTTGTCGGGCTTGGTGCGGGCGGCGGCCGCGACCGGCCCGGCACCATGGCGACGGTGGAGGGGCGGCCGGCGCAGTATGGCGTCTCTCTGCGCCAGCTGCGAGAGCTCATGGAGTCGCGCGGCTCCGAGGGCATGGCCAGGATCAACGCGCTCGGCGGGCCGCAGGAGATCTGCAGGAAGCTCTATACTTCACCCACGGATGGTGAGTACAACCCTTCTTTAGCATCGTGGACACAGGAATTCTGTACTTAAAGAACCATTGACCATGGTGTATCCATCTTGGTGCTGTCAATTCGTGAGGGAATCGATTTTTACTGTGACAATGATCGCCATTGCACCTGATGATTCCTCACTCTCTCGTGGGTCAGGACGTAGTCTCGAGCCTATGTTGTATCCATTTTGGTATCGTCATATCGTAAGTGAACCGTTTTTTTATTTCACTAACGATTGCCATCTCGCCTGGTAAATCCTTGATATTCCTAGCTGTTTTGTGAGGAAGGTCAGGAATCAACGTCGAGACGAAACTATGCCAGGGTCGGGCTTCTGTTAGCACTACCCTGGAGGAATTAATAGTCCAGTGTTCAGGCCTCCTTTAACCTATTCGAGGTGGATGCTTTAGGGCTTTATTGAACTTCCTTCTTCTACTCACCTGATGTTAAGTGACGATACGGTCCACGAATAAGCGCCTAAAGGGAATTAAGTTTTAGGAAACACTCTATTCAACCGACTGCAGGATAGTAGGAGACGCGTTAGAAGAACCTACGTAACGTAAGCTCGTTATGTCGTTTGATCGCATCTCTAAACTTCAGGCATGATGGCAGTCCATCGTGAAAATATATTCCTTTTCATAGTCTAGTAGATTCCATACAGGGAATCATGCTGATTACTCTTTGAATACTGATGGCATCGAGACCTTATTTGCAGAGTACCTGTGATCACTGATTAACAATAATTTCTGTGTTTCTATGTGAGTTATTAAACTGCATCAGGAGCTTTTAATACCTGGTAGGATCAGGATCTACTTCAAGGATTTTTGATTTATACAGGGTTTTATTCACAAAGTACCTTTGAATCCTGACTGCATCGTGATTTTGTTTCAGGAATATTTTGTTTTACATAGTTACTTGGTTCTTGGTATTAATGTTAATAATAGAATAATAATTTTATTCACATATTAGTTTTAATTATTGCCGTGTAATCTTAATGTAATAGTTCCATTTAATCACTATCTAAATTGGAGTCACTAATGCGTAGTATTTCAGATTAAAAGTCAGTAGAAATAGCATGCCTATTGGTATTACCCCTATTTAAATAAACTAAGGAAGGAAGAATAAAAATACGTCATTGGTTGACGTTGACAGTTGACGATAGATCTGAAGAATACTGACTATATCAAAAGCTTACTTGCCCATGTCGCTGATTAAATTAAATTTACTGTTTAAATTAGGGTTCAATATATGTACGTAGTATTTCGGATTATAGTTTGTAAACTTTCGCGATTAGAATTTATTTTCTGCACATAACACGACTTAATCACAATAAATTATTATTTAATTACCTCGACGTTTCGGCAGCGTTACTACCGCCGTGGTCATCGACTGTCTCAGACAGTCTTCTCGTCGACGTCTCTCGTCGAGGTAATTAAATACAATGTGATTAAGTCCTATGTTATGTATGTTTACATTATATTTCGGATTATAAAGTAAACATTCTAATAATTTAAATAACTCACCTGGATTTATAGAATTGTTATAAATAAATTAAGGAAGGAAATTAGTTTGAAAATACCTCAATGGTTACATTGAGAGTTCAAAATTGATCTCAAACCACATTAAAATGTTGACAGCCGTATAAAATAAATTTAAATTTAAACTCGATCTTTGAGCTTAACGTCAGTGATAGGAGGTAATTAATAAATTTGTGGACATTTCTCACACAATGATATCTAGCCCCAAATTAAATAAAGCTTGTACTATGGAAGCCAGATATCTGATATGATACTTGTTTGGTTGTAAATACGTTCAAATATACATAGAAACCAGGGATGTAACGGAGGTCATTTTATCGGAACCGAAGCCGGAGTCGGAGTTTTTAAATTTGATTTATCGGAGTCGGAACCGAAGTCGGAGGCATAGACAGGATCAGAATCAGAAGTGATGGCAGGAGAAACATTTTTACTGAGGATATTTTTTTTTGTCAAATATTTGGACACGGTAAATGTTGACAGGCAATAATAATTCATTTAAGGGGTTGGGATTTTGTATTTCCATTTACTTTCCACCACAATTAGGGATTATCTCAAATATGTATACACCTTGCTTCCGATTAAAACCTCCGTTTTAAAAGTTTCGGAGCCGAAGTCGGAACCGAAGGTGTAATAATAATCGGAAGTTCCGACTCATCGGAGTCGGAGTCGAAGCTCCGTAACATCCCTGATTAGAAATACCCATACATAGAAAACGTCGGAAATGTATATTTCCAATTAAGTTTTTTTTTTCGAAATTGATTTAGACACAACAAGCCTTGAGTTAATGTGTGAAATACGACTTTGACAATCATTAAAAAAAGGCTTACCATTTCAAATAGATCGTGTTAAACACCACAACTTTTAACACAGATCGTAATTGGCCCCAATACCGTCTGATAACTTTAACGACTCGAACTTTGTTATAAATGGCTACATCCCTTCCGAGTGCCTCGAACCCCCGGAATTAATTACTTGTAGTTTTAATATTCATTTCTACTCTGTCATATTTAATTGTTTACCCGACGTGAACCTTCGCGTGACACGGCCTTGTTACTAGTGTCAAGAAATGTTACATTATTAACGTTTCTACCTTTATTTCTTTATACACTTTATACAGGTGTCGTTCATTTTGGAAATTGTCTGTTAATAAATCCAAAGTTATTGATGTTGTAGTGTGCGTGTCTGTATTTCCAAGTATTGTCTGCGATTTTAAATTATTGCCATCTTTTGTTTTACAATTATCTTTGGCATTAACAAATTACCTTATTTTGGATTTCAAATGTTTAACGTTTCGGATTTCTCTAATTAAATTACTTTTAATTATATCAATTATCTGACTCTCATAGTTACAAGCTTTGCTTAGTTTGGGGTTAGGTGGTGGTGGTGTGTGAAAATGTGTCGACAAATTATTCCAGATATGATACTTGCATTATGTATATCATTAATTCACTTTATTTATCACACTAATTATTGTTACTAATTCATTAGCGTGTTACATCGTACGTAATTTTTAATTGGCTTCATTAGTCATGTCAATATGTCAATGTCATTCAGTAGTTATTTTTTATCATTATTAAATTGAAACATTTTATATTTCATCACTGCCATTTTATAGGTACGTTTACTTTGATTTAAACCTGTTTCATTAAAAATATTTAAAATTCTTCTATGATTTTGATAAATATATTTATGTAACTTTTTGCACGATTAGACCCAAATTGATAACATTTAGCGGGACTTTATCGGGATATAAATGATTTTTAATTACCATCCAATGTTTCGATCGCATTGCAATGTCCGTGTGTGGTCCGGGTGTGGTGTGGCTAATTTTAGAGCCACTGAATCGATAAAATAACGTTTTATAGTTTAATCGATTATTTCATAGTTATCTCGAAATAGTATCGAAAACTCGAGACCGTCTCGTTATCGTTAATCGTTGCTCCTTTCTCTGATGTAGGATGCCCCGCAACCACAACAGCTTAATGCCTTCCGAACGTTAATATCCGTTATCAAATTCGATAGTTACGTCTGATCTAATTTACACCGAGCCGGGAACGATCCGTGCTTTGAGTTTGAACGACAATTAAATGTGAACCTGTTGTTTTGTCACGTACACTTGAACTGGTAGCATTCTGCGGTTTCAATCGCGTTGACCCGTTCTTGTTGCGAGATGAAAAGTTTACCTTTGTGTTATTTCATAAATGTGCCGAATTTCAGCCAGAAGCCAGAACCCTTCAGTAGATTTTATGTGAAAAGGTAACAAACATCCTTGGCAACTTTTGCATTTATAATATTAGTAGGAGTACAATAAACATATTATGATTTAAAAATTAAATAGATGATCTATATTTAATTTATTTAGTCACAAAATGTGTTTCTGAAGTGTAGGTAGGTATACAAAAATCTTAAATTTAAGCATAGAAATAAGAATCTAACCGATGAAAGTGACGTGAAATTAATAGGAATATATGTCGTTATGTTTGTCATTTGCCTGACAAAGCATTGTAATTATGTGTTACAAAGTGGCATAACATGAGGTTAGTTACGATGCAGTTTGACAGGGTTAAAATTACACGGTCACGGCACGGTGTAACGCGAACCAGCCTTCATCCACTACACGAACAGGTGGTGGGTGGGTGGTTTAAGATCCCCTGCACCCCCGATTATGTCCCCGATAAGAGTTCCCTTAATAATGGCTCTGTTAATATCTAAACTGCTAGTAATAACGACTAGAATTGCCTCTTTTGAAATTATTACGTTTTGTGCATAAATTTTGCTAGATTCACCACATTTTTTTTAAATTGGTTATTTGCTTTCGGTCCCTTATTTATGACCTTGATATAATTGTGGGCTTTTGGCGAGTGTAGATAGTTCCTCTTTCTGAATGAAATGAGGTTTGGCAGATATTTTTCCGGGTGCCAAAACTACTTAAAGCCAGGATATAACGTGTTATATACTATTACGATTATTATATCATACATTCGATTCGTAGTGTGTCCTTCACCTATCTGGATAGAAGTAACTTTCTCCATTTCCCCGTTACAGTGTCTTAGAATGAAATATGTTTTTGAAGTCTGGGATGATTCTTATAACTGTTTCAATTCTGGATATAACATGTTCTGAGAACGATAATTGCGATTTGTTTGTTATTAAAAGTTACAATATGGTATAGGTTTCCTTGCCTTGATGTCATTTATTACATGAAACGAATGTAGTTACTAGTGTCTGAATGAATTCTGTCATCGAAACGTGTTTAAAAGTGTGATCTGTTTCTAGATATTTATTCATGTTATGTTCAAAAGCTATCGTATTATCGTGTGTGATCCCTGTGGGAACTAACAATAAAGCTAAACCTAGCAATAAACGTTTATCTCCCAACTTGTTTCACGGGTGTTTATTTTCGTACAAATCAAATTTTCAGTCGGGGCTTTGTGGAAGCGCTTTATTTATGGCATCAATTTCGGAAAGTGTTATCTGTGTAGCCTTCAACCTATAGTTTTTTGTATATACGAGTATGGATATAGTCAATTTCAATACATCGGTTATTAAATTATTATTATTAATTGTAATTCCAAGTAAATACTAAATTAAAACTACTAAAAACTGTACTAAATTAAATGCTGGAGAAATACTACCCTACCCTCGTTCTTTTTGCTTCTGTTTTTGCCGTATGTCATTCTTTTAAATAGCTGTCAAGATCTGTTTAGGATTATTAGGAAAGTTAAATTTATCCTTGCCCATAATTTTATTTCAACTTCTTGGAATTTTCGTTTTACATTATGCAAATCTACAGAAACCTCAATTCTCTATTGACTTTCTGTACACAAATCTTTGGAAAAAAACCGCCTAACTACCTTGGCATTTTCCTTGTCCGTCACATTGTTTTGGTTTTCTTAAGTTCCCGTTGTACGCATATCGAGCTAGCACTTTATGTATTTATTTTGAAATGTTCCCTGCTCTATTTGAGCTATTCATCACGTTCACACGATTATTTTCCGCAATCTATCGCCGAAATAACTTTGACGTCGCCAGGAATCGGCGCCATCGTAAATCAGCCTATAACAATATAAACTTTCGCACTGTTCGCCGCCGAACGTCCTCCACAACAGACCGCGATGCTTTCTTTACTGTAAACTCTAAATTCGTATGTTTAAAGTTGAAATCCGTATGGGAATCTTGGCAGATCTACCGATTTTAAGTTACGACTATCCACGTCGTGCCTTGTCCGTGATGTTGGTGGTTGACACGCGGCGCCACTATCACGTAATTTAAGGTGCGTCCCCCAACAAAACGAGTTTTTTGTCCACTTTTCAGAGCAATCTACTCATTAGCCAAAACAAATATCAACTGGTAAAAACACAATAAATTTCTATAATTTCTTGGCTTCAAAATGTGAATTTATTGTTTAAATAATCTTCTCACAAAGAAACCATAAAAAATAAAAATGATTGTAATTATCATGCATCTACTCGAAAAACCGCCATTAATATGGATTTTGTACTGACACCAACGGATAGGCAATTCCATTACGAAAATTTTGGTAGAAATATTTTTTTCAAAAGACCAAAATCTGTTTTTATAAAGGGTTTATTCTAAAATTTGAGCGTAAAACAGCGACAAATCTGTTTCTCTCTTGCTCTTTCTTGAGGTGTGCGATGAGGTAAGAAATACTCAAGGTCATTTGGTCGGGGTACGGCCTTAAGCTAGAATGATGTTGTGTAGTCATTTCAAACTTTGAAAATGTATACAATTTTTTTGTAACTCTTTCTTTTGTTAATTGACGTGTACATTGTACATTTATGAATAAAGTACTTTGACTTTGTGTACGATTCTTTTTAGTTCGTTATTTTTGGCGTATACCATATATTTTTGCACGAACTCTAGTGGCCTTCTGGCTCGGGCAAATCCCTCAGGAGATGGTAAACGGGACGTGACTTCCGCCGGGTCTCGTACGTCGATAGCTCCAGCTCCGCGTCTGCGTGCGGGATGATAGATTAGCGAAGGTATGCTCTGTAGCTATTTATTTGGTACACGGGATTGTTACCTGTGATTAGAGTCGGTATTCACTTTTATCCTCGTGTATTCTTGTGCTACAGTTGTATCTATACCAATACTGTAAAGCTACAGAGTTTATGATGTTTTTTTATGTTTGAACGCGCTAATCACAGGAACTACAGGACCGATTTAAAAATTCATTCACCGTTCGATATGTACGGATCCCTAAGTGAGGCTACATGTGTAACACGGGGGCAGCCGGGGCAAATCACTTGTTTACGTATATTTTGTAGCACAAAACAAAAGCAGTTGGCTTTTATTTTTCCACTTCTCGGATTTGGGGTCTAGAGAGTTACAGATGTGGATAGGTAGTAAAGAACACATCTTATCACCACGAATTTTCGCCTTAAATTAGGTATTTTATTACTCCGTTCTTCCGTACTTCCGTTCCCGTATTTACCCGCGATGAAAAGCTGTTTCGGCGTGATTGAGCAACAAACATCCAAACTTTGACATTTATAAAATTAGTAGTTATTTTGCATCTAACGTCAACACTTACCCTCCATCAGTGGATGTTACTACCGTTGGGTATTTATCGTTATCGGCCGCCGCAACCCCTGATACCTATCTACTATCTATCCATACTAGCAGTGACAGCGACTGTTCCCCGTTCACTAATGTTCCCGGCCCGTGCCAATACCCCGGCTATATTGATTCGATCGGCGATCGTTACTTCGACACGGTTTATCGAATTCGATAAAACAATTTATCGGTTTCAATCAGCGCGAGTAACAACATGTCTATCGATTCTATAAATGTTGCCTGTGGCCATGGATATGGCCTGCCCTTCAAATGTTATTACACGTGCAAAACTGCTACCAATCTTAGACAGATAAAGGCACGTATGAGGTATTGAGAGGCTGTAGCGGATGAAAAGAATAGGAACATCGCATAAAAGGTGATATGGGTGATAGACAGAAGGGCTTACGACATATATCAACTCATATTTCTGGAAAGACAACGGGGTATATGTGGAGAGAGATTCACTAACTTTTCGTGAACAATAAATGGCACTTCGAGATCGAAGCGGGAGTGGATAACTATAGTGTAACCCTGTCCCTACATACTCTTAACGTATCGCAAGGGGAGATTTAAGGTCATATGCCACAAAGTTAACCAGGCGCTTATCACCAGACAATGCATGCCCTCCTAAGACAAAATATGACGGTTTCCTCACAATGTTATTGTTCACAGTTATAAGCCAATATTAATAACAATCATATAGTTTGAAAAAATACTCATATTTGCAGGTGAGAATCGAACCTACCTCACGATTGTGTAATCAAACCTTTTCGCCACTAGACTATAACGGCTTCAATACTATAATACTCAATAGTAACAAATTAACTACTAATGTCTTATTTGACCCGTGTGACCCTTCCAATTGAACATTAGTAAGGTTTTCGATCACACAAATTGATGAGAATATAAAACTTGAAAAGGGGATAGTGGATTTACTCCGACGCGACGTTGCCAATGGACAATTGCTCAATGGACTTTATGGACAACAATAAATTCAGCTTTTAAACTAATTGAAGCCAGCGAACAATTCGAAAGGTAAGATTGCGCCGAAAGTAAGAGAATATTTAGCGAGGAACGCCAAACTGGTAAAACAAATAGTCTTAATTGAGACGTTACGGCGGCCGTGTTGAATCAGTGATCGAAAGAGGTATTCGAAGCCGCGGCGAAATGCCGCCGTAGACGGAATGAATTCAAGTAAGCGTTGGTAGAAATAATGTTCTATTCGACGAATGGATTTTATTAGACTCCTTTGTCCTTTGCTACGGCAATGTTATTCGAAAGGACTTGTTAATTCTAACAGTATTAACCTTCTAAACAGAGTCCAAATCTCCGAGAATAAAACTCACGAGTTACATCCACAAGGGTTGATTTCGTTTGCTTGTAAATGTACGAGAATAGCTAATAGATAAAGTGCAATTTTGATTGTAAAATGATTCGACTCTGGAACAAAACATTACCACGTTCGAAGGCTTACTAACGCCATCTAGTGTTGATCGAGACGAATTAATTGATCTTAGTAAATTACAAAATTAAGCATCTTCAGAGACTTAGGCGACGAGCCCAGAACATGGCAGTTTCCTCACGATGTTTTTCTTCACCACTATAGCCAGCAGTGATGAAGCGCAAGGTATTCGAACATCCAAATTGTAAATCGGACGACCTCGCCAGTAGGCTACAACGGCTTCTATACTACTCGCATAGTACGCGACTGCCCTCGTGGCTTAGTGGGTAGTAGCTCTGCCTGCGAAGCCGAGGGTCGTGGGTTCGATCCCCACCCAGTGCAAATATTTGTGTGATGAATTCAAATGTTTGCACTGTGTCTGGGTGTTTATATGTATAATAAGTATGTATTTAAAAACTATATTAGTATTATATCAGCTATCTGGCCGCCATCATACAAGCTTTGCTTAGTTTGGGATCAGATGGTGTTGTGTGTGAATTGTCCACCAATATTTATTATTTATTATTCAGTTATTTATTTTTCTTCTTAATCTCTAAGTTTTTTACAATAGATATATAAAATAAACATTATAAAAAACTTAAAAACTAGGGTGCCGCCAGCAGCGGGGCAGGGCCCAAGCTACCGGTGGTTAGGGCTGCAGAGTGAGGAACCTCCTGACGATGCGCGCTGTGTCAAGGATGACTGCCTTCTGCATCTGACCCTTGATCCAACCGTCTAGCGAAAGTCTCTTAAGGTGTTGGTCGAGACTTTTCGCTATAAGGCCGTTTGCCGACACGACTATCGGGATTATGATCGTCGAATCAACATCCCACATGGCGGTAACCTCATGAGCCAAGTCAAGGTACTTGCTCATTTTGTCCTTCTCGGCTTTCACGAGGTTCTCGTCATGTGGTACGGTGATATCGATGATCACAGCCCGGCGCTGAGACCGGTCTATCAGCACGATATCAGGCTTATTGGCGACAATAGTCCTGTCCGTGATGATAGAGCGGTCCCAGTAGAGCAACGCACGACCATTTTCGAGAACTGGCAGAGGTGCGTACTTATAGTACGGCACCTCAGACTCGACAAGACCGTGTCGAAGAGCAAGTTGTTGGTGAATGATCCTGGCTACTAGGTTATGTCTGTGCAAGTACTCGCCGTTAGCAAGATGCGAACAACCGGAAATAACATGACGAAGAGATTCGCCTGGACGGCGGCATGCCCGACAAATGTCGACCGTACCGTCCTTCATTATGTATTTCCGGTAATTGTTCGTCTTGATAACTTCGTCTGCAATTGCACAGGCAAAACCCTCGGTTTCTCCGAAGAGGTCCCCGAAGCGCAGCCAGTTCACCGACGCGAGCATATTCACATCGGGTCCCGTCAGGGCCCGATAAAAACGCCCATGCAGCTCCTTGCTCTTCCACACTTCCTTGCGATCATCAGTACTGAGCACCGATGGTTTGTGCCAGTTCTCGTTTGCCAATGAAAGAGGCGTGAAGCTCCTGTCAACTGCCACAACATCACGATGCATCCCGGACTCGCTGTTGCGGAAATAATCCCTGAGACTGCATACCTCGCGATTGTGAAGGTTTTTGGCATTTAAAAAGCCTCGACCTCCCCATTTCCGCGGGATATACAGTCTCATAACAGACGAGCGCGGGTGTAGCATGCGGTGTGTTGTGAGCAGTTGACGGACCTTTCTATCCAGGGCGTCGAGCTCAGTCTGAGTCCATCTCAGTATGCCAAAGGAGTATATCAGCAGAGGCATTACCCAACCGTTGAAGGCTCGCGCCTTGTTACCGCCTGACAAAAGACTTTTAAGTACTTTATTATTTATTATTATTATAGTGTATTAATTCAATGTGAGGTTTTGGAACGTAATCTATTTATGTACCATCATAAAAAAGAGGAAATTGCTGTAAATTTATATGAAGACGAAAGTTATATTTGAACAGCGGATTCAGACAAAAAACTAACAATGAATAAAAATACACGCTATGTATCTGCCATACAGTACTTTATGAATGAGTTTTTCAAAGAAACGAGAGCTCGTAAGAGTTTAAAGCCCACACATACTAAATAATTTAATAAATATGAATCCGACTTGCAATTTATATGAAGCCGTATCCAAACATCTGAAAAGCAATCTAGTGCTAAAAGATTTGCAACATAGAAAATTATTGTACATCTCCAATGTAATTGCGTCTAGAATATTTCCGTTCAAAGTGTTACTCGAATATTCGAGAATATTTCGATTTTTAAAGAAATATAAAATGCATGAAAACATGACTACAAAACTTAAATCTCCATACAACTTTTTTGTGGAGCATTGCCGAGTCCATTTGGGGAAGTAGGTACCATACCTTTGCCAATTATTCTACCGCCAAGCTGTAATGTGCACACATTACTCTATTCTGTTTTGAATAGCGATGTGTCTAGGGAAATTATATGGTAAAGTAATAAATAATTGTATATCTGAGTGACGAGTGTTGTGCAGTTACACTAACCAGTGATTTGGACTCTTCATGTTCAAATAGCGGAGTTATGATATTTTGGGTAGGTGTGTTGCTTATTATCAAGTATATATCTTGCCTGTCTCGTCACTCTTTTTTTATATATAAAATGTTCGTGTCACATTGTTTGCCCGCGATGAACTGCCAAACTGCTGGACTGATTTAAATAAAATTTTGCACTGTGTGCAGATTTATCCAGTTCGAGAAATAGGATAGTTTATACCCCAACGTATGGAAGATCAGCGTTTGCGTGGTCGGCTAGTATTACATATAGTACCTGGGTGACCGAGCTTTGCTCGGTTTAAATACTAAATATACTTAGATACCTACAGATAAAAGACTCCAAGAAATAGATTTTCTTAAAAAAAACAAATTGAAAAAAAAAGAGAACCCGTCTGGATTCGAACCCGGAGCTACTAATTCGTGACCGCTATGAGCGCCCGACTTCCCGTCTGAGCTAATTATGCTGTCACGTCACGCGGCGAAATTTACCTTCACATTCTAATGTCTAATGTGACAGTTATTCATTGTCTAAAAACGCGCATAATATGCGTTTTTTTTAAATAAGACTTAGTTAGATCGATTTATCGTCCCCGAAATCCCCTGCATACATAATTTCATGAAAATCCGTCGAGCCGTTTCCGAGATTCAGATTCTATATGTATATACATATTTATATAGGTACAAGAATTGCTCGTTTAAAGGTATAAGATAGAGAGGTAAAGCGCACAAGAAAATAACTACATTGTACAAAAAAAAAATACTTTAATGACGTTGCAATACCCATTTCCATAACGAAGCCAGACATTACAACTATAAAAACTCGGTGGCGAAAAGTTAGAACTATTTTTTGTTATACAACAGCTTTCGGTTTTTTTTTTTAATAAAGAGTGACGAGACATTTGCCTGATGGTAAGCAACATGCCTGCACATAACAGCACAGTGACACGCAGCTAATTGGAATATGAAGAGTCCAAATCATTACCTAGCACTGCATTGCGTTCGTCACACAGAGATCTAATATGTTATATCTCTAAGCCCTGTAATTTCATTGAAAACATTGCCCTTCAAACCGGAACACAGTAATGTTTGCACATTACTGCTTAGCGGTAGAATAACTGGCAAAGGTGTGGTACTTCCCCAGGCGGACTTTGCTAAGAGTCCTACCACATTATTTTTGTTAGTTTCTAGTTTCTCATATTGATACGAGATAATGGCGCCACTCGCGGACAGTCACGAGTTGTGGTGACGCGAATTTTACGAACACACTATGTATACGTTATCTTTAGAGATTGCATCTCAAAGGGCTCCAAACAGGCGATCTCGGACGTTATGCTAACGAAGTTGTTGAAAACAGCAGTTTTTACGTGAAATATGTTTTTAAAATCTTTAACAATGTAGACAAAGGAAATTCTATATTATTAATAGGGTTGATAACTTACGACCGTGTATTCTTATCGGTATAATGGTCGCTTTTTCAAAAAGTTTTTAAAGAGACCGTGAGTAAAAAAATACATGATCGCTACACCGATTTCAATTAAATTTATATAGTACCACCTCTGAACCATGATCTACCAAACAATAATTATTATATTAGTTTAAAAAACTAAAAAACTCCGCCATCTTGGATGTCCGCCATGTTGGATTTAAGTCACGTGACTATTTTTTTCGTATTCCTGGCAGCGAACCCTTTCATTTGATACCCATATCAAATATCATAGAGGTGGATTTCAAACAGTCAGTCCGCCATCTTGGGGAGGCCGCCATATTAGATTTGTAATGACGTTTCTTAGCTAGTCGTGTATTGTCATCAGAACTCAGAGCGTGTGCAACATTTCATCCTAATCGAAGACCGGGAAGTGGGTCAAATTAAGATTCCAAGATTTTCTTACATACATAGTAACAAGTGAAGCTAATGGGGAGGCCGCCATATTGGATTTGTAGTGACTTTTCTTAGCTAGTCATGTATTGTCATCAGAACTCAGAGCGTGTGCAAAATTTAATCCTAATCGAAGACCGGAAAGTGGGTCAAAGATTCCAAGATTTTCTTACATACATAGTTAATTACAAGTGAAGCTAATAAATATAAGCGTGTTAAAAAAAGAACCATCAAAATCGATTCTCAATTGGCGACGCTATCGCGTAACATACAATACAAAAAAAAACAACCGAATTGATAACGGATTTTTTGGAACTCTTTTAAACAGGAACGATTCTTCCATTCGACACGTCGCATAAAAGTGATGTAGCGTTTGTTTACGCGGTAATTTTATGGGTTGCCATGTATCATCGTGCATCTCGTAATCTCGTTACTCAGTAAATGTGCTCATCAAAAAGTAATTAGTAACGTCGGAAATACTCGGGTGACTAAAGCACGGCGATCTGTGTCGGCGGGCAACCTAAATACCTGGGCTGTCGTAGGTTTTCCGAACTTATCTCGAATTGCAACGAGTATTTTAATCAGTTCTTTTTAACTGACCTCAAAATAAGAAAAGAAGAAATGAGAAAAGATTCTTAATTTGACTTATTTTCATGTTTGTTACTGAAAGTTACGAAACTTTCGACTGGGTGAACCGATACATAATTCTTTCTTTAGTTTCGATAGGGCTATACTTTCCGATGACCATTCGGGAACCCAGAAATAAATTGAACTACCAAACCTTTAACTTTAAATTTAACAAACCAAATAAATTTTATCGAAATCGGTGCAGCCGTTTTTGTGATATCAGCAAAAATAAAAAAATGCATACGTAGATGATATATTGTTTTGTGCGCCTTGTGAGAGGATCCATCAATCAAAGCTTCGTTTTGCAAACCGTGTGGCCCTACACGTAGGGCACAATCGCTAATAATACATTTGAAAATTAACAAAATGTTTTTACTAATATTTTGTCCAAATTTAATCAAATGTAAAGCATCATTTTATCTACACATTGAATAGACAAAGGCGGACGGCAATGCTATCCAAACTACACACTATAAGTTCTTTCAATTTCAAATAGTGATTCTATGATATCGATCGTCCATTGTTTTACTTCGGAAACCTATTTATAATAAGCGAACTGTTGTTTATGTTGTTTGTTTCCTTAGACAACAACAGAATGTTCCACCATCACAACAGATAAAAGGTCACCTTGCTATTGTATCTCGAAATAGGCCGAAGTTTATTGAAAGGTGACGTTAGATAGAGTAACTTAATTTCTGCTTTGTTTAGTTCGATTTTCTTTGCTTTCTTTTTCCCAAATTAGCTTGTCTTTGACATATTATTAACTTGGTGCTCTACAAACTTGACGATGGATTGACGTCATAAGCTTACGTTTTAAGTCTATCAGCCCACCGATGAGCTCTCTTGGAGTTCTAAGTTTTTTTAGTGAAAGACTTTGCAGAGTCTGCTTCGGGAAGTAGGTACTTACACCTTTCGCAGTTATTGTACCGCCAAGCAATAATTTGCACTTAAAAGTGTTCCAGATTGAAAGACAATGTGTCCAGAGAAATTACAGGGCCAAGAAATATTTTTAGAATTAAAAGTACAATGTACATATTTCTGGGTTAAGAGTGCATACGCAGTGCTTGAGGGATTTGGACTCTTCATGTTCTAACAGTTGCGTGGTTTTGGACTTTTATCACCAGAAATGATGCTTAACTTCAAACGTATATATCTTGCTCTCTATCCTACTAATATTATAGATCTAAAAGTTTAGATGTTTGTTGCTCAATCACGATGCAAAAACTGAAGGGATCGAGGAACTCAAATAGATGATAGTGTGGAACACATATGCTACTTTTCATGCCAAAAAGTTTAGAGCAAGGTATAGCCATGTTCTAAACTCTAAGCAGACGAAGTCATTGGCAGATGCTAGTAATATTTATATACGTCACAGTAAAATTTAAATCTCGCGTCAGATTATACGTTAGTATGTCGCTAATAAATCTAACGCGTGAGATTATAATCCTACGATAGTTTACAATCTTACAACGTTGCATTATAATTTGATAACAATTTTAAGGTGATATATAAAAATAATATGACTCACCTCCATAGGTAATCCACTCCACCGATACAATCTTAACCAAATCCCTAATTCATAAAGGCCATGTCACACTCCGAGGTATTTAGTATTTACCCTTATTAAGGGTATTTATTATAGGTTTTATAGTCCCCCCGACACTTCCACGCCCGCTTAATGAGGTCACAGCCGGTTTTATTGTGTCGACATCTCTCTCAAAGCCCTTCTCGCCTCTGCAAGGGAATGTATGGACCATTATTCGGAGCCAGTTTAGAGCCGTACCTTTATGTGAGCATAATGTGCTGCTTAAATGTTTCTGTTCTTCGCATTTACGTGTTTCAGGAATGGTGCTGTGATTAGGGTCGCAGGCTGGAAACCAAAGAGTTTACATATACTACGTATGGAGTTAGAACTAACGCTTTACACCGAAAGTACGGGGCCTCTACCGCCTAACGAAAAACGCTTTGAAGCTTTGATGCTTTGACGTTGCTATCTCATTTCTTCTCGCTTGAAATAAAAGAGACGGCAATGCCAAAGCATCAAAGCGTCAAAGCGTTTTTCGTTAGGCGGTAGACCCACCGGTCTGATCGCTCTTGTGGAAGTGTCATACTCTTGTCGCGGCACATCATTTTGTTGCCATAGCTAACATACATCTGCTTACGATTGGTACAAAGGAACCGTGCGGAAAAACCTGATCTATTTTAAAACGTATTCTTGTATACTAATCCTACTAATTAGAATGCCAATATTTATCATAGGATCATACGTAGACCATTAAATGTTCCCCACTGCTGTGACTCGGTATTAGATCATGCAGCTGTACGTTCTCGGATTTTTTTTACATCTTCTTTACTTCATTGAAGTCTGAATTTTATAACATTGAAATACATACCATATTCCGGTGACAATTGTTGGATTTGCATAAAATGTAATTTGGAACACTTTAGAGTAGGTGGATTTTTTTAGCTGATATTTTCTTATATGAACTTTCGACCGCTATTATTCGTAGATTTTTGCCTCAGCTATAAAGTATTAGAATTTATATGAGACTGAAACTTATTGTGAGTGAATTAGGCTCCATAATGGATATGAACAATTTGTATTCTACAATATCAATCACGTCTTCAAAAAGCTTTCTAAATTCAAAAGTGATATCACAACTATTTTCGTATATCAATGGACTCAATGGGCCATTACGAATGATTTGTGACTTTCAAACTATTATGAAATTTATATCCGCAATTATAGTTTTATCGTCATTATAACTCTAGATTTGATAAACGAAATTAATTCTAATATTGTTGCCTGGATATTACGGGTTTGATTGCCTTATTGTAACGCGTATTGTAGCACGTGTGCTAATCGACAATGATCGGGAAATTAAATAGAAATAGATAAAAATTGTGTGGGTGTTATATATTGATACATAGTGCCAAAAGATTAGAGTTTTGTTCTTCATATTTTGGTTATGATAAATTAACTACTAATTCGGAGTTTGGTCTATTTTGGACATTTAATAGACCGAGTAATGTTACGGGATAATAAAATTTCTCTGTAAATGTAATGTAGTTAAACAAAACGAGCAGGATATGTACCTGATGGTGCAATACGTCTACCCATTGTAGCACAGTGCCACGTTGCACCTGAACCTGAAGAATCAACATTCTAGAACATTATTAAAAACATTTAACGTTTGCACAACTCTTTGCACAAAGCAGTATTGTGCAAAATTTGCCGGGCAAACTGGCAAAGGCGTGGTACTTCCTCAGGCCGACTCTGACTACGTAGAGTTCTACCAATACAAACTACTCTCTGATTTCATTACCATTATGTTACCTTCATACTTCTGTGACAGGAGAGTAGACCTTAGTATCTTAATTACAAGATATAATTCGAGTTTCATTTCATGCGATACATTATCAATTTTTCTTCGTAGCCGACAATTTTTTCAAATGAGTGTACCATAGCAGTCTTGCTACCAACTTATAACGTACAGTGCCCCACTAAAGACACGGGTGTTCTGTATCGATCGTGCTGGTTCAACGAACGCCAGAAATGGATGACTGTACAATTTTTATTCAGCAAGGGAAATGAGCGCTGAATGACACGGTAATAAAATTGGTTCTTTAGCGAAGAAAAATTGGGATTTGGCAGGGAATGAAACAGTTGCGGATTGTTTTTGTAGAACGAACTTATAAATATAGACGAAGGCTATGTTTAAACTGAAGGAGACATGCGAATGACTCTTAGAAGTACCGGTAGATTTGTACTTGGTACTATGGAAGGGAATGAAAAACATTTTTTGTTTTCTATCGTACTGTTCGTAGCTCAAAAAAGCGACAGCGTTTCATTGTTCATCTCGCAAAGGTTGGACAAGGCGGTTGGACTCCGTTTGACTTTCGTAATAAGAATGTCTTGGCTATGGAATGCGTTGCAGGAGTGGCTTTTTCCCAATAGATACAATCTTAATGTCTTCAAGTTAGGATTTAATCTTTTTCTTTTAGGTAAGCACGCTCCATCGTTTTCCGCATCGTCGATTAACATCAGGCGAGATGGAGGGCTAGCGCAAGCCTACTATGAGTAAAAAACGTGTTCTAGAAGTTTTTTCTCGCATTCGAAATTTGTGCCAACCGAAAGTTATCTTCACTACCCAAGAAAATGAATCGTTTTAGCGTATAGTTTTCAGTGAAAAAACTCTATAACTCTTCTTACAAAAGAGATTATTATAACACTTTAAGAGTGTTAAACCGAATTAAACTTCCGCCTTGAATGTAACTCATGGATGTCTGCCAAGATAGTGCAACGAGTTAGTTCAACCGTTTGAATTACACGGTGTATTTTACGGAATTTTATTATGACTAGCTTTTTATACGTCACCTCGTCTGACATTGGCAGCGTCGCGTCTAGACTGGGTGTCAAGAAAGTACTACCATCATCGCCGGAAACTATATTACGATATAAAAATTCCGTTAAAAATGTCGTCACAAATAAATGATTCTCGCATTGTACATATTCCTTATCCTCAAGCACACCCCGGATACTCGGCCTAAACTCCCAACAAACGGTGAAGTCGACATACCTACACTCACACAACTACACATATGTCGTTCGAACACATTTACGCATGTGTGCGTGTCATCTAGGGTTACTAAATTATTTTATGGAATAGCTGTGACCCGTGAGTTCACCTGCCTGTGGCTTCCAATCTTACATAGTTAGTGTTCGATCTCTAGTGTAGGTAAATATAACTTTCATCAACAATCAGAAGGGAGAAGATTTAAAACAAAATAGGAGATAATAAAGGTACCATGTACGAATTGATTTTTAGTTAAGTACACTTACCCAAAGAGAAAACTTTTTTCTGACAATATATTAATTAATCACTCCACATATCACGTATTTCATTATAGTCACAGGACTTCAGTGTTGGCGCGTAATTCTAACAGAATAGCTTAACACAGTTTATAAAAATGATTCAATCTTTGTAGAAATTCTTATGAAATTAAAAATCTCTTATTCTTGTTTCGTATAATAGACGAAAAATTTGGTACCATTTTGTTAAATAATACAGCATCATGGTCGTATTCTCATAGAAAATTATCGTCCGATATAATAACCCTTCGTTGAGTCCGCCTCGCGTCCGCGAGGGGGAGGAAGCTTGAAATTGGCGGGGGGTGGGGAGTGTCCGTTCTATCTATATTATCTATTCTATGCCTCAAGTTTAAATAATTAAAGTATTGTGCCACGTTAAAATTATTTTAGTTGGGTGTTTTAAGTAGTAAGTAGCGGCATACCCCGGATTTGTACGGGTATTATAAGACACAGGCATAGAACAATACTATCATATGTCCAAGCATTAAATCTGTATTATCTTCGAAAATATTAATTTAAACTACATGGTGTAAAGGGCCATATTGAGCTATCTTAAATGCACAATATATTTATGTATAATAAGTATGTATTTACAGCTATTTAAATATTATTATCAGCTATCTGGCCGCCATAATGCAAGCTTCGCTTAGTTTAGGGTCAGATGGTGTTGTGTGTGAATTGTCCACCAATATTTATTTAAAGCACTCCAGCAGTTATTCTATTTCATAAATAAAGATACTTTTTTGCTAACATAATTCCTCATAAATAATCCGCGAAGTCTGTAGGCCACCTGTCACGTTGTCTGCAAATCTTGATCCATGCCCAATTAAGTCGGCCTGGACAAAAACCCGTTCACAAACAAAATCCTCCCAGCGTATGAATAAATGGAGGATTAATTAAAGAGAGCAATTAAAGGGTAACATACCCCTGGAATACATTAGCCTTGTAACCCCCTACAGTTGTATATATATGGCGTGTACGTCACCCGAGTCGGTGTACCGGCGGCCTTTGCTTGGGGCATTCGCAATTAGTCTACGTAAAGGAGTTGACTTAGCCATGGTTTTGTGTAGAAAGTTACATTTACTATTGAAGACGTTGACCTTATATACAGAGTTACTGGTGATATACCGGCATCGATTTAAGAGCATGTTCTGTTTATTTATACAAACGACTCTTGTTTTCTTCCCTCTTCTCTTTGTTCTATAACTTTTATTAAAACTCCATACAAATCCCAAATTATTATTATTTTATAGATTTTTTTGTGGTTCTCTCTACCACGGTGTAGCTGCTCTATTCGCGTCACCACTTCTTTTATCAAGCTGTAAATAGTGCGCGTGCTCTTGTCACGAAGAGTTGAGAGAGAGAAGATGTTTTTAGACCTAGGCAAATAAGTAAAGTTTTTTTTATTTTAATGGGAAAAAATATGTGAATTTTTACAACTTGTGGAACAAAAGTTGACATACATATATAATGTATTTATTTAACATGCTCTTAAAATGATGCAGCCTGATTACCAATAACCTTGTATATTTGAATAGTCGAGTATAAGATAGTTATGCAAATATCCGTAATTACATAATTAAACGTTCTTTCGCTAGTGTCTTTCTTTTGTTGTTTTACTAGCATCGCCTCGACGTTTTACTCGCGTAGTTTCCTTTCCTGCAATTTTCTCGCAATAAAAGGTAGCCTATGCTATAGCTATTCCAGACTATAGCCAGTATTCCAAATAACAACCGTCAACTATATTTCGTCGTTCCGAGGTGATTGAGCAACAAACATTAATTTTCTACCAGTATAATTCTGAAAAAGACGTCTACGTGTGAATAAGACTGATCTAATTTTTTAAGGTCTCTAATTAACAGAAAACTTTTCAGATTTCGCAAAAAAAGAAGTAAAAATCCGGAGTATTAGATCATTTAAATTAAGGAAAATGTTCTTCTCTCAGGCAGCTTAAGGCAGGAAAGGATTAGGATTTGAATAATTAGGATACGGTTGTACTTGACGCCACCGTTCATAGCTGAAATTAATTTATAAACTTTGTTATTTTTAACTGGTATAGCCTTTTATTATATACTAGCAGCGCCCCGCGGTGTTACCCGCGAAGTTCCCGTTTCCGTTGTTTTTTTTCCGGGATAAAAATTTGCCTATGTGTTCTTCCAGACTATAATCTATCTGTGTTCCAAATTTCAACCCGATCCGTTCATACGTTAGGACGTGATTTAGCAACAAACATCCAAACATCCAAATATCCAAACATCCATACATTGACGTTTATAATATTAGTAGGATTAACTAAACTAACGAACCTTTAGTAACAAACGTTACAATGAGAACTACACTATCCTACTTCCTACTAATATTATAAATGTCAAGGTATGGATGTTTGGATGTTTGGATATTTGGATGTTTGGATGTTTGTTGCTCAATTACGTCCTAACGTATGAACGGATCGGGCTGAAATTCGGAACACAGATAGATTATAGTCTGGAAGAACACATGGGCTACTTTTTATCCCGAAAAAAAAAAACGGGAACGGGAACTTCGCGGGTAACACCGCGGGGCGCTGCTAATCTTATAATAATATATATAAATCTCCTGTCACGATGTTTGTCCGCGATGGATTCCTAAACTACTTAACCGATTTTAAATTAAATTAGCACACCGCGAGCAGTCTGGTCCAACTTGAGAGATAGGATAGTTTTTATTTCGATTATTAGTCTTTAAATGACAATATCCGAGCGCAGCCGGAATGGGCCGCTAGTTATACTATATACTTAACTACTTATACTAAGTCCATCCGAGGTATCCATAGAACAAATAACAATAAAGGTCTAAAGATAATGATCAACATTAGTAGTATCCCACCGTTTCACTCGCGTAGTTCCAGATCTCGTTCAATTTTGATACCCTTGTTTCCATTGTTTCATTTTAGGCAGGTAAGCCTATTAAAAAAAATGGTTGTCTGTAAAGTCGGGTTACTGACGTTAGTTGAACGTGACAACTTCAACTACGCCTTAGAGCGAGATAACGCCGTTGGCGAGGTAACGGCGTTAACGGCACATGACGTCATGTTTTGCGGGCGTGCAGCCGGCTTCATCGAATTATAAGACGTTGTCACGTCAAAAAACCCATCCTACTTCCTATTCCTACTAATATTATAGATAACAATGTTTAGATGTTTGTTAAAATCACGTCGTAACGTCTGAACGGATCGGGCTGAAATTTGGAACATAGATAGATTATAGTCTGGAAGAACACATAGGTTACTACTACTACTTTTATTCCGGGAAAATAACGCGAATTACGCGGGTAAAACCGCGGGGCGCTGCTAGTATAGAGGTATAATATAGCCTACAACACTCAGTGAAAATGTAGCTGAAAACTAGATAATGGAGAATCTTTCTAAAGTCTTTCGGTCCAGTATTTTTTGCGTGATAGATTTATTATTTACTAGCTGAACGCGCGCGCGTTGCTACGCCATCTATCGAAAATCGATCGTACCAATTCAAATTTTGAACAAATTCGGTTACCCTTTAGGTTCTAATGACGTAACCTTTAAAATATGACATAAATATGGTGTCACGCAACGAAAGCTCTCAAAAAGCAATATTTTTCCCGTTTTTGTTACATTTTTCATTCCTGCTGGGCTCCTGTTGATAGTAGCGTAATGTTAAATAGCCTATAGCCTTCCTCGATAAATGGACTATCCTACAAAGAAACAATCGTTCAATTCGGACCAGTAGTTCCAGAGATCCTTGCGTTCAAACATACAAACAAACTCTTCAGCTTTATAATATTAGTATAGATTTTTTAAATAGAGAGTGACGAGACGAGCAGGTCATGTGCCTCATGTTAAGCTACATGCTTGCCACTTAACAGCACAGTGACACGCAGCTATTGGAACATGAAGAGTCCAAATCATTACCTAGCACTGCACAGCGCTCGTCGTCACCCAGAGATCTAAGATGTTATATCTCTAAGCCCTGTAATTTCACTGGAAACATTGCCCTTCAAACTGGACACAGTAATGTTTGCACATTACTGCTTGGCGGTAGAAAAACTGGCAAAGGTTTTTTTACTTCCCCAGACGGACTCTGCTAAGAGTCCTACCACTACATCTATTTAAATTACTAAAACAGACTTTGATATTGTGTCGCGCGCGGTTGAAATGGATGCCGTCACCGTTCTAAAAACTCCAAACCTTGCAACACAATTGGAATAATCACTTGATGAAATATAATCTCCGTACTATATTTGCGGGCGTGTAATACTCGTTTTATTATTGCAATTTACTGTGTGTGCTCATATTACCTTTAGTGTATCGAAAATGTGGATAACCATTCATGTTTATCCTTATATTCTTATCGACTGGTATATTAGAATTACTGTTTTTATGATATAGAGTGAGGAGACTGTTTTTAAGATATGCGTCTGATGATAAGCCACAGCCACACGTATATCTGAACATGAAGAGTCCAAATCGATGTCTAGCACTGCACTTTATTGTTCACACAATTTAAATTATACGTATAGGAAAGCTGTTAGAATAGTGAAACAATCGCTAAAAGCCTATCAATGCTAAAAGCTATTACTTTGACGCCTATGAAACTATGAATATTTGTCAATTATTCTAGAAACATCGCCCTTTGAACCGGAATACAAATTATAATAAAGCGTGTACTACTGTATGTCGGAAGGTGAGGTATATCCCCCGGATTGCAAAGAGTCCTACCACGAAAACTAACCCAACTCGCATCATTGTTCTCACTGTTAGTGTCTCTTTGTCCCTGTTCCTATTCTTGTTCAATATCACCGAGTACGTTGACTTTACCAACACAAATACTACCAACAGTTCCAAATTAAGCCACCTCCCTAACTACCCTAACCAGCCTCTAAAACATCCTTCGCCCCTACTAAATAATTAAGATCCCAAGTCCGGACCACACAAACAAACGGGACGGCTTAAAACAGCTAAGCACGTTAAGTTAGCCGTTTTTCCTTAACTCGAGTCGGGGCTTATAACTCGGTAACTCGGAATGAACCGACGGAGATCTCGGGGCTAGGCGACTCAAATCGCATTAGCCGATCGAGGACCGATCGTAGGTTGTTTTTTACTCGCACGGGGGACGGTCTCGGTAGGATGGGTTTTGTTTCATAATGGAAATCGTATGCGAGTATGCGACGCTTTTTAATTAGCTGTGTATCGTATTAATAGCTGTTAGCTGTTGTATTTGTTGCTCGAGCTCATTGGAAAATAAACGGATCAATTTTAAATTTGTAACATAGACAGATTTTGTGATACGTCTCTTCGCCTAGTTCGGGGATTAATGATAGGACTCTTGCATAGTTACCCTGGATAACTATGATACATTTTTTTAGTAATGAGTGACGCGACGTACACGTCCTGTGCCGATGGTACGCAACACACCCATAACAACACTCTTACGCAACTATTGGAACGTGAATAGTCCAAATTACTACCTAACACTGCGCTCTTCAACCAGAGATTCAAGATGATTTAACTCTTATAGCCCTGTAATTTCTCTCGAAACGCTGGCGCTGCCCTTCAAACCAAACTGCAAACTGTGCTCGCACACTAATATCATACACACATTTAGCACATTACTGCTTGGCGGTAGAATAACTGGTAAAAGTTGTACATACCCAGGCAAACTCTGCACAGAGTGTGCTACAAAACTAAATTTACCAACTATGTATTTTACGCTGTAATCAAAGCTAAGCTGATTACTATAGTATCAGCGTAGATCCGAAACCGGTGTAGATACGTAGTAGGGGTACGCAGTGACGTCAACACGGCCCGAACTAGGCATAGCCCTCACCTCACGCGTGCGTTCGACAGCCCCCGCTCGAACGAGGCTCGGTCACGTCAGACCCGGACCCTTTGTTCCAAGCTGATGGCGTTCCATTGTCACCCCGCTCTCAATCAATCATGGGCTCACGTTTAATGCTGATTTTTATTTTGTCATTCTCCGGGTTATTGTTTGGGTCTAAATCTTTAATGCTGCCGTCACGAAACGCTTCTTAACTTTCAAACGAAAAACTTCTTAGTTCACAACCAGGAAGGGCCCGCGTAGTTCCCGGTCCTGTTAATATCCCGGGATAAAAATACCGCAAGCGTTATTCCAGAGCATTATCTATATATATGAACCAAATTTCATCCAAATTCCCTTTGCGTGAAAGAGTAACTTTGTTTAGAGTGACTTGAGTAATTTCGTTTTAATACGAGTAGTTTTCGCGTTTATGATATTAGTAGGATTCAACTGACGAACTTATCTCGACAAATATCAGCATACGAAAAGTATTAGAAAAGTCCAGACGTGTCAATGGATTATGAACCCTTAGATCCTTACACACATGTTACATTTTACAACTAGTTACAGCAATCGAGTGAAAGTAAGCACTCAGTAACACAAGTCATATTTAGCCGTCGAGCATGCAACCTAAAATTATTATTAGACTAACCTGAAGCTGAAACTTCAGCCAACAAACGATTTCCGACTGAATAACACTGTAGCAAAGTTGAATTTACTTTGAAACAACGGTTTGCAATAAAAAAGTGTTATTGCACTCGCGTGCAAGGTGCACGCGCGCTTTGCACACACCCTGTGTAGTGTGTACCCATTTACGGATTACTACTCGGACTAAATGGACTATTGAATTAAAAAGTAAATTAAAGAAGCAATAAAGTTAGGTTTTTATTTTGAAAGTTCAATTTTGAATAGAAGAAAATTAGAACATTGTTTTAAGATATACACACTCATTCATTACACTACACTAGTATACTAAATACGGGATAGTTACCGTGGCTATACGGTGGAGTTCCCGCTATTTCGATGCAGTTCATACCACCACTTATGCGAGTAAATGCTTAATTTGTTTACCGTTAATAATACGAGAAAACATACGATACAGTTTAAATCATGTTACACTGTTCGATTTCAGATTTCATATTAATAAGTGTCAAACTATAGGTGTTTGGATGTTTGTTGCTCTATCACGTCGTCGGAACGGCTGAACGGATTGTGGGTTAAAATTTGGAACACAAATAGATTATAGTCAGGAATAACACACAGGCTTCCTTATATTGCGGGAAAGTGGCGGGAACGGGAACTATATGGGTAAAACCGCGACACGCTGCTAGTTGATAAACCAATCATAAGATGAAGCAAGACTAGACACTCTTTTGAAAAACTCGATTATTTTACCATGATATCCATACTATACTGTACTCTAAAGATAACCATAAGTCTCTATTAATACGACCGATTTTTCAAAATTCATTACGTCTATTCGACGTAGTCTATCTCTCTAGGGTATGCGTACTAATGTCTGTTTTATTTATAAGGCATTAGTAACCTAAAAATAACGTCAGCGATACATTAAAAATAGAATAGCGTCATCAATCTAGACCACAAAATTATTCTAATTGAAGTCATTAGCGGGAGTTGACGGAGGCTGCAATATACTTGATAATGTAATACTTGACGATACGTCATCGGTGACTTAGTCGCCAGTCGCTATACGTAGCAGGCGTACGCGCGGCGCTGTCATCCAATGAATCATCAGCTAAAATAGTCGTGATACCAGACTTGATTTGATTTGTGGGGCAGACACTGACATCCGGAATCACATCAGTGGTATATAATTTATTATTCTCCGAAAGAAACTGACTTCAATTTAAAAATTAAATTCAGATACTGTACTAGATTTCGTAAGAAGCTATGTCGTATGAAAGTAAATTTTAGCTTTTTGTTCATATTTCCGCATTTTAACTTAAAACGGTAAACATCGTGAGCAAACCGATATGCACCTAGAATCTTTCGAAGTCATGTGCCATCCACCAACCCGCACTGGGCCAGCGTGGTGGATTATGGCCTGGACTCTCTCTCCTTGCGAGAGAAGGCTCCGAGTCACATCAGTGGGAAGATTTAGTGGGCTGTTTGTGTTCATATTTCAAAACCCCCCCACACTGATTTCGATAAAAAAAATATGGGACAACCTCCGAACTACGCTCTACCAAAAAAAAAAGATCAAATCGACTTACAATTAGCACACATACAAAAAAAGCATTGTACAACCGAATTGAAAACTTCCTTTTTTGAAGTCAGTTAAAATATACATAAAAATTTGTTGTACATTCCTCATCAGGCTTAGGTATAAGATTTTCTTACGATGTAAGATAAAACACTACACTAAGTGGCAGATAAAGTTTAGAATTTGTATTGATGTTTGTAAACATATTTGGCCTACCCTACAAACATCAACAAAACATCAGACCACAAAGGTGACACTGATGAATAAGACGGCTTCACTAAAACTTAAGTATACAGTCGGACGCGGTCAAGCGAACGTAATGACAAGGCTGTGCAGGACCTCTCTCTGTGACTTGAATACTATAGTGACGTCCCCGGTGATGTCATCGACTGAATAATTATTATCCATTGTACAGTGTACGAATATAAAGATGATACAACTGTCGGTATGGAGTTAAATAAATTTAAATACTGGTTGTGTGTGAAATGACACACGACACTATTTAACCCCAAACTAAGCCGAGATTTGTACTATGGGAGTTACATAGCTGACATGATACTTATATCAATGTAAGTAGTACTCAAATCCTGTATTTGAGTACTACTTGGTACTACTTAGAATTTGTTTTTATCACACAAATGAACGGAATAGTGTTAAAGACGGTGTAGTGTCGGTATCGATGATAAATTTAAAAGAGACATCGTTCCATGGTTTACGTTCTAAACACTCCCAACGAAAAGAAAATTAACATAAGGCGCGATGGCGGTCAAGTGCAAATCTATAATAGTAAAAAAAATGTAATGGAAGGAGCAGGACATGTGCCTGATGGTAAGCAACGCTTCTGCCGTAAGAGCATAGTGTCACGCAGCTATTGGAACATGAAGAGTCCAAATCATTAGCTAGCCTGTGCTCGTCACCCAGAGATATAACGATCGATGATGTATTTGTATGACCTGTATTTTCTCTGGAAACATTGCCCTTCAAACCGGAACACAGTAGAATAAATTGCAAAGTTGTAATAGTTCCCCAGGCGGACTCTGCAAAAAGTCCTACCACTACAAAGAAAAAAACTACCCAAATAAAAAAAGCAGTTAATAGCGTTAAATTCGTCGATGATAAATTTTAAAAATGTTAGTCATATTGTGCAAGCGAAATGTATCCGCTCGTTATTTGTTGTTTGGTCGTGGATGACATTGTTGTTGCATTGACGTGCCGGTAATGGCGTAAACGTTTAGCGAGCGTAAATCATTCGGCGGAAAACGATGTTTAAGTCATCTCATACTATATTATCCCACATTGTTTTCCTACTGTTGAAACTCCCGACCTTCTCTCACAAGGAGAGAGTGAAAACGATAAAAGTGGGTGACCCGTGTCCTTGAAAGATGTGTTTCTTGGACGAACGGATGATGTGTGGCTTCAACGTGAAAGTGTAGCCAAACTTACGAACATTTCAGACTCAAGTAACAACAACAGCATTACAAGTGCAGATGAATTTGGAAAAGTACTCACAGGTGCATACAGATTCAAACCTACGACTCATGATTGTGATATCAGATGTTTCGTCACTGGTCATCAGGGTTTTTTTTTCTGCGGCGGCGTCTGGGTATAAACTAATGTAAATTACCTCCGACCGATAAGAGATGAATACGAAACTAAATATATATTTCTTGTCACTTTTTCAAACAAAACCTAACCCTAAACTAAGGAAAGCTTTGATACAAATATAATTTTAAATACATCCTTCTGAGACATAGAAACACCCTGATACTGAACTAGTATAAGTATTTATTCATCACACAATTGTCTGTACTTGCTGGGGATCGAACCCACAGCTCACAGAAACAGAACATACAGCTCAGTGAGCAGACCCACTATCGATATGAGCATGAACTCATTCAGAAATGTAGAAAGCATAAGCACAATTTAGTATGAATGATTTTGATTTCAATAAATTACTATTTACTTCGAGTGATTCTATCATCCTACTACAAATAATTTTATGTAAAGTCAAAGTTTGGAGGTTTTCTGCTCAATAATCGGAACGGCATAATGGATAGGGTTGAAATGTAGAACACATCTTGATCTGGGATAATACATATTTATGCTACTTTTTATCTCAGAAACTACGCGGATTATGCAGCGAGGTGTTGCTAGTTTATCAAATATACTAATAGACCAAAATCTCAAGATTCCACAAAGCTTAACTATCGTAATAACCTATAATTATCTGAAAGCTATGATATGACTCACGGTCTATTATTGCTCGTGAGATAATTTTCAGTTATTATCCGTTTTAATTATCTGCTTTAGCAATATTGATAGACCCGCGCTCTTTGATAATAACCTATACAACACGTCTTATCTAAATTTAGATCCAAAATTACCATAATATTGTGTAAACAGACATTGTTAGTCAATACAAGAATCTCATTTGTGGCGATGCTTACAAATGATACCTTGTGTATTTTGAGTATTTCTGTATCAGTATGTGGATCGTGTTCATTTATTTGTCTCTGAAATATAATTACATCATTGAAATTCTCACATTCATTGTTAATATTTACTCTTGTATAATGTAATCGTACAAAACGCTTTGAGTCCAAATTTATGTAAACCTTATAAATACAATTTCTAAAACCAAAGAATGGAAGATATTGTTGTCTTGCTTGTCACAAGTTCCTAGCTTCATAGTAATCTAGGTCCATTCAAAGTGAGAGTGAATATATAATCACTAGGGATACATAATCTAGTATCTTAGTTTCTTCCTCTGTTCTGCACTATTAGTCTTTTGTCTGTCTACAAACTATTGTCCGGATCAGAAGATTGTTTGCGACTAATGTTTACTGTATTCCTTTTATCTTCGCGTCCACGGCCATGTGTTTTCCAATTGTCTACATTATCCATGGAAATAGAATCGAACCTATCTTCAATTTGCACTTGACATGCAAATTCATGTATACATCATCGGTATAGAATATTTCCATTTCGCTTCAGCGAAGGTCAACGTATACCATTACCGTTTTCCCTAATGCATCTCGGCAAATGGTAACGCGATAAGCACTCAAACGTGTATATCCAGAACCATTACCGGGAATAAAGGACTTGTCCCTATCCGACTTAACAAATAAACCAGTAATTTATGTCTCGCAAAGGACGGCGCCCGCCGGCTTTGTTGCGGCCCCGTTTTTCGCCTCCGAATCAATTTCCACGATGACGTCACCACCTCCCTCCATTTCCACGCCCGTCGTCTCCGCTCCTAGAAACAGGAATAAGGCTACTTCCGCTCCTTACGCAGTACTCTCTTCCCATTACCCCTCGTCTTACATAAACATAAATGTTGATATTTTTCTCTCTCTCACGGAGACAGCCGTATGTTTTCTCGGGATCTACATTCTTCGTTTATCTTATCGAGTTTTTACGATCCGACACTCAAGGTTGACAGTTCGAGCCATGATTAACTCGGCTTATTACATAAATTAGCTTTCTGCGCGCGGATGGAGGAGGTATGCGTCCGCTGTTATATTTGAAAGGCGATTTTTCATGCGGGCGTTCGTTTCGCGATGATTGAGCGCTGGGTTCGGAACTCGTTCATCCATTAGGCAACGGACGAAGCGAAGGAAGCGTGAAGTGTAAACTGTACACGCAACCCTATAACCCGAAACAGAAACAAACCAGGTACAATTTATGATTGAATGCTCCCAGGTATTTTCGTATACAATATTAATACGCGTATTAAAATAAACTTTACCGAACGAAAGATCGACCGGCACTAGCTCCGCGCCGCCTCAAACAAATAGCCCCGAATGCTACCAACAGCATTACACAAGCCCGTTATTAAGGTGCTACATCATTTTATTTACAGCAGGTTAATGTGGTCTGTGCGGTAAACTGTACGAAACAATCGGGCTATTTTTGTGCTGTTTATAAGCAAGAGTACATTTCGTGCGGGATTATGAGGGAACGTGTTTTAACGGGGACTCCACCCGGCCTACTCGATTATTATCTAACACTAACAGTTTTGTTAATTTTTTGTGTGTTGAGCTTGATAGGGAAATGTTACCAAAGAAATTACGGGGCAAAGAGTCATCATCTCTATCTAGGTAACGAATTAAGTGCAGTGATAGGCAGAAATTTTACTATTTATTTAGATAGTTGTAGCACTGAGCTATTATGGACAAGCATGATTCTTACTATGATGCGCATGGCTTGCTCGTCCTTTCACTCTATAATATAAGTAAAAATACTAGTAATAACAATCTTAGTATTCATTTAATATCAAGCTATAAATATGCTTGTTTTAATAGCGCGGTCGGGACAATGACAGATCCACAGAATAGACAACATGATCACTTGACCTATCTCCTACATACCTAACCTACGGTGTACAGTTTGCTTTCATACTTATGTTAGTTTCTTTTTTCAGCACACAAAAATAAAATAGTTTGAACATTGAGTGAAATTAAATTAGTGAATAGAGCGAATAATTAAATTGATCTTTTTAAGTTTTTGCGGCCATGGTCAAATTTCGACGCTTCGTCATATTCGTGATCTTCATTTACAGTTTTATTTAGGTCTTGGACATCAGCCGGTTATCGGATTTTATCATATCGTTGTAATACCAAGTTTTCTTCGAACTATGAAGGACATTATTTAATTAAACCGTATCAGCACTCGTGTAATAACGTCCCCGCTACACGTTCACGTTATCACGAAAATTTTCCGCGGTGTCAGTAAACTGATCGAAGTGTTTACATCCAATTTGGCAAACAGCAATAATTTTATCAGCATAAGTTGCATAACTACATGATGTCGTCCAAGGTAATAGCCCTGAATTCATTATCCTCCGTCATTCCACTACGTTTAATAGGAATATCGAACTAGCTCCATGCTTTTATTGACCTGGAACACGTCATTGTGAGAATGAAGCGGTAATTGTTGAAGCGATTCGCGCTATCCTCGTCGATGTAAGCAACACCATTAGATTCAAACACAACCTGATACCTTTCAGGTTAATCTAAACCATTTTAAAACGTGAATCTCATTAGTCACATGATTTCTGATGTTCCCAGACACATAGAAAACGAATTCCGAGACATGTTTTGCGACGATCAGAAATAGAACGCAGCGGGTACTATGCGTGCTCCCTGTGGGACGCCAGGCGCGATTTCGCGTCCCGCTCTATCTTACAACCTGGACGTATAGTTTTCCTGTTCGCGCGCACTCGGTTCATTGTTTCAGAGTGTTGCTTCGCTGGCCGGCAGACTGAAATAGGTTGGGAGCGTCGAAACAGACGGTTCACGGTATCGAAAGCCGCGGCGAGGTCACTGCCGAAGGATCCACGAACGCGTTGACTGATTTCTTTATAAACTTCCCATTTCCAACGCGTCACTAGAACAATAGCAGATTACTCACTGTCATTACTAACGTTGTATTTATAAAAGCGAATTAATCCGGCCGCAATGCCGGTCTCGCTGCTAATTATAGTAGTACAAATCGAGAATAGAGCAATATTCTCACATAGTACCGCTGCAGTAAGCAATCGGAGGATTGTTTCCATAACTGTTACTCGCATTACGTAACAAATTGTGTTACATTCGAGTACGTCGCTCGTAGCCAAGGAACAAGAAGTAATAATGGGTGTCATTTACGTGCGGCCTCAGTTTTCCTCGCAGCGTAATTGCCATTCCTTTTGTAATCCTGGGGGTAATCTCATTGGCTGCCGACAAATGGCGGTGTTTAACGCTCCCAATAAGCTTTAGGGCCGTTGCTTTGCCGTCACGATCTCAATCGCAGATTTACTTACTATATTATCCAACTGTTATATTCATTACTTCCTTGGAAATTTCTCTAATTGAATTTCATTGATGCCAAAAGACTGAAATTGTACCCTATATGTTCCTACACATCTTCTCTACGTGAGATTTTCTTTTTCATTGTAGTAGGTTACAAAACTACCAACTATTCTGAGTAATTTTCCTCGCAGAGGTCGCTAGTGGCCGCTTCGCGTGCTCCCCTCCCTAATTTATTAACAAGTTCATCCAAACGGCATTTTTAGAAAATAGCTCGCCGACATTATTGCCAACATTAACATTTCTACACGATTTTTCATAACTTGATCTAGCGAAACGCTTTTATGGGTGATATATTCAATTGTATATTATAGCAATTACCCTTGATGTTGCTGGTCGTTGCCCTGTTAGGCTACGTTGACTTATTTCATCTTGTAAATCTCTGTTGGTAAATTATATAATTTCACAAGAATTTTTTTTTGCTGTAGCTAAAATAGTGTTTGGACTGCGAATGAATAAAAAGTTGTTTATGATACGGTGTATGATAGAGATGAGCACTACTGTTGTAATTTATACCTGCAACGACTTTATGCTCATATTCACCGGTCACAAACCTGTGACTTTCTGCAATGTCATACGACTATAATATTTAAATCTACGAGTGCATTAGTCACGTACCGTGGTACTCTCCTATGACATTAGGCGCTTGTTCTATTGACCTTACAATGCCCAATAACGCCATTTACTTCTGCCCTTTATAGTCCTTAATTCTATAAGACATTTCATGCAAATACATGAACATCAACATGAAGCAACGTTGCCAATTTTACATGTCTACATACATTTACATATATACATTACGTATGTTGATAACGCCGACCGCCCTTTGGCAGACGTCGATGCCAGTAATTCGTGACCATTTTTTGTAGAACTCCGATAGTTCATTGGCTTTTGCCTGCCACGTCTGTTTAGTTACCGTGGTGAGGGATGAGGAAGCTCCCACGTTTCTGGCGGCTAAAGATAGCCCTAGGGTTGCCAGATTAGCATTTAGTTCCGGGATACACCTTGGGATTTAGGGATTATCCGCTGTGGTAGTTTCGTAAAGGTCGCTCATTTCCCGCTGTGTGCTTTACGACGGGGTGTGTGTAACTAAATTTACTACCGTTGGTTCTAAATACAGCGTGCGGTAGTTTTGAATCGACGAAGAATGAAGTGGTGCGTGGGGTACGGGCGGGCTTGTCATTCACAGGCGCGGTGGCTCGTCGGAATCTCTTCCGAGGCAGCCCTACTTGGCACGCGATGCCTCGGCTTCGATCGTTTTGTTGCTCCTCGCTTCTGTTGCTATCGCTAACTATACCCTGTGTACAGACACGCAGACAAATGTATTTGTACAGCGTGTATCGAACATGTGGTAACCGATCTTGTCTGCGCATACATCATCTTCGCCAAAACTTGCCAAAAGTTGTACCTTTAATTACACGTCTTTGATTCTGACACGGGAGTACGTGGGAGTTAGCTCAATTTCATAATAGATATACGATCTAATGCCAATGTTCTAATATCTATGAACACGCCATCTCACGGGAAATAATCGTGTGTTGTTAACGGATTCTTTATTTGTACCCTCTAACACGACGGCGTTTATAGCTTCGTTTATTTTTGACATAGCTACAATGTTCTCATTAAAATTCAGTAATAAAAGCCCGTGTCTCATCCAATTTGTCAGCATTTTGTCGCTCGCCATGAATGCTTAACACTCGTTTTACAACATGTGATCATTGTTGTACCCCGGCTAATTAGGTCGAGGCACCGGCCCCTGCGCGCCGCCGCCCCCTATGATTGCCGTTTACCCGCGGCTAGCTATGGGGAAAGGTCGACAGTATTTTAAACAGAATACTCCCTATATCGCGCCAGAGGCTGCACCTAAGCTCGATATAATAAAGTTTACATTCAAGCACAAACTGCCAGTTGGGGCAGCGAAATGCCGCCGCCCTCAACAAACTCATATCTTTATGAGCTTTGTAGTGGTAAAGCCTTGTGGTTTGGATGTATTTTATAAATTTAAAGCGACAGCACGTAAACCCCTCCTATTTAGTTTGAAGCCACAGATAATTGGGTCGTCCAAAGTCAATTGTGTAAGAAACGCATAGCACTTATTTAATAAACTGATTGATGTTAAGTCGGAAACATACGAGAATGATGTAAAAGAAGTCAAGAACAAAACGGACATAAACATAGCAAATCAATTCAAGGCAGTTTCCTCACCCGATGCTCCATATACTATCATGTTTATGTCGGTGTAAATATTCATAGAAATTCCAATACTCAAATAAACAACAGGACTGGCTTCGCCATGTGCGATTTAAAAATAAATGTTTCGGCTATTAGCCGATAGAATTTCTCTGCCGTCTGGTGACGTTTCAACAGACGTCACTATGTGAGCTGTGACGATGTTTTACCCACATAACCCGTAAATTATATTATGTGACGTCAATTAATTGTCACTGTTACGATAGAGGTTGTACGGACATAGATCATTTTCGTCACCCTTAACGTCGACAACATTTGAAGTTGAACTCTAATACAAAGCAACTATGATCTTGATTGGAAGGGATCGTTCCAACTTAGAACGAATATAGTGTGATGAATACGGATATTTGTTTTGTTCTGTATTTCTATTTGAAATTGTAGAGGTACCTATATGAATGTATAATGTCAGGTATCTGGCTTCGATAGCACTAGTTGACTTGCTTAAATTGTGGCTAGATGGTATTGTGTGATGAAGTGTCGACCAATTTATTTATTTACATAAACCGCCAATCGTGATTTTGCAATTAAAGACCCTGATGAAATTAGCGTTGTGAAATTATAAATAATTATTCTACAGCGGATTTTAATTTGAATCATATAAATAAACTAATTTATTGCCGTCTAAATTAGGTCTTGAAAATGTTTCTATAACGTTTTTTTACGAGCGTGCCGACAAAAGATGGAGGTCGTTTACAATTTAATTTCATTCCACATTTCTATCTTGTTCGATATTTTATGATTTCTTTAAAGTTAGCATTAACAACGTGCAGTAGAGTTTGATTGTTCATCCTCTTCAAGGCCTCAATTAAAATATCTCCCCAAATCGAACTCCCAGATGTTTTCCCTTATCTATAGTTCCGAAATCATTTGTCAGTTCCCGGTTCGTTGGTCTTCCCGATCGGATGAGACGTCAGTCGGGTAGGATGAGGCTGCGATGCGGTTTGGGAGCCGTGATTAACTCGTCGGCTTGGGATAGGTTTTTTCAGAAACTAGTGGCTGGGTCGGGATCGGAAATAGATGTGATTTTACGATATTTATTCATGTTATTTCACTCTTTATTGAAGTATCTCGATTCGTTGTCTATAAAGTATTCATTTATATACTTCGCAAATGTCATATTCAGCGGTCCCATGAATACTACGGAACGTTAACAAAACTTGGCTGACATTTGAAACGTAAAGTAACCCGTCCCTTTTACTGTCTACGTGGGTACAATATCGCTGAATCTTTCATCAAAACTCGTATAGAACACTGCGGAAGCAATTTAGTTTCGTAACCATTTGCGTGCTGTGGAACGACTTCAGCCACACTTGCACCTTAAGCCTTCTGAAACAAGGTCTATTTTACAGCATTACGTTTGCCGTGTACTTCGGTGCGTGTGTTGTGCTCAGTACCTTTCTTTCGGGTTCAATAAAGGTTTGATGTTCATCGATATAGGTACGATCCCCAAATCAGTAATTTGTGCCGAGTTAAATTTTCTTTTGTCTTATTTACTTTAAGGTTTTTCTTTTTCGTTTCCGACATATTCCTAATTTACAATGTCTTCATTGTTAAATATGAGTCGTGTTCCTTCGTGGTTAATAATTTGTTTGGAAAACTTCCTTTGATTTATTTAATCTGATCACGTAAATGTTTAGAAGCTTTTGGACTCAGACTTCCGAGCGATTCATCAATGTCTGTACGGAAACGTTGAACTTTAGCAACTTGATATTCTGCTTGTTTAAACTTATCTCGTCCATCGGCCGGCATTAAGGGGGCGCCTAAAGCCAGAAAAACGAAAAAAGGACATTTTCGACGCCGCTCACTGAAGTTAAGAAACTAAAAACTACGACAAAAAAAATATTGACGTGTGGGAAATATTGTGTGTGATATATTGACAATCAAGAAAAAGCACAATAACCGAATAGAGTTTTAAAAATAGATCAGAGTTTTTTACAATAAAAAAATAAAAATGACACCGAAAAAACCCGTTTTAATTCGAGTACTCGAAATTATCAGCGATGACCCCACATTATTTTTTGGTAATAAAAGTCCTATTTGTACGTTCTAGTAAAGTAACCGAACACTTTTTTAAATTTATGTTCAGTTATTGAGTAATTAAATAAAACTTGGTCAAAAATGGACTCCTGATTAAATATTGATTTTTCCTCCAAACTGTGTCATGCTATTCTCGACTTTATGTACATCACATTAAGAAACGCGTCGCGCGGGTGAAATCTGATTTTATCCTGGCTTTAGGCGCACTCTTAATAGGTCTTCTATAATTACGGCTCTGTTGGCTTCGTTGCTCCCTATTCTTATTTCATTTTCACAGATCACATTGATAGCTGTTTAAAATTTCACGTGAGTTTTATCGGCGACGGAGTAAATCGATCTAGAATACAAATATATCTCTCTTGTAGATTCAATTGAAATGTCACTTTATCTTCTCGGGGGTAGGGTACATTTTCCACCGTGTGGCAGTTTAAGGATTGCGGAAGCTAAGCCGATGTCTAAATATATTATGCTGAGAGTATTTTCGCTCGAGTTACATGTATGTGTAAGTAGATCGTAAGTGCTTTCTGTAGTTAGCGTAGTCGGTGGCTCTCTTAGTCTTTTACTTGGCTTTTTTTTTATTCTGACACCTAAGATGTTTACGTCAGTGTCGTTTTGAGGAAAAATTTGTGAGTAAGATGTAGAGCTACTGCAGGTTTTATTACATAGTCATATTTTAGCAAGAAGACGCTAAAATCCTCTGCCAAGTGACGATTGTAAGAGTGTTTGCTTTAGTAAAAGAGGTGGTATTTTTTTCGACGTGTACATTTATATTTCACTTGTTCTCGTCTACAGAATATAGCAAGCTAGCCGCTAGCCTATACCAACTTACCTCTCCTAAAACTAATAACATTTTTATGACTCAGATATGAGAAATGTGGCGTATGTCGTAGTTCAAAGAACTTTTATTTCGCTACTCCATTCATTCGACGTATTTCGGAGCATGTTGCTATGTAATTAGGAACGTTAAAAGGAGGTCTGACTTAAAATAATATTCTTCTACTTATTTCTACTGAAGCTGAAATAAGTCGGCAAGTTATTCTGCGTATATTAGTTGATAGAAATAGAAAAGTCTAAGAGAAACTTTGATGCCTGCAGTTGTTGTGCTGGTAATATTGTTTTAATGACTTATTTATTAACATTTCTTTTTATGAATGTTATAACATTTGTTTTCGATACCTAGATTAGTGGGTCTAAAATTGCTGTTAAGGTAGTTTTTTCTCCTCGATAATATGTAGTTGCATTTAGCCGCCATCTTAAGCGCGCTTTATCCGAAAGAAATCTAGCCATTCGTTGACTAGATCGTGTGTTAACTTAAACCCGTAAAGCCTCTAAAGCGGACTATCTCAACACTATAATAGGTGCGTAGATCGGATTTAGAAGTAAAACTGATTTTCCATAAGATACATTAGTGTGACTGTTGCTCAATGCGAAAATAGCTACCACCAAATTTGGTTACGCTGGTACATGACTACCGTATTTGAAGCTTATATCAGGCCAAAAACAGTAAACCAGTTCATAAGAACGTGCTGGATTCGTATAAGGCAACTGACTGTGCGGAGGTGTCATAGAAATAAAAATCAAAATTGTTACTAAAGACTCAGCGGATTAAATTTATCACCACTGAAAATAAAGTTAAACATATGCTTATAGATTCCGAACAAATACTGAAACTAGCCTAGAAGTAATGTGTAGACAATACTGTATGCCAATTTGATAGGCAATGTTTCCACAGTAATAACAGGGCAAACAGAAAAACTCTCGATTCTTCTTATATCTCTGGGTGAGAAGCTCAGTGTAATGATAGGCACTGATTTGGACTCATAGGTGCATGTCACTGTACTGGTGTGTCAGCGAGTAGTGCCGTGGTGGAGTGTGGTCATAAGTTCGTATCCCGCCTGTACCTTTTACTAGTTTTCCAAATGAGATTTTCCAAGATTTTCGTCAGCACTGGTATTAACTTTGATGAAACCGGCATATTCCAAAACACATCTTTCGAAGCCACGTATAATGCGCCGACCGGCACTTAGTCATCGAGGTGGATTTGGCCTCGACTATATTTTTGTGAAATAAGGCCCTGAGACCCAGCTGTGGGAACAAAGAGTTAGCTGATTATGCTAACCCTTTGATAAATCAAGTTACATCAGCATATACAAGTGTTTAACCTTGAACGGACCGCAGAACCAAAACTATCTATAAGTTGCTGGCAACAGCCAGTAATACAAAATCTAAAAGTTTTAAAGCCACAAATTTCTCTAACAATATGTCAACTCGTTGATCAACTGTTAACTTTAACCGTAAATTAACGATATGTCGGTCCTGGATCAGGCATTTGTGTCTAAATTTATGTGCAAATCTATGTGCAGTTTTATTGGATCTAAATCGATAAAACCAGAATTCCACTTCAATATCACTTGTAACGTCCAATATTACAAAGTATGGGCTGTAATTCAAAAAACTGCCTTAAAACCGCCATGTTAATTCGTTAATCAACTGTTAACTTTAAACGTAAATTAACGATTGGGCGACGCGTTAATCCGGCAAAGCCTGTTTGTGCGGTTATTGGAAATTCGCGTAATGAAGCCAGGAGCAAATCCCCATAATCAAAATTTATTTATTAATACACGGTATTTTGTGTATTTTTATTTAATCGTTTTCGCTATTTCCTTTTTACTGCTAATTCGGTAATTTGTGATTGTTCAATAAGATCTGAGCTACTAACTAATGTTCAACGTCAGGCGAGATGGCGACCAAGAGTAAGCCTAACAATAAAAAAAAAAAAGAAGGAATTGGGTGACATAGACGTAGGTCCAGCTTTTGCCTAATGTAGAGTGCCGATAATTACATGATTACTGGTATAAAAGTAGGCGGAATTAATAAAAAAAACCTTAGTAGATTATTGTAATTTTATTTACTGCTGATCTGCTGTTATCTAAATCAGCTTAAAGTCTTAGGCATATTTTTAAACTTGACATTTTATTATTATAGTAGAAACAATACATGAACCCTAAAAACAAGACTACCTTGTCAGCAATAGACTTATTGTCCAAGTATATAAAACGTTACCTTTTTGTTCGTCTACTAACATTGTTTCCACCTCTCTTAAGTTTCCAAAAAAAAAAGTTTTTGGGCGCCGCGCCGCTTTTCCACTCGATAAAATAAAGGTACAGGAGTGTAAACCATTGCAATGGAGACAATTCCGGCGAAGCCATTCTGCACGCACACAGTGGGAACACTTCCCTATGCTAACTGTCACTATAAAATTCTATTGTGGACGCTATCCTTTAATCCGCACCAGAGAACCGACCCTGAAACGACATTGGCAAGGCTTTGCCCTACAAATAGAACGATCAGGAACCCTTGCCAGTCGAAATTCAACGGCTACTGCCCGATTACACTTACGGACCGTTCGCATTAGAGTAAAGAAGGGCTACAGACGTGGCGATCGGTTGTTGCAATCTGACACACTCTTTATAACAGTCAGACCAAGGCGGGATCCTGCTATCTGCATCCACGCGGTCCAATCCATGCATCCAATCGCAGACAGCAAGTACTATCGTGTGTTTAAAGTTGTACATAATATCTGTTGTGTGTCTGGGTGTTTCTATATCTATGAGAACCCGCTTTGGCTCAGCCTTGTCTTGTTCTTTGCGAAAAAGGCCTTGCAGTCGACGCAGTGGGAACATTTAGTCGGCTTTTTATACTTTATGCCATGCACGGTGCTGACTCACTCGTATTACGGCAGCGAAATGCACTGTTCCCGCCAATTTCTTCCTACTGCGCAGAGTTTCACATCTAACTTCACAACGACCATGAGGTTTGCTGCACGTTCTCTTCATACCACTGCCATAGCCACTGCTGTCAATGTGAACGCTTCGTTATTCCAATCACATCCCAGGGCGGGAACCGAAACTTTCCGCGTTACACGTGGCGAGTCAGATAGGCTGGAGCGTTTTTACGAGCCCCATAAAACCGTAGTGTCGGACACTCTGACACTCGGACACTCGAAATACGCCGCCGTTCCTAATTCGATACGAATCACTGGGCTTCAGCTGTAATAAAACTGACACAGTATACCGGTCGGCGGTGGTTAGTATGTGGACAGGTTACGTTCGGTTTTAAACATTTATGCGGACTCAGTACTCCCACACGTTTGGAAGCTGTAAGGGGTCTGTGCCTATTTGAAATCGGAAATAGACCTGTTTATTATTAAAACAAATTTGAAATGTCAAATAATATGTATACGAACACAAGTTTGAAGTCACTAAATTACTTTCCCCGCTCGAATCCTCGACCGAAAGTGCTCATCAGACTGGCGGCATTTCCACGACGGGCAATGACATATCCAGGGAAACATTTGAGGCCAGATAGAGATCCGAACTACTTATTTTATTATATACCTTATTATATTTTTATTGTATCAGCATTCTTGACTCGACGGTCACAAATCAGTCGCTCTTATTATTCAGAAAAATCGTGAAAAGATAAAAGGTAGTCCCCGATTTTACGACGACGTTTACTGCCCCATCTCGCCAGATCCATCATTCCTTGACCCACTTCCGTCCTCATCATTTACCCCGTAAACAGCTAGGATAGCTTCTAGTGTAACGATTAGTTGTGGTCATATTGACCTCTTTAGTTCGACATGAGGTCTGTTTTGCTCGGCGGTAACTGTGGTCGTTTTAATTGTAATTTTCAACCGAGATCTCACCGACGCTTTATACTCCTGGAACTCTGACTTAAAATTACCAATCTCGACGTTGGAATATCTTAACTGTGATGACAAAAAAATAGCATAACCTACTTGACCTAATTTTTAAACTTTAACGCTTTTAGTTTAGGTATTTGTTTGTTAACATATAAATCTTCGTAAACTTTAGACCCATTTCTGGTGACGGAATGTTGTGATAGCATTCGTACTTTTATTTTCTTCTAAGGAAATTAATTGTTTGCATTTTTAAGTATCTTAAAATCTTAAGGCGGCTGCGAAACCGAGCAAATCAGCGTTCTTGTGAGTTTTGAAATTAAATCGGCGCGGATGAAAATGAATGTTCCATGAGTTCTTAGCCTAAGCGGGATCGACCGGCCAAAATCACGCGAATGTAAACCGTGAATTAATTAAAAAAAAATGTAACAACCACGTTATTTTTCGCTGTAGATTGAAGACTGTCCTTAAACTGTGGGTCATCCACATCACGTAGCTTACTAAAGAGCACGTTTTGTATACGCTGGTCCCCAAATCACTGTCTTACATTACCGTCTACCCTTTTTCGTCTCCCATTCTTCAAGTCCGGTCTCGACGGCCCGTTTTTATCCGATTCGCCGAGATAAGCGAACGCTCTGCGTTAACACGGCAACACCTCTATTTATTACCTAGTTCGTTGCTCGTGCGAGTCGGAAATGGGTTAATACCGTACAACGGCATATTGGCTTTTATTGGAGACGGTAATGATCGTGTTCCTAATTCCGTTGTCTCCGATTAACGTAGGCAACTAACTAGTCGGAGAAGGGAATAGGGAAGGGAACTAGTTGGGGAATCTTTGTGAGGGATCTGGAACGTCTTTTAAAGGACGTTCTAAACAAGGCTTTCGTTCGTCTTAATAGAATATTTATTGTTCGATGGGATCGTGTTAATTGAAATGGACGTCTTTTAGTTGCAATGTCAACTAAAAGTTGATTCTCGATACCAGCTATCTGTTATCTAAATGTGTAAACTTGGAACGATTTATATTCTCGAATTGTTTTCAGTAAAGTTCCGTTTTTCTCTAGTATGGATTTTTGCACAGTTCGCCAGTTATTCTACTGTCAAATAGTATGATGCAAAGAGAACTATGTTCCGGTTTGAAGGGAAATGTTTCCAGAGAAAATACAGTGAAAAGAGATAACACTTTTTAAAATATATCTGGGTGACAAGGGCAGTACACTGCTAGGAAGTGCTTTGTTATCACGTTAAATAATAAATGCCTGTTCGTCCCGTTACTCTATATTATAAAAATGGTATCTATTTGAATTAAAAAATAGCAATCACTTGTATTATTTCCAAAAAATAAAACCTAACATAAATCCTTTACAAAAAGAACTATAACATACAACATCTTCGTAAAAAAATGTGAAATAGCTGACTTTAAATCTGTATTCAGCCTAATAAGGCCCACATTCCACCAGATCAATAACTCATATAAAATTCCTATAGCATTTTAACAATTCATACTCAAAAGCTGTTAATAGAAATTTCAGACTATCCAGTCAGTTAACCTCCTTCCGTTGACGTCAATATCCGTAATTGTTATGTCCTGTTTTAATTTATACAATAACCTTCACAATGGGATTCCATTTGTGTACGCGGTCCTTTACGTTGTGCTCTAGTTTTGAATACGCTCGGGATTGCTCGAAACCTTTTTGCAATGTGTGCTTAATTGTTATTGACGTAGAGTTCATAAAACGATGTCAGTTTTGCTATATATATATGTTCTGACTTATTTGATGATGAGTTTCTTTCGGTTGTATGGAAGATATCGCGATTAGATCACATTAATTTTATAATTGTATATTTCTGTTTATTAATTTATTGTGTTGTGAACAATAAAGAGCTTCTATCTACTGATATATTTCAACTGACTGCGCCGGTAATCTTATATATAAAATTCTCGTGTCACAGTGTTTGTTTCCTTACTCCTCCGAAACGGCTTTACTGATTTTAACCAAAATTTATATGCATATTCAGTAGGTCTGAGAATCGGCTACTAGCTATTTTTCATATCTTTATTTATATGGCAAAACAACGTTTGCGGGGTCAGCTAGTATACAATATACGAGTACAATCTAGTATGAAGTCTTCTAGACGACCTGGGATATGCAACCTCGAGAGTATTCTTTAATCGTAGGATAAAAAAAAACTGGTTTAAGAAAAGTTTCTACATATTCGACGAAAAAAAAAAATTGAGTTCCATAGAGCCGATCATTAAAATTGTGAGCGCCAAATGTTTGTCACATAACTTACCTACACTCACGAGTGTAGCCCCTGCACTAGGTATGAAATACTAGTACAAGCATAATTAAATGTTCGTCCTTCTTTATGAGAAAAGAAAAAAAAACTCTAATCTACAACTTAATTTGCGCGAATTCATCGTAGCTTTAGACCGTATCAATCCCCAATTTTATATTTCATCGTCGATTTCCCAATGAAAAGTCGCAAGCAGCTCTGTACACTATCGCCGCGCCACCGCCGCCCGATATCGACGTTCTATTTCTGTACGGACACGGCCAGACAGCTGTGCCGTTGTGACGCCCCATCAGCTATTCAGAATATCAGCCATTGTGCCGGTCACGTGACCTTGCCTCCATCGTCGACCGAAATATTCGAAATCTCCCAAGAAAGTGGCATCGTCTCATTGGCACTATTGACAGATCGAAAAGAGGAGGGACGGCCCTTCTACCGCCTAACTATTGCGGTCTCTATCATTTCAAGCGGAAAGAAAAGAGAGAGCAGCATCGAAGCTAAGACAGTTCTAGTTAGGCGGTAGACCCTCGGGTATCGTGGCTGAAAGTTTACGCGCTGTCTCGCAAGTTAAGACGAGTTACGGGGATGTGAAGGTCAGGTGCTTATTCGGTTTAATATTATAAGTTTTCCATTTTGTAAACTGATTTTCTTTCGGTGCAAACTGCACTCAGTTTGCACCGAAAATAAATAACATAGGAAAAAACAAATGAATTACGGTTTTCAAAACAGAAAAGCATTAGTAAATAGTTGTATAAAAATTTTAAATTGGAATTCCTAACCAAAGAGGATAATATATTTGAGATCAAAGATGGCCAGTACGACAGAACACCTATTTCATATATTTTATAAGGACTATGGTTTAAGTCAAAAACGTAAAGCTGAGAGTAGGTATGAGTGACAAGCCAAGTGAGAGGCCATCAGTAGATTAGAGTTGGCTGATGGTTGGTGATAATGGATGCCGCCGTCTTTTATCGTAAAATTCTAAATAGATTTATGTAAATGTAAAAGAAATTAAAACATAAGTAAGATTATTATAATTTTAATACTCGTAACTAAATATTTAAAAAGAGGCGAACGTCTAATGCACCATACTATCCATATAGTTTATTATTTAAGATATCAATCATCACAGCAATACTTTCTGTCCAATTTCCACTATGTAACGAATTATTAATCAGACGTTATAAGTAAAAGCTTTATTTTAAAGTAACATTTTTAAATCGGTTTGTTAACCTTCAGGATATGTATTAAAATATATCTTAGACTACTGTTTGAGTTTGCTTAATGACCACTATAAAGACTTAATTATGGTGATTACTATTGCATGGTCAACCCTAGTGTCTAAAAATATTCGAAACCGGCGAAATATCCGGCAATTGAAGGGCCATCGCATCACCACTCAGAATACCATCTATTGTGTGACGTCACGAGACCTTGGCTTAAATCCCGTCCCGCAAGACACAAATACTTCCTTTAATTCGAATTCTTTACGGGAACTCGGCCTATTTCTCGATGGAAATGTTTTGACATAGTCTCGCCCGGTGGTGATGTCTTATGCCAGCAATTAAGAAAACATCCGTACGCGATTTGTATGAAACACGAGTAACTTCTTGATGAGAGACAAGTGATTGGTTTGAAAGAGAAGTCGGGATACTAGAAGCTAGCATCGATTGGAACTTGGTTAATAGGTTAGCAAATAGGCTGAACATTTTTGAAGTGGAAACTTCTTTTGGCGCGCCTAGACAGATTTTTCGTGGGCTGTGAATTGAATTCCAGCGTCACGCTCGGGTATGATAAGAAATCTTCGAGTAAACTCGGGACCATAGCCATTAGCCATCTAGAAGTGCGTCAGCCAATGGGAAATGCTAAAAGGGCGTGGCCTGGTTATCATGGCATGGCCATCTAGAAATGCGTCAGCCAATGGGAAATGTTGACGCATTTCTAGATGGTCATGCCATGATGACCAGGCCACACCCTCCAGTTACACCCGTGTAGTGCTATAAAGTAAGTTATCAAATTCTGAGTTAAAGTTTACATTTCTATCGGCAGTTCCTATGACTGCCATTTTTTTAAATTAACGAACTGTTTACGTACGTGTGATATGATCGGTCAACTTAAGTATGGTTTGACCGATCACAACGACCTACAACTTCTCAATTGAAAAGGGCGTTTGCTACCGTTAAATACTTAGTATAAAACTCCCAAAAGTATGACGAGATTTAGACTCTTCGAGTTGATTTAATATGAAGCTAGAATAAATAAAAATTGTGTAATACTCATTCTTATTTTAAAGTAATAAACAGTTAACTGACGTGTGAAATGATCGGTCAACTTAAGCTTGATATGACCGACCACAGAGACCTTATACTTATTAATTACTAGCAGCGCCCTGCGATTTTACCCGCGTATCTACTGTTGTTTTCCGGGACATAAAGTAGCCTAGATGCTATAAAAAAAAAATGCAATTTTCACCATGACACACAACACTGACCGTATCAACATGTGTACCATTTACTATGTATTGTTTTCTAAATGACTTGATAAGATTGCTAATGTTTTAACAAATTTTTCAAAATTGTTCACATCGCTAAAGGAAATCGTCTATGAACAGTATTAAAGAACGGAACAGCGAGGACGTTGCTAATCAATAAACCAAATAAAAGCCTTGTACCAATATTGGTGTTCACATAATTCCTCAACTAGTCCAAACAGGGGCGTCCTTGACCGCAAGTGGCGACCTTCGGACTGAAACGCGTTCGGCTATGGGAAATTGTATGGAACGAAATGCGACGTAAAATGTTTGTGTCATTGTAATACTACACTTTCCTCGTATGGTACCTTATTTTTCGGCATGAGATATGAAAACTCTTGAATAAAAGCACCACATAAAGTGATTAAAGAAAGTTTAGAACATTATGAGCTAGACATTTTAGTAGGCGGCCTTATCGCTTAGAGCGATATGTTCCAAGTTCCACGTTCTTACTACGAAAGTCGAGTCTAACCTTCATATGCGAGTCTTTCAGACTACAACCATGAAACGATGTCGCTTTTTCGAGTTACGGACAGGCCGTCTTTATTTTAATATCGTTCAATTCTCTCAATCGTTCCATCTTCTTCTTACTCTCCTTGTCACGATACCTATATGGAATCATCCACATATAGAAACAAAAATATGAACATAGTAAAATTTCAATCAGAAAACGTGAACGCTGTTCGAAGTTTGTATTATGTAAAACACGAAATACCAATGAGAAAACTGGAATAGCGATTCTAAATAAGCACCTGAGCTGAATCGTCTATCAGATGATGAATTATGTATGTTGTTTGTTCAAATATTGGCAGGCCGCATCGCTGGCGCCACCTCGCTCACATAACCGGAATCATTTACTAGCAGAACCTTTAAATTCAGTCAACGTACATAATGTACTGTTCTTGGAATATTTACAGGTATTTTTTTTAAGTATAGCTGGATATGTGACTTATGGTAAGCAATGCGGCCTGCCCATAACAGAAGTAACACCCAGCTGTTGGGATTTGAAGAGTCCGAATCATTGCTTAGACACTACTTACACTGCGCTCGTCACTCAGAGATATAAGAAATTGAATAACTGTGAATCGATTTCTTCTAGTTGGTACGCACGGTACTAAGGACGCTCCATCCTACTCGTATACCACTCAGGCGAGATGGAGCGAGAGAGCAATTAAGTGTAAATAAATCTATAAAAGTTAAGAGAACAAATAGGGTACAATCCTCAAAAAAACTAAGGAGCCCGTTAGTTAGATTGCCAAAAAATATTGTACACGTATTTTTTCTTTTGTTTCACAAACCAAAAATGACGAAGATACAGCGCTTCGAAGTTTCGTGTGACGTCACTTTTGTGAGTACGATTTTTACTCACGAGCGACGTCGCGACCCCCCACTCTCGAAGTTTGATGATCTATATCTTTAACGATTTTTAATATTATGAAAAAACAAAAAATACGTGTCCAATATTTTTCCATGATCTAGCTGACGGACTAATTAGGATGGTGTATCTTTGACCCAGTCCGGTACCCTATTGTTTTAACTCTTAGGGTATCAATTTATTTGGAAACATTGCCCTTCAAACCGGAACACATGTTTGTACATTGTCGCTTGGGGGTATGTTCTATGTATAGTTTATAGTGTATATTTAGTAAGGAGTAGTAGGTATTAATCTAATAGAAAAACCTTAAAGTAACTTCTGCGCTAGGCCGAAGTTCGGTAGACAGTAATAATAGGCCAATCGAAGTGCTAACATATTGTACTTTTCAGTAAAAAAATATCTAAAAACGACTTAAAATACAACTTGTTTTTATTAAACAAAATTACGGGACGAGTAAGTCATGCACTTGATGGTAAACAACACGTGTACACAAATTACGGCCTCTGTATCAATACAAAAGAGTAACGTTATAATAAATTTTCCAAAATTACGTGTTAATGCAAATCAAACATTGTTCTTAAGGGGGCGCCTAAAGCCAGAAAACGAAAAAAGGACATTTTCGACGCCGCTCACTGAAGTTAAGAAACTAAAAACTAAGACAAAAAAAATATTGACGTGTGGGTACAATCAAGAAGAAGCACAATAACCGAATAGAATTTTAAAAATAGATCAGAGTTTTTTACAATAAAAATGACACCGAAAAAACCCGTTTTAATTCGAGTACGCGAAATTATCAGCGATGACCCCACATTATTTTTTGGTAATAAAATTCCTATTTGTACGTTCTAGTAAAGTAACCGAACACCTTTTTAACATTATGTTTAGTTATTGAGTAATTAAATAAAACTTGGTCAAAAATGGACTCCTGATGTAATATTGATTTTTCCTCCAAACTGTGTCATGCTATTCTCGACTTTATGGACATCACATTAAGAAACGCGTCGCGCGTGTGAAATCTGATTTTTTCCTGGCTTTAGGCGCACTCTTAAAGTAAAAAAAATACGGCCGAGGCGTGTTGGCAGAACCCCCCCGTCAGCGCTATACCTGTGTAAACGGCGTAGTGGTCGCCGAAGCCCCATTCCGACGATTTATCACCGATAAACCACGCGCCGTACGCCAAAACGTACCGTTAAATACTGGATTTTTTAATCGATAAATAAGCGATATTGTTTACACACAGTTAATTAATCGACTTCAAAGTTAATGCGCCCAGCGGCAGATGTTATATCGAGTAAACAGTTTTTTTATGCCGTGCACTTTAAAACGTTCGGAGGAGTGATGAGACCGAAAATGGAACAGAGGTTTTATGACCATTTTTTTTTAATTCTGGGATTTGGATGACACGTGGGTGGTCTTATGTCTTATATTAAATATCGGGTTCAAGTACAAAAGTATTTAAAATGAACTTAGCATCATTTTAAAATGATAGCTCCATGTAGTTTTAATAAGTGTTAAAATAATTGTAATACGTGTGAAAATTGTTCCCGCGCATTATGCATTATCTAGATGGCCATGCCATGAAGCAACACTGAGCTGTCACGTGACCACAATATATAATTACCTGTGATTAGTCAACGCTTCAGGTTAGTTGTATCTTACGTAATTTAAACAATTAAAAAAAGAGTTATACAATAGAAACATCAAACTATTACAATATAAGAGGACATGGTGTTTAGGTATGTAAACCTAAAGATATAGACGTATTGACTTTTTGGAACACTTAAGTTAAGTTGGCGTCATAACAATAGCTGACTACTTCAGGTTCCCAACTACTAGGACTCTGGATCTTCTCTTCAAGAGGAAGAGGAAGGGAGAAAATCACGCTAAGGCCTACTGTCCACGCACGCGTCTTTTGTCGAATGCATGCATCCTACGAACAAACGCAAGACGTGCGGCTGTCGTGTCGTTGTCGTTTCGTGGACACAGACTTCATTATTTGTACGCAAGATGCAAGCATTCGTCTTGCATCCGACAATTGTCGAAATCGTGCGGATGTCGTGCAGCTACGTGGACAATTGGCCTTAAAGAAATACGAGTAATCAGAGATACAGACCGGAGAGTCTACCGTCTAACTAAAACTGTGTTAGCTTTGATATTTCTTTCTCATTTCTTTTTGCTTGAAATTACAGGGACAGCAATAGGAAAGCCAAAGCTTGATTTAGTTACGCGGTAGACTTTCGGATTCGAACGAACGACCTCATGATAGTACCTCTACAAATGCGACGTTCTAGCGACTAGGCCACAACGGCTTTTTAACATATCTTTAGTTGGTTTGGGTATAATAAAATTACCCGGCTGCGTTTACCACAGATGTTTTCCACCGGTTATCGTACTCCGCCATAGTTATAGCTACTCTTAAGGCCGGGTCACACAGAGGCGATCCGGCAGCGATAGCGATCCGATACCGAGTATGAGATCGCGCCCGCTTCCTGTGTGTCAGGTTGCATACAAATTCGAACATTACAAAAAATATCGTCTCGCTATCGGATCGCTTTCGCTATCGGATCGCCTCTGTGTGACCCGGCTTTTAACGTTTTCCATCTTTACGACCGTACTCTCTCGGGCTACAACTTCTACGTCTGATATGAGTTTATCTCTGAGGCTATAATGGTACTGGTCTTTTAAACTATTATAGATGTACACTTGGCCGCCATCTCGCCTGATGTTAAGTGACGATGCGGTCTACGATGGAGCATTCTTACCTAGAATAAACCGATTCATTCTTGACTTTAGGAAACCAATACTGTAACCAAGCAGCGTATTCCACAGCCTAGACCTTCTTATCACAAAATTAGAGTCAAACCTCTTCGTTCTTTTGGAACGTAAACCATGGAACGATGTCGTTTCTTTTCGAGTTATAGGACACCAACATTCCAACCAAGCTTCGCATTACATAGTCTATATGTTCTTATCACAAGAGTAGAGTCAAATTTCTTCTTAGGTGTCTTTGGAACATGAAACGATAGAGTCAAATGTCTATGTTGGAGTCTTTGGAACATGAAACGTTGTCGCTTTTTCGAGCTACGAGCAGTACAATAAAAAAAAGAGCAAGGATGGTGTCTGCGATTCGCAACGTTTCAATTTCAACCAAACAGCTGGCAACACGCGCCAGACCTTCGGAATAACTCATGCATGCGCCATTTATCGAGATCGCGATTGGATTCCTTTGCAGGAATTGTATGATGGTAAGGACTGGGTATGAGATATAACACAGCGAGGGTTACAATGTATTCGCTTAAGCAATATTTTGCTCTTTACTGTTCCAAATTTTCTGTAAAGTTTCTTTAAACTGAAGTATATATATTATGTCACCGTTAAATTGTTGTAATCTAACAACGTCTGAATACAAACTAACCTAACCTACTGTGAGATTATAATCTCACGCGTTAGATTACAATCTGACGGTGTTGAGACTTCTACGGTGACAGATACACTTACAAAACTAAACTAAATTACAATTAGCACTACACTGTACTACATACTTAACTACTTACACAAAGCACATCTGATATTACGCATATACCAATGAAGATCTATAGATAATCAAAATTATCAAGCCAGAAGCCTGGCTTGACGGCGGCATTACTGCGCTGAAAGGCAATGCTTGTAACGTATAAGCATAACATTACATAAGTATTGTAATGACAATAAGTGCAATGACTTCACTCAATATTTACGACGCGACGTCGACAATTCACCGTACTATACATATAAAATGTACCTATATCCTGTCGCCGGCTCAGAAGTTAGTTCATTCATTGAAATGCATTCATGGAATGGCAATTATATCTTTAACCGTATGTGTCGACCGGTTTTATAGATGTCAACGTTTTTTTTTTTTTTTGAATTGGATACTTCTAATTGTGTTTCATGATTGACACTTCCCCGCGGTTTCACTTGCGTAATTCTCGTTCACGTTATATTATCGTGATAATGAAGCCTATTTGTTATTCCGGCCCGGAAATTTCAACCCGATCCTTTCCGACGTGATTGAGAGACAAACATCCAAACTTTAAGATTTTATAATAGGACTAGCGGCCAGTTCCGGCTTCGCTCGGATTTCGTCACATAAGGACTATTAATCGAAAAAAAAAACTATCCTATCTCTCAAGTTAGACCAGACTGCTCACGGTGTGCCAATTTAATTTAAAATCGGTTAAGTAGTTTAAGAATCCATCGCGGACAAACATCGTGACAGGAGATTTATATATATAAGATTTTTGTATATAGCGGTGCTGGTAAAGCTTACATTCGCTTAGTGTCGTGAGTTCCATAGATATTTCCTCATCTTAAAAACCCCAACGCAACGTGCCAAAATATAGAAGCGTAAATATAGCCTAAAAATATATACGGAGGTGCAGGTGAGATTTGTCTTTAGTCTTTACGACATTCTTTTTTTAATTTTATAGGTTTATTCTTGATTTTAAGATACTAAGATTGTAACCATCGAGAAAAACCCGCTCAGGCAACGCATTCCACATCTTAAAAGTTATTATCACGAAATAGAGTCAAAACGTTCGAGTCTTTGGAATAACAACCATGAAACGATGTCGACCTCACTATTTACTGGATATACTCTACACTTTTGTAGCCCAACACGCGCACCACTGTCTTTTCGAAGTCGTGTGCGTAATGCCGCTTACTTTAAACGGTGAAGAAAAACATCGTGAGGAAACCGACTTGTACCTAGAATCTTTTGAAGTCATGTGTTATTCACCGTTCTGGGCCAGCGTGGTGGATTATGGTCTTGACTATCTCCTTGCGAGAGAAGGCCCCGAGTCCCAGCAGTGGGAACATTGGCTGTTGTTTATTTGTTATTTATGCTACACTACACTATGCCACCGCGGCTTATTACAACGATAGAGGCGGGAATTTCTCAATTAGTTCGTTCTCGCGCCCCGCCTAGCCGCGGTGACTCATGAAATAACTGCAAATGTTTTGCACAAATACCATTAGCCCGCGATAGCGGCGGTGCGAGCGGTTTTGCAATATTACGCCCGCTCAGTGCACCCGTACCTATCTTTGCTGTTACGTACAGTGTGTTATGTCTACGCGAGATACAATACAACTCTTTATTATTATTAAGAGCCTGAAATGTGCCCAATGCTGGGCAAAAGGCTCCCTCTCTCCCTCTTTCCACTTGTCCCTATCCTGAGCCATTATACCAATCCTTTAAATGTTTGTCTAGGTCATCCCGCCATCGCTTAGTTGGTCTACCGCAACGTAGCAACTCTTTAGTACAAGCTACAAAAACACCCCCCTATTTCTTCTTCTCCTAATCCAAGAAATATGTTTGTAAAAAAAAGATAATTGTAATGCTAAAGGTGACGTACCCCTGAGTATGTGGAGTGGCTAAATTAAATAAAAAAAAGCCACAAAAGCAGAAAACATATATTTCACCAAAAACATACTATTAACTAACAAACAAAAATCCTTTTCAGCTTTATAATGTTAGTTTAGATACCAGCAATGGCCTCCGGTTTTACCCGCGTTTTTTTACATTCCTAGCCAAAGTAGCCTATATGCTATTCCAGACTATAATAAATAAATCTGTGTTCCAAATTTTTCCCGATCCTTTCAGTCGTTGCTTCGTGATTGAGCAACAAACATCCTAACTTTCACATTCATAATATTAGTTTAGTAATCGTCGTTGTTGTCGTGCAAAATAATGTTTCAGTGCAAACATCATAATGAATTCAATTATTGTAATGGTCGTGCTAAAACACTTGAAGTTTAACACCTTCTAACACGAATATTTGCTAAGGATATGCATTTGCGACGGTTCTGCACGCTATCTTACGAAACGACGACTAATCGGCTTCCAATGGTGTGACATTACACTGAACCGTGTATTAGTGGGCTAAAGGGAAAATTTGACTAGGTATTTGTGAAATCAATCGATTGATATAAGCGTTTTGTTTAAAAATTAGAACATAGCAAAAACTTAAATATCCTACATTATGTTCTTACTGCTGGGAATTGGGGCCTTCTGTCGCAAGGAGAGTGTTAAAGTCATCTATATATGCATGTTATATCTCAGGCTAGACTAACCTTTTGACCGCCAGAGTCATCTATACTTGACAAGCGCGAGTGAGCCCTGTGCGCCAACGACGTCTATAGTTAACAAAAAAACGGACTATACCAAAACATTGTGTGTTAGATATGAAATGGTGACAGCACAATTTTTTTTAAATTTAATTTTGGCTTATTTCGTACGCTTTGCGTCCAGGGCACGGAAATGCAATTTAGTCCTGGCGGTCAAAAGGCTAAGGCAAGTTTATAATATTAGTAAGATATTAGGGATCTAGTGACACGTTCATTCAGTAGCTCTCCTAAAACGGAATCTCACGACAATGTAGTCCACTCATGTGAATCTATCATTCATGTCGCGAGACGACCGAAGCCTCCGGGAATCTCTGACCCCCCGGCGTACCAACCTTTCCTTACATCATTTATTGTTTCCACCGAACAATTCAACTTCAATATAAATTCTACAAAAACAAAGTTCACTCCATTATAGTAATTTCGAGGAAAGGAACTTTAATCTCGTTTTTTTAGGGTTCCGTGTTGAGACACCGAAATAAATCGGAATAAACGCCGGAACAAACGGAAACCTTATAGGATCACTTTGTGGTCTGTCTGTCTGTCAAGACTTTTTTTTTCTCAGAAACGCGTGGAGGTATATGAAGCTGAAATTGATATTAAATACTCGGGTCTACTCTCTCTTGGAGCTGTGAAAATCAACCTTCTAAGCCAATGCAATGAAATGATACATCTGTTTAGGCTGATAATTATATTTTCAAAACTAGCAAGGGAATGAAAAACTACCGTTAAGTTTTAAATTTGCTCTTTTTTAGGGTTCCGTAAAACGTAAAAACGGAACCCTTATAGATTCGTCATGTCTGTCTGTCTGTCTGTCTGTCTGTCTGTCTGTCTGTATGTCTGTCTGTCTGTCTGTCCGTCCGTATGTCACAGCCACTTTTTGCCGAAACTATGAGAGCTACACTGTTGAAACTTGGTAAGTAGATGTATTCTGTAAACCGCATTAAGATTTTTACAAAAGTTTTTAAAAAAATCAAAAATTAGGGGTGCCCCCCATACTAAGAACTGAAGCTCAAAAATTTTTTTTTCATCAAACCTACACGTGTTGGTTGTCTATCGATAGGTCTTCAAAAATGATGTTGAGGTTTCTAATACAATTTTTGTCTACACTGAATAACTTGCGCGAGAGACGCTTCCAAAGTGGTAAAATGTGTGTCCCTCCCCTCTAACTTCTAAAGTAAGAGAATGAAAAAACTAAAAAAAATATATGATGTACATTACCATGTAAACTACCAACGAAAATTAGTTTGAACTCGATCTGATGAGTAGTTTTTTTTTAGTACGTCATAAATATACTATTATTAAAACTTCGATCAAAGTTACAACGAACTACAAGAACTATGTATGTTACTTGCTGGAACGGAACCCTTCATGGGCGAGTCCAACTCGCACTTGGCTACTTTATTAGTTACATCATAAAATTAAAATAATAATTGTAAGAATTTTTAACTTACTAAACCCCTTTGATCATGAACGCATCGTATATTTGTGCGGAATAGTCGGTGCACGAGCCCGACTCGCACTTGGCCGGTTTTATATTATTCTCAGTTGCTCTTCCCCTGCGCGGCGAACGAAATTTATTTCTGAATTTACAAGGAACCAATTCACTGTGAACATTCAACAGTCCGTTGTAACCTTTTCTGGATATTAGAATACAAACAGTTATTTACAGCGTTTGCTTTTCTTTGCATTATCTTTAACTGCCGCCTAAATTTGTTTTATTTGGATGAGGAAATGTAAATTTACTTTTGAGCGTATGACGGTAAGCTTTGTATTTTTTTTTTCGAAATTTTATGCACCCCAGTCTCGCAAACTAATGAACGAAAATTGTATAATTCAGAGAGCCATTTCGTCCGCCGTTAACAGGGCTGAATTAAAAATTGCTACCGTCCTATCCGCCGACGCAGGGCAAAGTTAACAGCTATTATAAATATTCATAAAACCTTACCATTATACGAAGGAAAAATAGCTTAGTTACGGCGCCACGGCTACGCCTACGAGAAACAGCGTATGACAGGGGAATGCAGAATATATGAAACAGTACGCTCCCAATTAAACAGTGATAGAAATATGTATTTTATCGAGCATTGGTCCACGTTTGATTGACAACTCGCCTTATGGTTAGCGACGATGTGGTCGGAGATGACGCACGTTGAACTAAACACTCTGACCTTGAAAAGTTCTAGTATCTCCTGGGGAACAATGAAGCCGGCAACTTTTTCAGTCTAAAGCTATACGTATGAAGAAAGTGGACGTCGCACATTCTCTGAAATGTAATCGGTAGAAAACAAGCAGATTGGCCGCGCCACCCGGCACTATGTGTAGTTTTTTTGTCTACTAACTCTCTGTTATCTATTATTCGAACAGCACGCCAATTGAACTGGTACATCGCCGAAAATATTATTTCATTTATAATACAAACATTTCTTTACCTGTCGTTCAAATAATATATCTTACATAAGCTGTATTTTCGTCACCTGCTCTTTCATTGAAAGAAAATAAAAAGCGCCTCTTCACGCGCTTTTAAAACAACCATTTTGTTCAGGCATAAAAATGTAACAGCCTTCTGTATTGTACATCGGCTTACATAAATAAAGTATTTTTAGATACGTACACGTAAATATTCGGCAAACGATGAGAGCACCGGTCGATGAACCACGAATATCAGAAACTAATATGCGATCTATCACTTAGTAGTGATTATTCGCAAGATGACGGCATGACTGACAGATCTCAAAATGAAGGAAATTGAATCGAATGCGTCGGACATGACTCGTACATTATCGACAAGTCAGGAGATTCAAAAGAAACTGAAACGTTAGAAGTAGTTTTAAATGTATGATAAAGTGTTTCAATTGTATCTGACGTTATTGACTCAGAGGTATCTAAATGGATCGTACAGTTACGTTAGCTGTAGCATACAAACAAACAGGTAAATGATACACCGTTGGCAGTTAAAATACCACACTGATAGCTCATCCGAAAACCGATCGTCAAATCCGTAACTGACTTCAGTGTACGCGCTGAAACCCCGAACGGGGCTTTATGCATTATGAAAACCACTAAAAGAACGTAGACGATAAACATTAACCCCAGATGATTTGTCTTTACACATAAAAATACATTGTTGCATAAGCTGTAACTGTTCTCGGAATAATTTTAATTACATACAACATTGTCTGGCGCGTCTCTTTAACTATTATTAATCTCGAATTTTCATTATCCATCGTGAAGAAAACAACATTAGGTTTCGTTTTACTGAGCTTTTCTCCAATGTTCGAAACTGGATTTCGTGCCTTAGAGTCTGTTATTTTGTTCAATGGTTCAAAACCTTCGCCTTCAATTTTATTTTCCGCCTGTGTTGCCACATCGGCGGCCCATTCTGGCTCGTCTATTATGAATGGAACGTTATTCGCGGTTGTATTTCTTTAAAAGCTGCTATAACATAAACTTTATGATACCTCATCCCTTTTCAAGTAACAATTTGGTATTACAATGAAATTTTCATCACGATACTCTTTGTGAATCCTTAGAAGGTGGAAAGTGGTTTGCGTGTAGAATAAACTCATGTACATCCTCCTCGGCTCAAAGGAAGGTGTAGCGATATAAATCATCATTCAGAATTAGAACTGTTGAACTGTTAAAACATCAAACGTATTTTGAAGTTGTATTTACAGCTGTTCCACCAATCAATACAAATACAGGAAACGAGTAATCATACCGTTACGTAGACCTTCCTCAACTTTAAATTTGTTCATTCGTAACCGGAAATCGCTGCAAATTTTTACTGACCACGTTGTTTTTCCAAATTATTCATACCTCATTACTACATGAAAACATTAAGATGGATATACGTATTACAATCATATCATGATTCTAATAAATAAATAAATAAGTAATAAATTATTACTCAATGGATGCATCAAGATGCCATGTAATGCAAAAAAGTCAAGAAAAAAAAGATTGGGTTGTACCTATTGGCGTTACTTTTAATCAATTCATCTCAGGTAATATTTATCACTGATTTCATTCGACTTGTTTTTGCTTACTTTTAATTCATCTGATTTTTTGTCCCAGTGATCAATGAGTGCTTTACGAGTATAAGATTTGATGTAATAAGTGATACATTTCCAAATGTATCTCAACGATCCCAAAAGATGTTATTGTTAGATTTCTATATGTAGTGGCATTAACTTCTTATTCACGTTCCATCGTTGCCACATATTATGTTAATGTAATCAATGAACGTTCGGTGTGTTCGTTGTTAGTTTTAGCATTTATCTTTTAATTATCAGTATTAATTGTTATTGTTTTCCTTGTCTCCAGGTCTTAGCGGTACAAAAGCGGACCTGCAGCACAGGCGAGAAGTGTTCGGTTCCAACATGATCCCACCCAAACCTCCGAAGACGTTCCTCACCTTAGTATGGGAGGCGCTGCAAGACGTTACCCTTATCATCCTGGAGGTGGCCGCCGTAGTCTCGTTAGGTTTGAGCTTCTATAAGCCGTCAGAGGACCCCGCAGATCTTGGTAAGTACGGTTCCAGAGCATTCAATATTCATCGACATACTGGGTGTAACAAAAATCATATTACTATTCATTCTGATACTGTAATATACCCATATTTACAGAGCATCTGTTACATACGTGAAAATATGATCACATAGAATATGTCTCTAGACCCTCAAAATCAAAATGAACAAATTTTATAAAAAAGTCGTCCGTCCTAGAATTACTTTTTTATATGAACTAACAGAAACAAACAATGCTTCTGATCTCCTGTAAATAGTAACTACTTCCGATGGACCTACAGCAGTAGGGTGTCTTCTGCACGTTTTAATTTTGATGACGTATGAAGATATATTTTAAGTGCCCCATGTATTGCAAAAACTGTTCCATATTCTTCGTGGTAAAAAGCTTATCAATAGGATGGATCAAATTCTCGTGAGACGTGTAATATTTTTAAATTACTGAAATTTGTTAATTGTTGGAGGTATTAACACATTGTTAGCAATGATATGATGTTTGTTGCGCCTTGTGTTATTGTGTTGTTCGTTATTAAATGCTTATCATTATAAATCATTAAATCTTCAATAAATTATTCGATGGTCGTCAGTCATTCGTCTATCCATTAATGTATCAATATCATTTTACTATTCAAGAACTATCATTACATTATTCATTTTGCCAATCATTTCATTTTGCTTTAATTGAGTTATTTTAATTGTATGTAAATACAATTTCAAACGACTTCACAAAAAAGATTCACAATTCAGTTGTTTTTATTAAACACCATTTGCTCTTGTAATTTGATACCTACTATTTGATAAAATGCAATAAACAATTACGATATTTGCGATATGATTGTTGCATAATTGTCGAAAATGTGTAAATAGGGTAATTGCTTTTTATTCACTTTCGACGAATTTTCATATCTTGTTTCTTAAATAAATACTGTAGATACCAATTTATTATTAACATTCATTGTTCAGTTGATATTAAAATGTTCTTATTTGAAAATCATATCAGTCATGCCCATTATTCAGTCTCTCATTTGTAATTTAGCATAATTTCATGAATATGAAGTTTAATTAGTTTGTTACTATCTACATTACCAAATGTAATTTTGCTGTTAAATTAACTAGTTATGTGTGAGGTGTTAGGATTAGCAATGGAAGGTTTAACCACACAGCTAGTACAGGGGCTCTGCATGTTTTAGTTTCAGCTTTAACTGTCTATTTAATAATAATCAGTGTATTTTCTCTTTTCAATAACAATATGGAAACTGTAGATGATCCTGGTAAGATAATCTGAATAACACTGCTCGTATATTAGTGACGTTACCCGAGACGATTGGCTTCCGAATTTTGAAAGCTAAAGACCTTAACGGTTGCGACTACATCAATTCTACGTGTGTTTAGCTAATGTTTGTCGATTAGTTACTCTCCTGTATTATTAGTGTCACCCACATTGCCATGGTTTACTGATTAGCATTTGAAACAAATCCAATCGTCTTAAATATTTAACTTGTTGATGTAATCGTTAATCCCTTTACTGAGAACAGGGATTTACGTTGCATTAGATTCGTACTTATAACTATTGTTAATGTCTAAACCTGGAGAAACCATGGTAACAGGGCATGCTATTGTTATAGTTGCATTCCCTTGAGTACCACGTTTGAGTAGTGACATGCACCCTTCACTGTCCTTCCTCAGTAGGTTCCGTTGATTGTCTGTCCGCTTGATCGTTGGTTTGATAGTGATGTACCTGATTTCACTAAATGGATTTCAATTCACGTCTGGTAAAATAATGTTGTTTATTTTATGTTTGCCACTTAATTGTATAAAGTGTATTGCGTGTCGGGTAGTTACGTAGTTTAATGTACGTATAGTAAAAACGTTATATCCTTCAAGTTTTTATAATTACTCAAACTGTTTTGCACATAACTGTCGTCGAAAACAACTATAAATATAAAGTTAGATTATGTACTACTTTTACTTGTTTCGTGTGTGTGTCATATCCAAAATAAAAGAAAAATAGATATATTGATTATGGAATTGAAATCAAGGTGAACAAATAAATAATGTTTCGTGAATATAAATCGATTAAATCGGAAATCCCTTCGCCGATACTATCGATAAAGTGAACACGTAGCTGAGCAGATTACAATCGAATGTACCTGCCTCTACTCAATGAACCGAACTTAACACTTAGGTACATCTGCATAATCAGACGTGTGGCGAATCGTTGGAGCGGCAGCGCCCCCGAATTCGATTACTATATTATTTTTGTTCGAATCGGAACCGTGATTTCTGCTGTTTGATCTAGATCGAGTTGGGGTCCTGTCAGTATTTCTTTTTCAACATTGAGTTACTTCGTTTCCGCCGCGTCACCGTCTATTCAAATCGTACTCATATTACTAATACAAAAGTTTGGAATGGTTGCTACCCAATTCCATCCTAATACCTGAAATAATTAAATTTCAGTTAGATTTTCCGTGAGCTGTGAAATGAGTTCAAGCGTCAGGTTCGTAAATGAAAGAAATCTTCGGGTAAATTCGGATGATCTAGATGGCGATGGTCATGAGCACGCCCTCCGGTATCACCCGCGTAATTTCCAAAGTGAGCTATCAAGTTCTGAGTTATTAGTTTTCACTTCTACCGGCAGTCTCTATGACTGCTATTTTTTTTTAAATCATAGCCTTATGCCATCTGAGCTCAAGTTGACTCTGGCCATGCTATTTTCAATGTAGCGCGTATACATATTCTTATAGTCTATTATAGCACAAAACCCACTTTTTATACTAAAAAAAATATAGTTTTTTTAATGAACAGTCATCTTCTAAAACCTACACAGACAAAGTCATAGGTAGGTAGAGACATCAGAAGCAATATTTTTAAATATCTGAATCATCGTTCCAGAGATTAGTATGCTCTGAGATACGATGAACTTTTTGCTTTGTAATCATAGAGGTACTTAGTTTAAATTATTATTTGCTTCTCCTCGCTTAGCAAAATGTAGACTTACCGGTACAATTCCGGATTAAGCCTGTAGCAATATAGATAGATAGATAGAAACTCTTTAATGTGACAAACAACTTAAAATATTACAGAAAAACACTTATTAAACTAGTGTCACAAATAGCGGCCTTATTGCTGAGAGCAATCTCTTCCAGGCAACCAGGCAAACAATATCTTAGTATACAAACCACCAAATCAACCGATGTTTACGAAAGTTGGCATTTCTGTGTAATTTGGTTCAACTTAAGGATCAAGAGATAGGATAGTACCTAATTCTGTAGCTTTTGTAACAGTACAAATACATCTTCTTATCCTTATTGGCGACCTTTTCACTAAGAGCTATCTCTGCCAGACAACCGTAGGATGAAATGAGAAAGTTATAACAATAGCTAGCACGTGAAATTTTAATTGTACCATTTTTTTTGTTAACGATTTAAACAATAGTACTAAGTAGTACTACTTAAAACCCCGTCTTTACTTCGATGTGTTTGCATGACCCGTATAGTACAATGCATTTTCATTCTTATTGTACATAATCTTACCGACTATAATGTCACGTCACAATATAATATGTAAAACTAAAAGTATAACAGATTTTAGTTTAGTCACGGTTTGGAAACAAACACAAGAATTATTTTGAGCTCGGTTTTTTTAAAAATAATTTTATTGTTTTATATAAATAAAAATGTGTTTATTGTATTTTCCAGCACATTTGGACGAAGAGGAAGGACACTACCAGTGGATCGAGGGTCTCGCTATTTTAATATCAGTCATAGTAGTCGTTATAGTTACAGCATTCAACGATTACACGAAAGAAAGGCAATTTAGGTAAGCAATTAAGTTTTTTTTATTTAATTAATAATTAATTAAGTGATTTAGGTTAGGTAATGGATATCCATTGATTTGTAGTTTTTTTTTGTGAACGATCTTGAAGATATTTATTGCTATTAAGTTGACTGTAATTTTATTTTCTTTGTTTTTTTTTTTGGTTAGACAATAAAGAGCGTAGAGTAGGGGGGGATATTTGAGTTGTGTGATAAATATACACTAATTTAAAATCTGGATGAACATAAAATACAAGCTACTATTTATTCTGTCATAATTTACAGTAACTATATGGTACGATTTAAAATAAGTGCAGCTGATATAAAAAAGTCAGACCTCTACAAAACAGTCATCATCATCATTATAAGCCTGTATTCGTCCACTGCTGAACAGGGCTCTCCCATAATACGCCACTCATCCCGATCCTCGGTGCTACGTCTCCAACCGTCACCAGCTTTTCGTATACTCACTCCATCTAGTCTCAGGGCGTCCTACACTACGTTTACCGATTCGCGGTCTCCACTCCAGAACCCGTCTACCCCGACGGTTATCGGTCTACCGCCGGACTAAAATTTTCCTTGCCTTTACATTACTCTCTCTTTCTTTTCGCCTGAAATTATAGACAGCATTTAGTAGTGGTAGGACTCTTAGCAGAGTCCGCCTGGGGAAGTACCACACCTTTGCTAGTTATTCTACCGCCAAGCAGTAGTGCGCCAACATTACTGTGTTCCGGTTTGAAGGGCAATGTTTCCAGAGAAATTACAGGGCTTAGAGATAAACATCTTAGATCTCTGGGTGACGAGCGCGGTGCGGTGCTAGGTAATGATTTGGACTTTTCATGTTCCAATAGCTGCGTGTCACAGTGCTGTAATGTGGCAGGCATGTTGCTTACCATCAGGCACTTGTCCTGCTCGTCTCGTCACTCTTTATTAAAAAAGCATTAGCAAAGTCACAGCCGATTTCGTTAGGCGGTAGGTAGAAGGGCTGGTCTGCGACAGATGTGACGGGCCTACACTACTACAAAAGAGTAGATATGTTTACCTAGTATTTATAGAATATGAAGTACGTAATTACAAGTTACGGCTGGTCTAGTCGGAAACACGGCGCCTGCCGATCCGGAGATCCCGGGTTCAAACCCCACGCGCACCACTGTCTTTTCGAAGTAATTTGCGTAAAGCCGCCAACTTAAAACGGTGAACGAAAACAACGTGAGGAAACCGACATGTACCTAGAATTATTGCTTTTATATTACTCTCTTTTTCTTTTCGTCTGAAATTATGGAGACAGCAGAGCCGATTTCGTTAGGCGGTAGAAGCGCTGGTCTGCGATAAATGTGACGGGCCCACTGTCTACACTACTACAAAAGAGTAGAGTATTTGTTTTCCCAATATTTAAAGAATATGAAGTACGTAATATCATTGTTATTAATATGAATTGTTATACTTTCCAGAGGTCTCCAGTCTCGGATAGAGGGCGAGCACAAGTTCGCCGTGATCAGGTCCAATGAAGTGAATCAGATATCAATAAGCGAAATCGTCGTCGGCGACATATGTCAGATCAAATACGGTGATCTGCTTCCCGCCGACGGCATCCTACTCCAGAGTAACGATCTCAAGGTAATTTATATAATAGTACTAATAATAGTTCATTTATTATCTACAACCCACATGTTCCGGTTTGATATAACTTAGGTCTCTGGGTGACGAGCGCAGTGCAATGCTAGGTAATGATTTGGACTCCACGTGTTCCAATAGCTGTATGTCACTGTGCTGTCATGTGGCAGGCATGTTGTTTACCATCAGGCACATCACTCTTTATTTAAAAAAAAAACCCGCAATTTTGTTTCTTTTCACGTTTTAACGTCATGTTACATCATGGGTATTACATCTAACTATATAATATGTAGTGTTGTTTACTTCTGTTCATCCGTTCTGTGTTCTGTTCTTCTACTAGTGTTTACTTCTTACCTGCCACAGTTTATCAATTATTTACATCTATTATAATTTTCTGCCTTCATTGCCAATATGTATATTTATTATCAATATGGTATCTAAAATGAGTATTTGTCAATTATTTTTTGTTACTTTGGATGATTTACATACTTCTTATCTTTATTTTTACCAAGTTATATGTAAAGTTACATGGATCATGAAAATCTTATCCCCAAAGTCTATTGTTAGCGAAAGCGAGAAACAGAAAGGGCCTTAAAATGAGTCCTTGGGGAATGCCGTCGCCGTCGCGAGCTGTGTCACGAATTGACTTATTTATTTAGATTTTCATTTCGTCTTTTCATTTTCGCGGAACGTATGTGTAGGGAATAACGGAATATGAAGTGAAGCACGGATTTTAAGAATAAGTAATTAGAAAGTTTGGCATATTGAAATGCTTCTCCCAAGTTTACTTTAGAATGGTTACGTCTAGGTCTAGGTATACCTAGAATCAATGTACTATGATTTACTATTTCAAATGTAAGCTTGCTCACAATTTCATCGCTAAAAATTGAAAAGTCGAACATAAATATAAAGTCTAAAAATGCCGTTTTGTGGTAAGTGTCAATATAATGATCTTAATGCCAATGAATATTATCATTTATATTTGTTGAAATAAAATATAATGTATATTATGTATGTATTTAAAACTATATACGTTTTATATCAGCTATCTGGCCGCCATCATACAAGCTTGGCTTAGTTTGGGGTCAGAGTGTGTTGTGTGTGAATTGTCCACCAATATAAAAAAAAAGTGTTAACTTCATTGATTCCATTTAAGCCTGGACGTTATTTTTCTTTAAACTTATAAATCAACTTATAAATAGTACCTCCGTACTTATTGAAATCGCCGTTTACATTGTCTAGTTGGGTTTCATCGATTTCTTATGCTTTATTGCTTAATTAACTCTAACAAGAATTATGTTTAGGTAGGTAACTTGTTCATCATTTTAATCTATCAAGATCAACTAATCAAATTCAAGTCCTACGTTTTTACGGACCAAATTATGTAATTGTTTTATTGTAAAGGCAATAGGGTCAAGTTTTACGCCGGCTTTATCGGCGTACTAATCGGCGAGCTGTAATTTCTATATTATCCTTATCAACATTCCGATGCGTTCGTGCGTCAATGCCTTGCCTGGTAGCGGCGTGGACTTTGAAATATTCGGTTGCCTCGGTGATATGGCAATACTTAGAAAGAACACAATAGCATATTGAAATTTACATTTTGAATCTTACTACTGGGAGACATTAACACAAGATAAAGAAATTAAGGGAGGGTAGGGAGGAGGCCTTTGCCCAATTGGGGCAGTATAGGTTCCAAATAATAAAAATGAAAAATATCAATATATATATATGTATTTATTGTATATTAACTAATATTATAAATATCGATATTTGAATGTTTGTTGCTCAATCACGTCGTAACGTATGAACGGAACGGGCTGCAGTTTGGAACACAGTTAGATTTTAGTCTGGAAGAACAGATAGGCTCCTTTGATCCCGGGAAAATCACGGGAACAGGTACTACGCGGGTAAAACCGCGGGGCACTGCTAGTGTAGTATAACTAGTACCTTATCAGCTATATTTTTTTTTAAATAAAGAGTGTAATGTAATTTAATTTTTGTAATTTCTCTGGAAACATTTTCCTTCAAACCGGAACACAGTAATGTTTGCACATTACTGCTTGGCGAATAGAATAACTGGCAAAGGTGTGGTACTTCCCCAGGCGGGCTCTGCCAACAGTCCTACCACTACAAAAATGTGGGTATCTGCAAGCTGAAGCTTATACTCAAGGCAATATATATTGCCTTGTTAATAAGCTCAAGCGTATTAACAAGGCAAGATACTTACCAGTCACAACACTGATTAGTATATTGCCTTGTTAATAAATATAACTAATTTACTTGTAGTTAACATGGTAAATGTAACACGTGGTGTAATTCTCGCAATTGCAGGGTTAGACCCATATTAAAACTTATTCAAAATCATGAGTAATATGTAAAAGGGGCGCCTTTTGGTTACATTTAGGTGTTGTGAAACTATTTCTACCTATAATTTCTTTTACAACCTACACTTGTTTACAGGCACCTGATGCACGATCAACCCTTATAGATAGCATTATCTATTTCTATATCAAATCAAAGCTTACCCAAATAGATATAATTCATGGTCAGATTGAATTGGTACAATCAGGTTCTTATCAATCGTGCTTCCTTCAATTGATAACGTGTAATTGTTGAATTTGCGTCAACGGCGCCTTAGATGTAAATGATAAGTAGGGCTGCCACCACAAAAATACTAATTAAGCAAAAAATACTATTTTATGTTCCGAATGTTGCGTCAATCTTCCTCGAATAGCATTCTGGTTTTGTAGCGGGGAGCCCGCTAACCGTTCGCAGTAACCGCTTGGAGAAGTACCCATACCATAGCTTTTTGTTCTGTTATGTTCTGCGCCAAGCAATAATATGCAAACATCTGTGTTCAAATTTGAATCAAAGTTTCTAGGGACGAATTACTGGGCAAAAAGATAAATCTCTGAGTGACGAGGGCAGTGCAGTAATTTGGACTCTTAGCATTCAAATAGCTGCCTGGTATCCTGTTAGAATCGCTTACCATTGTATTTTATTGAGAAAACTAACTAAAGTACTTGAACCGAAAAAAAATATGTTATAAAACAGCGATGGTTATACTTAATCATAACTCAAAGATAAAGTTTTTAGTTTAGCCTATGGATTTGATTATGGAGGGAAATATTTAGTTATCTGTACTATTTTTAATAGAACATTTATTTGTATTTTTGTTTTCAATTGTAGTATTTATGAGATATGCCCACACCTGACACCGTTTAGTATTTATGGGAACAGCGAATGAAACAGCCGGTGTGCATTGTAGAAGACAATTGATTTATTTGCTATAAATCTACTTCAGTTATTGTACTTTTAAGTGTCCGTGTGGGAAGTGTTAGGTTAACTCATCCAGATCGGATGTTAGTTGAGCCTATATAAAAGATAAAACCTCAAAATTTTGTATCGTTTTAAAAGTAGTTTATTGACATTAACAAATTACATATTGAGTTGACAAAAATATATAACTTGCCTACATACAAAGAAACTAATAAAGCAAAAACAATGCGATTAATTAAAAAATCACAGTCATAGGAACTGTTTATATAGCAAACGCAAACCCATAAAATATTCCCCTACAAAAAAAAACTGATTAAATGGCCTAAAGCACTTCTCACTTCAAAAAAATACTTTCACTAATACTATACTAATAAGAGACGATAGATCGATATCTCACTATATTATTTTTACACCGTCGTGACAGCCCTACGTGTCAAAGCGATGGAGAGATAGCAATACAGTAATTTTCTTACGTAATGAGCACCTTGCCGCATTTTTATCAGAACATGTTTAATCGCCGACTGAGTTAAAAAAAAACATAGGTATCACTTATTTGCGCTGTGGGCTGTAAAACTGTGTCATCGTTACTTAGAGATTAATTGTAAGCTGTTTAATATGGGTACTTGAAATGTACTAATGATGTCTCGTGAAAGTTACGTAATTCGTCCTGTCTATTTTTAAGTATGTTCACATATCGTGAACGAAGTCTTTGTATGATTCCGGAAACGCCTGATATATATTTTTTTTAAATAAAGAGTGATGAGACGAATAGGACATGTGCCTGATAGTAAGCAACATGCATGCCACATAACAGCACAGTGACACGCAGCTATTGGATCATGAAGAATACAAATCTTCATGATCCAATGAAGATTGGATCATGAAGATTCCTGATCTGAATAAGGCAGTATCTAAACCAGCATACTGATTACCTAGCACTGCACTGCGCTTGTAACCCAAAGATCTAAGGTGTTATATGTCTAAGCCCCATAATTTGTCTGGAAACATTACCCTTCAAATCGGAACACAGTAATGTTTCCACATTACTGCTTGGCGGTAGAATAACTGGCAAAGGTGTGGTACTTCCCAAGGCGGACTCTGCCAAGAGTACTGCCAAGAGTCTGCCACTACAAAATACAAATATAACAAGAATTAGTAATCAGTATGAACAGCCAACTAAATGTCTACACTGCTATGGTCTTCTCTCGCAAGGAGTAAGTTAAAGCGATAATCCACCGCGCTGGACTAGGTTAGTTGGACCTTGCGTCTGGTGGGTACTGATTCTAATCGCAATCTGTACGACTCAAATTAGGAATGACATTCCTTGTCTCTGTCATTTTAAACAGATAAGACAAAGACAGAAGTGAGAATCCGTGTCGGATCAATCCGACTTCAGAATCGCTACGCTGCTCTAACCCCCCAATGTACGGTAGGCAGAAGAAGGCACTTCAGACCAGCTGCCATAGGTGCATTTTTAAAAATGAAATAAAAAAACACGCTGGATTGATGTGGGTTGGTGAATCACGCATAATCTCTAAAGATTCATGGAAAGTCTCTCTAAAGTCTCATTTAAAACCAAAGAGGATATCAAATGTTTACATTGAAATAAATAAAATCAATTAATTCCAAGTAACATAATCAATTTCAAGTAACATAAGACTCATGTCATATGAATATGATAAACATTCATATGAATTACATTCGTCACATGACAATAAAATTACATTATAATCACTAGTCATTACACTTAGTATATACATAATTAAATTGTTCATTATTTTACACCCAAACGTTTTACATAAAACAGATACTATAATAAACATAATATTTTCATGAAATATAAGTTTTGTGACTTTAACGGTGAAGGAAAAACATCGTGTGGAAACTAGTATGTTCCAAGACAGGTCTGCCTTTAGAAGACACTGCGCCTTCTGCCAATACGCACTTGGCCAGCTTAGTGGATTATGGCCTTGACTGTCTGGTCAGCAGTGGGCTGGGGTGCCCTTGGTGGTGGGATGGATGCTTGTCTGAATCACCTCGAACGGCCATTAATTGAAAACAAATCAAATACGCTGATTTGGGTTGGTACTACAAATTGTTATCATTCCAGTTTTATCTATCTACTCGCGGAAATTTGTAGGCTAACTACTATCTTTGGTGCAATCTCAATCAAAGCTGCTTAGCGTCCACTATCATTATCTGTCTGAATGTTCTACAAGGTAACGCGAAAGAACTGTACTAACTAGTTCGGAATATAGGATCGAATTCTACTCATCATTTTCAATTTGCTACTGATCTGCATGATCTAATACCACCTCGCCCTTTTTACTCCGTAGCTCGAAAAAGCGACATCGTTTCGTGGCTAAAGTTCCAAAGACTCGAACGAGGAAGTTTAACTACACTTCTGTGAAAATAACTTCGCGTTGCCTGAATTAGTTTTTCCCGATGGCTAAAGTCTCGGTGCTTTCGAGTCGATAGTGAATCGGTTTCTTTTATTGATAATAAAAGATGACGAGACGAGCAGGACCACATAACAGAGTAGTGACACGCAGCTATTGGAACATGAAGAGGCCAAATCATTACCTAGCACTGCACTGCGCTCGTCACCCAGAGATCTAAGGTGTTATATCTCTAAGCCCAGTAATTTATCTGGAAACATCGCCCTTCAAACCGGAACACAGTATACCCTTACACATTGCTGCTTGGCAGTAGAATAACTGGTAAAGGTGTGGTACTTCCCCAGGCGGACTCTGCCAAGAGTCCTACCACTACAAGCAAACACGCTCCATTGTAGACCATAATATACTATAATATACCATAACTAGCTGACCCCGCAAACGTTGTTTTGCCTTAGTGAACAACCCTTGTCACTTAGGGGTATGAAAAATAGCTAGTAGCCGATTCTCATACCTACAGAATATGCATATAAAATTTGGTTAAAATCAGTAAAGCCGTTTCGGAGGAGTAAGGAAACAAACACTGTGACACGAGAATTTTATATATAAGATATATAATATACATATAAGGAAAGTGTTGCTCTATTGAAACGTAGTCAATCTCTGATTTTGCTTGTTACAGATCGACGAATCCTCGCTGACCGGTGAATCGGACCATGTCAAGAAGGGAGAATCTTTTGATCCCATGGTGCTATCTGGAACACACGTTATGGAAGGTATGTACTTAAATAATAAATAAATAATAAATAAATAAATATTGATGGACAATTCACACACAACACCGTCTGACCCCAAACTAAGCAAAGCTTGTATGATGGCGGCCAGATAGCTGATATAATACTTATATAGTTTTAAATACATACTTATTATACATAGAAACACCCAGACACAGTGCAAACATTTGAATTCATCACACTTGATACATAACGTGAAACGGTACATGCCGAGTCTGAACAGTTGCTTACGTTATATCAAGCACAGATTCGCTCTTGTGTGGAGTACTGTTCGCAACTTTGGGATGAACCGTCTAAGTATCAGCTGAAGGCTCTGGAGTCGATCGAGCAACGTACCAAAAGGCTCATAGGCAACGACACTCTTGTGCGAAAAAGACTTCAAAGACTTGAACATCGCCGAAAAATTACTAGCTTATCAGGTTTTTGTCGCATACACTTCAGAGAGTGTGCAACTGATTTGCATGATCTAATACCTCCTTGCCCTTTTTTTATCGGAATGCTCGAAAAAGCAACATCGTTTCATGGTTCATTTTCCAAAGACACGAACGAAAAGATTTGACTCTACTTTTGCGATAAGACGGTCTGAGACTGTGGATTACGTTGCCTGAGTGGGATTTCCCCGATGGTTACAATCTTTGTGTCTTCAAATCGAGAGTGAATCGGTTTCTTCTAGGTCGCTCCATCGTAGACCGCATCGTCTCTTAGCATCAGGCGAGATAACAGTCAAGTGTAAACCTATAAAAGAAAAAAAAACTGCCATCAGTATACTATCGAATCGAAAATAGTATACTTACTAGATCTATCGGCTACTAGTTGGCAGGCTAGATTTTTTTTTTAAATAAAGAGCGACGAGTCGACCAGGACATGCCTGATGGTAAGCAAAATGCCTGCCACATAACAGCATAGTGACACGCAGCCATTGGAACACGAAGAGTCCAAATCATTACCTAGCACTGCACTGCGCTCGTCACCCAGAGATCTAAGTTGTTATATCTCTAAGCCCTGTAATTTCTCTGGAAACATTGCCCTTCAAACCGGAACACAGTAATGTTTACACATTACTGCTTGGCGGTAGAATAACTGGCAAAGGTGTGGTACTTCCCCAGGCGGACTCTGCTAAGAGTCCTACCACTACAAAATATTTAGGGCATCCTGGTTACCTAGGGTTAATCCTAGTCATCTATGACACAATATTATAAATGTTATTGGTTATTACATCACTAGCATAAATCACTACAAGCAACAGCCCACTAAATGTTCCCACACAGTTAGTTAATTAATTATATGTTTCCACTAAATTCCAGGTTCAGGCAAGATGTTGGTAACCGCGGTAGGCGTCAACTCCCAAGCTGGTATCATCTTCACCCTACTCGGCGCGGCCGTCGAGAAACAAGACAAGGAAATCAAGCAGATGAAGAAAGGTCTGTATCACCCGAGCCGTTAAAGACAACCTTCCAAACATCATGCCGTCTTTCTCACCCCCCCCCCCCCACTTCGCAGTGCGAGAGAGACGGCACGACGTTTCGAAGCTTCTCTTTAATGGCTTACAGTAGCGGCGGTTGCGGTAGTTATAGGGCGGGTGGTGCGCTTTTTGATGACTTTGTGTGAGTTTTTTATATTTTTTTGAGTTTTTGTGTTTGGGATTTGGGGATGGATTTAGCACTATTTGGTTAGGAATTGGAAGATACATTTATTTTTAAACTAGTGAACGGCCTATGGAACGCCTGATCGAAATGGTATTGGATATGCTATTGCACCATATACCATTTTAGTCAGGGGTTCAGCTTCGTCTTCGCGGGTCGCAAATAGTGTCTTAGCTTTCGATTTTGTTTTTGGACTTACGAAATGTAGCTCGGCTAATGACATCACCTGTCTGCCAGTCGAAAGTCCTACTAAAATTAGTTTTTTAATTAGTAGGTAGGTTTCATGTGCATTTACTGAAAAGCTGGTAATTTAGACAAACAAACAGATGCTTCCATTTATTTCTGGAAATTACCACACGTATTACATAACTGATACACTTTACGTTCTCTCATTATAATAGTATGTTTTGTCAGAGAAAGTGTGAATTTTCAAGTCGGAAACACGTTACGTTCAAGGTTAATAGTATCAGTAGATGTTGAATAGATTAATGGTACCTTGGAACCACGATTACAAATTAGAAGGACCCATTGCGTTCGTTCTTTAAATTAATGGTTTAAAAAGTAGATTGATGTGTTTCGATGGGTGCTTTATTTTGAATTGGGCATTAAAAATTACTGTTGCTAATTATTTAAATGTGAATTTGTCTTGTCTGATTTAGTTTTTATAAAAAAGCCTAATGTAAATTTGGAGTTTTATCGCAATTCAGACAACTTTATTATGAGATTTGGAGCCACTTTCGTTGCCAGACTGTGGAATGGCTTGCTCTGATTGGTCGTTTCCTGATGGATATAATCTTGTTGATGTCTTCAAGTCGAGAGTGAATCGAGAATGTTAAAAGAAACTAATGTAATAAGAAAGAATAGAATAGAAATAGAAAACTCTTTATTAAAAAGCCACACACATACATACAACAAAACAACTTTTAGAAACAATCGTTTTCTAAGGGGATTAAATTTGATATTAAAGTTTTATTTATTTGCATTTTATTGTTATTTATGAGTATCCTGTCGAGTTTGTTGTTAATAAATGTTTTTTTAAGTGAAATTGCCTTCTAATGGGATATAAAGTTTATGCTAGATTATGGAGCAAACTGTCAAGCTTTACTTTAAATTTTGATTAAATAAAATCGCCTTCAAGTTATTAAAATTTACTGTAGTTCTCATCAGCATCCTGTCTAGTTTCAATTATGACACAATAAATGATATATTATTATAATTAGCTGAGGTCATCAAATATCGCATCGTTTGCCGATAGAAACCCCCGCAATTATAGAATAGCGTTGTTTTCGCTATGCTCATTTAACGACCATCAAATGATCTACGTGTGAAGATCTAGCGAGAATATATACGTCACGTAACAAAGGAAAAATCGTCTTAAAGGACGTGAAAAGAAAATTACTATTCATAGATTTGACAGCGTTACGTGATTATTACATTCTCGCAATGTTTCGTTGAAGAATAGTACTCAGTAGATATACGCTTATTAGTGCGCTTCTGGTCAAATGTGGAAGCTTGATATCGCGCCTGTTGTGTTAAAAAATCGATTCAAAATGTATCTCCATCTCTTTCATTGTGACTGTGATGATTGAGAGGTATGAACATATCGAATCGATTTGTGACTATTCTGACTTGGTGTGAAATTCAAAGTGATTATAAGAAAAATAGAGAAATGTAGTCAACACCCGCTAGTAGTATCAAAAGTCCTACTCTAGTTCAACTGACAGTATTTATAGTCTTCATACCAAATAATCTTTGCAGCTAAAATTGCCAATGAGCAGTTTGGGTCGAAATCATAACTCGTGATTGGTCGACAATCCGCCATTTTTGTTTACAAACTAGGATTATTAAAATAATAGATGGGCGGCCATTTATTAATTGATATTGAAGAATCTTCATAATATCGTGTCGCCTTATTTTGTGTATTTGAAAAAAAAAAGTGTTTAAATGAGCATAGTGAGACATGTCGCTTCGTCGCATACATCTTAGTGTGACCATCCTGTGACGTAATGATTACCCCCGCCCCCACTTCCCTCTTCATTGATTTGCCGCACATATTTGAGGGAAGGTTTTTTTTATTATGTTGGACGAAATTGGTAGCTTTATTCTGCATCATAAAATCACGTAAACGTTTTACGACGTATTTGTGACGTCTAATGTAAAATTTGTTACAAGTATACATTACTAAAAGCCTTGCACTGGCAAATTCACAAGACTCGTAGTATTACAATAACTTACGAAAATAATTTATTCCTTTGGAAGTTATACGTAATATTTTTTAAGGTGCAAATGCACGTGAAATGAAAACGAATTGTTGACAGTTCAAAGTTAAAACTATCAGACATAGGACAAATCGTGACATCAAATTAACGATAGAACACGGCTATTACTAATCGAGATATGTTTTTTTTTTACCAAATTCGTCCAAAAATACGAGATTATTTTATTTATTGACGATACCGAAATTATTATTACTTGAATGTTTTTTTTGTTGGGTTCTGTCATCATGTGTTTTCAAAAGTCATGTTGAACGTTGTTCGTATATCCGTTTTTATGTCTGACTAATCGCCTGAAACGTTTTGTGGGAGCATGGTACTTCAATTCTTTACTGTTATTCCATTATTTTTAGTGTCCTGTCTTCAATAAATAAATAATCTCCATTAAATTCATAAATTTAAATATACCCTTTAAAGCATTATGTAAATGCAAAATTAGATGGTACGCTTTAGTGTTTGTAAACCAAACGCTGGGGCGTGCCATGTCTTCGACTTAAATGTTCAAAGGCAAGGCTTCATTCAAGACTACATTTTCAAAAAGGCAAGTCATTATATGTTTGTGTTTAGTCATTGTATGTGTTAATGATATTGTGTTTGATAAACTAATTATGGTACATTTCACCAAAAAAATGGGGAAAGAGAGTTGTAGAATTTTGCAGATATCGATTCAAGGGTCCAAAATCTTCATTGAAGTAAATTGATGTGATATTGCGACCTTTTTGACACACGATTTAGTTTCGTATGGAAATGAGTTAAAAGTCGTTAATCTATTGACGCATTTCTTCGGTTAAGTTCAAGTTTTAGATGTAATTGTGGCTTTGGAATATTTTTCGGTACAAGAAACATTAAGTCTTATACAAATACAGATTGTGGACCCATTAGATACGTACAAAATACTGTAGTGTCTCGATACCAACTGATTTTGAGTAATTACATACTACTCTCGGTTTTGGAGGGTCCTACACATCTGGATACAGATTTGAGCAGTGGCTTGTCCCCTTGAGAAACATCAATGTTGCCAGGTCTAACCTGAACATTTAAATCGAAGGCTACCCCCTTTAGATTTAGTGCCACTACCATAGTGTGACCTGTTCAGTGAAATCCAATTTTTTTTTCTCCACCCCTCGATACCCGGCCCGCCGCACGCCCATCCAACGACGAAAAAAAATACAATAAAATAAAAAACATACACATTGATTCTGCATCGTGTTTATGTCGTGTTGACCGCATGATGTAAAAACAATACGGATCGTTATCATTTGAATGTGTATGCTTGAAAAAAAAAAATGGAAAATAAAAACTATAGAAGCCAAAAAGCAGCAGAAAAAAGAAGCGTCCCAGCGTAAGAGTCTCTCCGGTAAGTACTCCTTTGCTATGCCCCGCTTTTTATACCTTCCGTACACTGAGGGATACGTTTTTTTTAAATTATATTCAAATCCACAAAGACCTCATTTTCGGAAATATTTTTATAATTGTTATTGCGCAAATCAGAGGCGCTGATGTCGATATATCCTTGTCGCACGTTTAGTGATTGCCGCTTGCACGACAGAGATAGATCGATGCATACGTCGTGTGGTTTCCGCAACAGCAATGGATCTTTTACGGTTTTAGATATGACCACAATATCGTTACCTTTGAGCCGAATTCAAAATACTTACTAATCGGTGACAAATCGTCGCAGATCAGAAAGTAGTAAATTTTTATTTAGCTCACTACTATTACCATATGGAACACCCGACACCCAAAGTCTGTTCACGATCAGATGGCGTAAAATCAAAACAAAATGGCGAACTAGCAACAAAATGTAATTGACGCGTCACATTTTCATATAATTGGACGCAATGTTGGATACGTATACGTGTATTTATGCTGCAAACCGAGGTGATGACTAGTCGCTGTACCATTCTTGTTTGCATTTTGTTCCAGCTGATCTCGAATAGAGTGTATGTTTCCATGTGGTATATCCTATATTATTATGTGGGTTGTTGTGATGGTGCTTTATCTATAGCTTAGCTTATTTTGTTTTTGGAAAATGGTATTTAACCTGTCCTTTAGTGTACTATTTACTAATTTTATTGTGATTAGTATTGTAGATGTAAAAATACTCTAAAATGTAACTAAACTGTTATTACATCTCTCATTTTCATTTAAAAGCATTTTAGCTATTAGCGTCACTGTAGCTAACTTATTAATTTTCACTTTTTAGCGGTTAATACGACTAGCAATTAGTAATTTAGCGATCTTCTTTTTAAAAGCGAGCTGCCCTCTTAATAAGTAATATTTTAATATTTTCAGTTTTGTTTAAATATAACACTCGCAACGTTTACTGCACTTGAGTAATATTATAACTGGATTTTTTGAGATATTATTAATTTTTTTCTTTGTTGTTGAGTGTTATTTGATGCCGGTAACTGTAAAGTATGGCATTTTAACTTTTTATAAATAATTTGTACGTAAAAAGGAAAGTCTACTTACTATGTTTAATTTAAGGCTGAAGGATCTTTCTCATCTTCAAGTTATTAGATAGTTTTAAATGAAATGTTGTAGTCAGGATTACTAAAAAAAAATTTTTTTATGTAAAAACAAAATGTCGGAACATTAAAATGATTAATAAGTTTTAACATCGTTAAAATCATTAAAGTTGTCCAATTAATTATACATATCTGATTTAAAAAAATAGTTATTAGTATACTAAAAATTATTAAAGATGTCCAATTACCCATTCATGTTATTTTGAAACGATAATTTTGAAAGGCCAACGAAAATACTAAAACCACTAAATGAAACCAATAGCAATCATGGTAAAAATCTTGCTGTCTTCAAATTGAGAGTGACCGAGTAGACCGCATCGTCGCTTAACATGAGGCCAGATGGCGGTCAAGTGTAAACCTATTATTCAGAGAAAAACAAGTTTATTGACACGCCAAAAAAAATTTGAAAAAATACATAACCAAAAGGCGATAAAAAATAACAAATACGAATAGAAGAGATACTTTTTATTGACACACAAAAACTGTAAAAATACATAAGCAGAAGATAGGAAGCAAAGAAACACCTATGATGATGTCTATCATTGTTTACTATTGAGAAAGTCCTTCGGTCGTGTGTGTGTGTCTTCGACTGAATGGCCGTGTCGCCGCAGGGGACGATGACGTGACGCTGCCGGCGTCCGGGAACAGCCACGGGGCGAACCACGCGCGCCCCGACGACAACCACGTGCCCGCGCCCGCCAGCGACAAGCCCGCCCCCGAACACAAGAAGGAGAAGTCGGTGTTGCAGGCCAAGCTGACCAAACTAGCTATACAGGTGAGACTTTATATGTGAGACTTACAATTTTACGAAGGGAAAACTTCTTCTGGCACTCCACATAGAGATTTTTCGTGGGATGTAAATGAAGCTCAGTGTTACGCTCGGAAATGTTCGAGTGAACTCGGGACCACCGAGAGTGCTAGAGCGAGAAAGAAACAGTCGGTTGCTGCTGTCTGCTGTCACTGTTTTTGAAGTGTTGAAGTGAAAACTTCTTTTGGCGCACTACATACAAATTTTTCGTGGGCTGTGAATTGAATTCTAGCGTCACGCTCGGGAATGATAAGAAATCTTCCGGTGAACTCGGGACCATGGGTACGCCCTCCGGTTTCACCCGCGTAGTTTCCAAAGTGAGCTTTCAAATTCTGAGTTATAAGTTTTCACTTGTATCGGCAGTTCCTATGACTGCCAATTTTTTTTTTGTTTGGCCATGGATACTAGTCTACTACTATGTTCAATTTAAATGTAACCATTTTTATTTTTAATTATTAGTAGCAGCGCCCCGCGGTGTCATAATCTGGAAGAACAGATAGACTACTTATTATCCCGGAAAAATAACGGGAACAGGAACGACCGACGACGCCGGTTAAAACGCGAGTTGCTGCTAGTGTAAAATAATTTTGTATATTTTAAATAAATACACGGGTAACTCTCGTTTGATATAGTCAGTCCAGTCAGACTCAAGTTTCGATCGCACGTTCGTTTAGCACGCTAACACTGCTAAACGAGAATCGAACACGCGCGCGCACTCTCCTTGAAAAAGATCGCCGAACGCGATCGAAACTTGAGTCGGGCTGGGATGGATATCAAAAGTGAGTTATTTACACGTGTATTTATTTTAAATGTGTTATAACCACGTTAGTTTTCACACTAAAATTTGTATATTTTGTTGTTTCTTTTTCTGTGCAAAAAACTGACCTTAATGACCATTTCCCAGATCGGTTACGCCGGTTCGACGATCGCCGTCCTCACCGTCATCATCTTGGTGATCCAATTCTGCGTGCACACGTTCGTGATCAACAAGCAGCCGTGGAAGGCCACGTATATCAACAACCTCGTGAAGCATCTCATCATCGGTGTCACCGTGTTGGTCGTGGCCGTGCCGGAGGGACTGCCGCTCGCTGTCACCCTCTCGCTCGCGTATTCTGTGAAGGTGAGAATGAGATGCAAGATGTAATTGTAACGGATCAACGTAGGTCTCGGATCATTAGACTTGTATTCGATGTTCCTAAGTGTCTCTCTCGAGTATTATGTGCAAATGAGACTGAGATGCAAGATTGTTTGGTGTAATCACTTCAATATATAACTGTGGCGGGTCAACGTAGGTTTTGGGGCCATAGTATTATCATGTATTGTATTTGTATTAGATGTTCCCGAGTGTCTACTTCGCGTATTATGTGAAGGTGTAACATATTATTGAAGTGAAAACTTCTTTAGGCGCGCTATAGACAGAATTTTCGTGGGCTGTGAAATGGATTCATCAATCGTCACGCTTGGGTATGATAATGGATCGGATCGGATATGAAATCTTCGGGTAAACTCGGTAAAAACGGCCAGGTAGGTACCAGGGCAACAGAAACAGTAAAGAGTTTCGATTACCTACCTCCAACAGCCCAGCGTTTATCTCCAGATACCAGGACAACAGAAATACAAAAGTTATAAGTTTTCACTTCTATCGGCAGTTCCTATGACTGCCAATTTTTTTGTGAATTCACAGTGATGATAAAACTACTTATGAACAGCGTGTGACACGAATCGCAAGCTGAATGTGATTTCTTATATTGTAGGACTATCTGAGTGAATTTCACGAAAGCGCTTTCTGGATTGCATCTCTCTTTTCCAACATCAAGTAAACTATAGCGTTATTTCATGATGCTAGGTTCATGATTTCAGTCTTAAAACATAAAAAGTTATCGTATATTCGCTTAGTATGAGTCAAAATTACGCTAAAGCGAGAATCAATTGATAAAATAATTTACTACGATAATTTAAACTGCATAATCAACTGACCCTTCGTTTAGGTTAGTCTTTAGTGTATTTTTATATAAAAGGGCAGAGCCTTAAATAAATATAAGAAAAATACGCTGCTGCTGTTTCACAAACAAAAAATGACGAAGATACAGCGCTTCGAAGTTTCGTGGGACGTCACTTGTGAGTACGATTTTTACTCACGAGTGATGTCGCGACCCCCCACTCTCGAAGTTTGATGGTCTATATCTTTGACGATGTTTAATATTATGAAAAAACAAAAAATACGTGTCCAATATTTTTCCATGATCTAGCTGACGGACTAATTAGGATGGTGTATTTTTGACCCAGTCCGGTACCCTATTATCTGTAGCGTAGTGTGGTTCCCATTGTATTTTAGTTTTGTTAATAAAGGCTCTGCCTGCATTTAACTATGTATATCATATCTTGTGCTATCTCTTCCAGAAAATGATGAAAGACAACAACCTGGTGCGGCACCTGGACGCCTGCGAGACGATGGGCAACGCGACCGCCATCTGCTCCGACAAGACCGGCACGCTCACCACCAACCGGATGACGGTCGTGCAGTCCTACATCTGCGAGAAGCTGTGCAAGGTGACGCCCAACTTCCGCGACCTGCCGCCGGAGGTCGCCGAGACCATGGTCGAGGGCATGTCCATCAACAGTGCTTTCACTTCTAGAATTATGGTGAGTACATCAGCACACATTGACCGCAACTAAACTTTTTGTGTTTTTTTTTGTAATCTATACACCAAATTTCAAACGTTAATTCAATGCTTTCCTAAACAGCCCGCTTTATGTTCTCACTGCTGAGATTCAAGGCCTTCTCTCGCAACGAGAGAGTCAACACCTTAATCCAACACGTTTTTAACTAAAAGGCCGACAATTGTTACAAAATGTTTGAAGTGAAAACATATTTTGGCCCGCCTAGACAAATTTTTCGTGGGCTGTGAATTGAAGTCTAGCGTCACGCTCGGGTATGATAAGAAATCTTCGGGTAAACTCGGGACCATAGCCATTGGCCATCTAGAAATGCGCCAGCGAATGGGACATCCTGACGCATTTGATGCCAATGAGGCCACAGCCTCCGGTTACACCCGTGTAGTTTCCAAAGTGAGCTATCAAATTCTCAGTATAAGTTTTCACTTTTATCGGCAGTTTCTATGACTGCCATTTTTGAAGTGAAAACTTCTTTAGGCGCGTTATAGACAGAATTTTCGTGGGGTGTGAAATGGACTCATGATCACGTGATCATCACGCTCGGATATGATAAGAAATTTCGGGTAAACTCGGGATGCTAGAGCGAGAAAGATAATGTGGTCAACAAACGTGCCAGACCGAGAAAGATAATTGTTAGAGGAGGACATGGGACAATACATACTCTTACTCTCTCTCGCTGCTCACTACCAGTGTTGACTGACACCTTAGCGACTTTCTCGCTGAAACTGGCGAATTTTTACACTTTTTTATCACGACATTAACTTCTAGGTACTTACCACATCAATTGAACCTGTCACGAAATGTTAAATTTGCATTTCACGTCCATTGCAAAAAAGTTATGGTTGTAATATTTTATCACAGCACTTACACTACGTAAACACACAAAATGATACCCATTTTCATAAGAAAGTGCTTACACAAATACACTATAACACAACATATTTATGCATACGAAATACATAAATATGACATAACTAAATATATAGCAAACACTAAAAACTTGTGAGTCAAACGGCATTTTCGACCCGCGTAATTTATTCTTGGCCATGGATACTAATCATTCAGCCGTAAAAGTTTTAAATTAAAATTATTTAGTAGTCTTTATATAGTTAAGTATTTCTTATTTTAGTTTTCACTTCTGCCGTGCGGTTTTAAGCGCACACATTTTTTTTTTATATGTTTACAATATAATGAATAAATTGGTGGTTCTAGCCGTCGCAAGAGCCGACCGGGCCGCCGATGCAGGTGGGCAACAAGACGGAGTGCGCGCTGCTCGGGTTCGTGCTGGCGCTGGGCCAGAGCTACGACGCGGTGCGCGAGCGCCGGCCGGAGGAGTCGCTCACGCGCGTGTACACGTTCAACTCCGTGCGCAAGAGCATGTCCACCGTGGTGCCGCACAAGGGCGGCTACCGGCTCTACACCAAGGGCGCGTCAGAGATTGTGCTCAAGAAGTCAGTATTATTTACAGTATTTACTATTATCTTAGTTGATTTGAAATCTAAGGATTTCACGTTAAAATTTAAAAACACCCTCACCAAACGATTGTCAAAACGACAGGTGTAATATTCTTTTACGACAGTCGTTGATTGCCCTAACGCTACGCCGGACGTTTGCTGCCGTGATTTGATTTGAATTGAAATAATCTGCAAATTTATCTCTTATTGCGTTACCCGAAAATCTACATATATTTTCATTAACGTGTGGGTTTGTAATAAAGTCCAAATATTCGCAATTCCTCATCGGAATCTAGTTTCAGTGAGTGCATTGTACGTGTCTGTCGCGCGTCTGCGACACCGCCATTGCTGCGCACCTACTTTCATTCGCAGCCGCTCGCATACCGTATAGTATGATAAGGCTCTTATACTTAATAAAAATAAAAAAGCCTTTAATTTTCCGAGATGATTGCATGTACATTGTACACGTATGTAAAAATATAAACAATTTAATTTTAGTTAGCTGTGGTCAGCTATCAACTGGAATCCTTTTTACGTCTTTTGAGGAGGCCTTCCCTCCAGAGATTGCCATTTTTCTTGGGTATCTTCCCACATAGTTTTTGGCCTTCTCTACATAGTCGCGGCCCTTAGTCCATCTATTGTTAATGTAGCGTGTTACATGACCTGCCAACCTCCATTTCAAGAACTTTTAACTTCTATCGACAGTCCCTATTACTATAACTTGTTTCTTTCTTTGAGCAGATAGGATTCAATTTGATTGCAATTCCCGCTCTTGCGTAGACGACATAGGGTTTAATTTGATCATATTTCCAGATGCGCGTTCATCTACGGTCACGAGGGCCGACTGGAGAAGTTCACGCGAGACATGCAGGAGAGACTCGTGCGGCAAGTCATCGAACCGATGGCGTGCGACGGACTGCGGACCATATCCGTGGCGTACCGGGACTTCGTGCGGGGCAAGGCGGATATCAACCAGGTACCTTCATCTTGGATTCTTCCTTCAATTGGGATCCTTCAATTAGTGCCTAGGATCGCCACTCTACCTGCTGTTTGAAGTGAAATCGTTGATAACTTTTTGGGTGAACAAAATCATGGAATCGCGTCATCGTGACCTAACGCTTTCCGAAAACGGTTTTGCTTTGATTTGTTCTAGCAAAGAACTACGTTAAGTGGGCTGTCAAATACACAAGTTCTATCTTCTATAGACAGTCTGTCATTAATTATTCCTATCATTATTAATTGTCACTCAATTCATTATTCTATATCAGGGGAGCACAATAAGTGACGTCACGACTTGCGGAAATGAGATAGTCTAATTATCTATCACTTGTGAAAAAAAGAGAAAGAGGTACTAATTTTTCGTCCTTATCACCGTGGCCGGCTTTTTCTCTGGCTAAATTACAAATCTGACATGGCGTTGCCAAACAAAAGTCTGTTCAAAGCTCAGACTCGGATTTTTTATGTTTTATTAAATATTGTGTGTATTTAAAGAAGATTTAAAGCTTGTTTGTGAAAGACTATTAAGAGATTGGTGATATTTATGCTAAACAATGTGCGTTGTGTAGTGTTATAAGCTGCAATAGCCTCTGTAAAAGAAAAATCAGTGGAATCTCATTTTACACGTAAGTAGACAATATTTGTTATGACGACTTGATAGAAATTGATATTTATGCATTCTAGATATCTACGTGAATTAAATTTATACAATAACGGCAGTATCTAATCCAAAATTTGCAAAATATGTAAAATGTAAACATAACCTTTAAAACAAAACAAACAAAAAAGTGTGACCAGTTATTTGTTACATATTTACCCATGAAATATACAAGTAGGTACATAATGGATAGTTTTTATACTAACCATTTGCTAATGATACGTGCTAGATTTTGCCTGTGGCTTCGCATTTGTTCATTTTTGGAATTAAGACTTCCTTTGACGCACCACATACAGATATTTCGTGGGCTATGAATTGAGCTCAAACATCACGCTTGGGAATGAAAGAAATCTTTGGGTGAACTCGGGACCATGGCCATAAATGCGTAAGCATTTTTAGATGGCCATGGCGTGTTACCATGGTTACCATTACGCATATCTAGTTTAAGGCCATGCTTAGAAGACTTGTGTAGATGAAAGTGCTTTGAAGACTTGCAGTGCCCTCCGGTTTCATTCGCGTAGTTTCCAAAGTGTGCTGTCAAATTCTGAGTTAAAAATTTCCAGTTATATCGGCAGTCCCTATGACTGCTAATTTTTTTCCCGTTACCAATGCTTCAATTTCTGTTCCCACTCTCACTGCAATTCCAACTCTTATTTAATAGAGTGGGAATAGCATCAAACTCCCACACATTATCACTGTCCTTCTATTATTACAATTATCAATTCTTACTTACAAATCCCGATTTTATTAACGAGATTAAATGATGCCTTTGGTAAAAGGTGACCTATTTTTTATTGTGCGAGAAGGTGTGAAGCTATGAAGTACTAAGCTTTAAAAATAAAACATTATTCCTACAAATTTTCACCTCTGATTTAGTTACATCCTTTTGTTGGAACTTTTACAAAAATAATTATGGAATTTGAATTTATGACTAGATTTCTGGTAATAATTTGGATTGTTTTATGTATTCAAATTAATTATCATTTTGCAGATGTGCCACTCTGAAGAAGAATAGGATAAAATATGGTGTGAATAATCAAGCAATATTTTTCATGAAGTACAAAATAAATCAATTATCCTGAATTACCACAACATCTAATAGTAGTATCTCTACTACAACAAGGGCTTCTAACATTGAAAAAGTTAAATGTTTGTTCTATACCTAAGTTCCGAGTTACCTGTGTGAAGTCTGGGCTAGCTGCTACTATATGGTAAAAATTTGTCAAACAAACTAAGTATGTATATTTTTATAATATTTAATGAAAAGTACAATTTGAAATAAATGTTTTATTGTACTGTTTTTGATTATTCTCCCTTCTATTTTATTTACGTAACATGAAACCTCTTTTTAAAATCTAATTTTAGAATGGATAGAACACGGGCAGAATTCATAAAACTATCGCAGCACTACCCTTATCCAGTGGAATATTTTCTTTATGGCAATACCTTTTGAGTATTGAATTGAAAATTGAATTGAAATTGAAAGAACGAGAAGCACTATAGTAGTCAGGAACTATATGCATCTTGAGGTAAAACTATCTTTGTTCTATATCAATATATTTCGGAAAATGTCTTCAGTAGTTCTGATGTCACAGATGTTCGTAAGCGACGGCTTGCGCGTACCGTTTGGCGAACCCTGTACTGATTTCTCAGAAACTGCATTCTTTTCGTCATTTTTCGTATTGTGAAGTTGTGCAAACTTCGACAATTGTAATTTTAGTATATTTAATTGTGTATTTTTTTTCATTTCTCAGGTGCACATAGACCAGGAGCCGAACTGGGATGACGAAGACAACATCGTGAACAACCTGACCTGCCTCTGCGTCGTCGGCATCGAGGACCCCGTCAGGCCCGAGGTGAGTCACCGACACCAGCGACACAGATACAAACTATCACCCTACAAAGTTTTTTTCACCCTACGGGGTTTTAGCACCTATATGGGATCATAATTAAAAAAAAAGAGTGTCAGATTATAAAAAATATGGTACACGTATTTCTTTTGTTTCACAAACAATAAATGACGAAGATATAGTGCTTAGAAGTTTTGGGTGACGTCACTTCATTGTATAGATAGCGCGCGAGTTAAATGCAGAGCTTAGGAATGCGGAGTGCTGTGACCGCGACAGTGACAGCACTATACACTGCAGGCGCGCGAGGTGGGGCGTGCGGATAGCGGGGGGAGATGCTCCCGCTCTTTACCTCAGACCCCGACTGCATTCAACTCGCGCGCTATCTATACGGTTTTTTCGAAGACGTGATGTCACAACTTCCAAGTCCGGAAGTTTGGTGATTCGTCTTTGCCGATTATTATCAATAATAATTTGATAAAACAATAGTGTCCCATATTTTTGCATAATCCACGTGGCGGACTAATTAGAATAGTATATTCTTAATCCAGTCATCGTCCCAATGTTTAAAATGTATGTTTCCAACAACTGCAGATTCTCGAAAACGATACCACTTTCTAAATGTCGAAATGTGACTCTAAAATTGATTGACCTTGAGGAAATTTGTTTGTCGATGAAATTTGAATTCAGGATCAAATGATAATTAGATCATTCGCTCGTGATCATGTCATGATCAGTAATTGATGTAAGTAAATACGTGATGGTTGTATGTGTAGGTGCCCGAAGCCATCCGCAAGTGCCAGAAGGCGGGCATCACGGTGCGCATGGTGACCGGAGACAACGTGAACACGGCGCGCTCCATCGCCGTCAAGTGCGGCATCATCAAGCCCAGCGACGACTTCCTCATCCTCGAGGGCAAGGAGTTCAACACCCGGATCAGGGACGCCAACGGAGAGGTAATATTGCAACCCTATTAAAGTCGAAAGACAAAAGCCTAAAGTTTTTTGTTCATATATGTACAATTTAACGTCTATAAGATTATAATATTTTCATACTTCTTATAAGCTCTCTATAGGTTAGATTGCAACCATATCATCCTCTGACTTCTTCTGAGCCCTCTTTCTATGGGTGAGATTTCAACCCTATCATTTTTTTACTTCTTCTGATAAGCTCTCTATGAGTGACATTGTATCCATCTCCGTCAAGTGCGGCAACTTCAAGCCGAGCGACGACTTCTCTGATCCGGATCTCTGATCTCGGATCCGGATCAGAGACGCCAACGGAGAGGTGAGATTGGAACCCTATCAAAGTCTTTGATCCTAAATCTACAATTTGAACGTCAATTAGCAAAAACCAAAAGCGATTTCTCATTCTGATTATCTTACGTAATCGATAGGTGAGATTGCTACGCTACCCTATCATTTTTTTACTTCTTCTTCTAAGCCCTCTATAGGTGAGATTGCACCCCTATCATTTTCTTACCTCGTGTTCCAAGCCCCCTATAGGCGAGATTGACGGAGATTGCAATCCCGTAATTTTCTACCTTATTCTTTGCCCTGAATAATAACTAATCTTAATATATAAAAATAGTGTCATGATATTGGTTCCCTCTTGACCAAGTCTACCAATATTCTTGAGTGGTAACATTTATGTTAATCTGGTTAGATCAGCTGCACACATTAAGGCCGATTTACATCAGACGAGCGAATGCTCATTCTATCCCCACTGTATCAAATTCATTTGGTGTAAACAAACGTAGAACATTATTTCGTTGTTTTGTTTGCGTTCGCAAAGATTCTATGGAATAACATATTATGGAAAACGCTAAAAACGAAGATCAACTAAAGATCGAGAAAGAATGCTCTTGTTCCAGCTCTAGCTCTATGTTCGTTCAGTTTATATCGGCCTTTAGTGTATTCGAAAATCTAGACACATGGTAGTGTGCCAAGCCAAGTTCTATCCATTTTTCCCAATGCAATTGTTTTGAGTTTAGTTTTTGAGCGTCTACCCCGCTGCGGAGTGGCTTAGTATTGGTCGCTTTTGTCCAACCGTAGACAAATGTTGGCCGATGCGGACTATAATGTTCCCTCCCCCAATTTCAGCATTTGTCCAACTATGGACAAATGTGCTGATGTTTGGTGTTCTCTCTCCCTCAGGTCCAACAGCACCTGGTGGACAAGGTGTGGCCGAAGCTGCGCGTACTGGCGCGCTCCTCGCCCACAGACAAGTACACGCTCGTGAAGGGAATGATCGAGTCCAAGGCGTTCGACACGCGCGAGGTGGTGGCCGTCACCGGCGACGGGACCAACGACGGGCCGGCGCTCAAAAAGGCTGACGTCGGATTCGCTATGGTGAGAAATCATTATTTTTTTGTTTAACACGAAACAACTGTATTTAATTTTTTTTTAAATTGGCAGTCATAGGGAATGCCGATAGAAGTGAAAACTAATAACTCAGAATTTGTAGCTCACTATGGAAACTATGCGGGTGAAACTGGAGTTCTTACCTGACCATGGCCATCTAGATTATCCGAGTTTACCCGAAGATTACTTTTATATTAGAACGTGACGCTTGAGTTCAATTCATAGCCCAGTTTTCACTTCAAAAATGGACAGTTAAGGAAATGGCGATAGAATTGAAAAGTTGTATCTTTTTACAGTAATGTATACTCACAGTACACATGAGATACATTTCATCATTATTCAAACATTATTTAAGCAGATTTATTTACGTAAACATTGGTACCTATTTCCCCGAAAATGTGTTTAGTTCTCAAGTACCTATAGACAATGTGTTGGTTACCATAAATATGTGTAAAAAATTAAATAACTATTGCTGACGTAATCACGATCAAGGTACAATACGTCACCTGTATCTGTATATATGTCTGCAGGTTGCAGATATACTTCCATGTCAATGATATGAATCCATAACACTCCTGCCAAAAAGTTTTCAAACATAAATGATTGTGTGGTTTTCTGAACCCACTGTAAAAGTGTGACTTTGCTTCGCATTGTAGACACTTGACTAAATTAATAGTAAAAATCTTAACGAGTAACGCTGCCATATCGGCTTTGGATGCTTTGTCGAGCACATTTCGCTTTGCCCCTACACCGCAGCCGACCGTCACGTGAAATGCAATAGATGAACGAAAAGTTTGGGGCGATGATATTCGTATAAAAGTTTCACTTTAAAACTGAAAAAGTTTTATCTTCTACAATATTTACGCTCATCGTTTGTCCCCAGGGTATCGCTGGCACGGACGTGGCCAAGGAGGCGTCGGACATCATCCTGACGGACGACAACTTCTCGTCGATAGTGAAGGCCGTGATGTGGGGCCGCAACGTGTACGACAGCATCGCCAAGTTCCTGCAGTTCCAGCTCACCGTCAACGTGGTGGCGGTCATCGTGGCGTTCATCGGCGCCTGCGCGATACAGGACAGTCCGCTCAAGGTACGAGTACGCGACTGGTGGACACGCCTCTGGGATATAAGGCCACCTAACATGCTTAAAACAATAGTATTTATTGGAACGAAGTTCCTTATCGCGCGTTGTGAAAGGGGGCTATACGGTAAAAAAATCTCACGAAAAGTTGTAACGACACTTTTTGCTATAGTAAGCTATTGTACCAGTTATTGCTATCACCAAGTACCAGGACAACAGAAACAGTAAAGAGTTTCGATTAACCACCTCCAACAGCCCCAGCGTTTATCTCCAGATACCAGGACAACAGAAATATGAAAGAGTTGCGTTTGCCTCCAGGTAATCAGTACCAGGACAACAGAAACAGTAAAAGACTTGCAATATTTTGTACAACTTCGTTCCATCCGGATGTCCCTAGACACATCTAGTTTATATTTTCATGATTTATTCCGTGCTTTGTAGCTTTTTATTAAAGAGTGATTGTATTACCTCTATATACCTTTTCGTTCTTCAGCGTGTCGTCGGTCGCGCGTCACACACGATCGGCGACAAATTGTATCAGGCCTTAAGTGGCTTTCACTGTGCCGCGTGCGGACAGTTGCGTTTTTCAACACGCCCGACGCACGCGGACCAGTGCCGCAATGTGAGCTTTCACTGTAGGATGTGCGCCCGTGAGCTTTGTATACAATCATGGCTGCAATTGATAAGGGAAATACAAAAAAGACCTGTTATATGTGAAATGCGAACTCCGCCGGCAGCGCTGCAAGCGACCGGTGACACGCAGTAAAATGAAAGGGGCCTTACAAACACATTCAGCTCATTTCAGATCCTAAAACATTTCCGAAGTATCAACCTACGAATACAGTAATTTCTACACATTACAGCTTGATGTTGGATTAATCCGCAATGGTATTCCCAATTGAATTCTGCGACGAAGCTTATCTCAATTTTTTTTTCAATTTATAAAGGTGCTCTGCTGTAATGTATATGACCGGATGATGATGTTTTAACATTACTGCTTGACGATAGAATAACTGTCATGATTTACTTTACCATGCAGAGTCTGCGAAGTCTCTCACGGAGTTATCTTTTGTATAATCTACAAAAGCTAATTCCGGTGTCCGCATTTCAGTGGGGCAAGTGCACGCGACTACGCTGAATATGTCCTCAATCATGAACACAATGAATAAAAACTACTTATCTTGATATCTTTGCTATACCTTCACAACAAGAAATGCCGTGCAAAAACTGTCTGTACATCGGACCTTGTAAATCACATGTAGTAGGCGTTTTTAGGGTTCCGTAAAACGTAAAAACGGAACCCTTATAGATTCGTCATGTCTGTCTGTCCGTCCGTATGTCACAGCCACTTTTTGCCGAAACTATGAGAACTACACTATTGAAACTTGGTAGGTAGATGTATTCTGTGAACCGCATTAAGATTTTAACAAAGAAAGTTAAAAAAAGAAAAATTATGGTTGCCCCCCATACTTAAAACTGAAACTCAAAAACTTTTTTCATCAAACCTATACGTGTGGGATGTCTATCGACAGGTCTTCAAAAATGATGTTGAGGTTTCTAATATAGTTTTTGTCTACACTGAATAATTTGCGCGAGAGACACTTCCAAAGTGGTAAAATGTCCCCCCCCCCCCCTCTAACTTCTAAAATAAGAGAATGAAAAAACTAAAAAAAATATATGATGTACATTACCATGCAAACTACCAACGAAAATTGGTTTGAACTCGATCTGATGAGTAGTTTTTTTTTAGTACGTCATAAATACATTATTATTAAAACTTCGATCAAATTAACAACGAACTAAGAAAACTATGTGTACTATGTATATAATGTTACTTGCTGCAACGGAACCCTTCATGGGCGAGTCCAACTCGCACTTGGCCACTTTATTTGGATTTACATATTATGTAACTTTTAATGAACAAAGTGTATTTCCATTGTAGGCGGTACAAATGTTATGGGTGAACCTGATAATGGACACGCTCGCGTCGCTGGCGCTGGCCACGGAGATGCCCACCCCGGACCTGCTGCAGCGCAAGCCGTACGGCCGCACCAAGCCGCTCATCTCGCGCACCATGATGAAGAACATCCTCGGACAGGCGCTCTACCAGCTCTTCATCATCTTCTCGCTGCTGTTTGTCGGTCAGTTTCTAGTAATCTTGTGCAAATGTGTTAGCAAGGGCGGATTCAGCTTTGGTGCCAATGGTGGGTCACACAGTCGTGGTCAAGTCACAAAGATGACGTTTTTATTGGTGGTATACCTAGGGGGGTCCTGACCTACCTACTAGCTATTCATCATCTTCTCCCTGCTGCTTGTCGGTCAGTGTCTAGAATGTACTACGTGGTACTACTCACTTTTCCTGTTGTTAGTCTTGTGGGGCACCTGATAAACACGCTAGCAAGGGCGGATCCAGCTTTGGTGCTAGGAGGTGGTCATATAGTCATGGTCAGGTCACAACATCATGTAATATGTGTGTACGTCCGTTGTTATTGGTGGTCCACCTAGGTTACGGACTTAAGGGGTCATGACCTACCTGCCAGCTATTTATCGTCTTCACCGAGCTGTTTGTCGGCCAGTTTCTAGAATACAGTAGATTTTCCTGCTGTTCATGTTAACATTAACCTGATAATGGACACGGTAGCATGGGCGCCACGTATTGCAAGGTAGTATTTGCATAGATATTAGAAGGTCTGGTTTTCTGTCGGATGGCCTTCGGTAATCCATGATGTATTGGATGCTTGCATATTTAAAATTTGATCATAGCGTCCTCAATGTCAACATTTAAGACCTCATTGTAACTACTCACTTTCGCAAATAAAGTAATTATGAGTTACTAGTAGCATACCACAGTTTCCAAACATATTTTATGGAAGTAATATTAGTAGGATGATACGACGAAGTTAAATAATGTAATGTTTTGTTCGTTCAGGCGATCGTATCCTGAACATCCCGTCGGGTCGTGGCCAGCAGCTGAGCTCGGAGCCGTCTCAACACTTCACGATAATCTTCAACACGTTCGTGATGATGACCCTCTTCAACGAGATCAACGCGCGCAAGATCCACGGCCAGAGGAACGTGTTCCAGGGACTCTTCACCAACCCCATCTTCTACTCCATATGGATCGGAACTGCCTTGTCACAGGTTAGCAAACCATCTTAAAATTGTCTTTAATCTATAGGGTGATGAACGCAGTGCAGTTCTAGGCAATGGACCATTCGTCTTCTGTCTCTGGGTGATTATGCAGTGGTAAAGGATGGTGTTCTGCAGTGGTAGGACCCTTTACAGAGTCAGCGTAGGGAAGTGCCACACGCTTGATAGGTATTCTACCGCCAAGCAGTTAAGTAGTGTTATGATTGGAAAGGGGTTGTTGCCAGAGAAATAACAGGGGATTGAGATAAATATATTGGTGATGAGTGCAGTGCTGTGCCAGGTAATGATCCAATAGCTACGTTACACTGTGCTTTTATGGGTAGGCGTATTGCTTGACATGAGGCACATGTCCTGCTTGTTTGTTAACTCTGTACTATAAAAAAATGTAGTTGGACATCTCTCATAACCAACCCCAAATTAAGCAAAGCTTATATTCATCATCATCAGCCTACCCTAGTCCACTGCCTGCCTGGAACTGATATAGGCCTCTCCCATGATACGCCACTTAGCCCTATTGAAAGGTTTACCTAGGTTTCAAATTTAAAAAAACGTTGTTTCATCCGTGTTTTCAGACAATGAATCCGAGCAAATCTCGTTCAACCAAGCACTTTGCTTGATACCAGGTACTGTGCTACGATTTAATAATTCCAGTTTAAAGTGTAACGGGTATGTGTGCGACCGCGTTCCAGGTTGTGATCATCCAGTTCGGCGGCATGGCGTTCAGCACGGCCGGCCTGTCGATAGACCAGTGGCTGTGGTGTCTGTTCTTCGGAGCGGGCACGCTGGTGTGGGGGCAGCTGGTCACCTCCGTGCCCACGAGGAAGATACCCAAGACTCTGTCGTGAGTACAACGCTTCTGTTCTGCCAATACTTTGGCACTTTAAAGATTTCATCAATAGCTATAAACATTAACACTTAATATTGTATAATATACTATTCGCAATACCCTAACTACAAAGTATAATGTCATAATCTGTAACGTTATTTGTAGATGTATACTTCAAATAAATAAATAAAACGGTCTTCAACAAGGCCATAACTGTCTTCGTTTGACGGTCTAAGGGCCAGTCTTGCTAAGGCGAAACACCAATCGTTGTATAATTTGTCACCCACTAGAAAAATACCCAACACTTGACACAACAGTGATTACGACCTATTTATTATCTATCAAAACAATAAAGAACGGAATGCCCTAAGACGTCGACCTGGCTCTGAATCATCAGATGATGGATGATAATGATTCCAAACATGACTCAACACCAAGCATAAGTAGAAATTGACACGGGTAAAAGAATATTAAGACATTTTCTGCTAACTTTTGCTGGTTCTGTTTGTTTGTTGTTATTAATTAATGAACTACAAGATTTCCGAACTGCCAATCATAAAGCTGACTATATTGTCAGGATTGTTCTATATATTTAAACTATGGTTTAGTTTCTTTTTTTAACCAGACGACACTTCACGTACTCCGTGGTTCGCGTGACCTTTGTCATTTGGTTTTTTTACATGTGTCTTGGATTAAGAGAAGAAAAGGAGAACAGGGGAGATCAATGAACATTTATAGACAATATTTTCTTTATAATAACCGTCGTTTTATTCATTTTAATAACTAATTCCGAATGATCTTTCAGGTACTCATCGTTGAGGTGATCTTAGTTTATTTATTTATGTATTGTTTTTTTTTCTTTATCGCGCGTAGATGGGGCCGGGGCCAACCGGACCCCGAGTCCATCCAGCCAGGGCCGGACTACGACTCGGACGACAAGAAACCGCGCGCCGGACAGATCCTATGGATACGTGGACTGACGCGTTTGCAGACGCAGGTACGCATTACACGGAAACTGGGGGTGGGGTAGTGGGGGCAAGTTTTGGGGGAGGGGATGAGTTGTTGGGGTGGGTCGGATGAGTTGTTGGGGTGAGTCGGATGAGTTGTTGGGGTGGGTCGGATGAGTTGTGGGGGTGTTGTTTGTCTAGGTTCATTGGGTACACAAAAGTTTGGTTATAACTTTGTTTTCACTGAAAAAAGTAAAGGATGTTTGTTTGCATATGAGGAGATAACGTAACGAAAATTGCAAATTATATAATTTGGAATTATTTTCAGATTTGATGTTAAAACATTTTGATAAACTTTAAAAAAAAAATACAAAATGAAATTTTATTTTTATAGATGAATTTTAAATGCACTTTTTACACAAATCGCTTACAAAAAAAAAGTTCTATAGAATAATTAATGTGAAGTTTAAGTCCAATAATGACCTTAATTGTTCTATTTAAATCTGTATAGCGTAAAATTTGGTACATACAATACACCGGGGGTATACAACTCATCCGTTTGCGTGATGCTTTAAAATCATTTGAGGGCTTATGTGACGTCGTTTGACGCCAAGTTAAGTGCTAAAGATGGGATAGTGTGATATATATGTGGGAATTTATGTTACACAAACTATATAATTTTGAGTTATATTGTTTGTGTTACAAGGGATATATATTCAATTTGGGCTGTGAGGTTGGGATTCTTCGTAAGGACATTGTAAAGTTACATGTTTACATTTATTTTTCTTAAATTGTAAATTTAAAGCCGATACGAAGGGTCTTGAAAACTTTACAATGTTCTTGTGGAAGTTGTTGGCTGTGTAATATAAAATACAATTATGTTAAATTAGTAGAATAAATCTATATACATTTTTATTTCTATACAATTTTGCAAAATAGCCAACAACTTCCTGTATTCTGGATCTCATCATGAATACTGAATTGTTCGTGATGAAACACCAGAAAAATACGATAAAATTTTTGTTACTATTTAATATTACTATTTCAAAATAGTGATTTTATTTCAGTAACTGTTTTTTTTTAGGTAGTTAAATTCTTAATAAAACAATAGGAGTGGCAGAAAAACATTCGTAATTTCCGAGGGATAAGTTTTAAGTTTACAGCTATTAGTATATAATAAAAATATATAATATATATACAGCAAAGTCAACAGGTCAACACTGCGGATACCTTGGGCATCCTAACGCTAAGTTATACAATTATAGTGTCCATTTATTACTTTTACTCTTTTTGCATAAATACAAAACCGAATACCACCATCTTCAATATGCATCCATAGATTGATTCGTCATTAAATCAAGATATAGATAACGCTGATCATATATTATACACATTTTGATTTCCACGGTACAGAAAGCCGGAGTCCATAAAACCATAAAATATTATTTAAAAAAAATACACAAAATAATTTCTCAAGTAAATAAATTTCAAAATAATAAAATAAATAGTACTATAACTTTTTTATTTATTTCTTCTTTTTCGTTTTTCCTTGTTTATTTTCTGTATTTTTATTTCAATTCTCCTGTACTTCTGTTCGTTTTCCGAAAGGTTTTTTGATTTATTTCGAACCTACACAGAGAAACACTTTACAAATAGTTTAACGTAGTAATGCTACAATTATTTTTGGCCCATTAATTAACGTAGATTATTCGAAAGTTGTTCGATCACTAATTTCGTTAGTTCACATATTTAGTAATATTATCTCTTCCGTTGATGTAATATTTCGAAATTGGCAACCGAACAAAACGCTACACTAGATTTCTTTAGTTTACCAAAAATTGACTGTTGATTTATTTTTTTCTTACTCTCAGATGCCCGGTTTCATGACATACTATTTCGACCTTTCGACACCCAACTGTGTATATTCCAGTTGCATAAACTCTGTTTATATACTTTCGCTCTCTCTCCCTTATGTATTCTGTCTCTGTCTAACGTTATATTCTGTCATGAGACTGGGACGCCCAGTAGTGTATTAGTTGTACAACATCGTAGTAACATCGCGTGTAATTGCATGAAACGTGCCGTTAAAACAGTCTGACGCTTCCCGGTTTATTACATGATATATATTATTTTATACTACATTTTTGATTTACCTGAGTTGACTGTACCACCCCCCTACCCTATTGGCATGCTCTTTTATAGGCTGTGACGATGTTACTTATCCCTCAAGCCCAAACAGTTACTATGACTTCCCGATAGCATATAGCATATCCACTGAACATTAATACATCGCGGTAAGAATATGACTGTCTCTATTTCTCTATCTGTCTTTTATTTTACTCTGAGTCATACTGACTGTTTGATTTTTGTTTTTATTTCACTATTGTTTTTTATTTTTTAATGTCTTGTTTTTTAATTTGTTAATTTGAAGACTAGTATTTTGCTTGTGAAACGCCAACCCGTTACACCCCGCTATCCCGCCGCGCCCGCGGCCGGCCCGATCCAACTAACAATGGAACCAACGGTCTAAGCAGTAACAATCACGAACATTAATATCACCCGAGTTTGGTTTATTATTTTAATATTGTTTCCGTTTTGTACCGAGTTGTGTTACTGCTGTTGGATATGAACGTTAATTTGAGTGTGGAGTGGATTTTTCTTGCAAAAAAAAAATGATGAATTTCCAATGAAATGCGAACACGTAGAGCATGCGGAGTGTGCTCGTACTAACACGATCCGGTCGTACCCCCGTTCCTTTGCCGTTGTGTTGTCAGTGTTTTTATGTTTTTTTTTTGTTGTTTTTGTTTTACTTTTTGGTTGTTTTGTTGTGAATGTTGTCCCCTTAGAGACGTTGTCGTTGGGGTGTGTTGTCAGCCAGGTGGGTGCAAGCGTCAAACTGGAAGGGTCCATCTAGAAGTAGTGTTGCCTTGCGTTGTTAAAACTACCGCCTTTTGTGTTCATTTGCGTTAGAAATGTTAGGCTTGATGTAGTGTCAGTATTTAACTGTATTGTAGCAGACTGTTGCGGCGAGGTGAGTAACTATGTAGATACAATGTTCCGAGTGTTTTTTTTTATTTATCAATCGATAAAAAAAATAACAAAGCAGTGATTCTGTTCAGCTTCCTTAACTCTTTTATTTGTTTATGGGGATATAATTGTGCAAATATTACAGTCAAAAAAAAAAAAAGAATTTTGTTTTTCGTTTATTGTTTACAATAACGTAATACAACGAGAGAATATTAAAATTTTCACAATTATGACCCGTCGAATTGACTAAAACATCGTGAGTTTGTTCCTCCTTGGCTCCCGAATTAGAAACTAAACCACTAACTAAACTTGGCATGTTAGATGTTAGCGTAAGCAAGCCGTTAAATGTCACGTATAAACTAGCGAGCCACCACCATAGAGAGAACATGGAATTTGGAATAAAATACGACACTAAATAGTTACCCTGTGTAAATAAGAATAGAGTATAAAGCCAATGCGAGGCGTAGGCGATGGTTGATTAGTGCACCTTGGTCCCCCAGTATCGTCCGGTCACCCTGCGTCGCGTAGGCCTAGAGGATCTTCGAGGAAGGCGGTCCGGTCCCCCGTTTCTTTCATTTCCATTTATGTTTTAGTTGATTGTTTCGTTTTGTCACTCTTCCCGAGTCATGATTGTCACGCGCCGCATTTTCAGTATACACGCATCGATGACACGAATACACACGATTCGGTTTTATGTTTCGTTATTATTTGAGTTTCTTTAATATGGGTCTCTTCCTTTCCGTGTTGGCCTGCTCGCGCCCGGGACAGATATGGAACACATATAGATACGTACATAAGGGTCAATATATCTTGACTATACGTTTTAAGTGCTTTTGACGTCATCAATACATGTATTAGACTATATTAGATACTTTATCAGCTCTAGATTGAAAACAAACGCGATCGCTCTAGAGATCTATATATAGTTTATAGAACAAACACTTCAAAATTTAGTGACTCACTTTTAAATGACACAATATTATTAGAATCTTCTGATGTTTACTTTGTTTTAGTTGGAACTTACTACTTTTTAAACTATTTTACACTAGAAACTACCCGTAAAATGTTGTTAAATAGATCAGCTTTAAATATATAAAATAGAAATAACACAAATCAAGGTGTAGAATTAAACTTTTGTGAAGAAAATTAAAATTTCAATAATATTTCCTAAACTAGTTTACCGTTTCATTATATTTTTAGTACTAGATAAGTCTTTTAGTATGTTTTATACTATCATATCCATAGATAGCCTTTATTTCTTCTTCATAATGCAGTTAAATACTTATTAACAAAAATAAATAATATTTAAAACAAGGGCTAAAAAATCTTAAATCATATTTATGTCAAATAAACTGTCATGAATATTATCTAACAGACGAACTATTAAAAAAAAGCAATTTATTTAACTGTTGTGAAATATACAGAGACTTTCTTTTGTCAATAATAAGTAAATATTCGCCGATACTTGTATATACAACAAACTAAAAAAAAAACAATTATAAAATAAATGAAGCTTTTTGAAGTTATTAGAGAGTTACAAATTTTGTGTACGAGTATTAACCTAAAATTACCTATTTGTCCAATATTGTATATTCTATGCCTAGTTATTAAAAAAAAATGCCGAATGTTATTCACAATATCAAATAGAGTTAGAACATTAATGACGGCTTAGTAGTAGAGTTATTAAGTAGTCAATGATGTCATTTTTTAATTATGCCTGTATTAGGGACGTCTAATTGTAGTAGAGTCATAAAAGATAAAACGTGACATTTTAGAAATATCAGTAAATATGTGACATTTTTCGTCACAAAAAATTTGTTGCTTAACATTTTATACACATAGGGAGCATCAAAACTATTGACGTCAAATGTTCACATCAAATGTCAGCGACGTCAGACGTAAAATTTCTTGTTAAGTCGGTGTATTAACACCCAAGTTTAATTAACAAGAATTAGCGAAAAGACGAAATTTCGTCATGAAAATCTAGTAACTATAACATTGATATTTCTAGTGATGTCAACTTCATTGATTTGCTATTTGACGTTTTAAGTCTCTATGAAATATATTTTTCAGTAAAAGACCTGGTGAAGTAAGAATGTTAAATGTAAATTTGAATAATACATAATATTTTTATAAAGTCATAAAAAAATATCCAAAACCATTTGGCTCTAAATGAATAAAAATGTGGTAGTTTCACGATCATACTGTAGCTAATCGTAAGTGTTTGTGATGTAATTTTTTTATTCAGTAGTCGTATATTTGTAATATCAATTTAATAGTTGCATTAGGGACGTCAGAAGCCGTTGTCAATGCTGTATTGGTGACGTCAGAAACTGTGTTGCCAACATGAAAAACCTATACAACTGTTGCCAACATCAAAAATCTACACAAACGTTGGCAACGTTGCAAAACCTTCGCAAGTGTTGATACGATTCAGCCAGTGTTCCGTATCGTTCCCCGGGTGCTATATAGTAAAGCTAGGGGTGTGCCGTTAGGACGGCGTCGGTGTCGAATGGAGCGCGGAGCCACGCGTCGTAGAGAGATGTTGTTGGCAGCCGCGGCCGGGGCTCGAGACCGAGGTGTAGTGGCGGCGGCGCGCGGCGGCCCTGCGCGCGCTCCGGCCTCCACAGACGGTACCCTCGTGCACCCACTAGACGTAGTGCCCTCTCCCGCTCGGCGGCGCACGGCCACGGACAGTTCGACTTAGAAACGCGCTCACCACCGCTACAGTTCGACTTAGAAACGCGCTCACCAACGCGACAGCTCGACTTACCATCTAAACACGCTCACCAACGCTAATTGTTCGTTTAAACCGATATATATGACGGCAGTTTGACTTATATTTGAGTATCAATACAATAGTTTGACTTATAATAAAAAAACAGTTATTTGAACCGATTTATACAGTACTAGTTTGACTTATATTAAAAAAGATTGACTTATATTCAAAAAACAATAAAACAGTTCGGCTTATAATCAAAGTTTATACGATGCTAGTTCGACTTATAATACAAAAAGTTTGACTTATATTTGAGTATCAATATAATAGTTTGACTTATTATAAAAAATCAGTTCTTTGAACCGATTTATACAGTACTAGTTTGACTTATATTAAAAAAGATTGACTTATATTCAAAAAACAATATAACAGTTCGGCTTATAATCAAAGTTTATACGATGCTAGTTCGACTTATAATACATAAAGTTTGACTTATGATCAAATATCAGTTCTTTGAGCCGATTTAGACAGTGCTTGTTCGAGTTATAATAAAAAAAGATTGACTTATGTTCAAGTACCAATAAAACAGGGACTTATAATCAATAATCAGTTCTTAAAACCGATATATACGATGCTAATATCAGTTTATCGATTTAACTTACTACTAAATACCCGTTGAACTATTTGACTTATTTAATAAATAACTGACAATTCGACTTACATGCAGAAATTAATTTATCACAACATATAATCAAATATCAGTATAATTTCTTGACTTTTATTGAAAAACGACGCTAACAAAATCGAGATCAGATCAAAGTTTAACTTAGATTCAAATATAGCGCTGGCGACATCTGCCGTAATTCTAAATTCAAACCAATAGTTACGCTAAGAAATCCATTTATATCAAAATAAATACCATTTGTAACGCTTAGTTATAATCTGACACCGCACTGATAAAAACCTAAGTATTTCAAATTTAATTAGATTAATCTACTGTAGGAATATCCGAAATTGTCTGTGATTATGGTCACAGTTTGGCTTTTATTCAAACATTAAGTACATAGATTTAAATATTTCATACATGGATCCGATTAATTACGTGTTTCAATTTATACGTAAATTCAACTTGTCAATAGAATACCGTGTAAAACTTTGATGATCATCGACTTATATTGAAATATGAGTCGTATTAACTTACTGGTTCGATCTATATTTTATAAACCTTACTAATATTGATCTCGGGATTATAACGGTACTAGGAGAAAATCCTGTAATGTAAAAGACTCGTTACGTACCTAATGAAGATGTTTCACAAACATTGGATTGCTTAAAAACTGTACGCGTTTAGCAATGTAACTCAACAAAACTTATACGTTGTTAAACCAGAGTTAGCCGTTTGGTCAGGGAATTAAAATACCCTCGACTGGGCGATGTTCTGAAATTCATTTAACAAATTACAAACAGAACGGGAATAATATGTCTAAATAAAGTCAAAATTAAACAGTCATAAGTAATCCAATAAACGAGGAAAAAATATGATTATTTGTTTGATTGCGTAGATGCGTTTGTTAATATTTAAATTAAGCTGAAACAAGGGCAATTGGTATTTGTATTTCTACTGCGTAAAACAAATTCTACTATAATAAGACTCCTCATTTTGGTCAGGGGTTAAAAAGATGAACGCCGCGAAACAAGACCATTGACATTCAATGACTACAAATCAAAATGAAGACTTTGATACTCAGACATGTGTGCATACATTTGTAAATATGCACAGTTTCCCGCGTGTGCGACAACAATGCACAGAGCAAGCGTGTCCGCACGATGCGCACATGTCTGTTACTACCGAGGACTGTCTCGTGAGCCGTGGCTTTGTGTCCGAGTTTCCGTACTTTGCCGGTTTCGTGCACGCAGTTTTTGATGCAAGACGCGCGGTCAGTAGATATAGAATAGGACTGCGGCCGTCACTTTGAACTTGTTTTGCAGTGTGCGTAGATGTGCAAATCAAATTCATCATATAGTGAGTTTGAGTTTTCATTGTAGTCTGTGTCAAGTGCGTGTATGGGTCCGTAAGGTACGCAAACCGCGCAGTGCCGCCGGGCTGTCGGCCTGTTCATCTCTCCACACGGCCTTCCCGCGGAAAGCGGCACGACACTCCCGCCGGCCTCTTCCCGAGGCCGCCGCGACCGGGCGACGTCGTTTCCGCTTTATTCGAGGAGTGTCGTCGGCTTCCCGCGTCTAGTCTCTGTCTCTCTCTGTCTCTCTCGTGTGGAATGCTCCTCTCACGTCTGCGTAGCTCGATCGTCCCTCGTTCGTCCTCGTCCTCGGCACAGTCTCGTCCCGTCCAGCACCCTGTCTCCACGGCGGCCTAGCATCGACCGGCTCGATCCTCGATCCTCGATAGTTGCATGTCGTAGACGGTAGATCCGCCTCTGAATACAGACAAACGAAAGGTCCACACCACACTCGGGTTAGGGCGGGGCTATGGCGGCGGCGGCGGGGCGCGGGGTGTGCGGGTGCGTGACGGTCGCTTGTCGCAGTTGCGTGTGGTGCGCGCCTTCAAGTCGACGCTGGAAGACCTGGAGGAGCGGCTGTCGGCGCACTCGGCGGCCGGCCTGCGCTCTCGCCTGCGCGCGCCTCCCGACGTGCCTTACATCGACGAAGACGTGCCCCCGCACCGCACCGAGACCACCATATTCTGAGCCCCGCGCCACCACCGTACTTAGCGCGAGTCGCGACCCCCGACTGCGAAACGCAACGCGACGCTCGCGCCTCCTTCATTATTATTATTTTGTTCTTAGTTTTAAGTGTTGAGAGTTTCCGAGGCCGAAAGCGGACCGTGCCCGACGCACGGCGACCCGGCCGGCGTAGGCCGCTCGATCTGCCCGGACGGATATAATAATTATTGTGAACACTGCTGTTATAGAGAGAAATACATATTTGTACATAAGTCGGTTGAGAACTTTTAAATGTCGTTTTATGTATATGAGAGCAGTGATATTTTGGTAGCTATATGAACGAAAACGAGAAAAAAAATCTTTGAAATCTAACTTTTTAAATCTTTTAGACTTTCATTCCTATGAAAAAAAAAAACTTTTTGAAAACTTTCGAATTTCGACTTCATTAGCGTTTTGTAAGTAGTGTATCGATTACGAGGAGTATAAAATAACGAAAGAATCTTGAAGGTACTAACTCCGGCAGCTTGTCTTTTGTTTCATAGTAAATTTTGGGACCACTGTATTACCCTTATCCGACTAAGACGGGACGTTAGAGATCTTCTAATTATCTAAAACAATTACGAGTTTATCCAGAGTTTGCCTTCCTTGTTAATCTAATGATCTATATGTATATTATAATCTATTGTATGAATTTTAATCTCACTAAGTATACGCCTAAAGTTTAGTAAGGATGAGACACTCGCTCTTGAATCAAGATCGAAATGGGCTAATAGAGATCAGTTGTTGAAACGAAACATCTTGGTTTTTGCGTATGTCACGAAGAACTATTTACATTGAATAAATTTTCAAGCAAATTCCGTAGCATTTTGTTTCGCCACTCGTTTGGTTTTATGGTGGGGGCCGCCCATTTCAGCAGAATCACTCTATTTCAGATGTTGACGGTAAGTTTAAGTGTGACGCATAGGGGGAGGTACGGTGTAAGTATGTTCTGAGGCGGCGCATACATGATACGTAGGTACGACTCACATTATGTACCTTAGAGCATGGGCATATCGATGTCAGCACGCTGGTAACCCCAGTCTATGATATGGTTCCACCACGAAACAAGATACACACTTTCATATACATTTACAACATATCAAACAATAAAAAAATGATACAGCTATCATCTAAATAGACTATGTGCTATGTGACTTTCACATAAAATATGGTATTTAGCTTCGTTAAAAATATAGGGAATAAATACGCAAAACATCAGTCTCTTATGACCGATTTTGTCGACGATTTGACAAATTTCACAAGTCAATGTAAAAAATCAAGATATGTTCTTGTTTCGGGGTCCGAATCACACCATGTCTTGTTGAATAGCCATTTTGTATTATCATCGAAACTTAGCGAGTTCGCTCAATGAGTGATGTCACGACCACCGCGAGGTGAAGCCGCGGGCCGCCATCTTGAATAGGATACAAATACAAAATGGCGGCGCCGCCTTAGTTGTAAGTACTGATGAAAATATCTTGGTACAAATGTTGTTCAGTGTTCTTTTTATTATTATAATTTTTTTTTTTAATTAATTTTCGCTTCGCATTTACCGTGTGATCATGCTTATGTTACAGTGTTTTATGCATGTATACTGATGTCTGTGAGTATGCACAATTTGTATTTTTTTCCTTTTTTTGAATTAGGTAAATAGATATTTGTATAGAACTTCTGATAATATGAATACAATAATTGAAACTGTACATATTGTCAGAAATACCCACAGGGGTTTTATATCCGAATTTTAACATGTTTGTTAAGATTTATTAAAAGTTACGATGATTCAGTATATATACCTACTTAACTACCAAAACTAACACTGTATAAATAATTATTAGGTTTACAAAATATATAGAAAACAAAGTGCGCATAATTTTTATCTCCACTACGACACCGAAGTTAGGAAACGTAAGTAAAAAGTATTTATCGTAAATTTAACTTAAACTTTTTTAATATTTTTTTCAACTTAATTTCTGTGTAATATTAGTTAACTCGGTTGTGTGTGTACTTATAATTATTAAGTTGTTTTCGTAATCTTTATAATTTATTTTTTTATTTACATTGTAATGATTACGTACTTTATAAATTGTCAAATCAATATACAACTTACCGGCACAACCACTTTAATATTTAAATCTTTAAACTCATTTTAATAAAAGTATTTATTTGATGCAAAATTGTGATTTTATTTTGTACCTTAGGGAATCTAAATTGTCTGTCACTTGCTCACAAATTGAATAATAAATGATCGCGAAGCAGCTCACATACCGGATTCTTTAAATATTTCTGCGTAGTTGTAGTTCCGACACGATATTTTTTACTCTTTGATTTGATTTCTTTTATCTAGTATTTGCTATTGGATGCCCTGGACCCCCACCCCGCTAGAGTGAATGCCCCTATAGATTACGAGTTAGGCACCTTATTACTAACGAAACTGCTTCAGAACCTTTCTTTAGCTACTAATTCTTCACTTGTAGCTTTATACTAGGAGCCTATATGCCTAGGTGAACAATAATATCTGCCATGCAATTTTCATTTTAATAATTAAACGATTTCAAGGCCTCATTTTCAAAACACTATCTTTTGGTAATCGCACTTGTCCACTCACTTAATTATTTCCAGTACTCTGGTATTTGGCCGTGAGATTTTTAAAGGTAATAACTTGGCTGTGATCGAATTTGTTCAAGAAATCTCTTCGCTAAATGCCAGATACGCAAACGTAACATTGGCAATTTAATTTTGTCGTAGATAATCAAAATTTTAATTTAACACATTGTATAAAATGAAGCAGAATGTTCTTGCTACTTCGGTTATACGACAAATGTTGAAGATTTGCATTAAATACTCGAAAATTGAAAACATTATTCTGGATTTTATCCGCGATCCAAATGTTCTTGAATTACCTCTCGATGTTTCGATCGCGTTAAATCGGCCACGACCACAATTCCTGGCCTTAAAGCTTCGAAAGATATTTCAAAACACTATTAGATCGTGATTTGAGTCCTGTGTAATTTTTTTACAGTAAAGATTAATTAGAAAATTATTAAAAAGAAATGTTCTGCTTATATCGGTATGATTGAAAATGAGGCTTATAATCACGAGGAATTAGGCCGCTGGGGGGTGGGACGAATCACGTAGAACAAAGCAGTTTGGTTACTGAATATGGACGTAGATAGGTGCGGACGAAACTCGGCGACCGACTGACGCGCCCTGGTATTGTTTGCAGCAAAAGGCGGACATATTGGCCGGTCGCAGGATATTTGTCAATAATTATTTGGCGGAGCACCGGAGGATCAGCGTGCAGTCAGGGGGAAGCTCCCTACCCGCCCTCAGCCCCACATCGCATCAAAGCGATGAATAATGCCCCAACTAATGTTACTCAACGAGTGAAACGTTACTACGGTAGTTTCATCTCACGAAGCGACGCGCGTCGCGCTTGCGGTGACCGAGTGTAAGAACACGCTGAGTATGTGTGCGTGAAAACAAACACCTTCGCCCGCGTCTCAGGCGCTATCAGGAGCGTACGCGATCACGCACACATTTACAGCGTGTTTGTAAACGTTACCATAAGCAAAGCTCCCGCCGATTTGTGAGATAAAAGTACTATAACCATACAAACGAAACGACAGATCACCGAGTAAGCTTTAATAAAACACGTACTACAGCGACGTGCTAAAACTGCCATTGTTACAAATAAACAATCGAAACGATTACGTTTTTTCGCTAAATTAATTCAAATTCTAAATATGTAAATGAAGTAGATTCGAGAGTTTAACAAATGTTAGAAGTAAGTTTAAAAAATATATTAGAGTATTCGCGAAACTATATAGATTTATGACTATGGTGCACCATTATTTAGATGGAGTATATATACAATTTTAAATGAGAACAATCTGTTTTATACCGGATATATAAAAATACAAAATAATTTTCGGAAATATATTATTTCTAACGATTATAACGTGAAATGTAATCTCTTTCTGTAAATAAGCTATTCTTCATATATTTCATCTTCTATTTTTTAAATGGAGTTATGTGTTGTGCTAAAAAATGATAAAAAGTATATAATACAAAATAAATTCATGTGCCATTTTTATATTTATAATATATAAAATAATACAAATTCACAATTTGTGCTACTCAAGTGCTTTTATAAACGTTTTTAAGATAAGGATATTTGAATTTGCTTGTTATTATTTGGTGTTTTGTTTTGTGTATGGGAATGATTGCATTCTCTAGATATTAGTGTTTCGATTTCTTGATATGACGTGTTTTATTTAGTGTTTAGTGTTGTCCTGGCTCTTGGTGTCGATGTCTTGTAGTTTGTCAAATTAATATGTTATATTATTTCAGTCTACTGTTTTACTTCTCTATTGAATCACACAATTGCCTACGCTACTTTAGTTCCTTCGTTAAGGCTACGTAAAATATATGTTTACTACGATTTGTTTATTTTTAGAAGACATAGTGCCGCATTTATCTGTCTGAAGTCTGTTATATTACAGCACTTCCGAAACTTGCATGATCTTTGATCTTTCCTTTCAAAGTTTTATTTTTCTTACTCTATAAATTAAACTTAGAAATACTATTTATGTGAATTTATAATGAACTTTCTCTAACACTTCACACTTGTCTAATAGGTGACCTGTCTTCCAATCTTTTCCTCTCCTTCTTTTTGGGTTTTATGTCTTGATTTTCTACACGTTACTAAACTATCAAATACTATCAAGCAAATTTAACTAATAAAATGTGTTTGAGGTGAATAGCATCCGTTTATGTGATAGGTATATAAACTCCATATATAATATTTAAATATGTCTTAATTAAATTCGTAAATCTTTAAAATGCACTTCGTGTAGAATTTAATATTTTGCCTGCTACATTATTGTTAAGAGTTAGTAAATGGTACTCGCGGAAATATGTACTTAAATTAATGAGATTCGTGTCATGATGTACACTAATTAAACTAATTATATGTAATGAAATCTCAGGAGTTGCGCTTGTAGGTACACGCGTATAATAGTGAAATTGGTCACTTTAAAATTGATAATAGCATGATTTACGTAACCGAACTGTCTGTTTCACTTGTAACGCTTCTCATCTTTAAAGTTAGTAATAAAATATCTATACTCCAAAGTAACTTTGATTTCACCCAACCGTGCCGTATGGAGAGCGACTGAAAAGGTAACTGGCAGGATGTTGGTGTTATTTGTTGGTCCAATGTTTGTTGTCGCGGCCAACGCTGGCCGAACATAATATATATGTCGTACGGTCTAGATCGATGTTAGATACGCTTAGTGCTTTCACGCTCCTCGTTTATATTATAGTATATAGATAACGTCACTCACCATATATATTTACAGCATGGAAATTCGAGCGTCACAGCATATACTATATACAGACACTTGTTAATATCACGTATATAGTTATATATATATTTGAACACGTTTTGTATAGTCACTTTTTCACATATATCGTATATGCCTTGACTAATTGTATAGAATTATAATATAGTTACAGCGCTTTGTTTTAGAGACGCCATATACAATAAATGCTAACATATTAAGGATTTAAAATTATGGGGTTTTCAATATACTTGTTAGGATTACATTAGTTTATTTTGCAAATCCACGACTTTCATAAATTGTCTGCTTCTGTATATAGTAAGTAGCTTGAATTAGTGAGTATAAATACACATTTATATAGTGAGTATATAAAATAGACTTCTGGTATGTGAGCAACTACGTCGATAAATTTTATATGTGTGTGCTTCTAGACCATAGTTCGCATGAAACAAACAAACAAACACGAGTGACTTTGAACATGTTCAACACACAAACACGCACAAAACACTATTTATTTGAGAAGAGATGAAACAACAAATAAATATACGCTTCACCATAAAAAGTGGATTCCGGAATCGATGCTCGATGTTAATCAATGTTATTATTATGTATTTCGTTGTTATTATTTTTAGTTAATTTCTTTTATATATGGATGATATGTTATTATAATTATGTAAAGGAGCCTTGGACGGAAAACGTGGTATAAAAGGAATTAAATAGATATTAAGTGCACACCCCCCATGAACGTGCTTCTTAAGGTACATAGGAAGATCCCCTGATTTTTGTTTCAATGTGTATTTTATCTGTCTTCTTCCTATAATCTGTTCATTGCTTCGAGAGGCGCACTGCTTCGTTACATCCCCCAACAAACTCTACTATGTCTATACTCTTGACCACGGCTATCTAGATTTGGACGCAATTCTACACGATTACGGATTTTGTAATGTTTAAAAATAGTTTTCTGTTATTTGATTAGCTGCAAAGATGTTGAATATTAGTAGAGATTATTGCTCTATTATTGATAATTATTGTATTGGTAGCTGTTTGATTTGTAGTAAAAATAAATAGTTGATCAGTAATTCTAATATAAATGTTTAAATATAATGTACGAAGCTACGCAGCGTCAGTACTAAGTCGAAAGGTGTGATTCACGTCAATACGGACAGCTTTTGCAATACTAAAATCGAGGAAAAAAGACATGTAAAAATAGTGTTCAATATATCTAAAATTAGAAATGCATTCTTGACTCTAGTTCCCACAGTAAAAGTTATTTTATAATGATGAGACTGAGGCGTTTTCAAGATGCAAGTAAATCTGTTAAAGATAGTTCTCAATTCCATTATAGGTGGCGCCAGTGTCTCATTTAGTTAAAGAAATTTCGCAAAATGAAACGTTAGCGCCACACTTTGCAAAATTGGGAATTATCTTAGTATAGTAAACATAACACAGGACTTGAATCACGAGCATATTTTTTATTTAAGAGACAATTAAATAATGAATTTGATTGATATTAAGTCCTGTGTTGTTTACAATAGAGTTTAAAGTTGAAAAACTATATCGTTGACAGGTGTATTCACATTTTGGAAACGCCTCATAGCACCTCCTCGGCATAGTATGGTCGTGTCGCGTCGCGCGGAGTGTTAGGATTGCGTCCGACCCCAGCACCGCAGTTGTCGCTGCGAGCGCGCCGGCTCGCGTCACTCTCGTCTCGTGAACCTTTTACTTCATGTTCTCGTTTTTATTTTCTTTTCCATGAATACCCCATTCCACACGGAAGGTGATAGGTGGCGAACTTCAAGAGAGATTGATCCCAGTGCCCTACAGCAAGACCTCCACTGATCAAGCTGTAAGAAACGATACCAACGGACTTCCGCTGTTTCACTCACCTTTTTTTATTATTTTACGTTTTTGTTTGACTATTTTTATGTTCGTTTGTTTTTATATGTCTAATACTCTGTACTCTGTCTCTATACCTTACATTTCTATATTGTTCCCACTCTTGTATGTTGACGCTGTATTGGCTTTTTTATTTGAAATCGCTTGCCATTTCGCGAATAAAATTGAATTTAAACAATTATGTGGGTAGTTCGAGTAAAGACCAAAAAAATTAAAAAAAATTAAAAAGTCAATATAGTTTGCATGTTTCCTATATTTATGTCATCATAATGCACCAATCCTGACGCATGCGCTGTTTATATCATCCTATTTTATGTAAAAAATGGGGAAAAATAGGGTATGAGCGACATTTGTCAGTTGTCTCATACGATTGTCTTGATTCGTTTTATGTTCCATAAGGGCTCCACGTTTATCTAATCTAATTGCGGGCAAACAATTAATAGACCCAACATGAAGGTTGTAAATTATACGAAATAACAAAGAGAGATGTAACTTTTTTCATTCGTATCTGAATGTTGTTAATTATATGTGTAATTTATAATGTTGTATAACCAATTTCAAATTATCCATTCTATATTATTATATTTGTGGATAGTTAATATTTCATGGATATTTTCATTGATAATGTATATCTTATGTTAGTACCTTTGTATTCTGATGTCGTTAAATAGTTTGGTCGCTAAAGACCAAACCAAGTCCAACATTAAATGCCCACTAGTTCGTTTAATTTTGGTACTTAAAATATCTCTTTAGAAGTATCTCAAACATATTTGAAGTTGGTTAATGATTTCATTATTGACTGTCTGCTTTTGTTTAATTAATAATTGATGTTCTGAGTGTTTTATAAATAACCATTGATGTTTGTTAATATTAGATCGGGGAGAAATTTACACACAGTGGTTTGTCTAATGCCAAAAAAGATATATTAGATATAATGGGTATTGTAGGATAGAATTATTAGCGTAGACGAGTAATTAAAGTTTAAGTTTGCGATCATGAACCATGGCGTACGTAGTAATATATTTAGTTGCCACACATTCTGCACTAAACAGATTCAGATTCGTGGGTGAGAATTATTCGCTCCGTAGCTCCATACCTATAGACCACACGTTGCCAGGGACTGGTATCCATCGTGCTTCATCGGTCAACGCTATATCAAACCTTTACATTCAAAGACAGATCCCTAAATCTAAACTTGACATCGGTTTACATATAAACACAACCAATGCCAGGATTTAGTTTTGTCAATCTCGAGAGTCGAAAGATTTGATATAGACTTTCAGCATTGGATAGATCATCTTTTAAAATAATAAATTAGCTTTCCTAGTTTTTTATAACGTTTTTTAAAGAGTTTAAATACAGGTTTTATTGTAATATTGTAAGCTTGCTTTCGAAATCCGGATATAGGACAGCTGGGTGGCGCGTTCGATGTTGCTTCTAGTCTGTAACTAGGGATAGTTGCTTACTACGGCGAAGTAGAACACATAGAATGGTCAATGTCTAAATGCAGTCACAGTATTGATTTTGTTTGCGCATGTAACCACGGTTTGCCACGGCACAGCTCGCAGGATACTGTAACATGTCGAACGTCAAGCGGAGTCTGCAGGAAAACTGGCCAATCATGGCCACGATGGAATCCGAAATCGCAGGATTCTATTACACGTAAATTCAGGGTATATAGACTTCAGTTTCAGGGTACACGAGTAGGTATGGATAGCACCGTTCCACCTAGTTCGTAGAATTCCGTAATATACACCAATGACACACTGTTTTCGGTTTGACACCACACAAAGTCTGCAGGCTTCTGACACTGGGATCGCGACGTTTGCAGGATCTTGTTCGGGGGCACACGGTACTAGCAGGATACTGTACGGCGCACAGTCCGATGGATTCTGTAATGTCTGTATTCAGAGCGGGTAGCGACCAGTTGTTCACTGCATGGCATGCGGCCGAAGCGGTCCGCGAATATGACGCGCCAAACCATTTTACCTGTGACTGGGATTTCGAATTACCTAACGCTTTCTTGCCTACTCTTTTATGGCTCGGTGTGCTTATTTATGTTCATATTAAAACATTGTACATTTGTGCAGTCTTCGGTGTTTTGTCGATTTGCCGCACTGGTTTCGTCGCTTTGTTGATGAGATCAGTCGGTTTTATTGGTATGTTATCGATATAAACTCTGAATACTGTCCCGAAATAATCCTTTATTTCGTCACTCGGTTAGCCGGGTGACGGAACAGAGGCTGACCATTTTATTTTTACAGTTTTGATGGCATTTGTGTAGCTCTGACTTTATTACAATCACGTTGACGAGAACACAAAATATTCGCACAATTGTAGTGTTTATTTCGTTGAATTCAGGACTTTCTGTAATTTCTTAAGTATTAATTAAATTTCAAATTTAACCTTAGATGCAGGGTTACTGGAAGAGACGTGCCTGAGTTGAAATGGATGCAAACTCATCATTATCAACGACTTTACAACACCGGCCTTGAAACGACAGAAGACTCAGCAACGTATTTCAATTTTGAAGTGCTTTAGTAGAAATTTTTATATATTCTGTACAAAAACTTTGCAAAATTGTATAACAATTGTTGTAAATTCCAAGGGAATCCAAGGTTTGCTCGTAGTAAACTTTTAGAACGGCCGGCGGGTAGGTACAGCGCGATTATCTTGTTTTATGAAGTCTCTTTCTAGTAATCCTGCATACATAGCAGATGCAAAAAATCAGCAATTTTGATTATCAGGGTAAAATTCTTTTAACTTAACATTCAGATTCACAACTGAACAGAAGCAATTCACTTCAGTTGGTATTCATTAATTCTCTAGTACAAGTCAGAGCGTCACGAATGCCTATTAATTGAACCGTCTTCACGTTCGCTCAGCACGGTTACTTCGCAAAGCAGTCATCCTGAGAACTTTGCCAAGTGGAGAAGGATAGTTTTCTTTAATTTAGTTTTAAACTTACTGGTGTCGCTCAAATCAAAATTGCTTCGAGAATACATGTTTCATATAGACTAAATTTCGATGAACTACTACTTCTGATCAGAAAGGTCAGTATTGAATAGCTTTTGCTTACCCTCTGAGCAGAAACAGTAGCAAGTTTCTTAACTTTGCTAATATAGGAAACGTGTACTTTCAGAGCATTCGTATTTGAATGGCAACGGTTCGTTTGAAGCAGAAGTTGTTTAAAGATGGCTATTCGTATCCACGTGACAAAGTTTCCAGGGTGTCTGCTAATCCTCTACCGTCGCCTCGTATTGCAATCACTGAGCTCGACCGACGTGTTACATTTCAAACATTGCTCCGATGGTTGTCACCGTCAAATTGTAGGTAAACACCGTCACATTATATAATCTAGTGACGTTAGAATATAAACTAACCTAACGTAGGTTTATAATCTCATGCATATTATTATAAAGTGACGGTAGGTAGATACAGTGCTGCCAAGTCATTTGTAGAACGGCCAAACTCGGAACTACTGATGCCCGTAGAACACGCACGCGGAAGTTTTCTCATTTTGCTGTAAGTGGTGACTTTTCGATCGTGCCGCCATCGCTACGTTGCACAGAAAACTTGGCCGCACCGTATTTACAATGAGGCATTTTCAAGATGCGAATAGACTTGTCAAAGATAGTTTTAAATTTCGTCAAGTGTGGCAGCAATGTTTCATTTTGTGAAACTATCTCACAAAATTTGACATTGTCGCTATCTATTGTTTGTTTATAACACTTGGTTAAATTTAGTCGACTGAACTCGTACAAGTTCCCGCCGAGACCGCGACAGGAGACAGTGGCAGGTACTTGACATAATGGAATTGTATGGGCGCCAGTTCGCGCCGAGACCGCGACACATGTCTCGCGACACGTGTCTCGGTCTCCTGTCGTGGTCTCGGCGCGAACTGACACCCATACAATTCCATAATGTCAAGTGCCTGTCGCGGTCTCCGCGCGAACCGCCGCCGTAACAAGCAAGATAGAAGCAAGCGATCCTTGCTTCTCAATTCGGTATGCTAGCTTACTGAATTCAGTGGGGGCTAAGTTTAGCTAAGTGTAATAGCCTTTTAGACGGGATTATTAGCATGTTGAAACGACGGTGACACTTGGGTCGGGTCGAGCCGCGATCGCTCGGCGAGGCGAGGGCGGAGCGAGCGCGAGGCGAGGCTGGTGTGTAACCCCCCTCCCTCGTGGCAGATCCGCGTGGTGAACGCGTTCCGGCAGGGGCTGGACTCGCGCGGCTCGCTGGCCGACGCGGCGCTGGCCGAGGCGCTGCGCAAGCAGACGGCGCTCTCCAAGCGGTTCTCTCACTCGTCCAGCGTGGAGTACGCGGACGCCGGCCACCTCGCGCCGCACGACCTCGACGTGGAGCGCCTGTCCTCCCACAGCCACACCGAGACGGCCGTCTAACGCCGCCGCCGCCCGCCGACTGGCCGACTGGCCGCGGCCGCGCCCCACCACCGACCGCTGTCTGCACGGTGCGCGTGCGCGGTGCGCGGTGCGCGCCACGCCTCTATCAGTATTATGAAGGACGCCGTGCGCACAGCCACATCGCTGCCATACGCTCTCATAACTACCTGACTCGTGTATGTTTTACGATGTTACAATATTCGGTTCGATCGCTCACGTCGCCGACGACGGACTCGCGTCGCGGACGCGTGGGTTATTGTTGACTAGTGTGTTTAATTATTCGATTGTTTTGAAAAATATTTTTATTATACGCGCGCGGATGCGGCCGCGCGCGTCTGTTGAACAAATAAAAAAAATATTGTCTAATTATTAATTTTAGATTTAAGCGCAAGGGTGAGCGAATGGAAAGTGTGTTTTTTTGAAAAAAATATAATAAAGATACCAAAAAATTCGCGTACCATCGTGTCATCGCACGGAATGAAATGTTTTATATTGCTTTGGAGGGCTAGGCGGGGCGCGCGCGCTCGGGCGGCGCACTCTCCTTTTGTATAAAGTTGTTTCGTTGCGCGCCGCCGCCGCGCGCGCCGCGCCGCGCCGGCTACACCTACATACTTCGACTAAATTATTCGACTATTAGTTAAGGTGTTTGTTATACATTCAATAACTTTTTCTTTTGTTTTTACGACCTTTTCCCTAAATCTAAGTATACATTTAAGTCATATCTCGAAGCGTAGACGCATCAACTGAAAAGTTTGTATACAAGAACCGCGGACAGTATTCTTGTGTAAAAACCGACGTAGTCCACTTTAAACATCTTCAAAATGTTTAACAAATAGAAAATAAAACATTAAAAATTGTATAGCTGAAGGTATTTATTTGTAATGCTAGTCTCTTATGAAACAAATACTAATTATTCAATTATTATAATGTACTTATTGATTATTGATAATACTTCAAGTTTAACAAGATATAGTCTACGGTGTAACGAATTGATTTCGGAATTTTTTCTCTATGAGCAATAAAGGGGCGCGGGCGCGGGTGGGGCCGGTCCGGGGGTCGTGGACCGGTCCGGGGACCGCCGGACCGGACCGCGGACCGCCGGACCGGCCGCGGCCGCGCCCGCACGGACATAGGCGACGTAGGATCGCAGCAGTGGCATTTTCAACTTATAAAGTAAGACATGTACTTAATCGAGTTAGTGAGACGAGTCGCACGAAGCGGCGCGCCGGCCTCGACGCTCGACGCTCGACGCCCGCCGCCCACTTGTTTTAGTCATTACGGATAATATAAATGAATCAGGCGATCTAGAGAATCGGCGATGTTCAATTTTGTATAGAACGTTTCATAGTAGCGGTATTTGAGAGTTGTTACGTTTTATTTGTGAGGTTCGTAGGCGTTGAGTTGGGCCGCTGGCCGCGCCGGCGCCGCCGGTCTGTATATAGCGCGCGAGTGGCGCCACTTTACCTACTATTCAAACAATCTTGTAACTAATTAAGTATTAGCTTCGAATCAATAAAGCCTTTTTAAAAAAATTAGTTTAAAAAAAATGAAAACTATTGAGAAGTCACATGTTTAATGAAATTAAATTAGTTATGATTTCAATGGATAGAGAGGTCATGGGTTTGTGTATTATATACTGTTGTTTCGTTGATATTCGTTACCGAGTTTCCCAAAGAAAGACATAAGTAATAAATAATTAGGATTCTGTACTGTTGGGGGCCGTCTCCGCGGTCCTCGCCTCTAACCTATTGTTTTCACAACAGTATGCCACTAACCATTTTAGGTGATAAGTCCCATTGTTGTATTTTTCGTCTCACAATAAATGAAAATCTATTTTATTGTTTTTAAAACTGTGGTTTCATTTCTGGCTTTTATGTAGGCTTAGAGCGAAGTGGGTTTTATTGAATTTACAATTAGCGGGATCCACTTCTCTCTAAGCCCAGAACTGTAGCATAAGTAGCCCTTCTCATGTTCCCATTGCTGGGAATTGGGGCCTTCTCAGAAGGAGAGAGTCAGGGCATAACCCACCAACCTGGCCAAGTGCGGGATGGCGGATGAAACACGATGTTTTCCTTCACGTTAAACGCAGTGGTGATGATAACTGTTACATTATCACTTTGTAAACTACTCCGAGGTAAAGGCGGAAGCTACTTTTTCTCGATAAACTGTGTAATACGACGTTGTTGTAACACTACAAAAACATTACCACAAATAAGCAATTTATCAGTCCTACTTAAATTACACATGCCAAAGTGTGTAAATAAAATTACTGCATAATATTGCCCCACGTTGGGCGCCAATGTGACTTACCCTGCCTTTCAGAGTATAATCAGCCGGAGACATAGGACCCTCTCTACCTTACCGAGACGTCATGATGACGTCGCCAATCAATTCATATTGCAGTCAGGCGCGGTCCCAGTTTCGAATTTTGGAGGGGGTCACCAGTACATAGCCTCAGATTTGGGGGGGGGGCAGTGGGTTACCAGTAGAAATACAATAAATCGAGCAAAAATGCCTGCTAGTAGCACCCCACGACTTTACCCGTGTAGATGCCGTACCAGTTGTTTTCCCACGTTTAAAAATAGTCTATGTACTTACTAATAGATATTCTGATTTTTTATCTAACGTTTATGATTTTGGGGGGGTCATGTCCCCCGTGACCCCCCTCCCCTCGGGACCGGGACCGCGCATGATTACAATGTATGATAGTTAACTCACTAGGCGACGGCTGTCTCACTAGCCAAAGCTCCAACCAAGGGCGGATCGAGCTTTGGCTCCAGGGGGTCACATGGTCGTGGTCAAACGACAAAACTGTGCAATAACTACATGCTTTTTAATTGGTGGTCCATCTAGATACTGGACCTAGCTCAGGGCCCCCCCCCCCCCTGAGCTGGGGGCTGGGTCATTCGGCATCGATCTGAATACGAAGGTATATTATAATTTATAAGGATGGACTCATAACTACTTAGCTTTTTGAAGCGAAAACTTTTTTTTGCCCACGCACCACATATAGATTTTCCGTGGGCTGTGAATTGACCTCAAGCGTCATGTTCGTAAATGAAAGAAATCTGCGGGTAAACTCTGATCATCTAGATGGTCATGGCCACGCCCTCTGTTTTCACCGGCGTAGTTTCCAAATTGAGCTATTCAATTCTGAGTTATTAGTTTTCACTTCTATCGGCAGTCTCTATGACTGGCAATTTTTTTTTAATAGTAAGAATGACACGTAGCTATTGGAACATGAAAAGTCTAAATCATTACCTAGCTCTGAACTGCGCTCGTCACCCAAAGATATAAGATGTATTATCTCTATGCCCCGTACGTTCACTGAAACAGTGCCCTTAAAACCGGGACATACTAATGTTTGCATATTACTGGTTGGCGGTAGAATGACTGTCATAGGTATGGTTAGATGGACTCCCAAAGAGTCCTACCACTATACTTGTATTACCAAATTATGAAAAATCGACAAGTACCTACTTCGGAAGAGTGATCACTTCTGAAGAGAGGGTTGTAACGTAAGTAACTAACGCTTTCATAAAAATCGTACAGATGTGACGTCACTCGAAACTTAAGCACTATATCTTTATCATTTTTATACCTATTTGCGAAACAAAAGAAAAATATTATGAACTCACCATATTTTTTGATAAATAGGTAAGTTTATCAAAAAATATGGTGAGTTCATAATATAATATTACTAACGGACTAATTGGATTTAGTCATCATGCCTGTGAAATCAAACAAAATGTGAATCGAAATGGGTCAATTACTCAATTTATGTACCCAATTATACTTTTGATTTAATTTGCTTATAATGGCGGATCCAGTAGTATAAATTATGAAGTATGTATAATTACTATTTATAGTAGTATAAATAGTAATTATACATACTTAGTCCACATAGGCGATGTCAAGCCACAAGACCGTGCGTGCGTGCGTTTTAGCACAGTAAATACATAACAGTAGGTTATCTAAGGCCGTCCGCCGAGTTATTAGCCTACTCTTGCGTTCATCCCCAGGGTTGTCACTTTTACTTTTAGTTAATATTTTCGAACAAGCAGCACTTGATCTAAATTTATGCAATAAAAAGCATATTATGAATTTTTATATTGAATATTTTACCAATTTATACATTTAGTAAAAATAAAAAAGCCTTTATTCACATAACATTTATTATTTTAAGTTACAAATTTGATACTGAGAAAACTTTTCTCCGGTTTCTGCACGTCCGGAACGCTTTATTATTATTTGTTAATGTAAAGTAAATTCTCATTCTTATGTAAAATTTTTGTACAAAGATTTTAGGAAAGCATGGACAGGGCATCTTAAATTCTATATCATTCAGTTGATCGTAAATTGACCGGCCAACACATTTAAGCCGAGAGCGGCACGTTTGTATGAAGATGTTTTACTGTATGTTTACTGTGGTTTTAGTTAGTGGTGTTTACCTAGCCTCTGGGTATGTAAAGAGTTACATTACTTGGTAAATTTTTGCAATTTGACATCGTCGTTTTGAGAAGACGTAGGTCTTCTCTAAACTACTACTCGTCTACGGGGTCGATAAACTACAAGTTACTGTGTTAAAACTTTTAAGTTTTAACGTTGCGGACCATGCAGTACCTACCTAACTGCTGCAAAACTGGAGCATTATAGGTTTCCGCTTTCCTTGCTGATACATCTAATAGGGAATGAACCGCAAATAGTCGGTCGGTGATGACGGAAAGGAAAAATCATTTCCGTCTGTTTGTCTCTCGCAAGGAGCTATCCAAGGCCATAATCCACCACGCTGACCCTGGGCGTGCTAGTGGATGACGCATAACCTTGAAACATTCTAGGTGGATATCGGTTTCCTTACAATGTTGTCCTTCGCACTTTCGAAGCGGCATTACGCACTTGCACTTTGAAGTTATAGTGGTGCGTGTGGGATTTGAACATAGCTGGGCACCGTTAATCAAATAGTTAACTTCGTTAATCGTTAATCCGTTACAAAAAAAGTTAACTTCGTTAAACGTTAAAGCGTTACATTTCGTAAGAATTAACGGAAGTTAACGTTAATCGTTAATCCGTTAATATGCGTATTAGATTCTTATATCGTTGCGTTAGTTAACTCATAAAAAACCTGTTGGTTTAGCTTCTGGAAGTTAACAGGTTAGAAAAAAACCAAATACTTGTAGAGTTAAATTTTATAACTGAAGTGAAAACTTCTTTAGGCTCGCCGAGACAGATTTTTCGTGGGCTGTGAATTGAGTTCTAGCGTCACGCTCGGGTATGATAAGAAATCTTCGGGTAAACTCGGGACCATGGCTATTGGCCATCTAGAAATGCGTCAGCCAATGGGAAATGCTGAAAGGGCGTGACCTGGCCATCATGAGCATGGCCATTTAGAAATGCATCAGTCAATAGGAAATGCTGCTGCTTTTCTTGATGGCCATGCCAAGATGACCAGGCCACGCCCTCCGGTTACACCCGTGCAGTTTCCAAGGTAACCTATCAAATTCTGAGTTTTCACTTCTATCGACAGTTTCTGTGACTGCCATTTTTTTTTATTTAATTTAATGTGTAATTTAAACGTCGGGCATAATGCGCATAGGTATTTATTTCCCCTCATGAACATTAACATGTCGAAGTTCTCGTCTGAAAGCGAGGCTCACTTTGACGTTAAAATGTCTTTACTCGTAGATAGCAGACGTTCAACTGCAGCGTTTGAGGGCTGTTTTTCAAATTTCAACCCAAACCTATCCCGTTCCCAGACGTTCTGACGTGATGAAATAACAAACATTACAACATTCATAAATTGCCATTTATAATATTAGTAAGATGTTAAACACTGGAATTTTCATTGTTTACCTCCATTTCTTCATCCTTATACATTAATTTGTTCATTTTATTTAACTTTTCTTTGGTTAGTTGAAATGAACTACCACCGATTTTATTAATAAAGTTACAATACAGATAAACGATCAAAAAAGTATGATTGAATTTATCGGGGTGTTCCCCACTAGCTATGTATTACTATAATCTACTTGGTTTACTAGGGATGTGTGAAATATTCAACTAAATTGTAAACGTCAGTCAAATTCGAGTATGCCTATGTTCAAATTTTTAGCCAAAAATAACTCGAGATTATCGGAAATATGACTTATGATAACAAAATTATATTTGTTTTCATATAACGTCAACCGATCATGCCACAGGCTAAAATGACGCCTCAATCCTGCCAAAATTGCAGGAACCCGCCAGATAATATTATGGTCACACTGCGCCTAGCACTTTTCGTTTCATACTTGTCTGAACCTGTTTTTTGCGCCGCGCCGAGGTGCCGTGCGGTAAATAGTAAGCATTGGATTAACGATTAACGGACTTCTGCATAATTAACGGAAGTTAACATGTCCGTTAACATTTTTAAAAGTTAACTTAAAAGTTAATCCGTTAATCAAAATGTTAACTTCGTTAATTAACGATTAACGGATTAACGAGTTAATGCCCAGCTATGGATTTGAACCATGGGCTCCGGATCAGCAGTTGCCGTTCTCCCGACTAGACCAGCAGTCATTTCTTCGCCAGAAAACTCTCGAATTCCGAAGAGGTGAGAGAAAGTCGCAAATATTAGGTTGGGGAAAAAGTATTTTCTTATTAAGTGAAAACATAAAACTCTGAATTAAAAAATAGCACACTTTGGAAACTATGCGGGTGAAACCGGAGGGCGCTGCTAGTCTAGAATAAATCTTCAAAGGATTGTCGTCTACATACCTAAGTCTTCTAAGCATGGCCATCTAGACTAGATGGCCATGGTTAGATGTGTAATGGTAATTGGTAACCATAGTAACACGCACAACAAGCATTTCTAGATGGTGATGGTCCCGAGTTCCCCCCGAAGTTTTCTTTCATTCACGAGCGTGACTTAGTTATTTTAATTTAAACATATTTATAATTTACAGTTAAACAATAACCAACACATTACATTCTTGAGCTGAGCTGAGACTTGAGCTCAATTCACAGCACACGAAATATGTGTAGGTATAGTGCGCCAAAAGAGGTTTTCACTTCAAAAAGAAGAAAAGGAACATGTTTATTTACTCACTTCCGGTGCTACCTGGAGCAATGATACTTCCTATTTTGCCGATGGGTGCGTGAATGAGTGGTGACAGGTAAGTAAAATGCGTGTTTGCGTTATGGTGTTTAATATCCGACTGTGTGCTATTTAGTCCAGTAACTTTGTCGCCTGAATGTATGGAGTAGGATGCATTAAATCCAGTAGATCTGATTTTTTCCAGACTTGTTTATGATGTTGGCCTTATGATTGTCCCAAGTTTGTGACCTCGAGCGACGAACGCAACTTTGTCAAAAATCGAAAAAATCGTTTATTTTTCAAATTTTGGCGATTATAACCCTAAACGACTAGGTTTTGTAAAAACTTTCTTATGGCGCTTATAAAGTAGGCTAAATTTGCTACAATATTATACTAGAATTGTCTCTGTACACCCAATAGTTTCTGAGAATAAGTCTTTTAAAGTTTATAATTTTTTTCGTACTTCGCAATTTTTTGCAATATTTTAACTCCTACTTGACCACTTTTTTGGCACAGTCACGGCTGTTTTTAACCCCCGACCATAAAAAGAGGTGTTATAAATTTGACGTCGAAGTCTGTCTGTCTATAGACACAGATATACACACATACAGGTCTGTCTCTATGTGTATCTATCTGTGCGTGTATCTGTCTATGGCACCGTAGAGCTGAAACGGATGGGCCGATTTCGATGCGGTTTTTTTTATGTGAAGATTCGTATTGATGTTTTGAGCTATTTTTGGTTAATATCGATTCAAGATGACCGCCTCCACCAAATGGCAGACCAAATATTTCATTACAATCTACCTCAATATGGGTATCAAATGAAAGGGCTTGACTAGTAGAGTACTATACAGTATAACAAATTGAAATTTGAATAATAAACGATTTTTTCGCGGTTTTTTCGATTTTTGACAAAGTTGCGTTCGTTGCTCGAGGTCACAAACTTGGGACAATCATTAGGCCAACATCATAAACAAGTCTGCAAAAAATCAGATCTACCGGATTTAACGCATACGGTAATGTATAAAGTTACTGGACTAATTACAATACAACTTATAACTAGTACTATACATAATGGGCAACTGTTACTCGTGATTAGTGTTTACGAAATACTTATATGTATAAAACAGTTGATATATCTGCTAGGAACACAATGAACAAAGGGAATACAGAGTTAGGCACTTGTGAAATACAATCGCTACACTATTATTTTACTTAAATAATACCTCCGAAACGAACATTTCTTACCACACACGTATTTGACAGTATGACCACGTATGACGGCGTTGCGTCGCCGTCAAACTGTCAAAACCGTAATTATAATCTAACGCGTGAGATTATAATGTCACGGTAGGTTGGTTTGTAATTTGACGTCGTTAGATTACAATCTGACGGTTTTTACAATTATACGATGACATAATATACCTATGTCTCGGAAATCTCGGAAATTGGTCCAACGACTTTAAAAAAAATTAGCACGCAGGTGTTTCTGGAACAATAAATAAATAATTGATCTAGCTAGGTTTCACTTTTAATAGGCGTCGTTTTATCCGTGTTCAACTGAGATAAAATCGGTCCTGCAGGCAGGCAATATTTTTTGTTTGATAGAATACAGTTCAGAGGTTGTCCCATATAAATTTTATCTAAATTTGTGCGGCGATTTGTGACAACAAAATTAACTTTCCTTTATCTAGACGATTAGTGGCTGAACCTAACATCTTGGGTTTTCACCCAAATCTTATAGGCTTCGCTAGCTCGGCCACGTAGAAAGAATGGGAGAGGATCAAGCTGCTAAGTGCGCCTATTTAGGTGTCTCAAATGGTCGACGACCGGTGGGACGTCCCAGATTCCGATGGAAAGACCAAGTGGAACGAGACATACACGAGCTTCAAGCCTCTGTCTCATGGCAGGAAAAGGCTCAAGACAGAGATGAGTGGCGTCTTTTAGTGTCAGCGGCCAGGACCAACTTTGGGTCGTTGAGCCAAATTAGTTAGTTAGTCATCTAGACGATTGGTGTGATGGCTTCTTATGGATATAAAAGTTAGTAGTGTCCGATTGTTTTTTTTAATTTAAATCGGTTTTTGTTCGTAGATGAAATGAATGTAGAAATGCGTTACACCTTGCGTCAGTGGAACATTGATTCTAGCGGACGTAAAACGAATTTTTTACCATCCATTGGTGGGCATCTAAGAAACATATAAGTAATAGAATTTCCCATTAATTGAAGGCGTTTGTAGTACCTATTTGTACTACGCCTAAAGCCGTAGTGGCCTAGAGGGTAGAACGTCCGATTATACAATAGAGAGGTCCAACGTATCTCTGGCCCTCTGAGTATTTTTGCAAAAGCTCAAGCAAAAAAACACTAGTGTTGACTAACTATTTTTCACCAGGGGGGTTTGTTGAGTCTAAAGACGCTAGAAAAAATAATTATAAAAATCTTACTTATAAATGTAGGTACCTATCTACTTAGTTTTGGAAAAAACATATTTTGACGACAGGCAACATTGCGAAATACTCGAATAAGTACAAAAAGTAGGTAACACAAAGAATGTTACCCATTACTCCGCTTTTATGGAATTCGAAATTGTTTTGCGGGCAGGTGTATATGTAGAAATGTATGTAGGTATAATCACATTTTAATGTGGAATGGCTTGGATTACATAAATAAAGTATTAACAGTAAAAAGTAAATTTGGAAGTCGTTTTTATGTTCAATTTACCAACTTGTAACTTTCAATTTACAACTAAATGTGTATAAAAGTACATATATGTACCTATGAGAAAACATTTTTAATTATTGTAGGTTTACTCTTGACCGCCACTTCGTCTGATGCATGCCAGCGATGTGGCTGTGCGCACGGCGTCCTTCATAATACTGATAGAGGCGTGGCGCGCACCGCGCACCGCGCACGCGCACCGTGCAGACAGCGGTCGGTGGTGGGGCGCGGCCGCGGCCAGTCGGCCAGTCGGCGGGCGGCGGCGGCGTTAGACGGCCGTCTCGGTGTGGCTGTGGGAGGACAGGCGCTCCACGTCGAGGTCGTGCGGCGCGAGGTGGCCGGCGTCCGCGTACTCCACGCTGGACGAGTGAGAGAACCGCTTGGAGAGCGCCGTCTGCTTGCGCAGCGCCTCGGCCAGCGCCGCGTCGGCCAGCGAGCCGCGCGAGTCCAGCCCCTGCCGGAACGCGTTCACCACGCGGATCTGCCACGGGGGAGGGGGGTTACACACCAGGCCTCGCTTCGCGCTCGCTCCGCCCTCGCCTCGCCGAGCGATCGCGGCTCGACGCGACCCAAGTGTCACCAGTGCCGTCACCGGCAAATTAAACCGTTTCAACATGCTAATGACAATTCGCTAAACTAAAGGTGCGCTTACACGAGGGCAATAATTGCTCGGCGACACGAATGGACCGATCTGGAGTAATTAAACGCAATTATTTCGGCGATATTGCTTCTAATTGCTCCAGATATTTCATATTGCTCAATGTCGCCGATACGAATTTACGAATATCCAATGGGCTTGGAAATTCCTAGCAATTTTTGTATATATCTCATTCGCACTTGTTTGTTTTGCGGCTTGCCGTCTTGCTTCCGCGGGGAGAGCGAGAGGTCGGGTGGCGCTACAAGCCGCCGCAGCAAGAACAATGTCGTCCATAGCGAGTGAATACTGAAATGCGCGTGTAGGACAGTATTGCCTAGTTGATGAAGTTGCGCGATATCGCTCAATATTGTATTGCGCAGTATTGATGCTTGTTGCAGTTGCCGTAAATTGCTTGATGTAGTCGTGACGTCATAGTTGACGAGTATTGACTGGAATTGAGCAATTTTAGTCGCCCGTATAAGCGCACCTTTAGTCGCTGTTGAATTCAGTAAGCTAGCATACTACATGTATTCTGAAGCAAGGATCGCTTGATTCTGGATTCAGTCGACTAAATTTAACCAAGTGTAGTTAATAAACCTTGAAGATGGTAGTTGTCAACTTCGCTATTATAGATAGCACCAATGTTAATAGACTACAGGCCCGTGAACAAAATTTACGTAGTAAATGAACCACCAGGAGACCTATGTAGTTTGATAGAAGGGTATAAAGTAATAAGATTCAGCACTATGCCGTCACTTGTAAGCTGTCCAACTGAGTACAGTTGAAGAGGGGGGGTTGCAACCCAATCATTTCTCCTTGTCCCATGATTTTTGTACGGCGTTGCAGAAAAATAGATTAGAAGAGGTATTGAAACTATAAAAAATATAAATTATAAGTTTTTATTTAATTATTAGTTTGTCGGAAAAAGAAAACAAAGTTTTTTTAATAAACTTTTGTGTACCCAATGAACCTAGACAAACAACAATTGTACCCCCACAAGTCATCCGACCTACCCCCACAACCCACAACTCATCCGGTCCCCGTCATGTCCGAGCTACACGAGGTTAGTTTTTCAAGCTATCCTAGGTCACACCCCGGACACTCGGCCTAAACTCCAAACAAACGGTGAAGTCGACATACCTACACTCACACAACTACGCATATGTCGTTCGAACACATTTACGCATGTGTGCGTGTCATCTAGGGTTACTAAATTATTTTATGGAATAGCTGTGACTGTGACCCGTGAGTTCACCTGCCTGTGTTAAGAAGTGGCTTACAATCTTACCTAGTTAGTGTTCGATCTTTAATGTAGCTAAATATAACTTTCATCAACAATCAGAAGGGAGAAGATTTAAAACAAAATAGGAGATATTAATAAAGGTACCATGTACGAATTGATTTTTAGTTAAGTACACTTACCCAAAGAGAACTTTATTCCGACAATATATTAATTAATCGTTGTGAAATATGTCAGTGGCGCCAATAACTTATGGTAACGAGTGTTGGCGCGTACCTACTTCTAACCAGAATAGCTTAACACAGTTTATAAAAATGATTCAATCTTTGTAGAAATTCTTATGAAATTAAAAATCTCTTATTCTTGTTTCGTATAATAGACGAAAAATTTGGTACCATTTTGTTAAATAATACAGCATCATGGTCGTATTCTCATAGAAAATTATCGTCCGATATAATAACCCTTCGTTGAGTCCGCCTCGCGTCCGCGAGGGGGAGGAAGCTTGAAATTGGGGGGGGGTGGGGAGTGTCCGTTCTATCCATATTATCTATTCTATGCCTAGGTTTAAAAATCAGCCTCGTGTAGCTCGCAAATTACAGCTGAGCATAGATAATATAGATAGAACGGACATTCCCCACCCCACGCCAATGGCAAGGTTCCACCCCCTCATGCCGTTTCAAGTACGATAGAAGCACTCAAGAATGGGTTGTATCGGACGACTGCCACTAGCCTACCCCCCGTTTCCCTGTAATGAGTACCTGCGTCTCCGAACGCATGTGTTCGCGCATCCATAGGTCGTCCGAGTCGTAGTCCGGCCCTGGCTGGATGGACTTAGGGTCGGGTTGGCGTCGGCCCCATCTACGCACAATAAAAAAAATACTTACATATAAAAAAAATGGCAGTCATGGGAACTGTCGATAGAAGTGAAAACTTATAACTCAGAATTTGATAGCTTACTTTGGAAACTACGCGGGTGAAACCGGAGGGCGTGGCCATGACTATGGCCATATAGAAATGCTTACTGGGCTAGACATATTTACATACATGCAAATGGCATCAAGTAAAAAGCGGTTATTTTAATATTACCTACAACCAGACGCTTCAATTTGATTTTTATCAAACGAGATGGCGGGCAAGCGTAAACCTACACTGTGCAAACTACCCGCCTCGCATCTCGCCTGATGAAGGTTAAAAAAAATGTGCTCACGATAGAATCTTGAGTGTTTTCCTCGTGGGCACGGAGGTGACCAGCTGCCCCCACACCAGCGTCCCCGCGCCGAAGAACAGACACCACAGCCACTGGTCTATCGACAGGCCGGCCGTGCTGAACGCCATGCCGCCGAACTGGATGATCACAACCTGGAACGCGGTCGCACACACACCCGTTACACTTTAAACTGGAATTATTAAATCGTAGCACAGTACCTGGTAGCAAGCAAAGTGCCTGGTTGACCGAGATTTGCTAGGATTCATTGTTTGAAAACACGGATGAAACAACATTATTTAAATATGAAACCTAGATAAATCCATTTATCGCTCTATAATGTAAGTTTTGCTTTAGGGCTGTTAAGTGTAGTGGAAGAACGTCCAGCTATGTTTTTTACAGTGTAGACAGACTGGACTAGCAGGACATTTGTTTGACACAACACAACATCAGTATTACGTAGCCATTTTATATAGTCGTGCATGAAGACTACAAATCTTTACCTAAGACTCATCGTCTAGAGATATAAAATTAATTTTCCCTATGCCCTGTAATTTCTTATAGAAACGTTTCCCTTCAAACCAAAATACAGCGATGTTTGCACATTACTACTTGACCGTAGAATAACTGGTAAAAGGATGGTATTCTGAAACACTTGTAGGTATTACTTGTACTGGAGAGGAAATGAAACCACTGTAGATGTTACTGGTACTGGAGAGGAAATGAAACCACGTCACTGTATAAACTGCTGGGTATATTGATCTTAACTAGACAAGTGACGCGGGGCGAGAGACTGATCGCTCTACCGCTGTCATCTGCTTATATACTAAATCTTACCACATAAGTACGTGCCTCTACATTCACCCCTTTCTTAAAAAAGGAGAAAAACATAAGATAACAATCCAAAAAAAAACATACTTGTATCACAAATTGTTTACACTATAAAATAACTATCAACTCGTCACATGTTTCTTCCGCTTGTTAGGCACATTTTTCCTTCCGTGCTAACCTTGGCATATTGACGTCGAACTGCCTTGCTCACTCAGCGTTCTAGTTTGCACTATTGACTTATATTTCCTATTACGTGACGTATATCACTTACAATACAACGTCTTTAATAAACAATACCCAACTATCTTTGCAATACCCGAATAAATCGCCAGAAGTTCCTTGTCGTATACACAGTACTTTTTCTGGGATTCCGAGGCCTTCTTTGAACAAAAACCGAGGGGTCTCCATACTCCCTTTTCTTTTTGTTCCAATACCGCGCCTATACTAATGTCTGACGCGTCTGTCATAAGAGCTAACCTTGCCCCTGGACCCGGGTGCGATAACGTGGCAGCATTTTGTAAGTTTTCCTTGCCTTCCAATGCTCTCATTGCCTCTTTTAGTCCATACTATTATTCTACTCTTCTCTTTTCTTTACACCATGTAAATATCTATCCAAAATTCTTTGTACTCTTGCAGCGTTTGGTATGTGTGCTCTATAAAAAATTAACATACCCAAAAACCTGCGTAACTACTCTACTGTCTCCGGTTTGAGATAGTCCTGAATAACCTTGACTTTGTCAGGCAAAGGACTTATTCCATTTTCCGAGACTTCGTAACCTAAAAAAATCTATTTTACTTTTATCAAACACATATTTACCTATTTTACTGCTATTTCTTATATCTGTAAACGTTCAAATAACATACGGAAATGCTTTTTATGCCAGGTTGCATTCTTCAAGCCAATTTGTTATGTCATCTAAGCAACCAAACAAAACTGATTGTTCAGCATTACTACCGCTATCATTTAAACCATTCTTTATTTGTTATATGCCAGCTAAAACATTCGTGTTTATAAACCTTTTAAACGTCTGCGCTGTATTGCGTAACCCAAAGGTCAATCTCGTAATTTAGAAAATACCAAACGCGTAATAATTGCTGTTTTTCTATATATCGTAATAATTGCTGTTTTTCTATATATCCTCTGTACTAATTTTCTACCGTTATTTAAAATTCTTCAAAAAATCGGCTCCAATTATTATCGGCTGTTTAACATCGCATAGTACTTTTCTTGAACCGGAAATAGAATCTGCACAGCCACTCTGGATCACCTGGCGTCCTTCTTTTTCGCGAAACAGACTTATTTCCGCTCTATCTTTGCCGGCTCCTGCTTCTTCCGCGTTCTTGGACTTGAACCTTACTGCGTAGCGATGTTACTTCTAACTCCAGCTTCTTCATCTGCCTGACTAGCTCCGTGAGAGGTAAATGGGGTACCTGTTCAACGCTCTCAGACACAGCAGCGACGTCGTAGCATGTGGTGTTCTCTATTATCTTGTCCGCTATAACCGCCAAACCGTCCAGCGCCTGGTCTTGAGACACCGCAATGACAGCTCTGCCGGAAACTGGCATCATGGATAGCCACAAGCTCTTCAACGTCTGCTCTGAAACTTGTCCTGGTCTTTTGGAATCGTCGCTTTCCTCATAGACCTGCAGCAGTTGGTCCTTCAGCATCGTATACTTGTTGTTCACCGGCGGCTGAAATGAGTCTCTCCCCAATTTTGATATTACCATATTGAACTTTCCTCCATCCCCTTGTTTCTGCGATGTCATCACTGCTTCAAACTGGCCAAACCATAACCGCGGCATGTCAACCCAAAAATCCGGAAACCTAGTTGACACACCTAGCGGCCAGGGCACAATCAGCGGAATTCGTTCGCTCGTCTTTCATGCCCTGCTGACCTACTTGCCCACTTACTGGTGCAGTGTGCGGAAACATTGTTGAAAAACAATTTACCAACGCAGTAACACCAAAACCTTCTAAATCTTCAATTCACTTGTTCAATTAAATGTCTGGGGTCACCACTGTAACCACCACTGAATCACGTAGTCGGTCACCACTGTAGGTGTTACTTGTACTGGAGAGGAAATGAAACCACTGTAGATGTTACTGGTACTGGAGAGGAAATGAAACCACGTCACTGTATAAACTGCTGGGTATATTGATCTTAACTATACAAGTGACGCGGGGCGAGAGACTGATCCCTCTACCGCTGTCGTCATCTGCTTAGATACTAAATCTTACCACATAAGTACGTGCCTCTACATACTACAGCATCTTTTACTACTACTTACCATTTCACTTTATAACCACTTCAATGTGTGTATCACCCAGAGATATAAGACGAAGAGCCCAAAGCATTACCTAGCACTGCACTCGTCACCCTAGAGATTGAAGATGATTTAAAAATAGTCTGCTGACCTGTGAGAGGGCAGTTCCGATCCATATGGAGTAGAAGATGGGGTTGGTGAAGAGTCCCTGGAACACGTTCCTCTGGCCGTGAATCTTGCGCGCATTGATCTCATTGAACAGGGTCATCATCACGAACGTGTTGAAGATTATCGTGAAGTGCTGCGACGGCTCCGAGCTCAGCTCCTGGCCACGACCCGACGGGATGTTCAGGATTCGATCGCCTGGACGTTCAACATCAGTATGATCTTAAACTTCTTCAAATCATCCTAATCATAATCCAACTATTATCATATGTTAGGATATATATGTAGGTATGTTAGGAGTACACATTCTGGCACAGTTGTGAAACGAAACATCGGAAGTCGGATTGGCTCGACTCAATGCTGCCTCTCAGCCGGAGTCCGGTGCTTGGTTGCATGCCCTACCTTCCCCAAAAATGGGCACGCTCCTTGACAATGACTCTATTAGCGTGGCGACAGGTTTTCGGCTTGGCATTGGGTTACATTTGGTGCGAAAGAGCCTAGTTACAATACAATCCTAAACTCTGAGGACTCTATGATCAACTTTAAAATTTTAAGCAGAACAAATATACATACAAACAAATATATGTACAAACTGACCAACAACCAACCACCAACGAGAAGACGACGAACAGCTGCTAAAGAGCTTGCCTGAGGATGTTCTTCATCATAGTGTTCATCAAGTTCTCCTGGAACTTAGGGGCAGGGGGTGCAGGGCTAGGTCGAGAACTTAGGTGGACTATCAATAAAAACGCACATGTTACAGGTTTTGTGAATTGACCATGACTATGTGACCTCCCCTGGCACCAAAACTGGATCCGCCCTTCCATACACATTTACACAAGATTAACAGCAGGAAAAGCGACTATATTGTATAAACTGACCGACAAACAGCAGCGAGAAGATGATGAAGAGCTGGTAGAGCGCCTGTCCGAGGATGTTCTTCATCATGGTGCGCGAGATGAGCGGCTTGGTGCGGCCGTACGGCTTGCGCTGCAGCAGGTCCGGGGTGGGCATCTCCGTGGCCAGCGCCAGCGACGCGAGCGTGTCCATTATCAGGTTCACCCATAACATTTGTATCATCTGGAATAGAATTCACTTTGTTAATTAGAAGTCACAGTTTGACTCTTGAAAGGCAAAATATGACTGACCCTTTATATAAAATGACCCTTTATTAACGACACTTTGACAACTATACACCAGAGCATTTTTAAGTTTTTTATATTTTGAGAAAAAAAATGCTCATTAGTACTAAGTATATTACCTGGGTGACCGAGCTTTGCTCGGTTTAAAAACTACATATACTTAGACACCTACAAATAAAAGGCTCCTATAGAATTTCTCAAAAAACAAAGAAAACTTGAAAAAAAAGAGAAGCCGTGTGGATTCGAACCTGGATCTACCTACTGTTTCGTGACCGCCCAACTTCCCGCCTGAGCCTGACCTGAGCTTCCCGCGATTATACTGTCGCGTCACGCGGCGAAATTTACTTTCGCATTCTTATATCTAATGTGACAGTTTTTCATTGTCTAAAAACGCGCAATAAATGACGTTTGCTAAAAATAAAACTAGATCGATTTATCGTCTTCGAAACGATTTTCATGAAATTATGTATGCAGGGGTGCATACATAATTTCATGAAAATCGTACCAGCCCTTTGCGAGATTCAGATTCTATATAAATAAATATACAGGAATTGCTCGTTTAAAGGTATAAGATAAGATATATGTACTTCTGTTACGGGTGATCTAGTCGGGAGACCGGCAGACCGATGACTGCCAATCCCGAGCCCCCGAGTTCAAATCCCACGCGCATCACTGTATTTTCGAAGTCGTCTACGAAATGCAGCTAACTTAAAACGATGAAATAAAACATCGTGAGTTTCGAGGTTATGTGTCATCCACCAACCCGCACTGGACCGTATGGTGGATTATGGTCTTGACTCTCTACTCGGGCCTCAAGTCTTCACCTCAAGGCCTCAAGTCCCAGCAGTGGGAACATTTAGTGGGCTGCTTATGCTATGCCAATCAAAAGTTATAATGGCAACGCTTGAAAGGCAAAAACCACCAAACGACTCTGAAAACTTTACACCAGAGCGTCGCAGCTTCTAGATTCATTATAGTTATTAATGAAATTTTCAAACGAAATTGGAACCTGCAAAAGAAAAGTAATTCATCATCATCATATCAGCAGAATGACGTTCACTTCTAGACGAAGGCTACAAAGACCGGTTTGCGCCACCCGGATCCAAGGATTTCCGGCGACCGTTCGGTTCATCTTGTGGGAGGCTTGCCAACGCTGCGTCTTCCGGTACGTGGTCGCTACTCAAGAACCTTTCCGCCCCAAAAATCGCCAGTTCTGCGAGATATGTGCCCCGCTCACTGGCACTTAAATTTGGAACTCGTCGAGCTATGTGGGTCACTTTAGTTTTTATGCGGATTTCCTCATTTCTGATCCTGGGAGAGGGACGCAGGGAAACTCCGACATGGCTCGCATATAAGTCATCACTGGCAGCACGCACTGGTCAAATGATTTCGGATTCGTTTTGTTGTTCTGAGTGGCGGGTTCTTGAGTGGAGACCGGGCTTAAGCATAATCAGTGTGAGGCACCCTGCCGCCAGATGGGGCAAAGATCTGTGTAAATGACGAAGTAATTATAATATCACAGGTACACAAAAAAATGTTAAGCTTTGAACCGGACCACAAGTGGTAACGGTAAAAGAGTTTCAGTTTCAGCACATTCTTCTACTTTAGTTACGGCTGGGTTTATTTATTAATTCGTTTTAATTTGTTATTATCATTCTGACTCTTTATTTTTTGAATAATTATTATTAATTTCTTTTACATTGAGCGGACTGTCCTGTATCGCGCAGGCGCCGATGAACGCCACGATAACCGCCACCACGTTGACGGTGAGCTGGAACTGCAGGAACTTGGCGATGCTGTCGTACACGTTGCGGCCCCACATCACGGCCTTCACTATCGACGAGAAGTTGTCGTCCGTCAGGATGATGTCCGACGCTTCCTTGGCCACGTCCGTGCCCGCGATACCCTGGGGACAAACAACGACCATAAGTATTGTTGAAGCGAAAACTTATTTGGTCGGTCCGTGAACACCTGAACATACACAACAAACATAGATCTAATTAATAATATCTTTAAATGAGCAATTCTTGTACATTTCTGAATCAAAACGACTCCAACAATTTTATAACTTTATCGACAGGCCCTAAAGTGCCCTTTGTTGAAGTTAATTACATACTTCTTATGGAGCGTTAGGAAACACTTTAACGTTTTAAATTCTAACTAACTTCAGCTGAACAGTTCTTGCGTTAAAGTTAGACTTTTTAGCAAGAGGAATAAACGTGGTGAGGAAGTATTAACGGCTCGCTGTCCCGCATGGGTACTGAAATAGGCACACACACTTTTTTGATGTTTGAATATTGTTTAAAGTTAACAAGGTTTCAGCAAGTAAAGTTTTTGTTTATAGGTAGCAAGCTTCAATCAATTTTTTCATACTTACCATAGCGAATCCGACGTCAGCCTTTTTGAGCGCCGGCCCGTCGTTGGTCCCGTCGCCGGTGACGGCCACCACCTCGCGCGTGTCGAACGCCTTGGACTCGATCATTCCCTTCACGAGCGTGTACTTGTCTGTGGGCGAGGAGCGCGCCAGCACGCGCAGCTTCGGCCACACCTTGTCCACCAGGTGCTGTTGGACCTGAGGGAGCCACCATCATCAGGGGAATCATAGGGTTTCAATTTCTGCAATAAGGCCCTCACATTTAGAGGGCTTATAAGACTAGGTAAAACAATTCTAGGTTTGGCATCTCACCTTTCCTTTGACGTCCCTGATCCGGGTGTTGAACTCCTTGCCCTCGAGGATGAGGAAGTCGTCGCTGGGCTTGATGATGCCGCACTTGACGGCGATGGAGCGCGCCGTGTTCACGTTGTCTCCGGTCACCATGCGCACCGTGATGCCCGCCTTCTGGCACTTGCGGATGGCTTCGGGCACCTACACAATACAACCATCACGTAATTTTACTTACTTCAATTACTGATCATGACGTGATCACGAGCGAATGATCTAATTATCATTTGATCCTGAATTCAAATTTCATCGACAAGCAAATTTCTTCAAGGTCAATCAATTTTAGAGTCACATTTCGACATTTAGAAAGTGGTATCGTTTTCGAAAAAATATGCAGTTATAGGAAACATACATTTTAAACAAGCAATTGGGACGATGACTGGATCAAGAATATACCTACCATTCTAACAAGTCCGCCAGGCGGATTATGCAAAAATATAGGACACCATTGTTTTATCAAATTATTGTTGATAATAATCGGCAAAGATAAACCATCGAATTTCTGGAGTGCAAGGTTGTGACGTCACGTCTTCGTAAAAATCGTACAATGAAGTGACGTCACTCAAAACTTTTAAGTATAGTATCTCCGTCACTTTATGCTTTTAAAACAAAAGAAAAAATACGTGTACCTACAATTTTTTTTTACAATTTAACTGATACTATTTTTTTAGTTATCATGCCGACTCTATATACAGAACTAAAATCCCGCAACGTTGTAGGGTGATAGTTTGTACCGGTGTCGCTGGTGTCGGTGACTCACCTCGGGCCTGACGGGGTCCTCGATGCCGACGACGCAGAGGCAGGTCAGGTTGTTCACGATGTTGTCTTCGTCATCCCAGTTCGGCTCCTGGTCTATGTGCACCTGAGAAAAAAATATACCATTAAATGCACTAAAATTACACATGTATAATTATACAACTTCACATTACGAAAACTGTCCAAAAGAATGCAGTTTCTTAGAAGCATACGTTTCACCGAACGGTAAGCGATAGCTGCCGTTTATGAACATCTGCGACATCAGAGATATTGAAGACGTTTTCCGACCGAAATTACTTGTTTGTTTGTTTGAACACTAGGATCTCGGGAACTATTGGTCAGAATTGAAAGATTATTTTTCTGTTAGATAATCAATCTATCGAGGAAGCCTATATAACATTACGGTACTGGCAATAGGAGCGGATCATGAATTAAGAATGTAACAAAAACGGGAAAAAATATACCTTTTTGAGAGCTTTCGTTGCGTGCGCTGTCGTGCGTTGAAGCCCGTAACAGCATGTGTCTTTTAAGGTTGCGTCATTATCTATAAACTTTTTTATGCTAATCTCGGTTCGATGAGCTGCCTGACCCTAGTGTCCGTAGATGAAGGTACCTGGTTGATATCCGCCTTGCCCCGCACGAAGTCCCGGTACGCCACGGATATGGTCCGCAGTCCGTCGCACGCCATCGGTTCGATGAGCTGCCCGACCCTAGTGTCCGTAGATGAAGGTACCTGGTTGATATCCGCCTTGCCCCGCACGAAGTCCCGGTACGCCACGGATATGGTCCGCAGTCCGTCGCACGCCATCGGTTCGATGAGCTGCCTGACCTTAGTGTCCGTAGATGAAGGTACCTGGTTGATATCCGCCTTGCCCCGCACGAAGTCCCGGTACGCCACGGATATGGTCCGCAGTCCGTCGCACGCCATCGGTTCGATGAGCTGCCTGACCCTAGTGTCCGTAGATGAAGGTACCTGGTTGATATCCGCCTTGCCCCGCACGAAGTCCCGGTACGCCACGGATATGGTCCGCAGTCCGTCGCACGCCATCGGTTCGATGAGCTGCCTGACCCTAGTGTCCGTAGATGAAGGTACCTGGTTGATATCCGCCTTGCCCCGCACGAAGTCCCGGTACGCCACGGATATGGTCCGCAGTCCGTCGCACGCCATCGGTTCGATGAGCTGCCTGACTCTAGTGTCCGTAGATGAAGGTACCTGGTTGATATCCGCCTTGCCCCGCACGAAGTCACGGTACGCCACGGATATGGTCCGCAGTCCGTCGCACGCCATCGGTTCGATGAGCTGCCTGAACCTAGTGTCCGTAGATGAAGGTACCTGGTTGATATCCGCCTTGCCCCGCACGAAGTCCCGGTACGCCACGGATATGGTCCGCAGTCCGTCGCACGCCATCGGTTCGATGACTTGCCGCACGAGTCTCTCCTGCATGTCTCGCGTGAACTTCTCCAGTCGGCCTTCGTGACCGTAGATGAACGCGCATCTGGAATTACGTACAAACTGTATCCTATGTCGTCAAGATTGAGATTGATAATTGCAATCTAATAGAATGTATCTCGTAAACGAAAGATCTAGAATAGGCAACTGATTGTTCATCAGTAAGATTATTAAAAAATATGGAACACGTAGTTTTTCTTTTGTTGCACAAACAAAAACTGACGAAGATATAGAGCTTAGAAGTTTCGTTTGACGTAACGTGTACATTACTACCATTTTTATTGAGAAATGACGTATACCCCTCACTCTGATATCAAAGTTTGACAATCTAAATCACTGCTGTTTTTCAAAAATGATAAACCAAAAAATACGTGTCCCATGATTTTCCACAATCTACCTGACGGGCTAATTAAAATGGTATAATTTTGAGCCCGCCATCTCAATAATACTGACTTCTTGAGCACGATCTCTGATGCGCCCTTGGTGTAGAGCCGGTAGCCGCCCTTGTGCGGCACCACGGTGGACATGCTCTTGCGCACGGAGTTGAACGTGTACACGCGCGTGAGCGACTCCTCCGGCCGGCGCTCGCGCACCGCGTCGTAGCTCTGGCCCAGCGCCAGCACGAACCCGAGCAGCGCGCACTCCGTCTTGTTGCCCACCTGCATCGGCGGCCCGGTCGGCTCTTGCGACGGCTGGAACCACCAATTCACGAATTATATTGTAATCATAGTAAAAAATTAAAACTTCTCAAGACACAAAAATAACCTAAAAATTGGCAATAGAAGTGAAAACTTATAACTCAGAATTTGATAGCTCACTTTGGAAACTACGCGGGTGAAACCGGAGGTCGTGGTCATGACCACGGCCATCTAGATATCATCGAACGTAACGCTCGAGCTCAATTCACAGCCCACGAAAAATCTGTATGTGGTGCACCAAAAGAACTTCACTTTTCCCAATTTAGTAACAATTGTCGGCCTCAGCGTTAAGAGCGTGGTTGATTAAGGAGAGAGAAAGGCCCTCCCATAAAGAAAGTCCCAGCAGTGAGAACATCAAGCGGGCTGTTTAGGAAAGCATTGAATTAACGTTTGAAATTTGGTGTATAGATTACAAAAAAAAAACACAAAAAGTTTAGTTGCGGTCAATGTGTGCTGATGTACTCACCATAATTCTAGAAGTGAAAGCACTGTTGATGGACATTCCCTCGACCATGGTCTCGGCGACCTCCGGCGGCAGGTCGCGGTAGTTGGGCGTCACCTTGCACAGCTTCTCGCAGATGTAGGACTGCACGACCGTCATCCGGTTGGTGGTGAGCGTGCCGGTCTTGTCGGAGCAGATGGCGGTCGCGTTGCCCATCGTCTCGCAGGCGTCCAGGTGCCGCACCAGGTTATTGTCTTTCATCATTTTCTGGAAGAGATAGTACAAGATATATTATAGTTATATTCTTCTTCTTAGTCGGTACACTCTTGGCAGAGTGGTCGTGGTCGTGATTTTCCCTCGTCAATGACCCGCTTCACAACTCACAATAGTTATATTATTTTGTCTTATATGTTTGTGTCACAGTAAAGAGTTTCTATCTATCTATAGTGGAATGACTAAAAGTTTGTGCTATATCAATATACTACCTTAACCTTGCGCGCGTAGCTATTCCATCTATCGAAAATTTGTCGTACTAACTCAGATTTAGAACAAATTTAGTAAACTTAGGTTATATTGACGAAACCTTAAAATATATTCGTCTCGCAGGCGTCTAGGTGCCGCACCAAGTTGTTGTCTTTCATCATTTTCTGGAAGAGATACTTAGTACAAGATATATTATAATGTATAAGAATTTGTGTTATATCTATATACCTACTGGCGACCCGTTCCGGCTTCGCTCGGATATCTTACAATATTATATAATAATACAAATTACGCGACACATAGTTTACCCGCGATTTGATTAGCATAAAAAAGGTTATAATGACGCAAACTTAAAAGATATACACATGCTGTCAAGGATTTCAGTGCACGTCAGCGCACGCAACGAAAGCTCTCAAAAAGGAATAACTTTTCTCGTTTTTGTTACATTATTAATTCGTGCTCCGCTCTTATAGATAGTAGCGTAATGTTATACAGCATTTCTCGGTAAGTCGACTATCAAAAAAAAAAAAAAACTTTCAATTCGAACCAGCAGTTCCTGAGATTATCATCATCATCATAACTAGCCCACTTTCGTCCACTGCGGGACATAGGCCCTTCCAATGATACGCCACCCAGCCCGATCTTTTGTTAATAAATTTTGTTCACGGGCCTGTAGTCTATAACTATCCTAGCTTGAAAAACTAGCCTCGTGTAGCTCGGGCGCTATAGAGAAGGTTTGCTATTAGATTGTTAATTTTTTTTAAGTAAAATATATGAAATCAATAAAATAAACATTACACGTGTATTTGTCCTACACAAATACATTTTTACCCTTTTGTATTTTAATGTACGAATTTCTACCACAGGGTGTGGTCTAGTACAATTTATTATCTTTAGCCATGCATCAGTCTCTATGATCTAGGATAATTCAAATGTGCTTAGTGTAAGTAGTTGGGTATGCAGTGTATTTTTCCTATTATTTTAAGGGTCTGCCATTTTAAATAAATATTCTAACAATTTTAATATTTTTTTAAATAAAAATACTCTAAAATAATAACACTCATGTACCTAAGACCAATGAAAATCTACATTTTGGTTAGTATTATATGAGTGTAATTCCACAGTTTAAATTTTCGTACTTATTTTATCAATAGATATTGCATTATATAGATTTATATTTAAGATATTGCATGCTCATATAGACTCCCCCACTCTTCTCTCCAGTCACACCCCGGACCCTCGGCCTAAACTCCAAACAAACGGTGAAGTCGACATACCTACACTCACACAACTACGCATATGTCGTTCGAACACATTTACGCATGTGTGCGTGTCATCTAGGGTTACTAAATTATTTTATGGAATAGCTGTGACCCGTGAGTTCACCTGCCTGTGTTAAATGGCTTACAATCTTACCTAGTTAGTGTTCGATCTCTAATGTAGGTAAATATAACTTTCATCAACAATCAGAAGGGAGAAGATTTAAAACAAAATAGGAGATAATAAAGGTACCATGTACGAATTGATTTTTAGTTAAGTACACTTACCCAAAGAGAAATCTTTGGGTAAGTGTGCTATATTGTACTATACTATTCTGACAATTCAATTCTGACAACGAAAGCCGCAGTTTAAAAACAACGAGTTTAATAATTTCGTCACAGGACTTCAGTGTTGGCGCGTACTTCTAACCAGAATAGCTTAACACAGTTTATAAAAATGATTCAATCTTTATAGAAATTCTTATGAAATTAAAAATCTCTTATTCTTGTTTCGTATAATAGACGAAAAATTTGGTACCATTTTGTTAAATAATACAGCATCATGGTCGTATTCTCATAGAAAATTATCGTCCGATATAATAACCCTTCGTTGAGTCCGCCTCGCGTCCGCGAGGGGGAGGAAGCTTGAAATTGGCGGGGGGTGGGGAGTGTCCGTTCTATCTATATTATCTATTCTATGCTCCAGTATCAACATTAACATCACCTCAAGAGCCCGCGACTATCATGCTAGGATTTTTTCGTTGCAGGTTTACACCAATAATACGTCATTTTATAACCCTATAGTCAGTGCCTGATTAAGAGTTCTGACCGCCCTAGGCTAATTATGAGGACGCGCCTCCACCAGAGGGTCTACCGCCAAACGGAAAGTGCTTAGCTTAGAAGTCTTAGCTTTGGTATTGCTATCTCTTTTCTTTTCGTTTGATATTATAGAGATAGCAATGGCCAAAACCGATTTAGTTTAGCAGTAGAAGGGCAGGTATCTTACGGTCGGTCTAAAAAGTACCTAGTATATTAGTTTTGACTTGGTTTCCTAGTGTACAAATTTAAACCTGATTTATACCGGGGCTTTTTTGAGGAGGCACGCAAGAGCCTACAGTACCCTCAAAGGATTCGAAAGTATACCCCGGGTTTCTCCGGCAGTGATTTGGTGACTGATTCGCGAGAGCGCTCTCACACTCGACAGCGACCTTATCGCTGACTCTATCGTAGAGCTGTCACTGACCCTGTCGCGGGGGACAGAACCCTTGCACACCAACCATGCAACGGAAACAAGCAGTACTTTAGCGTCACCTTTTCGCAAATACGCCCCAAACTTCCATCTGATCAGCTGATCTGCTGTCAAATACCGAAATATTACAGTGTCAGCTTGCCAGCGACAGACACTCCACACACCACAATATTAGAGGCTAGAGCTTGCAGGTGCAGGTGAAGGTGGAGAGGTCTTTCTGAAACCCGAACTGTCCCTTCGACAAACCCAGATGATTTCAGCGCGCCCCTCCAGATCCTCGCGCCCTAGGCTGCAGCCTAATTAGCCTAAGGGTTAATCAGGCCCTGCCTATAGTGAGAATGTGTCGCCAATATAACGAAATTCATAAAAAATACCACGACACAATTGATGTATTTCATAACAAAATGTATAAATTTAAAAATGAACTTAGGAAGATAGTATTTACGCCATATGTTCGCTAAAGTTGATTTTCATTATTATAAAGTATTCAAATTATAAAGTATTTCTTGGTTGCGTTTACATATTTTAGTTATGTTATAGTTTTAGTTGCATGTAGGTATGAGTTAAGTTAAAGTTATTGATTTATATTGTATGTATTTAATTTAGAGACTGCCTCAATATTCTAGTTAAGTTGTGTATGCATGCTTTGGATAACAGTTTAGAACATCACAATATTATAATTTATCTGTTATTTAACATTAACTGTAATCTGTTATGTACGCCTAATTAAATAAATAAATAGATTCTCGCTTTGGCGCAATTTTGACTCATATAAAGCGAAGATAAAATATGTTATGTTCTTTAGACAACATCATCATGAAATAACAAGATATTTAAATAGATTTTATCTCACTCTCACCGTCTCACCCCTTCCACTAAATACACGAGGAAGACACTTAGGAACATCCAACGTCAGTCTAATGATCCGAGACCTAAATTGGTCCGTTACAGTTAAGTAATATCTTGTAGGTCAGTCTTACCCAGGCCTTAACACACCCCGCCTCCCGTAGGTTAGATTTTCCAGCGCCCTTGTAGTATCCGGCGCTCCGGGCGACCGACCCCGTCGCCCCACCCTAAAGCCGGCACTGGTCTTACCTTCACATAACTCGCGAGGGAGACACTTCGGAACATCCAATCTCAAAGTCTCAAAGATGATCGAGACCCATGTTGAATAACTACACGCAGGGGTTCCCAAACTTATTTTGCCTGCTGCCCACTTTGTAGAGAGACTTTTACTATAACCCGCAAGAGCCCTTAGTTGAGACTTGAGACCAGAGCCCGTCCGGACACGTCCTACAGAACGGACTCCAAGCATCTACACAACGCCCCAATTTTTTTCTGGATCTCATACCGCCCCCCTATAGGCCTGCAGTGCCCACAAGGGGGCGTTATTGCCCACTTTGGAAAAGGCTGAACTACAGTTACGAGTATATCTTGTATTTCAGTCTCACCTTCACAGAATACGCGAGGGTGAGGGTGACAGCGAGCGGGAGACCCAAGGGGACAGCCATGAACAGCACGGTCACACCAATGATGAGATGCTCAAACAGGTTGTTGATGTACGTGATCTTCCACGGCTGACAGTTGATCACGAACGTGCGCAAGCAGAATTGGATCACCAAGAGGATGACGGTGAGGACGGCGATCGTCAAACCGGCGCAACCGATCTGGAAAATGGTTTCGGTCAGGTTTGAAGTGAAAATTTCTTTTGGGGCACCACACACAGTTTTTCGTGGGCTGTGAATTGAACTCAGCGTCACGTTCGTAAATGAAAAAATCTTCGGGTGAACTCGGGACCACGGCCATCTAGAAATGCGTCAGCATTTCGATATATGGCGTATACATATATACTGTATCTAAAGATCCATTCTGGCCATCACATTCAAACATATTATTTAACTATTATTGGTTTACGTCTACTGTTAAGTGACTATGCGAATCGGTAGCTCCAAAGTAGACCTACTATGGAGCTACCGATTAATTCTCGATTTGAAGACAAAGATAGTAACTATCGGGAAAAACTCACTCAGGCATTCCACAGCCTAGACGTTCATATCACAAAGGTATAGTTAAACTTTCTCATTCTACTACAATATTTGGGCAGGCGTGTTGCTTTCTATCAGATAAAATTCCATTATTATTACCCAGAATTTGGAAACTACGTGGGTGAACCAGAGGGCGTGGCCATGACCATGACCATTGTACGAGCTATGCATCGTACACTCACCTCATTCACCTCATTTTAATTGTTAAGTCATCATATTTGCACCTCTACACAAATCAAGCAATCAATCATTAGTTCGTAATTGACCACCGCGTCGCGTACTCATTATATTAGCACTCAAAATCAGCACTTTGCATCCCATCAATATTATTAGCAATAAATTACATTTAATCAATATCTTAGTATTTTCATTGAACCAGCCTAGGGATCGTACATGGTCCTTCGAGTCTATCCGGAAAGACGGGATTAACCATTACGCGTGTGACCTAATTTAGTGTCGTCGGCACTTAGTGATACGTGTAGTGCCACGTTCTGTTTTCCGGAGAACTAGCATTGTGGAGTACACTCCAAACAACGGTTTTTGGGAAACATCCTGCACCGAGCACAGCATCAGCGAGTCCATTGGCTCGCAGCACAGCACAGTACAGGAGGGAGTTGAAGAGAATCTCGCCTCAAGCACATTTGTATTGACGAACCTGAGAAGTTGACTCAGAGCCGTCGAGTTTAGCATAGCACCGAGCACAGCATCGAGCACAGCACCGAGCAAAGCAACCCCAAAACCATCGGCTTTCAAGTAAGAGATTTCCATTTTTTCTCTACATATTACTCATCAGTTGCCTAATCAGCATATAAAATCATGGAAGGTGGACCCGCAATATCGAAAGAACCGCGTGTCGGCTTCAGCCACCGATATGGAGACATGACGGAGAGAGATGACAGAATTAAATCTACTGCATCACGGGGCGCTAACAGCCATTTGGACGACATTCTCCGCAAACAGTCAGCATATTTCAGAGCCCTTTCTAGAACAATAGAAAACATCAACACGCAACAATTGGAAACCAAGTGGAAAATTGACGAAGCCATAGCAACATTACAATCACGTTGGTCAGCAGTCGATAAACTTCATATCGACATCGACAGTGAACTCAATGGGGAAAACAGGGAATATCAACAAGCATTCAACGAGCACGAAATTAAATATACAAAGCTGAAAGACGAGCTTAACGAAAAGAAGTGGTCGACAACAAACAAAGAACACATAACACCGCATTTGGAGATCCCTGTATTTCACGGAGACTATCACCAATGGTTTTCATTTAAAAATTTATTCAGTGATTCCATTCATAATAACACTGCTCTGACCAAAGCTCAAAAAATGCAATTTCTAAAATGCAAGTTAAAAGGTGAGCCAGAGAGGCTAATTCAACACCTACAGATAAGCAACGACAATTATGATGTAGCCTGGGAGATACTACACCGGCGCTACAATAACATCAATATCATTTTTAATTCACACCTAGATAGCATATTAACTCTACCAACGTTGCAGCATAGATCCCTACCGCTACTTAAGAAGCTTCATGACGTCACAATGGAGAGCGTTAACGGTATTAAAAAACTGGGAGTTACAACTTGGGAACCTATAATAGCACATTTACTGGCTCAGAAACTGGACTCTGAAACGCTTTCCGACTATAACGATTCCATCAGAAACAAGAAAGAAATACCGAACTTGGCTGAGCTCATGAACTTTCTAGAAAATCGATTCACGCCATTCGAGAAACTACGTCGAAGCAACAAACAACAAGAGACAAACATAAAATCTAGTTCGCAGTATAGCCCTATTGCGACATCATTCAGTGGAAAATTTCATAATTATAAATCGAATTACAATAACCATGTCAATGCACCCAGAGTGCTGACAACGGCAACCAATGCTCAATCTGCGAGTTCATTATACTGCATATATTGCAAAATGTCACGACATGCGTTGTTTAATTGCACTAAATTCGCAAATTTACCGAACACCACAAAATTAAAAACCGTCTCTGATTTAAAATTGTGCAATAATTGTCTTCACAAACATGATTCTAGCAGCTGCTTTTCAGAAAAAAGATGTCAGACATGTGGACAAAAACACAACACTATCCTACACGAGGCCAGCACTAACAAGAATGAACATAGGCAATTCTTCAATAAAACTACCGCTTCTCGAACGAACATAAGTTCCACACATAATGAGCCACCACAACAGAGCGTAAACACCGTGGCACATGGAACCCCTCAACAAACCGCAAATACGATAGCACGTGCGACATCGGCACACATTCTTTTATCTACAACGAAAATAAACATCACTGCCGCCGATGGTACAACACATGGATTTCGGGCCCTTGTAGACCAGGGATCTCAGATCTCTTTAATAACAGAGAAAGCAGCTCAAATTTTGAAAATAAAAAGAGACAAATGTCAGGGTATGATTTTTGGAGTCGGAGAAACACCAAATACCTGCAAAGGGCAAATGACATTGACTTGCGCTTCTATTTACAATAACTTCACTTTCACATCAGAAGTTTTAATTATGAAAAATCTAATCAAAAATTTGCCAAATGAAACCTTCGCAAAACCGGCGTGGGAACACATAAAAAATATCAACTTAGCGGATCCAGATTTCAACATAAGCAGTCCCGTAGACATACTGTTCGGGGCAGATATTTACTCTCTAATCATGATGGGAGGTATACTTAAAGGTGAAGATACATCGGAACCTATAGCACAGCAAACCCAACTCGGATGGTTACTATGTGGTAGCATGAAAACATTCCACTGTAACGTCGTTATTAATAACATTGAAGATCTACAACACTTTTGGGAGATAGAAGACGTCAGTGAGACAAACTTAGGAGAGCACTCGAATTTGTCGTCAGAAGACCAGCACTGCATACAATTCTACAACGACACCACAATACGACAACCGTGTGGAAGATATTCCGTGAGGTTACCACTGAAAGAAAAATATGAAGAAAATTTGGGCACTTCAAACTCAATCGCAATCGCACAGTTTCGAAACATAGAGAAAAAACTCAGTACACAATCAAATATATCAAGTATGTATAAGGATTTTATGAATGAATACAAGAAATTAAATCACATGAAACTCGAGTCTCGCAACCAGACACCCGTGGAATGTTATTTGCCTCACCACGGAGTTCATCGAGTGCAGTCTGAAACTACTAAACTGCGTGTCGTTTTTAATGCATCATCAAAAACATCTAGCGGGAAAAGTTTAAATGATTTATTGTACACCGGTCCAAATTTACAGCAAGATATTCAGTCACTTATCTTAAGGTGGCGACAATATCAGTTTGGATACACATCAGATATTCAGCAGATGTTCCGTAACATAGACCTACAAGAACAAGACCAATCTCTACAAAAAATCGTTTGGAGAGACTCACCTACCGAACCACTTCAAACTTATCAACTCACGACCGTTACATACGGCATGAAAGCGGCTCCGTTTTTAGCAATGATGACATTGAAACGGTTAGCAGCAGATGAAAGAGAAATGTATCCAGTTTCATCAAAAATTGTGGAACAATCATTTTATATGGACGACCTGATTCATGGGTCACATAGTATTGAAGAAGCATCCAAAACAGTTGTCGAACTACAAGCACTTTTACAGGCAGGCGGTTTCATTCTGAGGAAATGGTCGTCAAATGAACCTGAAATAATAAACAGCATCACTAGCAACATAAATACAAATGATCCAGTATTTACATTCAAATGTGATCACACAGCAAAGACTTTAGGACTATATTGGAGTCCCAAAGAAGACAATTTCATGTTCCAGTCATCGTTTGAATTTTCAAATAAGAACACTAAAAGAGCACTTTTATCAGATATTTCAAAACTTTTCGATCCTCTTGGCTGGTTAGCACCTGCAATAACTAAGTTAAAACTACTATTTCAACAAGTTTGGAACACAAACTCCAAATGGGATGACAAATTACCCGATGACATCATTAAACAATGGGAACAATATAAAATAGATATTAGCACTAATATAGCATTTATTAAAATACCAAGATGGTTAAAAATCACAGAAAAATGCGTGATAAGTCTCCATGGATATTGTGATAGTTCCAACAAAGCATTTGCCTGCGTAATCTACGCAGTTGTTAATCACAATGTATCTATGGTTGTCTCAAAAACAAGACTGGTACCAATAAATAAAACAATTTCTATTCCAAGATTAGAACTCAGCGGAGCACTTTTATTGGCGAAATTAATGGATAAAGTAAAACAATGTTACACCGAATACGAATTGAAGGTTTATGGCTGGTCAGACTCCATGGTGACTCTAGGATGGTCAAATGGAGATCCAGACAAATGGAAACCTTTCGTGTCAAACCGAGTGAAGCAAATTGAAAAAATAATGCCGTCAAAATGCTGGCATTACGTAAAATCTGAAGAGAACCCCGCGGACTGCGCAAGCCAAGGAATTTCCATCGGGAAACTAAGAGAACATAATTTATGGTGGTGTGGACCACCTTCGCTATCAGCATTCGAAGAAACGCCAGAGATCCAAAAATATTCTACGGAAAAAGAATTAAAAAATCAACTAGTACATGTAGCACAGAAAGACAATGAAAGCATCATATTACAAATATTAAATAATTCAAACAATTACTCCCGAGCAGCACGTGTTATCGCTTGGATACTCCGTTTTAATAATTTAGAAATTAATAATTTAAAAATAAATCTTAACAAAACAAAACTAATGACATTCAGGAATAGAATTAACAAATTAGATAAACTTGATGTTATTTATTCCGGAAATAAAATCGAAACAATAGACGCAACGAAATTCCTAGGTTTACATCTTGATTGTAACTTAAACTGGAAAAATCAGGTCGAAAGCGTATGTTCAAGGCTAAATCAATATTCATACGCACTCCATATGTTATCAAAGAGAGCAAGTAAACCTACTTTATTATCAGCCTATAATGGAAATGTCTCGTCGCTGCTTCGATATGGTATTATATTTTGGGGCAATAGCTCAGGAAGGCATATGGTTTTCAGATCACAAAAGAAATGTGTCCGGGCTATCAGCAAACTGCGTCAAAGGCAATCGTGTAGACCTCATTTCCGCAAATTACAAATTTTAACGTTGCCTTCCTTATATATATATGAATGTGTAATGTTTGTGCGGAACAATTTGTCATTATTTGAAAATCTAAAGAGTGAGCGTCATAAACATAAAATTAGAATTCCTGTGCATAGCACAACATTATTAGGAAACAGTGCACTTTGCATGGCTCCTATGATTTACAACCACTTGCCAGAAAGTTTGTTGAGTACAAAAGAAATATATTTATTTAAAAATAAATTAAAATACCTTCTGACAGAGAAGGCATATTATACAGTTAATGAGTTTCTAACTGATAAATTAGATTCAGATTTGTTATGATTTGTAAGCTTTTATTTATTTGTAGACATTGGAATCATAGCTAAATTAATTACTATAATGCTTTTATTGTTATTACTTTGTTATAAATAATTAAACAATTTTATGATTATGTGAATAGTTCATAATAAGGAATTTGCAGCCCTTGAATGGTGCAAATCCACAGTATCTAGTAACACGATTTTTTGAGCTTTTAATTTGGTCATTGGTATTTGGTATAATTGTTTTTTATTAATGTAAACAATAATAATGAAATTGGTAGTCCTTGAATAGGCCGTTTAGAATGGTAAATTAAGAAAAAATTTAATGTTTTTTAGCAAATTATCATAGACAACCTGATATTTGCATGCCGTAAGGTTGATTATGGAGTTCTCAATGTAAACATATTATAAGATCTTATTGTAATTACCCATTTTCGCAAATAAAGAAATTTATTTATTTATTATTTATTTATTTATTTTGTCTCAAATAACAAAACAAAACGCCCTAGCTACTTAATGTTATCAGAAATAAATAAAGCAAAAACGTTAATGACTAAAGCTACACAAAGCATCGAATTTCAAGACGAGATACATGAATTAAGTAAGGAAAAGTACTTGAACAACAAAAGCAAATTATTGTGTTTGAACCCCTTCCTAGACGAAATGAATATTCTTCGGGTCGGGGGGAGGTTGCGTAACGCTCAAATTAATGATAGAATGAAACATCCGATCATTCTACCCCATTCTAGTAGACTTACAGACTTAGTCATTGATCACGCGCATCAACTTACCTTCCACGGTGGACCTCGACTAACACTTGCATTTATAAGGCAGAAATTTTGGATAATGGGCGGAAATAGAGCTGTTAAAAAGAGACTACGACAATGTGTAACCTGCGTAAAAAACACGCCTCATCATCCGCACCAGATTATGGGAGATTTACCTAGCGCAAGATGTAACCCGGCCCGACCGTTCTATCACACGGGTGTCGATTTCACCGGTTTCATTATGTTGAAAAGCAGTAAAGGCCGAGGAATTAAATCATCAAAAGGTTATATAGCACTTTTTATATGTATGTCAACTAAGGCAGTACATTTAGAAGTCGTATCAGACTTATCAACTTCATCATTCCTGGCAGCACTTAAAAGAATGGCCGCTAGAACAGGCACCCCCCGTCACATCTATAGTGACAATGGGACTAACTTTGTTGGAGCAAATCGAGCACTGAAAGAAGAATACCAAGAGTTAACAGAAATATTCAATGAGCAGTTTATGAATGAGATTACAGAAATGGAAATCACTTGGCACTTTAACGCGGCCTCCTGGCCTTCAGCAGGAGGGCTCTGGGAGTCTGCCATCTGTAGTCTAAAAAAGCACACAAAAAAGGTGATAGGAGAGCAAAAGTTCACATTCGAGGAGTTGTCGACCCTTCTAGCTCAGTTGGAAACGTGTCTCAACATGAGACCTCTCTGTCCTTTGAATGAAGACCCCGAAGACCTCGATTGTCTCACTCCTGCCCACTTCTTAACTAACGGCCCAACCTTAGATTTGTTAGAAATAGAACACGACCTGAGAACAAGGTGGTACCTAGTACAAAAAACATTTGAAGACATATGGAAAAGATGGCGTACTGAATATTTAGCACAGATCACTTCAAGATGCAAATGGAGAAAACCTAATTGCAATATAAAAATTGGCGACTTAGTTACCATTAATGACGCAAACCTACCAGCAGGTAAATGGGCAATGGGAAGAGTAATTGAATTACACCCCGGCGCTGATAAGTTTGTGAGAGTCGTATCATTAAAAACAAAAAACGGTGTTATAAAACGACCAGTAGTAAAATTATCCCTCTTACCAATAGAAACAAAAAACGTTGAAGATACCGAATCAACCACATACAATCATTGCAATGTAGTTAACGATAAAGTACCGCAACCACAGCAACGAAAGACAGTCAGAAAACGACTCGGTAATTTCATCACCTTCGCAATATCATTTTTATACTTAATGAGCATAGTAAATGTAGTACAGTCAGCATACAACATAAGTTCACTTAAAACTAAACAAGGTCTCTACTTCGATAAAATAAGCAACATGCAATTAATACGAGATAACTGGAAGATTGTTATATACTACAACATGGATCCATACTGGGAAGGTGTTAAAACATTTGAGGAATACTTAAAATGTCTAGATACCATGTGCTCTCAAATTAAAGCAAAAACACATTGCGAATCCAGTGTCATGCAGCTACGTCACAGTTTCTCCGAATTAAATTACTATAACCAGCTGTTGTTTAATCAGCACTCGGACACGCGCCTCTCGAGACACAGGCGAGGGCTTATCGATGGTGTCGGTTACGTAGCCAACTCTCTGTTCGGAGTATTAGACTCGCGTTTCGCCGAACAGTATAAAAATGACATCACCTTGTTAAATAAAAATGAACAGCATCTAGCTAACTTATGGCGAAATCAGACGTCGGTAGTAGAAGCCGAGTACAACCTGCTTAAAAGATCAGAACAAGAGATCGATAAAATGAGGAAATTAATAAATCGTCATTCCTTAGACATTGAAAAGGCAATTAATTCACAAAACAAAGAAGTGAATCAACTAGCACAACTCGGAGAATTTACTTTAAGCACGATAACAGCAAGCAACATGTTGAATTATCTAAAAAATATTCAAGAAATCCTGTTGAACACCGTAACAGATATCTATCATGGAAAATTTAACTTCCACTTGGTTTCCCCAAAACAACTCAGGAATGAATTAAGTACTATCTCAAGTCAAGTATCCCAAGATCTATCTTTGCCTATCAAAAACACGCACAACGATTTCAGCAATATATATCAATTTTTACATATAAAGACAAGAATGCTACAAGAGTACTTAATTTTTGAACTTTCCGTTCCACTCACAAGTCGAGATAGCTATGAAATTTACAACATAATTCCCGTACCTATCAAAAGCAGCCAGCTTCACATGATAAAAATAGTTCCTGTATCAGAACTGATTGCTATCAACTTAGCAAAGGATACATATATAAAGATTTCAAAAAATGACGTCCGTTCGTGTCAGCATACTACAGACACATACTTTTGCTATTTGAGAAAACCATCATTTCATATGAAATCGGAAGACAGCTTATGTGAAATCGACCCAACCACAGGACAATGTCGATTCAGCACACTAACATGTGACAATGAATGGAATGAACTAAACAGTTTGAATAAATACCTATTCTTTTGCTGCGATAAATGCCAACTACGAATTGTATGCGAGAATCAAATGTCCATTGAACAATTAAACGTCACTGGAATTATTAGCATAGGTTATGGTTGTTTCTTGAAAGATGACAAGTTCACCATATACGCTCGCAGCAACGATCAGAGTATTTTAAAAATAAAGCCGATGATTTACCACCCAAACTTGGATCCTATCAATGACATTATAAACATATCGATCCCGTGGGAATCCATAAACCAAACTACCGACGACAGTCGTCAAGCCCTAGACTCTATTGCACACGACATTCAACAAATGAAAGAAAAGAGTCCCAACATCAGCGAGATAAATTACCATGACGTACATCATTACATCCTTATCTACCTGATCCTGGGTGCGGTCAGCATAGTAGGTGCTATAATGGTTTGGAGGAGATTTCGGAAACAGCGAACAGATACTTCCACGACGCCACCAGCGAGAACACCACCCCAGAGGACGACACTTGCACCTGTTGGAGTGCGCCATCAGCAACCGACAACGACGTCTACGCTCTCTTCGCCTAACACAAACATTGACAGTGAAAGAATTGAAATCAAGGACGATGTAGTGCAGTGCATATTTCCGCGAAAGATCAGTCGTAGCGTTTCCCCTCACTCTCGAAAGACAAATTTCTAGTACTTCCTAATACTGTATCATAATAATAATCATCATAATGTTATAATCATTCCTCTTCTTTGCCCGTGGGAGCATGTACGAGCTATGCATCGTACACTCACCTCATTCACCTCATTTTAATTGTTAAGTCATCATATTTGCACCTCTACACAAATCAAGCAATCAATCATTAGTTCGTAATTGACCACCGCGTCGCGTACTCATTATATTAGCACTCAAAATCAGCACTTTGCATCCCATCAATATTATTAGCAATAAATTACATTTAATCAATATCTTAGTATTTTCATTGAACCAGCCTAGGGATCGTACAACCATGGTCCCGAGTTTACCTGAAGATAGATAGAAGATTATTTCATTTACGAACGTGACGCTTGAGCACAATTCACAGCTTATGAAAAATTTGTGTGTGGTGCGCTAAAAGAAGTTTTCCCTTCAAACAATAGTAGGTAAGTCTCACCTGTATAGCGAGTTTGGTCAGCTTGGCCTGCAACACCGACTTCTCCTTCTTGTGTTCGGGGGCGGGCTTGTCGCTGGCGGGCGCGGGCACGTGGTTGTCGTCGGGGCGCGCGTGGTTCGCCCCGTGGCTGTTCCCGGACGCCGGCAGCGTCACGTCATCGTCCCCTGCGGCGACACGGCCATACAGTCGAAAACACACACACACGACCGAAGGACTTTCTCAACAGTCAACAATGAATATTATCATCATAGTCGTTTTCCTCGCTTGTACCTTTTTATCTTTTGCTGATGTATTTTTTCAACTTTTAGGCGTGTCAATTAAGAGTACCGAATACCGGTCTATCTTTTATTTTTAATAATTGGTTTAGGTACACTATACCGTCATTTCGTCTGATGTTAAGCGACGATGCGGTCTACGATGGAGCGCGCTTACCTAGAAGAAATCGATAGCCTCTCGATTTGAAGACACCAAAATTGATTGTTGGAATAGATATCAATTCAATGAAACAAATAGAACATTTGTTTGAATTGATATACCTACATATATTCCAATGACTAACGGTTTAATTTTGATCCCAGTTGATTTCCTTATCAAACTTATGTTTTCGTTGGTCTTTCTTGAAATAATATAACATCTTTAATAATTTTAACGATACGATGAGTAATAACTTTTTTTTAATCAGATACGAGTGTACAGTTGATTCATTTAAGTTGTGGACAACTTAAATGATTTTAACGATATTAATATTTTTTTTAAAGTTCCATCATTTTGTTTTTTCATTCAACATTTTTGTTTGTTTCTTTTTTAGTATTTCTGATTATCTTCTGTCTTCTCTACAACAGTTCATTTAAAATTATCGAATAATTTGATGATATATGTTTAATTTAAGGCTGAAGCCATCCGTAAAAGTCCATTAAAGCCGTAAAACTCTAGTTATACGTTTTTTTTTAAGTTAAAAATGCCATACTTTACAGTCACCAGCATCAAATAACCACTCAACAATAAAGAAAAAAAATATCTCATTATAATATGGCTCCAGCTCGCTTTTAGGAAGAAGATCGCGAAATCGCTAATTTGGTAATTGGTAGTCGTATTATATGTATTATCCGTATTATATGAAAATGAGGTCTTTGTGGATTTCATTATAATTAAAAAAACATATCCTTATGTGTACCGAAGGTATAAAAAGCGGGGCATAGGAAAGGAGTACTTACCGGACTGACTCTTACGCTGGGACGCTTCTTTTTTCTGCTGCTTTTTGGCTACTTTATTATGTTTTTCCATATTTTTTTTTCAAGCATAGGTACACATTCAAATGATAACGATCCGTATTGTTTTTACCTCCTGCGGTCAACACGACATAAACACGATGCAGAATCAATGTGTATGTTTATTTTTATTGTATTTGTTGTCGTCGTTGGATGGGCGTGCGGCGGGCCTGGGTAGCGATTCTGAAACCATTCGGTTGCATCCGACACGGAATCTCATCTCTCGGTCTCTGTCATGCTAAACAGATAAGACAAAGACCGAGAGATGAGATTCCGTGTCGGATGCAACCGAATGGTTTCAGAATCGCTACCCTGGTATCGAGAGGTGGAGAAAAATATTTCAATTGATTTCACTGAACTGGAGAACAGGTCACACTATGGTAATTTCACTAAATCTAAAGGAGTAGCCTTCGATTTAAATGTTCAGGTTAGACCTAGAAGGGGACAAGCCACTGCTCAAAGGTGTATCTAGATTCCAGATCCGTAGGACCATTTATTTTAAAACCAAGAGTAGTACCTATGTAATTACTCGAAATCAGTTGGTATCGAGACACTACAGTATTTTGTACGTATCTAAAGGATCCACAATCTGTATTTGTATAGGATGTATACCTAATGTTTCTTATAGGTACCAAAAAAATATTCCAAAGGCACAATTAAAAATGTTACTCAAGTAAAGAAATGCGTTATTGGACTAACGACTCTTACTTTAATTATTTGAATACGAAACTAAATCGTGGATCAAAAAGGTCGCATAGATTTATCTTATACCTTTAAACGAGCAATTCTTGTACCTATATAAATATGTATATATATATATAGAATCTGAATCTCGGAAACGGCTCGAACGATTTTCATGAAATTGTGTATGCAGGGGGTTTGGGGAACGATATAAATCGATCTAACTAAGTTTCATTTTTAAAAAACGCATATTATGCGCGTTTTTAGACAACGAAAAACTATCACATTAGACATTAGAATGCGAAGGTAAATTTCGCCGCGTGACGCGACAGCATAATTGGCTCAGACGGGAAGTCGGGCGTTCGTGGCGGTCACGAATTAGTCGCTGCGGGTTCGAATCCAGACGGCTTCTCTTTTTTTATCAAGTTTTTTTTTTAAAGAAAATCTAAGAGTGTCTACGTATTTTTAGTATTTAAACCGAGCAAAGCTCGGTGACCCAGGTACTATCAATTAATTTTTAGAAATTGCATTGATGTCATCTGCAAAATTCTAGAACTCTCCCCATTTTTGGTGAAATTGACCATTATTAGTTTTCAAACACAAAATCATTAACGCGTATAATGACTTGCCCTTAGATAAAGTATATTTGTAAACCTTTGGACTTGCCTTTTTTTGAAAATGTAGTCTTGTATGAAGCCTTGTTGCCTTTGAACAATTAAGTAGAAGACATGGCACGCCCCAGCGTTTGGCTTCCAATCAACAACACTAAAGCATATAATTTTCTACAATCTAATATTGCATTTACACAAAGGTTTAAGGTCTATATTTAAATTTATGAATTAAATTGATTTTATTTATTTATTGAAGACATGCCACTAAAAATAATGGAACAACTAGGTATAAAGAATTGAAGTACCACAAAACGTTTCAGGCGATTAGTCGGACATAAAAATGAATATACGAACAAAGTTAATCATGACTTTTGTAAACACATGATAATTGAACCCAACAAAAAAATAATAAACGTTCACGTAATTTCGATATCGCCAAACTTCCATATCGACGGTGGAAAGGAGAAACCCTTTAACCGACAATTTTAGAACTTTACAGGAGAACCAATCAAAGTTTTTATTTTCCGAAAAAAATCATAAAAAATACTGTTTGAAATTAGAGGCCCAGAAATAAAATAGTTTCTTTATTTTTTATTTACCATCTACCAACAATCTTATGAAAGTACGCTAGCATGGTAAGAAGATTTAATAACAAATACAGCGCAGCGCAAGGAAAAACACATTAAATACCAGTTCAGTATTAAGAAGAACAACAGGAAAAACACATTAAACGACAAGCTGTGCATGACATAAATAGTAGGAAAAATGACTGAAGCGTATCGAGCGTAAGATACAGAGTTATGGAAAAACGAGTTCTAAGAAAACTATACTATGTCAAGTAATGGAAGAACACGAAAAGCGATAGCGATGTATTAATGCAATGTTATATTTTTAAGTTAAGTCCCTGCTTTGTTTCTCAAAGACACCAAACAGAAACAAAAATTTTGAGATAGAACAAGTGTTTTTTTATTGTTTTATAAGCTTACTGGTACGACTGGTAGCTACTTTTATGCGGTAACGAGTCTTCTCGTGACCACGGTGGCTGTGACGCTGCTGAGACGTCGAAGTAATTAAAAAAATATTTAGATCGTGATTAAGTCCTGTTTAATGTAAACATAGAACTATCAAGCTTTCGTTTCTGTATTGCAAGATTTTGCTGTATTGCGAGATTTTAACAACTATAAATGAATTATGTGTGAAATTTTTCTAATCATGAATACCCATTTCAGTCTTATGACTTAATCAACTTGACAAACACTTGACCGAAATCTTCAAACAAAAGTACCTATAATTAAATGATTAATAGAAACACTAAACTCACATAGGTACTATCAAAACGTAAGTTTCAGATGGTTTGAAGTTGCTTCTTGTGACACACGAGTAAATCGCTTCAAACATCCTCAATATTTGTTTATGCTAACGTATCGACACCAACGACGTGGGGTAATGTAACATAGTAAAAAACATAAAAAAACAGGTTACTATCTACTTAAATCATAAATACAAAGGAATGTAGACAAATGTTCACTGGTACCCACACTAAGGCAACTTGTGTCGTAGGTAATTGTATTTTAATTGTTTGTACCTAAGAAGCAAACTTGTACATACCAAATTATAAATAAATAAAAAAGAAGTATTTCAGGTACCTGAGTCAATTTCCGATAACTTATTTTGCAATGCAATAAAACATGATGTGCCTAAACGATGGTTCACCGATGAATGAAGCGCCACGACACTTGACATTTCCTTAAATGAGTGACGCCACTTAAATATAAATTATCTAAATTAAAATTACCTGTGTCTGGGTGTTTCTATGTATAATAAGTATGTATTTAAAACTATATAAGTATTATATCAGCTATCTGGCCGCCATCACACAAGCTTTGCTTAGTTTGGGGTCAGATGGTGTTGTGTGTGAATTGTCCACCAATGTTTATTTATTTATTTATTACTTGTAGCGTCAAGTCTTGTTTATAATTAACAATTTCAATACACTATGTCATAAACAATTATTAAGTAGGTACCTACTCTAACCGACTATCGTCTTCATTTGTGAAGTCACCAAAAGTAAATGAATCGACATTTCGGAAACAACAAATGACGTCGTTTAATTTATAGATTTATGTGGGTTTTTTGGACGTGTTTATTTCAACCGACACCACTGCTTTTTCCAGTGTTCGCCAAAACAATTGAAATCCATAACATCCTATAACAAGCTTATAGGAAAAACACCTCAACTCCATCATATAGTTGAAAGGTAAGCAAGGAAAAACGAATGTAGCGACTGGACATACACGCAACAGGAGTAAGCAAAAACACATTTAGTGTATTCACTGGTATTTTCTGTGACGAAGAAAAACAATTTAAGGAACCTAGCTTATGTTCCTTAAAAGTCCTTATCCGAAATAGAAAAGGAAAAACACATGAAACAACAATCTGACCATTCAGTCGGTACTTCAAGCGGTAAATGAACCAAAATTTGTGTAATTTCATGTCACTTCATTTGGCGTCCAAACAAATTGAGCCTAAAAAGCCCATTACTTGAAGCGACATCAAAGTGGTCAGATCGCTACAAAACCAAGCCCTAACGACGCAGAAAAAATCGCTGATTTCAAATATGTATATAACAAATTTTCGACCAAAGTGTCGCTTCAAGTGTTTCTCCTTTCCACCGTCGATATTTATAACATTAGTAGGTCTAGTAGCGCTCGGCGGTTTTACTCGCCTGGTCATTCCAGACTTAATATAATATATATAAAATATTGGTGGACAATTCACACACAACACCATCTGACCCCAAACTAAGCAAAGCTTGTACCTACTATGGTGGCCAGATAGCTGACATAATACTTATATAGTTTTAAATACATACTTATCATACATAGAAACACCCATACATAGTAGAGAGAGGAGAGGGGGGCAGTTTAGAACAGAGGCAGTTTTGAATTATTGGATTTATGAACACATAATTTGTCTTTCCTAACCTTCAATACCTTTTTTCATAGTGTTGTGTATATCATTCTAGTTTCTTTTTTAAAAAATAATTTCCATTTTAAATTTTTGTACCCTGAAAAGAAGACCAATCCTATGCAGTATATGTTGGCCAATAAGGCGATTTGGATTGTTTGTTTTATGTTTGATGTTCCAAACTTACATAGTTTAACTATTTGATTCTTTTTTAAATGCCTTCCTGAGACCATTTTAAATGGTATGTTTTTAAGATAATGTTAAGGTTATGAAGATAACAAATATAAAGACAAAGATTGATAAGTTACGTACATTTATTAAAGACTGTCCCAGGCTGTTAATAGTTTTATGAAGTTTATTTAAGCAAAAGTGAGTGTACGAAGTTAGTGGCAATACACGATTATAATATAAGATCCGTATGTCTTAAATAAAGTAAAAATAAATAAATGATTATATTCTTAGTTACAATGTTTTCTTGTTATCATGATATTTCAAAACTGCCACTGGGGGTTTCAAATTTGCCCCCGGCAAGGGGCACTAAACAAAAATGGGGTTTTAAAAATTAATAATCAAGTTACTTTAATAAGTAAAAACACGTAAATTTATTTTTTATTTTGTAGCACAAATAGCATATCTATTCATAACAAAATAATATACTTTGATATGTATCACAATACGACAAATATAATATTTTATTTAAAAAGTGTTCAAAGGTGCCACCCTCTCCCCTACAAATATTTGAATTCATCGCACAAATATTTGCACTGGGTGGGAATCGAACCCAACCCTATGGTTCGCAGGCAGAGTTACTACCCACTAAGCCACGAGGCCTATATATTTATTTATTTAATGTTTTATTCTATTAATGTCATTCAAATCATTTCAGAAGTTTTTGCATGAAAGATTAATGATAATGAACATAAGTACATACATACTTTTATGTTTATAATATTATTAGGTTTTTCATATTAATTTATTTCAACTTGTACAACGAATAATGGTCCAAGATAAGCAGGGTTCGATAAGATAAGCGTATTTTTATTTGTAGTTAAATTTTGGCGCCGAAATAGTATCGTATTATGTATCATGATGAATTTAACCTTTACTATGTGGGGATCAAACTTGATTAAGAATCACATGTACACGTTTCATACATTAATTAGGTACATCGAGTACCTATAGCTTGCTAGTTTTAATTTGTTTTTGGTTCTTTTCCTTGTTTCTATTTATTTACACGCGAAAGTATATTGTATCTAAAGTAAACGCCATTAGTTGGGACAGAAGCACACCCCGGACACTCGGCCTAAACTCCAAACAAACGGTGAAGTGTACATACCTACACTCACACAACTACGCATATGTCGTTCGAACACATTTACGCATGTGTGCGTGTCATCTAGGGTTACTAAATTATTTTATGGAATCGCTGTGACCCGTGACTTCACCTGCCTGTGGCTTACAATCTTACCTAGTTAGTGTTCGATCTTTAATGTAGGTAAATATAACTTTCATCAACAATCAGAAGGGAGAAGATTTAAAACAAGATAAGAGATAATAAAGGTACCATGTACGAATTGATTTTTAGTTAAGTACACTTACCCAAAGAGAAAACTTTATTCTAATAATAATTATATTAATTAATCACTCCACATATCGCGTATTTAATTATAGGTAGGCTAGTCACAGAACTTATATAGAATAGCTTAACACAGTTTATAAAAATGATTCAATCTTTGTAGAAATTCTTATGAAATTAAAAATCTCTTATTCTTGTTTCGTATAATAGACGAAACATTTGGTACCATTTTGTTAAATAATACAGCATCATGGTCGTATTCTCATAGTAAATTATCGTCCGATATAATAACCCTTCGTTGAGTCCGCCTCGCGTCCGCGAGGGGGAGGAAGCTTGAAATTAGCGGGGGGTGGGGAGTGTCCGTTCTATCTATATTATCTATTCTATGACAGAAGCAGAACTGATTTTTATTACTTAGATACTGTCAAAACATATTTACAAAAGTTACATAATTATAAAAACTACAGGTAGGTAATCTGAATATATTTATAAGTTATTTATTTGCCAGTTACTCTTCCGCCGAACAGTAGTGTGCAAACATTCCTGTGCTCCGGTTTGAAGGGCGATGTTTCCAGAGAAATTACGGGGCTAAGCGATAAAACACCTTATATCTCCGGGTGACGAACGCATTGCGGTGCTAGGTAATGATTTGGACTCTTCAATAGCTGCGTGTCACTGTGCCTTTATGGGCAGGCTTGTTGCTTACCATCAGGCACATGTCCTGCTCGTCTTGTCACTCTATACTATAAAAAAATTGGCAGTCAAGTAGGAACTGCCGATAGAAGTGAAAACTTATAACTCAGAATTTGATAGCTTACCTTGGAAACTACACGGGTGTAAACGAAGCTCGTGGCCTCGCCATCTAGAAATGCGTCAGCATATCCCATTGGCTGATGTGTTTCTAGATGGCCATGCCATTATGGCCTGTCCACGCCCTTTCAGCATTTCCCATTGGCTGACGTATTTCTAGATGGCCAATAGCCATGGTCCCGAGTTTACCCGAAGCTTTCTTATCATACCCGATTCAATTCACAGCCCACGAAAAATCTATCTAGGCGCGCCTAAAGATGTTTTCACTTCAAATATTCCACTACATATCTTTCCATATAATTAAGATCATACACCAATGTCCGGCCACAGCCAAGCCACAGCCTTTGAATCGGCATATTGATTGGTATCTCTTCCGCAGATTCATTAACTCTATCCATGCCTGGTTGATCCCAAGATAGTGGCCGGCAAATAAATTGACCCAAAATTGACGTGGAAGGGGAAGTTTGCGCATGTACACTTCTACCAAAAAAACCTTAAAAACGTTTCTGCGCAGCTTCATTGGGTCAACTTGTTTGCCGGCACCTATAACTAAGCATCAAGACTGAAAGAGTAACTAAAAGACTAAGAGACTTTCGCTCACAGAACAGATATCAAGAAGAAGTAGCAAGTAGGCGGGGCAAACGTAGTACGTACTAAGTAAGCGCAATCTCCGCATAGTTAGAGAGTACGTCCACTTCCGAATACTTAGTCGTGCTCTGCCACTACTGCAGTACTCCTGAATCCGCGATTTTTAATAAAAATAATAATAAAAAATTATTTGGAAACAAAAAATAAAATAATTACATTTGACAATTTTCACAGCATGAAATGATTTTATCGGTTTAAGGTACATAAACAATATATCTATAGGTATTGGTGTAAATTCTTAAATTAATTTCACAAAAACGATTACATTCTGGTCTTAATTATTTCTACATTCAGACCCTAGTCATTGCTGTAGGATACCCTGTGTTGCAATGACTAAGTAAGCAGTCATGCCGTATTGTGCAGTTATTGAGTGTAAAAACGATAGCCGTGCCAAAACTTTATCCAAAGGAGGCATATCGTACCATCGGTAAGTCCCATTTTATTTATTTTTGATTTTATTGTGAAAATAAATTAATATTAGCTTAAAGAGAGAAATGATTTAAAGGAAGTCAACTTTAAAGTCATTGTAATAAGGTCTATTTTCATTCAAACTATATGTGATGTTCTCGATCATTCTATGCAGCATGCGCCGTTTCCCATCCGTGACTGAGTAGCGCTACTCAGTCAGGGATGGGACACAAGCTGTTGAAATTGCTAATATCGATATTTCTAACTTGTACAGTTGTGTGAAGCAAATATATTATCTTTTATTACTTGGTATTTGAATAATTTAACGTTTTATTTGAAAAAAGTACATTTTATCATTTCCCGTTGTTAAGGAGAAATGGATAGAAGATAGATAAAATTATCACAGCTGTTGCTGTTGTTCGGATTTTGGTAACGGAAAAGTTGAGTGCGTCTACAACTCGCACTTGGCTGGTATTTATTTTTTAAAACTATAGCGTAATTGAGATGAAATCAGCAGTGAAATTGAAATTTGTATAATTTTTAAACGGTTATGTTGCCCTGTTTTTGCTGTTGATTTTTATGTATTAACTTTTATCAGTTCGAGTATTGTTTTTACTGAAACCCTGTTCCTTTTCTATACCCCTTTTGTTTATTATAGTCTCCTCAAGTTTCTATTCATGGTTATAAAAACATCTTGAATTTTTACTGACAACAACTTAAATGACAAGGTCGTCCCTCAAAGAAAATAACTATTTCCTACATTGTGGGTACAATTCCCACCCAGTGCAAATATTTGTGTGATGGATTCAAATATTTTGACTGTATCTGAGTGTTTCTATGTATAATAAGTAAGTATTTATAACAGCTATCTGGCCGCCATATTACAAGCTTAGCTTAGTTTAGCGTCAGATGGTGTTGTGTGTAAATGTTTCACCTATATTTATTTATCTTTACCTCACTCAATAAAAATATAATTCGACTAAAATACAAATTTTAGTGCTACTTGCCAAGACCAATTTCATCATTACTTTATTTACTTAAGATATTTTTTTTTTTTTTTTATTATTTTTTTTTTTAACTTCTATAGGTTTACACTTGACCGCCATCTCGCCTGATGTTAAGCGACGATACGGTCTACGATGGAGCGTGTTTACCTAGATAAAACCGATTCACTCTCGATTTGAAGACACAAAGATTGTAACCATCGGGGAAAACCCACTCAGGCAACGTATTCCACAGATTAGACGTTCTTATCACAAAAGTAGAGTCGAATCTCTTCGTTCGTGTCTTTGGAACATCAACCATGAAACGATGTCGCTTTTTCGAGCTACGAGCATTCCGATAGAAAAAAGGACAAGGTGGTATCAGATCATGCAAATCAGTCGCACACTCTCCGAAGTGTATCCGATAAAAAACCGATAGGCTAGCAATTTTTCGGCGATGTTCAAGACTTTGAAGTCTTTTTCGCACAAGAGTGTCGTTGCCTATGAGCCTTTTGGCACGTCTCTCTTTATTTGATGAATTTATTTTCCTCCGAGTATTTTTGTAGTTTCTTCCTAGTAATTACGTTCTTTTACACAACTCTGTGACGCTACACTCTATAGTTAATAAAATTAAGATGGTACATGAACAAATTTAATAGGTACGTAAACTGAATAACGTAATATCGATAATTTAATGAAAATGTTTCAGCATTGTCTTATCACTATTAGCACGACCGGCTTATATTTACGAATCCCGTATTTTAAAGAAGGTAGCGTTCACAGTTGCATAAATTACATAAAGTGCTATCTAGTATGAAGTAGCAGAACTAGTGAGCACTAGATGTCACAAATCTTACAATTAGTGACATCTAGTGCTCACTAGTGAAAACAACTTACACTTTTGAAAGATGATAAATGTTTCTATTCTACTAAGGTTGAGTTTAGAAAGTTCGTAGCACTGATGTATTCGATAATGTACATAAGTCCTGATAATGGTACAAAATAAGCGACTTAGTCACATTCAGAATACGGTACTTTTTCCTGTAATTAGATAAAATTGAGTTATCCAAGAAAGTCGTAACAACTGTACGAGCTATGCATCGTACACTCACCTCATTCACCTCATTTTAATTGTTAAGTCATCATATTTGCACCTCTACACAAATCAAGCAATCAATCATTAGTTCGTAATTGACCACCGCGTCGCGTACTCATTAGCACTCAAAATCAGCACTTTGCATCCCATTAATATTATTAGCAATAAATTACATTTAATCAATATCTTAGTATTTTCATTGAACCAGCCTAGGGATCGTACATGGTCCTTCGAGTCTATCCGGAAAGACGGGATTAACCATTACGCGTGTGACCTAATTTAATGTCGTCGGCACTTAGTGATACGTGTAGTGCCACGTTCTGTTTTCCGGAGAACTAGCATTGTGGAGTACACTCCAAACAACGGTTTTTGGGAAACATCCCGTACCGAGCATAGCATCAGCGAGTCCATTGGCTCGCTACAAACAGCACAGCACAGCACAGGAGGAACTTGAAGAGAACAAGCACATAAGTATTGACGAACCTGAGGAGTTGACTCAGAGCCGTCGAGTTTAGCACAGCACCAAGCACAGCATCGAGCACAGCACCGAGCAAAGCATCCCGCTGACCCCACAATCATCGGCTTTCAAGTAAGAGATTTCCATTTTTTCTCTACATATTACTCATCAGTTGCCTAATCAGCATATAAAATCATGGAAGGTGGACCCGCAATATCGAAAGAACCGCGTGTCGGCTTCAGCCACCGATATGGAGACATGACGGGGAGAGATGACAGAATTCAATCTACTGCATCACGGGGCGTTAACAGCCATTTGGACGACATGCTCCGCAAACAGTCAGCAAATTTCAGAGCCCTTTCTAGAACGATAGAGAACATAAACATACAACAATTGGAAACCAAGTGGAAAATTGACGAAGCCATAGCAACACTACAATCACGTTGGGTAGCAGTCGATAAACTTCACATCGACATCGACAGCGAACTTAATGGGGAAGACGGAGAATACCAACGAGTTTTCAACGAGCACGAAATTAAATATACAAAGCTGAAAGACGAGCTTAACGAAAAGAAGTGGTCGACAACAAACAAAGAACACATAACACCGCATTTGGAGATCCCTGTATTTCACGGAGACTATCACCAATGGTTTTCATTTAAAAATTTATTCAGTGATTCCATTCATAATAACACAGCTCTGACCAAAGCTCAAAAAATGCAATTTCTAAAATGCAAGTTAAAAGGTGAGCCAGAGAGGCTAATTCAACACCTACAGATAAGCAACGACAATTATGATGTAGCCTGGGAGATACTTCACCGGCGCTACAATAACATCAATATCATTTTTAATTCCCACCTAGATAGCATATTAACTCTACCAACTTTACAGCATAGATCCCTACCGCAACTTAAGAAGCTTCATGACGTCACAATGGAGAGCGTTAACGGTATTAAAAAACTAGGAGTTACAACTTGGGAACCTATAATAGCACATTTACTGGCTCAGAAACTGGACTCTGAAACGCTTTCCGACTACAACGATTCCATCAAAAACAAGAAAGAAATACCGAACTTGGATGAGCTCATGAACTTTCTAGAAAATCGATTCACGCCATTCGAAAAACTACGTCGAAGCAACAAACAACAAGAGACAAACATAAAATCTAGTTCGCAATATAGCCCTATTGCGACATCATTCAGTGGAAAATTTCATAATTATAAATCGAATTACAATAACCATGTCAATGCACCCAGAGTGCTGACAACGGCAACCAATGCTCAATCTGCGAGTTCATTATACTGCACATATTGCAAAATGTCACGACATGCGTTGTTTAATTGCACTAAATTCGCAAATTTACCGAATACCACAAAATTAAAAACCGTCTCTGATTTAAAATTGTGCAATAATTGTCTTCACAAACATGATTCTAGCAGCTGCTTTTCAGAAAAAAGATGTCAGACATGTGGACAAAAACACAACACTATCCTACACGAGGCCAGCACTAACAAGAATGAACATAGGCAATTCTTCAATAAAACTACCGCTTCTCGAACGAACATACACCCACACAACAGAGCGTAAACACCGTGGCACATGGAACCCCTCAACAAACCGCAAATACGATAGCACGTGCAACATCGGCACAAATTCTTTTATCTACAACGAAAGTAAACATCACTGCCGCCGATGGTACAACATATGGATTTCGGGCCCTTGTAGACCAGGGATCTCAGATCTCTTTAATAACAGAGAAAGCAGCTCAAATTTTGAAAATAAAAAGAGATAAATGTCAGGGTATGATTTTTGGAGTCGGAGAAACACCAAATACCTGCAAAGGACAAATGACATTGACCTGCGCTTCCATTTACAATAACTTCACTTTCACATCAGAAGTTTTAATTATGAAAAATCTCATCAAAAATTTGCCAAATGAAACCTTCGCAAAACCGACGTGGGAACACATAAAAAATATCAACTTAGCGGATCCAGATTTCAACATAAGCAGCCCCGTAGACATACTATTCGGGGCAGATATTTACTCTCTAATCATGATGGGAGGTATACTTAAAGGTGAAGATACATCGGAACCTATAGCACAGCAAACCCAACTCGGATGGTTACTATGTGGAAGCATGAAGACATTCCACTGTAACGTCGTTATTAATAACATTGAAGATCTACAACACTTTTGGGAGATAGAAGACGTCAGTGAGACAAACTTCGGAGAGCACTCGAATATGTCGTCAGAAGACCAGCACTGCATACAATTCTACAACGACACCACAATACGACAACCGTGTGGAAGATATTCCGTGAGGTTACCACTGAAAGAAAAATATGAAGAAAATTTGGGCACTTCAAAATCAATCGCAATCGCACAGTTTCGAAACACAGAGAAAAAACTCAGTACACAGTCAAATATATCAAGTATGTATAAGGATTTTATGAATGAATACAAGAAATTAAATCACATGAAACTCGAGTCCTGCAACCAGACACCCGTGGAATGTTATTTGCCTCACCACGGAGTTCATCGAGTGCAGTCTGAAACTACTAAATTGCGTGTCGTTTTTAACGCATCATCAAAAACATCTAGCGGGAAAAGTTTAAATGATTTAATGTACACCGGTCCAAATTTACAGCAAGATATTCAGTCACTTATCTTGAGGTGGCGACAATATCAGTTTGGATATACATCAGATATTCAGCAGATGTTCCGTAACATAAACCTACAAGAACAAGACCAATCTCTACAAAAAATCGTTTGGAGAGACTCACCTACCGAACCACTTCAAACTTATCAACTCACGACCGTTACATACGGCATGAAAGCGGCTCCGTTTTTAGCAATGATGACATTGAAACGGTTAGCAGCAGATGAAAGAGAAATGTATCCAGTTTCATCAAAAATTGTGGAACAATCATTTTATATGGACGACCTGATTCATGGGTCACATAGTATTGAAGAAGCATCCAAAACAGTTGTCGAACTACAAGCACTTTTACAGGCAGGCGGCTTCATTCTGAGGAAATGGTCGTCAAATGAACCTGAGATATTAAACAGCATCACTAGCAACATAAATACAGATGATCCAGTATTTACATTTAAATGCGATCACACAGCAAAGACTTTAGGACTATATTGGAGTCCCAAAGAAGACAATTTCATGTTCCAGTCATCGTTTGAATTTTCAAATAAGAACACTAAAAGAACACTTTTATCAGATATTTCAAAACTTTTCGATCCTCTCGGCTGGTTAGCACCTGCAATAACTAAGTTAAAACTACTATTTCAACAAGTTTGGAACACAAACTCCAAATGGGATGATAAACTACCCGATGACATCATTAAACAATGGGAACAATGTAAAATAGATATTAGCACTAATATAGCATTTATTAAAATACCAAGATGGTTAAAAATCACAGAAAATTGCGTGATAAGTCTCCATGGATATTGTGATAGTTCCAACAAAGCATTTGCCTGCGTAATCTACGCAGTTGTTAATCACAATGTATCTATGGTCGTCTCAAAAACAAGACTGGTACCAATTAATAAAACAATTTCTATTCCAAGATTAGAACTGAGCGGAGCACTTTTATTGGCAAAATTAATGGATAAAGTAAAACAATGTTACACCGAATACGAATTGAAGGTTTATGGCTGGTCCGACTCCATGGTGACTCTAGGATGGTTAAATGGAGATCCAGACAAATGGAAACCTTTCGTGTCAAACCGAGTGAAGCAAATTGAAAAAATAATGCCGTCAACATGCTGGCATTACGTAAAATCTGAAGAGAACCCGGCGGACTGCGCAAGCCGAGGAATTTCCATCGGGAAACTAAGAGAACATAATTTATGGTGGTGTGGACCACCTTCGCTATCAGCATTCGAAGAAACGCCAGAGATCCAAAAATATTCTACGGAAAAAGAATTGAAACATCAATTAGTACATGTAGCACAGAAAGACAATGAAAGCATCATATTACAAATATTAAATAATTCAAACAATTACTCCCGAGCAGCACGTGTTATCGCTTGGATACTCCGTTTTGTCTCAAATAACAAAACAAAACGCCCTAGCTACTTAATGTTATCAGAAATAAATAGAGCAAAAACTTTAATGACTAAAGCTACACAAAGCATCGAATTTCAAGACGAGATACATGAATTAAGTAAGGAAAAGTACTTGAACAACAAAAGCAAATTATTGTGTTTGAACCCCTTCCTAGACGAAATGAATATTCTTCGGGTCGGGGGGAGGTTGCGTAACGCTCAAATTAATGATAGAATGAAACATCCGATCATTCTACCCCATTCTAGTAGACTTACAGACTTAGTCATTGATCACGCGCATCAACTTACCTTCCACGGTGGACCTCGACTAACACTTGCATTTATAAGGCAGAAATTTTGGATAATGGGCGGAAATAGAGCTGTTAAAAAGAGGCTGCGACAATGTGTAACCTGCGTAAAAAACACGCCTCATCATCCGCACCAGATCATGGGAGATTTACCTAGCGCAAGATGTAACCCGGCCCGACCGTTCTATCACACGGGTGTCGATTTCACCGGTTTCATTATGTTGAAAAGCAGTAAAGGCCGAGGAATTAAATCATCAAAAGGTTACATAGCACTTTTTATATGTATGTCAACTAAGGCAGTACATTTAGAAGTCGTATCAGACTTATCAACTTCATCATTCCTGGCAGCACTTAAAAGAATGGCCGCTAGAAGAGGCACCCCCCGTCACATCTATAGTGACAATGGGACTAACTTTGTTGGAGCAAATCGAGCACTGAAAGAAGAATACCAAGAGTTAACAGAAATATTCAATGAGCAGTTTATGAATGAGATTACAGAAATGGAAATCACTTGGCACTTTAACGCGGCCTCCTGGCCTTCAGCAGGAGGGCTCTGGGAGTCTGCCATCTGTAGTCTAAAAAAGCACACAAAAAAGGTGATAGGAGAGCAAAAGTTCACATTCGAGGAGTTGTCGACCCTTCTAGCTCAGTTGGAAACGTGTCTCAACATGAGACCCCTCTGTCCTTTGAATGAAGACCCCGAAGACCTCAATTGTCTCACTCCTGCCCACTTCTTAACTAACGGTCCAACCTTAGATGTGTTAGAAACAGAACACGACATGAGAACAAGGTGGTACCTAGTACAAAAAACATTTGAAGACATATGGAAAAGATGGCGTACTGAATATTTAGCACAGATCACTTCAAGATGCAAATGGAGAAAACCTAATTGCAATATAAAAATTGGCGACTTAGTTACCATTAATGACGCAAACCTACCAGCAGGTAAATGGGCAATGGGAAGAGTAATTGAATTACACCCCGGCGCTGATAAGTTTGTGAGAGTCGTATCATTAAAAACAAAAAACGGTGTTATAAAACGACCAGTAGTAAAATTATCCCTCTTACCAAGAGAAACAAAAAACGTTGAAGATACCGAATCAACCACATACAATCATTGCAATGTAGTTAACGATAAAGTACCGCAACCACAGCAACAAAAGACAGTCAGAAAACGACTCGGTAATTTCATCACCTTCGCAATATCATTTTTATACTTAATGAGCATAGTAAATGTAGTACAGTCAGCATACAACATAAGTTCACTTAAAACTAAACAAGGTCTCTACTTCGATAAAATAAGCAACATGCAATTAATACGAGATAACTGGAAGATTGTTATATACTACAACATGGATCCATACTGGGAAAGTGTTAAAACATTTGAGGAATACTTAAAATGTCTAGATACCATGTGCTCTCAAATTAAAGCAAAAACACATTGCGAATCCAGTGTCATGCAGCTACGTCACAGTTTCTCCGAATTAAATTACTATAACCAGCTGTTGCTTAATCAGCACTCGGACACGCGCCTCTCGAGACACAGGCGAGGGCTTATCGATGGTGTCGGTTACGTAGCCAACTCTCTGTTCGGAGTATTAGACTCGCGTTTCGCCGAACAGTATAAAAATGACATCACCTTGTTAAATAAAAATGAACAGCATCTAGCTAACTTATGGCGAAATCAGACTTCGGTAGTAGAAGCCGAGTACAATCTGCTTAAAAGATCAGAACAAGAGATCGATAAAATGAGGAAATTAATAAATCGTCATTCCTTAGACATTGAAAAGGCAATTAATTCACAAAACAAAGAAGTGAATCAACTAGCACAACTCGGAGAATTTACTTTAAGCACGATAACAGCAAGCAACATGTTGAATTATCTAAAAAATATTCAAGAAATCCTGTTGAACACCGTAACAGATATCTATCATGGAAAATTTAACTTCCACTTGGTTTCCCCAAAACAACTCAGAAATGAATTAAGTACTATCTCAAGTCAAGTATCTCAAGATCTATCTTTGCCTATCAAAAACACGCACAACGATTTCAGCAATATATATCAATTTCTACATATAAAGACAAGAATGCTACAAGAGTACTTAATTTTTGAACTTTCCGTTCCACTCACAAGTCGAGATAGCTATGAAATTTACAACATAATTCCCGTACCTATCAAAAGCAGCCAGCTTCACATGATAAAAATAGTTCCTGTATCAGAACTGATTGCTATCAACTTAGCAAAGGATACATATATAAAGATTTCAAAAAATGACGTCAGTTCGTGTCAGCATAATACAGAAACATACTTTTGCTATTTGAGAAAACCATCATTTCATATGAAATCGGAAGACAGCTTATGTGATATCGACCCAACCACAGGACAATGTCGATTCAGCACGCTAACATGTGGCAATGAATGGAATGAACTAAGCAGTTTGAATAAATACCTATTCTTTTGCTGCGATAAATGCCAACTACGAATTGTATGCGAGAATCAAATGTCCATTGAACAATTAAACGTCACTGGAATTATTAGCATAGGTTATGGTTGTTTCTTGAAAGATGATAAGTTCACCATATACGCTCACAGCAACGATCAGAGTATTTTAAAAATAAAGCCGATGATTTACCACCCAAATTTGGATCCTATCAATGACATTATAAATATATCGATCCCGTGGGAATCCAAAAACCAAACTACCGACGACAGTCGTCAAGCCCTAGACTCTATTGCACATGACATTCAACAAATGAAAGAAAAGAGTCCCAACATCAACGAGATAAATTACCATAACGTACATCATTACATCCTTATCTACCTAATCCTGGGTGCGATCAGCATAGTAGGCGCTATAATGGTTTGGAGGAGATTTCGGAAACCGCGAGCAGATACTTCTACGACGTCACCAGCGACAACACCACCCCAGAGGACGACACTTGCACCTGTTGGAGTACGCCATCAGCAACCGACAACGACGACGTCTACGCTCTCTTCGCCTAACACAAACATTGACAGTGAAAGAATTGAAATCAAGGACGATGTAGTGCAGTGCATATTTCCGCGAAAGATCAGTCGTAGCGTTTCCCCTCACTCTCGAAAGACAAATTTCTAGTACCTCTTAATACTGTATCATAATAATAATAATCATCATAATGTAATAATCATTCCTCTTCTTTGCCCGTGGGAGCATGTACGAGCTATGCATCGTACACTCACCTCATTCACCTCATTTTAATTGTTAAGTCATCATATTTGCACCTCTACACAAATCAAGCAATCAATCATTAGTTCGTAATTGACCACCGGGTCGCGTACTCATTAGCACTCAAAATCAGCACTTTGCATCCCATTAATATTATTAGCAATAAATTACATTTAATCAATATCTTAGTATTTTCATTGAACCAGCCTAGGGATCGTACAACAACATTTTGAATAGTTGACAATAACAGATTTTTTATTTTTTTTATTTATTGAAACAAAATCCACAGCCCTTAAAAAACAGAGTTTAAGTATCTTACAAGCTATCTTAAGGCCAATAATGGATTTACATTTTATAATTTTACTATAAAGAAAAACACTGTGCAGTTACTGAACAATAAAACAGTGGGTCAAAATGAAATTAAGAGCAAATATATACAAACAAAATACTGGTAAACAGCAAAAACACCATGTCAATTTGCAAATATGTGTGTGAGTGTGTAAGGGTGGGTGAGGGTGTGTGTGAGGGGGTGTGTTTTGTATGAGTATGCGTTTCCCTTATCATGTTAAGCACGAGAGTAACTGTGCGTGTACATACGGGTGATGAATGGTAAAATACCGGAAGTATTACAGTATTTTAGACAAATTTCTTTTAAAAGATAGTTTATCATTGTAGAATATATCAATTTTGTTATTAAACTTCGTGTTGTACGTATTTTGAAGGCGATTAACTATTGAGTTCTGTGCATAGTTAGTACGAGACTGGGCAACAGAGAAGAGTTTGGTATGCCTAGTGCGTTTCTTCGGCGTATGAAAACTCAATATTTTATCGGTGAGGCCTGGGCAATCAATGTATCCATTACATAAGCCATGCAAGAAGGCCATGTCAAGGAGGAGGCGTCTGTTTTCTAGACCATCCAGCAGATGATACTTGCACGAATCCTCGTAATCTAGTGTATATGTATGAGACTTATAGTTAAGAAGTTTAATGAATTTGCGCTGAATTTTTTCAATATCTGTGATGTAACTAACGTAAGTTGGATTCCAGATAGTGCTACAATACTCCAAAATACTTCTTACATACGAATAATAGAGTATCATAACACACTTGATATCTGTAAATGGTTTACTAACACGCATAATAAAACCTAGACTTTTATACGCCTTATTAATTATGGTTTCGATATGATCAGAATACGAGAGCTTGTTGTCCAGGAGGACCCCAAGATCTCGCACTATATTTGAGTTTGATATTCTAGTGTCAGATATACAATAGGTAAATGTAATAGGGTACTTTTTACGTGAAAATGTAATAAAATGACATTTACTAATATTAATACCAGCGCGATTTTTTCTGTAATAGTCACTCAGACGATTAAGATCAGCCTGTAATTTGATACAATCAGACTCGGTTTGGATTTTCATAAAAATCTTCATATCATCTGCATACATTAGAAACTTAGCATGGTGAACGCTATTGCCTACATCATATAAATAACCCGCATAAAGTAAAGGAGCCAAAATTGAGCCTTGTGGCACTCCAGATGTTATGTTTACATAATTAGAGCAATAACCGCCTACAACAACAGCCTGTGAACGTTTACATAGGTATGATTCGTGCCATCTTAGCAAATTACCTCGAATACCCAATTCAAAAAGCTTCTGCAGCAAAATTACGTGATCCACGCGATCAAAAGCCTTCTCGAAATCGGTATACACCGCATCTACTTGCGAGCCAGCTTCCATATTCGTAGCCAGGTAGTTCGTAAAGGTGCTCAAGTTGGTTACAGTCGAGCGACCTCTCATAAAACCGTGTTGTTCATCGGGTGTTGACGGGGCTATTATAGAGTAAATGCGAGAATGTACAATACGTTCCATTAATTTACTAAGCACATTTAAAATTGATATAGGACGATAATTTTCTATCGCCGTTTTTAAACCCTTCTTGTAGACCGGAACTACCTTAGCTTCTTTCCAGATTTTGGGAACGAATCCCTCTAAAAAGCATCTGTTGAAGAGCAAAGCAATTGGATATGCCAACGATTCAACACACTTCCCAAAAAATATCGGTGGAAAGCCGTCATTTCCTGCACCTTTGTTAGCATCTAGATTAAGAATAGCCTTACGAATTTCCTGCACACTTACTTCGAGAGAGGATATCACGTCGCAACCAGAAGACAAACTTTCGTTGAAAGAACAATATTTTAAGTAATTACTATTTACCGTAGAAGTACCGAAATTCTTTTGAAAAAAATTATTGAAAGCGGTGCATATGTTAGAAGGAGTGTTAAATTGAGTATCAACGTACGTCATAACCTGTGGATAGTCAGTAGTATTTTTGCGTTTAGATTTTATAAATGTCCAAAAAGCCTTTGGATTAGATTTTATTTTCTGTTGCGATAACGTAATGAAATTGGCATAACATTCAACTTGTAACTTCTTTTGTCTTTTTCTAAGTAATGAAAATGCTTGATAATCGCGCGGGTTACCGTACCTTACCCAGTTGGTATGTAATTTAGTTTTCTCTCATATAAGTTTTACTAATGATATGCTATACCAGCAGGGATATGTGTAGCTACCGCCGCTACGAACTTTAGGCACAAGTTTGTCAACTACATTATTGAGTATAGAATAAAACTTCCCAACAACGTCATCCAAATTATTGCCTGTTTCGATAAATTCCCAGTCCGTCTCGAGGAAACTATTATTGATAGCAAGGTAATCCGCTTTTCTATACTGATACTTTAATGTGGAAGAGGGCCTAAGGCATGATGTCAGGAGATCAGTGGCGGTCAATGTTAGCGCTGGGTGGTACGAATCCTCTTTGACTAAGGGATGTTCCGACTTTACAATTTTTAACGGAAATGTAGAGAAGGCAAGGTCTAGAGTATTATTACTACTGTTGCGCAATTGATTAAATTGAGATAGACCAGCGTACGAAAAGTTTGATAAAAGGTCGGTAGCAGCCGCTTGTATATCCACCGAACCCTTCTTAACGACGACAGGTTCTGCAAGTGACCAATCTACACAGGGTAAATTAAAATCGCCCGTCACCAATAAATTGTCGTCGGGGCATTGATTCATGACAGTCGTGACCGTATTTATTAGTAACTGTATGCGAGAAGGCATTAAAATCTGCTAAAATTTCACCCATATTCAAAGGAAAAGGGAGAAAAGAGGATATGGACTGCTACAGGCCTGTGTCGATAATCCCGGCTGTCGCTAAGATTTTCGAAAATGGTCTCAGCTTGCGCCTGACCTCTTTCCTCTCCGAGACTCAGCAGCTCTCCGACCGGCAGCACGCGTACCGCGCGGGCCGCTCCACCACCACCCTGGCGCGGGACCTGGTGCGGCGCATCGTCGGCGCGCGCGAGGAGAAGCAGCACGTCGCTGTGATTTGCTGCGACCTCTCTAAAGCGTTCGACGTCGCCGACCGCGACGTACTCTCCGCTAAGCTGCGGTACCATGGTCTGGGGGACACGGCGTTAGCGCTGGCCACCAGCATACTGCGAGACAGATCTCAGGTAGTAGTCGGGGATGGAGGCAGAGTTAGATCGGAACCGTTACGTTCCTCCATGGGTGTAGCGCAGGGATCCTCCGTCTCTAATATTTTATTCTCGCTGCTCCTGAACGATCTTCCGGATGCGATCACATCGGCGGAAATATTAATGTACGCCGACGACGTGGCTGCCGTAGTCACCGCTCCTACATTGGAAGAACTAGAGACGCTGCTGAATGTCACGTGCTCACAATTAGGCTGCTGGTTCCGGTGTAATGGTCTCGCGCTGAACCTTAAAAAGACACATTATTCACATTTCAGTATATCTGGTAGGAAGTACAGACGACTGCATGTGTTTGTGGATGGTGTCGAAATCCAACAAACTAATATCATGCATTTTCTTGGTTTCGAAATCGACTCTGTTCTGACTTGGGAAAGTCACATAAATAAGCTATGTGGCAAAATAGCTAGTGCGTGTTACGCGCTCCGGCGCGTGGCGCGGGTGGTGCCGCCGAGCGCGGCGCGGGCGTGCTACTTCGCGACGGTTCACTCGCTGCTGCAGTACGGCGCCGAGCTGTACGGGAGCGCCGCGGACTGGGAGCGCGCATTCCGCATGCAGAAAAGGGCCGTGCGAGCAGTGGCGGGTATAAGTAGCGATAAATCGGCGGCACCTCACTTTAAAAAACTGGGAATCATGACGCTGCCCTGCATCGTCATTTTACAGGTCGCGCTGTATGTGAGAAACAATCTACAGTTGTATCCGGTTTATGGTGACCTCCATACACGACTCACGCGACGTGCGGGGCAGCTGAAAGAAATTCCTAGGACCTTGGCAAAGTCAGACAAACTAACACATGTCATGGGACCGACAGTGTATAATAAGTTACCAAATTGTGTCACCACTGCGCCAAGTCTGGCTTGCTTCAAGTCTCGCCTGAGGCGTTGGCTTGTCGATCGGACGTTCTATAGCTTAAAGGAATTTTATAACTATAAGGACTGTACTGTTGTACAATAATTTTATTGTTTCTGATTTCTGATTATTTTAATTTTATTATTAATTTGGATATGATTTGTTTGATTATTATTAATTTGACTATTATTCATTTGATTATTTAAATTGATTATTTTAATTTGAATATGTATATTTTACTATAACATTTGACATGCAAAAATGTATGATAATTACTGTTTTATTTTTATTTTCTAATGAAACTAAGTTTTTGACAATGTTATTAATTCAATTGTGATCATTGCTAGTAATGTACTAATTGCCTATGACATGTAAATAACATTTATGAATAAATGAATATGAATATGAATATGAATATGAATATTAGAGAATTAGGCGGTATGTAGGTGACAGCTATATGAGTGTCTTTAGATAGACCAAGGCTTTCAGCTGGAATCGTAACCCACACGCACTCAAGATCGTCACATTTCCACTCTGGTCTTAAACGAGCTTGCAATTCTGAACGACATAGTATCATGACACCCCCGCCAAGAGAACCTCTATCGCCACGGAATACCCTAAACCGGCCATCGCACAATTCAGCATCAAAAACTCCATCATAAAGCCAAGTCTCGGTCACCAATATTACATCAGAATCTGACAGTAAAATACTATTGTAAAATTTATCTGTTTTAGTACGCAAACCTCTGACGTTTTGATAAAATAATTTAAATTTTTTCAATGTGTTATCCATTATGTAAGATTTTAAACGTCATCTTATATATAAAATTCTCGTGTCACAGTGTTTGTTTCCTTACTCCTCCGAAACGGCTTTACTGATTTTAACCAAATTTTATATGCATATTCTGTAGGTATGAGAATCGGCTACTAGCTATTTTTCATACCCCTAAGTGACAAGGGTTGTTCACTAAGGCAAAACAACGTTTGCGGGGTCAGCTAGTATAAATATAAAACAAGATTTTAAAGATTATTAAATGTAACGATATAATTATTACCCACACCTGCACAGGCTCATAGTACATGCAAGGTAAAACGCACAGGAGTGATATTATAAGTGTTTGTAAGTCTGAAAAAGAAGTATGTAACAATGGGATGTGTGTGAGAGATGTGAAACTACTTTGTTTGTGTGTGAGAAGTGTGAAACTGTTTAGTTTGGGATTGAATGTGTTAATAAGCAGTACGATGTTATAATAAAAAGTAAACAACACGGTTAAACAATTTTGGAGAGATCGGCCATGGAGGAAATAAGTAACGGAGGCGAAGTATCGTTTCGCCTCACATAAATTCGACAGTTTTTTGTCCAGACGTATTTAAATTGCAACTCTTTAGCTTTTTGTTTACAATCATTAAAAATCATTTTATTCTCCCTGGTGAGATGTTCGTTAATGTAAACACGTTGAGCTTCAGTACCCATCCCCAAATCCCTCGCAGTTAAGTTTCGATGGTTCCTCGCTGCCGCCACGATGCTATCCTTGTGCGCACGCTGCCGCAGGCGGACGACGATGGTGCGCGCGCGCGCGGCGCTGCCGGCGCGGCGCGGCTGCACGCGGTGCGCGAACTCCACGTCCGCCGCCGCGACGGGGACTCCGACCCGACTCATAACACGAGTGACTATATCGAGGGTGTTCTCGTCTTTACTTTCTGGGACCCCCACAACTTCGATGTTCTGCAATCTAGACCACTGCTGCTGCTTCAGGCTTCCATCCTCTAAAGCCTTAATTCTGGCCGACTGCACTTTTAAGTGTTCTTTGAGCTGTTTATTGTCCTCGATAGTACTCCCGATAAGCTTCTTTAAACCCGTTACCTCCTTTTGCAGGTCCTCATACTGGTTGCAGATAAAGGACAATGATTCCTGGTATCCGGAACATTGGGCCCTAATTTCATCAAGTTGAGCCGATAGCTTTTTGACGCATGACTCGATGACGTCACTTAACTCTTTCTTATCAGCCTTCAGAAATTCCTTCAATCTTTCTTCCGTAATGTAGGTACCGATTGGCGACTGTCCTCTACGCAACGTGACGTTTCTGTTGTTGCTAACCGACGGGGAGTCTACCTCAGCCTCGACCTCGGGCAGCTGCCTCGGCGGGCCCGAAGATCTTACGGGCGTATTAGTGTTGTCCGACTTTGGCTGTGAACTCTTGCATTCAATGCAACGCCATCTCCGCTTAGTCTCCTCATTCATGTTCCTATACCGCTTAGGAGAAAGATTAGCGCATTGCATATCATATTTCTGGTTGCAACCTTGACAGTTAATAAATTTCTTGTCATGTAATTCCGTTCTACAGCCTGCACACTGCTGCTTATCCATCTTATTTTCGAAGTAAAATACGAGTTTGAAATACTTAGATGAAAAAGCAAAATCGCAACTACGTGTAGGTTAATGCTATTTGAGCAGGCGCAAGTCAGTTCGCCGCGCGCGGCAAGGCCGGCCCGAGTGACTGGAGGACGCGTCAAGGACACTCGCCGATGAAGCGAGCGCGTATTCTGAGTTATGACGGCGGTCACTTGTAATAACTATTTTTCCAAGTACTCACTGGATACGCGTCGTAATTTAGTATCCATACACCATCTGATAGCTCTTTTCAGCAGCTTCATCCACACGTGCATCACTTTACTAAAATTTTACTCTAAACCAGTTTGTTTCAATTTTAATCAGAGCGAATAACGTACACAGTGTTTATAAAACGACGGGCGTTCGATGAATGTGTTTAGCAATAGGGTTCATTTTTGAGTACGTAACTAAATGCAATACTTCATTTTAGGTTCGTCACTATGGGACAAATAACTTGCATTGTTTCAATGTGTTTAAAATATATCAAAACCACGTTTGTGTGCAAACGTGATACGGTGGTTTTCCTAGTGAGATTCAGCTACGAGCCTTCTACTTGATATCTGTTCTGTGCTTTCGCTAGACGGTTGGATGGCGGGTCAGATGCACGCGGCCGTCATCCTCGACACAGCGCGCATCGTCCGGAGGTTCCTCGCTCTGCAGGCCTAACCACCGGTTGTTAGGGCCCTGCCCCGCTGCTGGCGACTCCCTAGTTTTTAAGTCTTTGAAGTGAAAACTTATTTTGGCGCGCCACAGACAGATTTTTCGTGGACTGTGAATTGAATTCTAGCGTCACGCTCGAGAATGATAAGTAATCTTTGGGTAAACTCGGGACAATGGCCATTGGTCATCTAGAAATGCGTCAGCATTCCTAGATGGCCATGCCCATGGCCACGCCGTCCGGTTTAACCCGCGTAGTTTCCAAAGTAAGCTTTAAAATCGGCTGTAAATTAAAAAAAATTAAGACACGAATAAATGAGTGAATAATGCAATAAAGTATACAGTATAAATCGATCCAGCTACGTTTCATTTTTAGATAAACGTCGTTTTAACCGTGTTCAAATCGAGTTACACTCGGCCATCCAGGTAAGGGGTTATCCATAAATCACGTCACAGCGGGGAGGGTCTCAAATTTTATGACGTCACATTTTTTAATGTAATACATTACTTATTAGTATTACAACACTAAATTTAAATGAAAACTGCAAAAAAACTAGGTAGGGGGATGTCTCACAAATGCGACAAAGACGGGGAGGGGTAAAAAAATCATGAAATTCGTGTGACGTAATTTATGTATGGCCCCTAAGTGCTATAATAAATAAAAACCACAAAGAGTAACTTAATAGTATATATTTACATGTCAACAATTTACATGTCATATTATCGTAATAGAGTACCGGACTGGGTCAAAAATACACCACTCTAATTAGTCCGTCAGCTAGAAGCTAGATCATGAAAAAATATGGGACACGTATTTTTTGTTTTTCCAAAATATAAAAAATCGACAAATAGATCATCAAACTTCGAGAGTGGGGGGTCGCGACGTCACTCGTGGGTAAAAATCGTACCCACGAGTGACGTCACGCGAAACTTCTAAGCGCTGCATCTGTCATTGTTTGTGTGTGAAACAAAAGAAAAAATACGTGTACAATATTTTTTAGCAATCTAACTGACGGACTAAATAGTTTTTTTGTGGATTGTACCCTATTGTCGTGTTGTGAATAAATTTGTTCACATATTCTGGAAGGAGATCATCCCGGGCGGCGGTTCGGGCGGCATGAAGGCGGGCGGCAGAATGCTCGGATCTGCAATAAAAGATTAAAAATTATAAATAGCACAAGCAGTCCACTAAATGTTCCCACTGCTGGAACTCGGGGCCTACTCTCGCAAGGAGAGAGTCAATGTCATAATCCATCACGCTGGCCCAGTGCGGGTTGGTGGATGACATATGACTTAGAAAGATTCTAGGTACATGTCGGTTTCCTCACCGTTTTAAGTTGGCGGTAAATTGTATACGATTGTGCTATTTTAACTAATCCAGAGCGGTTGTCAAAAATGATACGTAGTTTTTAAGCCTATTCGAAACTACCATCAGTTGTCAAGGTTCAGCGCTTTAATCTGAGCGCTGTAGCATGATCCGTATAACAGTTACGACTAGTTTCGTAACACGAAACGTTTCATGAAAGTTGCCATGATTTACAATATTATTACTTACTTAGTATTACAGCTGCTCCACATTTGTATTAAATTAAATGAGATCAAACTAGAATGGTCTAGCCTACAAATAAAATAAAATTGAAATAAAAATAACCGAAATTTTATGCGAAACGTAACACAAAAAAAATATTTAGTGATGGGATGGATTCGACTGCAAAGATGAATAGTCAAAATAGGCTGAAGCCTAGGGCGGCAGATTTTAGGGGGCGGCAAATTTAGTCAAAAATTGTACGATTTTATTACTTTTTAGAGATCGATATTTTTTTCCTAATAATTATGTCATTGATCGATTTAAGAATTAAAGATAAGGTACTCGGATCAGAATCCTTGATTAGTTACTGTTTAGAATAGAATGACGTAACAATATATTTTGGCTAACGTGTAGAAAAAGGTAATGGTAATTATTAAACTGAGGTGTGGCAACACTTTGCAGTCTAACCTAACATTCGGTTGAACGAGGCGTTGCCGACAACACACGCGTGGTCGCGTTGCCTTTCTGTTTAAATAACCTTTCGTCATCGCGGTCGCGACGAATGGACGCCGGGCGTTGATTTTGTAATTTTCAAAAAAGTTGTCCTGGACGGACCGCACGTGTAAAACGTCCCACAATTTTTCACAAACGTGTTTCACAAACTTGTGTTTGTGAAATACAGGATTTCAGTGGCTCCATTATCGGAAGGAGGCCGACCCCGGCGAGAACCTTCGACAAGTATTGTACTAGTATTTATACATTATAAATTTATAACCACTGGGAACAGGGGTAGTTCTTTTGGGGAAACTTAAGTATACACTCTTATGTACGCGGAACCCGGTTACACAAGGTACAGTGTCATATTCCTATAGATTTTAAGATAACGTCCCAATCGTTTTATATTGGGTGGTATAATAGATTAGTTATAGTGTGTTCACGTTGAGGTAACACAACAAAAACTCACAGTGTGTGTGTAGCAAAGAAAAGCAGCGTTTTATAAGTATAATTGCATTATACCTGTTGCGAGTTCGGTCAGTCAGGCTTTTGATTTCGACCGAAAGAGTGGCGGCAAAAAATACCGTAAAACATATAAAATATGGGTTTCTGCTCAGTGATATTGTGCAGAAAGAATAGCAAGACTTCCAGCTTTACAAAGAACGGTATATCATTTCACAAGTAAGTAATTAATGCAATAATCAGAAATACATACCATCATCAATCTACAAAATTAAAACGAACATTAAAAATAAACGAAATGGGAACCCGTTGATGTCTTTCTTTGCATCATGCTCTGTCCTTAGAAGTTAGCATAACTCTGTCTCGTTTTGTCCGATCATTGGTAGAAAGTAGTGCACGTCACACGGATATTCGGCTTATCACAGCGCGTCTTTTTACCTCGTCCTGCGCCCCCGCTGGTGACTTGTGAATTTAAGCTAGATTCGTTTCATTGCCGATCAACAGGGTGTTTAATCTGTGGTGTGTAGTGTACTCACCGAACTTGCCGGCGGGGTGCGGCGGGCACAGCGCGCGCGGCGGGCGCGGCCGGCGCAGCAGGTGCGCGGGCGGCGCGGCTCCCACAGTACTCACCGAACTTGCCGGCGGGGTGCGGCGGGCACAGCGCGCGCGGCGGGCGCGGCCGGCGCAGCAGGTGCGCGGGCGGCGCGGCTCCCACAGTACTCACCGAACTTGCCGGCGGGGTGCGGCGGGCACAGCGCGCGCGGCGGGCGCGGCCGGCGCAGCAGGTGCGCGGGCGGCGCGGCGGGCGCGCGCGGCGGCGGCGAGCCGGCGGGCGGCGGCGGCGGCGGCAGCGCGTCCCACAGCGGCACGTGGTCCGGGTGCTCGGCGCCGCACGGCCACGCGCACCCCAACCGACGACCCTTCTTCTTCTACAACACAACATACACACACTAAACTTTCTGCATGAACATAATTTACTATTAACTTCTAAGTTGGCGCGGAACTCCAATGTTCAATATTCCAATGTTAGGCCACGTTATGACTCAGGACATATGAAAAAAAAAATTGAGGGTAGTTTTGACAAAACAAATTATAAGTAAATGTTCAACTAAAAATTTCGTGGCGACAAAAAACTATAAAGGTACAAATTCGCGCAGAGACCGCAACAGGCACTTGACACTATGGAATTGTATGGGCGCCAGTTCGCGCCGAGACCGCTCAGGGCGTCCTACACTACATTTGCCAATTCGCAATCTCCACTCTAGAACCCATCTACCCCAACGGCTATCAGGTCTGTGTCTGCCACGACCGGCTCACTGCCACTTCAGTTTGTTAATACATAGAGCTATGTCGATGACTAGTTCTCTGACATATTACTTCATTGCGGATGCAATAGCTCAGAGAAATCCCAAGCATAGCCCTTTCCATAGCTCGCTAAGCGACTTTGAGCTTACGGACCATTTTCACTGTAAGTGTCTACGTTTCAGCACCATAGGTCATAACGGGTAGAACGCACTGGTTGTACACTTTTGTTTCGAGACTGTGGGATAGGTGACGAGAGGACTCGACGAAGTTTTCCAAACGCTGCCCAGCCCAACTGGATTCTTCTTGTGGGCTCACTTTCAAAGATACTTCTACCTAGTTCGAGCCATCACGTAAGCGTAAGTAAATATATCCCTCAACAATTTCGAAAGTGATTCCATTTACGGCAATCGGGACCGGACCAACGAATTCGTTGCACATGACTTTGGTTCTGTCCAAATTCATCCGGAGGCCGATGCGTTGAGAAGCGTTAGCCAGGCTGTCCAGCATATGCTGCAAGTCCACTAGCGACTCTGCCATAATGACGATGTCGTCTGCACATGGTAAGTGAGAGATGTACTCGCCGTTGATGTTTACGCCACGTCCAACACAATTCAGCGTCCTAAACATATCCTCTAGTACGCTTAAGAACAATTTTGGAGAAATTACAACCTCTTGTCTCACGCCTCGTTGCAGAGAAATGTTTTGACTGGTGGTCTTAAATTTGGACCGTCATCGTAGCGGCGTCGTACAAATACCTCATCGCCTCGATGTATCGCCAATCGACCTGGCATCGCTGTAAGGACTCCAGAACAGCCCAGGAATCGACCGAGCGAACGCCTTCTCATAGTTCACAACCGCTAAGCAAAGTGCCCGATTGTATTCCTTTGTTTTCTGTATAATCTGCCGTACCGTGTGAACGTGATCTATGGTGCTGAACCCACTTCGAAACCCGGCCTGTTCAGGAGGTTGAAAGGTTGAAACTCGTCGACTCTTCGGGCGAGACGATTCGTGCTAATACTCGAGAATAAGTTATAGAGATGGCACAGAAGCTATATTGGTCGATAATAAAAATTATCCTACTACAAATGCAAAAGTTTGGATGTTTTAATGTTTGATGACTTTTTTTCTCGTTACAGTTAATATCGTTAGGAGTATCGTGATTTATTGGCCGTTGACTGCGTTTACTAGAACCTCAGCAGAGTGGTGGACGTGGACGAGGGCACAAAATTCCGCAAAACGCGGCGCAAAGGTAAATAATCAAAGCTTTCGAAGGAAACACTGCAACCGATGGAGGAACGACGCAATTCCACGTTAACTTCGTCAGAACAAGGGGCTCTGAGCAAGAGAATTACCAAGCTTGTAGGAGGTGACCACTGGTTAGCTAAAATCGAGCAAAATTGGTAAAAGTGTTAGTCAAGACCCTGGTTACATGTTAGCGCCACTCATGACGCATATCGTATCTATTTAATATATCGCTATCCCTTTCCCACCCAATCCTAAGAATACGACCACTTCCGAACGTTGTCTTCGGATATTGGGTGCACTACGCCCGAAACCGAGGTCAAGGGCGAGAGTCTGCATTCGAACGTCCTCTGAGTCGGATGTGAGACAACCGCATAATCTATCTAACTCTGTGCTCACCGCGTACGCAGCAGTTAGCGCGTTCGTGATACCATATCTCGCGATCACCTGCACCTAGCAGCGCCGCTACCGCATCCTCTGCTAACCAGCAGAACTATTGAAGGCCGCCGGAATCTCTGCCAACCTGAACGGACCGAGGAATTGCAGCAATACCCGTTCTCGGAAGTACGTCAGGTTAGTGGTCGTTCTTTTCCCGCTATCCCGCTCGTGAAGGCGCGTTTCACCATAAAGCTTGGTGGCCGCGCTAACACAAATTCTTGGTCCTTCGAGCCGAATCCCATATACCAGCCCTAAACTCTTTTCTTCTTTCTTTCTAATATCTTTTTCCGCAAGTTTGCCGCATTTAGCGATTAATTCCATAAATTTGTCGTAGTTTCGTCCATTTGCCTCAGCCGAAGGTAGGAAAGATATTTCTTACCGTCCGGTCAACCGCCACTTTGCCGATTCACATTACATTTCTATCTACCCGCAATTTTTGCCGTTACACAGTTGCTCCAGCTCAGCATCCAGTAAGCTAATTTATACCTAACCATGTCTAAACAAAGGGAAAAATTCGAAGTCAAGGATGATGACACTCTCGATTCCTTGCAAATAAAAGCGAGCGTTGCGGCAAGGGATCAGAAACTGATCCCTTGCCGCAACGCAGACCGTTAAAATTACCTAAGCTAGAATTGATGAATTTTTATGGTAGTTTTAACGGTCTGCGTTGCGACAAGGGATCAGTTTCGGATGACTTCGCGGTTAAAGAATTGTGAACAAATTTACAACGGCAGTACATATCTTCGAATGCGTTCATAGATTGAAAGTTCACTTTATATTTTGGGTTCAAATTCAACTCGACGGCGGTTAATTCGTCCATAATTCGACTGAACTCAGCGTGTAAGCGATCGAGTGAAATAACTCCACATAAAATTAATTCCTTTTCACTATTGTCAGTGGAGGCACAATGAGCGGTCGTAAATATCTTGCAAACGAGCAAATATGGCATCTCGTTTACCTATCAACGTTAAGCGTTTTATTTGCGAGGAATCGAGAGTGTCATCCACCGCAAAGCCACCTTACAAAGTTAACCACCTCGGCGGGGAGTGTCGTTGCATCCAAAGCGGATATTCTCTCAAAACTGGAAGACTTGTACAGCCAGCTGTACGCATCACATCATCATCATCATCATCAGCCGCAAGACGTCCACTGCTGAACATAGGCCTCCCCCCTAGATTTCCACAACGAACAGTCCTGCGCAACCTGCAACCAGCGGTTTCCAACGACCTTTATGAGGTCATCTGTCCATCTAGTGGGAGGCCGTCCAACACTGCGTCTTCCGGTTCGTGGTCGCCACTCGAGAACCTTTCTTCCCCATCGGTTGTCAGTTCTGCGAGCGATGTGGCCTGCCCATTGCCACTTCAGCTTAGCTACTCTTCGAGCTATGTCGGCTACTTTCGTTCTTTTGCGAATATCCTCATTACGGATTCTGTCGCGCAAAGAGACTCCGAGCATAGCTCGCTCCATAACTCGCTGTGTGACTTTGAGCTTTGTTATGAGGCCTACAGTTAAGGACCACGTCTCAGTTCCATAAGTCATCACTGGCAACACGCACTGATTGAAGACTTTCGTCTTCAAGCATTGGGGTATTTTGGACTCCAAGATGTGCCGTAGTTTCCCGAACGCTGCCCATCCGAGTTGGATCCTTCGCTGGACCTCTTTGTCGAAGTTGGATCTACCCAATTTGATCTTTTGACCCAGGTAGACGTATTCGTCAACAACTTCGAGAACATTTGACATGACCTTCGTCTTGTCCATATTCATCCTCAAACCTACCTGTTGGGATACTCTACTGATGTCCCTGAGCATAGCACCGAAGTCCTCCATCGACTCCGCCACAATGACTATATCATCGGCAAAACGAAGGTGAGTGATTGACGACGCCATTGATATTGATGCTATGTCCGTTCCAGTCCAGTAGCTTGAAAACATCTTCCAGCGCGGCAGTGAACAGTTTCGGAGATATAAGATCTCCCTGTCTCACGCCTTTCTGTAGCCGGATATGTTTTGTGCACTGGTCCTGTAATCGGACAGACATTGTGGCTTTACTGTAAATACACATCAACACTTCGATATAGCGATAGTCCATGCGCCATCGCTGGAGAGACTGAAGCACTGCCCAGGTCTCGATGGAATCGAAGGCTTTCTCATAGTCCACATACGCTATACATAGTGGCCGGATTTGGGGGGGTCAGATGGTGTTGCTTGTGAATTGTCAAAAAAAAAAAAAAGAGACGTCGCTGAATATTTGCCGTTTAGTCGTCATAATGAAGTCGATCTCATTTTTTGTGGAACCATCTGGGCTAATCCAGGTCCATTTTCGTTGTGGCCGTTTCTTGAAAAAGGAGTTCATCATAAAGAGGCTCTCCCTTTCCAAGAAATCAGCTAGACGTTGCCCTCTTGGGTTCCGCTGCCCATATCCGAATTGTCCCACTCTCAACTCATCACCGCTACGTTTGCCTAGTTTCGCGTTGAAGTCTCCCATCACAACTGTGAAATGTGTTGGCGAGACATGTATAGCTTTGGAGATGTCCTCATACATGGTCTCAACCTCTTCGTCGGGATGTGTCGAGGTCGGTGCGTATACCTGTATGACCTTCAATGAATACCGGTCGGTTATTTTAAGTACAAGGTATACAACCCTGCTCGACACACTCTCGATCATTAACACGTTGTTGACGAGAAACTTGCGGACGATAAACCCGACACCCCTTGGGATTGTTGATCTCCCTCCCGGTAGTAAAACAAGATAGAACGGTGGTAAGGTCGAGTCGTTGGGTTTGGTGGCGGGGCGTCTGCCAGGGATTCTTAGCACCCCATGCTCCGCCGGAACCAAGGATGCCACCAACGCCTGGAATAACGGAGCCGCCGGGGACTAGGGGCCGTTTCTTTTTTGTGACCATCATATGGGGGGGTGTTTGCCATAGTCACCACGCTTGGCAGGCGGGTTGGTGACCGCGGAGCCAGTCCTTTGCACCGATGACGCCGCTGCCCGTCACCGGCCAGGTCAATTTAGAACTGGCTTTTAACCTATTAAGCCCGACTCGCGACGCGGCCGGCGTCGTGACGTCACACAAAAAATCATAACTAAAATATGAAACCAAATTTTGTGTCTGTAAACGACAATGTACTGATAAATATTATCACCTATCTCTTGAGCATCAAAATAAACTTATTAGTTTATCGAGTATGTTTATCATGAAAAAATAAGGTTTTAAAGTCCCAAAACCGGTTTTGCCCAAAGGACAATGCCCACGTCCCATACATTGAAAAACCTGTCCAAACTTTTTTAGACACTGAAAGTGCTTAGAGATGAATAGTGTCTAATTAGGATTGTTAATGCTTCTAAAAACGTCTGCTGTTGGTGTTTTTCATTTCCTAAATACCAAAAATGAGTTATAGTTAAACCAAAAGTAAGGTTATGTTTACTGTCAAAATACATTAGAATTATGTTTTCTTACGGATTACAACAGAAAAGAAAGGAAATAACTATGGTATTATATTTCAAAACATATTTCTTATCAGATCAAATAGGAATAATAGTACTTCTAACTACCCACTGATTACCATAAAATAGTTCTCGGATGGAATTATCATAGGTTACACAAGGCTTAAACTAAGTGCAGGCCTAGGTCTGATGATTTGGACTTGTCTTCATGTTCCAATAATTGATGACACTGTCTTGTTATAGGCAAGCATGTTTTCTTGCTTACCATCAGGCACATGTATCGCTCATCCTATCATTGTTTACTAAAAAAATACTTAAATCAGTGTAGATAATAGAATCCGTTTGTGGAATGTTTTGCCAGCCTCTTTGAGACAGTCACATAGTCACAGTTAATAAGGAACACTGAATCACATAATTCTCAGTTTTGTTAAAACCAATAAAAATTCCGTCATTGAAACATTTGATCTGGTAATCGTAGTTTGTTGTGGTGAATAATGCATGAATATTACACCGCTTAGAAAACAAGAAGAAAACCATTCATTTTGCTTGTTTACTTTTTTTTGATTTGACAATTTGAATTTGACATTGATCTTTGACCAATTTGGATTTGATGAAAAAGTTTCGTTTCACAATTGCATGACAACTTCTTCCTCGTTTACATTGCTATAAAAAGCTTTGATGGTTTCTTTGTCGCCGTATTTATACATATCGTTATTTAATTATGTAAAAATAGTAAATAAACGACATTGTGAAAGAAATTGGTATACATAACATCCATATTCAATTTCAATCTAACGCGGATCACTAAAACGAAACGCAAGTACCGTTTCGTTATTGCAATATTTTCCAAGCCAGTTTTGTTGGTATATGTTAGGTTTAATTTAAACAAATGCAAATTATTTTATTTTGCAATGTTAGAAAGTTATACAACTTCGCACACGAATACAACAAAAAATCACCGATTTTTTAATATATAACTCATATGTCTGCACGACAACTATTTTGGCGGGTCAAAAATGGACATTGTCCTTTGGCCTCTTGGGGCTTGACTAATTAAATGGATATACCGCCATTAGTTCGGTCGTAAGAGCCTCGTTAGTTGACAGCAGGGTGTACCGCGCGCAGGAGGTTGACATTTGGGGAAACTAGATGTTAAGCGTTTCCCCCTTACACCCCCTGTGCATCACGCATCACATGCTCCCACAGAACAAGGACAAAAGAGACACTCTGACTCGCCACTATACCAAAGAAATACCGGAAATAAAACTTTACGAAATCGTGATGGCTCTTGACCAACTTCAAAATGTAAAAGCCGCGGGCGATGACGGGATTATTACAGAGCTCTTAAAGAATGTGGAGCTCCATTTACAAAAGAGCTAAAAAAGTACAGTTTAAAACCGTCCTCTTCACCGGGAGAACTCACAGGCATAGCACAGAGATATGGTCGTCCTCTTCTTAAATAAAAAATAAAATAAAAATACGGTCGAATTGAGAAACCTACTTTTTTTTTTAAATCGGTTAAAAATGGAGATAAGACCCTTTTAAATAATTATAATTGATCAAGTTGAAATGTTACCTTTCTAACGGGCGGTTCCTCGACATCTGAGTCCTGACCGGGCTTGTAACCGTCCGCGAAGCTGACTCGCTTCGAGGGCCGACCCTCGCCCACAGACAGGGACTTCCTGCAACACATTTAAACCATTTTATTTATTTTTGCCATTGAAATTACTAAGTTTTCTCGTAGAATATTGAATCAAAGAAATACAAATTCTGGTGTATCGATCAACCTTTTTATAGTTACAGCGAAATCTTAGAAAATAATGGGAAAGCTACAACAAAATTGTAAAAACTTGACATTGCTCATTACGGTTGTAATAAATCTAAAATTATTGACACTTATCTGTACGATAATTATTTACTATTGTTCAGTTAAATGTTTTTATCAAACACTTTGAATATGTGTGTAATTTGTATGCTCTTACTTTTGTTTTTTACTAATTGACATGTAAATTGTATATTTGAATACCAAAAACTTTCCTATCTATATATATAAAAATCAATGCCACTTTTCGTTGTTATTGAACTCCTCCTAAGCGGCTGGACCGATGATTTTTTTTGTATACGTTTGGGTAGGGCCCTGGAAGGTTTAGATTCACAAATCAGCCCGGCAGATGGCGCTGCAGTTGATATCCAGGTTATTATTCGAGCGAAGCCGGAGCGGGCCGCTAGTATGGTATAACTTACATGACTAATATTCCTTTGTCAGGGACGTCCTTCTCTTCAGGTACTTCCAGATCTTTAGCCACCTCACCCAGAACTGGAAGTAATAAAAGAATTTGAAACATTTTGTTGTTGTAAAATTATTCTGTAGGTACATTTAGCGGGGAACCTGGATCCCACAACACAGGTAGCCCTAGTGTGGGATTCCAGTACACGCTGGCAAAGCATTGTCCACCGGTCCTTACCGTGTCCCGGTGCCTGCTTGGGCAGTGCTTGGGTGGGAGCTTGGACCCGGCAACGGCTGGAACCTACTCAAGACGGATATCTGGGAATCGGTACTTAATAAGTGCTAATGTCTACGATGTTATTTTTTTGGAAATTTGTCAGTCAAACTATTTAAACTCAGTATTTGTGCAAATAAACGTTTCTTCATTTTCATTTCACATATTTGGTATTAAAGTGGCTTAGACAAAACCAAATGTTTTTTTGGTAAACAAATAAACAATGTTATTGAATAATAATTTGCCATTTATTATGTATTTTTTGTTAGGGTTCCGTACCCAAAGGGAAGGGAACGGAACCCTATTACTGAGACTTGGCTGTCCGTCCGTCCGTCCGTATGTCCCCAGGCTTTATCTCAAGAACGATGATTTCAACTGTCTAGACAGTTGAAATTTTCACAGATGATGTATTTCTATTGCCCAAACAACAACAAATACTAAAAATAAAATAAAAATAATATTTAAGGGCTTACATACAACAAACTTGATTTTTTACCGTTTCTTGTTGGATTAGTCCATCCCAAACAAACTAGATGGCGCCACTAGCAAAATAAAACGCGATATCGAATTCATAGTCAGAATCATGAGGCAAAAATCAAAATTAAAATAAAACCGAACATTGGAAATTGCGATGTATCTATACGGAATTCCGAATAAAGCCGAAGATGTTTTCGCCGTTTATTTGCTAATGGTACGGAACCCTTCGTGCGGGAGTCCCACTCGCACTTGGCAGGTTTTTTTATGATACTGAAGGTTGTATTAGAAATGGGACTTAATAAACTACAACATCGGAAGTATTTGAAATTTAAATCATATTAGTAGTAGTTAGTATTTTCATTGTTCTATTGATGAATTAAACAGCATAGTGTAAAGGGGCATGCAAGTATGACGTAACCCATTTCTTTTAAGATTTTATCCCCCCTCCACATAGTGGATCGTTTTGCATCCCTCCCCTAACCCTTCTTAAACTTTTTAAAATATTGGTGGACAATTCACACAACATCATCTGACCCCAAACTAAGCAAAGCTTGTAATATGGCGGCCAGATAGCTGATATAATACTTATATAGTTTTTAAATACATACTTATTATATATAGGCACACCCAGACACAGTGCAAACATTTGAATTCATCACACAAATATTTGCACTGGGTGGGAATCGAACCCACGACCCTCGGCTTCGCAGGCAGAGCTACTACCCACTAAGCCACCAGGCCAGTCAAAAATGTTTATAAATACAAGTGATAATTTTTATCCAAAAGTCACGATGTGACAACTTGGGAGATTTTAACACTCTAGTTTATTTAAAGTTAGAAACAAAAGTTGGGCTTATGACTATACCTCCATGATGCAACGTTTTACAACACACCCCCTCTCCACCAAATCGCGTTACGTTATACTTGAACGCCCCCTAGGTAGTTAATTAAGTATGTGGTGTAGTTCTAATTGTGATAAAGTTTTGTTAATTAAGGCTGTGACGAGCGCAGTGCAGTGCTAGGTAATGATTTGTACTCTTCATGTTCCAATAGCTGCGTGTCACTGTGCTGTTATGTGGCAGGCATGTTGCTTACCATCAGATACATGACCTGCTCGTCTCGTCACTCTTTATTTAAAAAATAAATAAATAATAATACATTATGGTACCTACAAATGTGTAATGTTGGGGATTACCGCTGATATATTATTATAATTTAATTTATATTGCCTGATTACGGTGAAATTAAGAGACACTTTATGCGCAAGTCTGTTGAAAAAATAAATACCGGAAGTTCCGAGTGCGAGGTTGATCCTGGCATCGAGGGAGGTCGTCCGCCGCGGCGCGGGCGTTCGTTTCACCTCCCGTGGCTCCGTCCCTCGTGACTCTGCCCCTCGTGACTCTGCCCCTCGAACCTCTGCCCCTCGAACTTCCGCCCCTCGAACTTCCGCCGCCCGCGCCTCCGTCGAGAAACAGTCTCCATACTGCAATTTATCCGCAGCGCCGTACATATCCATGTAAGCTTCATCGTACCTGCAATCGTTAATTGAGAATTTATTATGGCGGATCTTGCATCTTTGTAAATGAAGCACTAAAATGTGTCGAAAACGTTTGAGTTATCAGCATTGTCAGAAGATATATTTTGCGAAATCTCCGCGATTGACGTTATGGACTTTGACATTACTATAATTTGCATTTATCGCATAGGCCTAGCTCATGTTAGAGGGTTTTTAAGTGGCCTGGAACGTTTGCTCGATAAGCTCAGTGAAACCGATAAAACATTCATGATTCTCGGTGATATAAACATAAATATTTTAGACAACACTAGCGCTGACTTTAGAAATCTGTTCGACTTACTCACCGATTATACCAGCAATAGCCTAAGTGTTCGAAAATGGCTTGAGTTCACGATTACTGGCCTACCGGAAAGCGAGGCGTTGTGTGAACAACAATACGCATACAACGAAGGAAGGTCTACGAGGTTGGCGAGGCTCTAGTGTGTTAGTTACCCGGTGCCGGAGTGCTCGGTCCGGTTGTCGAGGCTCTAGTGTGTTAGTTACCCGGTGCCGGAGTGCTCGGTCCGGTTGGCGAGGCTCTAGTGTGTTAGTTACCCGGTGCCGGAGTGCTCGGTCCGGTTGGCGAGGCTCTAGTGTGTTAGTTACCCGGTGCCGGAGTGCTAGGTCCGGTTGGCGAGGCTCTAGTGTGTTAGTTACCCGGTGCCGGAGTGCTCGGTCCGGTTGGCGAGGCTCTAGTGTGTTAGTTACCCGGTGCCGGAGTGCTCGGTCCGGTTGGCGAGGCTCTAGTGTGTTAGTTACCCGGTGCCGGAGTGCTCGGTCCGGTTGGCGAGGCTCTAGTGTGTTAGTTACCCGGTGCCGGAGTGCTCGGTCCGGTTGGCGAGGCTCTAGTGTGTTAGTTACCCGGTGCCGGAGTGCTCGGTCCGGTTGGCGAGGCTCTAGTGTGTTAGTTACCCGGTGCCGGAGTGCTCGGTCCGGTTGGCGAGGCTCTAGTGTGTTAGTTACCCGGTGCCGGAGTGCTCGGTCCGGTTGACGAGGCTCTAGTGTGTTAGTTACCCGGTGCCGGAGTGCTCGGTCCGGTTGGCGAGGCTCTAGTGTGTTAGTTACCCGGTGCCGGAGTGCTCGGTCCGGTTGGCGAGGCTCTATTGTGTTAGTTACCCGGTGCCGGAGTGCTCGGTCCGGTTGGCGAGGCTCTAGTGTGTTAGTTACCCGGTGCCGGAGTGCTCGGTCCGGTTGGCGAGGCTCTAGTGTGTTAGTTACCCGGTGCCGGAGTGCTCGGTCCGGTTGGCGAGGCTCTAGTGTGTTAGTTACCCGGTGCCGGAGTGCTCGGTCCGGTTGGCGAGGCTCTAGTGTGTTAGTTACCCGGTGCCGGAGTGCTCGGTCCGGTTGGCGAGGCTCTAGTGTGTTAGTTACCCGCTGCCGGAGTGCTCGGTCCGGTTGGCGAGGCTCTAGTGTGTTAGTTACCCGGTGCCGGAGTGCTCGGTCCGGTTGGCGAGGCTCTAGTGTGTTAGTTACCCGGTGCCGGAGTGCTCGGTCCGGTTGGCGAGGCTCTAGTGTGTTAGTTACCCGGTGCCGGAGTGCTCGGTCCGGTTGGCGAGGCTCTAGTGTGTTAGTTACCCGGTGCCGGAGTGCTCGGTCCGGTTGGCGAGGCTCTAGTGTGTTAGTTACCCGGTGCCGGAGTGCTCGGTCCGGTTGGCGAGGCTCTAGTGTGTTAGTTACCCGGTGCCGGAGGGCTCGGTCCGGTTGGCGAGGCTCTAGTGTGTTAGTTACCCGGTGCCGGAGTGCTCGGTCCGGTTGGCGAGGCTCTAGTGTGTTAGTTACCCGGTGCCGGAGTGCTCGGTCCGGTTGGCGAGGCTCTGTATACGGTAGACGGGCGCGCGGGCCGGGTAGGGCGCCTCCGCCGCTCCGCAAGTGAGCACGATGTTCACGTCTCCCGGCTTCAAACCTGACACATACATTCGGAACATTAGCCAGGCTTTTAGCGATAAAGCTGTCAACTTGTTGCACTAGAATTAAAGTTTACATTCATATTTATTGATAAAATATACTCAATGAATGAAGCCAAAATCAGTACATAAATCAATTTTAAATCAATAGACCAGGGTAGAAGCCTTTAAAAATAATAACAAGTGAAAAAAAATAGTAGTAGGATGAAACCCATTGGAAAAGGAGGGGAATATTATAAAAATAAAAGGAAAAATAATTTACGGGCGATCTGAAGTCGGGAAGGGGATGGGGGGGTCCGTTTTAAGCGTAAAAACGGTTTATCTCGATTTCCGGCAAAACTACAAATCCTATGGAAATAAGTTGTACGGCAAAGTTGTAGGGTTTAAAAAGATCTACAGCTTTTGTATTAACACTTTTTTCACATAACTACAAAATTTATGAGAAAAATTGAAATAAGTGAGTTTTTGGTTTTTAATTTTTTTCTCATGTAAACACACAAAAATTACTCTAATAATTTGGTCAAAAGTTGCCTTTTTATATCTTAAATACACTGTATTTTTTTTTATTAAAAATAATATTTTTTTCTACCTTAAATTAACCTAATATTGAAAAAGTACCCTAATTTTAATTCGAAAAATCTCCCGTCAAAATATCAGCTTTTTCAATAAAGTTGGTAAGCTTTTTGTTCTCTAAAATCTCTTTTTTCTGATAATGTAAAAAAAGTTATACATTACCATGGCAAATGTTCTCAGAAAACGCTTTGAAAAAAATACCACATAATTTCGATTTTTTTATTTTGGTATAAAACGCGTTTAGATTGAAGTTTTTTTTTCATATAATACTGAACTTCCAATATAAACTAACAAGTTTAATACTTGAGCATAAGTGTCATTCGGATGCTAAGCGGTTTATGAGATTCTATATCATAAGTTTTAGAAAAACATAGAGATTGTTTGTTGAACAAAAAAAAATGTTTCGAAAATAAACAATTCAAAAAAAAAATTACACTATGGAATGCAGTTTTTTGTTTTTCTTGATTGCTATATAGGTACTGAATACAAATAATTTACAACAAAAATGCCCGTCTTTACGATATAGAAGCTCCTAAACCACTTAAAAATCCTATAACACTTATGCTCAAGTATCAAACTTGTGAGTTTATATTGGAAACTTAGTATTATATGAAAAAAAAACTTCAATCTAAATGCGTTTCATACCAAAATAAAAAAATCGAACTTATGTGGTATTTTTTCAAAGCGTTTTCTGAGAACATTTGCCATGGTATAACTTTTTTTACATTATCAGAAAAAAGAGATTTTAGAGAACAAAAAGTTTACCAACTTTATTGAAAAAGCTGATATTTTGACGGGAGATTTTTCGAATTAAAATTAGGGTAATTTTTCAATATTAAGTTAATTTAAGGTAGAAAAAAGTATTTTTTTTCAGTAAAAAAAAATACAGTGAATTTAAGATATAAAAAGGCAACTTTTGACCAAATTTTTAGAGTAATTTTTGTGTGTTTACATGAGAAAAAATTAAAAACCAAACTCACTTATTTCAATTTTTCTCATAAATTTTGCGGTTATGTGAAAAAAGTGTCCAAACAAAAGCTGTAGATCTTTTTAAACCCTACAACTTTGCCGTACCACTTATTTCCATAGGATTTGTAGTTTTGCCGGAAATCGAGATAAACCGTTTTTACGCTTAAAACGGACCCCCCCTTCCCCTTCCCGACTTCAGATCGCCCGTAAATTATTTTTCCTTTCATTTTTATAATATTCCCCTCCTTTTCCAATTGGTTTCATCCTACTACTATTTTTTTTTGTTTTAAAAATTATCGACCCCGGTCTACAAATGTATACATTAGAGTAAGTATATCAAATTAAATTAAAACAATAATAACGAGTGTGTCAATTCATAAACTCAAATCAATTTGCTATCTTTCTGTGGTGCGATGAAAATACTCTTTCTGTGGTGGGATGAAAATACTCTTTCTGTGGTGGGGTGAAAATACTATTTCTGTGGTGGGATGAAAATACTATTTCTGTGGTGGGATGAAAATACTATTTCTGTGGTGGGATGAAAATACTATTTCTGTGGTGGGATAAAAATACTATTTCTGTGGTGGGATGAAAATACTATTTCTGTGGTGGGATGAAAATACTATTTCTGTGGTGGGATGAAAATACTCTTTCTGTGGTGGGATGAAAATACTCTTTCTGTGGTGGGGTGAAAATATTATTTCTGTGGTGGGGTGAAAATACTATTTCTGTGGTGCGATGAAAATACTATTTCTGTGGTGGGATGAAAATACTATTTCTGTGGTGGGGTGAAAATACTATTTCTGTGGTGCGATGAAAATACTCTTTCTGTGGTGGGATGAAAATACTATTTCTGTGGTGGGATGAAAATACTATTTCTGTGGTGGGATGAAAATACTATTTCTGTGGTGGGATGAAAATACTATTTCTGTGGTGGGATGAAAATACTATTTCTGTGGTGGGATGAAAATACTATTTCTGTGGTGGGATGAAAATACTATTTCTGTGGTGGGATGAAAATACTCTTTCCATGGTGGGATGAAAATACTATTTCTGTGGTGGGATGAAAATACCCTTTCTGTGGTGGGATGAAAATACTCTTTTTGTGGTGGGATGAAAATTTAATTGAATTTCCGAGAACGTACCCCAGCGCGAGGGCCTGGCGGGCGCGGCGGGCGCGGGGGGGCGCGGCCCCTGCCCCGCGCGCCAGTCGCACTTGATCTCGCCGCACGCGCGCACGCGCACCACCGTCTCGATGCGACGCTCGCCCGCGCCGTCCGGCGGAGACGCCTCCTGTACACACACGACCCTATTGTAATGCAAGTAAGTTTCAAAATACAACATCATAGGTGCGCGCAGTCCGGTGAAGACGCCTCCTACGAACATGAGCGTTTTTTTAAAAATTTGGCCCGTTATGCAACCGGAACGTCAATTTTGAAAGAATTTTCAAAGGATAAAACGTTATGAACATGACGTTACGAAAGCATATGTTTTAACAACATACCCTATTTAAAACTTAAAATACTTTACTTTCGATGAATCCCATTGTCTAAATTGTTCTTAAAACACTCCCTGCAATGTAAAATATGAAGTTTTAATGTTGAAATAACATTTTAACATATTAAACATACAGTACTTACGGGAACACAATTTTGGACCGAAGTTACGTCGCAACAGTAAGTAACGATTTAAACAACTATAAACATGTATAATGTCACCGGAAATGATTTGAAGCTGTTAAAAAAGAGTTGCTAGACCAAAAAAGTGCTCTCAATTTTGTTTGTTTTTTTCGTAAAGTAGCAAAAATTACCGTTACTTAGTGGGAATTCCGGTATACCGGGAATCCATGGACAAATCTAAAATTGAATTATTTATATAATTTTGTTCTCAAGCCAACATTAAAACTGTTAATTAGTATATTAACAAACACTTTTAAAAATAAATAAAATATAATTTCGGCGATTTCGATGAATATATTTTATGGTAGACCACTCCAAAGCTAGCAAGGTATGCATGGGACATCGTAAAAATGAAAACAAAATCGGAAACAAATATCGAGCTAAGCTAAGAAACATTGCAGCGGACTCTTCATCAAGACACTGTAAAAGAGTGTAGTTCGATATACCTGCCCTTGATACGAATTTCTTGTGTCAATTCCCTGTTGTTATTGATGTGGTGTGTGTGTGGAAGTCAACACTCCGTCCGAACCTTCTCCAAACCATAGTTGGGTCTGAAGCATTCCAGTTAAAACTGGAGAACCGCTTTGCTGCCTTGGAAACCACAAATAGCGCTGACCAGAAGCTCGAAAGTGTAGTGGAAGTCCTGCGTGATGAGGGCACAAAGTTTTGTGAAATGCGGCGCAAAGGCAGAAAGTCAAAGCTTTCCAGTGAGACCTTAGAACTCATGGAGGAACGACGGAATCCCACGTTAACTTCGTCGGAACAAGGGGCTCTTAGCAAGAGAATTACCAAGCTTGTACGACGTGACCTCCGATTAGCTAACACGCTCTTGATTGAAAAATCAATTGAGCAAAATCGGGGGTCAAAAGTGTTCGTCAAGACCTTGGGTAGAAGCCACCTGACGAAGTTAACTACCTCGACGGGGAGAGTCGTTTCATCCAAAGCGGATATTCTCTCGGAAGTGGAAGACTTTTACAGCCAGCTGTACGCATCGCATGCTCCACATCTCCCACATAATGAGGACAAAAGAGCTACTTTGACTCGCCACTACACTGAAGAACTGCCAGAAATAAGTATGGACGAGATCGCGATGGCTCTTGGGCAAACTTAAAAATGGAAAAGCCGCGGGCGAGGACGGAATTACAACAGAGCTCTTAAAAGCTGGTGGCGCTCCACTTATAAAAGAGCTCATAGAACTGTTTAATGCCGTCCTCTTTACCGGGAGAACTCCACAGGCATGGCACAGAAGTGTGGTCATCCTATTCTTTAAAAAGGGAGATAAAACCCTTTTGAAGAATTATCGACCAATATCGCTTCTGAGCCATGTCTATAAGTTGTTTTCGAGAGTTATCACGAATCGTCTCGCCCGAAGACTCGATGAGTTTCAGCCTCCTGAGCAGGCCGGGTTTCGAAGTGGGTACAGCACCATAGACCACATTCACACGGTACGGCAGATTGTACAAAAGACAAAGGAGTACAATCGGCCACTTTGCTTAGCGTTTGTGGACTATGAGAAGGCGTTCGACTCGGTCGAAACCTGGGCTGTTCTGGAGTCCTTACAGCGATGCCAAGTCGATTGGCGATACATCGAGGTGATGAGGTGTTTATACGACGCCGCTACGATGGCGGTCCAAATCCAAGATCAGCAGACAAAACATATTCCTCTGCATCGAGGCGTGAGGCAAGGGGATGTTATTTCCCCGAAATTGTTCTCAAACACACTGTAGGATATGTTTAAGACGCTGGATTGGGGTGGACATGGCCTAAACATCAATGGCGAATACATCTCTCACCTACGATTTGCTGACGACATCGTCATTATGGCAGAGTCGCTGGAGGATATGCAGTGGATGCTGGACAGCCTGGCTAATGCTTCTCAACGCATCGGCCTTCGGATGAATTTGGATAAAACCAAAGTCATGTGCAACGAGCTCGTTGCTCCGGGCCGATTGCCGTAAGTGGAACCACGCTCGAAATTGTTCGGAGATATGTCTACTTAGGGCAGATGCTCGAACTAGGTAGATGTAGCTTTGAGAGTGAGGCCATGAGAAGAATCCAGTTGGGCTGGGCAGCGTTTGGCAAACTTGGTCGAGTCTTCTCGTCACCCATCCCACAAAGTCTCAAAACAAAAGTGTACAACCAGTGCGTCCTACCCGTTATGACCTACGGTGCTGAAACGTGGACACTGACAGTCAAAATGGTCCGAAAGCTCAAAGTCGCTCAGCGAGCTATGGAACGGGCTATGCTTGGAGTATCTCTGAGGGATTGCATTCGTAATGAAGTAATTCGTCAGAGAACTAAAGTCACCGACATAGCTCTGCGTATTAGCAAACTGAAGTAGCAATGGGCCGGTCACATCTGTCGCAGACCCGATAACCGTTGGGGTAGACGGGTTTTGGAGTGGAGACCGCGAATCGGCAAACGTAGTGTAGGACGCCCTGAGACCAGATGGAGTGACGATATACGAAAGATAGCTGGTGGCAGTTGGAAACGTAAGACCGAGGATCGGGCTGAGTGGCGTATTATAGGAGAGGCCTATGTCCAGCAGTGGACGAACACGGGCTGATGATGATGATGATGATTGATGTGGTTCGTCAGTTTATGCTCTGGCCATAGAGTATCAATCCCAAGAGTAACTATTTGGCTATAATTGTTCGATTTCAAGTCTGTCCTAGTTCCGAGCCGTCTAAAGGTACAAGATCGCGCGGAGACCGCAACACGAGACCGCGACAGGAGACCGAGACCGGAGACCGCGACAGGCACTTGACACTATGGAATTGTATGGACGCCAGTTCGCGCTGAGACCGCGACAGGAGACCGAGACAGGTCGCGGTCGCGGTCGCGGCGCGAACTGGCGCCCATACAATTCCATAGTGTCAAGTGCCTGTCTTGGTCTCCGGTCGCGGTCACGCGTCGCGGTCGCGGCGCGAACTTGTACCTTTACTCGCTGATTGGTTCTGCGCGCGTGACGTGAACTTTGACCAACCAACTAGAGAATATAGTAAAGACAAGGAAAGTAGAAAGTCGAGATTCCAGAATCACAGCGAGTGCGAATGAGAAGCAGCTAGCAGCTGGACAACAGACCGGCCAACGTAACTAGACCTTTTTGATTTTGTGAATCACTTAAAACAAAACCTAAACAATTATATTAACTTTACATATTTATAAGTGAAAAGCGATACCATTTGATAACTGGAATATGATAACTGGAAGTTTTGCTGTTCTCGTCCACGTCGTTTTATAGAACAAGAAGACATTTTTATCGACTACGAAAAAATCTTTTTTAAACAGAAACACATGGAATGACAGATCGAAGTTTTGGTCACAATCAGTCTTTGGTTGCCGGTGCGCCGATTGATATTGCGCGAATTATGGCAGAATAGGGTACCGGACTGGGTCAAAAATACACCATCCTAATTAGTCCGTCAGCTAGATCATGGAAAAATATTGGACACGTATTTTTTGTTTTTTCATAATATTAAAAATCGTCAAAGATATAGACCATCAAACTTCGAGAGTGGGGTCTCGACGTCACTCGTGAGTAAAAATCGTACTCACAAGTGACGTCACACGAAACTTCGAAGCACTGTAAAATGTTTTTTTGTGAAACAAAAGAAAAAATACGTGTACAATATGTGTTCCGTATAATCGGGCAACATTATATCGGCCATCGAAATATAGCGGATCTATGTTTTGACAGCCGGCTGTCAAGTGACGTTGTCTCGTTTCGCCGGTACGTTCGAGCGACTCCTGGTTTGCTTTTCTGGATAAAAGTGTTATAGTTCGCGGGAACGACGAGTTTTTCGGGATAAAAGCTTTAGTATTGTGCGGGAACACATTATTAACGTTAAGTGTGTTACTACTGGATTAGTGCTGGACTATTTGTACAAGTTGGCTACTGGACTGGCCCCTTCTCCAACGCAGGATCGTTGCATCGTTCTGGAACGGGAAGTCTACGGAACTACTGTCTGGTTTGGTGTTTCCACATTGCCCTCTGACCCCATTCCTTCTCCCTAACGACCAAACTGGACTTTGGACGACGCCGGGAACTCTACGTAAGTGATACCTTTTCGATAACTTGTTTGCAACTAGGGGGTAAATATTAAAATCGGTATAAAAGCAAAATAATAATGTTTAATTCTCGCTTATGGGCCCCGAGACGGTAATTTCTGAATAAAATACTGTACATTTTTTGGTAGCAGGAGCGCGGTTAGCCGTAAATACCCCTTTTTTGTTTTTAGTTTTCTGGGAAAATATATCGGGTAGGCCAGATATTTGGGGGTTCCCAGTTTATAATTTCTCCCCAAACTGTCGGGAAATTAGTATTAAGTGGTATCCGGTTTAATAGGTTGCGGATATATTTGTTGTGACATTGTCCGAACTTTAGGTTGGTTTAAATTTAAATTTAAAAATGGCTTCGGATTTGGCCAACCAGCTCCGATGGTTTGAATCCTTGCAAGGATTGGTCGGCAGGAGAGACCGGGAGGAGGCGCTGCTAAACAGGGCAGAACAGCTCGACAGGCGCCTGGAGGTCGCTGAGAGGAGCACAGGATTGCTGCGGGATGCAAGGCCGCCTCCACCTGAGGAGCAGATGGAGAGGATCGACGCGGACATGCGGCGCATCCTGGATTTGTACGACGAGGTCTCCGAAGGGGTTCGCCAGCTGGAGAGGTCTCGTCAGGGAAGGGCGAACTCGGGACCCGTCATCAGGAATGCGGGTTCGGGTGTAGTGGGACGCCTTCCCACCCTGGACTTGCCCAGGTTCACAGGTAACCTGCGAGAGTGGAGCGGCTTCCGGAGTATGTTCGCCTCTCTCGTAGATTCACGCACCGACTTGACGAGGGCGGAGAAACTGGCGTATCTCCGCACGTCACTGGAGGGTGAGGCACTCTCCCTGATCCAGCACCTGGAGCTGGACGACGACAACTTCGGCACGGCGATGGAGTTGCTGGAGACGAGGTTCCAAAACCCTCGGCTCCTCGCCGACGCTCACGTGTCCCAAATACTGGGGCTGCCGAAGGTGACTGAGAGGTCTCAGTTGAGGCCATTAATCCTCACGCCCGTGAAGGTGGCGTACAACGCCTTGCGCAGCTTGGGACTGCCAGTAGAACACTGGTCGTTTCTGCTGGTCCACATTCTGCTGGGCAAGGTGCCGCTGGAGTTGCGCGCCCGGTTCGAGCGGGAAAGGGGCCTTCACGGCGACCCGAAGGTCTTCCCCACGTTTGAGGAGCTGCTTCGGGTCCTGGAGTGGGAGGCGAGGATGGTCGAGTCGGCGCCGCAGGAGGCGCAGCCCGCCGCTTCAGCTCGTGGCCCTGCCGGAACAGGACCGCGACCTACCAATCCCCGCACTCAGGGTGGGGTAAAGCGGACGGCGACGGTGACGAGTGCGTCGGAGCAGGAGTGCCCGAACTGTGGCCAGCTTCACGCGCTGGTGCAGTGTCCGGGCCTGCTTGCGAGGACGACTTCCGACCGACGAGGCATCGTTCGGAGGTTGCGTCGGTGCTACGGGTGCCTGGGGGGTCATTTGTTCAATGACTGCCCCACGGCACGGCCGTGTCCTGGGTGTGGGGGACCACACCACCAGCTCTTGTGCGTCAGGAGCGATGGTGCTGGTCGACAGCCCTCAGGGAGGGGGCCCTCCACGGGCGGGGGCGCTCCCACGCAGAGCCACGCATTGTACAACAATGAAGTGGCTACAGCGTGGAGCACACCCCCTCCACCCCAACTCCCGGCAGCACCGGGCAGCCCAACAAGGGGCGTCCTACACGTGGCTCGGTCACCGACCTCACAGCCCGCGCGGACGCGGGCGAACTGGAGAGGTGGAGGGGTGATACCGGAGTCACCACGGGGGCCACCTCCCCAGCGTTATCCTTCTCCGCCGCTGGATCCGCGATTAATGCAATGGAGGGCGTACACGCCTCCCCTCCATGAGCATCCGAGGCTGGACTACCACCCGCCCTACTTTCAGTATGGCAGGGCAGCTGGATATGCCCCCCCTCCGATGGCCCTTATGACTCGGCAGCCATATTGGGCTGGGCCCTGTAGTCCGACGGGTTCGGACGGGCCTCGGAGGGATTGACTAGCCTCCGTTCCCTTGGCACAGGATCAACCGGTGGTCCTGCTGCCCACCCTCTGGTTAAGGGTTTGGGGTCCAAGAGGCGACTACGTCCGGATACGAGCGCTCTTGGACACAGGGTCCCAGGGGTGCATTTTAACAACCCGGGTTGCTCATCGCCTGGGCCTGGCTAGGTTTCCGTCACCGACTCCGTTGCGAGGAGTCGGGAACACAGAGGTGCGGTCGGCTGGACAGACCCGCCTCTCCTTCTCGTCCGTACATTCCTATTCGGAAAGGATTGCGGTCAGGGCCACCGTCATGGATTCGGTTGTCGGTTGGCTTCCTCAGGCGGACTCAGACTCAGGATTACTCAGGCAGATAGATCCGGATCTTTTGTCCTGTACTAAGGGTCTCAGGTTGGCGGATCCCCGCTTCGGGATGGCGGGTCCGGTAGATCTTTTGTTGGGTTCTGATGTACTGGGTTACATCATGAACGGGAAGCCTAGACTGTTGGACCAGTCTTCGCTGATGGCGCTGCCCACCATCTACGGGAACGCCATTTTGGGAATGGTGGATGAGTGGCAGCAGTCGAATCAGGCTTCTTTTAGGGGAACGGCCCTCGCTCAGATCATGCAGAGGTTCTGGGAGATCGAAGAGCCGCCTACCGTGTCTCGGCTGATCCCGAGCACGTGGAGTGTGAGAACTTTTATCAGGCTCACACTCGGAGAATGGTTTCTGGGCGATTGGAGACTAGGCTGCCTTTCCGGGATAACCCCCCGCGTCTGGGCCAGTCTCGATCATTAGTCGAGAAAAGGCTCAGGTCCATGGAGCGACGCATGGCTCGAGATCCTGTACTTCGGGAAAAGTACATCGAGTTCATGAGGGAGTATGAGGCACTGGGCCACATGTCTCCGGCTCGCGACGACTGGTCGACCATGGACCACTACTTTTTGCCTCATCACGCTGTTTTGAAAGCGTCGACAGGCAAACTCAGGACGGTGTTCGATGGATCCGCTCCGACTTCGACAGGAGTGTCACTGAACCAGTGCCTCCACGCTGGACCGAAGTTACATCGGGATATTGTAGACATCATCCTGAATTTCCGTAGGCATCAGGTGGTGTTGGGAGCGGACATCCGTATGATGTTCCGACAAACGGTCATACACCCCGAGGACAGGAGGTTCCAGTTGATCCTCTGGCGGGAAAGTCCTCAGGACCCTATGATGGTGTATGAGTTGAACACCAACACCTATGGGTTGAGATCAAGCCCCTTCATTGCGATCCGCTCACTGCTGGAGTTGGCGGAGCAAGAACGGGCTCGGTACCCACGTGCAGCCGCAGTTCTGGAACGCGACCTGTACGTGGACGACGTTTGCACTGGTGCGCAGACGGTGGAGGAAGCTCTGTTGCTCCGGGATGAGCTTACAGAGCTTCTCGCATCTGGAGGCTATGAGCTTCGGAAATGGCTCTCTAACGACCCCAACGTCCTGGCTGGTATCCCGGACGATCACCAGCAGGATCCGGGGCTCTTCGAGGAAGGTGACGATCCGCACGGGATTGCGGTTCTGGGCATGCAGTATCAACCGGTTGCTGACATCTTCACCTTTCGGGTGGCACTGGAAGCCACACGCGCGTGGACAAAACGGACGGTTTTGTCCACCATCGCCAGGATGTTTGATCCAAACGGTTGGATCAGTCCGGTTCTGTTCGCAGCCAAGTGTCTGTTACAGCGACTTTGGACTCTGAAGGTCTCATGGGACGACCCCCTGGTGGGAGACTCGCTTAACATTTGGCTTCGTTTAATATCTGTCCTCGAAACGGTCAATCGAGTGGCGTTGCCCCGTCGCATTCTGCCACCAGGCTGTAGCCGGATCAGCCTGCACGGGTTCTGTGATGCGTCCGAGCTGGGCTATGCCGCATCTGTGTACTTGCGTACAGTTGACGCTGGAGGCCACGTCAATGTCACGCTCTTATTGGGGAAGAGCAAGGTAGCTCCTATCAGGACACGACTCACTATTCCGAAACTGGAATTGAGCGGAGCCACATTACTTGCTCGGCTGCTTAAGCACGTATATCAGGAACTGTCCACCTCGATAGACATCCGGAAGGTCTATGCGTGGTCAGACAGTCAGGTCGTACTTGCCTGGTTACGAGCAGCCCCTCACACCTTGGAGACTTTTGTGGGAAATCGGGTTTCCCAAATCCAAAACATTGGACTGGACATGGTTTGGAGACATGTCCCGGGTGAGTTGAACCCCGCTGACTGTGCTTCGCGCGGCTGTTCCGCGCCGGAGCTAGTTGATCACCCCTTATGGTGGGGTCCGGACTGGCTGCGGGAGCCAGAAGCTTCCTGGCCAGCTCTCGGCGCGGACTCGGAGCGAGCGGAGCTGCCCGGAGTCCGCGTGCATGCGATTGTGGCGGAAGTGCCCCCAGACCCTGACTGGTTGACGGGTCGTTACAGCAAGCTGGATAAGTTGTTGGGGGTAACTAGCTGGATTAAACGCTTCATCCACAACTGTCGTCACCCTCGTCAGAGGAGGAGTGACCAGATCGCCACTGTGGAGGAGCGTCGGAGTTCCTTGCTGCACCTCATTCGGCTGGTGCAGGGTGAGAGGTTTCCAACGGAACTTGAGGCGCTGCGCTGCGGACGCGCTCGCTTGAAGGGTGCGGTCGCCAAGTTGAACCCTTTCACAGATCAGGATGGTCTTCTGCGCGTAGGAAGTCGGCTCCGGAAAGCCAACCTGCCGTACGGCAGCAGGCACCCCCTGTTGCTACCGAAAGGAGGTCCTCTGGTGGACCTGCTGATCACCGATCGGCATATCGGTAACGCGCACGCTGGATGTGGCGCGCTTCTCGCTGTGTTGCAGCGTGAATTCTGGATCTTGTCGGCTCGCAGGGCGGTCCGAAAGGTGCTGTTTAGATGTGTCCCTTGTTATAGGCTCAAGGCGTCTACCATGCAGCCCATGATGGGAGATCTTCCTCCGGATAGGATTTCTGCCTCGAGGCCGTTCGACGGGGTCAGAACGGACTTCGCTGGGCCCTTCTCGGTCAAGTCATCGACGTTGCGTAACGCCAAGGTCGTTAAAGCCTACCTGTGCGTCTTTGTGTGTTTGGCCACCAAAGCAGTCCACCTGGAGCTGGTCTCTGCGCTGTCTACGGAGGCCTTTGTCGCGGCGCTGGATCGTTTTGTAGCGCGAAGAGGAGTACCCTCTTTAATACGTTCGGACAATGGCACAAATTATCGAGGGGCGGCGAATTATTTACGCGAAGTTAATAATTTTTTAAATTCTGGTAATAATAGTTTAAGTCTGGCCCTCGCCCAGCGGGGAATCAGCTGGCAATTTAGTGTGCCAGCCTGTCCTCACTGGGGAGGAATTTTTGAGGCTGCGGTGAAGTCTGCTAAAACCCATCTCCGCCGTGTCATCGGGGAGACCGTGTTAACTTGGGAAGAGTTAGTCACGGTACTATGCCGCGTGGAGGCAGTGCTTAATTCCCGTCCTCTCTGTCCAATCTCGCCTGACCCTAACGATCTAGAAGTCTTGACGCCGGGTCACTTCTTGATCGGTCAGCCTTTAACCGCGTTGCCGGAGTATTCCTGGAAGAATGAGCGCCCCGGACGCCTGTCCCGTTTTCAGTTATTGCAGCAAATAAGTCAAGACTTCTGGAGGCGCTGGTCGGCCGAGTACTTGCATCTGTTGCAACAACGGGTAAAATGGACAGATAGGACGGAGGCCCCTCGGGAAGGGGACTTAGTATTATTAAAAGAGGCAAATTTGGCCCCCCTACTTTGGCGTAGGGGACGTATTTTAAAATTGATATCTGGTACTGATGGCACACCCCGCGTGGCGGAGATTCTGGTTTCTGGTTCCAGACTTCAGCGCGCGGTGTCCTCTCTGGCCCGCTTGCCTCTTTATTAGATATACGTATTTGTCAAGGTTAAAATTTAATTTTATTTTATTACTAAGTTTTTTTTTTTTTGGTTTGATTTCCACTTTCGGGTCAAAGTTGGGAATTTCGTTTTTATTTGGGGTCCGGATACTGCTAAATACTGGTTTCTAAAATTGAGCTGGAGTTCAATTGGTCGGGGGTTTTGTTCCGTATAATCGGGCAACATTATATCGGCCATCGAAATATAGCGGATCTATGTTTTGACAGCCGGCTGTCAAGTGACGTTGTCTCGTTTCGCCGGTACGTTCGAGCGACTCCTGGTTTGCTTTTCTGGATAAAAGTGGTATAGTTCGCGGGAACGACGAGTTTTTCGGGATAAAAGCTTTAGTATTGTGCGGGAACACATTATTAACGTTAAGTGTGTTACTACTGGATTAGTGCTGGACTATTTGTACAAGTTGGCTACTGGACTGGCCCCTTCTCCAACGCAGGATCGTTGCATCGTTCTGGAACGGGAAGTCTACGGAACTACTGTCTGGTTTGGTGTTTCCACATTCCCCTCTGACCCCGTTCCTTCTCCCTAACGACCAAACTGGACTTTGGACGACGCCGGGAACCCTACGTAAGTGATACCTTTTCGATAACTTGTTTGCAATTAGGGGGTAAATATTAAAATCGGTATAAAAGCAAAATAATAATGTTTAATTCTCGCTTATGGGCCCCGAGACGGTAATTTCTGGATAAAATACTGTACAATATGTTTTGGCAATCTAACTAACGGCCTACTTAGTTTTTTTGAGGATTCTACCCTATTCAGAAATAAAACGTCACAACCCTCAGGACACTCAATGGTTTAAGCATAAAATTCAAGGGGAACATAATGCATGATACGGCACGGAATCGTTAAAAAATACTCATTCAATCTTACCTGACTCGCCACGTCGCTCTGATAGGCCATAGCCATTTGTTCATATATTTCATAGTTGCCTTGCTCATATTCTTGATTCTCAATGTCGTGTTCGTGACTTTGGATGTCATTTTCATGACTCTGAATGATATTTTCGTGACATTGAATGTTAGTCTCGTGTCTCTGAATCATATTTTCATGTATGGGAATAACGTTTTCATGTCTTGGAATGACGTTTTCTAGCCTTGGAATAGCTTCTTCATGCCTTGGAATGACATTTTCATGGATGCTATGTTCACGAATTATGTCATGATGTTCATGTCTGCCCATGTCATGCTTATGATGGTCTTCTAGTCTCGGTATATGCTCTTGCCTTTGTATGTCGTGTTGTAGTCTCTCCATGCTATGTTCATGAATTGACAATTCCACCCTATGGATTGGCATTTCAACCATATGATTTGACATTTCATGGCCAAGATGCAACATTTCAGGTTCCCGGCTTGATATTTCAAGCTCATGACTTGACATTTCATGTTCCCGACTTGACATTACATGATCGCGACTTGACATTTCATGTTCCCGACTTGACATTTCATGATCGCGACTTGACATTTCATGGTCGCGACTTGACATTTCATGGTCGCGACTTGACATTTCATGGTCGCGACTTGACATTTCATGGTCGCGACTTGACATTTCATGGTCGCGACTTGACATGTCATGGTCGCGACTCGACATTTCATGTTCGTTCTGGATTCGTGTCTCGATCTTTTTGGAATACATGCCAGACGCCATGACATCGTGGAAGCTATAGTTAGAGTTTTGCGAGGACGGCCGCAGGTGGCTCTCGTCTTTCTCGTAGACGGGCTGGTCTTTGATGCTGTAAGCGGACTCTTGGGAGGAAGCCTGAGAGTGGTTGGACTCTTCTGGCGGTAGCTGCGGTGTTGATTGACTGTCTTCTTGGTCCTGGAATTGAAGAGCAATTATAAATTTCAATCTATAGTCACAGGTATACTTAACCGCCTACCCATATATTTCGTCATTCTTATCTTATTAACAAAAGCACTTTTGTGGAATTATTTCTAATAAACCGTTTGTTTAATTTTTTTTTGTTTGTTTTTATTGCTTAAAGATTACTTCAAGCATACCTTCCATCAAATTTGCTTTAAAACTAACGATTTCTATAAACAGGAAGAAATACAGAGTAGGTGGCTAATTATGCCTTTATACATATAGATGTACTAGCGGCCCATTCCGGCTGCGCTCGGATATTGTCATTTAAAGACTATTAATCGAAATAAAAACTATCCTATCTCTCAAGTTGGACCAGACTGCTCACGGTGTGCAATTTAATTTAAAATCGGTTAAGTAGTTTAGGAATCCATCGCGGACAAACATCGTGACAGGAGATTTATATATATTAAGAAGAAGATAGTCACACCTGGATAGGTGATAGCTAAAGAAACGATTTCTTTTTCGCGTATAGATGTTTAGCTCACGTTTTGGGTACATATATGTATGCAGGCACGAGGGTAGTATTCTATTACAGAGATGTAATTATTAAACATTTCATCTTTAACTTCCCCTCAAGGCCTCACTTTCAAAATTGTATTTTCCTATTTGAAAAAAATCCAAAGATAATAAGTACCTTAAAATTAGGTTGTGGTTCTTTTTCCCCAACATTTTCAGCATGAGATTCTTGGCTTTCTTCTTTTTGCTTCTCCTCCACTTCTGCACTCTCCGCCCTATCGTCTTCTACGTTCTTCTGCTCATCATATTCTACTTCTTTCTTTATCTGTATACTGTTTCCCACGAAATCATTCTGTAGTTCTTTGACGTTTATAATTTCGCGCGGCTTCTGTCGTCTCGGCGAAAATTCTAGTTGTTTCGACAATTCATCGTCTGTTTCTCGCTCGGTTTTAATGTTTTTGAGAATGTTCACGTCGAATAGTTCCTCTTGGGGTTCGAAAGATTTCTTGTGTTTTTTCTTCTTTTCGATTTTTCTTTTCTTCTTCGACTTTCTTTGCTGTTCCGCTTCAGAATCGGTCGAGCTGGACGAGGAACTGCTTCTGGCCCTCGCTTTCTTTTTCTTTTGAATTTTCTTCTTCGCCTTCGTCTGTTTTTTCTTTTTTATCTTCTTTTCCTTTCTTTTCTTTCCTGTGAAGTAAAATTTATGTACATTTGTAAAAAAAAAATTGCAAATTTGCATGGTTTATGGGCTCGAATTCAGGAATACACTATCATTTATAAGCTAAATAAATCGGTGACTAGCTATCCTATATACAAGCATACAAGCAGTTTGCTTTATTAGGTCCATTGTTAGGACTCGAAGAGATTAATTTAAATACAAATTCCATAGTTTATTAATCCTACTAATATTATAAACGCGACAGTTTGTAAGTATGGACGGATGATTGTTACGCTTTCACGTAAAAACTACTAAACGGATCGGGCTGAAATTTGGAACATAGATATATATCATAGTCTGGAATAAGACATATACTAGTTTTTACGCGGGTAAAACCGCGGAGCACTGCTTGTGGTACCATAAATATTGATGGACCTTTCTTGTGAGAAAACACCATCACTACAACATTTACCTTTTTCAAACTCTTGTAAGTCTGAATCCTCTTCCATTTCGACGGCCTTCTTCTTCTTCTTAGGCTTCGCTTTAATCTTCTTCACATTCTTCTTGCTGACGTGTCGTCGTTTCGCGTCCTTCGATTTCGACTTTTTATTATCCTGGAAGAAAACCAGTTTTTTTAAATTTATTTTTTTCATAAATTGATATCGGTAGACTGATAGGTGGTTTTAATACCTATACCTGGGTGAACGAGCTTTGCTCGGTTTAAACACTGAGTATACTTAGATACCTACAGATAAAGGGCTCCCAGTAATAGATTTTATCAAAAAAATAAGAAACTTGAAAAAAAGGGGGAGCCGCCTGGATTCGAACCCGGATCTATTACTTCGTGGCCGCCCATTTTCTCTCCTGAGCTATTATACTGTCGCGCAATATCGCGAAATTTACCGTCGCATTCTATTGTTAATGTAGCAGTTTTTCAGTGTCTAAAAACGCGCATAAAATGCCTTTTTTAAAAATGAAACCTAGTTAGATCGATTTATCGTCCCTGAACTCCCATGTTTAACCCCCAATTTTACGTAATGTAACATTTGATTTTTGACGCAATTTGGGTTAGACCTCACTTAGTTTTTTTTTAATTTTGTAATGCCAGGTTCGCTGTACAAGCGTATATCCCCATAAATTCCGCAAACCACAAAACACTACGATTCCTCGAATATTTCCTTTCTAGGTACATAACATACAGTATACGGATCGCCCATTGTTACTTGGTTTTAAGGTGTTTCTGTTTTATTATTTAAGTGCAATAAAGAGATTATCTATCTAACTATACCTTCTTTTTCAGCATCTTCTTCCTCTTCTTGGCGTCACTCTCGCTGCTGTCCGTCACTGACGTGGAAGTAGAGTGCTTCCGTTTCCGCTTCACTTTTTCTGGTTTTGTTTTTTTCACTGCACTGTAAAAAAAAAAAAATATATTTTATTCGTAACTTTTTCCGTATTTTTGAAAGGAAGTTCTGATTTTTTGATGTTTAACATAATTTTATTTATTCTGCAATTTCTGGACAAAAACGTAGTGAGACAAAAGAAGAATTTGATTAGTGGTGATTGTCAGACACCAATGTTTTCGAGTAATTCTCGTAAGAAATTTATTTTTCATTTTATTAGTGTCTTGAGAAACATTTCTACATTTTTCTCAAAACGTTTTCGTTGTCAAACTGCAGAGGTATCGATATTTTATTAATTTCAGGGGTGCTCAACGATCGCTATCTCAATTCCTTATTTCGTCATTCTTTTACATAAAATAAGGACGGAATAACATATCACTTTGTAATAAGTTATACCTATTTCAGTAAAAAATGTTTTGAAACTAACAGTATATTTTTGCTACTGATTTGCTAAAATTAATTGAGTCTTTTCAAAATAAATCTAATTAAATAACCGGTTAAGTATCGTTAAAAATGTCGAAATCCAAGAACGAGATGATCTTTCGTTAAGCTTTTTTTATTCAAAGATACGTAGATTACCTGAACTAAACCGAAATGATTGCGTTACAGTCATCATTATGAACAATTTATATTAAGAGAAATTAGCAATACCCCTGACGACGGGAGACCAAGAAATTAATGATTAAAGAGGGTTGATCCTTAGTAAACGAATTGTTTGTAATGATGAATACAACACGCAACAAATTCATCAGTATAGTTCCGGCGTAAATCTATGGACTTTGTATAAATCATAGATAAATAAATAATCATTGATATTGTAATTCACATAAGTTTCGTGGCAAACGTGACACACACATGCGGTTTCACAAAACAGTCAAATCATATAGTTTTCAATCGCATAATACAGCCTATATATTTAACAAAAAAATCTCTGGTGCCAAACACCACACAAATTGAACAGGAAAAAAACTGAAACAGTAACCTAAAAACCTTACTTTAAAATATCTGCGCATACGTGATCATTGTCGCACAAATCGCACGATGCAAGTATATCTCTGTCCTTGTCGTTCGTACTAACAAAAATCATTCGCAAGACGCGCCATCTTCTTTTGCAATGAGACGTTTTCGGTACGAACGGTTTTGGCGTGCACGAAGAGAGGCCTACGCTGAACTGTAAGCGTTAATGGGCTGTGAATGATGATGACGAAAAATACATAAATATCATAGAATGTTCCATTACTTAGGTGTTATGATGTATGATATGTAGTTAAGGGATAATCAAATACGTAGCCAGCACACCGTGACATAATGGCTGTTATAAATATGGAGGGTAGAGCTAAGGAGTGTCATCTCATAAGGTAGAACATTTAAAAAAGTAGCTGGCTGTCTGATATAAGCAACAGCTCAAAAATCGTCAAAAGGTATTTAGCAATTATAAACGAATTGAAGAATGCCGAGTTATATAAATAATATTGTTGTCTAAAACAATAACTTATAGAAAATTTCAACTACTTGCGTAGTACAAAATAATGTAGTAAATATAACCTTAAATAATTATTATGAGAAAACGTTTATTGATTTCCTTTAAAATCTACCCTGATGCTAATGTGGCGTCACTCTAATTCAGTGCATTTGGGTGGAAACTTTTTCATATACAAACTCCTTAGCTCTACCCTCCATAGTTTTAAGAATGTAATTTGTTCAAATATACGTCAATCAGCCGAATGGGCACCGACACAAAAGTTAAGATTTGAACAAAACATATCTAAATGATATTAGGTTTCAGATAAGCAACATCTATAATCATTAACAGGTATCTGATTCACATAATATATTATACAAGCTTTGCCTAGTTTGGTGCATAGAGAAAACATCCCCGAGAGCTGTAACGTTTTACTTCTGAATTCTGCCACAATAATGCGATTTCGCGCTATATCGAAGACTAGTTGTGATTAGAACTGTTGATTCGATATGTTGCTTCTGTTTAAAAAGGTTTTTTTCTAATAGTCGTGGATAAAAATGTCTTTTTGTTCTATAAAAAATGTGGGACGAATAGTAAAACTTCCAGTAATCAGAAAAAAGATTTCCCCTTTCACTCATACGTAAAATTAATATAATTGTTTTGTTTTCGTCTCATGTGATTCCCAAAATCAAAGAGGTCTAGTTACGCTGGCCGGTCTGTTTGATCGGCTGGTAGCTGCGTCTCATTCGCACTCGCTGTAATTCTGGACTTTCTCCTTTTTTGTCTTTACTATATTCTACGGTTGGTTGATTGGTCAAAGCACGTTCACGTCACGCGCGCAGAACCAATCAGAGCGAGTTAGACGGCTCGAAACTTGGGCAGATTTTAAATCTAACAATTATAACCAAATAGTTACTCTCGGATATTTACTCCATGGTTTGGGGTTAGTTGGTGTCTGAGGAATGTCCAAAAATATCTATATACTTAGCTTTTTTTCTTCTTTTTTTTAATCAATTTGCCTCATCTGTAAACGCCTCATTGCAATAAAATAATAACATGGGAATATGATTTTCGAAACTGAAATCAAAGACAGCGGTCGGTACAATGGCGACTTAAGATATAGGCTACCTACCACATATAAATTAAACTACGAAATCTGACACAGGTGTCTCACTCGTGCATTTCGATATCTTTCAGCACAAAATTCCCCGAATAAAAATCGAATGAACAGAATCACCGCATTTTTTTTTCAAATCTCTGAATCTCTTATGTTTAAAAAAAAAAGACGAAATACAAGAGTAAGATAGCCTGAGCTTAGGCGTTTCCTACTTAATAAAACAATAACAGTGCTTCAAAGTGAACATAGATGACGCTACATTAAGTATCCCTTACTTTCGTTCTTGTTTTGTCTTACGCAGCGATAATGATCTTGATCCTATGGTAAGGACGTCTCAAAAGGACCTCGTTATGTTTCGTTATACAGTGCAGAATCAAAGTTTTTATCAATCAATCAATATTTCTGAGGGTAGTTTTATATTTAAGGCAGGCAATCTCAAAAATGGCAACCAAGCGACACGTTAGCAACGGACAGGGCCAAAACTAAACAAAATAAAATCAAAATCAGGATGTTTTACGCTGGACCGTAGCGCGATCGAGCAACTGCTTTTTATGTACACAGAAATATTAGCCTACGATGCAACAGATACTATAAAAATCTAACAATGACTTTGTAGTGGTCTCTCTCAATGTTTAACTTGCTCATTTTGGGTTGTGGCAGCGGTGGCCGAAGCAAGATCAGAGGATCATTACACTAGCGTTTAATAGCTGGTCTAGCGTTTATCACGGTTCAGAAATGGTCTAGTGTGAGGGTGAACCGAGAAAGATGGCGCTACGAGAATTATGGAAGATAAGTATATTATAAAAGTTACATATCTACTGGATTCGACATGATATTCATAATCAAATAGGGCTATGTCACATTGGATACCCCGGTGAATGATCTGTGAAGCGTTTGCGATGTGTGGTTCGTAACGGGCAGTCCTGTGTGAGCGGTGGAATGTGTACTAGTACCATAGAGAAAATATTCCCGAGAGTTGTAGCGTTTTACTTCTCAATTCTGCCATAATAAGGCAATTTCGAGCAATATCAATCGGCATACGAAGCCTAATTGTGTCCAGAACTTCGACCTGTGCGCATTCGATCTGTTATTTCTGTTTAAAAAAAGGTTTTTGGAATGGTAGCCGATAAAAATGTATTTTTGTTCAAATATGAAATCATAGAGGTCTAGTTACGCTCGCCGGTCTGTTGACCGGCTGCTAGCTGCGTCTTATTCGCACTCGCTGTCTTGACCTTCTCCTTTCCTTGTCTTTACTATATTCTAGGGTTGGCTGGTTGGTCGCAGTTCACGATCACGCGCCAATCAGTGCTAGTCAGATGGCTCAGACAATTATGGACAAATAATTACTCTCGTATATTTTCTCTATGACTAGTACAGAGTACTCAATTCACGTAACTAAAATCGAAAGAAATAAAAAAATGTGACGCCTTACTTATTATTTATGTTTCCAAATGCTACAACGTCTTTCTCGGCTTCTCTCGTATTGGCACAATTATAATTTCAGATTTAGTTTCAGAGCGCAGTTGGGGTAAATTTCGGCCCCGTCACGGATCAGCGTAAGTCATCTCTGGGACGTGGAATTAGAACAGATAGCGTCTAGAAAGTTCTTACGTTTCAGAGCTAGGGTAGTGCAACGCCTTATACAGAAATTCTTGCAGGGCGTTGTAACTGTAACAGATTGAATGCCGGCTGTACACTCTCGTTGACATAGCCGAGAGTGTGTAGCCAGTTTGCGACCACTCATACGCGGCGCATCAAATTCAAATGATACGAAGCAACTGGTTATTTTCATTGTGTCTCCAAAGCAATAATAATTAAGCTGTGATAATTAAATTCAAAGTACTATTTACTATTATTACCGATTAAGCACAATACTACTGTTTAGATCACTTTTATTGAAGACATTGTTTATGGCCACAAATTCTATGGTAATCTTGTCTGAAACTCTCTCGCTATCTCGTTAGAGTATAATATTTACCAAAATATTAATTACTTTTTATTACTTAATTACTTTTGCATTATACAATTTGAACTTTAAAAAGTTACGACTGGTCTAGTCGGGAAAACGGCAACTGCCGACCAGTACGCTGAGTGCGAGTGTTGTCGACTACAAAACGCGTTCTATCGTGAGCGCGTAAATTAAACTTTTGTATGAAAAACTCCAGCGACGCTAGATGCTCTATAAATTTCTTCATACAAATGTCATGTTCACGCACACGCTAGAATGAGTTTTGTAGCCGACAAAATTCACATTCGGCATACTGGTGCCCCTGGCTCAAATCACGCACTACTCAGGGTTTCCACTATGACACACAACACCGTACTACTAATGGTATCAACAGGCTTCTCCAAACTCACTCCACGATGCATACATAATTTATATCTGATTCCAAAAGGCCTATAAACGAAAACCATTCCGTTTGAAATCACGGTGTTTTATTGATACGTTTTGTGCTGTATCGTGGTGACAACCCTGCGATTTTTAAGACCAAATGAGGGTACTACTTAGGAGTTCTACTTCTAGTCTCATAATGTACAAGATAGTCGCATCAGTAATTATGGACATATTTATCGTGGTTTATGAGGAATGGGTCGCCATATATATCTATCGACAATATAACAGCGGTAAATATCCCAGTTTTTCAAGGGATATATTTATGTCAGTTGGCGTCAAGTAGCCTCTTGGGCAGGGATCGGCAACATTTCGGGAGCCATGGGCCATGGGTCCCGACACATGGTGAAAAAAGTAGATAAAAGCGGGCCGCACTTCTGAAATTTGGTAATTCATTTGCATCCCCCCTCAGTGCTTCTGGGCTGGGGCTGTGTCGAGAGTCGCCAATAGAATCGCATATGCCTACTCACTGTTTAGCTTTGAGAAGACTGGGTACGCGATAACATAAGTAGCGAATTAAAATACATTTATTTAGTTGTATAAATATATGATATTTTTGAGCCGAAAATTGATTATTTGAATCTTATTCTGAAAACCGTCGCAGGCCGCGCGTTGCCGACCACTGCTCTAGAGCCTACCGAACCTTGTTCTATCGCAGAAAGCTCAGGGTCCTATCCACCTTATCTTACCGTACCCAACGAGTACCTACTACATCTCGTACGTCGACTAAAGCTAAGAACTCATTGAGCAATTTTCAACCGCGCCCGCCGCGGTTGCGGAACTACGGTTTTATTTCAAAACTCACGAGACCGCTGATTTTCACGGTTTCGCTGCCACCGCGAACGGGGCGGGCGACGGGCGGTTAACTATTACTTGAGGTCCAACCAACGCCAACCGACGGCAAAGCGCGCGGGCATAAAATGCGTCGCGAGTGGTGCTTTAAATTTTTACATACATATCTGTATTTTAAAGAAGCTGCGGGCCTGCAAGCGCGGCGGGCGCGCCTGAAAATCGCTCCATTAGTTATTTGCTTGACGTAGATATATAACTAGGTCGGTAAATACCATAGCTTGCTAGATCCCCGTAGGCAGGTCCTGTGAGCTATCCTACTGATCAGTACCTCTTATTGACTTCCTCCTCAACGTCAGACTCCTGGCTCCAACCTTCGCTGCTCATCTTCATCTTCTTGGCCTTCCTATCAGCTTCGGGTTCGTCGTCCGCTTTCTTCTTCTCGCGCCGTACGGGCGTGGACCGTGGAGTCTCCGATTTGGACTCCGCTACTTCTGGCCACACCGCTTCCATGAACCTAGACGAAATGGTTTTACATCTATATAGAGGGAAAATAAATCATTTTATCAACACAAGGACTAAATAAAAAAATCGGTTGTCTATAAAGTCGGTTTACTGACGATTGTTGAACGTGACAACGTCGTAAGAAAATACTGATAATAATTAATATTTTAATTTTGATCTCGCTTTTATTTTACCTATCTTAAATGCTTAAATATCTTTTTTTTTATTTAAATTAATAAATACCATAATAGCGTGCAGTAAAGAAAAAGAAGTAATTTTAAACGTCCTAGAGCGCGCGTTTTTCAGACTGGTGTAATAGCGAGCTGACAAGTTAAGACTCGTAAGACAGTCTGAATAACGAGTGCTGAATGACGCGTAGTCTAATAGGCGCTATAGGAGAAAATTGTTCCCTTTGACGGCTGGCTGGTCCAATGGCCTCTATGTTTCGTTCAAAAATTGACCGAGTCCAACAGAACGAACGTAACACAGCTTTTATACAAATATAGTATGTAAGTCATAGTAAAAATAAGGTTTAAAGTCCAATGAAAATTTTATCCAGATCTGTCCTCCTGGTCCTATGTAGGTTAAATGGAACGCCTCAGAGCGAGATAACGCCGCATTTCTTCGTGCGTGCAGCCGGCTCCATCAAATTATAAGAGGTTCTCACGTCAAAAAGTGCACGTACGCTTATGTACGCACGCAAGAAGTTAATGTTTCGTCTCATTTTTCCTCATACTAAGAACTTTAACTTAAACCGTAGAACAAGGGCTCCGGCGTGGCCGACCCGGTCTGGCTGTCGTCGGCTTCCCACTCGCTCGATGATGGACAAAGCTTGTAGATGACAGATGATGGACAAAGCTTATAGGTGGCATATGATGGACAAAGCTTGTAGACGACAGATGATGAACAAATCTTGTAGGAGGCAGATGATGGACAAAGCTTGTAGATGACAGATGATGGACAAAGCTTATAGATGACCGATGATGGACAAAGCTTGTAGACGACAGATGATGGACAAAGCTTATAGATGACCGATGATGGACAAAGCTTGTAGACGACAGATGATGAACAAAGCTTGTAGGAGGCAGATGATGGACAAAGCTTGTAGATGACAGATGATGGACAAAGCTTATAGATGACAGATGATGGATAAAGCTTGTAGACGACAGATGATGAACAAAGCTTGTAGGAGGTAGATGATGGAAAATGTTTGTAGATGACAGATGATGGACAAAGCTTATAGATGGCAGATGATGGACAAAGCTTGTAGACGACAGATGATGAACAAAGCTTATAGGAGGCAGATGATGAACAAAGCTTATAGCTGGCAGATGATGGACAAAGCTTGTAGACGACAGATGATGAACAAAGCTTATAGGAGGCAGATGATGAACTTACTTCTGGTATTCCTTGTCAAGCGACATTTCCCCGCAGGGCTCCGGCGTGGCCGGGCCGGTTTGGCTGTCGTCGGCCTCCCACTCGCTGGAGGCCTGCAGCGCCGCGCTGTCGGCCGCCCAGTGCTGCAGACGAGGGTACCAGCCACGGACCGACGATATTGCCCCAGAACTCTCTCTGGGAAACCACATCATGTGAACATTTGGGATTCTTTCAAATCACTTTCATGCTAAATTTAAAACTAAATTATTATAAAATGGTCAATGGAACGCAGTTTTTATGATATCAAGCATCGATATAAACCATTTAATGTGCCCTGAGCACCTTGAAATTGGTAATAAACTGAGTCTCTTGTGTAGCGTTAGTGGTTTACACACCACCAATCTACTTGACCCCTAGAATAGCTAGTGGCGAGATATGATGTAGTTCTACTTATTTTGGTTGTTGACAACGAATAGTGATAGGTAAAAACGTCTGGCGTTCACCACTTCCTGCAACCGACTAGAACGAAAGAGTGAGCTCACTCTTCTCAACGATAACAGGATTCCGTGCGCCTGAAGTTTGGGAGGACACATCTTATGCTTTATATCGATGATATCAAGCACTTTTTTAGAGTGAAACTTTTATTACATCGCTTCAAAATTTTTCGTCCATCTATTGCATGTCGCGTGACTGTCGGCCGCGAAGTAGGGGTACAGTGAAAGGCACTCGACAGAGCAGCCCAGGCCAATATAGCGGCGTTACTCGTTAAGATACTTAATTTACTTGACTTACTTAAATAACAAAGTTAAATAATAAAGTACAAGATAGGTCAACGATATCTACCTCATCGCGCGTCGAACTTTGACTTGATTGGCACAGAACCGACAAATCTAAATTCTATCACAATTTTATTTAGTAGGTGGTAAAATAACACGCCTACCCATAAAGCAGTATTTAAAACTTTGTGGTGAAAACTGACAAAATTACATTGGAACCAAAACGTTATGCTTGTTTAGCAATTTTCACAGAAAGACTGAAAAATAGGGTGGGTAGTCAACAAATGTATCATAAACAAACTTTTTCAATTACCCTCCCTTTTTATAAGCTGTTATTTTCTCTGTATATAGTCAATTAATATGGTTATCTGTTTGGAAATAGCTACTTAAAAAACGATTAATAGATTCTGATCAAGTCTACCTATTTATTTTTGAAGTGAAAACTTCTTTAGGCGCGCCTAGACAGAAATTTCGTGGGCTGTGAATTGGATTCTAGCGTCACGCTCGGTTACGATAAGAAATCTTCGGGTAAACTCGGAACCATGGCTATTGGCCATTTAGAAATGCGTCACCCAATGGGAAATTCTGAAAGGGCGTGGCCTCGGCATCAGGCCATGGCCATCTAGAAATGCATCAGCCAATAGGAAATGCTGACGCATTTCTAGATGGCCATGCCATGATGCCCAGGCCACGCCCTCCGGTTACACCCATGTAGTTTCCAAAGTAAGCTATCAAATTCTGAGTTATGCGTTTTCACTTCTATCGGCAGTTCCTATGACTGCCAATTGTTTTTTTATTTCGTGATAAAATCATCATCAAACAATATCAGTCCATCCTGTCGATTTGGTTAGATTCTCCTAACTCGTTCGATTGATTCGTAGACCGTTCGATAACAAACCTTTCTAGAATTTTGAGACCCATCTAGTGTTGCCTAATTACGAGACCAAGGCTGCAAGACTATGATCGATTTTGGGAAACAAAAAACATCACAGCAATCAAACAAAACACAAATAGTTATTATGAGACCCAATAGGTCATATCTGGCGAGATTTAAAGAACGATAAGGGAAAACGCTTTTGTGTATTTTTACTAGATTTGTCTTTTGCGGGAACAAAAAACTCATGAATCAAAAAAGGGAACACAGGCGGTTTCTAAATGCAAACTATAAAAGTCGACAAAACAGAACTATAAAACTACATTGCCGCAATTTGACTATTGTGATTATTCGATTCATGGAAAGTTGGACTCTATGCAGAGTCCGTCTGGGGAAGTACCCCATCTATGCCAGTTATTCTACCGCCAAACAGTAACAAACATTACTGTGTTCCGGTTTGAAGGGCAATGTTTCCAGTGAAATTAAAGGACATTGAGACAAAAACATCTTATATCTCTGGGTGACGAGCGCAAAGCAGTGCTAAGTAAGTAATGATTTCGACTCTTCATGTTCCAATAGCTGGATGTTACTGTGCTGTTATGTGGCAGGCATGTTGCTTACCACCAGGCACATGTCCTGCTCGTCTCGTCAGTCGTCACTCTATACTAAATAAAAAAAACCTAGAAGTAAGAGAGACAAATTTCATAGCATGGCATCATAGCATCCATGGATTCACCACCACGCAAGTGCCGGGTCCATCGTGTGGCAGAGAGAGAAATCCCGAGACTTGTGAAACGGGTGTAGGTTTAAGAGGCCCCTTTCCGACGTACATTAACGTAAAATAAGTAAAAAGATACGTACGACAAGACGAAATAGAAAAGAAATAGATAATACTTACTGGTTTTTTGTGTATAAAGTATCGACCAGTTCCATTTTACACATCTCCAACTCTTCGTAGACGACTCGGCGATCCTTGACGCAGTTGCATATCTTAGGGTTCTCGGTGTACCACAGCTTCGGCGCCACTCGGGTCTCTCTGCAAATAGAGCGAGATTGTGAATTAAACCTTAATACGTCGTAGCTTGATATCAGTTTCCTTCCACGCTTCCACCCTGGTTGATTAGAATGGAGATGACTGGATCAAAAATATACCATTCTAATTAGTCCGTCGGATGATGGAAAAATATGGGACACATATTTTTTGGTTTCATCAAATTTTTAATAATCGACAAATATATAGATCATCAAACTTCCCGAGTTAGGGGTTGTGACGTCATGTCTACGTAAAAATCGTACAATGAAGTGACGTCACTCGAAACTTCTAAGCACTACAAGAATATCTTACTCAATTTTTGTTTGTGAAACATAACAAAAACACGTGTATTTCTTAAAATCTAACTGATGGACTAATAATTCGTTTTTTAAGTCGTCATCATACCCATTGTGTTTTTAGGGCTGTTGGGTTTGGGCGGTATGACTTGGGCAACCAGCGGTATAGGTAGCTCTGCCCCGTTTGAGTAGTCTAAGGTGGCAGTCCCGGGATACCAGTACAAGGTGGAAGGTCTGAATTGAGGAAATTGTGTTAAGCGATGTCCAAAGACACTACCAAACTGAGTCACAAGTACAAACAGTTCAGTACAGTACTAAATTTGATATTAAACTTACTTGTAACATTTATTTCTGTCGTGCCTGAACAGAAGCGGCTGGCAGATCTTCAGCACAAAACTCCAAGTCTCCAACGAATCTGCTGTATACTTATCTAACTTCCTCTCAACAACCATTCTTTCTAACTCTTTCTTTCTCTCTTCTACAATCCTCTCTAGCTCAGTATCAGACTTATAGTCTGATACTTTCACACTTTCAGTAGACTTGTACCCACTTTCTGTGGATTTGTATCCGTCAGAATAGTCACTACGGCTTGAATAAAGCTGTCTCGCTCTATCGTTCATCTCAGGCGTCACAGATCCTCTCGCTTCCACATCCTTAGGCGGAGATTCGTCATATTCAACTAACCCTTTATCTTGGCTAGTTTCATCCATTTCTTCTTGTTTAATTTCGTTTATAACTGATTCCAAGAATGTATCATCAGCCATTCCATGCAAAGTGTCGGCTTTGGCATCGTCATAGTCAAATATTTGGTTATCAGGTGATGTTTGTTCATTTTTAACTGTAGAAAATTTCTCTAAGCTAGCATTTTCATCGAACATATCTATAATGTCATCTTCGTCTGGATCAATTTCGTATTTAAAAGAGTCTATAACGGGATTTAATGGACCCAGTTTAATTTTGGGACTATCCACTGCTTTTTCTTGTTTATTTAAGCTTTCTCGAAGATGCTCCATTGGATCGACTGGCAAAGGCGCTATCTCGTTCACCTGATCTTCAATTTTTCTCTTTATTTCGTCAAGCTTAGGTGTAGAATCCTTTGATTTGTCTTCGTTGTCCGACCAACTATCGCAAACTACGAAATCATTCAAATTGACGTCCGTTTCTTTTACATCTTTTAATTTCACTTCTTCCTTCTTATTATCCCTTTCTTTAGACTTATTATCTTGTTCTTTACACTTTATATCTTTATCCCTAGGTTTTTCATCCTTATTTTTGTATTTAGAATCTCTATTTTTATGTCTCGAGTCTTCTTTGACCTTTTCTCGTTCTTTGTTATCTCTTTCACTTGGTTTATCCTTATATTTACCGTCTCTATTTCTATCTTTATCTGATTTATGTGAGAAATGTCTCTTATAATTTCTTTTATCTTTATCCCTGCTTTTTTTATTATCGTGTTCGTCATGTCCGATAACTTCTGGAATTTCCTTTACTTCAGGTACATTCACAGTTTTATTTCGTTGAAATGGATTGTCATAATCAGGAAGAAGTTTCCGATAGTCAAACTTGAATTCTTTCCCTTCTGATCGCGCTTTTTTGGCTTCGCGGATCAATTCATCTACTTTGGCCGAATCTGAAATGAATATACATTGGTTATAAACTGATTTAATGTTATATTTATCTATTAAATATACTACTGTAATATTATATTACACCGAATTAAACTACTTTTAAGAAACTACTCAGTAACTGATTGACAGCCATTATTTCTTGTACCTTTTATTTTAGCAAAATTTTAACAGGCTATATACATACGATTACACATTAAATTGTAACTTCAAGACCGCGATCAGCGTAATTTGGCGGTAGGCTGACAGACAGACACGCTTTATTATGCACACCAGTAATAAATCAAAATATACATAACATGAAATACTTATAACTGGTGCCTTTTATGTTGGTGGACATTGGTGGACAAATCACACACAACACCATCTGACCCCAAACTAAGCAAAGCTTGTATGATGGCGGCTAGATCGCTGATATAATACTTATATAGTTTTTTTTTTAATACATACTTATTATACATATAAACACCCAGACACAGTGCAAACATTTGAATTCATCACACAAATATTTGCACTGGGTGGGGATCGAACCCACGACCCTCGGCTTCGCAGGCAGAGCTACCAACTAAGCAACGAGGCCAGTCAAATAAATGACGCGCAGGACGCTTTTTAGGCGGGTGACACATGCGGAGACAGGCGCTAGTACTTGTCAATGTATTGATGTGTAAATAAATAGCTCTGACATTAAAACTACAAAGTTCATGCGTAATAAGATTTCAGTGACTTTCAATTGCATTATTGCATAATTTGTGGAACGTTTTTTTTCATCAGATTTTCAATTGTTTTACAGATTGTGTTTAATGTGTACCCAGGGGGGCACAATAAGTGACGTCACGACTTGCGGAAATGAGATAGTCTAATTATCTATCACTTGTGAAAAAAAGAGAAAGAGATACTGATTTTCCGTCCTTATCACCGTGGCCGGCTTTTTCTCTGGCTAAATTACAAATCTGACATGGCGTTGCCATACAAAAGTCTGTTCAAAGCTCAGACTCGGATTTTTTATGTTTTATTAAATATTGTGTGTATTTAAAGAAGATTTAAAGCTTGTTTGTGAAAGACTGTTAAGAGATTGGTGATATTTATGCCAAACAATGTGCGTTGTGTAGTGTTATAAGCTGCAATAGCCTCTGTGAAAGAAAAATCAGTGGAATCTCATTTTACACGTAAGTAGACAATATTTGTTATGACGACTTGATAGAAATTCATATTAATGCCTTCTAGATATCTACGTGAATTCAATTTATACAATAACGGCAGTATCTAATCCAAAATTTGCAAAATATGTAAAATGTAAACATAACCTAAATAACAAAACAAACAAAAAAGTGTGACCAGTTATTTCTTACAAAATTACCCATGAAATATACAAGTCGGTACATAATTGACAGTTTATTTACTGACCGTTTACTAATAATACGTACTAGATTTTGCCTGCGGATTCGCATTTGTTAGTTTTTTAAGTGAAAACTTTCTTTGGCGCACTACATACAGATTTCTCGTGAGCCGTGAATTGAACTCAAACATCACCCTTGGCAATGAAATAAATCTTCGGGTGAACTCGGAGCTATGGCCACAAATGCGTAAACATTTTTAGATGGTCATGGCGTGTTACCATGGTTACCATTATACATATCTAGTCTAGATGGTCATGACGCTTCTGTTTCTACTCTACCACTGCCATTCCAACTCTTGTTTTCTGGAGTAGGAATTGCATCAAACTCCCATTAACTTACACTATCTCATCTCGCTAACAAGATAACATCATGCTTTTAGTATAAACCCTACTCACTACACCTACTTCATACCCACTCACACAAGAGACCTATCTATTGTGTGAGTAGATATGAAGCTCTAAGCTTTCAAAATAAAAGATTATTCATACACATTTTCACCTCTGATTTAACCCTTTTGTTTGAACTTTTACAGAAATAATTATGCAACTTAAATGTATCACTAGGTTTCTGGTAATAATTTGGGTTGTTTTATTTATTCAAATCAATTATTATTTCGCAGATGTGCCGTTCCGAAGAAGAGGATAAAATATTGTGTGAATAATAAAGCAATATTTTTCATGAAGTACAGATTATCAAATAAATCAATCATTCTGAATTACCACAACATCTAAATAAAAGTAGCCTGTTTACTACAACAAGGTCTACTAACATTGAAATGTTTTATACCTAAGTTCAGAGTTGCCCCGTGCGAAGCCTGGGCGAGCTGCTACTATGATATAAATATGACAGGCAAACTATATTTTTATAACGTTGAATGTAAAGTACAATTTGAAATAAATGTTTTATTGCCCTGTTTTTGATTAGGTATTTATTTAAGTACCTCCTATTTTAGTTATATTATATTAAACCCCTTTTTAAAATGTAATTTTAGAATGCATAGAACACAGGCTGAATCCATCGAACTATCGCAGCACTACCCTTACCTAGTGGAATATTTTCTTTATGGCAATACTTTTTGAGTATTGAATTGAAAATTGAATTGAAATTGAATTGTAATTGAGAGAACGAGAAGCACTATAGTAGTCAGGAACTTTATAACTCTATATTGTATTCCATACTCTAAGTGTGTACCTAACGGCAGTAGATAACGCTGTCAAAATTATGCTAGAATAAAAAAGTGGTGACGTATAAAAATTACACATATTTAAGGTTTCAGGACACCAAAACTACACTTCCATAAAGTCTTGTTATCTCGAATAACCCGCCCTGAAGCGATATCGATGCAAATCTGCACAAAACGCTGGCAGTCTTGCCTCGCTAAATGGCGATGGCTATCCTCTACCTCAAAAACGAGCCAGAGCGGAAGTCACTATTTTTGTAACGTAAACGACAAACCGACTATAATATGTTATTCTTTCATCTTTGATATCGAAATACTTACAATCTCACAAAACAGCAAGTTACTAATTTCCTATTCATGTCCCAGATCTAACCAGATGAAACGGTTGTTAAATAAAAAACAAATTGGCAGTCAGAACTGCCGATAGAAATGAAAACTTATAACTCGGAATTTGATAGCTCACTTTGGAAACTACGTGGGTGAAACCGGAGGGCGTGGTCATGACCATGAAATGCTGACGCATTTCTAGATGGCCAATGGCCATGGTACCGAGTTTACCCGGAGATTTCTTTCAATTTCGATCGTGATGCTTCTGCACCCGCACCTGCAACCCGCTACGTTGCGGGGAGGTTGCAAAACGCCAGTACTGACGCACGTGGCGTCCTAAATAAGGCAGGAACCACGTCGCCAAGGGATTCAAATGAGTCCGCCTGGCCGATTCCATCCGACCGGGAAAGATGGGGGTCTCGAGGGCACAAGGTATGTCGGCCGAAACGACCGCCCTGCGGATGATGTCGTTTAAAGCGTTTTGTTGCGGTCTTCGTTCTGCACATCAGCAGCTAAGACCTATGCAGTCCAGTTGCTTCCACCATCGCACCGCAAATACAAACATGTGGTTCATATATCGCACAGGCGTCCCCGTCGCTACCCTGATAAAATCGTCGTCAAGGAGCGTGCCTCATAAGTGGAAGGTAGGGCAACCAAGCACTCAACTCCGGCTGAGAGGCAACATTGAGTTGAGCAAATTCGACTCCCTACTTTTCATTACGCAACTGTGCCAGAAGATGTCACCATTATCAGCCGTAAGACGTCCACTGCTGAACATAGGACTCCCCCTAGATTTCCACAACGAACGGTCCTGCGCAACCTGCAACCAGCGGTTTCCAGCGACCTTTGTGGTGTGCTCCTAACACATTATCCCAGTTCGTCTGTATCTCAGGCTTAACTGGCTTGATAAACTCATAATATAAAATATAACGAGCTATCATGGAATGATTCTATCTACAAGCATCTAAATACAAATAACAAAATTCAAGTGTAAAAACTTAATAAACAAATCAAAACTTACACGGTTATTAAACTGGTTTACAATGTTTTTAAACCGTTTATCAATTAAATTTACTTAAATAACACTTCAAACTACTAAATAAATAAAAATTACCATGCAAATGAAACTCAAATGACTACGAAATTCGCCCTTAAAAACTTACTAATCGCGATGTATCGCGGTCTGGGTTTAGCTTGCATTAATGGCGTGTTTTCCTTGCCGTCTGAATCTGCGAGTACAGTGGACAATGACAAAAAAGCAAACATGACAAATAATAGTGCAAACAGATGCAAATAAAAAAATATTGGCAGGTTTTTTGAACTTTAAACTTTATTTTTAGTGTTAATATAGTAGATCTCCCGGAAGCATTAATGTAGTATGTTTATTACGTAATAGAAATAATACAATTTAAACGAACTTAGCCAATCTTAGTCAAACTGCGTGTTATAAATATAAGACCCGCACATAGATATTGCGATTGTCGGCCATCTTAGTGACGTAATCGAAGACAGTACCGTTGGCAAAGCCAGCCAGCGCTTACGCGTACTGAGTAGGTACCTCTACCTTCTTAGTTACCAGATATTTATTTATACCATTTTCGTTACCCTGTCATGTTTTTGTAGTTAATTTCTGTATTGGTTATTATATTTATTCCGTTAAAATGAGAAAGAAAGTAATTAACAGCCCAGCTCGTGACTCGTGCTCATCGTAAAAGACAAACAGGATGCTAAGTTATCGATTCCAAATAATATGAACTATGTTCTAGAAATAAAATTTATAAAAACATCTATTACCCTAGGTTTTACATTTATTTTGTTACCTCTTTTCTGTTATCAGTACTATTTTGGCGGTGGATGTCATCAGCATAAACAGCCCACTAAATGTTCCCACTGCCACAGAATAAATATTAGTACAGAAGCCACACTTACAAAAAACAATTATATAAATAGCGACTCTGTCATGAGGAACGAGGCTCAGTCTCCCAAAGAGTAGGCAAACCAGGTTTGCGCTTCATCCAAGCAAACCTGCAGCGCTCCCAGAATGCAACGACAGAACTCCTGAAGGTTGCGAGAGAAAGGGGAGTTTCAGTTGCCCTTGTTCAAGAACCCTATGTGGGAAATAAAGGCGCGATGAAACAATATCCTGGAACTCGCATTATTCAGTGCAGTTCAAATAGGCAAAAACCAGTTAAGGCAGCCATTATAGTCTTCGGCGATAGGCTGGAGGTAATCCATGACCCCCAAATTGTCACCGAAACAGAAGCGGCTGTCCTATTGGTCGGCACAGGCCTAAAACTGGGAGTGATTTCTGTCTACTTAGAAGGAGACCAAAAAGTCGACGCCTACCTCAGCAGGATCAAAGTATTCAGTGAAAAATTAGCGACAAAAGACCTTATTGTTGCTGGTGACGTGAATGCATGGTCCCACTGGTGGGGAAGCGCATATCAAAATGAGAGAGGAGAAGCCGTAAACTCTTTCTTCAACGAAATGGACTTGTACATTCTCAACTCCGGCGATACACCAACCTTCGAGATCGTCAGGGAAGGCAAACTCTGCACAAGCGTAGTAGATGTAACTACGTGCAGCGGGTCTCTCCTGGGAAAAATCGTGGGATGGGAGGTTGACAGAAGTATTACAACATCTGACCACAACGCAATCACCTTCACTTTGCGTCTAGTTAAAGCTCTCGAACAACAGAGGTCAATAACAACACGCAAATACAACACCAAGAAGGCAAAGTGGCCAAACTTTATGTCACAGCTAAAATCTTCCCTAAAAGAAAGAAACATCTCGCCGGAATCAGTGGAGAAATGTGAAAGTTCACTAGAACTTGAGTTGATGATTACGAGCTACACAGCTGGTATACATGAAGCCTGCGAGCACACCATTCCATTGGTGAGCTCGTCGAAGGGAAATCCAACCCCTCCATGGTATACAAAAACGCTCGAAAATCTGAAGAAAGAAGTTCTCAGAAGAAAGAGAAGGATCAGGAATGCCGCTCCTGACAGAGTTGTACTTGTAGTCGAACAGTACCAAATTGCTCGGCAAGACTACAAGGAAAAAGTCAAACAAGCTCAGACGGAAAGCTGGAAAGAGTTCTGCACCAATCAGGAGAAAGAAAGTATGTGGGACAAGATCTACAGAGTGATGAGAAACACTTCGACAAGACAGGAAGAAATACTCCTAAGAGACACCGAAGGTAACACTCTATCCCCGCAGCTATCTGCAGAACTACTTGCCAAAACTTTCTATCCCGACGACTCTGAGAGCACAGACCAACCGTGTCATACAGAGCTACGGGAGCGAACCACGGAAACACCTATGGACTTACCGGAAAATGATCCACCTTTCACATCAGCGGAACTGGAATCAGTATTGAGAACTCTGAATCCAAAAAAAGCTCCTGGTACGGACGGGCTAACCGCTGATATATGCGCCGCAGCTATACGTTGCGAATGGGAGGTTTTCTTGGCGATAGCAAATAAATGCTTGTCGTTAAAACACTTCCCCAAGCAATGGAAAGAGGCGCACGTGGTCATATTACGCAAACCCGGTAAGACAGATTACACACACCCAAAATCTTACCGCCCCATAGGTCTTCTGTCCGTTCCCGGAAAAATCGTCGAAAAGCTTTTGGTAAACCGACTCCAATGGCATCTCCTCCCAACCATCAGTAGGAAACAGTACGGCTTCATGCCTCAAAGAGGCACCGAGGACGCCCTCTATGACCTGGTAGAGCACATCAAAAAAGGAGTTGACAGTAAAGACACCGTACTCCTAATCTCCCTGGATATAGAGGGTGCCTTCGACAATGCATGGTGGCCCGCCCTCAAAAATCAATTAGCGAAGAAGAGGTGCCCAACAAACCTCTACGACATCGTAAACTCTTACCTCAGCGACCGTAAAATCAAGGTCAACTATGCAAGAGCAGTCTATGAGAAGGAAACAACCAAAGGATGCGTCCAAGGGTCCATCTGTGGACCAACCTTTTGGAATGTGATTCTAGACTCATTACTACGAATGCTGGAAGCGGAGGGAGTATACTGTCAAGCATTTGCGGACGACGTCGCTCTCGTGTTTACAGGCAGCCCGAACATCATCGAACAGCAAGCGGGCAGGGCGTTGAGCATGACAGTGGAATGGGGTAAAATTAACAAACTCAACTTTGCAGCGCATAAAACCAACGCTATGCTTTTTACAAAAAAGTTGAAGTACGAACCTCCAAACATAGTCATGTCCGGCGTCCGGCTTGATCTGGTCGAGGAAGTCAAACTGCTAGGCCTACTAATCGACCGACGGCTCAACTTTAAAGCACATGTGACCGCCCAATGTAAAAAAGTGGCGAACATTTATAGACAGCTAGCATGTGCAGCGAAGGTGACCTGGGGATTGAATGGCGAAATCACGAGAACTATATACGTCGCTGTGGCGGAACCTATAATCATGTATGCCTCAAGTGTATGGGCACAAGCGGCAGACCTCGAGGAAAACAAGTCTCACTTGAACGCAATCCAAAGAGGTTTTGCCCAGAAAATCTGTAAGTCATACCGTACTGTCTCCCTGAAATCAGCACTTGCACTCTCCGGTTTGCTCCCCCTGGATCTGAGGATACAGGAAGCAGCTAATTTGTACAGAGTAAAAAAGAACCTCTCCCAAGACTACCTCCCACCAGAAGTGGAACTCGAACGGAACGTTAACTACTTGGACCAATCCCATCCGTCCACGCTGGTACCCGTAGAATACGAGCTCCTAGAAGACACCTCCAATCTTCCAGAAGGACCTCAAATTTATACTGATGGCAGTAAGGTTGAAGGTAAAGTTGGAGCTGCTCTAACATGGTGGGAGAACGGCAAAGAGGTTAAGAACTCGACCTTCAAGCTCCACTCCGAATGCACAGTCTTTCAATCGGAACTCTATGCTCTTTGCCGGGCAACTCAAATGGCGTTAGAAAGCAAGGACCCAGAAGTCAATGTCCTGAGTGACTCCAGATCTTCACTCGAACTGCTAAGTAACCCGAAAACGAGTCACCCCCTGGCAAAGTGCATAAAGGAAAACATTGGACAGATAAATGCTGAAGGGAGATCTCTTCGTCTTTTCTGGGTGAGAGCGCATGTGGGCACCGTTGGCAATGAAAGAGCTGACGAACTAGCCAAATTGGCAGCTCTCACGGAATCACCCAGGGATTACGAGGGGATCCCTTTGTCCTACGTCAAACGCAAAATCCGCGAAGAATCGGTCAAGAAATGGCAAGATCGATATGAGACCTCGGACACTGGAAAAGTCACCCAGACGTTCCTCCCCGATATAGCAAACGCATATCGAATGTTGAGAACCATAAAATTGACTCCCTTCCAAGTACAAGCGTTGACGGGACACGGAGGAATAGCAGAATACCTGTACAGATTTAAGCTCAAGAGCGGTCCTGCATGCGAGTGTGACCCCGACCAACCCGAAACGGTCTGGCACGTGCTAATCGATTGTCCCCGATTCATGGTCGCAAGACATGAACTCGAATCTATGATCGACAGGAAGCTGGTTGTCTCGGATCTCCATAACATCTTAGCAGATCCAGACAACAGAACACGGCTCCTGTCCTTCATGGAGAGCTCATTCCGCATAGCGGCCAAGAGAAACTCCACAATATCAAATACACGCCTCCCCTCGCCAACACACCCTGACCCGCTGCCCGTGGACGCCACGCGGAATGTGGTTCCCGCCCAACCTCTCAATAGTTCCTCGAAAAGTACCTCCATCCAACAACTACTGGAGAACGCAGACCGAGGAGAGGCAGGGATCCGTATCCGCGGAGTGGCTCTCTTCATGGACAGCAACAAAGAAAGATTCGGAATAAGCTTTTGCTTTGCCTGGGAACGGAAACGAGCCCGTTTGTCACCTGGATTGTCTTGCCTGCTCAATGGGAGTACCGCAAAAGTCACAATGAAGCGGAAAACATATGACGCCATGCCAGTGTGCGAGGTGGACGGCCACCGATTTCGGTTGGTGCGATCGAAAAACAAAACGATTGCACTAATAGAGTACTCGGAAGGTCGGACCCCTTTCACACAGGCAAGTGCGCTGCTCGAACATCTGAGCAGAAATGCAGGTGAAACACCCCGGGTGATAAGCGTGGATGCGATGGCAATCGAATACTCAAGAGCGCGAGTCGCAGACCGGCTGGGTTGCATTGAGGCCTCTAAACATCATGAGGTAGTCGTATATGAAGACAGGGGAGAAAATCTGAGCTTCCTCAGAGCCCCTTCACACGACCAAACACATGCAACTGACAGCTGGGGACATCCTGTTCCTAGTTCGACCATCCAAACCGGCTCCGAAAGAGCACAGCAGAGGGCAGCCACGGAAAAAGCCGCAGCCAATCAAAGCGGCAGCCGAGGCACCAACACGACCTTCGTGACTGCCTTCAATGCAGCAGCAAGGAGCATACTCCGAATCTCATCCCACTCATCACCCCCCTTGACGTCAAGGACCCCCAACGTAACTTCACAGCAACAAACGAGCCGAACGAGAGCCGACATGGGACAGGTTGAACCGCCCCGCTATGTCATGGCTTCGGAGCCGCGGAGTCATGCACGTAACGCCTTCATCGAATTCCTAGCCACACTGAGAGCGACAAGACAAGTCAACCTCAAGACCTGCGAAAACATCATGCAGTCCTATAGGCTAGGAAGTGAAAGCCTCTTAAAGGCGAAACTCGAGGAGGCCGAAGCAGCCATTTACAATAATGTCACTTCCCGGGTCATCAAGGGAACCATGACAGGAAAGTATATGGCAGCTTACAGTGTAGAAAATGGCTTCGTGACACTGAACGAGAAAGAGACAGAGCGCGCGGGAATGCCAGTTTATGCGACACCACCAAACGACCCAATTGTAGTTACCGCCCGATGCACCAAGATTATGCTGGACGATAGGATCCTTGAGATGGCCAAAACCATCGAAGGGAACTCAAACGTCAAAGCGGGTTGGGAAAACTGGGAGGTACCGCGAATACAGTGGGTCAACGGAGTTCCAGGATGTGGAAAGACAACATGGGTAATTAGACACTTTGATGTGGACAAGGACGCTATCATCACTACAACAACTGAGGCAGCAAAAGATCTAAGAGAAAAGCTATCGCACCGTATCGGAAACCTGGTCAAAACCAGAGTGCGAACCATGGCTTCTGCTCTGGTAAATGGTTTCGGAAGAGAAAGTTTCAGTCGCCTCATGGTGGACGAAGCTCTCATGAACCATTTTGGAGCCATTGTGATGGCTTCAAGGCTGTCTGATGTTGGTGAAATTGTCCTCATCGGAGACGTCAATCAGTTGCCTTATATCGACAGGGAAAATCTCTTCGAAATGAGGTATCACCGCCCAAACCTGGTAACAAAGATCAGCCAGGAGTTGCTCTGCACACATCGCAATCCGATGGATGTCGCATATGCGCTGAGGGAAATATACTCAGGTATGTACTCCTCAGCATCCCGTATAAAGTCCCTAGAGCAGAAAAGGTACAAGGGAGCGCAAATACCCAACACCCTACCAAACACCCTCTTCTTAGTTCACACTCAAGAGGAGAAAGAGACCCTGACAAACCAGGGTTATGGGTCAGGCACAGGGTCACGTATCCTCACCATCCATGAAGCTCAGGGACTGACATATGAGTCGGTAATCGCAATAAAAACAAAGGCAAACATGAAGCTGCACGAGAGCGTGCCCCATGCGGTTGTTGCAATCTCACGGCACACGGGGACCTTCACGTACTACGCTGACGACACCGACGACGCCATCGGTCGGTTCGTGCGGCGAGCGTTGGCTGCATCACCGAAGACCATCCGAGAGTTCAACCTACAGATGGCCATCAGGGACAGAAATGCAGCCGTAGTGGAGGCTCTCGGCCGGGAGGAGGCGGCTTAGGCAAATGGCAATAAGGCAAAGAATCGATGTCGAGTCGATTACTAGCGGAATCCCAACCGGTAGTGATCGGCTCAACAGACGAGCACTAACTAGTATTAGGTTTAAAATGTTCCCAACTCCCCCCTTATTTTCCTCTTCTTCTGATTATCCAAGAAACATGTAAATATAAATAAGATTTTAAATGACAAAAGTCACGGACCCCGGAGTCTGTGGAGTAGCAATTTAAAAAAAAAAAAAAAAAACAAAAAAAAAAAAAAAAGCGACTCTGGCTGGGACACAACAAAGTTCAATTCAGCTCGCATTAGCGCTCAATATCTGTCGCGATTTTCAACTCTCTCTTCTAACGCGTAACTCTGTCCCTGTCTAGCGCGGAGTGTTTACGACATATCTAATAACAATATGCGCGGGAAACGTTTTGCGCGAGCGCTCAGCCGTGCGTCCGACAACCGACTGTCACTTGTTTCCTGGAAGGAACGGTCTAGCGGTAGGCTAAAACCGCGCGACCTTGAGGGAGTGAGGATGCACTGCCACTGCTGGGACTCGCGGCCTTCTCTTGCAAGAAGAGAGTCAAGGCTATAATCCACCACGCCTAGTGCGGGTTGGTGGATGACACATGCCCTCGAAAAATTCTGTAGATACATGTCGGTTTCCTCACGATGTTTTCCTTCACCTTACTAAGTTAGCGGCGGCATTACGCACATGACGTCGAAAAGACAGCGGTGCGCGTGGGATTTTAACCCGGGGCTTCCGGATCGGAATACGCCGTCCTCCCTACTTGACTAGGATAACAGCACGCAGCTGTTATTTTGACAAGGTTCAGTCGTAATATCAATGTGCGGAGCTTATAATAATCTATCCCAGTTATAATAGAGATGCGAAGTTTTTCGTCAGCCTTCACATGAACTTACCAACGTGTGCAGAATCTACAGAGTAAATGATTATAGAAACCAAACACTAGTTATACATGCGTCACGATTTCGAGAAGGAAATGAATATTAGGGTCATTTCACACGTACCACAACCACACCACGTCGCAGCGACAAAATGTGGTCAAGCTGTGGTTACGTGTGAATAGTGTCACAGCGGCTTTTTGCAGTTGCGTTGTGGTACCTACAAAATGTCGATGTGCTTGCGTTGTCGCTGTCGTTGCAATGTGATAGTAGTACTCCGGCTTTCGTAGAGGAAACACAGCTAGACTGAATGTAGTCAAGGAGGAAAGATTGTTGTTACTATCCTTGTTATGGCTTTTATTAAAAAGAAGAAGACGACGACATCAGCGTATTCGTCGAAATATAATTTATTGGGTACGCGCTGTTGATGACGTTATGTCGTGGCGATGTGACCGCGGTGCCGCCGCCGGTGGTGGCGTTGCCGTCGCGATGTGATTGCGATGTGGTCGTATTACACAGGTGGTCGATAACAACGCCAAAATGTGGTACGTGTAAATTGTATATTCATTTTCAATACAAAACATACGCCCGACCACATGGCGTCGTTGTGGTGTGGTTGTGGTACGTGTGAATTGACCCTTAATAGACGGTATGTTTAGTAACTAAAGATTAAAAACACATCTAGTTTTCGTAGTGAGGTTGTGCATTTTTTAGGTTGATGGAGCCTGCCTGCCACAGGCACATCACAGACACTACATCAAGCCAATAAAATCAGACAATAGGATCAAATTATGTAATGGACCAGTATGTACTTCTAACACTAAATGCTTTGACATGAATAAATTAGTTGAACAAGAACAAAATTAAAAACGTTTGAGAAGCCCTGACCATACATTTGAAATTTGACAGTGAAATTTGATAGTATGCTACTAGTCAAATGAATGGCATTTGATACTTATATTGATGAGTTGTGAAAAAAAAATGTTATTCGCTATTATGCGGTAGTGGCCATCTTGGATTTAAAATTTACCAAAATGTTTTACAACTAAAAGACCTTTAATTTGGTATCCATATTGAGGAAATTGTGGAAAAGATGTTGTCCGCCATTTTGTAGCAGCCAGCAGCGGTAAGATGGCCATCTTGGAAGGATTTTACATCCAACAGTTGAACACTCTTGACTAACTCACATTTCAAACAAAATCGGTTTATTTGTTCCGGAGCTACGATGCCACAGGCAGACACAAACACAGTCACGTCAAACTTATATAATACCCCATCGTTTTTGCAATGGGAGTAAAAAATTAGGGATAAAAAGTAGGGCATACCTATGAAAGTTTTGATGGGTGGCATAGCCTTGGTGGGCATGGCCTTGTCGCTGTTGGGGGGAGGACAAATCAGCCCCAGGGGTATGCCGAGTTCTACTAGCTCCATCTTGCGTTTCATGTCTTCAATCTCAGCCAGGGTCTTCTTCTGGGAAAAGATGTATGACTCTGGGGAAGTAAAAACACATACATTTTATTGATGCTGGTTTGTACTTTGTACTAACGAAGAAATACTGAGTCAAGGTATGAGTACTTCACAGGTAAATACAAAATTGACATGTCAATTTTTATTTTGACAACATTTAGATATAAAGAATATTTTATTTGTATAAATAAACAACTAGCAGCGTCTCGCAGTTACATCCACGTAGTTTCCGAAACCGTTACTTTTAGGAGACAAAAATCATTCCAGACATTCATATTTATTTGAGTACCACATCCAGATATTTACTCCAAATTTTCGTGTGAAAGAGTAACAAAGATCCTTTCTTCCACACAAACTTTAACATTTATAATATCAGTAAGATTAAAATAAACATAATTTATTTCATGAACTTGATCGCGCAGTTAAAATATCTTAAAATTTTGTAGTCTCTTATGTAACTAAAGAATACAAATTAAAAATAATAAATATATTAATATTCATACACAACACCATCTGATCCCAAACTAAGTAAAGCTTGTACTATGGTGGCCAGATAGCTGATTTACCTAATACTTATTGTTTAGAATAGAATGACGTAACAATATATTTTACTAACTTGTAGAAAAGGGTAATGATAATTTCAAGCCGAGGCGCGGCCACGTTTGTAAAGTACCCGCATTCCGTTTTAATTCAGTACTTTGTTGGGACGGCTCAATACGGGAGAGTCCATTGTCATTGTCGCATTTTCGACTGCGCCGGGCGCACGTGTTTTGTAATTCACCTCAAAGGCCGGGACTGTGAACACGCATTCTTTTGCGCGGTCGCGAGAACGAACATTATTTGTGAATTCTATACGCCGGGCGTTATTTTTTGTGTTTTAACTTTGATCCGCGCGGACGCGAGATATTGTGATACTTGATGTTGAAGACGCCGGGCGTCGATCTTGAACTTTGGCTCCCACGGGTTCGAGGAACGAACCTGTTTTGGGAACGAAGACTTGGGACGAGCGAGGCGCTTCCAGGCACTACCAGGACTGTGGTGCCACGTCCACGGAAAACCTGACAAGTATCGTACATATTTATTTAAGTATATGATAAACACTAGACACGGGGAACGGGGCTAGATTCGAGGGAAGTTTAGGTTATACACCCTTATCAGAGAAAGCTGGTTAGAAAAGGTACCGTGTCTTAGTAATATAATTTTTAGTGTTAGAAAACGCCCCAGTCGTTTCCTACTGGGTGGTAGCAGAGATTTAGGTATAAGTAAAAAACATCTCGGTAACCACTACGCATCAGATAGCGGCGGAACCCAGGCTGATTGCGTAGTTTACCCAAAACACCTATTGTATTGGATATTACGATCAGCCAGGGAATCCGCCACGATCTAATCGGCGATGATTATCCGACGTATTATGTACTAACAAAAACTTACTCTGCTACCAACCAGTATAGAACGACTGGGACGTTGTCTAAAATATATAAATAGGACACGGTACCTTGTGTAACCAGTTTCCTGTGGTAAGGGTGTATAATACCTAAATTCCCTCGAATCTATCCCGTTCCCCGTGTCTAGTGTTTATCATATACTTAAATAAATACGATACTTGTCAGGTTTCCCGAGGACGGGGCACCAGTTCTTGTGGTGCCTTGAAGCGCCTCGCTCGTTCAAGGTCCTCGTTCCCAACACAAGTTCGATCCTCGAACCGGTTGGAACCAAAGTTCAGGATCGACGCCCGGCGTCTTTAAACATAAATCTCACAGTTCGTTCTCGCGACCGCGCTGAGAATTTCACTACCGAACGAAAAACGTCCGTCCAGGACTACTTATAAAATCGACGCCCGGCGTCTATTCGTCTCGACCGCGATGGCGAAAGATCACTTCCAAACAAACGGCGCGCGGCACAGTCCCCGACTGAATTGCGAATGCGAATGACAATGGACGCTCCCGTCTTGAGCCGTCGTAACAAAAATACTGAATGCGGGTACTTTGCAAAAGTGGCCGCACCTCGGCTTTAAAATTATCATTAACCTTTTCTACAAGTTAGGTGAAATATATTGTTACGTCATTCTATTCCGAACACTTATATAGTTGTAAATACATACTTATTATACATAGAAACATCCAGAAACAGTACAAATATTTGAATTCATCACACAAATATTTGCACTGGGTGGAAATAAAAAAAGAAATCATCAACATTGGTTCCGATAACAAAAAAGTTACATTAAAAAAAAACAATCGAATTGAGTAACCTCTTCTGGTTTTTGAAGTCGGTGCAAAAATACAAATAATAATATTACACAATTCTTAGATAATAAAAAAAAAATTATGGTGGATATTTCACATACAAAACCATCTAACCCCCAACGAAACTAAGCAAAGCTTGTAACATGAGAGCCAGACAGCTGATTTAATACTAACATATTTTTGGTACAATATACTTATCTATTTATATAAAAGCGAAAGGTTTTAGTTTCTGAGATTCCTTGATGAGTGATCAAGATTCCTTGATCACACACAAGATTCCTCGATTCCTTGATCACTCATCAAGGAATCTCAGAAACTACAAATGCAACTACAAATGTAACCTGAAATTTTGCATAGAGGTCTCTTTTAGTACGTAGGCACTCGCTAAGAGGGGGATTTGCGAAATTCAACCCCTAAGGGGGTGAAACAAAGGATGAACGGTTGTATGAAAATTCGTCATTGTCAAAGTTATCAAATTTTGTATCTAGACACTTGACACAAAGCAATTAAATGTTTGTTCCATCAATTTTACGGGGTTGAAATTTTGGGTTGAAATAGGGGATGAAGGTCAATATGGAAGTTCCCAATCGTTGAAGATAAAACTATGAAACTCTGTATAATATAGGCACTTGGCACGAAGCCAATAAATGTTTGTTGTCGCAATTTTGTAATTTCGAACTGTATGGGGATGAAATTGGAGTTAAAATGGGGGACGAATGCCTCTTACGCTTTCACACCTAAACAACTGAACCGATTTTGATGAAATTAAATGAAATTGTTTTATTATAAGCTGTTTTTAGTAACCGTAAATGAGTCTGGTTGGATATAAAAATAGGCACTGCCTGAGTTACCTTAGTATTTCGCGCGGACGAAGTCGCGGGTAACAGCTAGTCTTATATAAAAAATTCTCGTGTCACAATGTTACCTTACTCCTTCGAAACGGCTTTACTGATTTTTACCAAATTTTATATGCATTTTCTGTAGGTCTGAGAATCGGCTACTATCTATTTTTCATACCCCTAAGTAATAAGGGTTGTTCACCCCTACATTTTTTTTTAATTTTTGGACAACATTTTTTTTTTAATGTGGCATTAAATAATACATACAACCCTAAATTTTTACCCTTTTATCACCAACCCCTATTTTTTAAAAGCCATTTTAGTCATTTAATCATTTTTCACCCCACGCGATAACTGATAAATTATCGTCTTTTTTGTAAATGTTTTTCACTTTATTTCGATTTAAATTTCCCGGACCTTATGGTAAATCTAAAATTGTTTTACAAAAATAAACATTTATTTTTATGACTAAAGTTTAGGGTTGCCATTGATGGTTTAGATTCACAAACCTGCCCGGCAGATGGCGCTGCAGTTGGTATCTAGGTTATTATCCGAGCGAAGCCGGAACGGGCCGCTAGTTATACATATAAAACAGCCAGGCACAGTAAAAGTATTTGAATAATACAAATAAAAATACCTTGTGGTTGCTTAGTTCCCGGTTTTGGAGGTTTCGGGGGTTTCTTTGTTTCCAATGCTGGATCTGGATCAGGCTTGTGTGTAGTCTTCACACCAGTAGCCTTTCCAATGAAAACTGTAGCATCTGTAAAAGTAACAAGGATCATATTTGTTTTATTTTTAAATTAAGTGCAATAAAGAGTTAATCTATCTATCTATCATATTTATAATCAGTGCGTAACCATAAGCAGCCCACTAAATACTCCCACTACCCAGAGAGAGAGTCAAGGACATAATCCACCATAATGGTCCAGTACAGTTTGGCAGATGACACGTGACATCAAAAGATTCTCGGTAAATGTTGGGTTCCTCACACACTTAGGCCCGGTTCACACGACGCGGTTATTTATTTATTATTATTTATTATTTATTACGCACATGAGTTTGAAAAGACAGGGGTGAGCGTGGGATTTGAACCCAGGGGCTTCAGATCGGCAGTTGCCATTTTCCCGACTAGACCAGCCATAACTTTACTTATAAATAAATAATAAAGTGGCCAAGTGCGAGTTGGACTCGCCCATGAAGGGTTCCGTTGCAGCAAGTAACATAATATACATAGTACACATAGTTCTTGTAGTTCGTTGTAACTTTGATCGAAGTTTCAATAATAGTGTATTTATGACGTACTAAAAAAAAACTACTCATCGGATCGAGTTCAAACTAATTTTCGTTGGTAGTTTACATGGTAATGTACATCATATATTTTTTTTAGATTTTTCATTCTCTTACTTTAGAAGTTAGAGGGGGGGGGGGGACATTTTACCACTTTGGAAGTGTCTCTCTCGCAAATTATTCAGTGTAGACGAAAATGATTTTAGAAACTTTAACATCATTTTTGAAGACCTATCGATAGACCACGTGTAGGATTGATGAAAAAAAAATTTTTGAGTTTCAGTTCTCAGTATGGGGGGCAAACCTAATTTTTCTTTTTTTTTAATTTTTCTGTTCAAACCTTAATGCGGTTCACAGAATACATCTACTTACCAAGTTTCAACAGTGTAGTTCTCATAGTTTCGGCAAAAAGTGGCTGTGACATACGGACGGACAGACAGACAGACAGACAGACAGACAGACAGACAGACAGACAGACAGACATGACGAATCTATAAGGGTTCCGTTTTTACGTTTTACGGAACCCTAAAAAGCCTTTGTTTCCTTTTTTTACATTTGACATAAACATTATGTGTAGGTTTGTTAGTCTACGCTAAGAACCCCTTTCGGGTATAGGTATGGGAGGAGGCTCCCATTCTTGCCAAATTTTTCTGTCTTTGGATCGGTTGAGCCAGTTTGATTCTGCTGTATCCCGGATATCATCAACCCATCTAGTTTTAGGTCATTTAGGTCAAAATTATTTGGGCGATTCTCTGTAAACTCGTAATCGGCTGTCCTGATCGTGATAGAAGCTCTAAAAATACAGTCCCCTGACTGTCCCCAACACTGCATTCCCACCTGGAAATGAGATTTACGAAGAAGTTATTAAAACTACATTTAGAAGTCACGATTGTAAAGAAATATAATAGAATTATCTTATTTTCGTAAAATAAGGTCTTTTTAATTTTATTTATTCAGTAAACTCCTGTAAACTTTGTCCCCATAATTTTTATACAGTCCCCTGCCAAAATTTTAAATCCATTATAACTAAAAACTGAAATATTTACGATTTTTTGGTGTGAATGTTTAAAAAAAGTTGTTATTTCTGCTAATTTTTTATTAGTTTATTATTAATGCGGAAATATGTTATTAAAATAATTATTGATTGATTTAAAATGACTTTAATTTTTTAGTACAACAGTCCTCTGTCTCACTTAACAGTCCCCTGTCGTATTTTTTTTAAAAATCATCAATAACTCGGAAAATAAGTACAATTTCAGCGGGCTTCCTTATTTACAATAGTTAATTTTCTTCTAAATAGAATACTGATATTGCCAAATATTAAAAAAAAATGCCAGGACAGCATTTGTATGGGACCTGTACAAGCTTACACAGAATCGCCCATTTACAAGATACTAAGATACCACCTGATCTTCCTTGTGTTATGATAATTATGTAAAAATATGTGATTAAGAAATAAATAAGTTTAAAATATATCGCTATTTACTTCATAACTTTAGTAAAAGTAGGGGATGTGCCCAAAGGCTCGTTTTTGAACATTAAAAAAAAGGTTAAGTAGGTACCTACTTAACCAATATGTATAACTACTAAAATGAAGGTACGTTTTAGTAGTTATACCGTAAATAAATACCTATTAGCACAAACATATCCAAAATTTACGTGGTTCTGAGATCCAAAATAGTTCTGGGCAGATAAGGGTAGTCAGTGTTCATTTTCGACACCAGGGGCATATATGGGTTAATCAGTGTGTAATTAATGTTATATTAGAAACATTGTTGAAAGTAAAGTCTTCTGTGCTTGGCCAAAGATTGGTAGGTAGTAGAGGACAACTGAGGCTAACAGCAACTGGAGAAGACATTTACATGATAGTAAGCAACAAATCTACCAATAACAGCACAGTGCCTCACAGCTTCACAGCAGATTTTGCTTGCAGATTTAAATGTAGAGTCCAATGACATGTGAATGCACGTCATTGACGTCGTCGTGATATATATTGCAGTGTATTACACTGCACACCTCTTCACCCAGAGATAGAAAATTACTTATTTCTTTGCTCAGTCACCAAGAATTTTATTATCAATTATCTTTTATTTTTAGGTATCTGGAAAAATAATAATTTGTACGTATTCATTTTAACATCTAACTTACTTCCAGTACTGATTGGTTTAGATACCAAAACAGGAGACAGTGAAGACTTCTTTTGAATGGAAAATGCTCGGAGCCTTTTCTTGGCTTGCTCAACACCTTTGGTCGTGAGTTGTACATTCTTCGGGAGTGTTGTGGTCTTGGTTGAAAATTTTATCAATGGCTGTAATAAGTAATGATGTTCATTAGAAATGGAATTAACACATTACAATTACACAGGTAAATTGACCTACAAATATATTTATTATGCATAAATAAGAACCAACAAACAGCTGGGACGAGGGCTTCAGGCTAACCTACTCACATTGAATGCTACTAAAACTAAGTACATGCCATTTAAAATAATGCAAAAGACTACTCCAGAACCTATGATGATCAAACTGCACTCTTGCGGTTTGCACACAAACCTGACATGCAATTGCCCTGAGCTTGAGTGTGTAGAAAACATCAAATACCTCGGAGTAACGACTGATCACTGGCTTACTTTCGATGGACAGGTAAACAATCTACGATTTAGGCTGCGTAAAATGTTGCATGTTTTCAAACGACTTTGTTCCGTAGCCGACACTAAAACGCTGCGTATCGTTTATTTAGCCCTGTCAGTCTGTATTAAACTACTCCATTGTTTCTTGGGGATCTGCAGCTAAAACTCGGATCATCAACCTAGAAAGAGCCCAGCAGGGGGTTTTAAAGGTTGCTTACAAAAAACCATTCCGTTACCCCACTGACAAACTGTTTAAAGAGTGTGAATTTCTTACAGTACGTCAATTGTATGTGCTATCAGTTGCCGTACGGTTTCATAGGACTAAACTGCGTAGAACAGACAGAACTGCGACTCATACTAAAAAGGACAACCACCGACGGAACGCTTGGGCCCTATCTAGACTGCGAAACGTTTTCGCTCAAAATTCCTTCTCCTTCTTCTCCTTCTATTTTCTATACTAGAACGAGTAACTAAAGCTGCACTAGTAGGATCATATTGGATTTGGCTGGGCAGGGAGAGAAATACGAGTAGTGAAGGTGAGTGTTGACGTACGTCACTAAGGGGCGCCTTTTAAACCTACCCCCGAGTCACAAGTCTTGGGGTCTACTTGAGATTTCTGTCTCTGTCACACAATAGACCCGGCACCCGCACGGTGAATCCATGGAATGCTAAGAAGTTTGTCTCTGGGCCATATCTTTACCAGAGACTCGATCAAACACTAGACTTGCTGTACTTATCGTGTTTTATGGCGAGGAAGAAAATAACGTCATGGCTATTGACCCTAGGGTACTTGAAAACAGAGAAGTTATTTATTATTATTAAGCATTGAAAAGTAATCTTAATAACATGCTTATTTAAGTTACTTAACTTATCGCCGTTGTGTTAGTACATATCCTAAAAAAATATCTAATTTCTATCTTATCTTTTTTATTAAATGTAATTATTGAATTATTAATAATTTATGTATTGATTTTGCCCTCTCCCATCTCAAGTTATGTATTATCTTTGTTTAAAGAAATATTTCAAATATTAAGTATATTTATAAAGTATTTGTAATTAGATACATAAATGATTTAGTGTTTGTGTGAGTTTTTGAGCCTTATTAGCCCTGATTTGGAATTTTCCTTTGGCTTTGTTATTTGCTTTTGTTTATATTTGTAATTTTATTTTTCAACTCTTTTGAAAAAGTAATGGTCTAGTGGAGAGCCTGAAATCCACGACACAGGACAACCTAGTGTGAGTTTCAGTGAACACCTCGAAGCTGAAATAATTGTTATTTGTTTAATTTAGTTTTAAGTTCTTGGTGTAACTAATGAGATATGTAAGTTTGCGAAATAAAAATTATCATATCATATCATTTATCCCACAACTGGGACTTTGGCTTTCTCTCTGAAGGCTCTAGCTAAGGCCGTAATCCACTACGGTGGCCAAGTGCGTCATTATGAGTACAGGACAACCTCGAAAGAACATCACCGGCATGTTCCTCGAAAGACGTCCTTCCAAATAGGGCCTGATAGACAGACAAGGCACCAATACCGGCAACGTACAATTTTATAGGATTACTATGCGCTGTATAGTTGGTACATACGCTTACCCGTTCTAGCTTTGATGTTCCAGGCTGAGAAAAATCGTCAGAATCTTGAGAATCGGAACCCAATTTAGGGTTGATATTGGCTCCGGTATCCATGGTACTCTTGAGGTTCACAATTCACGCATTTTAGAAGCAAAAATAGAGCATTTATCTTGATTGCTTCATATCTGTAATAGCATAGACAGTTAGCAACTAAGCTATTTAATTCGCTATAAATACATTTACAGTTTACAGGGCATTTGAACACAAATCACAAAAACTCAAATACGCAAAACAGTAATTTACATTATCTTTGCGGCCTTTGCGCAAAAGCGCAAAACCAAACCACAGAACCAAACCAAAGTTTTTTTTTAAGTTATGGCCACAGACTAAGTAGAGAGATACTCTGTTATGGCCCATATGGCCATATGGCCCTTATAGGTCTATGTGGAATGTGGATTCACGTTTAAATGATAGGCCGTCAAACAAAGAGATAGGGTGTTGCGAATAGTATTGTACATACATATTTATATAATATTAAGTGTTTATCGATTAAATCTTTAAAGCTATAATTATAATTCATGATATTGAAACTTCTTTATCTTCTAGATATTCTTCTATTTTTTAATTAGACAGGCCTTTTGCCGTCTGACCTCGACAATCCGGGAGGCTCCAACACGCTTGGCACCCCCGCAGACACAAGGGCTCGCCTAAGAGTGTCATTGATAAAGTTAATTATTTGATATTTATGTTAGTCATTAGTCATGTAGATTATTTCGATGTTAAATATATTACTGACCATCTTATTTCGACAGCATAGAGATGCTACAAACAAAGAATAATATAATATTATAATTTAAGTTTTTATGAGACGCAGACTAGCGCCACTTAAAAAAATTCGAGTTGTCATTCGATTGTTAAAAAAGATGTATATGTCAATGTCAAATCCTGTGCAGTATTGGCAGTATTATATTCCATAATCTAAGATTGGCAGCAAAGATTTTGACGTGACAACTGACAACGTCTTATAAATTGGTTTGCCGGGTGACACTTCAAGAGGGACTAACCCGGTGGAGGCCATTACCCCTACACGTGTTTGTTATTATTTGTGATATTTTTGTGGTTTTTGTGTATATTTAACCTGGTGAGTGCTATATTTTATCGTAGTGAGTAGTAGACAGGGGAAATGGAGTCCATTTCCCCTGCTGGGGTTCCCCCAGAGCCTCCCGATCCGCCTAATGACATGGACACCATGCCTTATTCCACCCGCTTCACCACAAAAAGGCACAGAGAAATTCCTAATGGAAATACTACCAAAAAATTGATTACTAGTCAGGAGTCGGCATCGGCTTCAATTCAGTCAGTATACCAACACCCTTCGCTCACTGTAATGGGCATTAAACAGTACGAAGAGACGGACACCGGTCCATACCTAGTTCATGTTTCACGAATTGATACAGACGCAACCGCAGGCGCAGGTACAGTCATGCGCCCTATCAAATTTGGACAGTTTGTGTGCACTAATAACATCCAGAATGTATGTCGCGACGGAATTAAAAAAGTAGGGCGAAACAAAGTTTCGATACAGTTTAAAAACGCCTCTGCTGCTAATATATTTGTTGAAAATCCTATCTTACAATCAAACAATTACGATGCAGTCATTCCAACCTTCAACGTAACACGCATGGGGATTGTTAGGGGAGTTCCTGTAGACTGGTCTATGGACGAGTTTGTAGCCTCTCTCCAAATACCTGGGACCTCTTATGTTGTAAAAGCAAGGAGACTGAATAGAAAGAGTAAAGCTGATAATATAATTAGCTGGGTACCAACACAAACTGTGGTCCTCACCTTTAGAGGCCAACAACTGCCCGACAAAGTTTTCTCGTTTTACTCATCACTGGATGTGGAAGCCTACCAGTTTCCTACAATCCAGTGTATGAACTGTTTGAGGTTTGGACATATAAAATCACAGTGCCGTTCCCAACCTCGTTGCTTCCGTTGCACTCAACCCCACAGTGGTGAGATCTGTGAAGTGCAGGAGTCGCAGGCTACATGCCTGTACTGTCTTGCGCATCACTTCTCCACTAGTAGGATATGCCCAGAACAAGACCGTCAACGTAACATCAAATCACTAATGGCTCAAAAAGGAATATCTTACCAAGATGCAAGCGGTCAAACGCCTAAAATAGTGAAAACATATAGCCAAATTACAAGAGAGTCTGCTGTTCCCAATGAACTAGATCCTCAATCTATTCCTTCTACCTCCTCTTATCCTAAACCTACCTCATCCCACAAGAGAACTGTAATACAGAAGCCCCGACCCAACCCCCCTCTTGGAAAAACATTTGACAGAGCTGCTCACCAATCAATTATTGCTCAGGTTCCATCATCCCTCCCTAAAGGGTATGCTCTCCAAACTCCCCAGAACTCTACCCCACCATCAGATACTCATCAACTTCTCCTCCAACTCCTCTCCATCATCATTAACCTGATCTCCCAAGCCCCCAATTCCCTACCGTCCAACGTTGCCCAATCGATCTCCCACCTCTCAACACTTGTATCCCACCATGGACTCATGCCCCATGATCCAGTGGAACAGCAGGAGCCTTCGTAGGAAGGTTCCTGAATTATCCTACCTCATCAGAAAATACAGTCCTGTCCTGGTTGCTGTTTCGGAGACATGGTTTGTCCCGGGGCGCCGATATCGGGTCCCGGGCTTCTCGTGTCTCCGTGAGGACCGCCAGGATGGCTCAGCTGGCTGTGCTTTATTTATCAAACTATCCTTGCCCTTCTCTCAAATCTCCCTACCTTTTCATAGTCCAGAAATAAACTCTGTGGCTGTCCGTGTCTTCAATATCTCTTTTATATCCTTTTATATTCCACATCCTGCTCCTCACCTTATCCCAGACATCTTCCTGATCATCTCTTCCGTCCCCCAGCCTATTGTGATAATGGGAGACTTCAATGCCCATCACACTGCCTGGGGTTCCTATCATTGTGACACCTTCGGCAGATTACTGTTTGAAGCAATTGAAGAGGCTAATTTGTGTATAGGTAATGATGGCACCCCTACACGAAGGGTCCTCCCTTCCCAGAACCCGAAATCTGCAGTAGACCTAACACTCTGTTCCCCTGTCTTACTTCCCTCCCTATCCTGGCAGGTACTTCCTCTCACTAGAGGAAGTGACCACTTTCCCATCCTTCTTAGTTTGGGACTGCGTGTTTCCCGATCCCCTCCCCCTACCCCTCATTTAAAGTACAGATTGTCCGGTGCCAATTGGGAATCCTATTCTGCTTATCTTGATCATATAATACCCTCCTTACCCAATCCTTCTGAAGAAAACCCAATGGTGTGCTACTCTAAATTGATAGAAACTGTTCTAGCCTCAGCCCAGGAATCCATTCCCATCAAAAAACCTAGAAATAATCTCCTGTCCCCTCCCTGGTGGGACCCTGAATGTACTACAGCTGTACGTGAGCGGAAAGCTGCAGAAAAAAATTACAACAATTCCATGACCCCTGAAAACTTCTTAATATACAAAAGAACAGCGGCAAAATGCAGAAAAACTCTATGTAATAAAAAGAAGTCAGGATGGTTAAAATTCTGTGAAAGCTTATCCCCATCAACACCCTCTTCTATTGTTTGGAACCAGATTCGCCGTTTTAGGGGTTCACAAAATGCTCCCAACCCAACATCCAATGATCCCACCTCCTGGTTAGAAGACTTTGCCGACAAATTGGCTCCCCCCTTTGTCCCTGAGAATCCTAATCCAACTACTTCCCCAACTCCCTACAACCTAACCAATAATTCCTCCCATTTCAATCCACCTTTTTCATGGGAAGAAATACAGCTAGCCCTGGACGGACTGCATGACTCCTCCCCTGGAGTTGATGGCATCCCTTACTCTTTTATAACCAGATCCAGTGAAAACTTTAAGCGATACTTCCTTTCCCTAATTAACCATTTCTATGAATTAGGTACTATCCCTGATTCTTGGAAAACACAAATCATTGTTCCTATCCTCAAACCTGGTAAAATCCCCTCCGATCCTAATTCCTATCGTCCTATTGCCTTATCCTGTGTACCTGCAAAAATTACTGAAATCCTCATCAAGAATAGATTGGAATGGTTTGTTGAAAACAGTAGACTACTTCCGGGCTCCCAGTATGGCTTTCGTAAAGGGATGAGCACTGCAGACAGTCTCAGTATCCTCACCACTGATATACGTATTGGCCTAAAAAACAAGAACTATGTGGTAGCTGTATTTCTAGATGTTGCATCGGCATACGACAACGTCCAACTTCCGATGCTCAGAACCAAGCTGTTACAGCTGAGTATTTCGCCGAAGATGGTACTATTCATCAACAGCTTTTTAATGGAGAGAACGATACAAGTCAAAAATCAAAATGCAGATACAACATCTAGAATCTTATGGAAAGGGCTGCCACAAGGCTCAGTTCTCAGCCCCCCCCTCTATGCTCTTTACACACACGACCTGGAAAATGTAGTTTCACCATTTTGTCAGGTTTTGCAATATGCTGACGATTTGGCCCTATATGCTTCTTGCAAGACCATTGAGGAAGCAGAAATGCTACTGAACTCTGCACTAATGTATCTTGAGGACTATTTAACTGACAATGGTGCATCAATTTCTGCAGCCAAAAGCAACACAGTTGTTTTTACTCAAAAAAGAACTATCCCCAACATACATCTGAGATGTAACAACGAACTCATCCCTCAGAAGACTTCAGTAAAATTCTTAGGGCTTTATTTAGATACAAGGTTAACTGGTGTTCCCCATTCCGATCATGTAGCCACTAAATGTGAGAAAAATATAAACATCCTCCGTTCCCTTTCTGGAGTATGGTGGGGCTCCCATCCATTTTCCCAAAAGTTGTTATACAATTCTATAATCCGAAGCCACTTTGATTATGCATCCTTTCTATTAGAGCCTGGCAATAAATCTGCCCTAGATAAACTATCCAGAATCCAAGCCAAATGCCTCCGCACTATCCTAGGCGCAATGAAATGTTCACCCACTAATGCCATCCAAGTGGAATGTGGAGACCCTCCACTCCCACTGCGTAGGCAATTCCTGGCGGATAGGTTTTACAGTAAATTGCTACAAAATTCAAATCATCCTCTGTGGCCTAAACTGCAAGAACTTCTGAGACTTACCCCACCCCACAATGTTACATCCCAAATTAAAATACCATGCCTCCTCCGTAGCCATTCAAAATTTTCAAATCTCCCTTATCCTATAGCCAATTTTTCCATTAACCCTTTATTCTCCACCACTTACCATGCTTTAACCTACCAGCCTCATGTCGTTCTAAATCTGGGTTTAGATAAGGATTCAATAGATCCCAACAGGACTTTCTCCGAAATTATGGGCAATAATTGGACTGATTGGCTGACAGTGTTTACAGATGCTTCTAAGCTGACTCGAGACGGTGATGTTGGGAGTGCTGTTTGGATCCCCAAATACAAAATCATCCTCAGTTACAAGTGCCCTCCACTGACTTCAGTCTTCACTGGCGAGGCCACAGCTATTCTCGAAGCTACTCGATATGTCACCTCACACTCCATCAGCAAGACTTTAATACTGACGGACTCTAAAAGCTGCCTGCAGGCACTCTTGGCCAATCAGTTTAAATGTAAAAATAAATATCCTATCATACTTAAGATTAAAGAGGATCTCTTGAAGGCCCATGAATTGGGTCTACAAATAGTGCTAGCATGGATCCCAGGACACACAGGAATATCAGGAAACGAAACTGTTGATTTCCATGCCAAACAAGCCACTATCTCCGGTAACAAAGACCACTACCATATATACTCCCATGATCTATCTGCCACATGCCAATCAAAATTGTTTGAAAGTTGGAACTCTGTTTGGAATCAATCAAAAACCATAACGGGCAAGTTTTACGGCCAAATACAGCCATCTATACCACCTAAACCATGGTTCTTTAAATTTAAAAATATCCCCAAACAAACTACTTCTACTATCTGCCGCTTGCGGTTGGGTTTTGTCTGCACACCGGTGTTCCTCTCGAAATTAAGAATCCGCGATAACTCTATTTGTGAGTGCGGTCTAGCAGACGGTACCACTAACCATATTTTCTTTGAGTGTGTCAGTTCTCAATACTCCCTCTATAATCTGATCCCTCCTGACCTTCCTCGTCCCTCTAACTTCTCCAGCCTACTCCCTCTAGTATTTTCCCCATTTGTGTACGTTCTTAGCAAATATATTCAAAAAAATAATATTAAACTATGATAGCCTCCCTTTAAACTAAATATATTTACATATACATATTTATGTGTTTGAACTCTATTATAAGCAATAATCTATTTTTATCTATTTTGTGACGTCATGTTTGTGTTTGTCCATTACAGCTATTTATATATTTAGAACTAACTACTAACATCAATACCCAGTCACAACCGATCATCAGAATCAAGAAAAGTACTACCTCTTCATCGACTATATACCAGACTCCGTTCATCAAGCTCAAGACTGCCTGAAGTACACTGGTCATCTGAAGCAAGACTCATACTTCTTCAATGAATAACCCTCAGAAGACTAGCCAATGATGGAACACTAGATACTGGCGAAATTACGGTAGCCTTGCCGAATGGAAGCCAAAAGAAAAGTTGAAGTTGAAGTTGACACTTCAAGAAACTGCGTTACGCTCCGCTCACGTTATGCGCTCACAATGAGAGCGAGTGAGAGGGACGCGTGCCTTTCACTTTTTATGTCTGTCTCTCTCGCTCTTAGGCGGGCTAACCATGCCCGAGTCGCCGATTCGCTTAGGCGCCTGCATACAAGTTTACACGTTGCCAGTTAATTGTAAAACGATTATGTAGTGATAATGTGAAGGTAGTTTCGTCCATCGCAACAATTCAAACAGCAAAGGTAAATAATTTCAGACTGATAATATAACATGATGAAATAAATGACTAAGACATAAGTGAATAGGTTATGTTGTAGTAATCACAATGTTGTGGTAGTTTTCAATCAAAAAAGTAGTATAAATCGTTTCTCAACCAATAATAATTTGTTTAACTTGAAAAAATGAGCGCGACTTGCTATGTAAAAAATTGAAATAACAATGTTTAACCTCCAACCGTCCAACCTGTCAAATCGAAACTTTCAAACATTCAAACCGAGACGACCAATCACTGCGCAAGGTAGTAAGCGCGCGATTTACAAATTCAAAGATCAAATGTGAATTTGTTTTCTCCTTTTAGAAAATACACTTTGAATTAAAATCGATTGATATTAACAATTAATGTGATTTAAATAAATGTTCTAACTTTTAAAGAACAATGGCAGACTTTCATACTTCAAAATAGTTGAGACGAAATGTTAGCGTCTATACATCAAAAATATCTTAAAATGTTGAACGTTAGTCCCTGAGTAAGATATGGAAAGATTTTTGTCTTCAAAAGGCCTAGAAATAAAGATATTTACGTTCGAAAGTTTATTAAATTCGATAAGTCACAGACTAAATAGAGAGATTTGGCAGATATACTCTGTATTAGTGGCTGACATTGACATGCTAGAGATACAATTTATTTTTTTAATTTGAGTCTGGCTATGGATACTAGTTCTTCAGCAGCAGTGACATAAGGGAATTTCTGATGTTGCCATAACATTAAAATAGAATTATACCAATATTTTAACATTGATTTTATTAATATTACGGAAATAAGTTTTAATGAAACTTATATCCACTACCATCTTTTATTTTTATAACTACTAATATTCTATATACTAATGATAACCAACTCGAAATATAATATATTTTTTCCGTCATTATTGTTTTACAATTACTTCCAAAATAGTAAGATATATATGGTATAAGAAGAATATGGTCACATTGAAATGGTGTACTAGGTTATTTTAATCATATGAAAACCCAATAATTTGTAATATTTTTTGTGGCTTCTATTACTACAAATATTTATTTGAAAAATCTTAGAAAAAGCAATAAATTAATTTCGTATAAACGTTATTTCTAGACGCTACCATGAAGCTAACTATTATTTTGCCATTGTTCTTTAGTTTTTATATTTATAACAATGTAAATCAAGTTAAATTTATTAATAACTTATAACAACTGATGGATTTAACATAAACCAATTTTGCGAATTCTCGAATTTGTTATTTATATTAATAACTGTTTCAACAAAGTTCAATTTATGCAAAAATTTGAAATAAAAAATGAATTTAACATACACAAAATTTGTGAAATTTCAAATTAATTATTTATATTAGTAACATTTTAATATGACATTCGGTGCGAGATTCTTTGTATAAATTAATGTTTTAAATATAATTCTTTGTATAAATAAATGTTTTAAATTGTTACTATTATTTCATCCTTCTTCCTACTATACGAATGAATATTCACATTAAAATTATTTTACCACTCAAAGTCGTTGTCACGTAAAACTTTCGCCCGTATACCGACTTTACAGGCAACCAATTTTTTTAATGGGCAGTATTTCTCGCTTCTCGCTCACACAGCAGCAGCAGCCCAGCCATAGTTTAGTACAGTGATGCCAACCGTACGATTTAAATCGTATATATACGACTTTTTTGGCTCATGTACGATCGCGAAGTCGAAATCATCCACAAAATGTACGATCTTTTGAATGGAATCTTACGAAGCCAATAAATCACCTTGCATACAATTTTTTGTTTAAAAAACAAAACAAGTTGACGGGTCAACTTGTTTTGATCGAACTAAACGTCTTAAATCTTGGTTGTTTTATTAACGCATCCAACAATTTCTTAAAGATACACGGCGTATTAACACAGTACCTATACATTCTTTGCATTTTATATGTTTAGTTTACACTGTGGTATTACGGTATTAGCCTGTCAATTTGGCTATGCAGCCCAGTTCAAAGTGACGACAAAAAAAAATGATTGATAATTATAATTCAGGTCCATTTTTGCATTGAATTTACGTAATTTTACTGAAACTCCATTATTATTTAGCTTGAATTCTTGGCAAAATACGATCTGTTTAAGCTTATGGTACGTTTATCTGAAATATAAATAAAGTTTGCAATGGCAACACTGGTTTAGTAAGTTTAGTAGTTCCAGTGTATATTCTAATATTTAGTTATTTATTCTCTAAGCATTTTACATTGTGTTTACATTCTCCTTCTCTTTGGTTACAGTGATCTGTGAGCAGTGAGCACAGAACATTATTACTCAAGTCAATTCTATGCTGTGTGATCGAAACAAGAAACAACATTATCGAATCATGGGAGTAAAAACGATGTACTATAGTTTTAGTTGATATCATTATGATGATTCCACTATTTGTTTAATGTTTATCATTATCCATACATTTTTTGTGGACTGACTTTTCTTGGACCGGAGAACGATGTAAAGAAAATTGGTATCATCAGCATTTTCGTTCTATCAATGGTGTTCGCTGGGATTTACGGTAAAGCGAAAAGAACAATTTTCGTTTTACTCGTGTAAGTGCATCAAACCATATAAATCTAGCGCGATAATTTAAGCAATATACGTAGTATTATTCCAAAATATGAGCGTTGAGAAAATGATCATCACCGTAAAGATAGAACCTGAATCGGGGGATGAGCACGACGGAAGTGCAAACGAAGACCAGAGCTATGAACAGCAAATAAATCCTCTGAGCGTAGAAAAAAAAAAACTTATAAAACAAAACACATTTAAATGCCAGATATGTGATTATGAGTCAAACAAAGCAGCAACGTTAAGAATACACATGAAAATTCACAAAATTCCAAAATCATACAATTGTCATTTGTGTGATTATAAAACAAGCCAGTCGGGTTCTTTGAAAGCTCACATTAGAGGCCACACTGGGGAACGGCCGTTTGAATGTCATCTATGTGAATACAAAGCCTTTAGAGCAAGTAACTTGAGAGAGCATTTACGAGCACATACTGGGGAAAAGCCTTATCGATGTAACATTTGCCACTATGTAACAACTGTGTCTAGTACTCTAAAAAGACACATACGGACACACACAGGAGAGAAACCTTATAAGTGTAATATTTGTGATTATGGAACTATCGCTGCGAGTACGCTCAAGTCACACATACGCACTCACACTGGTGAGAAGCCTTACAAATGTACATACTGTGATTATAGAGCCGGCCATGGAAGCAACCTAAAATCACATATGAGAATACACACTGGGGAAAAGCCATATAAATGTAATGTATGTAGTTATTCTACAGGACACGCACACGGATTTAAAACACATATGAGGAGTCACACTGGAGAGAAACCCTATGAATGTGATATGTGTGATTATAAGTCTGCTCAAATTGCTACATTAAAAAAGCATAAAAAGAGACATAAAAAAGCTGAAGATGCAAAAGCAAATGAAACTGCTGAGGAAATATTAAGCTAATTGTGTCAAAACTTTAATACCAACAAAACAACATGTGTTGTGTAGATAAAAAAAATACTGAAATATTGTTTGTGATAGAATTTTTATTTCTCAATTGATAGATCATTATTTATTTTATTAATGAGACATTTTCAGAATGACCGATATGAATGATGAAATATACATACATATATGAATTACAATTGATGCACATTTATTGAATTTCTCAAACAAAATAATATATTAATACAAACTGTGCTGAATATTATATTTAACAGTTTTGTGCACTCATATGATTCTGAAAATTTATCATTGATATGAACAGTAGCACAAATGAATGGGAAACTTAAATTTATGTTTATCCTGTCTCAGATTCAATTACTTTTGTGTTCTGCAATGCAAAGGTCTGTTTTATTAAAGGACTTCAATATATCTTTTTTTGTATACTAACCTGAGATTTAGAAATTAATAACCCTATTATGTACTATGTACTGACAATGGTGAACTTAGAACTTTTTATTCAATACTAGCAGCGCCCTGCGGTTTTACCCGCGTAGTTCCCGTTGTTTTATCGGGATAAAAAATTACCTATGTGTTCTTCCAGACTATAATCTAACTGTGTTCCAAATTACTGCCCAATTTGTTGATACGGTCGGACGTGATTGAGCAACAAACATCCAAATATTGACATTTATAATATTAGTAGGATTTAAACATGTTTTTGCCAATTATGGTAATATGGTGTAAGGTTCTGCCCCACAGCACCACTGTCAAGAAATCTTACACTATTTAAAAAGTACATTTCATCAGATGGTCATAGAAATAGAATAGAAAAATAATCAATACATGTTTCTACTAACTCTTTAGACTCTTTATCTTCTAAATATAGCACAATGTTCAACCCGACATGTTGAATGGATTAGTAATAGATGATATAATAATGGGGTGCATGGCTCTGGGACATCCTCAAGGTGCACCTTGGGATAATTTCACTGGTGACTAATTCCGGCTGTAATGGGAACCTCTAGGTTCGTAGGGAGGATGTGGGTCTAGAATTGCCAGTTATTCTACCGCCAAGCAGTAATGTCCATACATTACTGTGTTCCGGTTTGCAGGGTAATGTTTCCAGAGAAATTACAGGGCTTGAGAGATATAACAACTTAGATCTCTGGGTGAAGAGCACACTCGTCACTCTTTATTTAAAAAAAAAAAATTAAGGTTTAGAAGGTGAAATACTTTTTTTCACTTTTATAGGCTTACCTACACTTGACCACCATCAGGGCCTGATTAACCCTTAGGATAATTAGGCTGCAGCCTAGGGCGCGAGGATCGGGGGGGTGCGCTGAAATTGTGTCTAAATAGTGCATGCTAATGCACTATTCATCTAGCATCAATGCATCTACTCTACACATTTCAACTGGACTGAGATCAAACACTGTAACTAAATGCGTTGTGAACTAAAAGGCTTCAGAGTCCCTGATTTTGAGTTTTCAGATGACCAGTTACAGATGAGATTTCATGGCGAATGGCCGCAACAGCTAACTAGATGTGAATAAACCGAGTTGCCCAGATGACATTTCTGCTAGTATTGAAGGCTTGTGCGAAGGCACCATCACACCTGATGTTAAGCGATGATACGGTGTACAATAGAGTGTGTTTACCTAGAAGAAACCAATTCACTATCGATTTGAAGACACAAAAATTGTAACAATTGGGAAAACCCCTCTCAGGCACTGCATTCCACAGATTCCTAGACATTCTTATCAAGAAAGTAGTGTCAAACCTCTTTGTTCGAGTTGTTGGAGCATCAACCATGTATAGACGTTGCTTATTCGATTTACTAGCAATCCGAAAGTTGTGTCAAAATAAAGTGGCCAAGTGCGAGTTGGACTCGCCCATGAAGGGTTCCGTTGCAGCAAGTAACATAATTTTCATAGTACACATACCTAGTTCTTGTAGTTCGTTGTAACTTTGATGAAAGTTTTAATAATAGTGTATTTATGACGTACTAAAAAAAAACTACTGATCAGATCGAGTTCAAACCAATTTTCGTTAGTAGTTTTTATGGTAATGTATATCATAATTATTTTTTTTTAATTTTTTCAATCTCTTACTTTAGAGGGGGGGGGGGGACACATTTTTCCACTTTGGAAGTGTCTCTCGCGCAAATTATTCAGTGTAGACAAAAAATATTTTAGAAACCTCAACATCATTTTTGAAGAAGTATCGATAGGCACCCCACACGTGTAGGTTTGATGAAAAAAAAATGTTTGAGTTTCAGTTCTCAGTATGGGGAGCAACCCTAATTTTTCTTTTTTTTAATTATTTTTTTGTAAAAATCTTGATGCGGTTCACAGAATACATCTACTTCCAAGTTTCAACAGTGAAGTTTAACAGTGTAGTTCTCATAGTTTCGGCAAAAAGGGTCTGTGACATACGGACGGACAGACAGACAGACATGACGAATCTATAAGGGTTCCGTTTTTACGTTTTACGGAACCCTAAATATCCAATCTGAAAGTTTTAGTAGTGGTAGGACTCTTGGCAGAGTCCGCCTGGGGAAGGACCACACCTTTGCCAGTTATTCTACCGCCAAACAGTAATGTGCAAACATTACTGTGTTCTGGTTTGAAGGGCAATGGCAATGTTTCCAGAGAAATTACACGGCTTTGAGATATAACAGCTTAGATCTCTGGGTGACGAGTGCAGTGCAGTGCTAGGTAATGATTTGGACTCTTCACGTTCCAATAGCTGCGTGTCACTGTGCTGTTATGTGGCAGGCATGTTGCTAACCATCAGCCACATGTCCTGCTCGTCTCGTCTCTCTATATTTAAAAAAAAAGAGTAAAAAAGGGCAATATGGTAATAGATCATGCAGATCAGTTGCACACTATCCGAAGTGTCCGATAAAGCTATCAATTTTACGGCGATGTTCTTATCTGGCCAAGTAACAGTACTTATTTATTATAGTCTTTCCAGAAAAGCGCTCGTAGAGCGTGGAGTCTTGGGACCCAACGTCGCGTCGGAGCAAATACGAAAAAATACGAATTTAACGAAGAGATTTGACTAAGTATACTTTTGTTATAAGAACGTCTAGGCTGTGGAATACGTCGCCTGAGTGGGTTTTCCCCGATGGTTACAATCTTTGTGTCTTCAAATCGCGACATCGCGAGTGAATCGGTTTTTTTTCTTGGTAAACACGCTCTATCGTAGACAGCATCGTCGCTTAACATCAGGCGAGATGGCGGTCAAGTGTGAAATATTGTTCTGTGAGTGTAAATCTACAAAAGTAAAAAAAAAAATGCTAAGTGGGAGGAACGAGGGAGTTTCCGACGAGACAAAAATAGTTCCACCGTACGCAATATGATGGCGATAGTGTAGATTCAACAAGATCTGTCTCTACCATAGACTCTCAAAAGTGTAATCATAATTAAACCCCTCCCCATTTTCAAGGAAAAAGTCTGGGTAGCGATTCTGAAACCATTCGGTTGCATCCGACACGGAATCTCATCTCTCGGTCTTTGTCATGCTAAACAGATAAGACAAAGACCGAGAGATGAGATTCCGTGTCGGATGCAACCGAATGGTTTCAGAATCGCTACCCTGATCTAGGTAGCGATTCTGAAACCATTCGGTTGCATCCGACACGGAATCTCATCTCTCGGTCTTTCTCATGCTAAACAGATAAGACAAAGACCGAGAGATGAGATTCCGTGTCGGATGCAACCGAATGGTTTCAGAATCGCTACCCTAAACTATTTGTGATAATTTAAAGGACAATGCCCACGTCCCATACATTGAAAACCCTGTCAAACTTTTTTGACGTGATAACGTCTTATAATTCGATGAAGCCGGCTGCACGCCCGCAAAACATGACGTCATGTAACGTTACCGCCATAGATTAGATAATAACTTACCGCCGTTACCTCGCCAGATTACTTTTCGCACCATCTAGTCTAGTGAGTGAAATGTGTATTACGTTCAAGGAGTCTGTCCATGTTTTAGAAAAGCGACGATATGAAGTTAAGAACTTGTGCTAGTACAATGATGTACCGAGAGATGGCGCTTAACACAATCAGTATTTTCTTAAGACGTTGTCACGTTCAGCTATCGTCAGTAAACCGACTTTACAGACAACCAATTTTTTTTTATACTGAAAGTGCGTAGAGATGAATAGTGTCTAATAAGGATTGTTCATGCTTCTTAAAACGTCTGCTGTTGGTGTTTTTTATTTCCCAAATACCAAAAATGAGTTGCAGTTAAAACAAAAGTAAGGTTATGTTTACTGTCAAAATACATTAGAATTATGTTTTCTTTCGGATTAGAAGAGAAAAGAAAGAACTAAGTATGGTATTATCTTTCAAAACATATTTCTTATCAGAATAAATAGGAATAATAGTACTGCTTACTACCAACTGATTACCATACGTATGAACACTTCATTTGCATATAAATATTGTCACAGAAGGGAATTTATTCTGATATTCGAGTTAGAGGTTTCCATCAGACAACACAAGCATATATGGTTTTATGTAATGATTACCACAATTATGTACCTAAGTAATAAGGAGCACTGAATCACATAATTCCCAGTTTTGTTAAAACCAATATAAATTCCGTCACAAAAACTGGATGAGTTGTCGTTGACGTCCGATTAGGAATTAATAATATTCTTCTAATATTTCTCTACGCACCGCAAAGAAGCTCAAAAAATCTTGCTGGAGCAATCTCTTTTGAACAATCGGAATAATTTTACTGTGTCTGAAATCCGACATTGAAACATTGGAACTGGTAATCGGAGTTTGTTGTGGTGAATAATGCATAAATATTATACCGCTTAGAAAACAAGAAGAAAAATATAGGAAGAAAACAATTCATTTTGCTTGTTTACTTTTTTTGATTTGACAACTTGTCAATTTGACATTAATCTTTGACCATAAAGATTGTTTTACCTCTTTGTTTTACCAATTTGGATTTGGTGAAAACGTTTCGTTTCACAATTGCATGCCAACTTCTTCCTCGTTTACATTGCTATAAAATGCAATGATAATTTCTTTGTCGCCGTAATTACATATATCGTTATTTAAATATGTAAAAGTAGTAAGTAAACGACATTGTGAAAGAAATTGACATACATAACATCTACATTCAATCTCAATCTAACGCGGATCAATAAAACGAAACGCAAGTACCTTTTCGTTATTGCAATATTTTCCAAGTCAGCTTTGTTGGAAAATGGTAGGTTTAATTTGAACAAATGCAAATTATTTTATTTTGCCATGTTAGAAAGTTATACAACTTCGCACACGAGTACAACAAAAAATCACCGATTTTTTAATACATAGCTCATATGTCTACACGACAAATATTATGGCGAGTCAAAAATGGACATTGTCCTTATAGAGGTTTCGTAAACACATCAATTATTTATTTTAGATATTTGAAGTATAATTTTCTTCTTAGCTTAGCTGATTAGTTTGGTATGTCTAGTTTCTATAAAAAACCCTAAATACCTATATGGAGGAATTTCATACTAAAACAATTTTTCTTCTCACCTTTTGTGTTAAGACGCTGACAACAGCCAAATGGCACTTTTTTCAATACCAATTTAGCAAAATGTGTATGGTTTGAGATAATGAGTAAAATATATGTTATTCTTGAACATATTTATGAGTGACCCGAGGTCATAAATACAAGATTTGGTAAAAAAATCACGATAGAAAAAATTCGTAAACAAACCTCTAAAAATTAGTTTTAGACTTAGATATCAGTGTAATTAGGAGACGGACACTAGTAATTTTTTAAATTATGACGTATTATATTTTGACAAAGGACATTGCTGGTTTATATTTTGGTTTAATTAAAAAACTCACACTTATTTAATTGTTTTTAAAAAGTCGAAACGTATCGCATCTTCCTTCTCTTTCACTCTTATAAGATCTGACAGTGTCGGAAGAGACGTCTTGCTACACGGACGCACGTCGCTCTTTGCTCCGTTCGCCGTTCAATATTCAATAAATAAAAATGATCAATTCTTACAAACGTTAATTGAGTTCATATGGTCTAAAAATTTGACACCTTAGTAATCAGGAAGTTTGGCTCAACGGTTAGTGAGCAACGTACGTCAGCGGTGGACGGATGTAACACTGAGATCGAACCTCACCACTGTGAAATCTTTTTGCATGTTTTTTTTCATAACATTGTTGTTAGATTCTTTCTCCGATGTTTTCAAGCTTTTATACTATATTAAAATTTAGTTTCACCTGTCCCAAAGCCACAGATTAGAAAATAGTTACTACGAAACCGGAAGCTTATTATCAAATCTTGCAAAAAGTTGAAATCTCGCATTATAGGTACGTGTGTAAATTTTATTGCAAACAATGGTATGAAAATTTTATGATGCTGATCTGATGATGGAGCCGGAAAGTTGCCATAGGAACTCAGGAATGAAAAGACATAGCCCCACCGAGTTTGGACTTATTTTCTTTGTCTTGACGAGTACTTTGGTGATAGATGGTAACCAGGGTCTGATGATGGAGCAGGAAGGTGGTCATAGGAACTCAGTAATTAAACGACATAGCTCCACCGAGTTTGGACTCGTTTTTTGTCTTGACGAGTACTTTAGTGCTAGATGGTAACCAAGGTCTGATGATGGAGCTGGGAGGTGGTCATAGGAACTCAACAATTAAACGACATAGCTCCACCGAGTTTGGATTCGTTTTCTTTATCTTGACGAGTACTTTAGTGCTAGATGGTAACTAAGGTCTGATGATGGAGCTGGAAGGTGGTCATAGGAACTCAACAATTAAACGACATAGCTCCACCGAGTTTGGACTCGTTTTCTTTGTCATGACGAGTACTTTAGTGCTAGATGGTAACCAAGGTCTGATGATGGAGCTGCAAGGTGGTCATAGGAACTCAGTAATTAAACGACATATCCCCACCGAGTTTGGGCTCTTTTGATTTGTCTTGAGAAGTACTTTGGTGCTAGACGGCAACCAGGGTCTGATGATGGAACTGGAAGGTGGTCATAGGAACCCAGCAATTAAACGACGTAACCCCAATAACCCCATCGAGCTTGGGATCATTTGATTTGTCTTGACGAGTACTTTGGTGCTAGATGGCAACCAGGGTCTGATGAAGGTGCTGGAAGGTGGTTAAGGGATGACAGTAATTAAACGAGTACATTGGTGTTAAATTCTAAGACGCTGTTAAAGTCTACGTTATGGCTCATCTATTCGGGAGAACGGTGACTGCCGATTCGGACCCCCACGCGCACCACTCGATGTCAGCGTGTAATGCCGCTAACTTATAAACGATGAAGGAAAACATCGTGAGGAAACCGACATGTAAACTTACTAGGTACTTGTACCTAGAGTGTAGGTACACCTCATGTGACATTTACCAACCCATACTTGGTTAGCGTGGTGGATTTATAACCTAGCCCCAGCCTAGATCTCTCCTTGCGAGTGAAGGCCCAGAGTCCCAGCAGTGAGAATAAATAGTGGGTTGCTTACGCAGATTGTAACCAGGTCTGATGATTAAGCGGAAAGATGGCCCTACGTAGTTTAATTTTGCAAGAGACGTCATTTCTTTAATACTACATTTTTAGATTTGGCGATGTATTGAAAATAAATCGCTGCTTTGAGACAAAAGAGCCACAACTCAAAATTCAGTTATTTTATTTTTCAACTTTCCTACTTCTGACGATTTTCTACCATTCTCTATGTATTTTAATTGGCTATTACTTGATTATTTCTACATTGTGTTAAAATTAATAATCATAAGAATAAAATTAATATAAATGTGTGGAAGCGGGGTTTGTATAAAATAGACATGATTTTTACCGTTTTCATAGATATTGGTACGGGATACTTCATTCGTTCATTCGACTTGCACTTGGCACACACTTGGCTTATTTTATATACATTTGATATATCTTATGTATCATGTAAAAATACCGTGTAATTAGTCTCTTAGCCCTCTAAAACCCATTAACCTTACCCAGCTTCGTCGGATCGACGATGCGAATGTGAAAAAAAAATATCTAAATTTTAAGTGCGCTGTCGCACCCATTGCTGCTTCCGTATAGTCTTAGTTGGGCCGTTGCCCTCATAACACACGGTAATATTTCTTATATGGGAGGCCTGTGAGAGCCAGACCAGCAACCATGACTCGTCGAATCGACGAAGTTTTGTATTTATGACACTTTTTTACAATAAGGAAGTTTCCAATTGGATAAAATCAAAAAATGATTACATAGATTTAAAGATAATAGAAATAAATTATACAAACTGCAAAAAATACTTGGATATCTCAATAAATGACGAATCTGTGAACATTTTAAAATTACTAATTAAAAATCAAAAAGCCGCGCGGCGCGTTCACCGTGTGACGTCACGAGCTACGACGCGGTCGCGCTGTAGGTTAGAAAGGACGCAATAGAATCTGATTTCGCGGCAGAGAAACCAAAATTTCGTGCTAATACTATCTCGAATGTGGTGACGTATAGCATTGACACTATTATCATAGTTTAAATTGTTTTATTCGCAGACGATACCTCTGTGTTATTTAAAATTAAGAGAGGGGGGCAAATGGATTACTGTTGTATCAATAAAAATTTAAATATTTTGAGCGACTGGTTCGACGCCAACAACTTAGCTTTAAATCCGGGAAAAACAAAACGCATACGTTTTTCACTGTCACATTTACAAAACTTTAACGTGAAAATAGCTATAAAAGGTCAAATAATTGAACAAATCCAATCCACGTTATTTTTAGGAATAATTATTGACTCCAAACTCCAATGGAGTCCTCATATAAATAAATTGGCGGACAAACTTAGTTCAGCTGCACATGCTGTTCGCCAAATAAGAGGAATATCAGATGTGGCAACTGCCAGGCTTGTTTACCATGGATACTTCCACAGCATAATGTCTTACGGTATATTATTGTGGGGTTCGGCGGCAGAAATACAATATTTGTGCTACAAAAGAGAGCAATACGCGCTATCTATAAGTTAGGCCCGAGACAATATTTGAGAGATTTATTTAATACAATTGGAATCCTCACAGTGCCATCGCTTTACATATATGAGTGCATCATGTATGCTAGAAAAAATAGATGTCACTATGCTAATAAGTCCGATGCATCGCATTATAAAAATAGACATGTGTATCCGCGTTATAGATTACACGAGACGGACATTTCTTTCATAAGAAACAGTGTTCGTTATTATAACATTGTTCCAGAAAAGGTAACAAGCCTAAATGAGACAAAGTTTAAAAATGAAGTCAAAAAATATCTGGTATGCAGGGCTTACTATGAAGACAAACAATTTTTAAAGGACAAAAATAATTGGACAAAATCATTTTCTACACGTACATTGACATACATTTTGTAATATCTCTTTTATATGTATATATTTTTTAAAAATTCAAGTTTTAATATAATTCTGTCGTTTTCATACATTCTGACAACGCCTCTCTATCGCTGCATTGAACTGACTAGGCCCAACTGAATGGCCGCTATTTATTTTTAAATTATTTTCTTTTATATACTTGTTTATAACTTGAATATAATTTAAATTTGTATAGTATAATTTAAATTTGTTGAATTTTTTAAACTATTCTTTGTATTTTGTAAATGACGCTACCAAGTGTATATCTGTTATACCTAAGGTCTGAAATAAAGAATCTGAATCTGAAGTTTATATTAATAAAATTGACGTAAAGTTTAGACTATGACCTAATCCCCATTAGTGCGCGGACAGTCTAATAAAATTTACCAATAGTCGACAGGCAAAAGTTTTGGTGTTTTAAACTAGGTAATAATCCGTGGTAATCAAGTGCATATATAAGAAGTGTCAATCAAACTTTCAACATAAGTTAATCATTATTTACCTACCTATTTTCTCTACCATTCTATTATTATTTTTTTTGTTTTTAAATTAACGGCATTACGCACATGACTCCGTAAAGACAGTGGTGCGCATGCGTTGGATTCGAACGAGAGGCTCCGAATCAGTAGTTGCCGTTATCCCAACTAGCCGTAACACTCCCATGTAATACACTAAATTTTCCCACAGTTGGGACTCGGGGCCTTATCTCGCAAGGATAATGCAGGCTTTAATCCACCACACTTAATCTTTCCTCACGATGTTTTCCTTCATAACTTTTTTAAAGTTCAAAACTACAGTGGTGCGTGTGGCGTGTGAGACCAGCCATAATTTATTCTAGATAAGTACATTTGTACAATTTATTGTACATTTTTTTTCTTCAAATATAAACATAATCAGTGAAATTGGACAACAACAAAGGCGTTTCGGTTTTCGGTACGTTTGTATGGACTAGTGGCGTTGTTTCTTTTTTAGCGGCCAAAGATCTGTTATCACTTTATTATATCAGTGAATAACCTTGACGCTATATATAATGTGCAATCAGATTTGCTCTAGGTAATATCGGAGCTGAATTATGGGCTATCAAAGTTATTTATTTTTTGTATTTTTGTATGGGCTTAGAGGCTTCGTTTTTTTTAGCGGCTAAAGATGTGTTAGAGCTTTTTTGAAATATTACTTTACATCAAGGGTATTCGTGCAATTAGATTTGCTGTAAGTTATGTCGGAGCGGAATTATTGCCTTTCAAAGTTTTTTTTGGGTAATTAAAAAAAAACATTATAGTGACAACGGATCTTTGGCCGCTTTAGAATATGGCGATACCAGTCCATGTAAAAAAACTTTGAAAGACCATTACTCAGCTCCAATTTGACGTAAATTAAATCTGATTGAACCAATACCCCTGAGGTATGGTAATGTTTTAAAAAAGTGACAACAGATCTTTGGCCGCTGAAGGAAATGGCACCACTAATCCGTATAAAAATACACAGAAAAACAAAAGCCAAAACTCAGTTCCGATATGACTTACAGCAAATCTGATTGCAAAAAAAACGACGCCAACTTTACTCAAACCCCTTTATATAAAACGAATTTATACTCATGTAGGATATGTATGTATACTGAATGTAATTATTATTTTTTGTTACTTTGACTTTCACAAAGCCTTTTTACAAATGTTGTTGTAATTGACGAGACTCCTTTACAGCTGAAATTTTAATATCTACATTGTTATTTGACATTTTAAAACCATTTAAAACAAAGACATTTGCATGATATAAATAGGCTTGTTTCCACTAAGAATTAATTGGATGGATTAGAGGTTCTTACTATTGATTAAGATATAGAGATTTAAAAAAATAAAACAGTTTATCAAAATAAGTAAAGATTATTAATATTTTTAGTAAAGAAAATCTGAAAAATAGGCATTGAGTCACGTGACAGTTAACACCAATCAGAAAATGTGACGTCACACCGTACTAAACATCACTAGACATTACTAATGTTGTTGATATTTTTATAGTACTAATATTATTATTTTTTATTTTTATTTATTCTTCGCCATGGATACTAGTTCTTCAGCCGCTTAACTGAACTAGTTTGTTATTGTTTTACCACTATTCTTGAGGAAAAGTGACAGTTTTTTTAACATTTACATTACTAAGATTATATATACTGTGTCAAATGCTTTCATCAAAATGATCTTCACAAAAATACATTCTTGATTTAGTGGCCATCATTCCTCCTCGCAAGCGTTTGCCACTTTTTTCGCATTTGTGGATCGTTTGGAACATAGATGAATAATTTGTTTGGCGTATTTATACTTGTGCTTGTAAACTGGGGCACTATGCAGTTCTTGTAATACGAGGGATTCATTTTAAATTAAAAACGTTGACTAAGTCCTTACACAAACACATATGTTTGCCCCGGCGTGACATCATTCAAGACGCCATAACAGTCTGGAGCGTTTTTGTGCAGAAATTTGTTTGCTTTTTTGAAATGCAAAACACATATTATTGTAAATGTAAGTTTTTTTCAAAAATATAGATGTTTCGGAATACTATCAACATTAAGCTATATTATTAACCAATTTTTTAAATTTAGTACAAAAGCCTATTCCAAAACCTCTTCCATTACAGTTTATAAATGTTTCATTTTACAAACGTTTCGCATGTTTTACATTTTTAAAACATAATAATAACTTTTGAAATAAAAATAATTTTGTAAAATTTTGTTTGTGGACCTTTCGTTACAAAGCAGCAAAATGGTATTGTTGTAAAATCTTGTTTTTCGTGTTGTAATGAGCAATAGTTGTGGATTATTAACTCGCGGGCTCCTCTATTGATGATGATGATAACTATTATACAATATACGTATTTAATGATTGACAACGTTCATAGCGCGTTGAAAACACTAGCTTTCGTCGATCACCGAAGTTAAGCAACGGCCGGCGTAGTCAGTACTTAGATGGGTGACCGCCTGGGAATGGGAACACTATGTAATGTTGGCTTTTTGCTGTAGCTACTTTTATGCAATTAATGTTCGTGTCGAATAAATCTATTTGACTTCAAATAGATGAGTGAGTAGCGCTTATAATAATTAAATTAATTTATTTTTCGAGTGCCTATTGGTGATTTCGAAGTCGGTTTAATTTTGTGTATAAAATAAATTAATTAGTAATTGTGTATTATTGTAATTGTATACCGTACATTCACTAAAATCATTAGACAAAAATTAGACAATCTGGCGAAAAGAAATCTCATTATGTCTGTAAGCGGTGGAAAGTTAGTTATTATTTATAGGCTTTACTCATAAAATTTCGATAATGTTCTTCACAATCTGAAAAAGTGCAAAAAGATATTGAATGAAATTACAAAATATTTTAAAAAGCGCCATCTATGATCTTCGCGCGGTAGCTTTTTGTTTCCATCAATACTAACTAATAATGTCGTCGGCTGAACGCGGTTTGCATGTGGGGGCGCTGTCTTATCGAAGTTTTGAAGAGGCGTGGCTTAAATTTGAATTTGTGAATTTCATTTATGTGTTGTCAGCACCTTAAACTCTTAAAATATTGGGAATAAAAATAGATAATTAAAACACACATGGCTTAGAGTCTAAAATATCACATCGGCTAATAAGTCTATCACCTATTAAACAATTAGGTAAGTATTAGATCACGCACATCAGCTACATACTCTTCGTAATGTATCCTATAAAAATCCTACAAACTTAACACTGCGGCTATGTTCGATACTCCACAACCTTACTACGAGTATGTTTGATGTTGCTAAAAATATAAAATATGAAGTTGCTCAACTCGAATAAATAGGTATATTTTTGTGTGGAAAAACAAATTCACTCGGTTTGTGTAATGGCCACCCATCCAAATATTTTTAGGTAAGTACTACTAATCTATACTAATATTATAAAGCTGAAGAGTTTATTTGTTTGTTTGAACGCAAGGATCTCTGGAACTACTGGTCCGAATTAAAAGATTATTTCTTTGTACGATAGTCCATTTATCGAGGAAGGCTATAGGCTATTTAACGTTACGCTACTATCAACAGGAGCCGAGCATGAATGAAAAATGTAACAAAAACGGGAAAAAATATTGCTTTTTGAGAGCTTTCGTTGCGTGACAGCATATATCATATTTTAAAGGTTGCGTCATTAGAACCTAAAGTAACCGAATTTGTTCAAAATTTGAATTAGTATGACCAATTTTCGATAGATGGCGTAGCAACGCGCGCACGATTCAGCTAGTGTACCAATAAGGTCGCAAGATCAACGTACTACGCGAACGAAGTAGCGGGTTCAGCTAGTAATAAATAATGTTGGTCTGATTCTATTAATAGTTATTTGTTGTACAAGAGTGCAAAGTGGCTTTTTAACCGCGTGCTCAATTTTGATGACCGAACAAGCGAAGGATTCTAAAGTTGAATCACGAGCGTAGCGAGGGATTCAAAAATTAGAATCCTGAGCGTAGCAAGGGAATCAAAAGGGCACAAGGTGAAAAATCTTTGCACTCGAGTGTAACACGTAATTTTTCATCCCCCCCTAGCGAGGAAATTACTAAACGCTTTGCGCATTTTCAGTTTCAGTCGATTCTGTTGGCCTTAAATAAACTTTTTGGTCGCACTTATTATTATGGTATTTCGGTTTTTCACTTGTATTCAATTTTATATGTTTTAAACTTAAGTTTATTTAGCCATGATATTAACAATAACAATATGACGTGAAAATATGGAGAGTTGACCGATTGAGGTAAGGAGTTTCATGTGTACATGAAAAAGTGTCCGCCCAAATGCATTAAATTATAGTAGCGCTAAATTTGCATCAGGGTACATTTTAAAGGAAATTAATAAACGTACTAAGTAGTTATTCAGAATTCATGAAAGAAAAATATCGGCAGTCATAGGCACTGCCGATAGAAGTGGTAACTTATAACTCAGAATTTGATTTTTACTTTGGAAACTACGCGTGTGAAACTGGAGGGCGTGGCTATGAGCATGGCCATCTAGAAATGCTGACACATTTTAAATGGCCAATGGGAAAGGCTGAGGCATTGAACTCTTAAAACACTAAGAAGCGGCAAGCGCTCATCTACGATCTCAATGTAAAATCAGGTGACGTCTCCTAATTGAGTCTCAGTCGCAACAGGAGCCACAAGTTGAGTGGACGTTCGCTAACAATTCAAAAAAATCCAATATGAGCCGTAATAATGTCTTATTCTGCTTTTGCAAGGTGCACAAACAGTTCAAAGACCAAGAACAAGTTCCATGGTATCACTTTTCATGCGTAAGTACACAAAATCTTTAATTATTTCCATAACAGTTCAATGATTATTACATCTAAAATTATTTTTCTGTTGTAAACAATTTTACAATTGGCCATTTCTAAAAAGAGACAGATAGTCATAGTACTTTATTCATAACAGTTTTGTTACATGTCATAAAATAGTTACAATAGGTACATCATGTGTACATCATTAAAAATATGAAAAATACCATTCATTCGATCCGTTACGGTTTAACACTAATATCTTATTCAATAAAACGATTTAAACGAGAAAATTAAAACGAATAAATAACAATGTCAAAATGAGATTAATACAAAAACAATACATATTATTCAATTAAAAATTATTAAATAAACTAATATATAACAATGCCGAACAGATATTAATACAAAAAACAATATCATTCAATCAAAAATTATTAAATAAACGAATAAATAACAATGTCAAACAGAGATTAATACAAAAAAAAAAAACATTCAATTATAAACTATTAAATTAAATAAACGAATAAATACAATGTCAACCAGAGATTAATCCAATCAATCTAAATATTCCGTAAAATGCAGAAAAAAAACAATACAGTGGTAATATTATTCATTAAATTTGAACCAGTTAACGAACAATAAATAATCAAATCAATTTTAGGTCGGTCAGATTAGTATACCGGTAAAATGCCTGCTCGATAAGCCAATTTTTAAGTTTGTTCTTGAAAGATCCTCTCGTGGCTGCATCTTTAATTTCAAGCGGCAGACGATTAAACACCTCTGTCGCCGTGACGTGCACCAGTTTGTCCGATTTGGTCAGCCGGTGCGGCACCGCGCGCAGCCGGTGCGCGTGCCGCGCCGCTCCGGGCGCGCGCGTGTCCCCGACGCATGAGTACTCTTCGGGGTGATCCCTGGCGTACAGAGCCGCCTGGAGACACACCAGACCCGTTACTGTTAGTATTCCCATGGTCCGAAAGTATGACGCCAATGGAGTGTCTTGTGGCACGCCCAAAACTGCTCGTATGGCTCTTTTTTGCATTCTAAAGACGCGCTCCCATTCGGCAGCGCGCCCCCAGATCTCAACACCGTATTGGAGCAGCGAGTGCACAGACGCATAGTAACATTGCCGGACCATGGGGTACGGCAGGATTGCCGCCACGCGCCCCAGAGCAAAACACGCGCCACCCAATTTGCTGCACAGTCTATCGATGTGGCCCTCCCAATTCAAGGCACCGTCCAGCTGGAAACCCAGAAAAGAAGCGGAATGGACTTGATCTATCTTAACGTTCCCGATCTCAACTGTCAGCGCCCTATAGAGTCGGCCAGCCAAGTTGAAATGAATGAACTGAGTCTTATTTGCGTTCAGCATCAGCCCGTTACCCCGGAACCACTTGGCGAGATGACTTGCCACGAGATTTAACTTACTTTCTAACTCATCGAGTGACTGCGCCGTAACAATGACAGCGACATCATCCGCATACATAAGAACGTGCCCATTCGAAATATTTTCAGGCAGATCACATACATAGATATACATACAGCGTAAGAGTGCAACACGACCGGCGATATGTTAGTTGCGGCTATTTTGTCTCTTTCACGCCAGTGCATTTGTATGTCTCTCTATTCTTGTCGAAAAAAATATCTAAACAAATGTGATGTATAGCTATCTCATTTCCACCTACTGCCTACTTGTCATGATGTCTTTGTCATTCATTCAAACGTCTCTCACGATGCAAGTGAAGCTGTGTGCACATTGCGTATACTTGTGTGAGATTTTCGGCACATTATGCTGTCTTTATATTAGAGCGTACCTTATCTTCGTTTACTTAGTTTCATCAAAGGGCTGAGGCATTTCTAGAATGCCATTGGCTATGGTCCCGAATTTACCCGAAGATTTCTTATCATTCCCGAGCGTGACGCTAGAATTAAATTGACAGCCCACGAAAAATCTGTCTTTGGCGCGCCAAAAGAAGTTTTGACTTCAAAATATATTGTACCAACATTTGTTTTCTCAAAATAGTAATTATTTATTTGAAGTTATATTTACTACATTATTTTGTACTGCACAAGTAGTTGAAATTATCTATTAGTTACTATTTTAGTAGTCAATAATATTTAGTTATTTAACTCGGCATACTTCAATTCGATTACAATTGATTCATTCATAGCATTTCAAAATGTTTTGCCATTTGAAATAACATTCTTTACCTCTATCCATAGAATAGATAATACAGACTCTATCCTCCATACGTGAAAAGAAAATTGCGCGCAAAGCATTTAAAAAAAGTACACCAAAGAGGTTCCGAGTATGAGTTTTTAACAAATTAAAAATAAATGTATGATGAATTCGGCACCAAGGAGGTAGAAATAAATAGGTTAAATTATGTTTTGAATTCAAAACCTCAGTACACACGATGTTCTAAATTCAGATTTACTTTAACCTCTAGAGGGTAAAAACTACTTTTGCGCCCTGATAGAGTATCTCTCTACCTGGTCTGTGGCCCTGATATCGAGGAGCAAAAGTACTCTTTCCGAGCTGGTGGGATGAAAAAAGGGTTTTCTGCCTTAGTTACCTACCTATTTCTTTACCTTAAAATAAAAAATTAACTTCTTTTCAATATGAAGTAACAATAAGTAACTCATTTGAGAAAGTTAAATTAGAATTTTCATTTTCGTGGGGTGTTTTGTGATTAGCGTGGAATCCATTTTTTTTTACCACGATTATCTCAGCAAGTATATCGCTCTCTGAGGTGCCTCTTTTATAAAAAATATTGTATTTACGCATATTTTAAGATTCTGATAGCAATTTAAAAAAATAAAATAATTTGAAAATTGCCACGAAAGTCACCAAAGAATGCCTTACTCGAAGAAGCACCCCAATATCAAAATAAATCTGAATGGTCAAGAAAATGTTTCTTTTCCTTTTCCTATCAAATTTGCTCATTGGTCTTGCTAGGTTTTGATTTGGACTTGATAGATCAAAATGTTCTAAAAATTTAGTCTATGTCGATCACTTAATAAAAACACGTCGACATAAACAATCCAAGTGATTTTCCTCGTCGCCAGTTGAATATTAGGATTAGGATATATTAACGTGGAGCAGTAATTGAAATGTCAAGAGTCTGTGACACAACAACATTTAATTATTCACCCACATGACTGTACAATATTAATATCTAGCCTACCTACATCAAAGTAGTATTTATTATTTCCATGATCATCATAGACAGGACTATTGTCACCAATAAGCCTAATATCGTGCTTGTAGATCGGTTTTAACGCTAGGCAGTGCTTGTGCTTCAAAACAGGTATTCCTCACATGCGAGTTCTTCAGGACAGCCTGAAGCACAAACCCATGTGCTGCTGTACAGTGTACACCCATGGCACATTTGGCAACAGCTGAACCTAAATCGGCAACAGTTGCGTCTGGTTACAGGGGCACTGCCAGGTCATGGTTTGTACAACGGACGCTCCACAAAGCATGCAGCAACATGAAGACTTCCTGCTGGAGTTGGGAGGGCAAAAGTGAAGCCTACTTCCCACGCACGCTTAATAGGCCATAGGAAAACAGCCCACCTACAAATACCAGTGCCTTAGTGTTAATTTGTGAGTTTTCAAGCTGTCTGCTTGTGATGCTTTGTAATCACACATATCACATTCAAATGGTTTTTCTCCAGTATGTGTTAATTTGTGTCTTTTTAAGAGGGATTGCTTTGACACTCTATTATCACAAATGTCACATTCATTTCATTCTTATGTTCTTTCTCCAGAATGTTTTAATTTGTGTTGTTTCAAGTTGGATGGTTATGATGCTCTGTAGTCACACATATCACATTCAAATGGTTTTCCTCCAGTATGTGTAAATTTGTGTGTTTTCAAGTTGCCTACTTGTGATGCTCTATAATCACACATATTGCATTCAAATGGGTTTTTCTCTAGTATGTGTTAAGGTGTGTTTTTTCAAGTAGGCTACTCGTGATGCTTTATAATCACACATGTCACATTCAAATATTTTTTCTCCAGAATGTGTGAATTTGTGTTGTTTCAAGTTGGCTAGTTGTGATGCTTTGTAGTCACACATATCACATTCAAATGGTTTTTCTCCAGTATGTGTTAATTTGTGTGTTTTCAAGTGGTCTACTCGTGATGTCCTATAATCACAAATTACACATTCATATCGTTTTTCTCCAGTATGTCTTAATTTGTGTTTTTTCAAAAGGGCTTGTTGTGACGCTCTATAATCACACATGTCACATTCAAATGGTTTTTCTCCAGTATGTATTAATTTGTGTGTTTTCAAGTTGCCTACTTGTGATGCTCTGTAGTCACACATATCACATTCAAATGGTTTCTCTCCAGTATGTCTTAATTTGTGTTTTTTCAATAGGGCTTGTTGTGACGCTCTATAATCACACATGTCACATTCATATGGTTTTTCTCCAGTATGTGTCAATTTGTGTATTTTCAAAAGGCATGTTTGTGATGCTCTGTAGTCACACATATCACATTCAAATGGTTTCTCTCCAGTATGTCTTAATTTGTGTTTTTTCAATAGGGCTGGTTGTGATGCTCTATAATCACACATGTTACATTCATAATAATATGATTTTTCTCCAGTATGTGTTAACTTGTGTCTTTTTAAGAGAGATTGCTTTGATGATCTATAATCACAAATTTCACATTTATATGGTTGTTCTCCAGAATGTGTTAATTTGTGTTGTTTCAAGTAAGATGGTTGTGATGCTCTGTAGTCACACATATCACATTCATATGGTTTTTCTCCAGTATGTGTTAATATGTGTGTTTTCATGTACTCTACTCGTAATGATCTATAATCACACATATCACATTCAAATCGTTTTTCTCCAGTATGCTTTAATTTGTGTTTTTTCAAGCTGATATGTGATGTTGTTCTATAATCACACATATCACATTCATATCGTTTTTCTACAGTGAGTGACATTTTTTGTTCCTTTAATGGTTAGTTGGTTAGTCACATGTATCACATTTGTAATGATTTTTCTTCAAAGAGCACCTGATCACATTATTTTAAAGCATAGTATGACGAGTGTTATGATGTGGAACATAGTATAAGTACATGTTACTGTTCTGAGGGCTGGCGGGGATTTAAGTTTGGCTTCGTCTAAGCTTCTGGAGCTCACTTATCAGTTAGCGACTATTCAATCTTTGCATCTGCTGTTCATCAACTCAGGGTCATTCTGCATTTTGTACCAACAGTAGGTCAATTTGAAGACAAACGTGGAGTCTCAAGTCTGCACTACTAAATAAAAATTACGTTCAACTTGTAACAAGTAGGGACAAGATAATAGGTCACTTTTGACATTTCATCAAAATTCAACAACGTAACTTTGTAACAGCGGGCATAACATAAGAACTGCACAATTGCTTAACTTTTTTCAATTACGTTTACATATTTATTGTAATAATGACCGATACCAGTAATTTTACGATTTGCTTTCACTAATAAACCATTCTAAACATAATAAACAATTTCTGATCTAAAGAACAGCAGGTCAACTACGAAAACAAGCTCCGATCGATCGGGTCCGACCGACAGCGGTCCGATGAATCGAATTGTAGCTTACCACGAAAAACAATCGGATCGATACATCTCGGTCGGAAGTCATAGACTTAGGTCGGCTGAGGGTCGGATCGAATGATTTGAAGCTTTAGTGATGTCCTAACCAAAACGGTTTTATCGGTTTTTGATATTTTCTTATTATTGTAATATATCTATCGAATTATCCATTATAAAGACAATAGAAATAAAGAAAACCGTAGGTTTACTTTAGTTTTTGTATTTTATTTCTGAAAAGTCACCTAACAAGCATGATTTCGATATATCAACTGTACTACGACAAATACAAAAAACACTAAGTGCCAATTAGGAAAAAAAAAAGGCTTACCTTATGGTTCAACGTTGAACCAAAATAAACAATTGTAGTTACTTGTTACTTTTACTTTACTTTCTCAGTTTCTCAACTTAAGACTTAAGGCAAGAGCAACAGCGATAACAAAATTCAAGTACCTATAGTGATTCTGTGATTCAAGTATTCGAACCATAGCTTGTAGTTTTAATATAGTGCTTGTGCCTTTTGAGTTCAAGAGAGCACAATAAACATGACTTCCAGAACATATACACCTACAGCAGCACAAATAGAAGCTCTGTTGGATTTTCTGGAGGAGCACCGAGACTTGGCTCGAGGAATACTGCGAGATGTAGAGGGTCGTGCGCATTCCCGTCAGTTATGGGAAAACATATGCACCACGCTCAATTCCATAGGCGGGTGTATCAAAACCACAAAACAATGGCAAAAAGTAAGTAACTCGTGTATTAAATATGTAATTAGTTATTGAATCATAATGTGTGAAGTGAGTAAAAATATATTACGTGTAAATGAGCCATAACTACTACAATTATTTGTTCAAAAACATTTTTTATTTATTACATATCTCTGTTTGTTTTAAATGTTAATGTTCATGAAAAATATTGTACTTAAGATTAATCTAATTTTAGGTATGGACAGACAAAAAATATTTAACAAAAAAAACAGCAGCAGCTGCACGGCGCTCTGCATCAGCTACAGGTGGAGGACCATCTATAGCTCCACAACTCTCCCACTGGGAACTAAGAATAATATCCATAATGGGAGATGGATTTGGTGAGCCACAAACAACAGCAAGGGTGGAAGCTTTTCCAGAGGTAATTATAAGATAATGAATATATAATTTAAACTCACTATGTGTGCCCAGAAGTTGAGTAATATCCATTAGGGGCTATATGTGTTAACCTGTTATTTTAGAATAATCTATAGCTATTTCTGTTGATTTAAAATATCTGCAAAACTCACTATATAGTGTAAAACAAAGTCACTTCCCAATATCTCTCTGTCCATATAATGGGATGAAAGATCTTTAAAACTACTAAACAGATCTTAATGCGAGTGTTTTTAATAGATAGAGTAATACAAGGTTTATGTGTACAATATGTGCATTAAATAGTAGATAAACACTGATAATTTTAAAGGTTTCTAATGTGATATCATAAATAAATACATTTTTGTGCTAACATTGCAAATGCTGGCTGAAATCTATGAGATAGATTATAGTAATGTACTGCCGTATCATACCTACCCCTAGAAAAGGTCTACAAAAAGTCAGAGGATGGTATACATATGTCTATCTCTCAGAGATAACCCACAAGAACCATTTTTTAAATATATTTACTATCAGCATTGCACTAGTGCAAAGTAGGGGCGGGTCGCTAGTAATGTTTAAAATCCTCATTGTTTCTGAAAATAACACACTCTCCACCTATAAACTTCCTAATTTTTCATAATATAACTTGTTTCATATAATGAGACGTACTTCTTAGCATTCCATGGATTCACCGTGCGGGTGCCGGGTCCATCGTGTGGCAGAGAGAGAAATCTCGAGTAGACCCCGAGACTTGTGACTCGGGCGTAGGTTTAAAAGGGGCCCCTTATATATTGACGTACGTCAACACTCACCTTCACTACTCGTACTTCTCTCCCTGCCCAGCCAAATCCGATATGATCCTACTAGTGCAGCTTTAGATACTCGTTCTAGTATAGAACTTACTGCACTTCTGGACAATCCAAGGTCTTTAAGCAGGTTATAGAGAGATTTTGCTGGTATACCTCTCGCTCCTACTTCTACAGCGTATAAATTAACTACATAGCCATTTTTTGTTAATTCATTTTGTAGGTCGTAATACTTATTTTGTTTCATCACGTGGTCTTTAGGTATATTAGTTTCCCACGGTACGGTAAGTTCTACCAGGACTATGCGTTTCGTAGCCCTAGAAAAAAGGAAAATGTCCGGTCTGGATGACGAAACACCCACATCCTCTGGGATTTTGTAGTGCTTTTCATACGTGTCCATTAAAATAGTCCAATCAGGTGCTGAACCCAGGATTGAGTAAGGCTTGTTCTTGGAGTTTGAAGTTGAGCCCTCTTTTACAAAGTTAATTTGTCTTTTGTTTATCGTCAATCCCTTTTGGGCTCTAGCTACCGAAAGGCTTACGGCTTCACGTATGATTTCAAGTACTCTGTCATGGCGCTGAGAGTAATGACCCCTATTAAGGAGCACCTTGCAACCCACCAATATGTGCCTTGCTGTACATATCGCCTCACTACAAGTATAGCAACATTTTTCAGAGGCTTTTCCCCACCTTACCAAGTTACTCTGGTCAGGGAGGGTCATTTGGAAAGCGTTCAGATAAAATTTTAATAAGGCAGGAGACCAGTCATATAGCAAGGTGCGCCACTTTAGAGCTAATGGGATACAAAACTTACCTATGGTTAACCACTCACTTTGCATTTCTAAATTCATAGCGTGCACTTTGTAACTATCATTTTCGTCTTGTTGTAGAAAGGTTTTTACCATGTCTCGGTCTTCCCTTTTCTTTCTCGCACCCAACCCAGCTGTATTTACTTGCGCGCCTGCCATAAATTGTTTGTGGAATTGAAGTCTAGATTCAAGGTCCGAAGCGCTTTTGTCTTTTGGGAGAGATGCGATTAATTCGTCTTTCGACTTTCCCAAAACATGCGTTTTTGTAACTCTTAGGTGTTTGTAGAGTTCGGATGGTTTTTTTAGTTTCAGGCCAAAACTATTGTGATCCCTAAATAGAGTAGAGGGATCAGCCGGATGTGCCAATCCAAACCATGACTTCAATATCTTTATGACATTAGCATCTAGTTTTGCGAGGAGGGTTTTACCGATGTCATATACTAGGAAAGGCCAAGTGAGACGTGATGTGAGATAGTTGTCATATATCCATGCTTTTTTGATATTGCTGATAGGCTGTTGGTCTACCTTATTGAGGTCATTCATGAAATTTCCAACAACTACCTCTAATGATGGTGTACGTCCTTTGTAGTCTATCTTTCTACCAAGAAATTTGAAAGGCACTGTCTCTGCAATTGTGGCAACTCTACTGTACTTTCAGCAGTAAAGTACGAGTATTATTTCTTAATATACTTGATTTTATTATTCTTCTTGATCATAATTTTATACTCATATATTGGTAGGCTAAAGACAACTAACTGTCTTAGATGTGGTTGTCATTGTCATTGGTGTCATATTTAATCTTTTTTTAGTGCGGAAAGCTGAGTATTTTTATCTTATTTTATTTTCTTTGTTTTTCAGCAAACTCAAGAGCCGTCTGTTCCTGCAGTAGATACCCCTGTATCCCCACAATTTGAAAATATAAGCGATTTCCCTCCTGTTTTTGGTATGTAGAATTTACATTACTTATGATCTCTGTAAGGTGGCTAGAAACCGCTGGTTGCAGGTTGCGTAGGACCATTTGTTGTCAAAATCATGGCGAGACCTATGTTCATCAGTGGACATCTTGCGGCTCATGATGATCTTAACTAAGTATTTCACATGTAATAAGTTTAATAGCCCAGTGAGAAGAATTCCTATCTATCAAGAGTGAGATTATAGATTTGATTATCACTCTTCTTGAGTTGAAATTTTCAAAGAGTGAATTACAATTTGCCATTATTATTTACTTTATTTGTGAAGAAAAACATAGACAGGAATTAGACATATTCCGATTAAAACCATAATATTATGAAAAAAAGGGCATGAATTATAGACTCAACTCTCTTCTTGTGATACTGAAACCGAATGTTTGCTGTGAAAATATAAAGTGGGCTATCGTTATGCATTTATCATAATTTAACAAGGTTTACTGAGAGTCGTGATTTTTGAATGGATTTCTATTTCATAACATTTTAGGCATACAACTATGACAAGCTTAAGCTATGATAATAATGTAAGTTTCATATGGAGTAAAAATTAGTTTTTTTTCATTTAAAATTTATTAATTCCAGTACTTTTCCAACAGACCAACATTTGCACTTATCGACAGACACTGGGGAGCCTAGCCGAGTGCCAGCTCCAATTGGTGATACCCAAAACAGAACATCACGTAAGTGGCAAAAACGTCAAATTACACAAGAATGAAACAGTAGGTCCTAATCTACTGAATATTTTTTTAATGCAAATGCATACCTATATAAGTTTGTCACAGCTATAGGATTTAATGGTGAAGGAAAACATCATGAGGAAACAGGAATGTAAAAACAAATGTTTCTCTCGAGACCCATGTGTCCACAGCCAACTCTTACTCAACCAAAATAGATTGTTCATTATCATCATTTCAGCCTGACAAAAGTTGCTCTGCTTATTTCGAACACCATAGCCTGACCTACAATGAAATCTGTAAATTTAAAAGTAATATTTGATCAATTATAATGATTGCCCTTTAAATATTCCTTGTAGATTGAATTATTGTTTTGTCCTGTTACAGGAACACGTCAGTCTAGAGAACGTCGGCGGCAGCCATCACGCCTTATAGAAGATCAAAGGTCAATACGAGAAAGGCTGTTCTATTTGGAACAAGCCCGCATGCTACTGGACCAGCAAAGAAATGAGGAGCTGAGTGGGATCAAGCTAGAGCTGGGGGGCATAAGGCAGACTATGGTAGAATTAAGTGAGATGATGCAGCAATTTATAGAAAAAATTACAAGAAATTAAAACAATCTTGGATTACATTAGTAATCTTCCTCATAGGACATTAGTCAAAGATTTACTTTTGTGATTAAAAATTGATTGTTCTTTGCAAATTAGGCTCATAGGTATTAACTTTATTTCTGTGCCTCCTGTGATGAGTGATTAAGTCGAGTTGTACCATTTTTGATATTGTTACATTGAAATAATCATCACATTCTTCTATCTGCTGTAGTTACGGAGGTAATTTGGTGCAAAATGTATGTATTAAGGTACAATTCAACATGTACACACTAAAATCTGAACTTGTGTTTGTGCCCAAATATGGATAACTGATACATTTTCAAACATTTTTTATGTGTTAACATTGCCACATGATTGTTAGCTTATTGGGTTTTTTAACAGATACATTTTGGGGAGTGTGGAACTAATCTGCATGATCCATAATACTATACCATATATCATACAAAGTTCCCTTTTTTTCTATCTGACTGCTTGTAACTCGAAAAATTGACATTGTAACATGGTTGACGTTTCAAAGAATAGCAAAGAAGTTTGAATCTACTCTTGTGACAAGAATGTCTAGGTGGAGGATTGTGTTGCCTGAGAGTTTTTCTTCAGATATTACAATCTTGGTGTCACTAGACTGAGAGTGAATCGTTTTTTTCCTAGGCATATGATAGATACTGTAAGATCTGATGAAGAAGACTGAATAAAAATACTGTTTTTTATATATTTAAATTAATACGATTTTAGGTGTATTTTGAATAAACGTTGTTTAGTTATTATTAAAATGGTGCCATTGAAGTAATTACTTGTGATATTATTGAATGAATAAGCTTACTCATTAGGTACTAAAATAATAAGTCTGTTTTATAACTATGTGAATGTTAGCAATTTGTTATATAGTTTTGTGAAGTGGTTTAATGTTAAAATTAAGCTTTGTTTAACTGTTATAACAGCTCCAGTAACTAAAAGTTATATTGCTCCAGTTCCTTTCTTTAATTATTTTGTTGAGTGTTTTATTATTTAATATAGAAGAACCAGTTTTTGTTCTGTGTACTGTATACAGTAACCCAGAAGCTTATTGTGATACCTGTGATAAGATTAATCTGTGCCATTAATTAGTATTTAAAAACTTTTAAGGATTTTAATAAGACTGTGCCTATTTTTAATTGGACTTATGAAGAAGTTTAATAAATGTTGATTATTCTTACATAACTTGTATTTATTTACACATTGAAAACAGGCTTTAATTATAGGTATAACTTTACTTTTAGTAGTGGTAGGACTCTTGGCAGAGTCCGCCTGGAGAAGTACCACATCTTTGCCAGTTATTCTACCGCTAAGCAGAAATGTGCAACTTGTATCACTTAGCACATATATATTTTTATTTAACAAAGGGTGACAAGATGAGCAGGACCTATGCCTGATGGTAAGCAACAAGCCTGCCACATGAAGAGTCCAAATCATTACTTAGCACTGCACTGCGCTAGTCACCCAGTGATCTAAGATGTTATATCTCTAAGCCCTGTAATTTCTCTGGAAACATTGTCTTTCAAACCGGAACATAGTAGTGTTTGCACATATTTCAAAAGTCATTTTTTTGCAAATTAATACAATGAAGGTAAAGTATGAAAATATTCTAATTATAACTAAAGCAATCTAATCTTTGGAGTGGTATCTTTATTGTTTGTTTCAGCACCACAATAATAGGGACATATTGTAATGAGATACTGGATTTTATTACTATATCAGTTTACACAAAGACAACTTAAAGGTACAAAATAATTTAACTGAACTTGTATTATTTTACATGTAATTTTATCACACATTAACTTACCCCACTGAGCTAGATTTTTTATAACTTGTTTTTGTTCTCCTGTAAAATGTTGGTTTTTGACCTATCACAGGAGGGTCAGATTTGTTTTTCTTTATATATGTAGCATACCAAATTAAAAAACAACATCAAAGTGCTAAAAGTTTTATTTAGTATTTTTTTTCAATCATTTGATTACAGTACCAGTTTTATAAGAATAATTAGAGAAATAATTAAATAATAAATGTAGTAGAAAAAAATATCAACATTTATTCACTATTGGCGGAGCTCATCTCATGATACAATACACACAAAAACACTGAGAGAAACAACCAAATTGAGAACCTTTTGAGAGATAAATTATAATAATTTGTTTGAGTCATGCTACTTTGTTCTAACATTACCACACAAATATTTGCACTCGGTGGGGATCGAACCCACAACCCTCGGCAAAACTCTTCGAACAGGGACCGGCTAAGTCTATAATTGGATATAAACTCGTTGTCCGGTATTAAGTTTGTGTGTAGAGTCTCACGAATGAGTCTGCGTTGTTGTTGCCTGCGCAAACGATTCAACCGACTTTCTAAATGTTCTTCCAGAATGGCCTCTTCTGCCCAAAACATGACCAGTGACATTTTATAACCTTGGTTTGAGTATATTTCACGCACAAGACACAACTTCAGCAATTTTTAATGAAACAAGTACTACACGATACTCACACGACAAGGAATAATGGTATCGTGAATTTTAACGACAAAACACTTGTCAAACTCAAATATTCGGTCGGACAAAGTGCTTTCGGAGTAACATTTATGACACAAAAGCTGTCAAATCAGCGTCGGGCGGAAAGAACGAAACGACCGATCCGATCAACCGACCGATTGTCTTTCGTGGTAGGAAACGTCAAATGTTCGGCCGATAATATCGTTTATCGGACTTCGTAGTAGACCTGCTGAACGTCGTTACAATGTTGCGTCAGTCAACAGTCAACCCTTTTTCTTTTTAAACACTAGGGATGTTACTCTAAAAATCGAAAGCTGATAGGATTGTAAGTTGAATCGAATGCAATGATTACTTGTGAAGAAAAATCACCATAAATTTATAACCACGTTGTGATTATAATAAAACCTAATTATACATATTTATTATTCTTTTAACTAACTATAAAAATACAAAAAAATAACTAAATAGAAAGGTCATTGATGTTGGGTGCAATTTAGGTGGATGTTGCTGGCAACACCAGTGCCTGTCGATGACGCATGTCATGTCGCCATAACATGATGATGACGCAGTCTTTTGTTGTTGTGCGAAGTGACTATGCGTTTTTAGTGTGCTCTCTGTTATTTTCTTCTGATCCGGCTTTTTCATTGAACTTATCTTACTGACTACGTCTTACTGGCTATAAATTGGACGATTTGCTTAACGATTATTAAACAAGAAAAACATTACAGTCTTACTATGTCGAAACGGGGGAAAACTTTAAACAGTCAATCTCGCGAACTAATGCTGAAATTGTACAATTATTTTGGACGTGAATCAGTTAACGATGGGCCTCTTTTACCATTGAAACCAACGAGAGAACACGTTGCCGAAGCATTGGAAATAGGGAAGAAGACAGTAACTCAAATTTTGAAAGAGAAATACGGACCATCAGGCTCAGAAGATAATACTTTACGTACACCGAAAAAACGAAAGAGGGACAAGAAAATTGTTGACGTTGATAATTTTGATGCTGCTGCAATTCGCAACCACATTTATGGATATTACTCGAGAAAAGAATATCCTACACGGGAAAAGCTATTGAGTTCGTTAAAAGGCGCAGGCTTATTTTTTGGAGGCAAATCGTCTCTATCAAAGGTTTTGAAATCGATTGGCTTTAGATTTAAAAAATCCGACAAGCGGAAAATCCTGCTAGAACGCTACGATATTATTTTGAAGAGAATAACATTCTTACGTCAGGTAAATAAAATTACGGATTGGGATATTGTCGTGTTTATTGACGAAACATGGTTGAATGCGAACCATACGGTTGCGCGGACATGGACCGATGATACAGCGGCCTCTCCTCAAAAGTTCCATCGGGAAAAGGAGCCCGACTTATTATATGTCACGCGGGATCAGCTTCTCAAGGTTTTATTCCAGACTGCCTCCTCGCATTCGCCTCTAAAACTACAACAGATTACCATGAGGAAATGAACATTGATGTTTTTATAGAGTGGTTTGAGAAGCTGCTAGTCAGCTTAGAAAACCCATCGAAAATTATAATGGACAATGCTCCGTATCATTCTGTACAAGTTGATAAACCACCAACTCAAGCAAATAAAAAGCAAGAAATTGTCTCGTGGCTGGTAAGAAATGGTGTGGAGGCAAGTCCAACTTTATTAAAAGTTGAGTTGTTAAATCTGGTAAAAGCAACTAAGCCGTCCAAGCTCCGCTATGTAATCGATGAACTAGCCCTAGAGCATGGACACGAAGTTATTCGATTGCCTCCCTACCATTGCCAGTATAACGCCATCGAGCTTATTTGGACACAAAGGGTCATGCAGCGCGGAACAATACTGAACCACCCTTCAGTACTGCTAAAATGATGACTCTGCTACAAACTGCATGTGCAGAAGTCACTACAGAAGACTGGCGAAAAGTCGTGGAGAAGACAAAGAAAATAATTTTACAAGATTTTGAACGAGACGTGAGACTAGACAATATTATTGAAAATGAATTAATAATATCTCTGAGTGCTGACAGCAGTGATGAAGATAGCAGTTCCGATAGTTCAAGTGAATAAAAGCATTTTTTTTGTTAAATTACGTAGGTACTGGTCTTATTTTGCTCCTTTAATTTATGAAAGAAAAAATAATAATGGGACAGGGATTCGCATGATCATTTTTAAAATTCACATATGTTTAAAGTCTGTATCGATTCATTCGATTCATTCATTTAATCGATGTTTTTAAGCAGGTCACCTCACTATGAATATAAACTGACATCTGTCAAAACTGACCTATTGTCCCTACTTTTAAATAACAAGGCAGCAGGGCAGCACCTATTCTATTCGTATGCAGCTCGTTCATTCAATACCTGCACAGATAATTAGTTTATCGTTCATTCATTCGTTAAATGCTGCCATGCAAAACCTTCAATAAATAACACTAACAATAGCTATGGTCGTTATATAGCATAAAGTGTTGTATAACTATTTATAAGACTTTATACCGAAAACACGTTATGTAAAATCTCATAACTGCTTATATGTCAAGTAGCGGTATGCACTTTTTAAACTACGTAACAACCATTGCTTGCTTTATCGCGCAACGAAATGTATAACTCTGCGTGCAACGCAATCGGTACCGATTTTTAGTTATTGCCATAACTGTATCGTACCGGTTAGAGCGAGTGAGATACATATGTAGTGGTATAAGTGTGAGGAAGAACGGAGCATAGATCTATTTGACACATTCGGTTATTGAAAAATGAATCTTATCTTGTTATGGTGAAAAACGAAACTAAATAAATAGTTTTGAAAAATAAAGAGTTTTGATACCGTCTATTTAGATATGCGTAACAGTTGCGTTCCGTTATCTGAAAAACCCGTAACGACACATGGCTAACTAACAAAACAAATGTGTTCAATTAAAAAGTCATGAATAGGGTATTTATGGAATGATATGTTACTGTCATCTGTCATTGAGCAAAGAAGAGCAGATGGTGCTTCTATCATTCTGCGTTCGCTAGTGAGAGTTAGTAGATTGGCGCCAGAATTATTTTCCTAAATATACGAAATATTGTGGAGTTGATTATCCTAAACCAAGTGTAGTGTCTTTAGTGCATCGGTGGTGGTAAGCTACGCTTTTGTTTGTGTTGTTTCTTGTCTGTTATACCCAGTAAAAGCCCCAGAAATGGAAAACAAATTGCCACCCGACCCTGATCCTCCCTCAAATATAAATCCAGCTCCTACAGGTAGCACAACATCTAATAAGAGACGCTTAGATGATGATACTAATGATCCCAGAAAAATCAAAACGATTACGTCTCCAGGTGCATCAATTGAAGCAGTATATGTGGACCCATCGCTTGCCATCGGCGTGTTATGCTATTCAGGATCCGATAAAGGGCCTTTTATCATCCACGTTTCCCGATCTGATCCAGAACCAGCTCTAGGAACTACACTTAAACCCATCAAGTTCGGACAATTCCTAACAAAGTATCAGGTTAAGCATATTTGTACAGACGGTATTAAACGTGTTGGACGCAACAAGGTGTCCGTCGAATTTACAACTGCTGAAGATGCCAACTCATTCCTTGTCCTTCCAATCCTGTCCTCTAACAACTATACTGCCTCAATCCCCACCTACAACATCACTAGGATGGGAATTATCAGAAGAGTACCAACAGATTTATCAATGACGGAATTTGTTGAATCACTTAAACTACCCCCAGCTTGTGGAAGAGTTCTGAAGGCCCGCCGATTTAGTAGGAAAAACATAATTGACGGTAATACAACTTGGATACCAACTCAGACGATAGTTGTTACTTTTCAAGGACAAGTGCTTCCATCCAAGGTATATTCATTTTATACATCATTACCTGTGGAACTCTATGAGTACCCCACCATACAATGTCTAGCATGTTGCAGATTCGGTCATACCAAGGCCCAGTGCCGTTCAAAACCTAGATGCTTTCGCTGCTCTAATGAACATCTTGGTGATAGCTGCATTACATCAGAGCAAAATGCTAACTGCCTTCACTGCTCGGGCAATCACTTTGCTAATAGCAAAATCTGCCCTGAACTCAACAGACAGAAGTCAATAAAAAAGATCATGGCACAGGAGAGCGTTTCTTATGAGCAGGCTGCCTGTAGATTCCCCAAGGTGACAAAATCATATGCAGAGGTAACTCAATCGCTCCCATTCACTACTCACTCACATACACACAGAGAAATTCCATCAACTCCTACACCCCAACTTCGTCGTTCATCAATAAGATCCTCTACTGCTCGTACATTCTCTCGGTCAAATTCCCCACTAGGGAAGTCATATAATAAGACTGCCCATCAAAATATTATCTCCCAACCATCGTCTATGATGCCGAATGGTAGCGCACTAAATCACACATCCCAGCAATATTCTCTTCAAAAAGAGGATATGCTTGAAACCCTCATCTCCTTATTAGTGAATTTCATCTCCATAAACCCATTTCCCTTACCGTCCCACGTTGCCTCTAAACTTACCCAACTAATCTCCCACTCCAACCAACATGGACAAGAACCTAGTAGCTCTCCAATGGAACTGCCAGAGCATGCGTCGCAAGAAGCATGAACTGGTCAGCCTAATCACTGAATCCAAACCGTCAGTTGTTGCCATCTCGGAAACATGGTGGGGCCCGGGCACCTGTTTTCAGATGCCTGGATTCTCCTGTTTGCGGGATGACAGAGCAGACGGATATGCAGGGACTGCCTTACTTGTAAGACGCTCCCTTACCTACTCCCTAATCCCCCTTCCTCCCCATTCCCCTGATATCAACATTGTTGGTATTAAATCCTTAAACACCTCATTTGTATCCATCTACATTCCCCATCCAACCCACTTATTAATCCCAGACTTACGACTCCTACTCTCATCCATCCCTCCCCCCATGGTAATCATGGGTGACTTTAACTCCCACCATGTCATGTGGGGTTCAAGCCATTCGGATAGCTTTGGACGCTCACTCTTGGACATTTTTAATGAGATTGATCTATGTGTGATAAATGACGGCTCCCCCACCCGTAGGGTGCAGCCCTCACAAGATCCTCGAAGTGCCCTTGACCTCACTTTAGCCTCTCCATCCTTAGCCTACTCCTTGACATGGAAAGTCCTCCCTAACTCATATGGTAGTGACCACTACCCCATTATTATCACATTTTCCAACAAGCCTATCCCATTTTGCAACCCTTCCCCTTCTATAAAGTATAGAACATCATCCGCAGACTGGTCCTCCTATTCCTCCTCTCTTGATGTTGAATTGGAATCCTCTCATATTTACCCAATTGAGCCTGATCCTTTAACTTCATACAGTGCCTTCATAGACTCTATCATAATATCGGCAGACAAACATATCCCTATTAAAAAACCCAATAAAGGATTCAAAATTTCTACTCCCTGGTGGGACTCTGACTGTACAGTAGCAGTTAAGAAACGTAAGGAAGCAGAGAAAAATTACAACCGGAACATGACTATGGAAAATTTTATTGACTACAAAAGAGCTGCAGCAGAATTTAGGAAAATTACCATCAAAAAGAAAAGACGGGGATGGTTCAATTTCTGTGAAAGTCTCTCTCCTAAAACTCCAGCATCCATTGTTTGGAAACAAATTAAAAGATTCAGGTGCTCTATGAAATCTGATAGTAATAATATTTCAAGTAATGACCCCTCAACATGGATTGAAAACTTTTCTAATAACATAGCCCCCCCTTTTGTCCCCCATGTAGAATCACTCCCCTCTATTACAACCTTGCTTCAATCTCAGAATAATCTTGATAGCCCTTTCATATTTAATGAACTGGCTTTAGTACTAGACGGACTGACAGACTCTTCTCCAGGTGTAGATGGAATTCCTTACTCTTTTATTGTGAAAGCCTCTACTAAATGTAAAGAAACATTCCTCAGTCTAATAAACAACTTTTTTGAATTAGGTACAGTACCGAGTCAGTGGAAAACACAAATTATAATACCAATACTGAAACCCGGTAAAGAGGCTTTAGATGCACGTAGTTACAGACCCATCGCACTATCTTCTGTTTTGGCCAAAATTATGGAACACTTAATCAAAAATAGACTGGAATGGTTTGCTGAGAGTAATGGAGTAATAGCAAAATCACAATTTGGTTTTAGAAAAGGCATGAGTACTCTAGATAACCTCAGCATACTCACAACAGATATACAGACAGCATTCAAGAAAAAGCAATACCTTATAGGAGTCTTCTTAGATATTGCCTCTGCATACGATAACGTCCAGCTTCCGGTGCTCAGGAATAAACTCATTTAGCTGAATATCCCTGTGAAGCTTGTTCGGTTCATTTGCAGCATGCTCATGGAACGCTCTGTTGTAGTAAAAGCTGGCGGTCAACTCTTTCCACCAAGAACCGTTTGGAAAGGCCTGCCCCAAGGGGCAGTCTGGAGCCCGATTCTATATAGCTTGTACACCTATGATCTAGAGGCTAGTGTCAGACCATTTTGCAATGTGCTTCAGTATGCTGATGATCTTGCTTTGTACCAACGTGGTGGATCTTTGGAGGAAATTACAGTCAGGATGGAAACAGCGCTTGACTACCTGAACAACTATCTGTTTGACCAGGGTATGAATGTATCGGCCTCTAAAAGCTCGGCAATGGTATTTACCAAAAAAAGAATGATTCCAGCGATTAGACTACATATTGGTTTGGAGGAAATTCCTCAAACCAATCAGACAAAATTTCTGGGTATATATATTGACTCCAGACTATCCGGCAACCAGCATTTTGATTATGTAGCACAAAAATGCGAGAAAAACATAAATGCTTTGAGATCACTTTCTGGAGTTTGGTGGGGCTCACACCCCTATTCTCAAAAGCTCCTCTATAATTCCATTGTACGAAGCCATATGGATTATGGGTCATTCCTCCTCAATGTTAATAACAAGGCTGGACATAACAAAATTGCAAAAATCCAATCTAAGTGTATGCGCATTATTTTGGGAGCTATGAAATCATCACCCATAAATGCCATGCAAGTAGAATGTGGTGAAGCTCCTCTTATTTTTCGCAATCAATACCTATCTGATAGATTCCTCTTTAAATTGTTTCAAAATTCGTCTCATCCGCTCCTTCCGAAATTAATACGTCTTTCCCGCCTATATGGATCGCAGACCTCCGATGATATCCCATGCCTGGTATATAGTTACCTTAAACTTACACGGTTTCCTGATCCGATTGCCAGATACCCTTCCAACCCTTTGTACCTAATTCCTTATGAAGCCTTGATCTTTAAACCGAATATCCTAACCCACTTTGGTATCAATAAAAATGACGTTAATGCAAGCACACTTTTCACAGACATCATCAACACCAAATATCATGGGTGGTATCCAATCTTTACAGATGCCTCCAAGTTCTCTCAAAATAGCATTGTGGGTGCTGCTGTTTGGATCCCAGCCACCAAAATATGTTTAAGTTTTAAATGTCCCTCCCTTACCTCTATCTTCACAGGAGAGGCCCTCGCCCTCCTGGAAGCTGTCCGGTTTATCAAATCCCATAATTTAAACAAGTCAATTATCTTCTCAGACTCAAAAAGCTGCCTTCAATCCATAACATCTAGCCCTTTCCGTTCCTCATCCCGTTTCCCTCTTATTCTCCAAATAAGGAAGGAATTATATGAATGCAATTGTGCAGGAATTCGTATTCTCCTGGCCTGGATTCCGGGTCACACCGGTATACCGGGGAATGAGTGTGCGGATTCTTGTGCCAAATCTGCTGCCGAAATTGGATCTGTAGAAAACTTCAAAGTTCACTCCCATGACCTCATACTGCTGCCTAGGATGCACCTTGAGACAACTTGGTCCAGACACTGGAAAACATCCCAGAAAATCAAGGGAAGGTACTATGCTGATATCCAACCCGATATACCTAGAATACCATGGTTCTTCAAGATGCGTCGTGCAAATAAAGTCACCACCTCTACAATATGCCGGTTACGCCTTGGACACGTTTGTACCCCTGTGCATTTAGCAAAACTCAGGATTAGGGATCATTCTATCTGTGAGTGCGGTTTGGAAGAAGGAAACGTGGATCATATCTTTTTCAACTGCCCTAATTTACAAAGTTGCTCAATCTACGAGTACCTCCAACCCAGTATCCCCCGTCCTACATCCATGAAATGTATCCTCTCCCTTTCCTCAACTCCATTAATTAATTATATACTATGTAAATATATAAATAAGAACAATATCAGATTATAATATGTATATATAAATCACATATGCATGATACCTGTATTAACGGTATAATTTTGTTCCTCAGTTACTAACCAAATGTTTGTGTATGTCTAAGCTTTGTGTTGTCTATTTGTTTTAGGTTTTAGGATAATCAACAGGAGCATTATATTTAAACCGGTCAAATTCTCGACAAACTTTAACGTTGCCGTCTATGAAGCTGCCACGAAACGGACATTGGCAGAAATGTGGCAAAATTAAGCCACAGCACGCGCCATTAATTAAGAATTGAATTGGTGCTTCTATCGAGGTTAGCTCGGTGTTGCAAACTTAACAGATTTCCCGTCATATCTAGCGGATTTGGGTACGTCAAAAACGCGAAATTAACTTTCTAACGGCTAACGGAATATCTAACGGAAATCAAAAATACACATTTTCATCCATAAATGTTTATTGCTTTTTCAAATCGTTAGGTAGGCAAGTACTTTATAGGAACGAATTATGTTATATTATGATAATAAGGTCGATCAAATACTCTTCAAAGACTTCTTAGTAGTAGTGTGTCTATAGTCCAGACACAAACTTTTTCTTTGTTTACTATCGGGACTTACTACATTGAGCTATAAGTTTTTCAACGGAATGGGGTAACACCACAGGGGACGCTGGTGAAGACGATAATATATGAGCTGGCGCTGGTGGAGTTTGCATAGTTCCTGAATGTGGAGTCTCGTTTAATGTTGGGCATGACGTAAATAATAATATGATAAGTATATTATGTATTTAACAACTATATATAAGTATTATATCAGCTATCTGGCCGCCATCGTACAAGCTTTGCTTAGTTTGAGATACTGATGGTGTTGTGTGTGAATTGTCCACCACTATTTATTTATTATTTATTACTTCCTGAACGGTTGAAAAAACAATTAAAAAGTCCATTTTCAAAAAGATTATAAAGAAAATGTAAATTCCTAAAGACTCGTTAAATCCTATTTGTCTGACCGGTATCAGTGCACGCAGATAAATAGAGTCTGTACACAATGAAAGAAGGAAATAACTTACAGCTCAGAATATAAACTAGTAAAGTATGGTGCCACATGGAAGCATGTTAGGTCCGCTCTTATTTATAATTTACATTAACGACCTTCCACTCGCTACAGACCAACCAACAATACTTTTCGCAGACGATAGCACTATTCTGTTCAGTGTCAGTAGCCACATCGGGTAACCACTATGCATCAGATAGCGGCGGAACCCAGGCTGATTGCGTAGTTTATCCAAAACATTTTGGTAGCAGAGCGTGGTTTGGATACAGCGTTTCGCGTGACTTTGCTTATATTGCCTACATAACGGTTTATTATTGGTAAATATTTTGTGTTTCTAACAACGGAATTTGTTGAAACCTGGAAAAATATATTGTTGCGTCATCTTGTTTGACTTGCATTATTTGTTGGAAAAATAACCGGCCATTTTGTGAAAGCTGTTGTTTTATCATTGGTCGGAACTGACCATAGACATCGGAAAGTCTATAGCTTAGGGCTGCGTTCACGTGATATTGCCAGATAAAATAAAAATTATTTTGTGCTTATTTGGCTGCATACGAAAAATAGTTATTTGCCAAATAATATAGGAATATTATTTTGAGTTCTTTGGTGGCATACATAGTCAAGATTGGGGGACACGGGTTTTAGTTTTTAAAAACAGAAATTAATTTGTTACAGTTTAATAAATGTCCGATACATTTGAGAGTTAAGAATAGACTGACTTAAAACTAACTTACAGCCTAGCGCTGGTCGGGACCTCATCCTGTTTACACATTCCAGACCACCGGCGACGGGCACCGTGCGTCTAGACGCTACTCAGCGGTTTTAGCCCTCACGGATGTATTTGTATAGTCTGAGCGCGGTTACTGGAAAGTATAACTCCTCCCTCCTCAAGCTCGAAATTATCGGTGGCACGATTTTGGTTCCAATAATTTCGATTAACATAATTGGACGTAGTTAAACAGAAAGGACTCATTCCACAAAAAGTTACTTTTGAGATAATTGCGTTTAAAGTTTTAGCTGTAAATTTCTCTAACAAAATGGAAGATATTTCAAAATATTTGCCCGTGGTTACTAAGAAGGTATCTTATGTTTTATTTGCCCATCAACTTATTGTTAAATTTTGCTATAGACTTTGAAATAATTAGTAAAATGTGGATTGAGTCCTTACAAATAAACTTATGTTTGAAAGACTGATATCTTTTTTTTTATTTCTCAGAATGGACTCAAAACTACCCATTGACTAGAAAATAATTAAATAAAAAAATAAAACAAGTGTTATAATAAAAGAGTTGTATATTAAATTGACCTTAATCATAAAGCTAACCTAATTACGTAAAAATGTCAACATAAACTTTAAAAAGAAATAGAAAAAACAGTTCAAAGGTTGATCAATTAACTGTCTTCCTCCAGGTCGAAATCAAGAGATGGCCCGAATCCATCAACATACTCACTGATACAGCTGTTTCCTTTAAGGCTATCATAAAATGCGTGACAGTCTTCGGGTATTAAAGAATACATAGATCTGAGATCTTCGAGCTTTGCTTGAGGAATGGCTTTGCCCTGGGGCCAAAGAACGTCAAAATCTTCTTCTGAAAATTGGATAGAAATCCCTTTGCTTTTTTTCGACACATCCAGGGTTTGAATTTCTCCACTCTCTAACGTCATCGTAATTAAATATGGATCTTCTTTTTTCAATAAAATTTGTTTGGTTTTCAACCAGTTTACTTTATTTTTATTTGTACATATTTTACGGTTAACTATTTTTTTTTCAATGTGTTTTGTGCTTAAAAAATTTTGTTTATTCATTCTGATGACCTGAAGGGGATTTTTCTTTTTACAGATTTTCATGATATTCATGTATTCTTCTGCGGTGTAAATGCGCTCATGATGCTTGAGCTCACATTCAATTTTGCTGAAGTCAGTGTCATTAGGCAAAAAAGAATGGCCGGACTCTAAATATTTGAATGTTATCGTTTCAAGATTTGGGTGACTATTGAGTACAGTTTTCAGCATCAGGATTATTTTAATATTTCTATTTTGTCCTCCGCAGCAATCGCTCCAAAGGACTAAATTCTCTACGCCATCTCTCATATCTTTTTTTATGAAATTAATGAGACACGAGCCAACTTCTTGGGCTCCTCGTCCAGCTTCACCTTCAACCCAGATGTTACATCGTCCTTGGTCGTTAGAGCCAACGTGAATCCCAGCGTTGTATACCCAAAGCTGACGTTTGTAAAACACTATGTTAGTCGGTATTCGGGGTAACGGCAGCGTTTTTTCTAGATCGTAGGTAAGACATTCAAATTTGGGATCTGTTTTAGCCCGAGCCATGTCTTGAGACATTTGCTTACGTAATTCTTCCGCTCTCATTTGATGTAAATCTCTTTGTAAAATAAACTGTTCTTTTTCTTCTGGTACACAACACTTCTTGATCTCTAGGGCCAATAAATCACATTTCTTGCATGTATCTTTTTTTAATGTTTTGCAACGGAGATTGAAATTCGTATAAAATATATGCTTCAAGGTAGCAAAAGATACGAATTTCTTCTCGCTGCCGTACGCTTTTTCGAATTCTGCAAGGTAGATGTCGTAAATTTTTTGGAGAGTCATACCTATTTTTAAATATTGCGTGCCATTGTTTCGTTCTCTTCTGTAATGAGATTCGTATTTTGGGAGGGAATTAATGATATTTTTGACAAAATCGATGTCTTCTTCAGGAGTCTTGTTCCAACCACCTTGTTTTAAACCCCTTTTGTCGTTGAAAGTTTCATCTGTTCGCTTTTTGGTCAAACATATGTCAACTCTTTTAGACGATATTTGGATTTTTTTCAAAAACATTTGCTTACAGACGACGTTTTCGCCAATGTAGTAGTTTCTTCGATACTGTCGAGGTTTCTTTTTGCCGGTTTTGCTCTTGGTTAAAATATATGATATATGGGGTCATATGAAGCTCAGCTGTTATTTATTTTGAATAATGTCAAGGAATCTGAAAAAGCTCGATCATATATTTTAACCAAGAGCAAAACCGGCAAAAAGAAACCTCGACAGTATCGAAGAAACTACTACATTGGCGAAAACGTCGTCTGTAAGCAAATGTTTTTGAAAAAATTCCAAATATCGTCTAAAAGAGTTGACATATGTTTGACCAAAAAGCGAACAGATGAAACTTTCAACGACAAAAGGGGTTTAAAACAAGGTGGTTGGAACAAGACTCCTGAAGAAGACATCGATTTTGTCAAAAATATCATTAATTCCCTCCCAAAATACGAATCTCATTACAGAAGAGAACGAAACAATGGCACGCAATATTTAAAAATAGGTATGACTCTCCAAAAAATTTACGACATCTACCTTGCAGAATTCGAAAAAGCGTACGGCAGCGAGAAGAAATTCGTATCTTTTGCTACCTTGAAGCATATATTTTATACGAATTTCAATCTCCGTTGCAAAACATTAAAAAAAGATACCTGCAAGAAATGTGATTTATTGGCCCTAGAGATCAAGAAGTGTTGTGTACCAGAAGAAAAAGAACAGTTTATTTTACACAGAGATTTACATCAAATGAGAGCGGAAGAATTACGTAAGCAAATGTCTCAAGACATGGCTCGGGCTAAAACAGATCCCAAATTTGAATGTCTTACCTACGATCTAGAAAAAATGCTGCCGTTACCCCGAATACCGACTAACATAGTGTTTTACAAACGTCAGCTTTGGGTATACAACGCTGGGATTCACGTTGGCTCTAACGACCAAGGACGATGTAACATCTGGGTTGAAGGTGAAGCTGGACGAGGAGCCCAAGAAGTTGGCTCGTGTCTCATTAATTTCATAAAAAAAGATATGAGAGATGGCGTAGAGAATTTAGTCCTTTGGAGCGATTGCTGCGGAGGACAAAATAGAAATATTAAAATAATCCTGATGCTGAAAACTGTACTCAATAGTCACCCAAATCTTGAAACGATAACATTCAAATATTTAGAGTCCGGCCATTCTTTTTTGCCTAATGACACTGACTTCAGCAAAATTGAATGTGAGCTCAAGCATCATGAGCGCATTTACACCGCAGAAGAATACATGAATATCATGAAAATCTGTAAAAAGAAAAATCCCCTTCAGGTCATCAGAATGAATAAACAAAATTTTTTAAGCACAAAACACATTGAAAAAAAAATAGTTAACCGTAAAATATGTACAAATAAAAATAAAGTAAACTGGTTGAAAACCAAACAAATTTTATTGAAAAAAGAAGATCCATATTTAATTACGATGACGTTAGAGAGTGGAGAAATTCAAACCCTGGATGTGTCGAAAAAAAGCAAAGGGATTTTTATCCAATTTTCAGAAGAAGATTTTGACGTTCTTTGGCCCCAGGGCAAAGCCATTCCTCAAGCAAAGCTCGAAGATCTCAGATCTATGTATTCTTTAATACCCGAAGGCTGTCACGCATTTTATGATAGCCTTAAAGGAAACAGCTGTATCAGTGAGTATGTTGATGGATTCGGGCCATCTCTTGATTTCGACCTGGAGGAAGACAGTTAATTGATCAACCTTTGAACTGTTTTTTCTATTTCTTTTTAAAGTTTATGTTGACATTTTTACGTAATTAGGTTAGCTTTATGATTAAGGTCAATTTAATATACAACTCTTTTATTATAACACTTGTTTTATTTTTTTATTCAATTATTTTCTAGTCAATGGGTAGTTTTGAGTCCATTCTGAGAAATAAAAAAAAAGATATCAGTCTTTCAAACATAAGTTTATTTGTAAGGACTCAATCCACATTTTACTAATTATTTCAAAGTCTATAGCAAAATTTAACAATAAGTTGATGGGCAAATAAAACATAAGATACCTTCTTAGTAACCACGGGCAAATATTTTGAAATATCTTCCATTTTGTTAGAGAAATTTACAGCTAAAACTTTAAACGCAATTATCTCAAAAGTAACTTTTTGTGGAATGAGTCCTTTCTGTTTAACTACGTCCAATTTTTACCAACAAAATGTTGCCACAATAAAAATCTCTGGAAAGTTGTGTTTACTCTTAATAATTTTATTTCAGACCATAGTTTCCAAACTCATTACACTACTTGGCCTGATCCACAAAAGGGAAATAGGTAGTTTGAGTCCTTCTAAATAAAATAGAAATTGATTTATTATTACATAAACTTTATACACAAATGTTTTAAGTCGTTTCAATTCAATCAAATCTATATGACTATCAGTCTAATATCTATTTCTTACTAACGACTCATTCTGCTTGAGTCATTTCTAAATTATTTGATATTAAATGCGCTGTTCATCAAAGCTCTTTTTCTGTAATATCTCAAGTGTTTTGAGTCGTTTCTGATAAACAAAAAGATATATTTTATGTCAGTAAACCGGTATCACGGAAACGACCCAATCTGTTTGAGTCGTTTCAGTTATTTGGTAAAATGATATTTCTAATCAAAACTAATTCCTAGAAAGGATTCAAACTGATTGAGTTTATTCTGTTTTATCGACCTTAGGAACACATTCATAGCAATCTCATTACTCAAAAACAATTCAAGCGGACTGAGTTAATTCAGCAAATACATTTTGTATGCTCTTCATACTTGTGGGTTGAGTCGGAGTAGTGAAAAAACTAGTTTGAATGTACATTTTAAAGCTAGGGTTTTCATTATATGATAGATTCGACCCTCGGGAGTACGATGGCATACTTAACTCAATTTTGGCCAAAGTGTGGATTGAGTCCTTTCTGCTTAACTACGTCCAATTAAAAGTTATATAAGCACATACTAACCCTAAAATTACATATAAAATAAGTGTGCCGACACTAATATTTTTTACGTTTACGACGTCACTGATTTCACTGTTAATGCCCATTTCACTATCACTTTTCACTAAAACTGAAGATAGGCGTTGTAGATCCGTCAGGTCCATCCCTCTCAGGTTTACTGGTCCGATGAAAGGGGTTGGCTTCGGAGGACTAACAGGTGGCAGGTTTATAACTGGTACAGCAGGCAACTGGAAATGGTCCATGTTCACCCTCTGTCTTTTCATGGTGAAACCTCCAATTTCGGCTTTACAGTCGTCATCGGTCGTTACGATGTATGTCCCCTGGACATGATGGTACGTGGTGTCGTCCTTGCAGTTCTGTGTGAGGATGAGAATGGGTTTAGTGAACAGCATCCATCTGTTGCTCTGGATCTTTTCCACTACGACTTCCTCCAAGTCCACCAGGATCGGGTGGCACGAGGATGTGTCTGTCGCAAATGTCATCAGGTTGGTTATGCAGGTGTCCTGGGACAACCCCGATGAGTAGTCCTCTTCACATAAGAACAGGAATTCATCAACTTCCTTGCAGGGGCGAGGGAGAAACACTGTTTTCGACCTTTTCGCTAATAGGAAGGAGAATTTTGGTAGAATTAGGTGGGTCTGGTTAAGGGTGTTCACGACAGGTAAGGGTAGAACTCTATAGTATGCGTACGTGTCGTTTTCGACAAGAGGTACGTCCATGATGAATGTTATTTGATTTTCTTTTGCGTAAGGTTTTATATTTATACATTGTTCTAGTTTTAACAGATTTTCTGGAGTTACAGGAAACATACGTTTATTATGTTGTTCTACTCTTTTTAACATTGTCAGTAATTCACTTGAGTCTATAATAGATTGGTGTAACATGCTTAATTTGCTAAATGCAATTATAGTTTCTATTTCATCCAATGAGGTGTAAATAGTTTGGAAGTTATGCAGGAACAATTGATAAGTATTACAAATTTTGAAAGTGTCGTGAGTACTATTTTTGTCGTTGATTTGTTTTCTGATTTCCCAAATTGCTTTATCTAATTGGATGAAATTGTACTTAGTGTTATTTGTTATGTTAACTAATGACTGCACCATTTCTGCGACCACCGTTACTTTCTTATTTACAGCAATTTGTTTTGATTTTACTTCTTTAATTAGTTTGTCGTATTTGATGGCGTCGTCGTTATCTAAGTTACCCGATACTAACTTAATTAGCGAGCCAAGAGGGTTTATAATGCCTCGTTTAATTCTTTTGGCGGGCAATAGTTGGTTCAATTTTCGCACTGTCAATTTTTTTATAAAGTCTGTCTGAACTTTACTATCACTTATGTCTGAGTTAACTGGTTTCTTTCCAAAATAGTTAAGTATGTGTGTATTGAGGTTTGCGTATCTATTTAAATTAAATTCTAAATCATCTCTAATTAAACTTAAATCTAAAATCTTAATTAAATACCACTTATCGCTACTAATCAGGGCTTGACCTTCCTTGATCGGGAAGACCCCTGGGTTATCCCTGATCCTTTGAAGTTGAAGGGCCAGGGCAGCCGCTGTCATCGCCAATATCAGGATGCACCTGTGGAGGACGTTTAATATCCTTAATTGGTGCTTTTGTATCACGGCCTTTGACCTTAAGTGGTACAACATTTCTAACTATCTCCCCCACGACTTCCGCCTTTTCGTATCGTGGTTTATCTTTTCCTCTTCTTTCATTTACTCCCTTTACAAAGACTATGTCTCCTTCTTGTATATTGAACTTCTTTTCTTTTCCGTGCTGTTGTTCGTTAACTCGTGTCTTTTGACGTGATAACGTCTTATAATTCGATGAAGCCGGCTGCACGCCCACAAAACATGACGTCATGTACCGTTACCGTCGGTCGTTACCTCGCCGCATGTTTGTTACAGTTGTATTAATTATTTCGACCAGTAGTTCAAGCGGGGATGTAGCTCAGTGGTAGAGCGTTCGCTTTGCATGTGAAATGCCCCGGGTTCGATCCCCGGCATCTAAAAGCTTTTTCGCATTGTTTTGATTGAAAATTACTAAATTCTACTGATTACTTTTTACATACAAATCTATTAAACAAATGAAATTAAAATTTTCTTTTGAAAAATGCTACCATTCCATCAGTATTTTCTTAAGACGTTGTCACGTTCTATCGTCAGTAAACCGACTTTACAGACAAACATTTTTTTGTTTATAGTTTTGTTTGTCAGATACTCGTATAAGTATTTAACTCGTTTTTTATGATCGCGGACTAATTTTTGGGTATATTCCTTATTGAACTCGACGTCGAAGGTACTTGTAGAGTCCGTGTGTCCAAACACGACTTCAAAAAGAGTTAGCCCTGTGCTGGAGTGAATGGTTTGGTTATAGGACATAAGTGCATAAGTCATAACTGACGCTGCATCAGTAATTTTATGCTCATATTTAGCTAACCTATAGACCTAGAGTCGAATGGAACCTTTCGACTAGTCCCATTGAATTTGGGTTATGTGGGGTGCCTATGTGTAGATCTACCTTATAAAATTGGAGTGTCTCTTTCAGTAGGACGTTATTAAATTCTGAACCAGAGTCGGAGCTAATTTTAAGTGGGACTCCGTACATACAAAAGTATTTTATAAGTGCTCGAATGACCTCGGGAGTTGTTTTGTTGTTAATTTCTATTGCCTGGCCGAGTTTACTAAAAGCGTCTACTATGGTGAGAAAAGATTTGGCTTCAATACTAAAAATGTCCATAAAAATTTCTTGAAATGGCTTTGTCTGAGTTTGTGTTAGTTGCAGTTCCGGTTTAAGTGGCTTTCTGTCATATTTCATTGTCTTACAGCCTTCGCATCAATCTATGGTGACAGCTACTGTCAAATCCATGTTGGACCAATAGTACGTGCGTTTCAAGTGCATCAATGTTTCCTTAATTCCTCGGTGACAGGTTTTTCCAATGTGATACTTTTGTACTATTTCTCTCTGTTCATTCTCATCTTCAACGTAAATAACTCTTTCTGTGCATTCTACTATTCTGACCGTGTTCTTTTTAAATAGTTCTGTGGTGGCTACTGAGAATTGTTTTCTGTATGTCTCATGCTCGAAGAATATAAAATACTTAAGGTTCGGTCTTATACATTCTTTCAGAAATTTTCTTACAAGGTCGGGTCTATTAAGGGGCAAGTGTACTTCTAAAACTTTCTGTTTGGGTCTAGACAAATCCTTAACTGTTAGCTCAGGTCTGAACCAAGTGTATACTAATATTTGGCTGGGCTTTGTATCGATGGCTTCATTTAAAATAGGGATTCCTGAAGTATCCATATCGTAAACGGAATGTTCAGTTGCTGAAGTTCCTGAGGCAGTAATAGTGCTACTAGATGAAGATGGTATGGGGTAAGTTGATCTGGCTTCATCTGAATGAGTAGATAGGGTTTCCTCTGAGTCGGAAGAGATTATTAGTGTGTCGTCACTAAGAGTTTGTCGGTCTGAGTCTGTTCTTTTTAGGGTTCCGTAAAACGTAAAAACGGAACCCTTATAGATTCGTCATGTCTGTCTGTCTGTCTGTCTGTCCGTCCGTATGTCACAGCCATTTTTTGCCGAAACTATTAGAACTACACTGTTGAAACTTGGTAAGTAGATGTATTCTGTGAACCGCATTAGGATTTTTACAAAAAAATTAAAAAAAAAGAAAAATTAGGGTTGCCCCCCATTAGGGTGTCCCTTATTTGGCAAAAAAAAATTTTTTTTAGAATTTCGAAACGCATACCCTCTACTTTTTTTATGAATGCTAAAATATACTTAAATACGAAATTTCGTATTTGTAGCATGATTGCAACCCGTGCCGACCGAGCTCTAAAGTTTATTAGAAAATGGTGTTTTGACCTGACATCTTGGTTTGATCCAAAATAATTCAAATGCAACAAATAAAGTAAAAATGAGTAATAACAAAATAAGATCAACACAAACTTTTATTTAAATACAAATTATAATAAAAATTAATTAGGGTGACTTCTCTTTGGTGTAGTTTTTTTACAGTCTGGATACAGATTTCTATGTTCCTGAACACAACGCAACAAAAACTGTTTTTGCTCTTCTTCAACCGTGATAAGTCCATTAAAATCTTGCATTCATTTAACAGCTCTTTCAGCAGTGTCATTTACTACCTTTCAAACAACTTATTCGTCTTCTAGCTTCCAAAAAAGTAGTATTGTCACCCCAAGAAGATACATCCTCCCGAAGAAAACTGTTGTCGATCTGCAGTCGAGATAGAAAATGTTTGCTTCTTTGAGTCACAAAATCATTCATCATCATAATATCTGAAAGAAAGAAAAAAGAGTCTAAAAAGCAAAAACTAAGCCACGAAACTTTGAAAAAAGAAACAAGAAAATATTAAGCTTACTAAAGAAATTTTGCGTTTTTTCTTCCTTCGATGGGATATAACGTTTGGCGGAATCTGAACTTTCATCTCTGTTTAAATTATTAATCGTTTTTGTCTTGGTTTTGAAATCAACTTCTTCATCAAAGAGTAATAACATGACTGCTTCTTCACACAAATACCATAAATGATGAACAAACTTGCTTGTGGATGCCTTGGAACTTGTCGCGTCTACTTTTTCATATTCTTTTAGAGCTTTCAAAAAGCATAAGTCTTGGTTAGGTGCTTTAATTGACACTGTACATTCGAGCCAAGGTTTAATATACTCTTAACTTTTTGTAAATTGGAATATCTGGGCTACTTGTAATTTGCTTTACCTTGGTTTCAAAAACAGCTTTGAAGACCAACATATAAAATTATGACGACAAGCAAACAACAACCACATTACATTCTCCATGCGCTTCTACAACCGCATGGAGAATGTAAACTGAGTATCTTATGCTTAATTGGCATCGATCTAAAGCTGCTACTAGTTTAGGAGGCATGAAATTTTTCGTGCCTCTTTTAGAACTTTTTTCAGGGCAAGGAATCTGAGTACTAAGTACAGAATTCGAAATCTGTTCCTCATTCGAATTCTCCAGACATTCCAAGCTATCTACCGAAGAAGTACATGCAATAGCCAATAGCTCTCTTTGTTTTACCTTTCTTTCCTTTTCTTCCAATCGTCTTTGCCTAACTCGTTCTTCTTTCTCCGCCAATGTTTTGTCAGTTCCACCTAAGCATCCCGGTCGACCTGGCCTCTCTCTGTTTCCTTAAAAAATCTTTGTCTACCTCTATCTTCATTCTGTCGAAGGCATCAGCATGTGCAATATCAAACAAGTTATCAAGGTCTTTTACAAAATTGTGTTCACGGTTCTTGAACGTGTCCTGAGTTTTCTTACAGTTTTTTTGCAGCTCCCTCCAAACATGATATAAATCAACAAGTTTTTTCACGCAGTTAGGAAATGCCTTTGTAGGAATTCTGGCTCTTCCCAAAATATAATGCACTCTCTTATAACAAGATTCGCACTTTCACTAACAGTCAGCTTGACCTCACGTATATTGTAACATAAAACGGTGAGAACTTGTCGATTAGATGGTAATTTTGCACCATTTATCTGGTGGCTTGGCAGTCCGATAAGGTAAATATTTTGTTTATCACTTCGTAATTCTACAGACATCTCCACACAATAAACAATAACGCACTAATAATGTTAGAAATCACGTATGAAATGACAATTGAAACTCGCAGTAACAGGTCGCAGCGCTGCACCCGCGCAATTGTATGGACAAGTTAAAAACTGAAGTCGGCACGGGTTATCGTTTATAAATCGGGCTAATATTTATTTCTGTACTATATTAGGTCCATATAAAAGTTTTTAGAAGGTATGCGTAAAAATATATTGACATTGAATTTTAAGGGACACCCTACCCCCCATACTGCGAACTGAAACTCCAAATTTTTTTTTTCATTATATCTACACGTGTGGGATGTTTATCGATAGGTCTTCAAAAATGATGTTGAGGTTTCTAAAATCATTTTCGTCTACACTGAATAATTTGCGCAAGAGACACTTCCAAAGTGGTAAAATGTGTGTCCCCCCCCCTCTAACTTCTAAAGTAAGAGAATGAAAAATCTAAAAAAAATATATGATGTACGTTACCATGTAAACTACCAACGAAAATTAGTGAATTGAACTCGATCTGATGAGTAGTTTTTTTAGTACATCATAAATACACTATTATTGAAACTTCGACCAAAGTTACAACGAACAACAAGAACTATGTGTACTATGTATATTATGTTACTTGCTGCAACGGAACCCTTCATGGGCGAGTCCAACTCGCACTTGGCCACTTTATTTTTCTACGTGTACCTTTGTAGACTCGTTGTCTTTGTGTATCGCATTAACTTTGATACGGGACAGAGCGTCCGCTACACAGTTTTGCTTTCCATTTTTGTAAATTATATCGTAATCGAATTCTGCGAGCCGTAACTTCCACCTAGTGAGTTTGCTGTTATCTTCTTTTATGCTGTTGAGCCATGCAAGATGCAAGGGGTCTGTGGTCGGTAGTGTTATTTATTGAAGGTTTTTAAGGTTTTGCATGGCAGCATTGAACGAATGAATGAACGATAAATTAATTATATGTGCAGGCATTGAATGAACGAACTGCATACGAATAGAGAATAGACTCTGTCTTATAGTTTTGGGTTTTTGCGGTTTTTGTTACCTATTTGTTTGGAAAAAAGTATCTAATTTAATTAATACCTACTTTGAAAGGAATCAAACCATGCTAATTTGATAAGCATTGACGCTGCGCTAGTTTCGCTATGAATGGCAACAACGAAAATTATGATTTATTGATTCAAGATCAGTGGAGAGACTTCGGTCTGGTAAAGGGTCCGAAGGGAAATCTAAACATTTGTATAAATTAATAGCCTTCAAACTCAAAGTACAATGAGCACTCAGGAAGATACTACTGTTGAAGTAAACTCCGAGGATGATTCACCAATCCCACACAAAGATTACATCTATCCAATAGGCATTAGTTACTTATTGAAACACAACGGAAAATACAGTGGAGAAAAGCCTTACAATTGTGAGTTGTGTGACTATAAGACTAATTTTAAAGGCTCTTTAAAATTACACATGAAAATTCATACCGGTGAAAAACCTTATAAATGTGAAGTATGTCAGTATAGAACTAGTCAATTTGGCTCATTGAAGCTTCACATGAGAACTCACACGGGGGAACGTCCCTATCAATGTCCAGAATGTCAATACAAAGCAGCTCGACCAAGCAACTTGAAAGAACACATGCGCACCCATACAGGAGAAAAACCATATGAGTGTAATATATGTCATTATGTCACATCTGTATCAAGTACTCTAAAGAGACACATACGCACACACACAGGGGAACGCCCATACAAATGCACAATATGTGAATATGGAACAACTGCAGCGAGTAGTCTAAAAGCTCATATGCGTACCCACACTGGGGAGAAACCTTACAAGTGTAATTTATGTGACTATAGAGCTGGACATGCTAGCCACTTAATATCACACAAGCGAACTCACACCGGAGAACGTCCATACAAATGTGAAATTTGTAATTATACATCAGCAACAAGTTTAACTTCACATATGCGAATTCACACGGGGGAACGCCCATATAAATGTGAGTTGTGCGATTTTAGTACAACTAAGAGATGTACTCTAACTAAACATAGATTAAGTAAACACCAGATCAGTGACGATTTTGAGAAACACGGCTTTGTAGATGTCTATGTGGTGCAAGATATGAGTGATTGTGAATTAAAATCACTGGATTTTATTAGTAGTGATGAAAATCAGAAGATAATTGATGACACTATGACTGATGATTAGTGAGTGATATGCAAATAATACCATTGACAGTTTATGAAACATATGAAAAAAAAAAGTATATTAGTTGAACAGTTGTTCCAGAGGTTGAGTAAATTATGTAGATTCGCTATACATAGTTACAATCAGGGCTCTTTTTGTGGGGCCATGCAATGTCCTCTAAAACACACCGGTGGCAAACCAAGGTCTCCAATAAATTATCGACTTACAAATTTCGAGAAATAAAAAAAATATGACAAAAAAGCCCTGGGTACATTTATGTGCATTAATTAATATTAAATAATAATGTACCTAGTGTCCATAAACTGAATTCACGCTTCTAAGTCTTACTTTAATATGACAACTTCAAGACAATTCACCCTTAACACAACAACCATAAAGGTAAAAGGAACCCAAAACCTTTACATAAACAGCCCACTAAATGTCTTCGTGTCGTCAAAGACTGTCACGCGGTTCTATAAACAAGATCAAACATTGCCAATATTACTTTATTGCTATGTAATTGTGTATGTAAATGTGTGTCTGATGTAATGTGTCGCTGCTCTGTAAACACAATAATGAATTAACGTATGGCGCACCGCGAGACGCCGCGCACGTGCGACGTCTGACATCCCACACTTCCGTGAATCAGAATGAGGCCTTAGGCCTCGTTTAGTGTGGCAAATCTATCACCCCCAGCCTCGTCAAATCTATACTAATGGTTTTTATTTTCTCAGATGACTATTGGCTACCTTTACTTATTTTATTCCAATTGAAAAACAAACAGCATAACACAATGAAAAATTTGAGATGATTTGAGACACTAAAGCCAAAAACGTATTCACTGATTTCACTTTTTAAGTTTTCACTGATAAAACAAGCGTATAAAAACGTGAATACCTGCAGTTGTGGTAGTTGCACACACGGTAGTTATTGCAATTTTATCATTACCTATATATTATAATTTAAATTATTTTGCATTGTTGTGATAATATATAAATCCATGAATTATGATTTTAATTTAAAAACTAGTTTAAGTAACCTACCTATCCTATGTGACATGTGAAATAAATGAAATGATACATGACGTAAATTACTTATTATTTCTAATAACGAAATGTATTTATTTAAAACTGTAGGTACCCCGATTTACAAAGGCAGAGCCTTTTTACTTTCTATACTACGTACCTAACTAGTTACGCTAAGCACATCTATAGACTGATGAAGGTCAGGGCCGGATCTACCATATGGCTTTTTGGGCTTCAGCCCAGGGCCCTATGGATACAATCAATCCCCTAGGGGTTAAAATAGGCAATTACAGTTTATATCAAGCTGTTAATTCCTTGGAAAGTTTGCATATGTCGTATGAATTGAGTCTGGTCAAAATATTGCGGTATGTATTACAGCGTTTTTCAATACTCAACTCCATAAGAAGGTAAAATAGGGGCTGAAAGTTTCGTATAAACACAGGATAAACTTAGGGCTATTATGGATGATAGTTACATACGAGTACATTATTTATTAACTCACATCATAACATACTCCAGGATCCTTCATCTCCAGGATCCATCACCCCCAAGATCCCAAGAACCATCATCCCCAGGATTCATCACCTCCAGGATCCATCACCTCAGGGATCCTTTACCTCCAGGTTCCATCAACTCCAGGATCTATCACCTCCAGGAACTATCACCTCCAGGATCCATCACCTTCAGGATCCATCATCCCCCAGAATCATTAGCTCCAGGATTCATCTCCTCTTGGATACTTCGTCTCCAGGATCCATCACCTCCAGGATCCATCACCTCCAGGATCAATCACCTCCAAGATCCATCACCCCCAGGATCCATCAATCCCAGGACTCATCACCTCCAGGATCCATCACCTCCGGAATCATTTATCTCCAGGATCCATCACCCCCAAGTTCATTCATATCATTTTGTACAGATTCATGCACATGTCGGCGTATTGCCCTAAACACCTTATTACAGCGATTACGGGCCTGAACGTACTTTTCTTTAGATCTTTAGAAATATTGCTGGGGCGCGATTTGTAGCGAGACTTGGCTGCAGCTTACTTTTGAATCAAAAGTTTAAATTCATCGGTGAGCCATGGCGTGGGTAGATGTTTTATTTTAATGGTACGTAATGGAGCATGTACATTGTACATCATACAATTGACTTGAATGAATTGAAAATGGTGATCTGATCTTCCACAGATTCAGCCGAAATGACGGGACCCCAATCAATCTTATTAGCGTCTTTGAGAAGGGTTAAGGGATCCATGCCACCAAAGTTGCGTTGCTTAACAATTTGGGGTTAATGTTTAGGAGGTCGAGTTTTTTATGACAGGAAGATAGAAGTACCTAGATCGTGGTATGAAAAGTCATTAAGTGTTAGCTGTGTATTGGCCATGCATGGCAACGTTGTTTGGTGAAGCCACGATCCTTAAATCTAGTAAAGAAGGACTGGAAAAATGATGCGTTAAGGCCTGGTATTTCTGCCAAAGTAGGTTTAAATCGGCCGCGAGAAAACAAACACGTGCGTAGTCAACTGACGTTGCTCCGCTCACCTCCACAGTGCAGAAACAATGAAAGTAGGTTATTCCGAAGAAATTTTTAACAAGTTTTGATACAACAGTGATGCCATGGACGAAAAAAAAACGCGGACAGAGTCTCGCTAATACAAAGGCTGTGTATATCGAGTCGGCCAGTGCCCTGTCACATACAGGTTGACACTCTTACATACATACATCAGTCGGCCATTACGCGCGCAAACATCAGCCATTCGACACGTTTCGCGGTAAAGGAAAATCTCATCACACATAATGTGTTGCGTAGTGAAATGCTGTAAAAACCGTAGTGACCAACGCAAACGATATCCAGGAATCACGTTTCACAGGTAGGTGCATAATTCAATTACTTATTTCCACGTTTTCAATATAAAACAAATCTTCATTCGCTAAAACAAAAAAGGGGAATTCCAAATGCAGTGTTGCCAAAGTTAGTCTGTGATAATTACCCGAAATTTATGGGACTTTGATTATTATTTGTCATTATTCATTAATAGTTGATTTATTAATTCTAGTAAAATTAATGAACTGTGTGAATAAAGACTCGGACATTATATCGATACATTTAATTATTTTATATTAGTTGCCACTAGGTATTTAATTAATTAATTTGTTTGCTAGATTTCCTAAAGAAAATGTAGTTTGGCGAACTGACTGGATCAATATAATTAGAAATTGTAACTGTGAAAGCGATTGGATCCCAAACAAATACAGTGTCATTTGCAGTAAACATTTCGAAGCTGAAAACATATATGTAACAAAAGGAGGGCTCCGGCGTATTGCTACATATGCAATACCTCAAAAGTAAAACTCGTATGGTATTTTATAACTCGTAGCTTAGTTGGTAGTAAGTCTGCTTGCGAAGCCGAGAGTCGTGGATTCGATTCCCACCCAGTACAAATATTTGTGATGAAAACAAATATTTGTTCTATGTCTGGGTGTTTCTATTTTCTATGTATAAGAAGTAGGTATGTATTGTATAACTATATTGATGAGTATTAAATCAGAGCTATCTGGCTCCCGCGGTTTCACCCGCGTAGTTCCGGTTTTCGTCATTTTCTCGGGATAAAAAGTTGCCTCTGCGTTATTCCAGACTCGTGTTCTAAATTTAAACCCAATCCGTTTAGGCGTACCGACGTAATTGAGCAACAAACATCCAAACTTTAGGTTTTAAAATATTAGTAGGATATGAAAGTTCGGTGCCGTGATGTTTGTTCCCAGTGAACTCTTCGCCAAGTCAACCGATATTCCCGAAACTTGGCCTTTATATGTAATTTGGTCCAATTTGAGAGACAGGATTATTTTTATTTCGATTAATGTTCTTTAAATGCCAATATTCGACCGAAGCCAGAACAGATCGCTAGTGTACTTATATTACGTATCTACGTAAAGTACGTGTATTTGATAATAATAAACTTTGTACCTGACAACTGTACTGTTTTTGTGACATTCTCTATATTTTTTTAGACCGCACCAGACCCCAGACCCCAGAGTAAAATTTATTCGTTTTTTAATTTTAAGTCCCGAAAGGGACCGATGTGCTTTGCCGGTCTTACTTTACTGTCTAAGATCTAAGATAATTAGTTCTTAATTATTCGTGAGTAAATTAATTGTACATTGATTTATTTGTAAATAGGTTTGTGATAAACCGTAATAATATTACTATTAATAATAATATTAGGTACCTACTATAATTATCAAAGAGAGATTTGTTGCTTTTGTGCGGGTTCCAGTTTAACTTGTGTGATTTATACGTTTCTCCCGCGCCACGCAAAAATGTGATAAAGTTTTTAAGGAAGCGAAATATCTTACTTCCAATTTACCTCCGTCGAATAGCTAAATGTTCTATCTAAAATTCAGCAGTAAGAAAAATAATAAATTACTATTGATTACTTGTACCTATGTGTTTTTTTGTGGTGTAAATTTTGTCATCATGGCAACCCAGAATTCATGCACACATAAGTAGCCGCCGCAAATTTCGTGCCTCAGTGTTGTCGTTGGATGGGCTCTGTCCGACTTTTTTTTAACGTCCTTGAGTGATGCACAATTGTTTTTAACCGACTTTAAAAAAAAGTAGGTTTCTCAATTCGACCGTATAAATATTTTTTTTTTTTTTTTTTTTATGTTTGTTCGGGGATAACTTCGTTGTTTATGAACCGATTTGGATGATTCTTTTTTTGTTGGATAGGAAATGAAATGAAATGAAATGAAATTTATTCCACACAAAATAGAGTACAATTTAAGATGTTATTAAAATTAATTAAGCGATCATTCTATTTTGCCAAGATCTCTGGCATATGGAATTATAATTATTGTTTTTGCATAAATTATATGTCAGTTGAGAAATTATACATAGGTAATAAAGAAAGAACTATTATCATAAAATTCGATTCAACATTTTCAATAGTTTTTTAACATTGAGTCACATGCAGGTTACATGGTTTGTGTTTTTTTTTTTTTTTTACAATGTCAATACAAATCGCATAGCTATGGAATTATAATAATTGTTGCTATAGAATAAATTATGTCTGTAGAAAAATTGTATGGAGGCAATAATAATAAAGAAATAAATATTCTTTTAACATTAACACAAAATAAAATACATTTTCCATAGCTTTTTTTTATCATTGAGTCACAGGGGAGTCAAATGGTTTGAGGTAAAATAAAAAAATTATAATTTCGACACAGAGGTTAAGATATTAACTCAAATTTCTGTTGCGTAAATGGGCATACAGAAGATAGTATATAAATATACTACCCATTTCATAATGTTCCTCAATGGATTATGTCATCTCTTATTTTTAGTCTTTATAAATTCATTTAGGCTGTAAAAACATTTTTTCATTTTTACATAGGAGACATTCCAAGGGTGGTACCATGATAAGGAAACCAGGATCTGATGATGGAATCCTGCAGAAATTGAAGAGAACTTGCAAAAATTGTAGGGGCGACAAGCGCGATTGTTAATTTTTCCATTAAATATTTACAAGCACTACAATTTATTTTGGTTTGGCACTACGAAGACTTGGAAGCGATCTGATGATGGAGCCAAAATACTGTCGAGGGAACTCCTCAAAGATTTACAGCAGTTATCTTGTGTTTGGGCTTGATTAATATGTATTGATGAGCACTGTACGTCTAGATGTCTTGGGACTGTCTTTCATCATCATTATAAATGTCTATGTTTGGATGTTTGTTGCTCAATCACGTTGTAACTAATTTATTAATCGTTAGACCTTTAAAAACTGCAAGGGTAGACTAGTGCGTTTGAAAATGTTTCAATTAAGTATTTTAAAGCACTACAATTGAATGAAGGTCTGGAGTCGATCCGATGAAGGAGCCGAAAGACAGTCGAGGCTGCCCCTCAACGATCTACAGCAGTTACCTTGTGTATAGGCTTGATAAAGCTGTATCGATGAGCACTTTACACATACCTAGGTGGGATGTGACTGTTATTAGGGGTCTGACGATGAAGACAAAGGACAGTTATGTGAGCTGTTTAACGGTTTACAGTAGCTAGTGTCTGTGCTTGATTCATGTACTCTTAAATATTGATGAGAACTTGGCACCCACATGGGTACTGAGGACCATTTTACAGGTCTGAGTACACCGACCATCCTGGATTTGAACACTTTATCATAGTGAATATTATTCTACTAGTCAAGTTTTTTCTTTATCTTCTCACCTAATTCAAGAATGATTCATCTAACCATCACTTAAAATCGTAAAATAAAATAGTTTTAACAAAAAAAAGAACCGACTTCAAACAGTAAACTAAAAAGTAAAAAATAAATCTCTTTACCACAAAGTAGAACGTATTTTGATTAATTTGAACAGACATGATTACATAAGTATTTGACAATTCTGAAGTCGGTGCCAAGTAAAACAACTACAGCTGAAGCTAACACTAGTAGAGTAGTAAATCGAACTGACATTTGGAACATAGACAAGTTGTTGGGGACATATGTATGATAGACAGGAAGGTTGTTGCAACATTTACTTGGCACCGACTTCAGAATTGTCAAATACTTATGTAATCATGTCTGTTCAAATTAATCAAAATACGTTCTACTTTGTGGTAAAGAGATTTATTTTTTACTTTTTAGTTTACTGTTTGAAGTCGGTTCTTTTTTTTGTTAAAACTATTTTATGATGTAATATATACGAACCTAAAAACAAATAGATATTAAAATTGGTATGCAAAGCAAAATATTGTAATGTTGATATCAGTATAATATTATCATATAGGTTCTTTGTTTGAACGCGCTAATCTCATGAACTATTGAACCGATTTTAAAAATTCTTCCACTGTTCGATACGTACCTAAGCTCTGAGTGCTATAAGCTATTATAGATATGCTCTGAGTGCTGTAAGTGAGCTGAGTGAGTGTAAGCTCTGAGTGCTATAAGCTATTATAGATATCTCTATCATTATTATGTACCACGGGCGAAGTCGGAGCCGACCGCTAGTCTAGTTAATTGGATTTTTCCCCATTTCCAGCCATTGACTGCTATCTCGTTGTAAAACCGTAGGTATCCGCTCTCGACCGCTTGTCGATCACTCGATCAGCAGTAAGCTTTTTTAAATTATTTAAAAACTCTTCTTTCGCTGTCTTTAATTCACGTGGGGATATATCTGGTGCTGAGCTCGCTGGACCATAGTGATGTTGCGTCTGATTACTTTCTTTTAATTTCCGTTCTGGATGTTCTAAGTTCAATTTACGTTTTTGTGCTCTCCTCCTTTAATTTATTTTTACCCTGCCTTTAGGGTTTTTATTTAAAAAGCTTTTTGGATAGCTGAAAGTCCAGATTTGCTGTTAAAAGACAGAACAGCGGCTTAGCATCTCCCATGGTAGCCTCCTTTCAGTGCAAAATTTATTATTTTCCCACTTATAAATTTGACGATGACACTGTTAAAGCACTCGACAGTGTTTGTGTCTACGTCTTCGACTAAACTACGTGATTTTGCAGCAACGTTAGAAACTATTGCATTTATCCTGAATATTGATGTTGAATTTTGAATCTTTTTGAGCTCTTTATTGCCTTTTTTTTCTTTGTTACAGTAATCATTTTGGCACATTCTATGGTCTCCGAAGGCATGTGCTACACAGTTAATTATGTCGTTGTGAAGATTTGAAATTGCTATGGTACAATTGATTTTCGCATCATAATTTTTTTTAAATTAGTTAGGATTGTACGACGAGCTAGAATATATTCTGTTTCAACGGTCAGACTACGTAATTTTTTACAAAAGTTACAAATTAATATGGTTTCGGCATTAAAAAAATCCACAGTCACATTTTCGTATGGTCCAGACACTCCAGACCCAGACCATATATGAGGATAGGCTATCCTCATATATGGCTAATTAGGCTAATTAGGCTGCAGCCTAGGGCGCGAGGATCGGGAGGGGCGCGTTGAAATCATCTAGACTTGCTGAAGAGACAGGTCGGGTTTCAGAGAGGTCACTCCACGACCAACGCCCTCCATCCGTAGGTCTGAAGGAAGGTGTGCTTCAGTGGTGGGGGATTGTTTACGGTGTCTCCTAACATAGTAAAAGCGTTCAACATTATCATCAGGATAACCATAACAGAGAGGTAGTGTCCCCTACAAAAGAAAACGAGGGAGCTTATCCTCATGTCACGCAGGGTTGTACAGGAATTTGCTCGTACGCTGTGGAACTTCGGTTACCAATGGATATTGAGCGGCGGCGATAACTGCGTTGTCTCGGCGTCTCTTATTATGCCAACAGAAAACAGAACGCTGGTTACTGTGAGAGGGTGGAGGTTTCGTGGAGCGGCGATGTTGGCTACTGTGTGCATAGCGGCAGTGGTAGCCAGGATTATGAGCTTCGGCCTAGAAGTGGCTCCAAAAGTTGAAGGCATACTGTTTCCGTGGTCTCTAACGGACACTACCTGCAGGCTCTAGCATTGTGGTTTTTGGCGCCGCGTGTCTATCGCTGGCAAGCTGACATTTTAACATCTCGTGTAATTTAACGTATCGTGTTTGACAGCAGATCAGCAGATGCAAGTTTAGTTCGAATTTGCGTCAACGTGGAGAGCCAACTGTCTCAGGACCCACGCTGAGTGAGAGAGTGAGGTTCAGCGACATCAGCGATCTAGTACCTGTAACTAGCTATACGGGCACGGGCGATTCGGACGGTACCTGTGTTACGTAATCAGATGAGAATAATGTATCTCGGTGTGCCACTGGTACAATTGCACAAAAAGAGAAGTGGTCATAGTGCCTGCTATCTTGGCCAAGATGTCCGACAGTAAGAGGTCATAGGAAGCGTTGGTCTCCTTTTGAGAAACCTTGACGGCTGAGGAGCAAGAAGGAGGTGGACTCTCGCTCGTCCGCGAAGAAGGAAACGGCCACGGGGGCGAGCCAGTCTGGCTCGCACACCATCACCACTTAGAGAGCCTGATGTCTCGGACGTTCAATGCCGTCGGGCACCCTATTTCAGGACGCGAGGTGGTAGCTGGTGGCCCTCCGAAGGGGTGACGCGCTGCTGGTTTTCATTGCATGGTGTAAGGGTTCTGTCCCCCGCGATAGGGTCAGTGACAGCTCTGTGATAGAGTCAGCGACAACATCGCTGTCAAGTGCGAGAGCACTCTCGCGAATCAGACGCCAAGGCACTGCCAAGAGACCCGGGGTATACTTTCAAAATTTCCTTTGGGGATACTGTATGCTCTCGTGTGCCTCCTCAAACAAGCCCTGGTATGAAACATTAAAATTTTCACATTAAGAAACAAAGTTAAAACTAATAATACTAGGTACTTTTTAGCCCGACCGTAACACACCTGCCTTTTTTATAGAGTGACTAGACAAACAGGACATGTGTCTGATGGTAAGCAACATGCCTGCCACGTAACAACACAGTGACACGCAGCTATTGTAACATGAAGAGTCTAAATCATTACCTTGCACTGCACAGCGCTCGTCACCCAGAGATCTAGGATATACTGCCTATCTAAATCGGGCTAGGCTATTGCTATCTCTATAATTTCAAACGAAAAGAAAAGAGAGCGCAATATCAAAGCTAAGACAGTTTTCGTAAGCAGTAGACCCTCAGGTGGGGGCGCGTCCTCATAATTAGCCTAGGGCGGTCAGACCTCTTAATCAGGCGCTGAGGATAGCAGCGTAAGTAGAAGCATTTCCATCTCCTATCATTCGCTCATAAATGATCCCGTACATTGCTATTGATGCCTTGAATCCTTCAACGATTATTTCCGTTTCCATGGAACTTGAAGAACCTTCATAATTTTTAAAACATCTATGTTGCTTTGGTGACATATTTTTGTGCTCAGCTCGAGCGCATACCAAGCAATACTTGTTTTTTATTCCAATATAAAGAATTGACCTGTTTTTCTGCCAATTATGGTTGCTGTGCGTGATGATGCTTTATAGTTTGTGCAATAAGATCTAACACACCATGCGTGCTCAACGTAGACATCAATCAGAGGAATGCCGTTTTTAGTTTGACCTTCTGCGATAGCAATATCCTTCTCCATTTGAGCTGCAGCTTCCATGGTAGCACTTGCCGTTTCTTTCCACTTTTCAAATACTTTTTCCTCTAATTTCGAATAGTATTTAGAATTGAAACCGGAATATCCATAGCTGAAAATAATTCCTTGAACTGAGAAAAGAGTAGTTAGTGGCAGCTAAATTTATATTTACTTGATCTTTATAATTTTGGTCTTCAGAGTTTATAAAACAAGTTTTTCACATATTACATTCAAATTTGCTTTACAAATGGAAACAGTACCAAATATCAAAATCACATCGTTCTTCAGTAGAAATCCCAACTGATATTGTTATGCTGTTGCACTGTGGTCGTAATTTACAGATAATTTTTTTTATAAATTACTAATTAAATATTGCAATAAAATGTACATAATATCATCAAAAAACAAATTATATCCAGACACAGAATAAATTACTTACTTCTTCACATGTCTGTGGAGAGCATTATTTGTTATTTTTATGACATGGTGTGACTTTTTTCGCTTGTATCTTTTACCCATCGTGATTAAATAACTTTCAACAACTACATAGTTTTTCGTGAAACTGCAAAATTGGGTACAAATCAGAAGTTTCGCCAGTGCCAGGATGCGACTGACGGATTTGCCCAGCCGCCGTGGACGCGCATTGTTTTAAAAATAAAGAGTGATAAGAGGAGCAGGACATGTGCCTGATGGTAAGCAACATGCCTGCCATATGACAGCACAGTGACACGCAACTATTAGAACACGAAGAGTCCAAATCATTACACTCAGCACTGCACTGCGCTCGTCACCCAGAGATCTAAGATGTTGTATCTCTAAGCCCAGTAATTTATCTGGAAACATTGCCCTTCAAACCGGAACACAGTAATGCTTACACATTACTGCTTGGCGGTAAAATAACTGGCAAAAGTGTGGTACTTCCCCAGGCGGACTCTGCTAAGAGTCCTACCACTACTTAAACTAATCTTATCCTGCTTTATCAGGTTTTCAATTCTTTGGTAGTTAAGTACTTAGGACTTATATTCTAAGTAAGTACCTTGCTACTAAAGAGTTGACCTAACTGGCATATAAATGCAAGTTAGGTATCGTTTTCAAACATACCCTTTCGCAGGGTTATGTTCAAAAGTTCTGATGTTACGGCTGGTCTAGTCGGGAGAACAGCGACTGCCGATCTGGAGACCCCGGGTTGGAAACCACGCGCACCACTGTCTTTTCGAAGTCATTGCGTAATGCCGCTAACTTAAAATGGTGAAGGAAAACATTGTGAGGAAACCGACAGGTGCCTAGAACCTTTCGAAGTTATGTGTCATCCACCAAAGCGCACTGGGTCAGCGTTGTGGATAATGGCCTTAACTCTCTCCTTACGAGAATAGGTCCCGAGTCCCAGCAGTGGGAACAATTAGTGGGCTGTTTATGCTTATGCATTCGCAGGGAGTTCCTCCCCTCTTATTATTCCCTTCTCCCAACTTCTAATTTAATGAACAAACATTTTAACCTATTCTTATCTATTTTCCGTTTAATCCGCTGGTAAGAGAATTTATTACTGAGACCACATCAGTTTTTGAGGCTGCCCTATTGGCCTACAATATAAAGTAAACATATTCATATTCATATTCTTTATTGATAAAATGTTATTTTACAAGTCGACAAAAAATAATTACATTAATGTAATTTGCCATATTGATACGAACATTATACATAATCAAATAAATTGAAGTCAAATCAGTCACATTATATAAATAATAAAGTAATCAATTAATTATTAATACCATACAAATAAAAAATAAAAAAATTAAATGTCAAAACAATAGAATTCCTTATAATTATAGAAGCACTGCTCGACCAGCCATGCTTTTAGTTTTGTCTTAAAAGACTGCAGAGTAACCGCTGCGGTGACGTCATCCGGTAAATTGTTGTAAACAGTCGGGGCCATGACGTGGGTCAACTTGCCCGACCTGGTGAGGGACCGCGGGACGGTCTTCAGCTTGTGTCGGTCGCGGGTTGGATAGGCGTGCCCGGCGCCGCGCTCTCCGTACGACAACAGGTTTACCCTGGCGTACACTGCCACCTGATAAATCAGGATGGAGGGCAACGTCAGGACTCGCAACTTCTTGAAATGTGGGCGTGCTGGGGTGTCCCAGGATACTCGCGCCACGCTCCTCACCGCACGTTTTTGCATGCGGAAGGCGCGCTCCCAGTCCGCAGCTCTAGCCCACATTTCAGCACCGTACTGAAGCTGAGAGTGCACTGTAGCGAAATAGCACGAGCGTGCTATCTCAGTCGGCACGATCCTCGCCACCCGAGCCAGAGCAAAGCAAGCGCTCCCGAGCTTTCCACAGACCTTATCTATGTGGTGATCCCATCTGAGGCCGCGGTCTATCTCGAAACCCAGGAATGTAGTAACCTCCTGTTCCACAATTTTTACTCCACTCACATCAACCGACAGGGGTCTCACGGGCTTTCCTGTCAGGCTGAATTGGATAAAGTGAGTCTTGGTAAGATTCAGGGAAAGACCGCTCACATGGAACCACCCATACAGCTGGGAGGCCGCGACATTCAGCTTCTGCTCCAGAGCATCCACTGTCGGCGCCGTGACCACCGCAGCCACGTCGTCTGCGTACATAAGTACTTCTGCAGCTGTCACGGCGTCGGGCAGATCATTCAAGAGCAGCGAAAACAATATATTTGACACTGACGAGCCTTGTGCCACACCCATATCGGATGCCATTGAATCCAACCTCTCCGATCCTCCACAGCTCACAACCGCTTGTGATCTGTCCCGCATCAGACCAGTCAGAAGGGAGTGAGCAGGCCCCGCTACGCCGTAGTGTTGCAATTTAGCTGCAAGTACGTCGCGGTCGGCAACATCAAACGCCTTTGACAGGTCACAGCAGAGGATCGCCACTTGCAGTTTGGGCTTGGACTCCCGGGCCTCCATGACGCGACGTATCACCTCGCGAGTCAGCGCCGTCGTCGAACGCCCCTCGCGGTACGCGTATTGCCGGTCAGATAAGGCACCTGTTTCACTCAAAAACTCGAGAAGTCGAGAGCTCAAGCCGTTCTCAAAAATTTTTGCGACGGCTGGTATAATAGAAACGGGTCTGTAGCTGTCAATGTTTTCTCGTTTCCCTTTTCCTTTGTACAGCGGCGACACTTTGCTAATTTTGAGCCTCGAAAGAGAAAGAGAAACGATCCCTCGACCATGCAACAGTTAAATAGATCGACGAGTATCGGCGCCAGCGATCGTACCTATTGTCATTTTTAATAATTTCATCGATATGCCATAAATGTCCCGTGATGTTTTAGGTGGTATACGCGTCAAAACAATACGGTATATCTCATCCACATCAAACTTCCTCAATCTCAAGCAGCGGTCGGCCGGCGCGCGCGCAGCCGCCAGCAGGCGACGTGCCTCCGTGACGTCTGCGCGCGGCGCTCCACAAGTTTTAGCGGCGGTTATAAACCTATAGTTTGCTGCATTTAACGCAGATTTTTTAGTACTAAATTTTGTTCCGTCTGATTTTCTAAGCGCGTCAGTAAAGTCTATGTGTGGAAAATTATTTTTACCTCGCTCTGTATTTATTACATTCCACATTGCTTTTGGAGCGTAGCTACCAGAATAAATGATGTCAGAATAATATTTAGATTTTGTATTTAGTATTAGTATCTATTTGCAATTCCAAAGGAAACGGTATCAATAACCGAGATCATAGCGCTCTTCGGTAGTAATACCTAAAGATGTTGTTATACTGTGACAATGCGATCGTAATATTAGAAATTTATCGGTTGTCAAAATTGCAAAAACAAGCACAGGTCCATCGTCCGCGAGCGCCGAAACACGACTGAGCGGTCCTGCCGAACGGCGCGCTATATATATTCTAGGTATTTAAACATAGTAAATAACTGATACTTTTTATCAACTCAAATCCTGCGAATTTACCTATAACTTTTTAGTGGCTTTCGTTGAGTACAAAAATGTAGTGTAAAAATTCAATAGTTTAGTCATAAAGTCGACAAAACTTTATGAAAAGGGGTAACTTTGGGATTTTTTTCTATATAGTAAAATTCATTAAATCGTGTTATTAACTGCTAATTAACCTAGACTAGATCCTTAACTAACACATATATTTTTTTCAGAGTTCCAAACACTGTTTTATAGGTCTAAAAATTGTTTTAAAAAATCAAAATTTCGGCCCACCTCGCCTTAAGGGGAAGAATTTGCAAGTTGCAAGATTTAACAACTGACTCGAGCGTGTTAGATTAAGGGTTCCTTGGAACCCTTCATCTGGAATTTTAACGTTAGGTGAAGGGTTCCAAAGAACCCTTAATCTAACAAGCGCGAAAGAACGGGCATCTCTTTTCAAAAGAGAGGTATTGAAAACACCCATAAATACATTTTTGGAAGGGCTATAGTAGACTCCGAGAAGAACTTAAGTGTGTACTGTGTGTGCAACTTCAATAAGAATATGTTCGCCCGCATCTATAGGCGGTGGTTGTGGCGATATATAAATAGCCACGCCCCCACGGACGCTATTGGAATGATCATTTCTTATGAGAATAAAACCGGGGATAGAGTACGAAGTTGTTGGAAGACATGGACGAAGCCACGTCTCGCAGACTAGAATAGCGTGTATATTATTATGATCAAGAGATGCCAACATTTCTGGATACGAAGACGGAATGCTCTGTGCGTTAACAATTTTAATATGTATCACGTTAAAGTTTTTAGGTACACTTGAAAAACTACGATCAAGAAAATCAGATAAAGGTATAAGATTAATACTACAATCGCTACTGTTAGAATCGGTAGAAGGCGCTACTAAATTTTCATCATCACTATCATTGCAAATATTAAACATTATAATACTAATACATAAACCATAAATATATTATTATCCAGGCCTAAAATAGTCCTAATAATAGATATTATAATGAGGCGTTTTCCGACGAGACAAAAACATATGGTTCAATAAAACGACGATAGAAGGCGGTTGTAGGTCTTTTACTTTGTTGCCTAAAGTAAAGTGTTAGGCATAATGTTACTCAATTCATTCCAATGGGCCGTTTTCCAGATGCAGATAGACTTGTCAAAAATAGTTCTAAATTTTGCCAAGTGTGACACCACTGTTTGTTTTTGTGAAATTTCTCTAACAAAATGAAACATTGGCGCCACTTATGGTGAAATTAGGAACTGTCTTTGACAAGTCTATCTTCATCTGGAAAACGCCCCATTGCGATAATACTACTTATTGTAATACATAATAAACTACTATATCCGTGTACGCATTTTATTCGAATGAAAACTATCTCAAAACATACAAATTTCAAACAAATTTGTATAAGTATCCATGGCAAGGACCAGATTAAAAACAATTTTTTACGCGGGTTAGAAATAGAGTTTGACACGCAAATTTAGCATTTGCTTATATATTTATTTTATATAATTTGTTTTATAACCAAAACTTTTTGCAATGGATGTGAAATGCAAATTTAATATTTCGTGACATGTTCAATTAATGTGGTAAGAGTACCTTAGAGGAGTTAATGTCGCGATAAAAAAACATAATAAAAATATACTAAACACAGGGACACAACAACGAAGAGCAGTTAACTATATTATCTTTCTCGATCCAGCATCCCGAGTTAACCCTGAAATTTCTTATCATACCCGAGCGTGACGCTAGAATTTAATTCACAGCCCACGAAAAATCTGTCTAGGCGCGCCAAAAGAAGTTTTTAACTCAAAAATCGGTTGGGGCTGTGGCGTTGGTTTTAACGTGAAACGTCTATGTTAGCGAATCGCTTTCAAAGTAAAAGATTTAAATGAAAACAAAATTGACGCTGTTTTAAGTATTTTAATAAAAAGAACAGGTACATAATAGAAACATAAATTATTTATTATTACGAATTAGCTAACCAAAGTCGATCACAAACGCTGCAAGATAAACCAAACGGATTGGCTTCAAATCACAGAACAATATAGCTTCAAATACCGTATTGAAGCGTTTGTCCGCTGAACACCAATGATTTTGCATTGCTTCACTTCTACTGATATTGACATCTCTCAGTTCCACAGAAATCTAAATAATCAGTTCCGTGGCAGATCCAATAGATAAATCGATTGTCTGTTCATTCGTTACGTCCATAAGTATAGGTAGACTACCTATACTTATGGAACCACTGGAATTTCCAGTGGTAGAGGTACTCGCGAGGTCGGCGGCAGCAGCTTTGCGACGTTCCCGAAACCGTCTCGCTCGCTCGGCGCCGGACAATGGGGTACCTGTGCGTGGCCCATAGCCCCCTCTTTGTAACGATAGCCGTGATTTATATTTCTGGCTGGCTCTTCCACGAGCTGAGGCCGACATAGCAAATGTTTATGTATTTGTTATCACTTTCTGGTTATTTTTAATGTAAATACTGTCCGAATTACACTTATTTTTGTATTAATCAATCGGTTTAAACTTGACAAACACACGAAAGAATCATCGCGCTATAAAGTCGGAGTCACGAGTTAAAAAAGTGAACCGTAATGAAAAGGTCTACATCATCGTACCTTAATAATTAAAAAACTATTAGTCTTAGAAACAAAAATGTGGTGTTAATATTTTACATAAATAGTCAGCTCGCTATTATGACATTGGGTTCGTATCGGGGTCGAGCGGGGTGGCGGGGGAGGGATACAGTGTTAACTGTGCGAAACCGGCGCTCTCGCTTGTTTCTATTCAGTGTTAACTCGTGACTCCGACTTATAGCGCGACATGGACGTATAAAAAAAGTCGGACGTAGTCTCGCTAAAACAAAAACTGTGTCCATCGAGTCGGCCACATAATGTGCACGTGTGCGCTGTCACATACAGGATAATACGCACACATCAGTGGGTCATTACTCATTACACGCGCTATTTGTATATTTACATGTGTGTGTGTCAGCCTATCAGTGACAACCTGACGACGCACACGTGCGGATTTGGCCGACTCTAGTGACACAGTTTTTGTTTTAGCGAGACTACGTCCGGCTTTTTTATACGTCCATGTAGCGCGATGATTCTTTCGTGTGTTTGTCAAGTTTATTTAAACCGATTCATTTATACAAAAATAAGTGTAATTCGGACAGTATTTATATTAAAAACTAGCTGTGCCCCGCGGTTTCACCCGCGTCCATTTGAGGAAAATCCATACTAAAATATCCATTGCTGGCCACTTTATTACGTTTTACGGAACCCTAAAAATACGTAAATAAGCAACAATGCATTGTTGTAGAACTTGATTACTTCAAATGACACAAACTTCAAATGTAGACAAGCGCCGTCACAGACTTCAACGACCAAAGAGAATTTAAATTCACGGAACTAAAGCTCTCGAAGAGAAATATTTTTCCCCGTTTTCTTTACATTCTTCACTCATACTCCGTACCTATTGATAGTAGCGTAATGTTATATACCCTATAGCCTTCCTCGATAAATGGAGTATCCAACAAAAAAAGAATCTTTCCTATCGGTCCAGTAGTTTCCGAGATCCTAGCGTTCAAACAAACAAACAAACTCTTCAGCTTTATAATATTAGTATAGATAACCAGAAAGTGATAATAAATATATTAAACATTTGCTATGTCGGCCTCAGCTCGTGCAAGAGCCAGCCAGTATTTATTTTGTTTTCACGACTGAAGGACTCTGTATCCATGGTCATGAATAAAAAATATTAAAAAAAATAATTACATACCTAAAAGTATTTGTTTTCATTTTCCGACTTTTTCAGAGTACAGTACCTACCTACAGAGTACATTTAATTTTGTACATAGGTGTTACATTATCTTTGGAGTAGGTTAAGTAGGGTACAAAGTAGGGTAGGGTAGGCTTGTACAAGTTGTACCTATTGTAGTTACCTAGTTGTACCTACCTACATAAAATAGAGTTGCAAGGTTTGTTATTTTGTTCCATTGTTTGAATTATTGTTATCATTAATTTGTAATTAAAAAGTAAGTGTACAAGAATAATATGTCGGGTTCTTATTTTAAACTGAAAATGCTGAAAAATAAGCGAAATAAGTGTATGCTACAAGCCAGCATTAGTACACTAAAACATTGTAGTGCTAATAAAAATACTAAATGCCGAATTTGCTTAAATGAAGGAATTATACCCATATATGGTAATAGAGTCTCATTTGATCTGCCTGAAGCTATACAGACTATTGGTGGAGTAAAGTTAGAAGAACTCGATGAATACCCCAAATATTTGTGTGAAGACTGCCATTCTTTACTAAAAGGAGCGGTATTATTTCGTAAGTCAGCAAGAGAAACCGATGAAATATTACGTCAAATATCAAGAGATGCTGCTGTATTCAGTGAAGGAGATGTAGGTTTTGTAGATATACCTGAAGAAGTAATACAACTAAATGAACACATCTGCAAAGCTTGCCATGTAAAATTTAAATCATTAGAGGCCTTTAAACGGCATAAGCACCCAAAAAAACGTGAAAAGATAAGAATACAATGTCGAATATGTAAAAAATTGTTAACAAAACAGCTTTATGAGAAACATTTAACAAGACATCAGTCTGCATCTCATTTAGTATGTGAAGTTTGTGGTAAACTTTACAGGAAAGATAATTTGTTACGTCACTTACAGTTACATAGCACAGAGCTGCCCTTTCAATGCCAGGTGTGTCCGTACCGGGGACGGTTTATGGAATCTTTAAAGATACATTTAAGAACTCATTCTGGTGAGAAGCCCTTCTCGTGTGATAATTGTGAATTACGATTTATCACTAGAAGTAATCTGAACAGACATATGCTGACACACAAGAAAGAAAAGCCTCACAAATGTCCGGAATGCAGCAGAGGGTTTTACACACAACGGGATTTAAATATCCATGTAAGAGCTTATCATGCTGGTATTAAGGAGTTCGGCTGCAGAGTATGTGGTAATAAGTATGGCACTAAGAAAGCTCTAATGAGACATGAGCTACAAGTGCACAAGAGAGACAAAATGGCAAAAGGACGTATGCCATTGTATTTACAGACGGGATTACAGAACAGTAGTGGATGTATAGCTTTAACTGAGGACTAGAATAAAACCACAAAATGTATTTAAAACATTTATTTGATTAGTGGTATCATCAGTTACCCTTACTAAATAATATACAATTTTCTTAATATATATAAATTTCCTGTCACAATGTTTGTCCGCGATGGATTCCGAAACTACTTTTAAATTAAATTGGCACACCGTGAGCAGTCTGGTCTAACTTGAGAGATAGGATATTTTTTTTTTCGATTAATAGTCCATAAATGACGAAATCCGAGCGAAGCCAGAACGGACCGCTAGTGTAATTTTAAGTTTTGATTATTAAGGACCAGAATACAATATTTGATAGACACAAAAATATAATATCTATTTAAATTATTAATGTTACAACTTATAACATTTTTTTGATAACCAAAAATATATAGCAGTTTTGTCTAGGGGTTAAATATTTTTTTCACATGAATATGAGTCTAACTAGTTGAAGTTCTAGTAATCAAAATCAGACCACAAATGAAAAAAATATAAACACACATACCCACAAAAAATATGTACTTAGCATCGGGCATTTATCTCTTTTTTTTTTCAAAATTGGTTAAAAAGAAAATTACCCACAAATAAATATTGATTTTGTTCTGATTTCCCAATTGGTATTCTCCATGCAATGATTTATACACCAGTTCCTTGGCATACCTGAGTTTGGGAATGTGAAGTGCATTAATAAGTGCATTTGGCATAACAATAAAGTCCAGTTAGTTAAACTTGGAATGAGAGGTAAAGATTCTTTACAACTAAAACATTGATTTCTGGTCCGAGACTTCCATCATGAGCTCTGATAGATCATCACTGAGTTTCATCTGCATCAATGGAAGTGGCGGATCTGTAAAGAAAGAGAAAATGTATGTGAAATCTAAGCTTAGGTTTTTATAAAGTGAGGATGACTGGTGAAATGGCATGCTCTATTATTGTGCACTGCATCACAATTTAACAGAGTTTATAATAATACATTCTTTATCAAATGACTAAACAGACAAATGAAAAACAAAAAATCAAACTTAGAAACTAATGGTGCGACTTTTAATTGGCAGCCTTATTGCAGCGATTTTCCTGCCTACCTTATTTGGAAAAAGGTTATAAACTGGACAAAGTTAATAAAAATTACTTTACCATTTCAACCCTTGGGTGTCAAGTAGGTAGTAAATCAGAAAAAAATATAGTATATCATCTGTACACAGCAAAACATACTGAGAGGTGCGCAATTCCAATAAGTGTTAAAGTCTGCGCTCACTTATACATCTCCACTGCCACCTGACTACTAAAATACACTCAAATATGGGCTTTATGTCATGGCAGATATGATATCATTGGCAACATAGCAGACTTGTCAGTGTCTGCTAATTTATTTTGCCTATGTAGTCTATATCTTAACAGGCATGACATAAAGCCCATATTTGAGGGTATTTTGTTTGGAGGGTGGGAGGGGAGGCGTATAAATGGGCGAAGATCTTTCCAGGTGTTTGGTAGTTTACTATTGCAGACAGCACCAAAAGCTTTGATGCATAACTTTCCTATTCTGAGAACCTCTACATGTACTATAGACCATTTAAATAAATTTACAGTGCAGGAATTAAAGACAAACCTAGATTAGGCTCAAAAGAAACTGGTAGCTCGCTCTTGACATCTGTCTGTTGACTGGTCCCAACAGTATCAATGTCATCAACATCTGCGAAGACAGTGCTTGAAAATAATGTTGTCAAATCAATGGACTCTATCTTCTTAATTTTAGTTGACTTCTCTGTCTCTGAAGTCCTTTTCCGTGATACTGTTTTCTTGTTCTTCTTTGGCTCAATGATTTTCAGTTCCAGAACTCTGTTTAGTTCTTTCTTGATGGATTCTTTTATGTCTTCAGTCAAATCAACTCCACTGTCGTAGTTTTTAGCATATTTAGTTATTGGTTCGTCATCACTGGAGTCATCGTTAGCTGGATTTGATTCCTTATAGTACTCCTGCCATTTGTTGATCATGTTGTGGATTTCTTTCTGAAAAAGGCAAATTCAAGTCTACTTTATAGTCCAGATATTGCTACTAGTAATATTATTATTACTATTATTTAGTTGTCTGCACCAAATTGTTATCTTAGAAATTACATAGTAGGCTCGGTAAGTACTTACATATCTAGCAGGTGCAGGTATTCGAAGCATGAAATGTTGTGAGTGAGCCTCAGTAGCTTCGCACCGGGAGCACAGGTCATAGTCTGGACATGTGACACATTTATAACGAAAACCCACAACTGGGTTCATGCAATTATCACATGATATATCTGGATGAAGTTGCTTTCCATCATCAACATTATCTATGGGGTCTGAAACAATATATCTACATGAATATGAAGAGGTGCTCAACTGCTCAATGCTGCTTAAAAGTAGCCAATTGTAAATCAAGGTTGTATAAAAATAATAAGCTAGAGATATTTTACTATACACATTATAAAGTATAAAGTTTATGAAAGTACCTCCAGTCGCACTTCCAGGAAGACATAGCGTTGGTACAGCGTCGCCGCACAAATGCTTGTTTTTCAAGTTGTTAGGTGAAAAATGCCGCGAACAGAAACGGTATGTTATACGCTTTTCTGGAGGTTTATTCAGAATATCGACTCTGCCTGCAGCTTCCAGCCATTGTTCTTGACTGCAAGGAAGCAATAAAACTAGTTCAATAATATAGCGATCTGTCCTACGTTTTTGTTGAATAAAATGTAAATTAATTTAACACACCGGTGAAGTTCTCTCGGTGCACTGTAAAAGTACAAATGTTTGTTACTTCTACTATTTCGGCCGCAGCCGAAAACACAACAGTAATTCACCATTATTTATCAACAATTTCAGACAATATTTTGAAATAAACTTGTTTATTTACGTGTATTTATTTATAATGACGATTTTTTTAAAACTTTATTCTTGGCCATGGATACTAGTTTTTCAGCCGAAGTTTTATAATGAAGAACTGAACCAGGGTTGCCAGATGCCTGACTTGGTTTTCTCGTACAAGGCTGCCTAAAATCTTGTAATTCCACGTATATACGTGAAAAAATCTCGTACACGGTGTTTTTTTTTTAAACCTAGTTATTACATTTCTTCCATTCACGCACCTTGAACTAGTAGGTACTATTTCTTGAGTTCAGTGTTAAAAAATACAGAATAATCATACTACATAATAAGGTCCAAAAACTAAACTATTATGTATTATTACCATCGTGTGACATGAGGCCTTTCCACGAAAAAAATGGACACAAAACTAATAAAATGTGATTAACATTTTGGTATTTGTACACAGGCAGACGGCATTACGGAAATCTGGTACCGATTCATACCCGCTTGTTAGCTTGTTACTCCCGTAGGTATTTGCGTTTTACAATTTTGGCGGGAAACGGGTGTCAGGTTACCTAAGTCATAGCCTAAGTGCGTACCTATCTTTTGTTTACAATTAGTGTACTTGAAATGTAATCTAACGTTTTTGACACTTGACTCGATTTTTTTTCGAGTTCTGAAGTGTTCAGCTATAAGATAAGGGTAGCGATTCTGAAACCATTCGGTTGCATCCGACACGGAATCTCATCTCTCGGTCTTTGTCTTATCTGTTTAGCATGACAAAGACCGAGAGATGAGATTCCGTGTCGGATGCAACCGAATGGTTTCAGAATCGCTACCCTGAAGTTAAGTCTGGGTAGCGATTCTGAAACCATTCAGTTGCATTTTGTTGTATACAATGTAACAAACATGAAAAAACAAAAAAAACTGCATTCTATCGCATAAATTCGATTTTAAAAAAATATTTTAATACTTCGGGGCGATTTACCCGCCAAAAATCATTTTTTTTTAATTTTCATTTTACGAAGTTTCTATGTAAAAGTTTATGTTAAATTAAAGACCGGTTCAAGGAGATGCCATAAAACAAAAAATACGGGTATACCTTCCCAAATAAAAATACGTTTTTTTTTTTGCGCCAAAAACCCAACCGCTAAAGATAAGCTGGTTTGGTTTGCGTTAATGATCCCCGAACCAGGGGGTTTTAAGCGGATACGAGATTAACGTTTGCCCGTACCTCGTACGCCGACCCATAAACCTTGTACGCGTACCTTGTAGACGTATTTCTCGTACGTCTGGCAACAGGCAACGCTGAACTGAACTGAATAAACTGAAATCACAGATCAATCACAGTCACGAATGACGGCAGAGAGGCAGAGACAGAGACGCCGCCTCTGACTCCAGTGGTCATGAAACTGGGAAGAGAACCCGTCTTGAGGGTTTCTTGGAATTGTTAGGCCTCAACCACAGTACGGGCCTAAGGCGGGCGCGGCGGCGGGCGCGGGAGCGGGTGCGGGTGCGGGCGGTGGGCACAGTGAGCCGCGGGCGCGCGACGTACTTTTTTGCCCGGCTCACTCTGCAAGTCACTTAGAATTAGAACATGCAACCGGTTAACCGAAAAACCGGATAGCCGACAAAACTATAAACTCGGTTTTCTCTTGTTATGACGGTTTCCCAAAAGCAGCCGGTTTTTGCATGTATATAGAATGTCTTCTAAATTCTCTAATTCATGTTACAATACGTGTTACAGTATAAAGGCTCCCGTGTAAGTTTTGTTATGATTCGCGTTCTTCAGGTGTCGCAAACTATAGGCGACCATTTGCATGACGTACATGAAATAATTTATAACAGAGAAAAATGTGGTACCTAAATTGTTTCATTTGCAGGAAAACAGGCAAAAAGCTTTTTTAGGACGCTCGAATTGCAACATTTTAATAGATCCTTAGAAAAAAATATAGCTTAAATCACCAAAGAAAATGCAAACTTTTGTACAGTGTTAGTTCTAAAAAGAAATTATTTATAACTTTCAGTTCAATTCAGTATTTACCATAATTGTACAAAAAATTACATCCGGCCGTGTAAACTTATTTACCTACTTATTTATTTAAATTCATTGTTACACTGCTTAAATAATTCATAAAATCTAATTCTAAGCGTGCACACGGTTCTACGAACAATCGTGGTAACAATAAATACAAAAATGTACACAACAAAGTAATGAGAAATTGCTTAGGTAGGTACATAACATCAGTCTTCACTAGGATGGCACGTGTTGAAGACTGTTGCAGCCCGCCTCAAGCCACAGGACCAAGCGAAACACAATGCCAGTTACATTTAGTTCAATATAAGAAGTAAATTAAAAAAATATGGTTGTCTGTAAAGTCGGTTTACTGACGATAGTTGAACGTGACAACGTCTAGTATTTGTGTTAAGCGCCATCTAGGTAAAACATTCTGAAGCTTTTTGAAAAGCTGTTCAAAGTGCCATCTCTAGGTACATCATTGTACTAGCACAAGTTCTTAACTTCATAATTATCGTCGCTTTTCTAAAACATGGACAGACTCCTTGAACGTAATACACATTTCACTCACTAGATGGTGCGAAAAGTAATAAGGCGAGGTAACGGCGGTAAATATTATCTAATCTATGGTGGTAACGTTACATGACGTGATGTTTTGCGGGCGTGCAGCCGGCTTCATCGAATTATAAGACGTTATCACGTCAAAAACACAATATTTAGGAACAATTCATAGACATGAACACACAACACTAACTCGGAACACATCACAAATATAAATGCTAGAGATATGGGAGACTAAACATTTTACTTCTCTTAATATCTGTACTTATAACAAAATATTATACAACAATTTACACTTATATACCCAGCCAACATACATAATATATACTAATAATGATGCTTATGAACAATATATAGACAATAACTATTCATATCCAATACATATACGTTGTGTGTGTGTTGTCCACCAATATTTATTTATTATATACCTACAACAAACTCTTTCACCAGTTTTTATATATGTACAGTGTATATTTTTGCTTTCCAGTTTATGAATGCCCAATCCCAAAATCCATTCCTTTATCATCTTTTTTCGTTTATATTCAGACATTGATTGCCGTACCTCCATTGGTAGATAATTATAAACTAGTGGTCCCATGAAATAAAACACGTTGCAAACATAGTTTTTTTCCCTTTTTGAAGCTCTACTTTACCAAAATTCCTACGGCGTACACTGTAAGTTGTTGAACGTTTTGTATGTAGGTGTTCATTTTTGACGTAGTACCTACCTGATGAAAAGCAACATGCCTGCCAGCTGCCACATATAACAGTACACTGACACGCAGCTATTGGAACATGAAGAGAATCATTACCTATCACTGCACTGCGCTCGTCACCTAGAGATCTAAGATGTTACATCCCTAAGCCCTGTAATTTCTCTGGAAACATTGTCCTTCAAACCGGAACACAGTAATGTTTGCACATTACTTCTTGGCGGTAGAATAACTGCCAAAGGTATGGTATTTCCCCAGGCGGACTCTGCCAAGAGTCCTACCACTACTAAGTTCGGGCGTTATTAGAAATATGGTGTTAATTACCATAGGTACCTACATTTTTTCCTTTCCAACAACCAATATTCTGGATATGATCACTTTCTTCCACGTTATATTTATACATAAAATATGGAAGTGTAGGTAAGTATATGTGTATGTTTGCAGGTTGCGCCGTGGTATGAAAACTTTTACCTTTAATGTGGCACGATCAACGATGTCAATACACGGATGTGCCCTCCCAAAGTTCAGGGCGCACGGAATCATGTCATCGTTGGTAACAGTGAGCTCACTCTTTCCGTTCTAGTCGGTTGCTGAAAGCGGTAAACGACGGACGTTTTTACCTATCACTATTTGTTGTCAACGACCAAAATAGGTAAGTAGAACCACAGCATATCGTATTCGTATTCGTAGGCGGGCTGTTTTCCACAACTCGACGTCTCGATGCGCCTATTTTGCGTGTGTGGGAAGTAGGCTTCACTCCTGCCAACCCAGCTCCAGCAGGAAGCCCAGCAGCGTCTTCACATTGCCGCATGCTTCGCGGAGCGTCCCCGGTGTGCCCAGAAACTTCGCCCGATGTACCGTCACTCCCGTGCAGCGTGCACTCCATCAGCACGTGAGCGGCCGTTTCTTCAGCCTCAAGGCAGGCTCTGCAAAGAGGACTATCGGTAATACGTAGTGTGAATAGGTGTTTATTGTACAAACCGTGACCAGTCAGTGCGCCTGTGACCAGACGCAACTGTTGTCGATTCAGGCTCAGCAGCTGCCGGGTGTACCTACCGTGCATTACGGCCCCCCAGTGCCGCCCTAGACTGACTGCAGTCTGTCCTGTTGGTCCAGTTGTTATTATGTTCTTTCAGTGACCTCTCACGCAGCCATTTCCGAACCTGTGACAATGGGAGTGAAACAATCGGTTCAGGACCTTGTACCTGTTCCGCTGATGCCCTCCTCGCCAGTTCGTCCGCTGCGTCGTTACCTCTCGATCCACTATGGCCTTTAATCCATTGAAGAGCGATTTGATTATGTTTACAAACCTCCATAAGAGATTTGTGGCATTCAAGAACTAGCCCCGAAGTAATGGTCTTGCTCTTTAGGGCGTGTAAAATTGCCGCGCTGTCAGATAGTATGCGGATGTTATATCCTTGTACCCTCCTGTCGGCGATTATGGTAGCCGCCCTCGTGATGCCCACGCATTCTGCCTGGAAGACGGAGTTGTAGGCCCCAAGGGATGTGTGATACCTGATGTTTAAGTCCTCCGAGAAGGTGCCGCATCCGACGCCCTCGACCACAGCATATCGCGCCGCTAGCGATTTTAGGGGTCAAGTAGATTGGTTGCGTGTAAACTACTTACGATACACATAGAGACGCAGTTTATTACCAATTTCAAGGCATAACATGTCCCGTAAGTACCAAAAAGTACTTAACGAGGCTAAGTAAGTTTTCACTTCAAAATACTAGCTTCAGACATTTGTTTTTGGAAGTGAAGTTTTCACTTTTGGCACGCCACAGACAGAGTTTTCGAGGGCTGAGAATTGAATTCTAGCGTCACGCTTGAGAATGATAAGAAATCGTCGGTTAAACTCGGGACCACGGTTATTGGCTATCTAGAAATGCGTCAATTTCTAGATGGCCACGCACAAGGCCACGCCCTCCGATTTCACCCGCGAAGTTTCCAAAGTAAGCTATCAAATTCTGAGTTATAAGTTTTCACTTCTATCGGCAGTTCCTATGACTGCCAATTTTATTTTCATTAATTTTCTCCACGAACGTATATAATATACATCCATGGTTTCCTTCTTAAAGGCCGGGTCACACAGGCGATCCGGTAGCGATAGCGATAGCGATCCGATACTAAGTATGGGATTGCGCCCGCTTGCTGTGTGTCAGGTTGCATACAAATTCGAACATTACAAAAAATATCGTCTCGCTATCGGATCGCCTCTGTGTGACCCGGCTTGTGTGGAACTGTGGATCGGCAAAAGAAAGATAATTAAATAAAACATTCAGGTTTCTAAATAATGGTATATTTTCAAAAATATCGAATTACATGACCTGCATTATTTATTTACAAAAATTAAATAATCATTAATTAAATCAATCATTCTCAGTACCGCCGGTGACGTCAGTAAATAATAAATTAAAAATCTTTTTTTTCTTTCCTAAAAGTTGTGTATAAAATAGCACACAATTGTTGCAAATTTGAATTAGTGATGCAACTCATGTCGACAAATGGTATATCGATTGTTTTCGTGAAAGACGTCAACAGAAACATTTATATCATAACTAATTTGGGTGAATTTAAATCTAAATTGCTTGTGGTGCAATATAACTTATATTTACATTATGAGCACAGAATCGGAGGCCTTATATCTTTATTGTAATTGCAATACCAATGACTATATTATTTGATCAATAGACATAATGTCCGTTAAACAAACCTTTTTAAATCATAACCACACGCAACTTTGTCCATATTTTTTTTGATTTCATAACAATGTAATACATACAAAAAGAAAAAAGTTATAGTTTAATATTAATGACCTGATAGATATCTAAATTAATTCAAATATGTCGCAGATAATAAAAAAAATATAAGGTATATAAATCTGATCATTTTATTTGTAGTTAAAGTCTCCATCCAAATATATGAAAGCGCACTGTTATACATATTTCTAAAAGCAATCTGAGCTTTTACAAAGTAATAAATTTTGCACTCCATAACGGAGGTTGTCAAATCTCGACAAGTGGAGCAATGTATTTAAAATTGATATAACTATTGGTAAGTATATATTTCAGGCTATCATCAGATCTTTTACTAATTTTATTACTTTGTTCTACTAAGGAGTATTTTCAAGGTAAAACTACTTATTAGTGTTACTCCACTTGCCGCCATTTTGTTTTTTATTAATCTCTGATATTCCTAACCTAACTTACTATTTAGTTTGATTATAAAAACCGAATTCCCTACGACGTTTATTGATATAAAAAAGCTAAAAACATTCGCTTTCAGTCGCTCGCGGAACTTGCATCGATAACTTTTCTCTGATAAGAAAATAAAATGAACACTTGAGTAAGAGATCATTTCGCGGTGAGTTTGAAGGAAAACCTTTTTTCAATAATGCAGTCAGTTTCCAAATTGTAAGGCTACTTAATAATACTTTGATGCAAGCTCCCTTTAATTTTACAAACATTTATTCGGCCGTGCCATTGAATCATAAGCTCTAAGTATTGTACTTAGGGCGTAATATTCAATAATACTTCGACAGATTGCTCTATCTACGTTACTATAAGGGTGATTAAACTTTATCGATATCGATAAAAATAAATGTTTTATCGATAACAATAAAGCATTTCCCAGCCCTACAAGTACTTTTAGTTGGACGATACTTGAAGGAAAAATTTGCTTTACATATCAAACTTCTTAATTTTGATGTTATACATTAAAATTTGGTTTTAAAATATAAATGTTACATGAAATGAGTAGTTCTATAGCGTTGTTATCCAATCATTAGTGTTTTAAAAGTGTTTCGAACTATAAAACTTACAAATAAAGATTTGATTTGTCAAATGTCCTGTTCTGATTCAAGTCTATAGAAAAACATTTATAAATTTAAAACCTCATAAAATACAAAACACCAAAATCGTTCAACATTCACGCGCCTCAATCAAAACAGTGTATATTTCATTTAGCTCATACAAAATCTAATTACACAGCTTAAATTACACCTAAATAAGTATAAACAGTCGTACATAAGACCATAATATTTGGTCTCATACATTTATAACATACAAAATAATAATTGAAATTAAAATTAGTAAATACATCGAAAACTTTTTTTATTGTATAGTTGTGCATACACGCTTTACTTCCATGACAGACCTGAGTAAGCCGATATTTTTTTTTCAACCCTCGAAGAAAAATGGAGGACTTAATAGTTTGACATATGTATAAATCCTTGGTATTGTAGTTATTAAATGAACCAATTTTGATACGATATTTTCGTGTAATAGATGATAAATATGATCAACGTGATTCTCAGCTATAAATGAGGCGTTGATGCAAATATATTTGACAAAAATAGTTCATTAATTTCGCAACAGGTGGCGACATTGTTTGGATTTGTTTCGAACAAAATTAAACAATGGCGCCACCTATGGAAAAATTGAAAACATCTTTGACACGTCAATTTGCACCTTCAAAACGCGTCATTAAATGTCAATTTCAACTGAAAGTCAACTAGTATTTGTTTGCGTTTTGATCTCAGATTTTGATTTTTAGACTTACGTACCTTTGTTGGCTTGTTCGTTTCTACAAGGTGTCTGGTTATGTAGATAATAATCTAAACATCGTTTCAGAAATACTTTTGTGTCACACATTTAAGACCAGGCCTCTTGTATAGGATTTTTTGACATTTCAATTTACTCGTGTATATTGTGCATGAAACTGCGTCGAAACATCGAGGACATCTCTACAAGAAAAAACAGAGTAACTATTCAGTAATTACTGATAATTGAGTGAGTTTTTTGACATGCTCTGTATTCGTAAACAGAAATGTATGTGTGTATTCGCTAAGACGATTCTGTCACACACTTCGTATGCACACTTCAAACAAATTGTGCTCACCTTGGGGTAATGATTTTTGGCCTTATTTTTAAAACGGTTTTCACAAAACCTTTTAAGATACACCGAATAGTCTCTTGATATATTAAAGATAACTTAAAAAAAATGTTTTTAAAATGCAATAAAATATGGCCTCTGTCGTTTTATCAAAATAAATATGTAGAATTTATTTTTTTACTTTTTTTTTTAACTCCATGATATTATTATTTTTTACTCCTAGCACACTTCTCTTTGGACATGATTACCATTTGGTATTATACCAAAAAAAAAAACAATAAAAAGTAACTAAACTTAATTACAGATCTATTCTACGTGGGTATAAAATTGTCAGTTTAAAATTTTTAACTGTCGCCATCCTTTTTATAAACAATCATACACAGAACATCTATCCCGATCCAAAAGAGATGCCTTCTGGGAATTATGAGCAAGTTTTTACAATGTTGTCTACATTGAACCCAGAAGATACACGACCCTTTCAGTGTAGTTAGAGGTTTATGTGTAACCTTGTAACGTGTTAAATACCGTCAATTGAGTTCCCAATCAATATAATGATTTACTAACGGTATCTTTAACTAACAATACTCCAGGTATTGATTTCATTGAAAGTTCAAAATTTTAAACTGACATCAAATTTGTATACAAAATTACAAATACCTATTTACGTAACATATATGTATAGCGAAGAAAACTAATAGAAAAGCGGGAAGCTGTTCTTAAGTTGTAAAAAACCCTACCTAATAATAATTATACAAAAAAAAAATGAGTTACAAAAGATTTGTACAAATATGATTAATGTAAATAATATATTAAAACTAAATTCATAAGATAATTTAAGACAAGAAACTGAAAAAAGGTACACATTTATGACGGGTTCACATTGTTCCAGTAGCTCGGATGACAACTTGCATGAGTAGCTGTCATGTCCGTGGTCAAGGGAAAATCTATCTATAACTGTTAATGAGAAAATGGTGTTTTTGCCAGTTATGTTTATATATGTGAGATAATAATCGGAACTAATAGTAGGCTTATACCATTTGAATGTCCAACATAAATCTTTAGATGGTGAGAAGCTATATTTCTTGTAAATAGATACAAATTAGACGTAGTTATGATTTATGACTATATTACTGGGATGCTACTATACGCGGTGTGCTATTAGTGTTATATATTAAAGTTTAGATCCCTAGACCTGCACGCAGAGTGTGCGTGTGCGTCGCACACTAATGAACACCATCAAGTTTAGTCAAGAGGTGATTGATTTCTTAAACACAAGCGCAAAAGTTAACAACTCTCGGAACTTTAGAAGGATTTTTATTAAAAAAAAATCACGTGTTATTAGTGCGGTATAGCGCTAACTTCAAATCACTCGAAACAGGACGTCTACTCTCTTTCTACGAAAAATGTAATTTCGAAATAAACTCGCGACTTTCCTACTCCGGCTCGACTTCGTTTCGTCTGATCGAACATTGTTTGATGTTTAAATGTTCAGCGCCTACTCTGATTAGAGTAGGCTTACAACATTTAAATGGATGAAACGACGGATCAAAGTAGAACCGGACTAAGAAAGTCATTTAGAGTTTATTTCGAAATTATGTTTTTCGTAGATAGAGAATAGACGTCCTATAACTGGAACAATGTGAACGAACTCACAACTTCAATAATTAATCAAACAGAAACTACCAAAAGTAGGTTTCTGTTACAAAAATCGTCAAAAATTTGTTTAAAAAAAAGATATCTACAAATAATATAAAAACGGTAGTGAAGAAGAAATTACCAAATATACAAAAGGTATCCTTAACAACTACTGTAAAAGTTCATAACAAATTTGTCGGTACGTATTGCAGTTCATTAGGTCACAACTCGGATTTACCTTCGGGGTAATGTGAGCAATTTTGTGGATACTGAAATTTAAATAAGCAGTCAGGTCATTGGCATTCAGAGTGGTAATACTGCCAGTATGCTGGACACGCTTCCGACTGGTAATGGCCTCGGGTAACTTGATCCTCTATACTTTCATCGATCGCGTGGATAATTCAGATGTGTAAGTAGTTAGGTATGCAGTATAGTTTGAGTTTTATATTTTTATCTCGGGGCCGCCGTGGTGGATTATGGTCTAGATTATACCCTTGCGAGAGAAAGCCGCGAGTCTCAGCAGTGGGAACGTTTTGTGGGCTGGTCGTGCTAAATAATAAGCGATGTTGTGGTGGTCGAGACTCGAGAGAGAAGAAATCAAATCGAGTTGTTTGCATATAAGGCTCGGGACATCATAAAATTGTCATTTATTTTATGAGCTTAGTACCACAAATGCTATTGTAACTTCTGCAATTGAGTATTTTTTTTATGGTTTGTAAATAATTGTTTTTTCACCCATATAGAAAATATGAGGAAAAAGTAAATCCGAGTTACAACTTATGAGATGTGTGTGTTAAATTAATCAACTCACGTAAATAGGCCTTGACGAAAATAACACTGGTTACTGAAACTATCTTCCCAAGCTGTTTATTTTTAAATTTTATTATATTTCAAATGAATGTCTGTTAATATCAATCTCTGTATTCCAAAACTTTACTTATGCATTGTTTTTTTTGAGTCCTGTTCACTTCACAAACAGAAAATTTCTACACTAATATGATCTTATCAAACAAAAAATGTCAGCCTCAAAGTTGGCACCTAGCGCCATCTACATCGTTTCGCGAGTGTTAAACGTATAGTACGACACCCCAGAACCCCAACAGTGATAACACAAAGAGGGGTGCTTGTCCTCAAGGGCAGATCCAGGGAAGAGAGGGGGGGACGCCCCTTTGGGCGGGATCTAGATTCTAGGTGGACCATTAATAAAAACGCACGCACTTATTGCACGGTTTTGTGGCGCCACAGCTGAATCCGCCTAGCTTACGCTGAGTAAATATTTAGAATACAGCGACGGCCTACAAAAATAGCCTCAGTAAACAAGTCAAGTGGAACAGTAGTGATACCAGGGGGTACTCCCACAGGCTCGAGGAAGCGCTTAACTGTCCTCTAGTAAGTTGTGAAGCTCGGCGTAGTTCAGTATGGCACGGTGTAGGAATTCGTAGTGTAACTGAAAAAGAAACGTTTGCATAAAAATCGCATGTTCAAGCTATAGTAGATCCAACCGTTTATTTTCTTTTTGACAGCACCAATAGAACGTAACTGCGCCATGTTACGCAAAAGTACACTTTTGAATGCGAGGTTTTAAAAATATATCAACTGCTTAAATTTGCTCCTTGATCTCGTATAATAATCATCTTTGACAAATTGAGTTCATTAGTGCAGTAGTTTTTTTATATATTACAAAAAATAACAAACGTTTTTAAAAATTTACGTTCTATGGCTATCAACATCACCCATAGAACGTAAATGTTTAAAAACGTTTGTTATTTTATGTAATTTATAAAAAAACTACTGCACTAATGAACTCAATTTGTCAAAGATGATTATTATACGGGATCAAGGAGCAAATTTAATTTTAAAACCTCGCATTTAAAAGTGTACTTTTGCGTAACATGGCGCAGTTACGTTCTATTGGTGCTGTCAAAAAGAAAATAAACGGTTGGATCTACTATAAAAATGAAAACCTAATTAATCCGTCAGTTCGATTATTTATATTAAAAAATCTTTTGTTTTCATTCTTTTGTTTCACAATCAAACAATAAGGAAGATACAGTGCTTAGAAGTTTCGAGTGACGTGACTTCATTGTACGTGATGTCACAATCTGGAAGTTTGATGATCTATTTCTTAGCCGATTTAATATTTTTTCATATTAATTTACCTGACGGACTAATAAGAATGGCAGATTTTTTGCCCACCCAGTCATCATCCTAATAATTGTAGTGAACTTAAGGTACAAGTTCGCGCGGAGACCGCGACAGGAGACCGAGACCGGAGACCGCGACAGGCACTTGACACTATGGAATTGTATGGACGCCAGTTCGCGCTGAGACCGAGACAGGTCGCGGTCGCGGCGCGAACTTGTACCTTTAAGGTACTGTCGCGGTCTCTGCGCCAACTTGTACCTTTAGGAAGCTAAATTTAGTTTTGTGAGCTCTCAACAAAAACTAGCCAGGTTCGCCGTTGACGGATACGTCAAGGAGGACATTATCATCAATACATGAGGGGGACCATTCAAGTATTACGTAACGCAATTTGGGAGGGAGGGGGTGTCTTATAATACGTTAAGGTGCGTCATGGAGATATTTTTTTTACTTAAAAATAATCAGGAAATTACAATCGATAGTTTGCAACCAGTGTGGTGTAATTTGAGTAAAACTGATCACTCGGGTGTCGACGTAATGTTTACGAAGAGTGAGAGGAAGAGTGTTAAAAATTGCGTTACTTAATACTTGGAACGCTCCCTTATGCTCTGGGTTCCTAGTATTGCGGTGCCTTCACATAGCGGACGTAATATTACGGACGTAAAAAAACGGCCGTCTTTACGGTGACGACATGTGGAAAGTTCCACTGCCGCTATATTACGTCGTCAGCCAGCAACCTCGACAAGCAGGAGAGAAAAAGAAGAACCTTGATTTAATCAAGTATGGTATAATATAGCTTTAATCAGTTACTTGAAGGATGAACTATTATAAGAGGAAAATAATCGTAGGGTAGAAGATAATTTATTCAAACCGAGTGGTATAGAAGGCGCATTAGACATTTTAGTACGTCGTCGCAGCTCCAGTTGGAATTAAAACCCATTCTGTACGTCGTACGGACGTCGGTCCAGTCAAAAAAAACTCAAAATATATCGATATGGCTTCACCGCTATAATCTTACGTTCGAAAAAAACGTTCACGAACTATTCAACACCTTCAAGACGGCCGTCTTTCAAATAGCGTCACCGCTTCTTTACGTTACGTTGTTAATCACCGTCCTCTAGCAAACCGCGCCATAGTGTTAACATAGACAACGTTCTCGTGACGTCATTCACCGTTATATTACGTCCGCTATGTGACGGCACCGTAATCCTAGGAACCCAGAGCATTACTGTGTTCGGCGGTAGAACAACTGTAAAGAGTCACACGACTGTGTAAGAGGTAACTCACGAATGTGTCGATGGTGCGCGCGCGCTGCGAGCGAACCTTCCTCGCCACGCAGCACACGTCGACGCGCCGCTCCGTCCGCAGCTGACAGATGAGGATGCAGAGAGCCACGAACAACGCCGACCGCTCCGTACCCAACCTGAGATAATTATATTAATTATTTACAAACAAACGAAATACTTTATTTTGTAACATTTTTTTTTTTTTTGTCGCGTATAGGTCCGCGTTTGACCACCAACTCGCCTGATGGTAAGCGACGGTGTGGTCGAAGATGACACACGTTGACCCCGAAAGTACCTATTCACTCTAACCTTGAAAAGTTCTAGATTGTATCTCTCAGAGAACAAGGAGGCCGGCAACTTATTCCACTCTAAAGCTGTATGTACGAGAAAAGTGGATTCAAACCAAAACACATTAACAAGTGGAACATAAACATTTTACAAGATCAATTTGAACCCATCAGTTCCGAACTAGTATGTAATAGTGTGTTTCGGAACCGATGGTCACTCCCTTAACACTTATGACGCTAAAATAAACAAACATAAATTAATATTAACCACTATTACTTTATTAAGATATTTTTGATACACTCTTTATTGTGATACAAAAACAGAAATATTACACTGTAAATCACTAATAAGTGTAAAGCACTCATGAAATAGCGCCACAAATGGCAGCCTTTTTGATTGGAATCTCTTCCAGGCAACCAGCTTTTTTTTTAAATAAAGGGTGACGAGACGAGCATGACATGTGCCTGATGGTAAGCAACATGCCTGCCACATAACAGCACAGTGACACGCAGCTATTAGAACATGTAGAATCCAAATCATTACCTAGCACTGTACTGTGCTAATCACCCAGAGATGTATGTTGTTATATCTCTAAGCCCTGTAATTGCTCTGGAAACATTGCCCTTCAAACCGGAACACAGTAATGTTTGCACATTACTGCTTGGCGGTAGAATAACTGGCAAAGGTGTGGTCCTTCCCCAGGCGGACTCTGTCCAGAGTCCTACCACTACATAAAGGAAATTCGCATACATACATGGGTAGGCAAAGCGAGGTGACATTTAATGAAGCTAGGTGATTTAGTACGTGGTCAAGTCCCATGGTATGTTTTCAATACAAAAGATGGTAGATGGAGATCTTTAATAAATAAATATCGGTGGACGTTTTACATACACACCGTCTATCTCTAAACTAAGCAAAGCTTGTACTATGAGAGCCAGATAGCTGATATTATAATACTTACATATTTTCAAATACATACTTACCTATTATATATAGAAAACACGCAGGCACAGTACAGTTGTAACGCTGTTGAAGCGTCGAGGTAATTAAAAAAATGGTTGTCTGTAAAGTCGGTTTACTGAAGATATTTGAACGTGACAACTTCAACTACGCCTTAGAGCGAGGAAACGCCGCATGACGTCATGCGGCGAGGTAACGGCGGTAACGGTGCATGACGTCATGCGGCGAGGTAACGGCGCATGACGTAATGTTTTTTCGTACGTACAGCCGGCTTCATCGAATTATAAGACGTTGTCACGTCAATAATAATTGATAACGCGATCAATGTAACTCTAACAATTCTTTATAGATCTATAGCAATCGGCCACAGATGGCCTCGTCTGCCTACTACTAGCGTTATATCGTATATAATCAATTTATAACATAAAATCACTACATCTTCTCTTTTTATGACGTAGCAGCTCCTAAACCACTTACCATCCCAATAACACTTATGCTCGAGTATTAAACTTGTTTACATTTGTTCAAGCGGCGGCCGCGTCCGCTAGCTCGGCGAGGCCTCGTGTCACCTCGGGCACGGCGCTACACTAGTGACGGAGAGTAGCGCGAGGAGCGCGGGTACGTACTGGCAGTGCACTAGCATGGGTCCGGCGGGCGCGGCGGCCGCGTCCGCTAGCTCGGCGAGGCCTCGTGTCACCTCGGGCACGGCGCCCGCGGCCGTCGGCCAGCCCTGGTACTGAAGCGCTCGCACCGACTGGCACGCTCCACTCTGACAAACAAACACAAAGCTAATTAAAATCAAAATAAAAAAAATATTATGATTTTATGAAACTACGGTAAAAGTGACATTTTGTTTTGTAAGTAGAGATTTACTACGATAACATGGCCCGCCCAAAGTCACGGACCCCGGAGTCTGTGGAGTGTTTAAATTAAAAAAAAAAAAAAAAAAACATGGCCCGCCCCTCCAAATTACTGTTTTAATGTGTGTAGTCACATCCTTACGAAAGAGTTTGTATGTAGTTGTAATTAGTCGAGCAACAAATCCATAGATTTGCTAGCTCGACTAGGTGTTTGACGGCAGTAGCAGTACGCACACATGCGTTGTAAATACTTTCACAAATACTTTCAAACGTTTTGAATTCTGGAAGGGCGGGTCATGTTATCGTAGAAAATCTCTACATTTAACTAAACATTTTTGGAAAATTATATATGTAAATATAAAGAGGTAGAGAGCAAGAGAGAGAGCGCGACACACTCACATCGAGCTTGTTCCCGGAGAGTCGGAACTGTCGCCGCGTGTAGTAGGGACAGGACTCGCTCTCCTCGTATTGCACGGTGATGTTTTCATACGTCGCGCAGCCGTCGTCCCAGTATCGCGGGCACTTGCCTTCGCCCAGCTGTCGAAACACATTCTACATTAATACAATACACATAAACTAGGTACACAAAAACTACGTAGGTCAGCTACGTAGATGGCTAAAGGAACGCACACACACACAGGCAGAGAGATGGTGGACCTTGACACCAGGCTGCGGGCAGTCCAAGATGGCAATGCCGTCTCTGGACAACAGACTGCCCAAGCGCCTTTTGCGGCTGGACAGAAGAAGCCAGCGCCTGGTGGTAGGGACCATCACCGGACACTGCTCACTCAATAAACACTTTCACACAATAGGTGTCACGGACAGTCCTCTGTGCAGGGCGTGCATGGCGGCTGAAGAAACGGTGGCGCATGTGCTACTCGAATGCACAGACGTCGCCGAAATACGTGAAGTAACCCTAGGATCACCGAGATCCCTAGTGGACACACTGAGGAGACTGGGAAGTCTAATCTGCTTCTGGAGGGATTTGGGCTGGATGGAATAACAGCCAATGGTCCACGTACAATGGTCCAAGTCAGGGACTAAGTGCGGAAACCTTACCCACTAGAAGTAGTGGGTAAAACAAAACTTGAACTACACATAAACTAGAATAGTCTACGATCCGCGCTTCTACCGCCTAACGAAAAACGGTTTGATGCTTTGACATTGCTGTCTCTTTTCTTCTCGCTTGAAATGAAAGAGACGGCAATGCCAAAGCGTCAAAGCATCAAAGCGTTTTTCGTTAGGCGGTAGACCCCCCGGCTGCAGATTGCTATATGAATCCAGTCTATGCGGTGAAAAGTGAAAATCTGTTTTTTGTGAACAACTTCCCGCTTACCCGGCCAAGTTCATTCCACCTAAGAGCAAATTAAGTCCTGTTCAGACCTGAGCGTTATTCGTTACCGTAACCGGTATAGAAATCCGAATAATATTAAGCGTCAATTTCACTTATCACACCTGTTTTGCCAAACAAGCGAAAATACCGCCTCCCTGAACGGTACAAGTTTCGCTACAATAATGATACTTCATACAATTTACCCGAGCGAAAACCACGCGGCATATTCTTTACCGCACGTAGTAGGCGAATAACGCTCAAGTCTGAACTGCCTTATGAGCTTTTGACGGCTAGATTTTTTAATGATGTTTTGACCAACAATTTTTGTTTTATTTGTATGGTCCTATTTCTGTACGGCTAGAATGTTTGATGATGTTTTGACCAACAATTTTTGTTTTATTTGTATGGTCCTATTTCTGTACGGCTAGAATGTTTGATGATGTTTTGACCAACAATTTTTGTTTTATTTGTATGGTCCTATTTCTGTACGGCTAGAATGTTTGATGATGTTTTGACCAACAATTTTTGTTTTATTTGTATGGTCCTATTTCTGTACGGCTAGAATGTTTGATGATGTTTTGACCAACAATTTTTGTTTTATTTGTATGGTCCTATTTCTGTACGGCTAGAATTTTTAATGATGTTTTGACCAACAATTTTTGTTTTATTTGTATGGTCCTATTTCTGTACGGCTAGAATTTTTAATGATGTTTTGACCAACAATTTTTGTTTTATTTGTATGGTCCTATTTTTGTACGGCTAGAATTTTTAATGATGTTTTGACCAACAATTTTTGTTTTATTTGTATGGTCCTGTTTCTGTACGGCTAGAACTTTTAATGATGTTTTGACCAACAATTTTTGTTTTATTTGTATGGTCCTATTTCTGTTTTCTACTCACAAATTAACGTGTAAATTGTACACATATGGATAAAGTACACTATAAAACAAACGTAAGAAAATCAATAAAGAAATGCAGCAAATTAAATTGATCTAGAACATACCTCGCTGAGCATTACGATAGTGGCGACATTGTGTTCGGACACCATCCTCCAGAAGTCCATGATCGTGCTTGGCAGAGGATCTTGCGTGATGATAAAACTCTCAGAGTTGTCGTACGCTGAAACAATCAAATACAATTTGGCTTATATCATTTTCAAAAACCTTTCCGAGTGCTTGGAAGAGAGAGAAGCGTGACCAAAATGCTGGCGTTTATTTGACCCAACGTATGAGCATTGCCATTCAGCGTCATAATTACCAGCATGCTAAAATGGATTAAAAGCTTATTACACTTAGCTAAATTTAGTCACTGCTGAATTCTACAAAGTCTAATAGCATTTAGTGAGCTAACAACTAAATTCAGAAGCGAGAATTACTTGCGTCTGAATCTCTGAATTTAGTCGACTAACCTTGTTTCTGAATTCAGTCACTAAATTTAGCCAATTGTAATGTGCTTTTTAAACCTTTTTAAATCTTAGACGCGTACTGGGTTTGCAAACATAATGTGTTACCTAAAATTTTAAACAACGGCGTTGGGGGTTTTATGAATAGAATATAATATACTGCCATTACCTTCTTTATAGGACGCGTTGATGTACGTAAAGTAGTCTATTGGGCATAGGTGCGAGTACAAAGAGTTTACATATACTATGTATAGAGTTAGAACAAACTCTTTACACCGAAAGCACGGGTCTGATCGCTCTTGTGGAAGTGTCATACTTTTGTCGCGGCACATCACTATGTCGCCATAGCTAACATACACCTCATCTGCTTACGATTGGTACAAAGGAACGGTGCGGAAAACCCGAATCTATTTAATTATTCTTTATCTAAGGGCGAGTATCACTCGATTCCGATCGTAGGGTAATATATCCTGACTTCTGTTCTTGTCTCGGAGTTCTTGTAATGTATACTGGTCTTACCTTCTATAAAGGACGCGTTAATGTACGTAGAGTAGTCTCTAGTGGGTATAGGGGCGAGTATCACTCGATTCCGGTCGTACGGTAATATTTCCTGACTTCTGTTCTTGGCTCGGAGTTCTTCTGCTGCGCCGGCCGCGCATGATTTCAGTGGCTCGGTGACGGGGCAGCTTAGGATCTTCTGCTGACGACAAAGAAGTACAATTGTAAAATAGAAACACTGTTGACTGGCCTTGTGGCTAAGTGGTTAGTAGCTCTGCCTGCGAAGCCGAGGGTCGTGGGTTCGATCCCCACCCAGTGCAAATATTTGTGTGTTGAATTCAAATGTTTGCACTGTGTCTGGGTGTTTCTATGTATAATAAGTATGTATTTAAAACTGTATAAGTATTATATCAGCTATCTGGCCGCCATCACACAAGCTTTGCTTAGTTTGGGGTCAGATGGTGTTGTGTGTGAATTGTCCACCAATATTATTATTATATTACTTACTTTAGGCTAATAAGCAGCATAGCATACTAAGCATCCCATTAAATGTTTCCACTGATGGGACTCGGGCCTTCTCTCGCAAGGAGAGGAGTCATTAATCCACCACACTGGTTTATTCATACTTGAGATGTGCTTCGCTGCTGGGCAAGCTTCCGGTAGGCAGTGGGTTGAGGATTTTGATGATTTCTAGAGCATCATCATTCTAATAACTATTGAGATATTCTTAGTGTAAGTAGTAACAGTAACTATGATACACAAAAATTGTTTCCAGCGAAATTACAGGACAGAGAGAGAGCATTTGTCATAATGTACTCTACATTATGACAAAAGTGTGTAATGTTGGTGATTACCGCTGAGGCGCCATTGAGACCCGAACCGTTAGGTGAGGACCTCAAGAGAGCCGAGGACGGTAGTGTAAGAGCCGGTTCACACGGCGTGGCTGCGCGCGGGCGCGGCGCCGCGCCGCGCGACGGTTTTGTTTCAATACTCACGAGACCGCAGGTTTTCGCGGTTTCTGCTCCGGAAAGCTACTGCGCAAGAATCGCGGGCAGCCACGCGGGCGCCGCGCGGCTGCCGCAGCCGCCGCGGCCGTAAACCGCGTCGTGTGTATTGAATTCAATTTTATATGGAAATCTGCCGCGCCCGCGCGCGGGCGCGGTTGGCAGCCGCGCCGTGTGAACCCTCTCTAAGTAGTAACGCACGGTACACAAAGAACGTAATTCTTAGTTTAGGCAACCGACCTCGAACTCGAGCTCCATGAGGCAGGCCGTGCCGCCGGGCGGGGTGTTCCTCAGCCGGTCGATGGTCGTCTTGAGCCGGCACGCCGCGATCTCAGTGTCGCCGTAGTGAGCATACTCCACTAGCGCTCGGTACACGAACACGTATTGTTTCTGTTGATAATATTATAATTTATTAATTTATTTATATTCTTAAACGGTGGCTAGGCTAGCTATTTATATTCTTAAACGGGGGGGGCTAATAAATATTCTTAAACTGTTTGCACTTGACCACCATCTCGCCTGATGTTAAACGACGATGGAGGAACTTTCTTAAAAGAAACCGATTTACTCTCGATTAGAAGACACCAACATTGTAACTATCAGGGAAAAACCCACTCAGGCAACGCATTCCGCAACCTAGACGTTCTATCACAAACGTCGAGTCAAATCTCTTCGTTCGTCAGATGCTTAGGACCGTCCAACAGCCACCTATGACTATGGACCTTCCTGACGTCTCGCCGCTGGTTTCTGCTGCGCCAATGCAGTTTTTGAAGTGAAAACTTCTTTTAGCGCAACAGACAGATTCTTCGTGGGCTGTGAATAGAATTTTAGCGTCACGCTCGGGAATGATAAGAAATCTTCGGGTGAACTCGGGACCATGGCCATTGGCGGTCTAGAAATGCGTCAGCATTTCCCATTGGCCATCTAATAAGCAGTATTACTGTGTTCCGGTTTGAAGGGCAATGTTTCCAGAGAAATTACAGGGCTTAGAGATATAACAACTTAGATCTCTGGGTGACGAGCGCAGTGCAGTGCTAGGTAATGATTTGGACTCTTCATGTTCCAATAGCTGCGTGTCACTGTGCTGTTATGTGGCAGGACATGTGCCTGCACATGTCCTGCTCGTCTCGTCAATATTTATTTAAAAAAAAAAAACTATAAATGCATTACTCATTGGCTATCTAGAAATGCGTCAGCATCTTGCCATGCTTATGGTCACGACCTCTGGTTTCACCCGCGTATTTTCCAAAGTAAGCTATCAAATGCTGAGTTATAAGTTTTCAGTTATATCGGCAATTCTTATGACTGACATTTTTTTGCAGGATTGGGTTCCCACGGCTCTGCCGACAACTCATGCCCACGGATGGAGAAACTTTTGGAGGTTTAATTTGGTAGCCATTCTATCCTGGTGGTGAACTCCACATACACCCCACTTGACTCTGCACGGCGGACATGCGTAAATGCATTTCCTCTACCTAAAAAATGGTTGTCTGTAAAGTCGGTTTACTGACGATAGTTAACGTGACAACGTCTAGTATTTGTGTTAAGCGCCATCTAGGTAAAACATTCTGAAGCTTTTTGAAAAGCTGTTCAAAGCGCCATCTCTGGGTACATCATTGTACTAGCACAAGTTCTTAACTTCATATCGTCGCTTTTCTAAAACATGGACAGACTCCTTGAACGTAATACACATTTCACTCACTAGATGGTGCTAAAAGTAATAAGGCGAGGTATGGGAGGTAACTATTATCTAATCTATGGCGGTAACGTTACATGACGTCATGTTATATCTGCCCCAAGTTTCGGCAGCTTCAAAAACAAATTAAAGTGCTGGCTTATCGATCAAACTTTTTATAGTTACACCGAATTTTTAGAGAGTGATGGCAAAGTCCTATAAAAATGTTTACAAAAATTTGACATGGGTCAGTACAATTGTTATAAAAACATATTATACTCATATAATGCTTGACAGTTTTCTGTACAATAATTATTATAATACAGTAAAGTAGTCATTTCAAACTTTGAAAATGTATACAATTTGTATGCTCTTTCGTTTGTTTTTATTTTTTATTTATTGACGTGTAAATTGTACATTTATGAATAAATTACTTTGACTTTGTTTTGCGGGCGTGCAGCCGGCTTCACCGAATTATAAGACGTTATCAAGTCAAAAAATAAATGATTGCACTGACCAGCGACTGCACGAGGAAGTTCCGCTGGCGCCGCAGCTCGGCCACGGTGTTGAAGACGGCGGCGTGGCCCTCGGCCCTCAGTTGCTCGAGCAGGCAGTCGAGGGCTACCAGGGTCCCGGTGCGGCCGACGCCCGCCGAGCAGTGCACCACGCACGGCCGGACCACAGTGCTCGACCACGCTTCGTTCACCCTCTGCAATATAACTCAATAAGTATATATATTATATAGTAAGTTACGGCTCCATTCCAAAGCTCCTGGTTCTGAAAGCTCCTGGTTCTGATGGCATCACCAATGAATTCCTTATAGATAATAAAAACACCATTGTGCCAATATTAGTACACATATACAATGAAATCCTAAAGAGCGAGCATATTCCGCATCAGTGGACTACATCGACAATTATATTATTACACAAGAAAGGGAACAAAAACGACATCAACAACTACAGGCCCATAAGCCTGATGTCTAATATTTATAAAGTTTTTGCCAAAGTGATATTGGGTCGAATAACCAAAAAGCTTGATGAGAACCAACCCAGAGAACAAGCGGGATTTCGGAGCAAGTATTCGACATTGGACCACATACACGTCGTCAAACAACTTTTCGAGAAAGGGAAGGAATTTAATACAAACTTTTACTGCTGTTTCGTGGATTATTGCAAGGCTTTTGATTCGCTTGAACATCAAGGGATTTGGCAAGCTCTTAAGATCCAGGGAATTGAAAATAAATACATCAGAATCATAAGCAACGTATACGAAAGCAGCACAGCTAAAATAAAAGCAGAAAGAGAAGGCGAAGAAATCAAAATTCAAAGAGGTGTCCGACAAGGCGATCCGTTGTCACCGAAGTTGTTTAATGCTGTTCTGGAGAACGTTTTCCGTCAACTTAATTGGGATAAAAGGGGGCTGTCCATAGATGGAGACAACATAACACATTTAAGATTTGCAGATGATTTGGTAATCTTTTCACCAACAAAAAACGAACTTCAAGCAATGCTTGGAGAACTAGACGAGGAAAGTCGGAAGGTAGGACTGATTATGAACACTCAGAAGACTAAAGCTATGACTAACGATATAAAACATCCAATCGCTATTAACAACAACATCATCGAATATGTTGATGAATACGTTTATCTGGGCCAAATAATCTCGCCGTCAGATATCACTTCAAAAGAAATAGAAAGGCGAATAGGCAATGCTTGGAAAAGGTACTGGAGTCTAAAAGAAGTGATGAAAAACAGTGAAACAAGCATGACCATTAAAAGGAAACTTTTCAACACCTGTATCCTCCCTGTCCTTACATACGGGTGTTAAACATGGGCTCTTAAAAAGACATACGCTCGACGAGCCTATTCATTACAAACAAACAAATCTTTCCTCTTTATAATATTAGTATAGACTAGCCGACCCGGCTATCTTCGTTCCATCTTTTAAGCCTTCCCTGAACAAATGATTCAAAACCAAAATCAGCCAAATCAATCCAGTCGTTCTCGAGTCTTTACGGGACTAACGAACAGCGGTCCATTTTTATATATAAGAAGAGAAGATAAGATGTAGAAAACAATGATTGTACAGAAAAGTGTTTTAATTATATTTTGTTATGAAGTGAAATTGATTTTCCAATCAAAAAGTTAATCTTTTGAATCTATTCCTAACCGTTTCAAGCGTAAAGTCGACGTTGTCGCTCTGGTAATGTTAGAACATCAAAGTTTTCAAATCGTTTGGCATCCATAATTCAACTTTTACAGATTTTTCAATTACGTCAATATTCTCGAAAACAAGCGAAATGTTAACAAGTTCCTAAGAATGTAAAAGAAAATGTGTGTATGCTCGCGAAAAGTTAAAAAGCACTAATGTTATACAATACGTCGTCTGTATATCTATAAATATACTGCTATTACGTATACGTAATGCGCACGTACCGTCCCGTAATTTGCATGCGTGTGAAGCGAATTCATAATATTTTCCCCAACAAAAAATTGCCAACGCGACTAAAGATTTGACTTAAATAATAGTAGATTATGCTGCAAGCGTGTAAAGTTGGTTATTTCCGCTGAGGCGCCATTAAGGCGAGGGCCCTAAGAGAGCTGAAGACGGTAATCATGTCGTCGTATGATACAGACGTGTATCATACTACGTTTTTTAACACGCTTGCAAATAAAATAACAATAAAAAATCGTTTCAACAGTGAAAAAGAACTATGAATTTTATAGGTTTTGGCGGGAAAATTAATCAGTTATCATAAATATTATGCGTGCGCAACTAAGCCACACACTAAAAAAATAAGATAACTTTTTTTTGCTTTCTGTGGATAGCGTTTTTAGCCACTTACAAAATGCGGAATTCATTTTTTCTTTATTACAAAAATCAAACGTGATATTTGAGTGAATGTTTTATTTTCTGACACGTACAAGTTCAAATTATTTATTTAAAGACGAAGTTGCATAAAGTGAGCAAGCAATAGCTACATTAACTCATTTGTTTTATTGAATACTATCTTTTTTGTATCTAAAAAATTAGAACAAAGCAACTCAAAGAAAGAACAAACTCTATAACTCACTTGTGAGTAATAGCAATGAAAAAGTCCCAGTTTGATAATGGGTGTCATTACATGACTGATTGCGGTGAAATTAGAGCCACTTTATGAGCAAGTTCTGAAAGATCTGTATACCTTGATGAACTTGAGTATCGAGTAGGCATGCTCAGGCGCCGCGAAGTCCTTCCACATCAAGAAGTGGTATTGCTTCACTATCCGTGTGTCCGCTTCTTTTAGCTCCCGCGGAGACGTCGGGACGCTGCCGTCCGACGCCTCCTTGCAATCTGAAACACAAATAAAACATGCTTCTAGTAAACACTAAACAAGTTTTTTTTAAATATTACAGAGTGACAAGACGAGCAGAAAATATGCCTGATGGTAAGCAATACAGCTGCCCTTAACAGCAGTGACATGCAGTAACATTATAATCAAGCACATGTCCTGCTCGTCTCGTCACACGATACTAAAAAAAATATTATTCTCAAAGAACCCAAAGTTGAGTGTCCAAATTGTCCATACTGTTTGGCGCTTGCCCTTACTGACTGCACGGTAACGTACTCACGTGACCCCAAAATGACATGATGAGTGTAAATGTTAAGATGACGCCCAAGACCTGAAGAATAAATGTCGGCGATGACTTACCCCCGTTTCTTTTCGCAACGCCGTTGTTTTCAACGACAGGCTGGCCGTCTGACGTCGTCGGCTGTTTAGTGATCCTCAGCTCTCGTACGATGTAATCTGAATATCTGGAATAGAAAACCTAGCACGTTATTCTATTTTTTGACGTGAAAACTTTCTTAGCCAATGTTTGGTAGTATAAGGGCGTTTGACGTAGCTATAGTGACTTCAACTCATCTGTGCGCGCGGGCCAATGTTTGGGTAAGCTTGTACATATACAGTTACTTTGTATGCTCGTCACGTTTTGCTCGGACGACGACTGCCGCGCCACTGCCACACAAATGAAAGTTGAATAATTACAAGCGCACGCACACATAGCGCCGCGCGCACAGATGAGTTGGACTATCTGTAATAGTGTAGTTGTGGCCGATTGGCTACACGTACAGAGTTTAGGGGCCGCCTGCGTTGGTCCGTCTCGGTGTATGGGTGAAATCTTACTCAATTTGTGTCTATAATTACATATATGGTAATATAGTTTAGGTCGAAACTGGAATCACTGTCACATAATATTACATTAATATTAAATGTATTGTTAACTGTGTTCTGTTTTGTATACCTAAATAAATAAATAGTACTCGGGCCACTGACCTTCGTTCTGCGACGTGTTGCACGTTGATGTTTCCGAAGGCGCGCGCGCCGCGGACCTCATCCGGCCAATACTTGGAGCATTTCACCTGAAGGACAAGAAATAGTTAGACAAGGTAATGTTTATTTTTAAATAATTAAATTTATGTCAAAAAAAAGTCCACAAAGTCAAGTTAACTAGAATAGTTTGCGTCGCTGAAAAACGACGCTCTTCATTTATTCCTCGTGAGAATACGGGTCGTCTATTAATCACCTGATATGTTTCACCTACTTATTACTTTTTATTTTTTCATTATTTTTTTGAAACTAGGACAAAAAATTATTCCATTTAAAATACAACAATTATAACATTAAATGGTGTAAGTTATTAACATTAATTTATATTATGCATAACAAATAAATGAATTTGTTCAAGTTTGTCATCACATCATCACTGTCTGTAGTGATTTTTACAAGAGTATATCAGCCGTAACTCCCAAACTAAAACACATCTATTTTGAGCCTTTACGGTTGTACTGTTGAATTGCCCCCGAATATGATACCATAGTGTAAAATCGATGCTGCATACGCATGATAACATACAACGTAAGACAGCTTGCCTAGTGTGGCAATTTAGATATTACAGTAGAACCCCGATTATCCGGATCAATGAAAACCAGGGGTATTCCGTATAATCGAAAATCCGGATAATCGATTTTAAAGCAAACAATTTTTTTGTTTACAATTATACCTTTACTTTATGTAATGGGCCCATGCGTAGCTTAGACAATACGATGTATAAAAACCAAGACATAACGATAGAATATTAACTCGTTATTGGTCTTTGACGTCATGAATCACATCTTTTCATTGCAGACAAGTCACTGATGCCCAAGTTTTGGATTAAACCCAATGCTTTTTCACATAACAAAGGTTCTAACTCTTTTGTAAGAACCAAGCTACTTGTCTCGTTGCGCCGTTAAATGTTTTGAAATTGGTATGTGTACAGTACCCGGCGATAAGTATTGCACATCGGTCTTTGGAGGGAGACAGTCGGCTGATTTCGGCTTCGTAGAGCATTATCTCTGTCGCACACTACCTATGTGACGTTTTGTCAGTCGTTGTTCAAGTGCGATAGAGTGCAGGCGCGTCCAGTTAAAAAAAAATATATAGAGTTGTTAACACCCCCAAATTTAAATAATTTAAAGTTGTACTATGGCATCTTTAGGAAAAAGAGGAAAACCTTTACGAGGTCAGTCACGCCAAATTATCTACAATGTTTATAAATATTTTCTAACCTTTTAATATTTTTAAGCTGACAGATTTAAAAAAAATGAAGATGAAACTGTAAGTTGTTATTTTAAGAAGGTTCAAGCGCGAGTTGCAAATGCCACTGGAATTTCAAGAAGAACTTTGAACAATATATTAAACGAAGTCAGTACTGAAACACATTCTACTGAAATTAAGTTTAGCACTCCCAAAAAAGGGAGACCAAAAAAGCAATTTCGTTTGGATATGGACGATTTTGATTATGATGTTGTTCGAAGAATGGTGTATGATTTTCACTTACGATTTAATGAACTGCCAACAATAAAGTCATTAAAAGCTAAATTATGTGAAGCTATTAATTACAATGGGTCTGAAAAGACGTTGAGAAAAATACTTCACGAGATGGGATTTCGGTTCACTAAAATGGAAGACAATCGAAAAGTTTTAATGGAAAAGCACGATGTAAGTCTCAAACGAATGGAATATATCGATAAAATGCGCATATTTCGCGAAAGAGGAAAAAATATCGTCTACATGGATGAGTCTTACATACATACATCCCACACTAAAGGTAAATCTTGGAGTGATAATAAGAAAAAAGGAGTAAAAAAGCCAATTTCAAAAGTGCAACGTTTGATAATAGTTCATGCGGGAAATGAAAAATGCTATGTACCCGGTGCCTTTTTAACGTATAAATCCACGGATACTACAGATGACTATCACAATGAAATGAATAACGATAACTACGAGAAATGGCTGGTTAATCAATTAATCCCAAATATACCAAGTGATTCCGTTCTAGTTATCGACAACGCACCCTATCACAACAATAAATATGTTGAAAGACCCCCCAACTCAAACATCATTAAACAGGAAATGATCAACTGGTTAAACAGACACGAAATTCCAGTTGATCCAAAATTAACAAAAACCCAGATTTATGCCATTATAATTATGTCAGCACAAGGAGAGGCATACAGAGTTTTCCGTGGACAAAGTACTTGCCGGACATGGGCACACTGTGTTGCGATTGCTACCGTATCATCCGGATTTTAGTCCAATTGAAAATATATGGTCTCAACTAAAAGGCTATGTAGCCTGTAGAAATGTGGGTATGAATTTAACTAAAGTAAAAACGTTATTGACTGAAAAAGTAAACATGATCGGGACTGAAGAGTGGAAAAAGGTTTGCGATCACACAATCAAATGTGAGAATGAATATAAAAGCATTAAACACGGTTTAGACAATTACACTGATAGACTAGTGATAAATACGGCTGATAGTGACAGTGATATTGACCTCTTTGAGAGCACAGATAGTGAAATGGAAGTAATTGAGAATAAGAATTATAATTATTTTTATTACAATGTCTCACTTTAACAATAGGTACAATGGTGTTTATTATGTACACTACAGCTGTAATTTTCCAAAATAATTAAATACGTAAACATAATGTGAACATATTTTTAGGGTTCCGTAAAACGTAAAAACGGAACCCTTATAGATTCGTCGTGTCTGTCTGTCTGTCCGTATGTCACAGCCACTTTTTGCCGAAACTATGAGAACTACACTGTTGAAACTTTGTAAGTAGATGTATTCTGTGAACCGCATTACGATTTTTTCAAAAAAAAAGAAAAAAAAGTTAAATTACGGTTGCCCCTCATACTGAGAACTGAAACTCAATTTTTTTTTCCATAAAACCTAAACGTGTGGGTGTCTATCGATAGGTCTTCAAAAATGATGTTGATGTTTCTAATATAATTTATGTCTACACTGAATAATTTGCGCGAGAGACACTTCCAAAGTGGTAAATTGTGTGTCCCCCCCCCCCCCTTCTAACTTCTAAAGTAAGAGAATGAAAAAACTAAAAAAAATGTATAATGTACATTACCATGCAAACTACCAACGAAAATTGGTTTGAACTCGATCTGATGAGTAGTTTTTTTTTAGTACGTCATAAATACACTATTATTAAAACTTCAATCAAAGTTACAACGAACTACAAGAACTATGTGTACTATGTATATTATGTTACTTGCTGCAACGGAACCCTTCATGGGCGAGTCCAACTCGCACTTGGCTACTTTTTTATTTTATTTTACTCGAACCTAAAGCCATCACTTATAGAACACTTATTGGTGTATTTTATACAAAGAATAAAAAGAATTATTAAAAGAAGCAAATTAAAATTGTTTTAACAGCTCCTAATAGATACCGCACTGTTTGTATTTCGTGCTACAGAGATGACGCTCTACGAAGCCGAAGTTGGCCGATTGTCTCTTTCCAGGTGTCGATGTGCAATATTTATCGCCGGGTACTGTATGTAGTTAGAGCCGGCCGAATGAGTCCGGATAATCGATGTTCGGATAATCGGAGTTCTACTGTATATCAAAACCTTGAGGAACTCTGCATTCATATTGTCATTTTTTTAAAACTACCACGTCTTCAACCCACCTTGGAGTACTCCTCAAGATTGGTCAGCATCACAATCAGCTCTAGTCCATGCTCCCAGATCATTCGCCAGAAGTCGTTTACCGTCGTATCTGTAGGGCCTTGCGCGCAGATGAATTTCTTCCTCTCCTGCAGGCAACAAGTAGTTTTATTTGTATGGGGCAAAGGTAGAAATTGATTTGTGTGAAACCATTTCACCTGCGACGTTTTATAAGCAAAACAAGCTATATTGTTTTGAGTTAGATTGTAATATCTGGTTGAGTCTCTCACAATCACACATTGACTGTTTGTTTAATTTGTTTTTATTCAACTGAAAAAGAAGATTTCTCAGAAAGAAAACCTAGATGACTTTTTTGACACATTTCGTTTTGTTTTTTTATAATAATGGTATTCATAATACAATATTCAATAGAAATGAAATTATATGATTAAATATTTATATCATCCTACTAATATTATAAATGTCAATGTATGGGTGTTTGTTGCTCAATCACGTCCTAACGTATGAACAGATCGGGCTGAAATTTGAAACACAGATAGATTATAGTCTGGAAGAACACATAGGCAACTTCGCGGGTAACACCGCGGGGCGCAGCTAGTTTTATATAAAAATACGGGTGTGGAAGAGAGAAATCAATCATAGGGCTTAATTAATCTGATGTCGTATGGAGCAATTCATAGTTTTTCAGAGATAAAGAAGTAAATTAAAAAAAAAAACAGAACATTGCAGTGCAGGCTAGGGAAGTGTAACGTAAAACGTTTAATAAACAAAGCTACAAACATAAATAGTGCTTATTTTAAAAGGTGTACTAAAATTATTCTACTAAAAAACTAAAAAAAAATTGGCAGTCATAGAAACTGCCGAAAGAAGTGAAAACTCAGAATCTGATAGCTTACTTTGGAAACTACACGGGTGTAACCAGAGGGTTTGACCTGGGCATCGAGGCATGACCATCTAGAAATGCGTCAGCATTTCCCATTGGCTTACGCATTTCTAGATGGCCATGCCATGATGTTCAGGCCACACCCTTTTGGAATTTCCCATTGGCTGACGAATTTCTAGGTGGCCAATAGCCATGGTCCCGAGTTTACCCGAAGATTTCTTATCATATCCGAGCGGTAATACGGTAGTATTCAATTCACACCCCACGAAAAATCTGTCTAGGCGCGCCAAAAGAAGTTTTTAAAAGAACTACAAAACGTATAACACCAGAAACAAAAGTAGATCCTACTTTAAGCATCTACAATAAATCATATGTAAGTGATACAATTTGACTAACACTATTTTAACATTTTCATAATACTACCAACAAACGCTCAGATTTCTATTTGGCGCAAAATGTTTCCCCGGCCATACAGCATGGGAATGCCGCCAGTCTAATGTGTACTTTCGGTCGGGGATTTCACGACCGTGGAGACTGAATTAAAGACTTCAAACTTATGTTTATGTACCTATTATTTGACATTTCAAATATTAATAGAAGTATGAAAAATAAATTAAAAGGAATATCTATTCAGCACATGCGATACCTGATTAGACTCCGATAGGTCCTTAGAAAGCAGAGGGACAGACAGACAAACACAGTTTATACATAGGTCACACTAAGCCGGGTACACAGCCAGAAAGGTAGTCTAAGCATACATTAAGCGATAGACTTTTCTAGATGATATAAGACTTATCTATTTATACTAGACTAGTATTATCTTATACCTTTAAACGAGCAATTCTTGTACCTATATAAATATGTATATATATATATAGAATCTGAATCTCGGAAACGGCTCGACGGATTTTCATGAAATTATGTATGCAGGGGATTTCGGGGACGATAAATCGATCTAACTAGGTGTTATTTAAAAAAAACGCATACAATGCGCGTTTTTAGACAATGAAAAACTGTCACATTAGACATTACAATGTGAAGGTAAATTTCGCCGCGTGACGCGACAGCATAATTAGCTCAGACGGGAAGTCGGTAGCGGTCACGAATTAGTAGCTCCGGGTTCGAACCCAGACGGATTCTCTTTTTTTTTCAATTAGTTTTTTTAAGAAAATCTATTTCTTGGAGTCTTTTATCTGTAGGTATCTAAGTATATTTAGTATTTAAACCGAGCAAAGCTCGGTCACCCAGGTACTTATTTTTTAATATATACGAAAGGTAGTGTGCAAACATTACTGTGTTCCGGTTTGAAGGGTAATGTTTCAAGAGAAATTACTAGACTAAGAGATAAAACCCCTTATATGGAGTGACGAGCGCAGTGCGATGTTAGGTAACGATTTCGACTCTTCATGTTCCAATAGCTGCGTGTCACTGTGTTGTTACGGGCAGACATGTTGCTTACCATCAGGCACATATGCCCTGCTCGTCTTGTCACTATACTATAAAGTGTTTATGGGTGAGGCTTACATCAAGCAGTGGAATAATACAGGCTAATGATGATGATGACGAGTCCAATTAATTGCGGTTTATTCGTCAAATTTATAACAGCCCGTCGTTTTTGTGTCGGAGTTAGCATAGAGTAAACATCCTCGATAGTTGTAATGTTTTACTTCTGAATTCTGCCACAATAAGGCGATTTCGCGCTATATCAATCAACCATGACCAAATGAAGACTAATTAATAGTAGTGGTAGGACTCTTAGCAGAGTCCGCCTGGGGAAGTACCACACCTTTGCCAATTATTCTACCGCCAAGCAGTAGTGTGCAAACATTACTGTGTTCCGGTTTGAAGGGCAATGTTTCCAGAGAAATTACAGGGCTTAGAGATATAACAACTTAGATCTCTGGGTGACGAGCGCATTGCAGTGCTAGGTAATGATTTGGGCTCTTCATGTTCCAATAGCTGCGTGTCACTGTGCTGTTATGTGGCAGGCATGTTGCTTACCATCAGGTATATGTTCCTGCTCGTCTCGTCACTCCTTATTTAAAAAAAAAAAAAATGTTACCAGAACTTCGACCTGTGCGAATTCGATCTGTAGTTTTGTTTAAAAAAGGTTTTTTCTAATGGTAGAGGCTATAAAACTTCTTCTAGTTCTATAAAACGATGTGGAACCAACAGTAAAACTTCCAGTTATCAGTCAAATGGTTTCACCTTTCACTCATACGTAAAATTACTATAATTTGTTTTCGTTTCATTTGATTCTCTAAATCAAAGAGAGAGGTCTAGTTACGCTGGCCGGTGTGTCGACCGGCTGCTAGCTGTGTCTCATTCGCGCTCGCCGTGATTATGGATTCTTGACGTTCTCCTTTCCTTGTCTTTACTATATTCTAGGGTTGGTTGATTGGTAAAAGTTCACGTCACGCGCGCAGAAACAATCAGACCAAGTTCCGTATTGCGAATTTCAGTAAATAAAAAAAGATATTTCTCTTAAACCAGGGTGAATAAATGGAAATCGTTTGCATAATATGAAAATCTATATTTAATTTTCTACAAAATAATATTGGAATCACTGTGACACGACAAAATTTTATGAGGGCCTAAAGCTCCTAAGAAAATGGGCAATCTCCTTTGCTAACCAACATAATCGTAATATAGATCCCAAGTATATCAATTAGACCTCACCCTAAACTTTAAAGTTACACAATTTTCCAACAATTTTGTTTACCTTAGTAAGTTCCTAATCCATAATATTATCCTATCTGCCTTGTATGGTACGTCGCTCGAAACTCAGGCAGATTTGAAATCGAACAATTATAGCCAAATAGTTACTCACGGATATTTACTCCATCTGGGTTAAGTTAGATTTTTAGCACTAAATATCAGTTTAAATTAACCGCTTCCGATGGCGGCTACACCTAAGGTATTAAAAGTGTTCTTACCTTGTACCCCATAACATAGTTAGCGTTGATATAGTCGGATCCGGTGATGCTGTCGATCTGCGAGAGTTTGACTCGGGTCTGGTCGTACGCCTTGATGTCCGGGTAGCGGTTCTTGGGCTGGTTCTCTCTGGCCTCGGACGCGTGCGTCGTTCGGTCGGGGAAGCATTCGGGGAGGATCTGTAACAACTTGATTTTTGCCAGGGTTCAGTATTATACAGTATAGGTAGGTAGTACAGATATAATAAACCCTACGAAATATTAAATATCAATGCGTTCAATCACGTTGGAACATCCGACCTATTCGGATTAAAATATGGAACACTGTTCGATTGTGGTCTGGAATTTCACATAAGCTACTTTTAGCCACAGAAAATTAACTGAAGCAGGAAGTGAAACCGCGGGGCAATGTTAGTGAAGATACATATAACCGTACTGTTAAAGTTAGATAGTTCAATAAGTGCATCAAATGAAACATGTAACGCCATCTGTCGATAGGATTAGGATGCGACTAGCGTGACTGCTTAATTATCTTAGATTTTTTTTATAATCTGTCCATATTGTCTAATATCTGTTTTAGTTCAAGATTAATGATATCGTTCAATAAACTCTCTTCTTGATCAGCCACCATGGACCAATCTCGATAGCTTTTTAACTGCACTTAGCTGCACTGGTCTACCATGGAACTAACGTGTTTTATTAATACGTACAAATATTATAAACGCGAAAATTTGTAAGAATGTATGCATGTTTGTTACTCATTCACGCTAAAATCACTGGCCGGAAATTTGGTATATAGATAACGATCTAGAAAAGGGGTCGTCAACGCGCGGCCCGCGAGGGTGTTAAATAAGATTTTTAATAAATTTCAAAAGTGCGGCGCTTTTACCTACTTTTTGAGCCCATGGCTCCCGAAACGTTGCCGACCCCTGATCTAGAATAGAGACGAACTTCTTAGCATTCCATGGATTCACCGTGCGGGTGCCGGGTCCATCGTGTGGCAGAGAGAGAAATCTCGAATAGACCCCACGACTTGTGACTCGGGCGTAGGTTTAAAAGGGGCCCCTTATATTGACGTACGTCAACACTCACCTTCACTACTCGTATTTCTCTCCCTGCCCAGCCAAATCCGATATTATCCTACTAGTGCAGCTTTAGATACTCGTTCTAGTATAGAACTTACTGCACTTCTGGACAATCCAAGGTATTTAAGCAGGTTATAGAGAGATTTTGCTGGTATACCTCTCGCTCCTACTTCTACAGCGTATAAATTAACTACATAGCCATTTTTTGTTAATTCGTTTTGAAGGTCGTAATACTTATTTTGTTTCATCGCGTGGTCTTTAGGTATATTAGTTTCCCACGGTACGGTAAGTTCTACCAGGCCACTTTTTATCCCGAAAACAAAAAAAACGGGATCAGGAACTACGCGGGTAAAACCGCGGGGCACTTCTAGTGAGGTAAAATGGTACAAACCTCGAATTCCTTCTGGAAGCCGTAGTCGGAGTCGGCTTGCTTCTCGGCGTAGGCGGCCGCGAGGTCTTCCCGCGCGACGGGCGGCATGTTGGGCGGAGTCGTGGCCACCATCTGCGGCCGCCCGCCCAGGCCCGTGATGTACCTAACAGACAACAATAGACAAATAAAAAAATTGGCAGTCATAGGAACTGCCGATAGAAGTGAAAACTTATAACTATAGAATTTGAAGCCTACTTTGGAAACTACACGGGTGTACCGGATGGCGTGGCCTGACCATCATGGCATGGCCATCTAGAAATGCGTTAGCATTTTCCATTGGCTCACGCATTTCTAGATGGTCATGCCGTGATGGTTAGGTCACGCCCTTTCAGCATTTCCCATTGGCTGACGCATTTCTAGATGGCCAATGGGCGTGGCCCCGAGTTTATCCGAAGATTTCTTATCATACCCGAGCGTGACGCCAGTGACGCTAGAATTCAATTCACACCCCACGAAAAATCTGTCTAAAAGCGCGCCTGCGCGCCAAAAGAAGTTTTCACTTCGAAATGCAACTCTTTACTGTTTCTGTTGCCCTGGTACTGGTACCTAGGGGCAAACGCAACTCTTTTATATTTCTGTTGTCCTGGTATCTGGAGATAAACGCTGGGCTGTTGGAGGTAGGTAATCGAAACTCTTTACTGTTTCTGTTGCCCTGGTACCTACCTCGCCGTTTTTACCGAGTTTACCCGAAGTTTTCATATCCGATCCGATCCATTATCATATCCAAGCGTGACGATTAATGAATCCATTTCACAGCCCACGAAAATTCTGTCTATAGCGCGCCTAAAGAAGTTTTCACTTCGATAAAAAAACATTTATAGTCAACAAATGAGAAGATTGCAACAGTGCTTAACGCTAAATAGAAAATGCCTTGGTAAAACGAAATAAAAAAAAATTATTTACCCTCGACTATCTCGGATTTGTAAATTGTTCAACATTCTACTAGTCAAGCCCTTTCATTTGAAACCCATATTAAGGTAGAAGTGAAAAAAAAAATGTAGTTCACTATTTTGTTACGGCAGCATCTTGGATTTGAAATGTGGCATAGTGTATAGTTACTAATCAAGCCCTTTCATCTGATACTCGTATTGAAGGTTTTGAAAAAATATTTTCTCCGCCATTTTGTGTAGGCGACCATCTTGACTCGATATTAACCAAACATAGCTAAGAACCACCGCACGGAACCGCCCCTTCAAATAAAAAAAACCGTAGCAAATTCGGTCCATCCGTTTGAGCTTTACGGTGCCACAGACAGACAGACATCGACGTCAAATTTATAACACCACTTTTTTTGTCGGGGGTTAAAACAAAACAATGTCTGGTTAACATTAAGTTGACGAGCTTTAAAACACGATTAAAATTGGCGGCTAGTTTCATACGGGTGACGGGAAATGACGTATGCGCAATCTTATACCACCCTACCCTAGACGTCATTATCGCACCTGTACGCCATCTGTAGCGGATTGAGCTCGACGTGCGCGCGCGGCGGCACCTTGCGCGACCGCCGCGTCTGCCGGATGCAGAACACGATCATCAGCAGCAGCACTAGTGCAGCCACTGCGCACGTCACCTGAAAACACAACATACTTATTATTACACAAGTCTGAACACACCAGTTATTATTTTACAAGTTTGAACCTCTGAACACGCCATAGCTATTATTTTACAAGTCAAAACACGTAATACCCTATTATTACACAAGTTTAAACATACCGTAGTTATATTGCACAAGTCTGAATACATCATAGCTATTATTTTACAAGCCTGAGCACACCATAGCTATTATTTCACAAGCCTGAGCACACCATAGCTATTATTTCACAACCCTGAGCCCACCATAGCTATTATTTTACAAGTTTGAACCTCTGAACACACCATAGCTATTATTATACAAGTTTGAACCTCTGAACACACCATAACTATCATTATTTTTCAAGTTTGAACCTCTGAACACACCATAGCTATCATTACTAAACAATTTTGAACCTCTGAACACACCATAGCTATCATTATTTTACAAGTTTGAACCTCTGAACACACCATAGCTATCATTATTTTACAAGTTTGAACCTCTGAACACACCATAGCTATCATTATTTTAACAGTTTGAACCTCTGAACACACCATAGCTATAATTATTTTACAAGTTTGAACCTCTGAACACACCATAGCTATCATTATTTAACAAGTTTGAACCTCTGAACACACCATAGCTATCATTATTTAACAAGTTTGAACCTCTGAACACCATAGCTATTATTTTACAAGTTTGAACCTCTGAACACACCATATCTATAATTATTTAACAAGTTTGACCCTCTGAACACGCCATAGCTATTATTTTACAAGTCAAAACACATCATACCTATTATTACACAAGTTTACACATACCATAGCTATTATTTCACAAGTCTGAACACACCTACGCCACAGATCAGAAAATAGTTACTTCGTAACAGATGCATCACTTCCATACAAAAGTGCAAATACCTACACGATAATAACCTAAACTGTCGTATACTACTTACCTACTGTTACTTGTAAGCAAAAATACACCTTAACACACCCACGCAGAGTTGTAAATGCCGTGCGCACCGTGTGACTTGTCGTCTGCTTACGTCATTGACCAAACGTGCTAGGGTTGTACGATATGGTGGTAGGTGGTAGTAGTGGTAGGACTCTTGGCAGAGTCCGCCTGGGGAAGGACCACACCTTTGCCAGTTATTCTACCGCGAAGCAGTTATGTGCAAACGTTACTGTGTTTTTTTTAAATAAAGAGTGACGAGACGAGCAGGACATGTGCCTGATGGTAAGAAACATGTCTGTCACATAACAGCACAGTGACACGCAGCTATTGGAACATGAAGAGTCCAAATCATTACCTAGCACTGCACTGCGCTCGTCACCCAGAAATCTAAGATGTTATATCTCTAAGCCCTGTAATTTCACTGGAAACATTGCCCTTCAAACCGGAACACAGTAATGTTTGCACATTACTGCTTGGCGGTAGAAGAAATGACAAAGGTGTGGTACTTCCTCAGACGGACTCTGCTAATAGTCCTACCACTACAGTACTCCATTAGACAAGCCCATTCATTTGATACCCATATAGAGGTAGGTTGTGAAGAAATATTTTGTCAGCGATTTTGTGGAGGGGGGCATTTTGAATCGATATTAACCAAACATAGCTAAGAACCACCGCACAAAAATATACCTTTTTAAAAAAATCGACGCCAAACTTATAACACCCTTTTTTGGTCGGGGGTTAAAAAATGGTTCACAATTAGCTGAGCTATCGCGAAACATACTTACATCCAATAAAATTAAGCCCAGAACCGCCTCCTTCTTTGAATTCGGTTAAAAATTCTATAGCTTTTTTTTTAAGTAAGTACGTTTTATAGTCAATTGATACTGAAGTTTATTTTGGTTATACAATGTAGGTAGTTGTAAGTTGTTTTCATACCGTCGAATAAATAAACAAATTAGTATCATTAATTATGTATATAAATATTAAAAAAAGTATCTCGTCAAACTTTTTATTAAACTTAATGCGACATAATAAAAATGGGGTAAATGACTACTACATTTCAGTTTATTGCTATTGCAGCCATTCACAATACAATAACGCCGCGACATTATTTATGCGCGCACTCGGCGTTCGTTCGCACGTCAATTCAGGCAAACGGCCGGCGGCCTTGTGATTTTAGTACACCCGGGAGGACGCGAACGAGTAGGTACTAAGCTCGCGCCGTTTAGCCAGTGACGAGGGTGTGCCTACGCTATTATTTTACAAGATTGTAGATCTCAGCATCGACCGCTAAAAGGTTGACGATCGAATCGATCCCACAACATTTTAATTTCGTCAATCACGATATACACAGGACTACTGTTTTTTTTATAGTATAGAGTGACGAGACGAACAGGTCATCAACAGGTCAGGGTGCCTGATGGTAAGCAACATCCCTGCCACATAACAGCATAGTGACACGCAGCTATCGGACCATAAAGAGTTCCAATCATTACCTAGCACTGCACTGCGGACACCACCCAGAGATCTATGATATTATTTCTCTAAGCCCTGTAAGTTATCTGGAAACATTGCTCTTCAAACCGGAACACAGTAATGTTTGCACATTACTGCTTGGCGGTAGAATACCTGGCAAAGGTCACTTGCCCAGGTCAAGGCACTTCCCTTGGCGGACCCTGCAAAGAGTCCTACCACTACATTTAATTTCACAATAAAAAATAGGCAGTCATAGGAACAGCCGATAGAAGTGAAAACTTATAACTCAGAATTTGATAGCTTACTTTGGTAACCACACGGGTGTAACCGGAGGGCGTGGCCTGGCCATCATGGCATGGTCATCTAGAAATGCGTCAGCATTTCCCATTGGCTGACCATGACGGGCAGGCCACGCCCTTTTAGCATTTCCCATTGGCTGACGCACTTCTAGATGGCCAATGGGTATGGTCCCGAGTTTACCCGAAGATTTCTTATCATACCCGAGCGTGACGCTAGAATTCAATTCACAGCCCACGAAAAATCTGGCTGTGGCCCGCAAAAAAAAAGAAGTTTCACTTCAAGAATAGTCACCTGTAGAGCGATCTCTAGCGGCGTGGCGGGTATTGGCGCCACTGGCGTCGGCGCCGGCATCATGACGCTCATATAGTTGCTGTACAGTGGCGCTTCGTGGGCCAGGCCCGCTACGAACAAACAAAACACCTCACTTTAGTTCCCAACACATCTATATATATAAAAATCAATGCCACTTTTGGTTGTTATTGAACTCCTCCTAAACGGCTGGACCGATTTGAATGATTTTTTTTTGTATACGTTTGGGTAGGGCCCTGGAAGGTTTAGATTCACAAATTTGCCCGGCAGGTGGCGCTGCAGTTGATATCTAAGTTATTATTCGAGCAAAGCCGGAGCGGGCCGCTAGTTTGTAAATAAAATAAACCTCAAACTAAGCAAAGCTTAGGAGAGTGTGAAACTGATTTGCAAGATTTTAGTTCGTAGAACCCAAGATGGGCCCTCCCAAACTTCAGGGCGCACGCAATCATGTCAACGTTGGGAAGAGTGAGCTCACTCTTTCCGTTCTAGTCGGCTGCAGGACGCGGTGGACGCCGGACGTTTTTACCTATCACTATACTTTGTCAACAACCAAAATAAGTAGAACCACAGCAAATCTCGCCGCTAACGATTATAGGGGTCAAGTAGATAGGTTGTTTGTAAACCACTCACGATACACACAGAGACGCAGTTTATTACCAATTGCAAAGTGCTCAGGGCACATCTTTTGATTTATATCGATGCCCAGACACGGTACAAATATTTGCATTGGGTGGGGATCGAACCCACGACCCACGGCTTCGCAGGCAGACTTACTACGAACTAAGCCACCAGGCAGTGGCGTAGCATGCCTTGGCGGGCCCCCTATAAAAATTGCTAAAAATTGCCTTACGAAGGGTAAAGATTTCTCACAAACGAAAAAAAACTAACATAAAATTAAAATACATAATTATTCACCATAATAATTATATATGTCACTGTCACTTTTTCCAAAATGTTTACAAATACAAATACAAAAATCTTTATTGCTGTTTGTAGGTAAGATAAGATAATACAAAACATTTTAAAAGTTGCCCCATACAAACTGGCCTCTGCGAGAGGCATGCAATATGTCTGGCAAGACAATTTGTTAGTCTTAATTTTCAAATAAAAAAAAAATTATTAAATAATAGTCAGCTGATTAAAGTCTTCTTCTTCTACAAAAAAATCAAATTAAATTTAACTTTTAAACCGCACGTTTTCTTTGAAGAAATTGCTTTTTTTACTTTTGTCATTACAGAAATAAAATAATTGGGAAGTTTTTATTAATGTTTGTTTACGCTCGTCGGCAAGGCTTACACAAGGGCCCCTGTGGCTCGGAGGCCCCGTATAATTGTTTTTTTTTTAAGGTGTACACTTGCCCGCCATCTCGCCTGATGTTAAGCGACGATGCGGTCTACGATGCGGTGTTTACCAAGAAAAAAAAACGATTCACTCTCGATTTAAAGACACAAAGATTGTAACCATCGGAGAAAACCCACTCAGGCAACGTATTCCACAGTCTAGGCGTTCTTATCACAAAAGTAGAGTCAAATTTAGCTTGAGAAATCTTAACCTTGCATTTCAACGTCTCCAACGAAGCCAAATTACTGGGGCCTCCACACCTCTAAATCCGGCCGTGTAGCCTACCACTACTTACGTATAAGTTCGACGAACAGCGTGTAGTTAGATGACGAGTCCAAGGGGCCGTCTTCAAGCGTATTCCTAAAGCTGGTAACATCGCTGTGAACAAATCAAACACCTATTAATATTATCAAAACGACATTTTAGATGTTTCGATGTTTGATGATTAATAACACTGTATACAGGGTTATTGGTAATCAGCCTGCATCCTTTTAAGGATGCAGTCCTGTGTCTGTGGTCCTTTTCCAACTAACATAAATTGTATTGTAATTTTGTAGTGGTAGGACTCTTGGCAGAGCCCGCCTGGAGAAGTACCACATCTTTGCCAGTTATTCTACCGCCAAGCAGTAATATGCAAACATTACTGTGTTCCGGTTTGAAGGGCAATGTTTCCAGATAAATTACAGGGCTTAGAGATATAACATCTTAGATCTCTGGGTGACGAGCGCAGTGCAGTGCTAGGTAATGATTTGGACTCTTCATGTTCCAATAGCTGCGTGTCACTGTGCTGTTATGAGCCAGGCATGTTGCATCAGGCACATGTCCTGCTCGATTCGTCACTCTTAATTAAAAAAAAAAGTACATATAATACGTCAACTTTTGTTCTACAGTTTATAAAAATTCGTTTATTTTTCCCCATTAAATAAAAAAAAATTATTTGCCCGGTCTAAAAGCATCGAACTCTTCGTGAAGGCCGATTTACATCAGACGAGCGAATGCTCATTCTATTCCCACTGTATCAAATTCATTTGGTGTAAACACACGTAGAGCATTATTTCGTTGTTTTGTTTGCGTTCGCAAAGATTCTATGGAATTTATAATATGGAAAACGCTAAGAACGATCTTTCGTTTACACTAAAAGATCGAGAAAGAATGCTCTTGTTGCAGCTGTAGCTCTATGTTCGTTCAGTTTAACTCGGCCTTAACAAGACTACACGCGCTCTTTAACGCTCGATATCTTTAACACTCGATAAATGATACGCTGAAGTGAATAAACACTAAACAACGGCTAAACAGTGATAGAGAGGACAACAAATACTTTTTTGAGATGTGTATAAGTTTTAACAAAATTTGTTTGTTTAAATATTCAGAACATGCCCTTAAATGGATACAGGCTGATTACCAGTAACCCTGTATAGCGTACATTTAGCAGATTATTCATATTGACAAAAAAGATGACATTATACTCATAATATCCTACTAATATTATGAACGCAAAAGTTTCTAAGTTTTGATGGATGTCAGTTACTCATTCACGTAAAAACGACTGAACGGATCGGGCTGAAATTTAGAACGCAGTTAGATAATAGTCTGGAAGAACACATAGGGTACTTTTAATCCCGGTAAAATAACGGGAACGGGAACTACGCGGGTAAAACCGCGGGGCGCTGCTAGTACATATATACATGTCTATATGGTAGGACTCTTGGGAGAGTCCGCCTGGGGAAGTACCACACCTTTGCCAAATATTCTACCGCCAAGCAGTAATGTGCAAACATACTGTGTTCCGGTTTGAAGGGCAATGATTCCAGAGAAATTACAGGGCTCAGAGACATAATATCTTAGATCTCTGGGTGACGAGCGCAGTGCAGTGCTAGGTAATGATTTGGACTATCATGTTCCAATAGCTGCGTGTTACTGGGCTGTTATGTGGCATGTTGTTTACCATCAGGCACATGACCTGCTCGTCACGTCACTCTATGCTATAAAAAAAAAATTAAAAAAAATGTAGGATAAGGCTAGTGTCGTGTTGGTTCTTGTTTGCGTCCATAACATTAAGTAAAGTACAACATTTTACTTTCTCTTTAAAATCTTAATTTAATGTCATTGAATTTATTACACCTATCTACGATTTAAACACTTGACTTAACTTATAAAAATCATGAATACTATAATAACTGAATTTACCAATCAGAGCAGAAAACGCAAGTCTCAGCACCATCTTCACTTTTTAGGCAGGCGGGCAGTTTCGTGTGATTGATTCGAGAGCTAGCGACCGATCGAGTTGGATCGTTGTGTAGTCTATGTGAAAGTATTTCAAAACGTTGGTTAAAGTGAGATAGGTGCCACGAACTCGCTGCTCGGTCTTAATTAATGAGTTATTGTGCAATCTACTTGGACCTGAGTACAAATCTGAGTTGGATCTTTGTGCTTTGTGCTTACATCTCACCCTGATAACGCCCACAAAACCAGCAACCACTAATGATGATGTCGACGAGAACAGTGTTTCTCCGATATACATATACTTAGAACATCAGAGAATCTCATACTTGACATTCCTCAACACAGCACATGTTTCTACTCTTCCTCCTTCATTGTGAAATCTGTTACGCTGTGGAATGAACTGCCTGTGGAAATAAAGCGTGCCCCGTCGCTTGAAGTCTTCAAGCTTAGGGTAAAAAATCATTATCTGAGCTCATAGTTGGTATCTGAAGCTATTTCTGTATGTGCAATTTGTCGTATTTATTGGTATTGTTTTTTTTATGGATAATGTATGATATGTACAGTGAAACAACTAAGTTTATTTTGGTATAAATATTACTCACGGTATGTACCTAACATGTATGGTATTTTTTTTATTTGTGTAGTATTAGACATGTACTTAAATGAAATATGTATGTATATTCTTACATATATATGTATTTATAACGTATAAAATATGTTTTTTTTTCTTATTATTATTATTTTTTGATATTTAATTTGCTTTTAATTTGTTGAAGTGTGTTTGCTTTTACTCTTTATTAAGACTTGTTTTGTTTTCTCTTTTTAAATGTTATTTTTATTTTGTCAAAAATTAAGGCCTAGCTCTGTATGCTATTTCCTGTCCGTGCACGGTTGCCTGGTAGAGATCGCTCTAAGCGATAAGGCCGCCAATTAGAACGCTAAGTTGATTTGTATGTTTTTATATTAAGTTTTTTTGTCTGGTGTTTTAATAAAGAGTTGTTGTATTATATTGTATATATTTATGCACCGTCTGACAATATTATTTTTGTATCAAAGCCATTTGACAAGTGCACTTTTGCCTTTAGCCATTTTTTTTAAATCTTTATTAATTAAAATGAGTTTTGTCATGCAATGACTATGTCACTCCCGTAACTAAGCCTTTAGCCATCTGAATTATGTTATAGCAATATTCGAAGAGTAAAATACCTTAATTCAATGCTTCTTCTGGTTTTTGGTGGGAGAATGTCTTCTTCATCCGATGGATCATCAGTCATGTCATATACTGCAAAAGATCAAACATTTAAATATTAGCATTACCGAATTCCCGAGTCGCTCATTCTCAAAGGCGTCGTGTCATTCAATAATAGGTCGTATCACGTGACATTAAAGAAACATTTCAATTGTATTACCGAACTCCCGAGTCGCATATCACCAGATGGCGTCGGCGTCGTGTCGTTCAATAATAAGTTGTAGTACGTGACATTAAAGAAACATTTCAATTGGGATGATGACTGGGTAAAAAATATACCATTCTAATTATTAGTCCGTCACGTAGATTATGAAAAGATATGAGACTCGTATTTTTTGTTTTATTAAATTATTAAAAATCGATTAAAATTTGATAAAAATATCCATAGACAATCAAACTTCCGGAGACAACCCGCCGTTGTGACATCAAGTCTACATAAAAATCGTATATAGACGTGACGTCAGTCGGAAATTGGCACAATATCTTCGTAATTTTTGAAGTGAAAACTTCTTTTGGCGCGCCTAGACAGATTTTTCGTGATTTGCTGTGAAATGAATTCTAGCGTCACGCTCGGGTATGATAAGAAATCTTCGGGTAAACTCGGGACCATAGCCATTGGCTATCTAGAAATGCGTCATTCAATGGAAAATGCTAAAAGGGCGTAGCCTGCCCATCATGGCATGGCCATCTAGAAATGCGTCAGCCAATGGGAAATGCTGGTACATTTCTAGATGGTCATGCCATGATGACCAGGCCACATCCTCCGATTACACCTGTGTAGTTTACAAAGTAAGCTATCTAATTCTGAGTTATAAGTTTTCACTTCTATCGGCAGTTCCTATGACTGCCAATTTTTTGTTGTTGAAACAAAAAAACGTATGTGTTCAATATCTTTTTTTTATAATCTTCCTGACGGCCTTATTAGTTTTTTTTAGTCACCATGTCTATTGTATTACCGATTTCCTGAGTGGTAGTCGCCGCCGTGGTAGTGGTGGTGGTGGTTTGTTCGTCAGGCGTCCGAGCGATCAGACAGCGGTGGCAGGCGTCCGACGACATCGAGCCCGACATGTTGAAGTACGTCCGCGAGTCGCCCATCACCAGCTCAGAGTCCGATGGGAAGCCTTTGCTGGAAACAAACGAATATAATTTTATAATCCTAGTTACTATGTAAGAGGGCGTACAAGTATTTCGAAACTCAATTTTTAAAATCCCTTCCCCCCCTACTCCTCTTGGAGTGGGAGTGAATGGGCTGTGTGACACGGCCATTCTGGCAGGACACGCCGCAGTTGTCTCACTTGGAGAAGATGTCAGTGAGGTAGGCTGTGTGACACGGCCATTCTGGCAGGACACGCCGCAGTTGTCTTACTTGGAGGAGATGTCGGTGAGGTAGGCTGTGTGACACGGCCATTCTGGCAGAACACGCCGCAGTTGTCTTACTTGGAGAAGATGTCGGTGAGGTAGGCTGTGTGACACGGCCATTCTGGCAGAACACGCCGCAGTTGTCTTACTTGGAGAAGATGTCGGTGAGGTAGGCTATGTGACACGGCCATTCTGGCAGGACACGCCGCAGTTGTCTTACTTGGAGAAGATGTCGGTGAGGTAGGCTGTGTGACACGGCCATTCTGGCAGGACACGCGGCAGTTGTCTTACTTGGAGAAGATGTCGGTGAGGTAGGCTGTGTGACACGGCCATTCTGGCAGGACACGCGGCAGTTGTCTTACTTGGAGAAGATGTCGGTGAGGTAGGCTGTGTGACACGGCCATTCTGGCAGGACACGCGGCAGTTGTCTTACTTGGAGAAGATGTCGGTGAGGTAGGCTGTGTGACACGGCCATTCTGGCAGAACACGCCGCAGTTGTCTTACTTGGAGAAGATGTCGGTGAGGTAGGCTGTGTGACACGGCCATTCTGGCAGAACACGCCGCAGTTGTCTTACTTGGAGAAGATGTCGGTGAGGTAGGCTATGTGACACGGCCATTCTGGCAGGACACGCGGCAGTTGTCTTACTTGGAGAAGATGTCGGTGAGGTAGGCTGTGTGACACGGCCATTCTGGCAGGACACGCGGCAGTTGTCTTACTTGGAGAAGATGTCGGTGAGGTAGGCTGTGTGACACGGCCATTCTGGCAGAACACGCCGCAGTTGTCTTACTTGGAGAAGATGTCGGTGAGGTAGGCTGTGTGACACGGCCATTCTGGCAGAACACGCCGCAGTTGTCTTACTTGGAGAAGATGTCGGTGAGGTAGGCTGTGTGACACGGCCATTCTGGCAGGACACGCCGCAGTTGTCTTACTTGGAGAAGATGTCGGTGAGGTAGGCTGTGTGACACGGCCATTCTGGCAGGACACGCCGCAGTTGTCTTACTTGGAGAAGATGTCGGTGAGGTAGGCTGTGTGACACGGCCATTCTGGCAGGACACGCCGCAGTTGTCTTACTTGGAGAAGATGTCGGTGAGGTAGGCTGTGTGACACGGCCATTCTGGCAGGACACGCCGCAGTTGTCTTACTTGGAGAAGATGTCGGTGGGGTAGGCTGTGTGACACGGTCATTCTGGCAGGACACGCCGCAGTTGTCTTACTTGGAGAAGATGTCGGTGAGGTAGGCTGTGTGACACGGCCATTCTGGCAGGACACGCCGCAGTTGTCTTACTTGGAGAAGATGTCGGTGAGGTAGGCTGTGTGACACGCCCATTCCGGGAGGACACGCCGCAGTTGTCTTACTTGGAGAAGATGTCGGTGAGGTAGGCTGTGTGACACGGCCATTCTGGCAGGACACGCCGCAGTTGTCTTACTTGGAGAAGATGTCGGTGAGGTAGGCTGTGTGACACGCCCATTCCGGGAGGACACGCCGCAGTTGTCTTACTTGGAGAAGATGTCGGTGAGGTAGGCTGTGTGACACGCCCATTCCGGGAGGACACGCCGCAGTTATCTTACTTGGAGAAGATGTCAGTGAGGTAGGCTGTGTGACACGCCCATTCCGGGAGGACACGCCGCAGTTGTCTTACTTGGAAAAGATGTCGGTGAGGTAGGCTGTGTGACACGGCCATTCTGGCAGGACACGCCGCAGTTGTCTTACTTGGAGAAGATGTCGGTGAGGTAGGCTGTGTGACACGGCCATTCTGGCAGGACACGCGGCAGTTGTCTTACTTGGAGAAGATGTCGGTGAGGTAGGCTGTGTGACACGGCCATTCTGGCAGGACACGCGGCAGTTGTCTTACTTGGAGAAGATGTCGGTGAGGTAGGCTCCCTGGCGCGGCTCGGCCCCGTGCACGCCCGCGTACCCGAGCACGGCGATGTCTTGCGGCGACGGTATTGCTGTATGCGGCACTAGCTTCACCATATATACTCTGCAATTTGAAACATTGCAATTTAATACAGTCCCTTAGCTGTGGAATATGCAGTTGGGCAGCCGAGACTAAAACCTTGATGAAAGATATTGGTCGCTTTATAATATTGGTATCGAAGTATCGGTATCAGTAATGTACAAACATCACTGTTTTCCGTTTTGAAATACAATGTTTTCAGAGAAACTACAAATCATCTTATCATCTTTGGACGACGAGCGCAATTCAGTACTAGGTAATGATTTTAACTCTGTGTGTTTCAATATTTGCGTGACACTGCTGTTACAGGTAGGCGTGTTGTTTACCATCAGGCACATGTCCTGCTCGTACAGTAACTAATACCACAATACACACGTACAGAAGTCACGCTTCGTAATACGCTAGATCAGGGGTCGGCAACGCGCGGTCCTCGACCTACCTCCGTGCGGCCCGCGACGGTCTTATCTAATTTATTCCCGGCTTACATAAATATCCTTTACATTATGTATTTCACAAATCGCCACTATTTATACAAATAAATAAATATTGGTGGACATCACACACAACACCATCTGATCCCAAACTAAGCAAAGCTTGTACTACGGCGACCTGATAGCTGATATAATACTTATATAATTTTAAATACATACTTATTATACATCCGGACACATTTGATTTTGCAAACATTTGAATTCATCACACAATTGCTTAGTTTGGGGTCAGATGGTGTTGTGTGTGAATTGTCCACCAATATTTATTTATTTATATGTGACTTATGTGATTATATTAGCGTCTCCCAGAAGCACTGAGGGAGGGGGGTGCAAATAGATGAAGTTTTAGAAATGCGGCCCGCTTTTATTTACTTTTTTCACCTTTTTAGCCCATGACTCCTGAAAGTTTGCCAACCCCTGCGCTAGATCAACGCAGACATATGTAGACACCTTTCACGAACATAATATCTCGAAACAGTTGGGAAATTATATTCTACTTCATCATTATATCACCAAATGATCCCTACTGCTGAACGAAGGCCAAAGATCTCCACAAAGACCGGTCTTGCGCCACCCGGATCCAACGATTTTACTTTGGTTCTCACGTGTTCTACTTATCTATATGAATATTATATAGCTGAAGAGTTCATTTGTTTGAATGCATTAATCTCAGGAACTACTAGTCTGATTTCAAAATTTCTTTCACCGTTCGATATGTACTTTCATAATTCCTGAGTGCTATAGGGCTATAGGCTATATAAATATGTATTATGTACCATGGGCGAAGCCGGGGCGGACCCTTAGTACAACCATAATTTCTAGACTGCCCAGGTTATGTTTTTTTTTAAATAAAGAGTGACGAGACGAGCAGGACATGTGCCTGATGGTAAGCAACATGCCTGCCACATAACAGCACAGTGACATGCAGCTATTGGAACATGAAGAGCCCAAATCATTACCTAGCTCTGCACTGCGCTCGTCACCCAGAGATCTAAGTTATTATATATCTAAGCCCTGTAATTTCTCTGGAAACATTGCCCATCTAACCGGAACACCTTTGCCAGTTATTTTACCGCCAAGCAGTAATGTGCAAACATTACTGCTTAGAGGTAGAATAACTGGCAAAGGTGTGGTCCTTCCCCAGGCGGACTCTGCTAAGAGTCCTACCACTACAAAATACACTTAAAACACAAAATAATACTTGCCTGTAGCAACAGATAGGACCGTTCCTCTCCGATATCCTCGGCAGGTACATTTTGAACATGTATTTGTCTTGCTCCAATATCTGAAACAACGACACAAAAAACTTCAGCAACTTCACATTTCAATACAGAATCAATCATTCATACCATGTACAATTTGTAGTTATACAGGTGACGCTATTGCTGTTTTATACCAAAACTAGCGGCCCGTTCCGGCTTCGCTCGGATCATAACCTAGACACTGTCTGCAGCGCCATCTGTCGGGCTTATTTGTGAATCTAAATCATCCTCGAATTCACTTGTACACATACAAAAAAAACATTCAAATCGGTCCCGCCGTTTAGGACGAGTTCACTATCAAATTGTTATATTTATTACTAAAATTGCTATTCAAAAATAGGGGTTGGTGATAAAAGGGTAAAAATTAAGGGATGTTTTTGTATTTTTTAATGCCACATTATACAAACAAAAATTCTTGTCCAAAAATTAAAAAAAAAATGTAGGGTTGAACAACCCTTATTACTTAGGGGTATGAAAAATAGATAGTAGCCGATTCTCAGACCTACTGAATATGCATATAAAATTGGTAAAAATCAGTAAAGCCGTTTCGGAGGAGAAAGGTAACTAACATTGTGACACGAGAATGTTATATATAAGATTATAAGTTATACGTTTTCACTACTATCGGCGTTTATCACTACGTTATTCACAAACTTTACAACACTTTCCCGTCACAGAAATAATTTTGTTGAGCTTTAGAACTTGTCTTAACAGGTGACAAACACTAACTACGATTTACGCGCGACAATAAGGAGAGACGAAACCCACGGGACGGGACACAGAGGTATTGGTGCGTAGGTTCGTGTAAACAAAACATTGCACGTCCTTTTAACCGGACGTATTTGTAGAAATAATAGTTCACAAGATGTAATTTCATTTATTTCAAGTAAGCCATCTTATTAATACAACTTGGCAGCAGTGAGACGGAAGACTACGTAAAACCAACACACAAAAACACTCAGACCGAGCATCAACATCTTATATATAAAATTCTCGTGTCACAATGTTAGTTACCTTACTCCTCCGAAACGGCTTTACTGATTTTTACCAAATTTTATATGCATATTCAGTAGGTCTGAGAATCGGCTACTATCTATTTTTCATACCCCTAAGTATAAGGGTTGCTCACCCTTAAATATTTTTTTAAAATTTTTGACAAATTTTTTTGTTTTTATTTTGACGTGACAACATCTTATAAATTGGTTTGCCGGGTGACACTTCAAGAAACTGCTTTACGCTCCGCTCACGTTATGCGCTCACAATGAGAGCGAGTGAGAGGGACGCGTGCCTTTCACTTTTTATGTCTGTCTCTCTCGCTCTTAGGCGGGCTAACCATGCCCGAGTCGCCGATTCGCTTAGGCGTCTGCATACAAGTTTACACGTTGCCAGTTAATTGTAAAACGATTGTGTAGTGATAATGTGAAGGTAGTTTATTTTAGTAAAATTATTTTACCACTCAAAGTCGTTGTCACGTAAAACTTTCGCCCGTATACAGACTTTACAGGCAACCAATTTTTTTTATAACGTGGCATTAAAAAATACATACAACCCTAAATTTTTACCCTTTTATCACCAACCCTTATTTTTTAATAGCCATTTTTTAAATCATTTTTCATCCTGCTTGATAACTGATAAATTATCGTCTTTTTTGTAAATGTTTTTCACTCTATTTCGATTAAAATTTCCCGTAGCTTATGGCAAATCTAAAATTGTCTTACAAAAATAAACATTTATTTTTATTATTAAAGTTTAGGGTTGCCATGGATGGTTTAGATTCACAAACCTGCCCGCCAGATGGCGCTGCAGTTGGTATCTAGGTTCTTATCCGAGCGAAGGCGGAACGGGCCGCTAGTTACAATATAAACTAATATACTACATTGCCATATTCTAACAGTATTATCACAAATAATGGTTGCTATAAGCAGCTGGTCGCTTAAACCGGAGTCGTATTAAACGGTTATATTTTCTTAGTACTTAATTATGAAACGTAATTTGAGTAAACGATTGGAAACTCGTATGTTTGTTAAACCTTTACGAGTCCAGATACACTGCAACAACTTCAGTGTAGGTTTGACTTTTGCACATGTTTTTATCTTCTGTGATCAGATGGGTCTCTAAAGCTGCGTCTACGCTAGGAGAGCATAGCACGAGCGGAGCACAAGCGGAGCACGAGCCGAACACGATTCGTCTAGAGCAGCGGGCTCGTTCGAGGCTTGTAAGTCGGTCCACACTAGACGAATTGTGTTCGGTTCGTGCTCCCCTCGCGCTCGGCTCTCCTAGCGTATACGCAGCTTAAGAGTCGTATTTTTGCTCAACTGGATTATGGAGTTCTTGAAAACTTGATCAATTACTGTCGTATCGTCGCTAAAAGCGGTTAACCGTTATAAGCGAGGTCGTTATAAGTGAATTCTACTGTATATAAGTTCTCCCTTCACTTTCTTATGCGAAACTCATTCTGTCAAACTTAGGTCATCAACAAATCTTCTTCTGTGTACTCCATCTCACTCAAGCTCCTTCTTTGGCTCTTCGTTCTGTGTGCGTGCTGTTGCGCTGTGGAATTCTCTTCCGGTGTCCATCAGGCGCGCTCAGAGCGTCGACTCGTTTAAGGCTCAGATTTGGCAGCATTACTCAAGCAACCTTGTTGTGTAAACCTGTGCATGTGTCCTTTACGCTTAGTGTATTTTATTTAATGTATTTGTGTATGTACGTCTATGTTATATTATTTATTCTCATATTTATGTATTGTGTTATTTTATTTATGTATTGTATGTATGAAGTACTTATATTAGTATTATATTTATGAAATTAATTGTGTACCAAGGATACCACACCACCGCCCGTACTTTTCACCTTGTTCTAGTGCTACCAAAAGTTTATCTGGAAGAGATCGCTATGAGCGATAAGATCGCCTTTTGTACCCAAAATGTTTTAATTTTAAGTTCAATCACTGTTTTCTGTATTTAATTAGGTAAACGGGTAACTCACGTGTAATGAGGTCGGTCAATCCGACTCGAGTTTCGGCCGCGTCCGGCGGCCTTTTTCAAGGAGAGTGTACGCGCCCGATGGCGTCCCGTTTGGCACTGAACAACTGGCACTGTTTTTGTCAGTGCCAAACGGGACGCCATCGGGCGCGTACACTCTCCTTGAAAAAGGCCGCCGGACGCGGCCGAAACTCGAGTCGGATTGACCGACCTCATTACACGTGAGTTACCCGTTTACCTAATCAATATGTGTAACAACCACGTTAATTTGAATACTAAAAAGTTTTCTGTATTGTTTTGTGGTGTAATAAAGTGTTATTGTATTGTATTGTATATTATTGGACTCACTTTCCTCCAGCGCGGGCGCGGCGGCAGGTCCGGCGGCGCGGGCCCGGTCACGCAGCTCGTCACGTTCTCCCCGCCCCGGCGTCGTGTGCGCGTCATGGCGCTGATGTGGACCGTGTAGTTCGTATACGGCTGGAGGTCGTCGAACCTGGGGATAGTTCATCATCATAAACATCCCACTAAATTACTTCTCTTATACAAAGCACAGATTCGGTCTTGTATGGAGTACTGTTCGCATCTTTGGGATGGATCGGCTAAGTATCAGCTTGAGGCTCTGGAATCGATCGAGAGGCGTGCCAAAAGGCTCATAGGCAAAGACACTCTAGTGCGAAAAAGACTTCAGTCTTGAACATCGCCGCAAGATTGCAAGCTTGTCGGTTTTTTATCGGATACACTTCGGTGAGTGTGCGACTGATCTGCATGATCTTATACCACCTTGCCCTTTTTTCTATCGTACTTCTCGTAACTCGAAGAAGCGGCACCGTTTCATGGTTGATGTTCCAAAGACACGGACGAAGAGGTTTGACTCTACTTTTGTGATAAGAACGTCTAGGCTGTGGAATGAGTTGCCAGAGTGGGTTTTCCCCGATAGTTTTAACCTTGGTGTCTTCAAATCGAGAGTGAATCGGTTTCTCCTAGGTAAACACGCTCCATCGTAGACCGCATCGTCGCTTAACATCAGGTGAGATGGCGGTCAAGTGTCAACCTATAAAAAATATTAAAAAAAAAAAACTAAATGTTCCCACTGCTGGGACTCGGAACCTTCTCTCGCAAGGAGCGAGTTAAGGCCATAATCCACCACGCTGACCCAGTGCGGGTTGGTGGATGACACATGACTTCGAAAGATTCTAGGTACATGTCGGTTTCCTCACGATGTATTTCCTTCGCCTTAAGTTAGCGGCATTACGCACATGACTTCGAAAAGACAGTGGTGCGTGTGGGGTTTGAACCCGGGGTCTCCGACTCCGACTAGACCAGCCGTAGCTTATATAGCGTAACCGTAACATATATACGTAGCCGGGGATAGTCGGTTAGTTAATACAGTGGAAAGTTTTCTTTTATAGTAGTATAGTGACGAGACGAGCAGGACATGTGCCTGATGGTAAGCAACATGCCTGCCACATAACAGCACAGTGACACGCAGCTAGGAACATGAACTAACATATAACGACACTCGAGGGAGTGTGCATATTTTGAAGTTATAGAGAGTTGTGGTTAAATTGAAAGAATACAAATCTGTATTAAAAGATAAAAAAGAAACTTATTTGAATTCTATTGCGTATAGTCTGTTCGGAATCTTGGACTCTAAAGGCAAGGATAAAGGGGAAGATTGATGCGTTCGAAATGTGGTGCTGGCGGAAAATGCTTGGCATCAAGTGGACAGCTCGCCGCACAAATGCATCAATCCTGAACCAGATGAAGGTCAGTACAAGGCTCTCCACCATCTGCACTCAGCGGACACTTCAATTTTTCGGACACGTGGCTAGACGACAAGAAAGCTTAGAAAAGTTAATAATGGTCGCTCGCGTTGAAGGGAAGAGAGGTAGAGGCAAAGCGCCATCCCGGTGGATAGACACCATCAAGACCTCAGCAAGGATAAACATCCAAACTTGCTTACGGTTGGCCCAAGACAGGAGTGCCTGGAGGAAGGTGGTTAAGGACGTCGATGGTAGTCACGACCCTCAGTAATGAGGATACGATCAGGAAGAAGAAGAATAGTCTGTTATTTTCGTCTCGACGTCTTTTCTTGCACCAGTAATTTTGTTGAATTTTTTTACTTATTTTATTCATATCGTACACGTGCAAATAATCGGAATTTATAAACGAAATAATGGATTTCTTAGAAAGTTCGGTATGTATGAAGCTGACAGTTAAGTTTATCGCCTAGGATAATAAATTTACAAATGAACGTGCACAGCAGCGCAGTTTTTACAGATTTTTGCAACTTAAAAAGTACTAGTGTTTTCGTCGTTATCGAGAGTGTCAGTAACGCTATATAAGTGAATAATTGTATAGAATACAAGTCAAACCAATCAAAACCTAGATATGTTGACGGACTTAACTTTAGGGAGTTTGTCGTTAAATCGAGTCACGTTACATGGAGTTTACATTGTATTATAATTATTTTAAAAAAATGACATACCTTACACTGCTGGAGTCATTCGTGGTGAACTTAGACAAAGGACCCCATGTCGTGTTCCTTTGTACTCCGTACCGATCGAAGAATGAAGCCTCCCCTCTCAGCTCCATCTGAAACAGAGGAAGGAGAAATTTGAGGCCGGCCAAACACCGCCATGACGTCACATGTCTCGATCGGCTCGCGAACGGCGCAGCGCCCAGGCGGCTGTTTGCCGCAGCTCGTAGTTAGTACTCGTTAGCTCAACACAACAGCAGGTATTGTGATGTAAAATAAAACTAGACTACGTTATAAGTACTGCCTCGTGCCTAACTCTACAAACACAACGGCGACGACCTCCGAAAATTATTCTTTTACGTCGTCAAAACAGAAAAGAATCGAGATAAGTGGTCGGGAAAATCAGTAGGTACGTTACTCCTACGAAGACCAATTAGATGTAAATAGTTGTCTATATCTACCGATAGAAATAATATTATATTAATATGGTGCGGTGCGGTTTTTTGATTTTTTAGGAAGGAAGTCATTTTAAAATGTTCACTGATTCGTAATTTATTAAGATATTCAAGTATTTTTTTCAGTATGTATAATTTACTAGCAGCGCCCGGCGGTGTTACACGCGTAGTTTCCGTTCCCGTTTTTTTTTTTCGGGATAAAAAGTAGCCTATGTGTTCTTCCAGACTATAATCTATCTGTGTTCCAAATTTTAACCCGATCCGTTCATACGTTAGGACGTGATTGAGCTACAAACATCCAAATATCCAAACATACACTGACATCTATACTAAAATTATAAAGCTGAAGAGTTTGTTTGTATGTTTGTTTGTTTGTTTGAACGCAAGGATCTCTGCAACTACTGGTTCGAATTAAAAGATTAAGATTAAGATTTCTTTGTAGGATAGTCCATTTATCGAGGAAGGCTATAGGCTATTAAACATTACGCTACTATCAACAGGAGCCGAGCATTAATGAAAAATGTAATAAAAACGGGAAAAAATATTGCTTTTTGAGAGCTTTCGTTGCGTGACAGCATAATGTCATATTTTAAAGGTTGCGTCATTAGAACCTAAACTAACCGAATTTGTTCAAAATTTGAATTGGTACGCCCAATTTTCGATAGATGGCGTAGCAACGCGCGCGCGTTCAGCTAGTTTATAATATAATTACAGTAGGATTTCTATTATCTTTAAATCTATGTAATTATTTTTGTAATTGGAAACTTCCTTATTGTCATAGCGGGCGGCAGCGCGGCAGCCGCGTGCGACCAGTCCGCATCGAGCCTGTGTTGCAAACGCTGTACGCTGTACAATGGCTGTTTTGTAATGAGAAGGCATCTGCTGCTGTCGCGTGGATGCCGCGCTGTTTACGACCTAATGTGTAGGCGCTCTAATCTGTAAATCCTTTAATATTATAAAGCTGAAGAATTTGTTTGTTTGAACGCAAGGTTCTCGGGCACTACTGATCCGAATTGAAAGATTCTTTCTCTGTTGGATAGTCCATTTATCAAGGAAGGCTATAGACTATTTAACATTACGCTACTATTGCAGCGGAATATGAATGAAAAATGTACCAAAAACGGGAAAAAATATTGCTTTTTGAGAGCTATCGTTGCGTGACAGCATGTGTCTATCTTTTAAAGGTTGCGTCATTAGAACCTAAGGTTACCGAATTTGTTCAAAATTTTAATTGGTACGACCAATTTTCGATAGATGACGTAGCAACGCGCGCACGGTTCAGCTAGTAGTCAAATAATATGATAAATAAGCGATTTCGTTGACGGTCCTAAGCCCGTTAGAATACCTATTATAACAGCTACATGTCTGAAATACAATGAAGTAAAATTTAAATCGTTAGCTATTATTCAAACGAGCATCTTATGTTATTCTATTAATCCATAGTATCACACAAGCTTTGCTTAGTTTGGGTTCAGATGGTGTTGTGTGTGAATTGTCCACCAATATTTATTTATATTTATTTATTTATTATTATTCCAGTAACGGTTGAACATAGCGTATCCAGGAATATAAATGGTGACCATTCCCAGTAATGGGTCCAACACCCTACTCTTATTATTCTCAAATATCAAAGCGATGTAGTGGTGTGAGTAATCACAGACCAGGTAGAGAGATACTCTCAGACAGACATGTCGGGAACAAGGAACATTGGTCTATGGTTACTAGACTAAATTCACTTTATCTGTGCTGAAAATGATACGCCGCCATTTTTTATATTTTTTTTAATTAAACAAACTGCATCAACACAAAGATCTAATTTGCCAACTCGTGCATTCGCGCCAGTAGGTAGGTATACATCATACATTATTTAATTTTTTACGCCTAAAAGGAACCAGTTTCTATAAGAAAAATATAGCGCAAATTGGCTTGATTCATTTATTTCTTCTTGAACAATTTCTTTCAAAAATGTTTTGAGCCGTAGGTACCAATAAACTTTCTGTTATTTAATTTTAACTACGATAGTGCGAGTCCAATGTTAGAGTCAGAACTCATCTTGATTAAGTTCCGCAACAGTTTTTTAGCAAAAGAATCACCACTTCACAGGATATAAGTCATATTTGGAGTGTTTTTCTTTCCAATGTGGAAACGTATGTAACAGACGTATTTTCCGAAGTAACTGCAGCCTGGTACAATACACTTGTTATAAATCTTAGGTAAGGTGCGAAAAGAACATTTGCACCTCATAAAGAACAAAAATACACGAAAATGTAAACATGTAAACAATAATAATTATTTTTATCAACACACAATGACAACGTCATATTCACCATAGATAAATACTATAATTTTATGAAAAAAGTATACCAATAGTGTCATAGAGATGCCCGATAATGTGATAATTTTATCGTAATATCGAAACTAAGTCAAATATCGATCGATCTATTACAAAATTTGGGCTATGAGATAGGTTCCACATTTTGAATTGTCTCTCTGTGTGTGGGTTATTTATTTATTTTGTATGCTGTAAAAAGTTTAAATTTTGCTTTTGACCTATGTGTAAATACTGTTTATTACTCAGTGAATGAAATTAATCCATAAAAAACATTGAATCACTTGGCCAATTTTCTTTCATGCAGTCCTTACTAACCTTTGATCTCTGTGATTTTGTTTGAGCATGGTTCAAAAAAAAATAGCAGTCATAGGAACTGCCGATAGTAGTGAAAACGTATAACTCAGAATTTGATAGCTTACTTTGTACACTACGCGGGTGAAATCTGAAGGCGTCACTATGATCATGGTCATCTAGAAATCCTGACGCATATCTAGATGGCGCCCACCGCACAGGCCCTCGCCCTACTCAACGACTTACTCGCCTATTCACCGGAAACTGATATATTTTTTAGTAAGCAACGAGAATTGATCGCTATAATAATGAGATTTTTAAGTGTGTAGCTGTAGGGTTACATGCTATGTGTTGAGTTGGTGTGTAGCCAATAGTGGATTGTAAAACTAGAATTTGTGATGTGAATTTTATAATGCTATTTGTACTTATAGTAATACTGGTTGCTGTGCGTGTTGGCTTAAGCTGTTAGCATAGTTAACAATTGTTTAAATAAATAAAATAAATGGCCAGTGGGAAATGCTAACGCATTTCTAGTAATGGTAGGACTCTTAGTAGAGTCCGCCTGGGGAGTACCACACCTTTACCAGTTATTCTACCGCCAAGTAGTAATGTGCAAACCTTAATGTGTTCCGGTTTGAAGGGCAATGTTTCCAGATAAATTACAGGGCTTAGAGATATAACATCTTAGATCTCTGGGTGACGAGCGCAGTGCAGTGCTAAGTAATGATTTGGACTCTTCATGTTCCAATAGCTGCGTGTCACTGTGCTGTTATGTGGCAGGTATGTTGCTGTTCATGTGTGTGTACCATCAGGCACATGTCCTGCTCGTCTCGTCACTCTTTATTTAAAAAAAAAACATGGCCAGTGGCCATGGTCCCGAGTTTAGCCGAAGATTTTTTTATCATTTGCGAGCGTGTCGTTAGAATTCAATTCAAAAAGAAAGCCCACGAAAAATCTGTCTGTGGTGAGCCAAAAGTTTTCATATAAAAAATGACGACAAAAACACGGTTGAAGACAATGTGACAAATTTTAAAATATACATACATGTTTTACAACCATAGAACAGACCGCGTTAAAAAAACACGCGATAGTGTTTCAATACTATAAAACGAATACTATGAATTTGATCTAGTGACAATGACAATCGATAAACCGATACCGTCCAATTTATAGGTATCCCTAACGTGGAATTTTGGATTTTTTAAATTCACAGACTAAGTATGTACCTAGAACTCTTTTAAATCAAAGATTTTAAATTATACAAGAAGTGACGTTGGCATTAAATCCAATTGTGACTACTGAAGTAAAGCGCGGGGAGCAGAAGTGTCAGCTTTGTTAGTCTGGTTGTCAAACTCAAATGACATAGCGAAAAAAAAAAAAATTACATAAGATTTGTATGAGGTTTACCCCCCGTGTGAGTAATCTATTCATAACAGGTAAAAGGTGAAATTTCATATTAGGTATTATGAACTTTGTCAAATTATGTTATTCAGTAATAGTCAAATAATAGGATAAATATTAAATAAGCGATTTCATCGACAGTCCTAAACCCTTTACAGTATTAAAGCGAATTTAATTGCTACATCTCTCAAATTTAATAAAATAATATTTAAATCGTAAGCTATTCTTCAAACGAGCACCTTATAATAGATATTATTCCAGTAATATTTTGAATTTGCCTATCCAGGAATATAAACGGTTACTATTATTTGACTGTTACCCAGTAATAGGGCAGCCTATTATTCTCAAAGCGATATATTCGATAATAGGAATATGAATATATTAGTCTATTAACATTCCATTAGTATTCCATTTCATAGTCCATTAACACCACTAAAGCGATATGACAATAGGAATATAGGAAATAATAGGAATATTTCAAATTTCAACCTAATAAAGCTCCACTAAAACGCAGCAGCACAGTCAAGTGTATATTGTTCCAACTTCCAACTTTTTTATTTTGATAGGGCGAGTTCAATCGCCTTCCAGAAAATTATTAATTTGGCCATGTGATCGTCTAGTAAGACGAACTCACACGTAATTTGTGATAACTAAGGTGCTGTTGATCTGAATGGCCTGGGCCTTGCTCATGAACGCACATGTCGTGTTTTAAGGGTGGTCAGCGCCATCTAGTTCGATTTAGTGTAACTACAATTTGTATTGTACGCGCAACGGAGAGACCGTTGATGTTGACGCATGATTAAAGTGGAATGTAGCCTATATCTATACAGGCCCGTGAACAAAATTTACGGGTCAAATGAACCACCAGGAGACCTATGTAGGAGGATAGAAGGGTATAAAGCAATAAGATTCAGCACTATGCCGTCGCTTGTAAGCTGTACAACTGAGTAGAGTTAAAGAGGGGTTCCAATCCTCCATCATTTCTGCTTGTCGCATGATTTTTATACGGCGTTGCGAAATAATAGATTAGAAGAGGTATGGAAACTATAAAAATTATTTTTTTTATATTTTTAAGCTATTGCATAGCTTTTATCGCGGGCCTGGAGACCGAATTTTTTAGACATCGTAGAGCATCGTGCATCTCTTTCTTGTGTTCACAAGAAAGAGGGATGGAAGACTGGACGACCTTGACGACCACCGTAACGTCTGCCTGTCTGCCTCCCCGCTCGGTCATTGGTCATTCGACTACGGCCCTTCAACATCGGATAGTGACAAATGTAACAGGTTCACCTTTGCTGCTTTTGAACCTTATTTTGTTCGCACGAAAGTGGATATTCTCATAACTTTTCAACTTTGATTTAGAAGCATTATATTCTAGTATTTCTAAGAAACTCATAGAGATGTCGCTACTTGAGAAGATATTAAGCTAAAATTGGAAGGAGCTTCTTGTCCACAAAATAACAGTATGATGGAGGACTCCTAGAAATTGTCGATTAATATTTATATGACGTACGAGCGTATAACGCTAAATGTCAAAATTCAAAACATAAGTTTAAGTTACTTGACATGGAAATTGAGTCTGAAAATAGAAGTGCTGCATTCGTTGTGAATTCCAATTTCATCTCCATACAGTTCGAAATAACAAAATTGCTAGATCAAACATTTATTTGGTTCGTGTCAAGTGCCGTTATATAGAGTTTCATGGTTTTATCTTTATCGATTGGGAACTTCCATATTCACATTCATCCTTCATTTCAACCCCAATTTCACCCCTATACAGTTCGAAATAACAAAATCGCTAAAACAAACATTCGTTTGCTTCGTTTCAAGTATGTGGTTTTATCATCAACGGTTGGGATCTTTCATAATGACCTTCATCACCCATTTTAACCCCAATTTCACCCCGGTACAGTTCGAAATTACAAAATTGGTAGAACAAACATTCGTTTGCGTCGTCGTGTCAAGTGCCGTTATAGTATATAGTTTCATGGTTTTATCATCAACGATTGGGAACTTCCATATTGACAGTTATCCCCCATTTCAACCCCAAATTCACTGCCGTACAGTTCGAAATTACAAAATTGATAGAACAAACATTCGTTTGCTTCTTTTCAAGTATCTATATGCAGAGTTTCATGGTTTATCTTCAACGGTTGGGAACTTTCATATTAACATTCATCCCCATTTCAACCCCGATTTCACCCCCGTAAAGTTCGAAATTATAAAATTGATAGAACAAACATTTAATTGCTTCGTGTCAAGTGTCTAGATACAAAATTTGACAGCTTTTAAAAAGACGAATTTTTATACAACCGTTCATCCCTTGTTTCAACCTCTTAGGGGTTGAATTTCGCAAAACCCCGTCTTAGCGAGCGCCTACGTGCTAAAAGGGACCTACGTGCAAAATTTCAGATTCCTAGCATTTGTAGTTTCTAAGATTCCTTGATGAGTGACTTTTCGCTTTTATATATATAGATTGAGATCCGTCTCCTTTTTCGAAGTTGGTTAAAAATGAAACTAAATCGTAGTAGTACCGGTAGTACTAGAACCGGTAAAGTTTATAAGTCAAAGTCAAAGCCGTTAATTACTGAATAAGTTTTAGTTTAAAAATAGCGTTATTTTAATAGTTTTTTGCAACTATCCATTCCAATAGTCAATGTACTCATATCCTTTCACTCCTTTTAATGGACGGTTGTTGCGAAATCTTAAATACTAGATGAAATCCTATATTCATTGTTCACTATTGACCGACATATACATGGACGCACATAAAAGTACAGATAGTCTAATATAGAACCTCTTCCTTTCTTTTGAGTCGGTTGAACGCTAAGAAATAATCACTTACCAATAAATCTGAACGGTAGCATTCTTAGTAAAAAATCCACTAAATAGGGTACAATCCTCAAAAAAACTATTTAGTCCGTCAGTTAGATTGCTAAAAAATATGGTACAGTCCGCGAGGTATAAGCTGAGCTTTGCATTAGTGTGAGTGATCACCAAAAGTACAGTCAGACGCAGGACGCTGTGACCATGTTCTCTTAATAAGGTGTCAATTTTATATTCATATACGATATAAACGATAAACGATAGGCCTGCCCTGAATACGGTATTCGGAAATTTTAAGTAAATAAGTTATACGTAGGTGACGGATCTCATGCTTTTCCATTAAAATTTTTCTGTTATTCTCCGTCCTTGACCATTTGAATCCTAAAAGAGATACTTCTTTTCGCAATGACCATATTGATCCTGGATAGTTAATGTCAGCTTGTTGTTTAAGAGTTTGTTGTCTGACTGTACTTTTGGTAATAGATGCGTATGTATGTGATCACTCACACCAATGCAAAGCTCAGCTTATACCTCGCGGACTGTACACGTATTTTTTCTTTTGTTTCACAAACGAAAAATGACGAAGGTACAGCGCTTAGAAGTTACGCGTGACGTCACTCGTGCCTACGATTTTTACTCACGAGTGACGTCGCGACCCCCCCACTCTCGAAGTTTGATGTTCTATATCTTTGTCGATTTTTAATATTTTGGAAAAACAAAAAATACGTGTCCCATATTTTTCCATGATCTAGCTGACGGACTAATTAGAATAGTGTATTTTTGACCCAGTCCGGTACCCTATAGGCAACACTATTGATTTAGTAAATTGCGAACTATACTCCGCGCCATCACTCGTTACCATAAGTTATTGGCGCCACTGACATATTTCACAACGATTAACGAAAGCCGCAGTTTAAAAACAACGAGTTTAATAATTTCGTCACAGGACTTCAGTGTTGGCGCGTACTTCTAACCAGAATAGCTTAACACAGTTTATAATAAAGTGGTCAAGTGCTAGTTGGACTCGCCCATGAAGGGTTCCGTTGCAGCAAGTAACATAATATACATAGTACACATAGTTCTTGTAGTTCCTTGTAACTTTGATCGAAGTTTCAATCATAGTGTATTTATGACGTACTAAAAAAAAACTACTCATCAGATCGAGTTCAAACTAATTTTCGTTGGTAGTTTACATGGTAATGTACATCATATATTTTTTTTAGATTTTTCATTCTCTTACTTTAGAAGTTAGAGGGGGGGGGGACACACATTTTACCACTTTGGAAGTGTCTCTTGCGCAAATTCTTCAGTGTAGACGAAAATGATTTTAGAAACCTCAATATCATTTTCGAAGACCTATCGATAGACATCCCACACGTGTAGGTATGATGAAAAAAATTTTTTTGAGTTTTAGTTCTCAGTATGGGGGGCAACCCTAATTTTCTTTTTTTTAATTTTTTTTGTTCAAATCTTAATGCGGTTCACAGAATACATATACCTACCAAGTTTCAACAGTGTAGTTCTCATAGTTTCGGCAAAAAGTGGCTGTGACATACGGACGGACAGACAGACAGACAGACATGACGAATCTATAAGGGTTCCGTTTTTACGTTTTACGGAACCCTAAAAATGATTCAATCTTTGTAGAAATTCTTATGAAATTAAAAATCTCTTATTCTTGTTTCGTGTAATAGACGAAAAATTTGGTACCATTTTGTTAAATAATACAGCATCATGGTCGTATTCTCATAGAAAATTATAGTCCCGACTAGCTGACCCCGCAAACGTTGTTTTGCCTTAGTGAACAACCCTTGTCACTTAGGGGTATGAAAAATAGCTAGTAGCCGATTCTCATACCTACAGAATATGCATATAAAATTTGGTTAAAATCAGTAAAGCCGTTTCGGAGGAGTAAGGAAACAAACACTGTGACACGAGAATTTTATATAATAAGATATAATAACCCTTCGTTGAGTCCGCCTCGCGTTCGCGAGGGGGAGGAAGCTTGAAATTGGCGGGGGGTGGGGAGTGTCCGTTCTATCTATATTATCTATTCTATGGTATAGGTGCTAAAATAGATACAATTTTTAAAAATATTTTTGGGTCAGGACCAAAGTTCAAGGACACTCGCGGACACTGGATAGAGTTAAATTCTTTCTTTAATTTCGAATTTTAGTTGCAACTAAAAATAAACTATAATCCTAACTAAAAACTATTTTTAGTTCTGTATTTAAGTGTAAAATTCTATTTTGCTTTATTTTAGGTATATTGTCTTTTTAACAATTGTTCAAAATGTCTCGCTTACACGCAAGTATTTTAATGTAAATAAATCTTATATTTCAATTTACATATAATTTTTTTTTTTAAATGAAGAGTGACGAGGCGAGCAGGACATGTGCCTGATGGTAATCAACATGCCTGCCAAATAACAGCACAGTGACAGCAGCAGCTATTGGAACATGAAGATTCCAAATCATTATCTAGCACTGAACTACGCTCGCCACCCAGAGATCTAAGTTGTTATATCTCTAAGCCCTGTAATTTCTCTGGAAACATTGCCCTTCAAACCGGAACACACTCACTAATGTTTGCATATTACTGCTTGGCGGTAGAATAACTGGCAAAGGTGTGGTCCTTCCCCAGGCGGACTCTGCCAAGAGTCCTACCGCTACATAAAACAATTCACTGGAAATAAAAACCACGTGGAGATAATAGCAGTACCGGTTTCTGTATTGCTCAAAATAACGTGTGATCTTTCGAATACCTACATTTATGGAGAATAACTAAAAAGCTAAAAACCGACCTAAAAAATATTTATTAGAATAAATAGTTTCAGAAACCGCTATTACCAGCAATAACAGTCAATACTCAATAGTTTCGTGATTGCCGAAACGCGTAACGACCCATAGCCCATAGCTACGCAGCAGCACAGTCAAGCGTATCTTGTTCCAACTTTTTTATTTTGATAGGGCGAGTTCAATCGCCTTCCAGAAAATTATTAATTTGGCCATGTGATCGTCTAGTAAGACGAACTCACACGTAATTTGTGATAACTAAGGTGCTGTTGATCTGAATGGCCTGGGCCTTGCTCATGAACGCACATGTCGTGTTTTAAGGGTGGTCAGCGCCATCTAGTTCGATTTAGTGTAACTACAATTTGTATTGTACGCGCAACGGAGAGACCGTTGATGTTGACGCATGATTAAAGTGGAATGTAGCCTATATCTATACAGGCCCGTGAACAAAATTTACGGGTCAAATGAACCACCAGGAGACCTATGTAGGAGGATAGAAGGGTATAAAGCAATAAGATTCAGCACTATGCCGTCGCTTGTAAGTTGTACAACTGAGTACAGTTGAAGAGGGGGGGTTCCAATCCTCCATCATTTCTGCTTGTCGCATGATTTTTATACGGCGCGGCGTTGCGAAATAATAGATTAGAAGAGGTATGGAAACTATAAAAATTAAAATTTTTAGATTTTTAATTATTAGTTTGTCGGAAAAAATTATGATGTGCCGGCGATTTACAGAGTAAATTTAGTCATTTGATTATGTACGGCATTGGTTCCATACAGTTTCAATACCTCTTCTAATCCATTATTTCGCAACGCCGTACAAAAATCATGCGACAAGGAGAAATGATCGAGGGTTGCAACCCTGCACTCAGTTGGACAGCTTACAAATTCCGGCATAGTGCTGAATCTTATTACTTTATACCCTACTATCATACATAGGTCTCCTGGTGGTTCATTTAGTACGCAAATTTTGTTCACGGGCCTTTAGTCTAATAAGGTAAGTGTATAATAGCTTAAAACATTACATTTTATCAACCCCATAACAGAGCTAGGTACTTGGTACTTGGGAACCAACACACAAGTTTCACCCTTATTAAACAGGATGTGTGTGTGTATAATGTATAAAGGTGTTGCAAAAAGGTGCAACAATATTTATGGTAGTTCATCTACATTAAGTTTTGAATCATGTATGTGAAAATTAGGCATGAAAGCTCAAAAAAAATTTCCAGTAAAAAAAAAATTTTTTGGTTGTTATTTCATTTGACATACCCCTAATGGCCAGATCTCCGCACGGATTTTTGTACGACGTCGCGGCGTCGGTGGCAAGGTCGTTTGTCTGCTTAGGGTTGAAGCTGGTGATTTGGTGGGAATTTTACGTCAAACTTTGACTCGAATTATCTCGTGATCTACCGTGCTGAGGGGTAAGAGACCTTGGGTGATGAAGTCTACATCAGTGTTCGAATGGACTGTTAAAATATTGTTGGGGGTAAATCCAACACGTTTTATATACATTATGTATCCTTGGTAAATTGTTTAGGCGTTTAGGCTACGCTTTAAGGTGTAAGCACATGTTAATAATTGAGTCCTAACTAATAGATACCCATTACAAATTGTGAGTATGTAGCCTACAAACGTAGATAACGTGGGTATGGATTTTTGTCACTCTTTCACACAAAAACTTCTGAAGGGATATGGATGAAATTTTGTACATATGTAGAATTGTAGATAGATCATAGACAATAATTGATTTAGAAACTTGGCTGGAATAGCACACTGGCCTAATTTTTTGACGAGAAAACAAGAGGATACCCCCCATCCAGTAGGGGAATTGATTTTTTCAAATTAGAATTTGGGGTCATTCATGTCTTACGCAAGCATATTTTTGATGACATGGAGGATTGGGGGGGGGGGGGGTCTATAATTCTATATGGTAATTATGTCAGCAATAGTAATTTATGTTTTACACAGATGACAACCCACACACTGTCTAGACTAGAAAACGGAACGCATTTTCGGGGGAATGGGTACCAATGTTTACGTAAGCATGAGGGTAATTTTTTTTAATTTACTATTTTTTTTTTTGGACCTGATATTATACACATTTACGATAAATCTGTTCACTGTATACTAAACGAATGTATTTTGACTTTCACGCCATTACTTTAAAAGCAATATTCCATAGTTGAAATAACTTACAGTGTAGCCTTTGATTTCAGCATTAGGTTTCTCCGGAGGTCCCCAGGTGAGGTTCATGTGCGTGGTGCCACATTGGACGGTGACGTTGGTCGGCTTGGTGGGTTGGCCGTCCAACGTCGCAGCTTCCATGCCATCTGACCAGTTGCCACACCTCTCTGTTCCGTAATCCGAGCATGCACACACCTGTAATATAATAAATTATATTTTAATTTATAATTTTAGTATTCAAATTAACGTGGTTGTTACACATATTTATTGGGTAAAACGGGTGGTACTGCGCAACCCTCTCCCACCCCCACAACAGCCGTTGAACTTGCGCGCAGCCATCGGGCAGCCATCGCACGCGTACACTCTCCTTGAAAAAGGCCGCCGGACGCGGCCGAAACTCGAGTCGGATTGACCGACCATATTACACGCGTGTAACTCGCGTGTAATATGGTCGGTCAATTTTTTTTTAGGGTTCCGTAAAACGTAAAAACGGAACCCTTATAGATTCGTCATGTCTGTCTGTCTGTCTGTCTGTCTGTCCGTCCGTATGTCACAGCCACTTTTTGCCGAAACTATGAGAACTACACTGTTGAAACTTGGTAAGTAGATGTATTCTGTGAACCTCATTAAGAATTTTACAAAAGTTTTTTAAAAAAACAAAAATTAGGGGTGCCCCCCATACTGAGAACTGAAGCTCAAAAATATTTTTTTCATCAAACCTACACGTGTGGTGTGTCTATCGATAGGTCTTAAAAATGATGTTGAGGTTTCTAATCTAATTTTTGTCTACACTGAATATCTTGCGCGAGAGACTCTTCCAAAGTGGTAAAATGTGTCCCCCCCCCCCCCTCTAACTTCTAAAGTATGAGAATGAAAAAACTAAAAAAATATATGATGTACATTACCATGAAAACTACCAACGAAAATTAGTTTGAACTCGATCTGATGAGTAGTTTTTTTTTAGTACGTCATAAATACACTATTATTAAAACTTCGATCAAAGTTACAACGAACTACAAGAACTATGTGTACTATGTATATTATGTTACTTGCTGGAACGAAACCCTTCATGGGCGAGTCCAACTCGCACTTGGCTACTTTATTTCATCATCATCATCATCATCATCATCATCAGCCGTAAGACGTCCACTGCTGAACATAGGCCTCCCCCCTAGATTTCCACAACGAACGGTCCCGCGCAACCTGCAACCAGCGGTTTCCAGCGACCTTTGTGAGGTCATCTGTCCATCTAGTGGGAGGCCGTCCAACACTGCGTCTTCCAGTTCGTGGTCGCCACTCGAGAACCTTTCTTCCCCATCGGTTGTCAGTTCTGCGAGCGATGTGGCCTGCCCATTGCCACTTCAGCTTAGCTACTCTTCGAGCTATGTCGGCTACTTTCGTTCTTTTGCGAATATCCTCATTACGGATTCTGTCGCGCAAAGAGACTCCGAGCATAGCTCGCTCCATAGCTCGCTGTGTGACTTTGAGCTTTGTTATGAGGCCTACAGTTAAGGACCACGTCTCAGTTCCATAACCCAATAAAAATGTTATTTTATGGGAAACCTAATATACCTTAAGACCACGCGATGAAACAAAATAAGTATTACGACCTTCAAAACGAATTAACAAAAAATGGCTATGTAGTTAATTTATACTCTGTAGAAGATTTACCTGATTACCAGTATAAAAATAATTTGAAAATGAACATGGAAAAGACTTTCGTTATGAATTTTAAACAACGTCAAAATGCAAATGATAAATTGGACATTACATATCTTAATAATACTATTGAAGAAGTTGATTCAATTCGATTTTTAGGAATTACTATTGATAATAAACTAAAATGGAAAATACAAGTAGACAATGTTTGCAAGCGATTGTACCAAACAGCATATGCTCTTTCCAAGTTGAGAAAGGTTGTTGACATAGAAACTTTACTAACTGCATACCATGCACATGCAGCATCGATTTTACGCTATGGTATCATATTCTGGGGTAATTCGACAGACAAAGGTAAAGCATTTAGGGCTCAAAAGAGATGTGTACGTGCGATTTTGGGGTTAAAGCAGATAGACTCTTGTAAAAATCACTACAGAGATCTAAACATTTTTACAATGCCTTCTCTGTACATCTACGAAGTTGGAGTATTCGCTAAGACCCATTTTCACTTATTTAAACCTCAAGGTTACATTTCGTCACGTCTAAAAATAATGGAAGCCCACTCAGGCAAGCTTTGTCAACCGAAGTGCAAGACATGTCTTTTTAGCTCAAGTATTTTTGGCATGTTACCTAAAATATACAATAAAATACCAACAACATTAAGGATTGAGAATGACATTAATTGTTTTAAAGCGGCTTTAGCCAAATTGTTGTTAAGTAAGGCTTACTACACGATTGAAGAATTTTTAAATGATACGGACATTAGTTTAAATATTAATTGAAATGTATTGAAATTTGGTTATGTACTAACATTTGATAATCACCTTAATTGTTATATTTTAATGACTTTTATGACAAGAATGAACTAACACTTGCATGCTAAGTTATTGGCCGAGATAGAGTGCCCTTGACGCCGACCTGAAGAACACAATGTATAATTGTTTTACCTATTCTCGCAAGGATTAAATGAATTGAATTGAATTGAAGAGCGAGAGGTATACCAGCAAAATCTCTGTATGACCTGCTTGAAAGACCTTGGCTTGTCCAGAAGTGCAGTAAGTTCTATACTAGAACGAGTATCTAAAGCTGCACTAGTAGGATCATATCGGATTTGGCTGAGGAGGGAGAGAAATACGAGTAGTGAAGGTGAGTGTTGACGTACGTCAAAAAGGAGCCCCTTAAACCTACGCCCGAGTCACAAGTCTTGGGGTCTACTCGGGATTTCTCTCTCTGCCACACGATGGACCCGGCACCCGCACGGTGAATCCATGGAATGTTAAGAAGTTCGTCTCAAACTATCAGGAATTTCACCTAGGCAGGAGGCGAAGTCAGACATGATGTGATGCAACTAAAGCGGTTTCATGAGGATAGGAACTCTTTGGAACCTAGAACCTTGATCTTCTTTTCTTTTTGGCGGGACGCTAAGCAGGGTTGGACGCGTTTAAGATAACGATTTATTTTTTCTAATTACTGTGATTTTTGTGTAATAATTTATAATCCATCAGGGATTACAACTTTTAGACAGTCATCAATTCGGTAACGTCAATTCGGTAGCGTAGCCGACGTTCGCCACGAAACGACATTTCGCATCGTATTCGATGACGTCGGTCTAATAAACAAAACCACACATATGCCGAGAGAACGTGCGATACACAATCATGGGATCGCAGGTTCAAATCCCGCTTGCACCTCTTTAATACTTTCCAAATACAGTTGTATACATTTGTCATCACCACTGGCTTTAAAGGTGATGGAAAACATCGTAAGGGAACATGTTTCTAGAATGTTTCTTACACACATTCTATATTTGTACTGTATCTGGGTGTTTCTATGTATAATAAGTATGTATTTAAAACTGTATAAGTAATTATAACAGCTATCTGGGCGCCATAGTACAAGCTTTGCTTAGCTTGGGGTCAGATGGTGTTGTGTGTGAATTGTCCACTAATCTTTAATTTGTCTAATTGTCTACTAATCTTTAATCTTTAATCTGTTGTGTGTCCACTAATATTTAATTTCATTTAATGTTTCGTTCATGCTTCACCAACCTGGACGTCTACCCTAATTCAACGAAAACGTAATTTCGAAATAAACTCCCGATTTTCCAACTCCGATTCTACTTCGATCCGTCGTTTTGTTCGTTTAAATGTTCTAAGCCTACTCTAATTAGAGTATGCTTAGAACATTTAAACGTCAAACAATGTTGTATCGGACGAAACGAAGTAGAACGAGAGTAGGAAAGTCGCGAGTTTTTTTTTCGAAATTTCGTTTTCGTTGAAACAGAGTAGACGTCCTGTACTAGGCCAAAAATGGATGGCCTGAAATCTCTCCTTGCGACAGAAGGCCAAGAGGTCTACTTTTGCAACAATATATCATTAAATAAATAAATAATAAATAAATATTGTTGGACAATTCACACACAACACCATCTGACCCCAAACTAAGCAAAGCTTGTGTGATGGCGGCCAGATAGCTGATATAATACTTATATAGTTTTAAATACATACTTATTATACATAGAAACACCCAGACACAGTGCAAACATTTGAATTCATTACAAAGATACATGACCAATGTGACTATCTTCTAATGTGTAAAGGACTGGCCTCGTGGCTTAGTGGGTAGTAACTCTGCCTGCGAAGCCGAGGGTCGTGGGTTCGATTCCCACCCAGTGCAAATATAAGTGTGATGAATTCAAATGTTTGCACTGTGTCTGGGTGTTTCTATGTATATAATAAGTATGTATTCACAACTATATAAGTATTATATCAGCTATTTGACCGCCATATTACAAGCTTTGCTTAGTTTGGGGTCAGATGGTGTTGTGTGTGAATTGTCCGCCAATATTTATTTATTTAAATCAAATTTAGAAAATATCAATATTTTAGCGGTCTGTACCAAAAACGGAAGCGAATTACTAAGGCTCTGGTATATCTGTCTGTCCCGTCATTCTATCTTTGGTACAAACGGTAGGTAGAGAACATTTTCAATGGCAAAGTATTTAGTGACATTTTCATACAATGTGTGTTATTAGGTACTAGTGGTAGGACTGTTAATATGACACAGGAAAATATAAATAAATAATTTAAATGCGAGTCAATTTTACAGAATATCACATCGAGTAGTTGGGTATTTATTTATCCTACTAATATTATAAACGCCAAAGTTTGGATGTTAGTTGCTCAACCACGTGGGAATGGCTGAACCGATTTAATGTCAGCCAAATCGGAAAGCGTTAGGCGACGATGATGCAAGTTCCATAATATCCATTCACTGAACGCACCTAAAAAAAGTTTTTACTTCGAAAATTGTGTTAATGAATACAAATCGTGTAATTGCTTCCAAATCAAGGACAATTTATCTAAATATATTAAAGTGATTCTTGATACAAACTACCAATACAAACGTTAAGTTTGGTTACTAATAATAACTTAGATTTGATACAGGGTAAATAAAATATGAAAATCGGATGTAAATCGGTTAGTTTTAAAGTGTTTTTTTCCTGAGTTTATTAGTATCGCCGATCGCCGCACACTGGCCACACGCGACAGCCACAAACATCGCCACGAGAAGCTGGAAGCGGCACAAAAACAGTTAAAGCGCGTCTTAGCAGACCTTAATCCTTCTTGGTTAGAGTCTACATATATATAGTGCATGAGTAAAAAATAGCAGTCATAAGACTGCCGAAAGAAGTGAAAACTCATAACTCAGAATTTGATAGCTTACTTTGGAAACTACACGGGTGTAACCGGAGGGTGTGGCCTGGGCATCATGGCATGACCATCTTGAAATGCATCAGCATTTCCCATTGGCTGACGTATTTCTAGATGGCGATACCATGATGGGCAGGCCACACCCTTTTGGAATTTCCCATTGGCTGACGAATTTCTAGGTGGCCAATGGCTATGGTCCCGAGTTTACCCGAAGATTTCTTGTGTTTACCCGAGTGTGACGCTAGAATTCAATTCACAGCCCACGAAAAATCTGTCTGTGGCGCGTCAAAAGATGTTTTCACTTCAAAAAGGTGGCAGCCACCTACCGTAAGTGTCGACCACCGGCCACAAGTGGCTGTCGCGCGTGTTAGATTAGGGATACCAAGGAATCCCTAATCTAACACGCACTATGGATACTATACTGCACTACGGAAAAATGGAAACCGGCACTGGAAAGCATCAATCCAGTGCCAATGCTTTCCAGTGCCGGTTTACATTATTCCAGTAAGCGATCCAGCGTTGGATTCGGTCGCTCGACTGGAATAATGTAAACCGGGTATAAAGCCAAGGTAGAGAACGGTGGAACATAGCGCGTGTGGCGCGTGTCGGCGTTTTAAAAGCCGAAAGTTTTTTTAGAAGCCGTTTCCGGCCACCGAAAGCGAGCAGCAGCGTTTTGCAGCAAGTGGCGAGATCTGGCGACACCGTGTGCGGCGAGCTCATATGAAATGAACGAAAGCTGCAGGAAAAACGTCGGTGGCGGCGTTTTGTGGTTGTGGTTGTGGTCGGTGGCCTGTGTGCCGATCATATTTAAACGTGGCCACGTTTAAATATGATCGGCGGCAACTTGGATAATAGTACTGAATAGTTGAAATAAATACTGCTGAACATTTCTCACACAATAACCACCTGACTCCAAACTTAGCAAAGCGTACGTTTCATAAGCGTTTTCCTGCGATCTCAGGTTTAACGACGCAAGAAATAAATAAAAAAAATTGGCAGTCATAGGGACTGCCGATAGAAGTGAAAACTTGTAACTCAGAAATTGATAGCTCACTTTAGAAACTACGCGGGTGAAACCGGAGGGTGTGGCCATGGCCCGCCCTCCATAGTATGGTAAATCCGGGACTACCACCCGGGTTTACCTACCTGTAGATTACCTACACTAGACATACCCGAAGATTTGTTTCATTTACGTAGGTGACGCTTGAGCTCAATTCACATCCCACGAAAAATCTGTATTTGGTGTGCCAAAATAAGTTTTCACTTCAAAAATCTATGAAGGAGATTGTATATCAATGCAAATCATTTTAAGTTTTTGAAGTATGTATATGTACATAAACCAACATAGTATATTACATAATATATAGAAGACTAGCAGCGCCTCGTGGTTTCATCCGCGTATTTCTCGTACCCGTCATTTTCCCGGGATGAAAAGTAGCCTATGTGTTGTTCCAGACCGTAATCTATCTATGTTTTAAATTTGAACCCAAACTGTTCAAACTTTACAACGAGATTGAGCAAACTGACATTTATAATATTAATCAAAAATAGGATATTTATAGAAACTCACCCGAAACACATAAGTGCTATGTGGCTCCAGATTATCAAACATATACGGCAGGTTCCTCTCATCTCGGGGGTGATACGCTAACCTCGTCTCGTTTTCATCCTTCTTGCGCGCTTCCAACAGGTAGTAGTGTATAAACTGCTTTATGCTGTCACTCGGTGCTGCCCACCCTATAGTGACAGACGTGGCAGAAAAGCCGTTGATAGAAATATTTGGAACGAACACTGGTTCAGCATCCAACGTAGTCACGGTAACATTATTTGAGATGCTACTACCATGGGTGGTGTGCACTTCCAATCTTATTTGGTACTCCGAAGACTTCTCCAAATGCTGTATCACATACGATGTGTTTTCTACAGGCACTCGAGTATTGAGGACCCGGAAAGCAGTTTCATTTGGCATTTTTGAGGATAAGTAATAATGTGTTATGTTTGCGTTGTAGTTTAACACTGTCCATTTTATGTAGATCTCTGATGTGTTTATCGCTATACCTTCATCGATGACCACATTAGGTTTGTCATAGACTATGACATCCACTTCGCCTGTTATCAGGGTGTTTGAGAAGGAATCGTGCATTTCACAGATGTAGGTGCCTGTATTGTTGCCACTGTATATACGTATACTATGTTTGCTTTTGACTTGTTTTGGGGTAATCCTTTCTGTCTTGTTGTAGTCAATATAACCTTGCTCGCCTTTTTTGTACCATTTGACAGTTGAAGGATTGTATACTGTAATAAAAATGAGAGATATATAAGTATGAGATAATATAGAATTGATGAGAATGAGATATGAATAAGATAATATAGAATTATTTATTTTATAATCGCAAATCAAATCATCAATGGCGGTTTCAAATTGCAAAAATACCACACCAAAATACTTCTAAATATTGCCAAAGGTGGGTTAATGTTCCATTTTGTTAGAGAGATTTGATAATCATAAATGTCGTTGTCAATCATTTATTAATTTAACCTGTGTACACCTGGTCACTAATATATACATATACATTACTCTGAATTCATATAATTTTTTTGAAATTACATCATTTCTTGTTTTACAGCAGCAAATCAAATCATCAATCAATTAAATTTCTCTAAAAAAAAACAAATAATCCACAATCTAGTGTGCTACTTTGGAACTGTTATTTTTCTTTTTAAAGCGTTGAGATCCTCACCCTTTCCCTTACAAAGTGTGTTAATAAAAAAACGCAAACGATTTTTTTTTTTCTAAACTCGATTTTTTTCAAAAAAGATTTATTCTCGCGATTTGTATTTATATAGAAAACATTACTCTCTTCTCGTGCCCACGGTCGTTGTGAAGGTGCAAGTTCGCGCTGAGACCGCGACAAGCACTTGACATAGGTTTGTATGGGCGCCAGTTCGCGGCGCGACCGCGACACGTTTCGATCTCCTGTCGCAGTCTCGACACGAACTGAGGCCCATACAATTCCATAATACCAAGAGACCGCGACAAGCACTTGACACTATGGAATTGTTTGGGCGCCAGTTCGCGCCGAGACCGCGACAGGAGACCGAGACACGTGTCGCGGGTCGCGGTCTCGGCGCGAACTGGCATCCATAGAATTCTATAATGTCAAGTGCCTGTCGCGGTCTCAGCGCGAACTTGCACCTTAACGCTGCTGTAACGTCGAATTAGGCCAATTGTCCACGTAGCTGCACGACATCCGCACGATTTCGACAATTGTTGGATGCAAGACGAATGCTTGCATCTTGCGTACAAATAATGAAGTCTGTGTCCACGAAACGACAACGACACGACAGCCGCACGTCTTGTGTTTGTTCGTAAGGTAAGATGCATGCATTCGACAAAAGACGCGTGCGTGGACAGTAGGCCTTAATCAAATGACAAATTAGGAATCAAATAATGGTAAATCCATACCTTCAAAAACACAAGTCAAATTGACTTCAGGGTGATCACTCGCATTGACACGGACAGGTCCCTCGGTCACTTTAGTGACGTTCCCTCGAAAACTGAGGTCTAAATTATAGTTCTTCTCGCCTTTCCCGCCGTCCAACGCGCATACGTAGTCGCCAGCGTCTTGTGACGTCACGTTCGAGATGATGATCGTACTAATTTTAGTCTTTAAAGTCCCTCCATCTTGATCACGTCCGGAATCAGCTTGGGTGACGTTGAATTTTATTCTGTGGAAAAGACATTTTTGATGTGTAAACTTCTTTAGGCGCGCCACAGGCAGATTTTTCGTGGGCTGTGAATTGAATTCTAGCTTCACGCTCGGGAATGATAAAGAAATTTTCGGGTAAACTCGGGATCTGCGTCAGCATTTCTAAATGGCCATGGTCATGGCAACGCCCTCTGGATTCACCCGCGTAGTTTCCAAAGTAAGCTATCAAATTGTGAGTTATAAGGTTTCACTTCTATCGGAAGTTCCTATGACGGCTAATTTATTTAAACCATTTAATTACGTAACGTAAACAGCCTACTACATTTAGTACATTCACATTAATGGGACTCGGTACTTTCGCTCGCGACAGAGTCGAGGCCATAATCCACCACGCTGGCCCAGTGCGGGTAGACGACGCATGATCTCGAAAGTCTTTGAACATGTCGGTTCCACGATGTTTTTCTTCACCGTTTAAATAAGTCAGCAGCATTACGTACATTACTTCGAAAAGACGAAGGCAAGCGTGGGATTCGAACCAAGCTCCGGATCAGCGGTTACCCGTTCTCCCGACTACACCAGCCGTAACTTACATAAAGAATACGGCTATGTATAATAAGTATAAAGCTATAAAGCTACCAATTTAAATGCTGCAATAGCAATGTTGTGGCCGAATATATCGGTTGGCTTTCAGTGGATTCATCTGCTTACTGAACAGAAGGTTCAAAGCTATACAACCTAAACTTAAGAAGGAAATGCCGGATACACATCATAACTGAATGTCCAGTTTTTGCTAGAGAGAGATACGAGACGGAACAAGAGATAGGCGAGAAAATAATATCAGAAAATATACTTGTTATTAGAGATATAAAAATAAATATGAAACATTTTGTGAAATTTTGCGTAAAAATATGTAGATAGTTGTGGTCTACATATTTTTAGTAAGTTTTAGAAATCAATAAAATAAGTAGGAATTTCCTTGACAATCTTCTTCATCGGGGAGTATATGTATAGCTCGAAGAGGCGGGCTTTTGCGTCCGGAAATAAAAAAAAACTTACAAAAAAAGAATAGTAAAACTTTTTCAGTCCTTTTGCGACTTACCGATCATCAGCCACAATTGGCTTTCCCTCATGCAGCCAAGTTATGTTAGCTTCCTCTGAAGACAGCACACACGTGACGTATGCCTTGCCTCCCACTTCGCCTTTACCCGTTACATTCTTAATTTCTATTGTGTTTTGAGCTGCAACAATTTAAGGCACAATTTAAATAATGACCCTCCCTGACCAGAGTAACTTGGTAAGGTGGGGAAAAGCCTCTGAAAAATGTTGCTATACTTGTCGTGAGGCGATATGTACAGCAAGGCACATATTGGTGGGATGCAAGGTGCTCCTTAATAGGGGTCATTACTCACAGCGCCATGACAGAGTACTTGAAATCATACGTGAAGCCGTAAGCCTTTCGGTAGCTAGAGCCCAAAAGGGATTGATGACAAACAAAAGACAAATTAACGTTGTAAAAGAGGGCTCAACTTCAAACTCCAAGAACAAGCCTTACTCAATCCTGGGTTCAGCACCTGATTGGACTATTTTAATGGACACGTATGAAAAGTATAAAATTCCAGAGGATGTGGGTGTTTCGTCATCCAGACCGGACATTTTCCTTTTTTCTAGGGCTACGAAACGCATAGTCCTGGTAGAACTTACCGTACCGTGGGAAACTAATATACCTAAAGACCACGCGATGAAACAAAATAAGTATTACGACATTTAAAAGGAATTAACAAAAAATGGCTATGTAGTTAATTTATACGCTGTAGAAGTAGGAGCGAGAGGTATACCAGCAAAATCTCTCTATAACCTGCTTAAAAACCTTGGATTGTCCAGAAGTGCAGTAAGTTCTATACTAGAACGAGTATCTAAAGCTGCACTAGTAGGATCATATCGGATTTGGCTGGGCAGGGAGAGAAATACGAGTAGTTAAGGTGAGTGTTGACGTACGACACTAAAAGGGGCCCCTTTTAAACCTACGCCCGAGTCACAAGTCTTGGGGTCTATTCGAGATTTCTCTCTCTGCCACACGATGGACCCGGCACCCGCACGGTGAATCCTTGGAATGCTCAGAAGTACGTCTCTAGAATAAACGTATTATAATACAGTTTATTTGCTTATCAAATCTATATAAATAAAGATGAATCAATGACATTTATGTACGCAGATAACTACTGAATGACTACATGAATTGAATTATTTTGTTTGCTATTGTCAATTCAATTCTTTACTGGTCTGTAAAATTAGGTATAAGTAGTGTACAAATAGGTCTTATAAATAAATGTCTTCTAATTTTCACCAGAGGGTCTACCGCCTAACTAAAATTATTATATAGCTTTAATATTGCTCTGTCTTTTGTTTTTGACGTGACAACGTCTTATAATTCGATGAAGCCGGCTGCACGCACGAAAAAACATGACGTCATGCGGCGTTACCTCGCTATGAGGCGTTCCATTTAAGGCTTGGAGTTGAAGTTGTCACGTTCAATTATCGTCAGTACAGTATCGTCTGTACTTTACAGACAACCGATATTTTTGTTTGACATGATAGAGACAGTAATAACCAAGCGAAAGCAGATTTACTTAGGCGGTAGATCTGCAGGTAAGGTATACAGACATAAAATTATTTAAAAAATCTAATTCTGTCTAATATTTTCCAGAGAAATTACAGGGCTTAGAGATATAACAACTTAGATCTCTGGGTGACGAGCGCAGTGCAGTGCTAGGTAATGATTTGGACTCTTCATATTCCAATAGCTGCGTGTCAGTGACAGGCATGTTGCTTACCATCAGGCATATGTCCTGCTCGTCTTGTCAATCTTTATTAAAAAAAAAAAACAACTCAGGTCAATTTATGAAGTAAATTCCGTGAGTTAATTAAATATCAAGTTAAAATATCAGAATTATCAAATGTCTGATAACAAATTATCAATATAAGAGGTATGAAATACATTACCTAATTAGTTTGTATGTTTCAGGTTTGTATGAAGGATTTTTTTATAGAACACAGTAATTTGCATTGGGTACTGTATTCTGGTTTGCTGGTTAGCAAGTGGGGTTAGTTAGTTAGTTAGATAGGGCCTTTTCCGCACTTAGCCACTCAAATGGGCTATTGTGCGTGGCTCATATTTCCCTTAGCAAGTTGGGTATGGAATAGATGATAAGACTAAATTTAGAATAGATTCTCGTCTCGCTTTCCAAGTGTAGATGTACAAAGCTGACATCACAACTGGCTTCAACAATGAAGGAAAACTTTGTGAGGTAACCGGCACGTTCTTTCACGTGCAGCAGTTTGGTCACACATGGTGAAACAATGAGGAACCCGAGGTGGGGCCGCTTGTCTAAACTTTGTCCCAAAGCAGACGAAAATGCGATCATGTACGAGCACCGTCGCACGAGTCTTGATGGGGTCGCCACGTAAGATGACAAACGGGGAAACTGTAAAGGTACAAGTTCGCGCTGAGACCGCGACAGGCACTTAACATTATGGAATTGTATGGGCGCCAGTTCGCGTCGAGACGGCGCCAGTTTGCGTCGAGACCGCGACAGGAGACCGAGACACGTGTCGCGGTCGCGAACTGGCGCCCATACAATTCCAAAATAATTTAAGAAAAGAGTGCCGGTATTGCAGTGCGTTCCTTTCCCTTTTTGGTGTGTTTTGGATAATTTGCGTCGGAGACAAGGTGTAGTATGCACTAGAGTACAAGGGCGGATCCAGCATTAGCTCCAGGGCCCCCCTGGATCTGAATGCTGGATCCGTCACATAGTCGTGGTCTCGTGAAGTTACAAAACTGTATGTTAGGTACATGTATGTTTTAATCAGTGGTCCACTGGTCCACCAAGGTACTGGACCCAGCCTAGGGAGGGGGGGGTCATGACCCCCATGACCTCCTCTTCTAGATAATTTTGGCAAATTTTCCATGAATCGGCCACAAAGCACAATGATAAGTTTAAATTTGATTCAATTCAATTAAACTACCTACACATTGATCTTGCTTTCCATTTTATTACTTTTTAAAATTATATTTCCAATTTACAAGATTCAATGCTGCACTTTAACTTTAAATAATTACATTCAGGACCAAAAACAATCAAAAAGTATATTAAACTAAGACATTTTTGAATTAGCAATAAAAAATACATTTATTATTTAGTTCTTTTACACGGGTCATTCCATCGTTTCGGGTGTTACATTCGTACAACAAAAGTATATTTTTTTTGTACTTAGCAATAATATTTTAACAAAAAAAGTGTTTTAATCTATGCGTTTTTAGTTGTTTTATCTAAATTGTAAAATGATTATAGTTTGGCACATCGAAACATGGCTTTTTAAGTCGAAAAGTGTGCGTTTCGGGTGTTACACAATTGTTCTCTATGTTCTGAGTATTTTTACATTTGTTAAAAAATCTGCGAATTTTCTTAGGGAACTGTTCCTAGAACTTTCAGGCCTGCAAAAGTATAATATTTACTAACCATATATGACATAATCATTTTCACAAACAACGTTTTACTATTATTTTTTTATATTATTATTTGTTTCGGGTGTTACCGCGTTTCGTTTCGGGTGTTACGAGTACGAAAATTAATATTTTATGGGGTGTTTTTTAAGCTTCTAGGTACTACAAATTAAAAAAAAATACAATTAGAGATAATTACAATGAATTCTTAGTTATCAAAACTTAAAAAGTTTCTTAAAAAGAGACGAGGGACAAATAAACGTAACTACTAAAAGTCTTCTGTAATATAACTGCTAAATCACAAACTTCTTTAAAAAAATGTAGTAATAATCAAAAAAATAAAATAAAATCTTTTTATACATTTCTACTCATACATATAATATACTCTGTTTCAGTACGTTATAATTTGGAATGTTTTCTTTCAAATTTCATCAAATTTAATGTAAAAAGAAGATATTCATTTTTTCACCTTGAGTAGCGTTTCTCATGGAATGACCCACACCTTATGGTATTTTGTGCAACCATAGCACATTTGGTCAGTGACATAAGCAGGCAACAGGGCACAAGGTGAATAGCACATATCATTATCAACTCACAGTGTGTATGCAAAGGCATATTTTTGCTTGCGGTTAATCTGAGATAAGGCCGATTAGTTCACTTTTGTTGGAGCAGGTGATGTACATAATATATCTGTAACATACTAGGTATTTTCTTATCTGTGCTTGTGCTATTGAGTCTAAGTTTTCTGTACATCTCATAAAAATACTAGTTGGCTATAAAAATGTGTCTATACTATTAAGATCTTATAACCAATGAAATACATTTTCTTTATTAAAAGGATCTATGGCAATTATTGTGAGGAAATAGTTCCAAGAAAGTCATCTTTCCAGAAGCACACTATTGGAGAGCCTGGTGGATTACGGGCTCAACTCTATCCATCTGAGAGAAGGAACCAAAGTCCCAGCAGTGGGAACTGTGTGGGGATTAAGCGGGCTGCTTATGTCTATCCTATGCCTCCCAGTGAGAGAGACGAACTTCTTAGCATTCCATGGATTCACCATGCGGGTGCCGGCTCCATCGTGTGGCAGTGAGAGAAATTTCGAATAGACCCCAAGTCAAGTACAGCAGGGCATAGCGAATAAACATCTATAATTACAAATATGAAATTCCAACAACTGTTTTAAAAATAAACTTGACAGAAGGGTATATGCTAAAATGTTATAATTTTAAAGCACTGATTTTTCCAGATGTGTTTATGTTCAGAACCACTGCATCAATATCAACAAACCTGCCACCAATTTTTGGTAAAAATCTAAAAATACATAAAATCTTAAACACTGAAATGAAAGTATTAATAAAATACTTAAAATCTTAAAAGATTTTTTTTTTACATAAAGAGTGACAAAATAGTGATGGTAAACAACATGCCTGCCACATAACAGCACAGTGACACTCAGCTATTGGAACATGAAGAGTTCAAATCATTACGTAGCACTGCACTGCGCTCGTCACCCAGCGGTCTAAGTTGTTATATTATCTCTTAGCCCTGTAATTTCTCTGGAAACATTGCCCTTCAAACTGGAACACAGTAATGTTTGCACATTACTGCTTGGCGGTAGAATAATTGGCAAAGGTGTAGTACTTCCCCAGGCGGACTCTGCCAATAGTCCTACCACTACCAAAATGCAGCCATGCAGCTAAACAGCTGTTTAACCCTTAATTTTAACCCTTAATCAGGCATAGGGAACTATTTTACCACCCTCTCAATCTACTTAGGTTCTTTTTTTACACAATTAGAATCTTAGATAATTACAATATTATCTTACTAGTAAAGGTAAAGGGTATAGTAAAGGTTGGGAACCCTTTCAAGTGTTAACCCCTCACATATTTGTTTCAAGTATTAACATTTGACTAGGTTGGTCATGAAAACTACTGCTTAGCACTGCACTGCTCTCATCATCAAATAAGTCAAAGATATAATAAGATGATTTCTCTTTTAGTAATTTTACAGAAAGCAACGAGTAATGTTTATTTATTTATTATAAATTGCACTTACATATATATATACTAGCGGCCCGTTCCGGCTTCGCTCGGATCATAACCTAGACACTGTCTGCAGTGCCATCTGCCCGGCTTATTTGTGAATTTAAACCATCTTCGAATACACACACAAAAAAAAACATTCAAATCGGTCCCGTCGTTTAGGAGTTCACTGTCAAATGATTAAATTACTAAAATGGCTATAAAAAAACAGGGGTTGGTGATAAAAGGGTAAACATTTAGGGTTGTATGTATTTTTTAATGCCACATTATAAAAAAATAACAACGATTTTTTTTTAACAAAAATTAAAAAAAAAATGTTTGGGGTGAACAACCCCTAACACTTAGGGGTATAAAAAATAGCTAGTAGCCGATTCTCAGACCTACTGAATATGCATATAAATTTTGGTTAAAATCAGTAAAGCCGTTTCGGAGGAGTAAGGAAACAAACACTGTGACACGAGAATTTTATATATAAGATTTGTTTGTATCTAAAAACTATAGAACAAAAAGTAGTACCTGTTTGCCGTTAAGTATGTTTATTATGACTATGTATGCACATTACTGCTTTGTGGAAGAATAACTGGCAAAGTTGTGGTACTTCCATGGTCAGACTGCAGAGCCTACCACTACACAAAAACAATTAAAAGGTACCATACTCCAGGAGGATATATCCATCATCCACTCATCATTCAAACTGGATATTTTGGAACAAAATTAATTAAATTGGACAAATCATATTATATTGAGTGCGAGACACAAGTGTGTTAACTCAGCCATTCAAAAAAAATTGAGCTATCAAGTAATATTACTGATGTTCAGACGTTTGTTTTAACAGAACTAAGTAACTTGACAAACAAAACAAAGTAGAGTGAACAAGTATCCATCCATAGTTGGTAGTATGTATGTAATGTTTTCTTGTGAACCAAAACAGTTTTATTGTTTTACATTTAGCAGCCACAGGAACACGTTCATTGCGGTTGATTAATCACCAACACCGCTTCATGCGTTTTGAGAATATAAACCTAATTGAAAAAAATGCGCGTATATCGGCTTAGAACAAAACCGTGTAAATTTATCTATGACACTTTGGCGGATATTATATGGCATAACTTCTTGCTACTTAACGCCGTTTAAAACACAAAATTGTTTATTACTCACCTAAAATTGGATACCAAAATCCCATACACACAAAATACAGAACATAAAAAGCGGGACACCTCGCAGCGGTGCGACCCATTGTCATGGCGGAAGCTCTTCTATTTTACATTCAATAAACACAATTGTACAACCACAAACACATAACACAGTCACTAAATCATTTTCTGTTCACTTGTGTAGTGAATTTTCTGATTATTATCAAAATTCGAGTCCAAACCCTATTGTAAATCGGCTGACACCCAAAGCCGAACAAACAAATTTTATTTGACGGGGTTACCATACGCCGTTTACAATTTACCAAAAAGCCACGGAAATGTGTTTTGATAGTTTGCTAGGTTCTTTGATAAATTCATCAATGCCTTGAATACTGTTTGAAGTGAATAATATGGAGTAAGAATATCCAATTATCTATGAATTAGGAGCTTATAAAGGCTTTTATTATTCATAGGCAAATATTTGGTTTTATTTCTATCATGTTTAAATATATGCTAACGTGCTGAGTACTTTGTGATGATATGCAGCAAAATATATATAATACATCTTGTGGCGTGAGATACACAAACAAATAAAAAAAACTGTGAAAGAAAACATTGTGAGGTAACTGACATGTACCTAGACCTAAAACCCTTTGAAGTCATGTTTGTGTCATCCGCCAACGCGCATTTTGTCAGCGTGGTGGATTATGGCTATGATTTTTTCTTTTGGCCCCAAGTCCCAGCAATACGAACATTTAGCTGGCTGCATATATATGCACATGCTATAAAATCTTTGTTACATTGGAATACTGAAATACTTTGATCTAATCGGTAGGGCATTGTATTTTGTAATGCAATACAATATGGTGGTTGAAACGGACTCAGCAGGTCTATTACGAAAACAAACTCCGAATGATCGGATGCTGAATTCGGATCAATACATCTCGGTCGGAAGTTATAGACTTAGGTCGGATGAAGATCGGATCGAACGAAACGGCCGATCCTATCAACCGACAGATTGTCTTTTGAGGTAGGAAACGTCCATAAGTTCGGCCGATATATCGTTTATCGGACTTCGTAGTAGGCCTGCAGCTTTTCAACCACCAAATTGTATCAATTCGCGTAATCAGCACCTTCAATTCGATTCGCTTTCATATCGTATTCAAATCAAATGATTGAACCCAGTATTACCCAGAACAATGAGTATTCTTACAAAACTGGTATTATTGTCTCTATGGTTTAGGGACACCGCGTAGACAAGGACTTTTTTTCCTCTTAATGTTGCTGCTTGAAAAAAATAACGATGGTAGAAATAGCACCCTTTACATATTAGATAAAACAATGCACATACAAACACTCCATATTTTTATACTGAAATATTTTCAAAATAATAAACTTGCGTAACAAATGGGTGAAAATATGTGTTAACATATTATTAACATTTCCAAATAAAATGTGTTTATGTAATTTAACAAAATAAAACATTGCTACCACCAGGGCCGGACCGTGAGTTTAGAGGTCCCTGGGCTACTACTTTGGGGCCTACGGGCCCACTTAATAACTCAAATTATAAGAAAATAATTAAACGATCATATGTTTTTGTGTTTTTATTTAGTGACAAGCCGAGCAAGACATGTGCCTGATGGTAAGCAATATGCCTGCCCATAACACCACAGTGACACGCAGCTATTGGAACATGAAGAGTCCAAATCATTACCTGGCAAAGTACTGTACTCGTCACCCGGAGATATAAGGTGCTTTATCTCTTAACCCAAATGAGGGAAATTCTCTCGTTTATATAATAGTGTACCAGATTATAGATAGCTATAATTAGTGTACCAGAACATCTAACGTACCTCATAAAAAGACTGTACGAAGATGGCACAGCGGCTGTTCGTGTGGATGGAATTGACTCAAGCTCTTTTAAAGCAGAGGCTGGCGTAGAACAGCGATGCATTCTATCTCCACAACTCTTCAATATTTACACCGAGTACATCATGCGAATCATTCTGGAAGGCTGGGACAAAGGTGTTTCTGTAGGGGGACGGAAAATCTGCAATTTAAGATATGCTGATTATACCACTCTTTTGACAACATCCAAAGAAGATATGGAACATCTCTTGAACTGCCTGGAGACAACAAGCATTAGCCACGGTCTCGCTATCAATCGTGATAAGACATAATGATGATAGTGGACAGAGCAAATGACAACGAACCTACCGTCAAAAGCATAGCCAACTGTGATGTGGCCCAGAGCTATATCTACTCGGGCTCCAACGTAACCGACACTGGGAGCTGTGAAGACGAGATACGAAGACAATGTGCTGTGACGCGATCTGCCGTCAAAAACCTCACAAAAATCTGGAAAAACCGCAGAATTACCAAACCCACCAAGGTACGACTGATGAGTAGTCTTGTCTTGACTGATAGAAGTTTGCACTTCTATCGGCAGGTCCTATGACTGCCAATTTTTTAGGGAGAGATTCTCGGTCCGTTTGCCGCTTGGGCCGGCTAATGTGGTGCTGAATACTGATGTAAGTGGTGTGGATGTATTAAATTTCTGTTCGGGAGACGTTAAGACCGCGATAAATCTTATTTCGAGAGGAAAGTCCCCTGGACATGATGTACTCAGTATTGAGCACCTGGAGCATGCTGGGCGGCATCTGCCGAGAGTTTTAGCCACGTTGTACTCGCTGTGTGTTAGCCACTCCTATTTGGCTAATAACAGGCTAATAACTCTCGCAACTGTAATAGCGAAAGTGTTTGACGGCCTGCTAAATGTACAACTTAACAGACACGTGACACTTCACGACAACCAGTTTGGGTTCCGACCCAAACTGCCTACAGAGAATGCGATTCTCTGTTTAAAGCATGCCGTCAAATACCTACTACACGAACAGAAAGACTCCAGTGTACGCGTGCTTTCTCGATTTATCCCGGGCCTTCGACCTGGTCTCCTACGACGTCCTTTGGGACAAACTAATGAACACGGACCTACCGCGGGAACTCATTTCAGTGCTTCAGTACTGGTACGGGAACCAGGTCAATAATGTCCGCTGGGCGGGAGTGATGTCGGACACTTATCACCTTGAATGTGGTGTGAGACAGGGCGGTTTGACTTCACCTACTCTATTAAATCTTTACTTGAACGACCTGATATTCGCGCTCAGCAGCCTGCATGTCGGATGCTATGTAGTTGTAGATGGAGTGTGTGTCAATAATCTGAGCTACGCTGATGATATGGTCCTGCTGAGCGCGTCAATCTGCGGCCTGAGGAAACTACTCAGTACGTGTACAGATTACGCGCGTGGTCATGGGTTAGTATATAACTGTCAGAAAAGTGAATTTATGGTTTTTAGAGCCGTCGGTATGAAGAGCCCTATGAACATACCGCCACTTCATCTTGGTGGTGCGTCACTAGACAGAGTTGATACATTTAAATATCTGGGCCATCTACTTACCGAGGACCTGAAGGACATACTCGACATGGAGCGGGAGCGGAGAGCACTGTCAGTACGGGCCAATATGATAGCTCGCAGATTTGCGCGCTGTTCTACGGAGGTGAAAGTGACACTCTTTAGAGCGTACTGTACTTCACTGTACGCGTGCGTTCTGTGGGCAGACTACACTTAAAAGGTATACAGCGCTCTCCGCGTCCAGTACAACGATGCGTTCCGGGCGGTGCTGGGGCTGCCCCGCTTCTGTAGTGGTTCAGGAATATTCGCGGACGTGAGGACAGACTGCTTCGAGGCAACTATGCGCAAGCGGAGCGCCTCCCTGGTGCGCAGGGTGCGGGCCAGCCCCAACGCCATCCTAGCGATGATCGCCGACAGGGTTGACTGCCCATACATAAGGCATAGTTGCAGCAGACATGTGACTGTCCCAATGCCGGTTAGGAAATTTTGACTTGAAAACTGATGACATTTGAATACTTACTAGAAAAAATAAAATTGATGTTTATTTTTATGATTTTTATGATATTATAGTGACATGTTTATATATTATTTTTGTATTTTAAATTATTATTTTATTGTAATTGATTAAATTGAATAACATTTTTGTAATAACATTGTGACATTGTAATTCTACGAGTCATGTAACTTGCAATAAATAATTTTTATTTGATTTGATTTATCTGAATTGAATGTGATAAAAACAATTAAAAGTTTTAACACCCAGTCATCTCCTGGTCCAGACCAGCTTCCAGTCTGTGTTTTAAAAAAATGTGCTCACACACTTGCCCCTGCTTTCTCAGCCCTGATGAATGCGTCTTTCAAAGCTGGACAGCTGCCTCTGGATTGGATGCATTCTGTGGTCACTCACATATTTAAGAAGGGGGACAAAATGCATCCAGAGAATTATAGACCTATAAGCCTTACTAGTATTGTAGTTAAGATAATGGCAAAGATTATAAATAGGCAGCTGATTGTCTTCCTCAATAGGCATTGTATTATATCTACTAAGCAGCATGGTTATGTTGAGAAAAGATCCACTATTACCAACTTGCCAGAGTATGTCCATACTTGGAGTAATGAAGTGAACGGACGGAGTCCAGTGACCATAATTTATTTAGATTTTCAGCGAGCTTTTGATAGAGTCCCTTATCAGCGTCTCTTTGTAAAATTAGACCATTATGGCATACGTGGGAGGCTACTGAAATGGATAGAGCATTACTTGATTGGAAGAACTTTTCAAGTTCAAGTCGGGGATTCCCTATCACAGCACAGGAACGTGTCCAGTGATGTGCCTCAAGGATCGGTGACTGCTCCGCAACTTTCTGGGATTTACATAACTGATCTAATTGAAACAATTGAAAGCCAATCTGCCTTCTTCGCTGATGATGGTATATTTTTTGCAAACCCACCGGTCAGTTCTGGGTGTCTCCAGAAGGATCTAAATCAAGTGCAAGACTGGACCATGGACTGGGTTGTTATTTTGAATGTTGCGAAGTGTGGGGTCTTACATCTGGGCAAGAATAACCCACTGGTCACCTATTATCTCAATGGTGTTGCTTTATCTTCAGTGAATCACCAAAAACACTACGATGTTATAATTATTAGTCATTCGTGGATCCTTTCAATCTATAACTGTAGAAATGTTTCTTAAAATATATAAAACTTATGTGAGGCCGCTACTTTTTTAAATTCTTTTTATTTAATTTAAACACTCCACAGACTCCGGGGTCCGTGACTTTTGTCATTACAATAATCTTTTTGAAGTGAAAACTTCTTTAGGCGCGCTATGGACAGAATTTTCGTGGGCTGTGAAATGGATTGATGATCACGTGATCATCACGCTCGGATATGATAAGAAATTTCGGGTAAGCTCGGGATGCTAGAGCGAGAAAGATAATATGGTCAACAAACGTGCCAGACCGAGAAAGATAATTGTTAGAGGAGGACATGGGACAATAGATACTTTCTCTCGCTCTCGCTGCGCGCTACCGGTTACCAGTGTTGACACTTTAGCGACTTTGTCGCTGAAACTGGCGAAATTTTAAAACCTTTTAGCGGATTTAGACGACGTATTACCGACAAAGGGGAATATACTAGTGTAGAAGGTTGGAGAAGGAAAAAGCTTATGTATTCTTCCAGACTGTTATTCCCTTAATAATTCAATCAAAACCGGCGACTTTGTTTCATAACTATTTGGCGACAAGCTCAAAATCATAGTGGCAACACTGACGGCTACCAACTGACCAACTCCAAAAGACTTTTCTTTGGGCGGGAAAACACGACGAGTGCTTTATAATTTTCACAATCAAATTAATTAGTTTTGCTGTGTAAATATTTCGTTTCTTTCGTGTAAATATTTAGTTTTGTATACATTTATAGTCAATAGTATAAATAAATATGAGCGTCGCTAGCGACGGGGGTGACCCCATCGAACAGACCAGAAAAAGAAAACTATTGAAGCCAAATCCAAGTGAAAATGTTTCTTACAAACTATTTAGAAAACCTTTTTATAAGAGAAAGAGACTATTCCCAGAAAATCGTAGTGGAGACTGTGTAGTGTATGTGGAATCGACGGAACAGGAGAAAGTCGGTAACAAAAATCCTATTACACTCACCAACCTTTTTGCGGACAATGTTAGGGGCATCATAGGGGTGCACCGTGTGAATGCATACAAAGTTGGAGTAACTTTTAAAAAGCCGGCCCCGGCCAACAACTTTTTAAACATGGACACTTTTTTTACCAACCATAAATGTGTATACAATCTGGGTATACAAATAAGTACTGCCTGAGTAACCTTAGTATTTATTTCGCGCGGACTAAGTCGCGGGTAACAGCTACTTTGTATATAATTAAATATTTACTTTAATTTCTGGCTTGTTTTACTCGTTTATTCAACTTATACGATCCGTAATATTTTATTATAATACGACATACCTACCTAATACAAAAATCAGCTAATGAAGTTTTCACTTCTACCGTGTGGTCTTAAGCACACACCTGTTTTTTTTTTTTATTTACATAGTTCTTGGATTAGGCGAAGAAGAGAAAAATAAGGGGGGAGTAGAGGGGGGGGGGGGTGTGAACATTTCGAACCTAATTAGTCAGTCTGATTTCGTCTGTTGAGCCGATCGCTACCGGTTGGGATTCCGATAGTAATCGACTCGACATTGTCTTTTGCCTAAGCCGCCTCCTCCCGGCCCAGAGCCTCCACTACGGCCGCATTTCTGTCTCATATTATAATTATGTGATATATATTATATATATATTATTATTATAATTGCCATTTGTAGTTTGAAATCTCGAATGGTCTTTGGCAGCCAACGCTCGCCGCACGAACCCACCGATGGCGTCGTCGGTGTCGTCGGCGTAGTATGTGAAGGTCCCCGTGTGCCGTGAGATTGCAACAACCGCATGGGACACGCTCTCGTGCCGCTTCATATTTGCCTTAGTTTTAATTATGATTACCGACTCGTATGTCAATCCCTGCGCTTCATGGATGGTAAGGATGCGTGACTCGGTGCCCGACCCGTAACCCTGGTTTGTCAGTGTCTCCTTCTCCTCTTGGGTATGCACTAAAAAGAGGGTGTTGGGTTGGGCGCCGGGTATTTGCGCTCCCTTATACCTTCTCAGCTCCAGGGACTTTATACGGGGTACTGAGGAGTACTTACATACCTGAGTATATTTCCCTCAGCGCATTTGCAACATACATCGGGTTGCGATGTGTGCAGAGCAACTTCTGGCTGATCTTTGTTACCAGGTTCGGGCGGTGATACCTCATTTCGAAGAGATTTTCCCTATCGATGTAAGGCAACTGATTGATAGATATTTAGATAGATAGATACTCTTTATTGTACACACCGAAACATAACAATACAGTAAAATTAAAAATTAAATAAAACTAGTGTTACAATCGGCTGCCTTATCGCTAAAAGCGATCTCTTCCAGGCAACCTTAGGATGGAAACGTTTATAGAAATAATAAAAAGCGGGTTGTGCTAAATAGAATAATAAGACGATTAAATGTAGTGGCATACAGTAAAAAGTAAATAAATAAACAAACATACATACTAATAGGGATTACATATTATTACATGCAATATTTGTAACATTATACTAATAAATATAAAATAGATAAATAACTGGAAGTACATAAATATAAACCAGAAAATACAACAGATCATATTAACAAACGAAAAGAAAATTAAGACATGAATTAAATGCAATAAACAGGTACACAATAGGCCTATCCAATAAAAAAGATTGCAATGTGAGATTGTGACTACAGCTTAGACAAATAATAATCTTTAAAGTGAGTTTTAAAAGAATCAAGCGATGGCGATTTTCTAATAGCAACAGGCAACTCGTTCCACAATTTGACTGCCTGAAAGGCAAAGGATTTGCCATAATAAGTTTCAGATCGTGCTGATGGTGGTTTAAGGGTTAAGTTAGATTTTGACCTTAGCGGCCGAGCATGGCAGTCCTGCCAGAATGTGAACCATTCTTTTAGGTACTGCGGGGTACAAGGATTAAAAAGAATATTGTATAGAAGATAAAGAATGTGAGCATTACGACGTAGACGAATGGGCAACCACTTGAGCTTGACGCGAAAATGAGAAACGTGATCATATTTCCGTAAACCAAATATGAATCGAATACAATAATTTTGAAGGCGCTCAAGTTTATCTAGCTGGTATTCTCTAAGATCAAGGAAACTGACATCAGCATAGTCCAGGACAGGCAGAAGTAGAGACTGAGCGAGTGCAATCTTAGTGGCAGTAGGTAAAAAGTTTCGGAGGCGTCTAAGGGATCCCCCTGACGCATATAGCTTAGTACTGATTGCTTTGACATGATTATCCCAAGATAAAGTTTGATCAAATGTTACACCGAGATTTTTGACTGATTCGCTAAATGGTATTATGACACCATTAAAAGTTACATGAGGAATCAGTGACCAGTCAATTCTCGAGACCCAATACGAACTACCTATTGCTATGACTTGCGATTTCGTAGGATTGACATTCAAACCAAAGGATTTGCTCCATTTATAGATACAATCCAGATTTACATTAGTCATTGCGATCGCTACGTCAAGTTCATGAAGAGGAGCTTGAGTGTAAATTTGGAGATCGTCTCCATATAAGTGGTAGGAAGAAGTAAGATACTTAGAGATAAAATTTATAAAAATAGTGAACAGAAGAGGAGATAGCACGCTGCCTTGTGGAATACCAGCTGTTGTATTACACCAAGAAGAAAAGGTATCTTCAAGGCGAATCCGTTGCCGGCGTCCATGTAAGTAACTACGGAACCAATCAATTACTGGTGGATATATGTTAATGGAGCGTAGTAGTGCTAGTAAAATGTCGAAGTTGACGGCGTTAAAAGCATTACTAAAATCCAACAGGGTTAGAATAGTAAGCTTACCATCATCCATCCCCAAGCGAATGTCATCAGTGACTTTAACAAGATCAGACACAGTACTATGCCCTGGACGGAAACCGGATTGCAAAGGATTGAAGAGGTCTTGTCTGTTAAGGAAAACACTAAGTTGATTATGGACAAGACGCTCTAGGATTTTAGAAAGGAAAGGAAGGATTGAAATTGGGCGGAATTCAGAAAAAGATGTGGGATTGTTTTTTTTTGGCAGCGATATAATATGTGCGTCTTTCCAAACAGAAGGGAACATTCCTTTATCTATAGAATTATTAAAAATGGAGTAAAGGATGGGAAGAATAACGTCTAGGATGGGCAAAAGCATGTTCCGACTTATACTGTTACTGCCAACCGCATTGGAGGATATAGACATGAAGCTCTTCTTAACATCACACTCAGTAAATCGATTAAATTGAAAACAAGCAAAATTGGGTATTGGCAAAATAGAAAGATAACTGAGGGTTGAATTTATTTCTGCAGCTGGCATAGTAGAAGCAGACGAAAAATGTTGATTAAGTGCATCATAGTCGATGTTATTATTAGATGTGATATTAGGACGCGATTTGCCAATTCCCATTGTTTGCTGGATTTTCGTCATGAACAGAGGTATGGATATGGCGGCGTACTGCATCCCTACACGCCTTATTGCAGCGATTTCGTGCTTTTACATATCTGGTTTGATTGTCGTCAGACGGACAACATTTGTATTTAGACTTGGCTACTGATTTCCTATGCATCAAGGTTTTTATCTCATCTGTAAGCCAAGGCGCGACAAGACGTTTAATCTTGATAGTGCGTATTGGAGCATGATCATCCAAGAGTCTAGTGATTAAAGAGTTGAAGGCAGTTACCTGGTCATCCACTGAATCAGCATTGATAACTGAGTTCCAATCCACGGTTCTCGCATCTTCCACAAGAGCCTCTCTATCCATGCCACTAAAATTGCGTTGCAGAAGAATTTGAGGTTTGATTGACGTCTCCGATGAGGACAATTTCGCCAACACCAGACAACCGTGAGACCATTACAATGGCCCCGAAATGGTTCATGAGAGCCTCATCGACCAGGAGGCTAAAATAAAGTTAGTTGATTAATTAATTCATTCAAAACATAATAGAAAAATTCATTATGTAGTGCTTGTAATTCACTACCGAAATACGAGTATATGTAGTTCTGAGTGTTATTGCCACTAAACCTTACAGTTGTGTCTGCTGAAAAGCGAGTTTTTCGGAACTAATAAAACATTTTTGAGGAATTCGATGGCACAAGATCAGCTTGCATGCTTTGCTACTTTTTATTTAGTTAGTCTAATGAAAAGCCGCAAACATCAATTTTAAAATTTAGCGTCGCTGTACCTACTTACATATTTGTTAATTTTGTAAATATTTCAATGTAAAATGGCTCACTTTTTGTACTAAGTACCATAACTTTAGCATTTCTCGTCAAATAAGACAAATAGGTACCTAAACCAAATACTTTTCACGATGGTCAAAGGGCCTCGCAAATATCTGCCGCCCTCGCAATCGCAATGGGTAAATCCGCCACTGCTGAAAACTATTCTGACATGTATTGTTGCATTCCGAAAACGCAACATAGCTTATCCAAAGTCAAAACTGTGACTGTGACGTCTGTGACTCGATGTCAAAATCACTTATATGTACAGTCTGCCATTTCAATCAATATTTGATATTTGTACTAATTTTCCTTGAACCCTACTTATAGCATTTATAACAACAAAATAAATACTAGTTGGAAAAAGTACCACGTGGTAGAAAACAAATTTATTTTCTGGTAGCATTATTTGTTTATTGACATGACGAATGACAGACGGCGGGGTCCAGTTCGATGGCAGCTTGATTATTTCAGTTTTATCGAAATAAATGGCTCTTTATCCGTATTATTTCTACTCTAATCAATGAAGAAGTGAACATGTGTTTTGTAAATATAGTTTAAGTGTCTTACGCACGTTTTTCGTGCGTACAGTAGTGTTTAAGATGTATATTCAGTACTCGATAGGAGCCATTTTTATTGTATTTATTTTGTGCGTTCATTGTGATAATGATTCTAAAGACAACGAATTCAAGACGATTCACGGTGAGTGTTTTGCTGATTAAAGGAAATCTGGGCTAATTCGTTGGCTTGGAACCGTTAATTGGGGTTTCACGCCTATTAAGATTTTGACAGGCCGCCCACGGCTTGGCGAATCTGCGAAACCTATCAGATACTTAATTTGAACGAAAATTAATCTTATTTATCCATAGCTTCTTCTCTCCAGTACCGTTCAAGCCAACAAATAATCCCTGTATACATATGTGATAATATTACTGGATCCAATTAAACATTTGGTAACCCCTTTCCCATGTATTTATCTTGCATTACCCTAAATATTTGTAAGAGAGCAATTTTTTTTAGACTGAAAACATTTGAATCACTAGTTCATCAGTGTTTGTCTCTTACCCAGTAATTAGCGGATACTTTTATTGGTTGCATGTAGAGAATCTTGGCAGTTTATGCTATGAACTGTAGGGCATACAATCAGTTAATTTAAAAATATAACTTCATGCCATTAATATTAAGTTTGATTTGATAATAATTTGAATTATCTATAAAGATCTGCACAGTTGGTAAAATGTGATGCTTTTCAGTGCCAGTTTACATTTTTTGATTCGATCACTGGACTGGAATAATGTAAACCGGGCATTATTCTCTAAGATTTTTGTCATATCTTGTACGTACATTTGAAAATATCTTCTTGGACTACTCCTTCTACTTTCAATATGGGACTCTCCATAAGTGGCTAAAGAGTTGCCACAATTGCAGAGGCAGTGCCTTTCAAATTTCTTAGTAGAAAGATAGATTACAAAGGGCGTACGGCATCATTAGAGGTGGTTGTTGAAAATTTCAGGAACAACCTCAATAAGGTAGACCAACAGCCTATCAGCAGTATCAAAAAAGCATGGATATATGACAACTATCTCACATCACGTCTCACTTGGCCTTTCCTAGTATATTAAATCGGTAAAACCCTCCTGGCAAAGGTACATGCTAATGTCATAAAGATATTGAAGTCACAGTTTGGATTGGCACATCTGGCTGAACCCTCTACTCTCTTTAGGGATCACAATAGTTTTGGGCTGAAACTAAAAAAACCATCTGAACTCTACAAACACCTAATAGTTACAAAAACGCATGTTTTGGGAAAGTTGAAAGACAAATTAATTGCATCTCTCCCAAAAGACAAAAGCGCTTCGGACCTTGAATCTAGACTTCAATTCCATAAACAATTTATGGCATGTGCACAAGTAAATACAGCTGGGTTGGGTGCGAGAAAGAAAAGGAAAGACCGAGACATGGTAAAAACCTTTCTACAACAAGACGAAAATGACAGTTATAAAGTGCATGCTATGAATTTAGAAATGCAAAGTGAGTGGTTAACCATAGGCGAGTTTTGTATCCCATTAGCTCTAAAGTGGCACACCTTGCTATATGACTGGTCTCCTGCCTTATTAAAATTTAATCTAAATGCTGTCCAAATGACCCTCCGTGACCAGAGTAACTTGGTAAGGTGAGGAAAAGCCTCTGAAAAATGTTGCTATACTTGTGGTGAGGCGGTATGTACAGCAAGGCACATATTGGTGGGATGCAAGGTGCTCCTTAATAGGGGTCATTACGCACAGCGCCATGACAGAGTACTTGAAATCATACGTGAAGCCGTAAGCCTTTCTGTAGCTAGAGCCCAAAAGGGATTGACAACAAACAAAAGACAAATTAACTTTGTAAAAGAGGGCTCAACTTCAAACTCTAAGAACAAGCCTTACTCAATCCTGGGTTCAGCACCTGATTGGACTATTTTAATGGACACGTATGAAAAGCACTATAAAATCCCAGAGGATGTGGGTGTTTCGTCATCCAGACCGGACATTTTCCTTTTTTCTAGGGCTACGAAATGCATAGTCCTGGTAGAACTTACCGTACTGTGGGAAACTAATATACCTAAAGACCATGTGATGAAACAAAATAAGTATTACGACCTTCAAAACGAATTAACAAAAAATGGATATGTTAATTTATACGCTGTAGAAGTAGGAGCGAGAGGTATACCAGCAAAATCTCTCTATAACCTGCTTAAAGACCTTGGATTGTCCAGAAGTGCAGTAAGTTCTATACTAGAACGACTATCTAAAGCTGCACTAGTAGGTTCATATCAGATTTGGCTGGGCAGGGAGAGAAATACGAGTAGTGAAGGTGAGTGTGGACGTACGTCACTAAAAGGGGCCCCTTTTACACCTACGCCCGAGTCACAAGTCTTGGGGTCTATTCGAGATTTCTCTCTCTGCCACAAGATGGACCCGGCACCCGCACGGTGAATCCATGGAATGCTAAGAAGTACGTCTCATAAATGATTATGTTAAACAAACTGCAATATAATTGTAATATTTTTTTTACTATAATAGAATAGAAAACGCTTTTTTAAAAAGCCACACATACATAATATAATAGGTTCGCACCTGACCACCATCTGGCCTGATGTTAAGCAACACATCTCTCAATCGATTACAGAGTCCCCAGCTGATACTTAGCCGATCCATCCCAAAGGTGCGAACAGTACTCCATACAGGAGGGAATCTGTGCTTTATATAACGTGAGCAACTGTTCAGAATTGAAGTAGCTGTTGTCTAACTTGATTTAGCCCTGAAATCCAAAGAAAATAGCAAATAATAAATACTAGATTTAGCTACAGCCAGCTTATTGTGGTTGGTATATTTATGGTTATGATCATGAGCCTATACTCCTCTAGAGGCAGTTCCCATAATATCCTGCTCAGCCCAACATTCAGTCAGCCACCATCAACAGCTTTAGGATTATCAATTATGGGATATTTGCCATAAATTCTGGAGCCACTACATAAAGATAAAGATTGGCTTTATTTCTAGGGAATTGATTACATTTTTACAAGTATACATTTAGTCTAATGTTATAATTTACATCACAGTTTGTCTTTTGATATCTATAGTCCACCTCCAAGTTTTTCCATTCCTCTTGTAACCCGCCTTCCTCGTCCATGTGGTTCCGCTTCTTCACATCATCCTCCCATCTGCGTATTTGTCTCCCACTTTTCCCCCTCGAGGATACCAGTGAGTCACCTTTTGAGACCACTTTTGTGTGCCTCTAACCATATGGCCTGTCCATCTCTGTTTTAATTTTCCAACGGTCTTTGCTATCGGAATTACCTTTGTTCTTTCTCTTATAACTTCTACTCTTTTTTTGTCTTTTAATTTAAAAGCAAACTATATACTTACCTTCCTTAAAATATTGCCACTACGTAGTATTACTAATTATTTAATCCTACACTACCTCTACTAAATCCCGGTGTCTGGTCAAGAATCTATCTACCCTAGTGTTTATTGTGTCTACAACAGATATGACTAACCCACTGCCACTTATTTTGCTATTGCACTGAACTATGTTGTTGACTTTAGCTCTCTGAAGTATATTCAATACCATTTTACCTGGTTCATGAAATCAAAGTCGATGTTCTTCATAAATGTACAATTTACATGTCAATTACAAATATAAGAACATACAAATACTATATAATTACAGTTTTAAAATAAAATTTCATTGTATTATAAATTACTAGCTGACCCCGCAAACGTTGTTTTGCCTTAGTGAACAACCCTTGTCACTTAGGGGTATGAAAAATAGCTAGTAGCCGATTCTCATACCTACAGAATATGCATATAAAATTTGGTTAAAATCAGTAAAGCTGTTTCGGAGGAGTAAGGAAACAAACACTGTGACACGAGAATTTTATATATAAGATAACAAATGACTAATAACTCAGTACTGGTCTTGTCATCGAAATAAACTATGGGATGGATGTGCTCTGAGCACCTTGAAATTGGTAATAAACTGTGTCTCTGTGTGTAGGGTAAGTGGTATTCTCCCCACCAATTTACTTGACCGCCTCATCATCATCATCAACATCCCGTGTTCACCACTTCCTGCAACCAAATAGAACGGAAAGAGTGAAACACTTCCCAACGATGACATAATTCTGTGCGCCTGAAGTTTGGGAGGGCACATCCAATGGTTTAAATCTATGGGTCTTGTTATGTCTTTGTTTTCATGCCAAATACAAAAATGTTGAAACAAAATATTTGACTCTTCTTCAACTGCATCTTTAATGTGGTACACTGAGTTTAACTGCTATCTAAAAATTATCTTTCCCTCTCATCTTAATATATATAAATCTCCTGTCACGATGTTTGTCCGCGATGGATTCCTAAGCTACTAAACCGATTTTAAATTAAATTGGCACACCGCGAGCAGTCTGGTCCAACTTGAGAGATAGGATAGTTTTTATTTCGATTAATAGTCTTTAAATGACAATATCCGAGCGCAGCCGGAATGGGCTGCTAGTCTTACCATATAACATTTATTTATTTAATAATAGGCGAGCAGTATTAGCTGATATGCCTGTATCTCAGTGTTGAAATATGTAACAAAATTATAGGTAATTGTCTGTTAAAATGATATTCTCGCTAGTCTTACCATATATAATATTTATTTATTTAATAATAGGCGAGCAGATTTTTTTTTTTATTTTTTTTTTTCATTTAAATTTTACAGTTCCACAGACTCCGGGGTCCCGTGACCTTTGTCAATCGTTTTCTTTTTGTTACATGAATCTTGGATTGGAGAAGAAAAGGAAATAGGGGAGAGTAGGGAACATTTTCTTGCTAATTCTAGGACTATTTTATTTTCTAAGTCGCCTCCTCCCGGCTCAGCGCCTCCACCACGACTGCATTTCTATCCTTGATGGCCATCTGCAAATTGAACTCTCGGATGGTCTTCGGTGTTGCAGACAACGCTCGCCGCACGAACCGACCGATGGCGTCGTCAGTGTCGTCAGCGTAATATATGAAGGTCCCCGTGTGCCGTGAGATTGCGACGACCGCATGAGGCACGCTCTCGTGCAGCTTCGTGTTTGCCTTAGTTTTTATTGCGATTACCGACTCGTATGTTAGTCCCTGAGCTTTATGGATGGTAAGGATGCGTGACCCGGTGCCTGAACCATAACCCTGGTTTGTCAGGGTCTCCTTCTCCTCTTGAGTGTGAACTAAAAAGAGGGTGTTTGGTTGGGTGTTGGGTATTTGCGCTCCCTTATACCTTCTCTGCTCTAGGGACTTTATGCGAGGCGCCGAGGAATACATACCCGAGTATATTTCCCTCAGCGCATATGCGACGTCCATTGGGTTTCGATGTGTGCAGAGCAACTCCTGGCTGATCTTTGTTACCAGGTTCGGGTGGTGATACCTCATTTCGAAGAGATTTTCCCTATCGATATAAGGCAGTTGATTGACATCTCCGATGAGGACAATTTCGCCAGCACCAGACAGGCGTGAGACCATTACAATGGCTCCGAAATGGTTCATGAGGGCTTCATCCACCATGAGGCGACTGAAACTCTCTTTTCCGAATCCATTTACGAGAGCAGAAGCCATAGTTCGCACCCTGGTTTTGACCAGGTTTCCAATGCGGTGCGATAGCTTTTCTCTTAGCTTAGGCGAGCAGTATTAGCTGATATGCCTGTATCTCAGTGTTGAAATATGTAACAAAATTATAGGTAATTGTCTGTTAAAATTATATTCTCTTTCGCTATCCATTTGTCAAGTTTGTTCTTGAAAGAGGTCAATGCTTTTGCTGAAATAACATCCTCAGGCAACCTGTTCCAGTAAATAGTATATATATATCAATAGTATACTTTTATATTGATATAGTATATCAATATAATAGTAAATCACATGCTTCCCCAAATTATACCCTTTGTATTTTCACTTCATTGATACTCTTTGTTTGAAGACTTCCAGGTTTTAAGCTGGTGGATACTCCACAGATAATTTATTCCAACAACAGAAAATAAAAATGAGTTTCATATCTCGGTGATTAAAAAGTAATTTTTCAACGGATTGTAAATTATTACATTTCTTATCATTTTAGGTACAAAGCTAATTAAGATAGATAAAACGAGGTATATACTTTATTGAAGACTAAAAAGTATTACCTATCCTGGTGTATTATTAGTATATAATATCTGAGTGACTTTATAGTTTAGTGAGAGAGACGTACTTCTTAGCATTCCATGGATTCACCGTGCGGGTGCCGGGTCCATCGTGTGGCAGAGAGAGAAATCACGAGTAGACCCCGAGACTTGTGACTCGGGCTGTAGGTTTAAAAGGGGCCCCTTATATTGACGTACGTCAACACTCACCTTCACTACTCGTATTTCTCTCCCTGCCCAGCCAAATCCGATATGATCCTACTAGTGCAGCTTTAGATACTCGTTCTAGTATAGAACTTACTGCACTTCTGGACAATCCAAGGTCTTTAAGCAGGTTATAGAGAGATTTTGCTGGTATACCTCTCGCTCCTACTTCTACAGCGTATAAATTAACTACATAGCCATTTTTTGTTAATTCATTTTGTAGGTCGTAATACTTATTTTGTTTCATCGCGTGGTCTTTAGGTATATTAGTTTCCCACGGTACGGTAAGTTCTACCAGGACTATGCGTTTCGTAGCCCTAGAAAAAAGGAAAATGTCCGGTCTGGATGACGAAACACCTACATCCTCTGGGATTTTGTAGTGCTTTTCATACGTGTCCATTAAAATAGTCCAATCAGGTGCTGAACCCAGGATTGAGTAAGGCTTGTTCTTGGAGTTTGAAGTTGAGCCCTCTTTTACAAAGTTAATTTGTCTTTTGTTTATCGTCAATCCCTTTTGGGCTCTAGCTACCGAAAGGCTTACGGCTTCACGTATGATTTCAAGTACTCTGTCATGGCGCTGTGAGTAATGACCCCTATTAAGGAGCACCTTGCATCCCACCAATATGTGCCTTGCTGTACATATCGCCTCACTACAAGTATAGCAACATTTTTCAGAGGCTTTTCCCCACCTTACCAAGTTACTCTGGTCAGGGAGGGTCATTTGGAAAGCGTTCAGATAAAATTTTAATAAGGCAGGAGACCAGTCATATAGCAAGGTGCGCCACTTTAGAGCTAATGGGATACAAAACTCACCTATGGTTAACCACTCACTTTGCATTTCTAAATTTAGTAAGCTTCCCCATGGAGCCGTAGTTTGTGGGTTTGATTCCAATAAGGACAAATATTTGTGTGATGAATACACATATTTGTTCTGTATCTTAGTGTTTCTATGTGTCAGAAGTATAAATTTATAATATTAAATAAATAAATAATAAATAAATAAATAAATAAATATTGGTGGACAATTCACACACAACACCATCTGACCCCAAACTAAGCAAAGCTTGTGTGATGGCGGCCAGATAGCTGATATAATACTTATATAGTTTTAAATACATACTTATTATACATACTTACATACATATTATGTAAGTGTTATTTACTTTGGTGCTAGTTAGTGTATAGGGGATAGGGGCGATAGCACATAATAAATATTAGTAAAGAAGCCTCACTTACCGAAAACAATTAAATAAATAGCGACTCTAGCTGGGACACACCAAAGTTTAAGTGCGTACCCCGAGCAAATGACCTTGAGTATTTCTTACCTTATCGCACACCGCAAGAAAGAGCAAGAGAGAAACAGTAGGATTTGTAGCTGTTTTACGCTCAAATTTTAGAATAAACTCTTTATAAAATCAGATTTTGGTCTTTTGAAAAAAATAAAACTACCAAAATGTTCGTAATGGAATTGTCTATCCGTTAGTGTAAGTACAAAATCAAAATAATGGACGATTTTCGAGGAGATGCATGATAACTACAATTATTAAATTTTTTCATGGTTTCGTTGTGAGGCGATTATTTAAACAATAAGTTAATTAACAAAAAAATAAAACTACCATTTTGAAGCCAAGAAGTTGTAGAAATTTAATGTATTTTTTACCAGTTGATATTTGTTTTGGCTAATGAGTAGATAGCTCTTAAAACTGGTCAAAAAACTCGTTTTGCTGGGGGACGCACCTTAATTCAGCTCGCAATACCTGTCGCGATTTTTAAATAAACATTTGCGCTCTTTCTAACGCGTAACTCTGTCCCTGTCTAGCGCAGAGGGTTGTCGACATATCTAATAACAATATGCGCGGGAAACGTGTTGCGCGAGCGCTCAGCCGTGCGTCCGACAACCTACTGGCACTAAACTTGTCCCCTGGGAGGCACGGTCTAGTTGTAGGCTAAAACCGCGCGACCTTGAGCGAGTGAGGATGCACTGGCGATATAGGGCTGACTGGCGTAGCATGGTAGATGACTATCTCTAGCATGGACTAGGCCAGCCTGATGATGACGATGCAATATACATATAATCTGAATCCTAAAAGTCCCTAATATTTTTAATATGAAAGTTTTGATATTTGTTGCGAGAAAATTACGGAAAACTGAACTGCGCGGGTAAAACCGCGGGCGCTAGTAACTATTGATAAAAAAAAGAATTAATACAATTATTTATTCCAAACTAGCGGTACTACCCCCCCGGCTTCGCCGGTGGTACATGATATAGCCTATATCACGTACACACCCAATGATGAATGAATTTTGGAAATCTGTCCAGTAGTTCATGAGATATGCGCGTTCAAACATATAATATGTTCAGCTTTAAAATATTTAACGTTTTAGTTTTGGTTTTAATCGACACATCGCTATCTTTCGGCAATTAGCACAGATTAATGAAAAAACCCTTTCTTTAATTCGCGCCCCCAAACCTCAAATCTATATGTATAAAAGCGAAAGGTCACTCATCACGAAATCTCAGAAACTACAAATGCTAGGAATCCGAATTTTTGTATGAAGGTGCCTTTTATCACGTAGGCGCGCGCTAAGACGGGGTTTTGCGAAATTCAACCCCTAAGAGGGTGAAATAGAGGATGAAAGTTTGAAAACGCACAGGGCTAGAAACTTAATATGTATTTCACATCCGTATTCCTCTTATGACGTAGGGATCTACTAAGCAAGAATTTATAAAAAATTCCATCGCCAAGGGGGTGAAACGGGATAAAAAATTCACAGAAACGCTTAGGCTTTCCGCCAACGACTTACAAAACGCGAGCGAAGGCGCGGGTAAAAGCTAGTAGGCTATAAAGTGAACCGAAGGCGTGTTTGAACCAGTCAAATCAAATCGTTTATTTGTTAGAAACATGGTCGTAGCACATACTGGCGTGTATAGATGTAATTCAAGTTTTGTACCAGTACTCTACTAAAACATACATAATAAATGTCCACTTCTTGATGAATCACCCGTAAATAGGTTTGACCTTCCTGTCTGCCACGTTCCTACGGACCTTGGTTCCTGCACCCATGCGTCTTATTGTTTTATTTTTAACTCCTACAAACTGTAAAGTAAACTGTGTGGAGATTATCTTACTGGTGAAAAGATTAAGGCGAGGGTTAGCCCTTTGTCATTTGTGTACCGATGTTCAATGGTGAATCACTTTTTACACCAGAGTAAAAAAATATGAGATTCTCAATACAATCATCAAAAAAACGAAGTAGCCCGTCAGTTAGATTGCCAAAAAATATTGTACACGTATTTTTTCTTTTGTTTCACAAACAAAAAATGACGAAGATACAGCGCTTCGAAGTTTCGTGTGACGTCACTTGTGAGTACGATTTTTACTCACGTGTGACGTCGTGACCCCCTCTCTCGAAGTTTGATGGTCTATATCTTTGACGATTTTTAATATTATGAAAAAACAAAAAATACGCGTCCAATATTTTTCCATGATCTAGCTGACGGACTAATTAGGATGGTGTATTTTTGACCCAGTCCGGTACCCTATTCTCAAAATATATTTTATTTTGTATCATGTTCTGCGATAGCTACGCCAATTGCGAATCGATTTTGGCGATTCTTTTTTTGTTTGGTAGCTCATATATACTTCGGAGGTGGTCCCCCCATATAAAATGTTGCAAATGTTTGTATGTACCTTCATTACCCCATATCTCAAAATTGGCCGCCTAAGCAAGTTAGCGAGTAAGTATGTGTTCTTAGTACTTACTAACTCTACTCAATCGTCCACGTTTCATTCATCAGAAAATAGGTGACGTCTGGGAGCTCTGGGATCTTACTCTATTACAATTCTCTACTTTTTTTATACATTTTTCTTGGATTAGGAAAAGAAAAGGAGGAGGAAATTGAAGGGAATTGAGAATATTTTAAACCTAGTTAAAATAATTAAGCAATTAAGTGCTTTCTCAACAGACTAGTGCTCGTCTGTTGAGCCGATCACTACCGGTTGGGATTCCGCTAGTAATAGACTCGACGTCGTCATTTGCCTAAGCCGCATCCTCCCGGCCCAGAGCCTTCGTTACGGTCGCATTTCTGTCCCTGATGGCCATGTAGGTAGGTAGGTTGAACTCTGTGATGGTCTTCGGGGTCATGCAGCCTTATCAGAATTCATGATGTATTGAAACAATGTGTTTAGTTGGTTTGACAAAATTTTCATGAAATTTGGTCGAGTATAATTTTAAATTAAACTCGGGAGTTTTTTTGCGTAAGATCATATTATTTTTTTTGTTTCGGGAGCAGCCATTAGGTATCGAGATACAGATACTAATTCAGACCTGGGCCTCTACCGCCTAACGAAAAACGCTTTGACGCTTTGACGTTGCTGTCTCTTTTCTTCTCGCTTGAAATGAAAGAGACGGCAATGCCAAAGCATCAAAGCGTCAAAGCGTTTTTCGTTAGGCGGTAGACCCCCTGATGGGTTAAAAATGATGTGATCATGACTTTTTATGTGCTTCCAGGTATCTCTGTCAATTGACACCTTGAATTGAACCGATTGCGATGATCTGATGAGCAACTTTCATCCATTTTAGTGTTTATTTACATACCGAACTAACTTAAAACTTAACTTAACGAAAACTAACTTAATTTGTTTAATATTTGTTTTTTGGCTTCATTATTCGTGTCTTACTTCCGAGGCCTTAAAGTCTTATTATTACCGGCACCCCGTTCTCGCTCCCGTAATTTTCCCGTGTCAAAAAGTAACTAAATAATAACTGTTCCAAATTTCGCCCAATCCGTTAAGTCATTTCGACGTGATAGAGCACGCAAAACGAGCCCAAATTAGAAGAAAAAAATCAGGAACTTGTGTGTTCTCAAACTTGCCAGACGTGTTTCAAACAAAACCTTCTTTTCACAAGGAAAAATCTATTGAATCTAAGAACTTAAAAATGCATTGAAATTAAATTATACTCGTATATTGATGTAGTGGTAGGACTCTTAGCAGATGCCGCCTGGGGAAGTACCACACCTTTGCCAGTTATTCTACCGCCAAGCAGTAATGTGCAAACATTACTGTGTTCCGGTTTGAAGGGCAATGTTTCCAGAGAAATTACAGGGCTTTGAGATATAACATCTTAGATCTCTGGGTGACGAGCGCAGTGCAGTGCTAGGTACTGATTTGGACTCTTCATGTTCCAATATCTGCGTGTCACTGTGCTGTTATGTGGCAGGCATGTTGCTTACCATCAAGCACATGTCCTGTTCGTATCGTCACTTTTTACTACTTATTTAGTTAAAAAATTTTTTTTTTTTAATTAAGAGTGACGAAACGAGCTGGACATGTGCCTGATGGTAAACAACATGCCTGCCACATAACAGCACAGTGACACGCAGCTATTGGAACGCGAAGAGTCTAAATCATTACCTAGCACTGCACTGCGCTCGTCACTGTTATATCTCTACAAATACAATATATATTATATCATAGAGCTGACTGTGTATCCTGGTATTATAATTGTGAGAGTTTACATTTGTTGCATAATCACGAAGGTTGTTCTGTTTTATTTTTAAGTTTGTGATCTGAATCAAGAAAATCATTGCTTTTCCCATGGTCCAGTATATGTGGACATGGTCCATGTTTACGGGTCGGAAGACCATCTACGTTATTTTTTGTTCTTGCACCTGATAATGAAACGAAAAATGTCTATCACAAGGTGCTTCCCTAACGAGTGGAACTCATGCACCAAAATCATCACACAATAATCATTAAAATACTTTTTACATTTTTTTTATTTACAATAATTATCCAAGTAAAAAATTGACCGTGATAAAATCAAAAGACTGCTCATTTATTGCCTCGAAAGGTACAAGTTCGCGCGGAGACCGCGACAGGAGACCGAGACCGGAGACCGCGACAGGCACTTGACACTATGGAATTGTATGGACGCCAGTTCGCGCTGAGACCGCGACAGGAGACCGAGACAGGTCGCGGTCGCGGCGCGAACTGGCGCCCATACAATTCCATAGTGTCAAGTGCCTGTCTTGGTCTCCAGTCGCGGTCTCCGGTCGCGGTCTCGCGTCGCGGTCTCGCGTCGCGGTCGCGGCGCGAACTTGTACTTACTGAACTTACTGAACTTGCGGAACAAAGTTCGCCGGGTCAGCTAGTAAATTGATAGATGAACGAAATATCACATGGCAAACACTTAGTTCTGTATAAGCAAAGCACTTCTAAGAAATAATCAGTGCAAATAGACAGAAATATTGTTAATGGAAGTTGGATGAATGGTTGTTATCAGTTTGATTGCTACTTCCAGGCAAATACGAACCGAGATATTAAAATATTATGTCCGATACTCAAAGCTGTAAATGAGTAATAATACTACGTATGCAATGGACGCCCCACACCCCCTGCCGATCGATCTTTAAATTTTGTAAATGATATTACTAAGTGTATAAATCGGTTATGTTATCTTAGGTCATAGAATAGATAATATAGATTAGGTCTGAAATAAATCAACCTGAAATCTGGAGGCTTCCTCCACCAGTCTTACGCTATCTTTTTCTATAGGACTGCTCGTCCCGTCCCTCAGCTCACGAAAGTGCGACATCCTTTCATAATTAACGTTCCTAAGGCGAGAACTTGTCTGGCTCTACATCTCTTCTCCATTGCCTCTTCGTGATATTATATTTATATTCTATTTTGATAGAGAAAGCGGATACTGCGACAGCTCCTAAGCTATACTACTATCTTATCTTGATACTTATATACTAAGACTAGCTGACCCGGTGAACTTTGTATCACCATATTATTTTCGCCAGAATTTTCAAAATTTTCTGCCATACATACATACAAACATATGCCCGGCAATAACGAATACATAAAATAAAGAATCATCCAATTTGGTGCAGTCGTTTAAAAGCTATGAGCAATTGAGCATACATACATTTCGAAGATACATTTTTATAGGCGCTCAAAAACGAAAAATCTATTTATCTATATATTTACAAGCGAAAGGTTTTTTTTTATTAGTGTCTGTTATTCTGTTAAATACAGTCGGGTTTTTTCTAGATTACATCAGGAAGATGCATGATGTTTTATAACAGATAATATATTATATACATATAGGCTACTTTTTATAACCTGAAAATAACGGGAACTGCACGGGTTAACCCGTTGATGGTGCTAGATGCTAGTAATAATCAGCCTAAATAAAAAAATCTAAAAAGCTGTAAACAAACTATAATTACATCGTCTGGAAAAACCGCTGAACGAAAAATGTCATTGCTTTGATGTTTCTCTCTCTTTTCTTTTCGCTTGAAATGATAGAGACAGCATTAGCAAAGCGATAGCCGATTTAGTTAAGCGGTAGAAGCGGTGGTCCTACCTGTCCAAATTTTATTTGGAACCAAATGGTAGCTATTCTGCATCCAAACGAAAAAAATAATCACGTAAATCGTATAATTAATCTCGAACTAATCGATGTAGGTACATACGTAAAAAAATTACCGGCCGAATTGATAACCTCGTTCTGTGTGGAATCGGTTAATTATTATTTAATTAACATGAGGTAGTTGATGCTATTGTTATTACAGTTAATTTATTACCTATCGACGTAGTATGAAATTGTAATTTCAATATTTTCCTCATTGCCCATATATTGCGTAAAGGTATAAAACACTTATGTGTTTTATATTTCGTACTTGCTATGCCCGCCGATTCACGCGCGTTTTTTTTTGTTTATTTCGGAGAACCCTGTTTTATTATCCTCAAGCAAGACTAGCCTAAGTCCCCCCCCCCTTTTTTATCACTGATTACTCGAAAATGCCTGAACCGATTTCTATACCGAGTGCGAGCTAGACGGGGCAATCGTGCGGGGTAAGTCGCGGGAAGCGCGTCGTGCATTGCCTACATTACACTGTTAGTACTGTAGGAGGGCTTAGGGCTGACGCACGAAAAAACATGACGTCATGCGGCGTTACCTTGCTCTGAGGCGTTCCATTTAAGGCTTGGAGTTGAAGTTGTCACGTTCAACTATCGTCAGTAACTTTACAGACAACCGATTTTTTTAAATTTCATTTTGGTGCCACGTTTTAAATAAAATTGCGACAATCCTACCCGTGTCTACACATTATCGGCGTTTCTCCCAAGATCAAAGGCGATGAACTACTGGTAGTAGGTATTTCTTTATACTGTGGTTCTAAGGTGTGTGCGTAAACACGGCAATTTGTAGTGTAGTAATAGGCAAAGAGAGAAATAGAGAAAGAGCGGAGGCCAGTTCTTGCGGTATAAGCATGTTCAAAAGAGGCATATGAGGAGGTGCAACATCGATCCCTCATGCTGGGAAGTACTGGCACAAAATCGTCCAGAATGGCGGCGTTTGATACAAGACAGTGTTTACTCGTTTGAAGACGACAGAAGGCGTGAACTCGACGCTAAACGAGACCAGCTTAAAAACAGACCGCCTGCGAACATAACATACAACTACGTAAATGGAATTTTGACGTGTAATTTATGTTTGCGAACGTTTAAAGCCAATATAGGGTACCACAGTCACATGAAAGCGCACGAGCGTAGGCAAACCTAGGCGTGTTTGTCCTAATTCTTAACAGAAACTTTGGTCGCCGTTGCCGAAATCGGCATGGATGTATATAGTAATAGGATTCTTTGCAGAGTTTGCCTAGGGCAGGGGTCGTTCAAGTATTAAGGCCCCAAAGTACCACACAGCTTGTTTGCCTTTTGACTTCTAACGATTTCGACTTTTCATCTTCTTCAATAGCTGCGTGACATTGGAGCTGATTTATAGGCAGTGCGTGTTGGTTACCATCACGCACGTGTCCTGCTCGTCTCATCATTGTTTACTATAAAAAAAAAAAATTATTGTCGAGAATACAAAATATACCGCTAATTAATACGACATTGGCTGGTCGCACATTTAACATACTTAATAGGCAACATCGCCAACATCAAAACAATGGTAGTACAAGAAGCGAAGAGGTATTGAGTCATGCGAATAGTAGAGGTAGGTATCTGTCGGTTAACTCATAAATACAATATATTATGAGATACATATATATTATAAGAGGTATTTAACCCACTTATCTGTACGTCACCGGAAAATTGTGAATTCTGTCAGTTTTTAATCTAACGAAGTTACATTTTTATGTTTTATTTTTTATTAGTAATTAACCTACCGTTGGTGTATATTTTATATGTTGGGGACGACTCTTTGCCATTTATTATTCTAGCGCCAAACGGTAATGTGCAAACATTACTCTGTTACGGCTTGAAGGGTAATGTTTTCAGAGAAATTACGGGACGAAGAAATAAATCATCTTAGCTCCCACAGACAGAGGGAATCCTAGTGTGGGAGCTAGGTACATCTTGCTCATAACACACCCAGTATTTATGCTTTAGAATATTATACTAGACTAGCGGCCCGTTCCGGCTTCGCTCGGATCATAACCTAGTCTAGTACCTAGTAGGTAGTACCTAGTAGGTAACCTAGTAGGACACTGTCTGCAGCGCCATCTGCCGGGCTTATTTGTGAATCTAAACCAGCCTCGAATCCACTTGTACACACACAAAAAAAAAACATTCAAATCGGTCCCGCCGTTTAAGAGGAGTTCACTGTCAAATGATTAAATTATTATAAAAAAATAGGGGTTGGCGATAAAAGTGTAAAAATTTAGGGTTGTATGTATTTTTTAACGCCACATTATAAAAAAAAACCCGGAAAAAAAAAAATTGGGGTGAACTACCCTTATCACTTAAGAGTATGAAAAATAGATAGTAGACGATTCTCAGACCTACTGAATCTTATGTATAAAATTCTCGTGTCACAGTGTTTGTTTCCTTACTCCTCCGAAACGGCTTTACTGATTTTAACCAAATTTTATATGCATATTCTGTAGGTATGAGAATCGGCTACTAGCTATTTTTCATACCCCTAAGTGGCAAGGGTTGTTCACTAAGGCAAAACAACGTTTGCGGGGTCAGCTAGTATGCATATAAAATTTGGTAAAAATCAGTAAAGCCGTTTCGGAGGAGTAAGGTAACTGACACTGTGACACGAGAATTTTATATATAAGATTAATTACAAAACTTTTGCATGTACGAATGTATCATATTTTGTAATTCTTTAATTTTTTTTTAAATATATAAATTATTTAGTTGTACTACTATTATACTTTGGTATTGTAAATAGAATCACTGAACTTTGTAAGATAGTTAAGTCACAATTTGGTACCAATAAACTCAAATAGATGCGTGTGACACTCTGTTGTTATGGGCAAGCTTGTTATTTACCATCGCGCGCAAGTCATGCTCGTTTCACTCTTATAAGTAAAGAGTACCTGGGTGACCGAGCTTTGCTCGGTTTACATGCTAAAAATATTTAGACACCTACAAATAACAAGGTTCCAAGTAATAGATTTTCTTTAAAAGAAAACTTGAAAAAAAGAGAAGCCGTCTGGATACGAACCCGGAGCTACTAATTCGTGACCGCCATGACCGCCCGACTTCCCGTTTGAGTTATTATGCTGTCGCGTCACGCGGCGAAATTTACCTTCGCATTCTAATGTCTAATGTGACAGTTTTTAATTGTCTAAAAACGCGCATAATATGCATTTTTTTAAATGAAACCTAGTTAGATCGATTTATCGTCCCCGTCCCGTCGTCTGCATACATAATTTGATCAAAATCGTTCGAGCCGTTTCCGAGATTCAGATTCTATATATAAGTATATACAAGAATGGCTCGTTTAAAGGTATAAGATTTACCTGCTGTAGCATGGGTACATAACTCGTAGATAAATTGAATAATACATTGAACCTACGAAAAGTAGTTCGCCTTTAACTGCCTAAAAAAAAATACGAAACAACCGTGTTTGCCTATAGGTACACATAGAATAATAGCGCCTAGAAACCCGCAAGAAAAGTGAGGCAAATCATAGTGAGCGATATTGGCTTAGTCCGTTCAAAACTACCATCAGTTGTCAAGGTCGAGCGCTAGTGCATGCGTTTCTGACAATTAAAAACATTATGATGGTTTCTGTAGTCCTTCGCTGTACATACTCGTACTCCACGACACTAAAATTTTGTTTGGCGAACTTCAGTATAATAAACTGATTTCGTCGAAATTAATCTACGTTTTGCCTCACTTAAGATGACGCGTTTGTTTCAAGATTATCGATCCAGACGTTATTAATCTATGTAAACTATATTCTAATACACATTTAACGAATGTTTCTTTGTCCACAGTTCCGTCCGCCCCACAGAACCTGACAGCCGACTACATATCCGACGAGGAGGTCCATCTATTCTGGGCTCCTCCATCGACGTCCACATTGATCTCCATCCCGGACACACCCGACCCGATCAGGGAACCCCAGCCCAACGCCCAGGGCGACGACCCCCACAATGACGTCATCATTCTACCAGAATCCCCAAAAAAATCCGTATACTCTTACAACAATGACATAGAGAAGAATAATAACGAATACTCATCATCGGCCATCCTTTACGGATCGTTAAAGAGTAAAAGAGATGCGCACAGGCATAGGAGGAGGAGACAGGAGAATTCGACGGAGACGTATGAACGGAACTTGGAGAATGTTTACGATTTTGGGGATTTCGAAACGAAGAATGCAAAGAAATCAAAAATACAAAAGAAGCATGATACGTCAGAGATAGCATACGTTCTGTTCTACGAAGAGGGACAGCTGAAGTATGGCGTTGAAATCGATCGTGTTCAGAGACCTAGCGATGTTCAGGAGAAGAATTACTTCGCAACGGATATGGGGATAGTGGATACGAAGAATGTGAAGAATCTCACTCTGCACAACACTTCAGGGAAGGTGACGAAGGTCGTCGGTTTTTGGTTGAAAAATTTGAGTAAGTGACGTTTGAGTCTGATCTGTGTTGAGGTGTTTCTATGAATAATATATAAATACTAGCGGCCCGTTCCGGCTTTGCTTGGAGCTTATGACACTCAGCAATAATGTGGCTTTCTATTGGTGAAAGAATTTTTAAAATCGGTTCAGTAGATCCCGAGATTACCCCTTACAATTTAACAAACACACAAACTTTACTTATTTATAATATAATATATAAATACTAGCGGTCCGTTCCGGCTTCGCTCGGATCATAACCTAGACACTGTGTACAGCGCCATATTAGGGGTATGTAAAATAGCTAGTAGCCGATTCTCAGACCTACTGAATATGCATATAAAAATTGGTTAAAATCAGTAAAGCCGTTTCGGAGGAGTAAGGAAACAAACACTGTGACACGAGAATTTTATATATAAGATGTATTTACAATTAAATAGGTATCATATAAGCTGTAAGTTACAGCTGGTGTAGTAAGTTACGGCTGCTCTAGCAAGTCGGTAGAACGGTGTCACTACAGATCCGGAGTCCCGGGTTCGAATTCCACGCGCAATTATTTTCGAAGTCATGTGCGTAATGCCGCTAACTTAAAAAACGGTGGTGAAAAACTTAGTGAAGAAACTGACCGGGGCAAAATGGATCTATATATATTATATATATATATATATATTTATTCAGTGAATGTGTTTGAGGCAGTATGCAATTTTTATACGAGGCAATTTGAAATATTTCAAGTGTTATTTAAAACTAAGAAATAGGGATTCTCAAAAAGAGAGATCACTTTGCAGGGAGCCAGGGACTATCTACCTACCAGGTGGTCTAAATTGAGGCATTCATTTACTCCCGCTACTCACCAGCCAGGTCGGCACCTCCGTATCTATATATATCTTATATATAAAATTCTCGTGTCACAGTGTTTGTTTCCTTACTCCTCCGAAACGGCTTTACTGATTTTAACCAAATTTTATATGCATATTCTGTAGGTATGAGAATCGGCTACTAGCTATTTTTCATACCCCTAAGTGACAAGGGTTGTTCACTAAGGCAAAACAACGTTTGCGGGGTCAGCTAGTCTTCTTATATATAAAATTCTCGTGTCACAGTGTTTGTTTCCTTACTCCTCCGAAACGGCTTTACTGATTTTAACCAAATTTTATATGCATATTCTGTAGGTATGAGAATCGGCTACTAGCTATTTTTCATACCCCTAAGTGACAAGGGTTGTTCACTAAGGCAAAACAACGTTTGCGGGGTCAGCTAGTCTATATATATAAAAATCAATGCCACTTTTCGTTGTTAATAAACTCCTCCTAAACGGCTGGGCCGATTTGAATGATTTTTTTTGTATACGTTTAGGTAGGGCCCTGGATGGTTTAGATTCACAAATCAGCCCGGCAGATGGCGCTTTAGTTGGTATCTATGTTATTATCCGAGCGAAGCCGGCACGGGCCGCTAGTAGAGATATAATAAATATAAATAAATAAATAAATATTGGTGGACAATAAACACACAACACCATCTGACCCCAAACTAAGCAAAGCTTGTACGATGCCGGCCAGATAGCTGATATAATACTTAATATAGTTTTAAATACATACTTATTATACATAGAAACACCCAGACACAGTGCAAACATTTGAGTTCATCACACAAATCATTTGCACTGGGTGGTAATCGAACCCACGACCCTCGGCTTCGCAGGCAGAGCCACTACCCACTAAGCCACGAGACCAATCCATAATAAGAGAGCTATGTGAAATTTTACAGCTTGCCTTAAATACGTACTCTCGGAATATTACGTTATCTGTCTCCCACAATATAAGCTTCGACGTTATAAGTGTCGCGTCACTTTGAAATTCCATTTAGTTGATAATTTATATGGCAGAACTAGCGGCCCATTCCGGCTGCGCTCGGATATTGTCATTTAAAGACTATTAATCGAAATAAAAACTATCCTATTTCTCAAGTTGGACCAGACTGCTCGCGGTGTGCCAATTTAATTTAAAATCGGTTAAGTAGTTTAGGAATCCATCGCGGACAAACATCGTGACAGGAGGTTTATATATATTAAGATAACGTTTGCCCAGCTAGGGTTACAATAATAAATATCCTGTCACTAGTTTAATGCTATTTTGATACTATGTAGTGTTTGTAGATAATTATAATAATTGATTGCTTCTCACATCCCGTTATTCATGGATTAGATACGGACGGACATAATTATAGATTTTATGTTAATTTTAAAGGAATGATAATAATTGTAGTACCAATTACTGTGTATGGGTATTGGGAGAGATCTCGGCCTTTTTTACCCAATACCCCAAAAGGAGCATTTTTGAACTTCTTTTGTAGTTGTGAAGTGAAATCTTCTTTTGACACGCCACGTACGTATTTTTCGAGGGCTGTGAATAGACCTCAAGCGTCACGCTCGTGAATGAATGAAATCTTCGGGTAAACTTGGGACCATTTCTAGATGGCCATGGCGTGTTACCATGGTTACCATTACACATCTAACCATGAAGACTTATTTAGACGACAATGCTTTAACAAATTCCAGACTAGCAGCGCCCTTCGGTCTCACCCGCGTAGTATCCAAAGTGTGATATCAAATTCTGAGTTATAAGTTTTCACTTCTATCGGCAGTCCCTATGACTGCCAATTTTTTTTAGAATACAGAGTGCTAGGATGACCAAAACATGCGCCTGATGGTAGGCCACAGGCCTGCTGATTATAGCAAGGTACCAAGCAGCTATTTCTATGATACGTTTGTACTTGACCACCGTCTCGCCGGACGTTAACCGATGATGCGGTCCACGACAGATCGAGCTTATCTAGAAGGAACCAATTGACTTTAGACTTTAATACATCCTGATTATATCCAGCAGGGGACACTCACTTAGATAACATAATTCAAAGTTTTAAAAAAATCTTGTTAAGAAAGTGACCATGAAACGATGTCGCTTCTTAGAGCTTGGAGCTTGGAGCATTCCGATAGAAAAAAAGGGCAAAGTGGTACTAGATCGTGCAAATCAGTCGCACACTCTCCGAAATGTATCAGATAATAAAGTAGCCAAGTGCGAGTTGGACTCGCCCATGAAGGGTTCCGTTCCATCAAGTAACATAATATACATAGTACACATAGTTCTTGTAGTTCGTTGTAACTTTGATCGAAGTTTTAATAATAGTGTATTTATGACGTACTAAAAAAAAACTACTGATCAGATCGAGTTCAAACTAATTTTCGTTGGTAGTTTTCATGGTAATGTACATCATATATTTTTTTTAGTTTTTTCATTCTCTTACTTTAGAAGTTAGAGGGGGGGGGGACACACATTTTACCACTTTGGAAGCGTCTCTCGCGCAAGTTATTCAGTGTAGACAAAAATAATATTAGAAACCTCAACATCATTTTTTAAGACCTATCGATAGACACCCCACACGTGTAGGTTTGATGAAAAAAAAATTTTGAGCTTCAGTTCTCAGTATGGGGGGCACCCCTAATTTTTGTTTTTTTTTAAACTTTTGTAAAAATCTTAATGCGGTTCACAGAATACATCTACTTACCAAGTTTCAACAGCGTAGTTCTCATAGTTTCGGCAAAAAGTGGCTGTGATATACGGACGGACAGACAGACAGACGGACAGACATGACGAATCTATAAGGGTTCCGTTTTTACGTTTTACGGAACCCTAAAAAACCGATAAGCTAGCAATTTTTCGGCGATGTTCAAGACTGCAATCTTTTTCGCACGAGTGTGTCATTGTGTATGACCCTTTTGCCCCGTCTCTCAATCGATTCCAGAGGCCTCCAGCTGATACTTAACCGATCCTTTCCGAAGGTGCGAACAGTACTCCATAATCAATAGTAAAATATAGAGTGTATGTTTATTTATTTCAATATTTTTTCTAGGGCCATTCACACCATACAAGATCTGGGTGCAAGCGTTCTACAACTTCTCGAACGGATACTTTAACTCGTGGGACGTGACGTCACGACTCGGCAACAAGTCTGACGCGCTGTACGTGTTGACTGACGTCAGAGCGCCATCCGCTCCCGTCGTGCTCAATCTCACATGTGACCAATCAGAGCGTAAGTAACGAAATACCTATAGACGCTTGATAGGCAGAAATTACTAAGCGACACTTTGACAACGTTACAGCAGAACAGTTTTAAGTTTATGCGTATTTTGAGAAAAAAAAATGCCAATTAGTCGTAACTAGTAGATTCTTTATGATTTTTGATGCCGAACTAAACTGAGACCTGGAGGTCTACTCTCTTTCTACGTAATTTCGAAATACTCTCGCGACTTTCCTACTCCAGTTCTACTTCATTTCGTTCGATCAAATTTAATATTATTTCACAAAGAGGGGGGGGGGGGGGGGGGAATCGATGAAGTGTGACATACATTGTGCGACAAGGGACGGGGAGAGGTCTCAAATTTTGTGACGTAACATGTTTTTAAATCTAATTTTTTGTGTCGTAAGTATTACGATTACGACGTATTACTAAATTTAAACACAAATAGCAAAATATGTGACGTCACACTAGGTAGAGGGAGGTCTCACAAATCTGACCAGCTGTGACAAAGATGGGGTATGGGGGGTAAAAAAAAAAAAAAAAAAATCGCGTAACGTAATTTATGGATGGTTCTTATATGAAGAGAAATTTGATATATAGAGAGAGACGTACTTCTTGGCATTCCATGGATTCACCGTGCGGGTGCCGGATCCATCGTGTGGCAGAGACAGAAATCTCGAATAGACCCCAAGACTTGTGACTCGGGCGTAGGTTTAAAAGGGGCCCCTTATATTGACGTACGTCAACACTCACCTTCACTACTCGTATTTCTCTCCCTGCCTAGCCAAATCCGATATGATCCTACTAGTGCAGCTTTAGATACTCGTTCTAGTATATAACTTACTGCACTTCTGGACAATCCAAGGTCTTTAAGCAGGTTATAGAGAGATTTTGCTGGTATACCTCTCGCTCCTACTTCTACAACGTATAAATTAACTACATAGCCATAGATAATAATCTGGAATAACTTTTTTTTTTTTTTTTTTTTTAACTAACCTCTTTTGTCCCACTGCTGGGCAAAGGTCTCCCCCAATTCTCTCCATTTAGTCCGGTCCAGAGCTTCCATCGCCCAATCTTTATTAAATGCTCCGAGCTCGTCTTTCCAGCGCGTTGGAGGACGGCCCTGGGGTCGATTAGCGGATGGTGCACTCTGTAGCCGCTATGGCCCACCTATCGGGGTGCATTCTGCTTACATGACCCGCCCATTCCCATTTAAGTTTGGCAGATCTATATCCTACATCTGTTACACCTGTAATGGAACGCAGTATGGTGTTACGAATGCGGTCTTGTCTTTTAATGCCTAAAATACTGCGTTCCATTGCTCGTTGACAGACCATGAGACGGGACTTCTGCGCTTTAGTTAGCGACCATGTTTGCGCACCGTAAGTTAGGATGGGCAGGATACATGTGTCGAGCAGTTTGCGCTTCAGGGAGATCGGAAGTTCTCCCTTCATTAGCTCTTTCATGGACCAGTAGCTCTTCCAGGCGTTGTCTATTCGACGACTGATTTCCTTGTCTTGCCTGTTATCGAAAGAGACTATCTGGCCCAAGTAAGTATACTCATTGACATAAAGTATTGCCTGCCCGTCTACCTCGACCCTACGTTTTGTGCTATTAGTCATCACTTGTGTTTTAGACCAGTTCATCAGAAGTCCTACCTCACGGCTTGCCCTGCTCAGATCTTGGAGCATGAGTTCTAGTTGTGGTGCTGATGTGGCAAAAAGAATAATGTCGTCTGCAAATCTGAGATTTGTAAGAAATTTTCCTCCTACGTCGATACCTCTTGTTGCCCAGGATTCTGCTAGTGTCTTGAAAACCTCTTCAAGGGTGCTTGTAAATAATTTAGGAGAGAGCGGGTCACCCTGCTTAACACCTTTAGATATTTTAAATGAGGGACCCGAAGATTCTAGTTTAATGTTGGCGGTACTATGATAATAAATGATTTTAAGGAGATCTATGTAAGTCGGTTCTACGTTTTGTTTTAGGAGAGAAGAAAATATAGCAGTGTGTGTCAAACTATCGAAAGCTTTCGCATAATCAACAAAAGCTAAATAAAGTGGTTTTCTGTGTTCTTTATGTTTCTCTATTATTTGATTTAGTGTGTGAAGATGGTCAGTCGTAGAGAAACATGGGCGGAATCCGGCTTGTTCTGGCGGTTGGTGTCTGTCGAGTGTCCCAGCTATGCGGTTTTGTATGATTTTTATAAATAATTTGTAGACGTGCGATACTAAACTTATTGGCCTATAGTTGTTTATGTTGGTGGTGTCACCTTTTTTATGCAGAAGGACAATGTTTGAGTGGCAAAAATTTTGAGGAATTTGACCGGTATCTAGAATAGAGTTGAATAGATTTGTAAGTGGGGGTATAAGAGTCTTAGATCCTATTTTCAGCTCTTCTGTAGTCACTCCATCTTCACCAGGGCTTTTTCCATATTTCATGGTATTTAAGGCATCGTGAACTTCTTTACCAGTAATGAAAGGAACATTATCTGATCGCAAGTATTGCAGATTTTCTTGATAGTTGTTGTGGTCTGTGTAAAGGTTCTGATAGAATTTAGAACATATTTCCATTACTTTGCTTCGGCAATTGTGTTTAACTCCAGAAGTATCCTGCAAGCTATTTATTGAACATCTTCCCCTAGATATGCCCCGTTTTGCTATTCTTAATGAGGTGTTTCGTTCTATGGCTACTTTGACTAACTCACAATTTAGTTTTCTGATGTCGTAACGTATACTACGTTTAACTTGCTTATCCACTTTTCTGTACTCTTCAGTGCCTATCTCATTTTTCTGTCTTTTTTCTATCAATTCTTTGGATTTATCAGATAGTTTTGCTTTCTGTCTTTTGGTGGATTTAATTTTCTTGCTGCTGTTTTTAATCTCGCGCGTTATAGCGTTATATTGTTCATTTACATCATTGTTCTCTTTTAAATTTAGAATTTGGAACGAGTTGAAAAGCTCCAAGTTATAGTTGTCGGAATGTTGAAGTAAATTAAGTTTAGTGTGTTTTTTTATTGATTTTGTAAATATTTTGGTGCGATGGATTTTGAAGTCAAATCTAAGTTTTACACGTAGTGGTCGATGGTCCGAGCTGAATTTGATTTTACTAAGGCATGATACGTCTTTTACTATTTGCAAGTCCGATGATGTTATGTAGTCTATTTCGTTTTTTGTGATGCCATTGGGTCCCTTCCAGGTCCAACGTCTCTGAGGTTTCTTATAAAAATATGAATTGGCAATAAGCAAGTTTTGACCGAAAGCGAATTGGATGAATCGTCCGCCGCGGTCGTTGCGGCTTCCGAGGCCATATTTGCCGATTATGTTTGTGTTATCCGTATCAAGCCGGCTTCCAACCTTTGCGTTAAAATCTCCCATACAAATGTTCCATGTACTTCGGTTCTCATCACATGCTCTATTAAGAAGTCTATAGAATTCTTCAACTTCGTCGTCGCAATGAGAACACGATGGTGCATATGCCTGTATGATGGAAAGAGCCTTATTGGGTGCCAAAGTAAGCTTTAGAACTGCTATCCTATCCGAGTATCCGATGAATTCGATTATATTTTCCTTCCATTTTTTGGCTACCAAGAATCCTACTCCATAAAGTCCCTTAATTTCACCTAGATGAAAAAATACATTTTCATCTCTTTCTTCTAACTTTTCACCTAATCTTCTTACTTCGGAAAGGCCGACAATGTCCCAGTTTACGTCTATGAGACTATTCTCAAGTTCCAATAAACGACTGTCTTCTCTTAGAGTTTGTACATTATAAGTCAAAATGTTTAGCAAATCAGTGTCCTTAATAACGCGAGCCGTGGTCGTGTGACGGGATGGTATTTCCACCCGGGGATTCTTAGCACCCCTGACTCCAGTACTGAGCCGGTGTCCGTCACCACCAGTGCAGCAGCTGGAGTCGCCGGGCACTTGGGGCCTTGTCTCTTTATCACTTTCCATTTCTAAATTGGGGGGTTTAGACCATACTCCGCCGCGCTGGTCCAATGCGAGTTGGCGGGTCGTCAGAGCCTCGTTTGTTGTTCAGCAGGGCGTACCACGTGCAGGTGAGGTTGACTTGAGCCACGATAGATGTTAATAGTGGCCCCTTACGCCGGAATAACACGTAGGCTTTTTAAAATCCAAAAAAATGCAGAAATATGTTATTTATATTTCTTTTCTAAATTCTATGGCAATTAAATTGCGGCTAGTACTAGACTTGTATAAATACTACTGTCATTTTTCTTCAGGCACATTGTATCTACAATGGCGGCAACCTGCCGAGTTCAACAACTCGCTAGACCAGTACGTGGTGACCCTGAGGAAGATACCGGAGCAGCAACCTCGCACGAGGCTCACTTTGCCCACCAACAAGAATGATGTCGAGACTACGATCAGTGTGGTGAGTTCTTCATCATCATCATCATCATCAACAACTCGCTAGACCAGTACGTGGTGACCCTGAGGAAGATACCGGAGCAGCAACCTCGCACGAGGCTCACTCTGCCCACCAACAAGATCGATGTCGAGACTACGATCAGTGTGGTGAGTTCTTCATCATCATCATCATCATCAACAACTCGCTAGACCAGTACGTGGTGACCCTGAGGAAGTTACCGGAGCAGCAACCTCGCACGAGGCTCACTCTGCCCACCAACAAGAACGATGTCGAGACTACGATCAGTGTGGTGAGTTCTTCATCATCATCATCATCATCAACAACTCGCTAGACCAGTACGTGGTGACCCTGAGGAAGATACCGGAGCAGCAACCTCGCACGAGGCTCACTCTGCCCACCAACAAGAACGATGTCGAGACTACGATCAGTGTGGTGAGTTCTTCATCATCATCATCATCATCAACAACTCGCTAGACCAGTACGTGGTGACCCTGAGGAAGATACCGGAGCAGCAACCTCGCACGAGGCTCACTCTGCCCACCAACAAGAACAATGTCGAGACTACGATCAGTGTGGTGAGTTCTTCATCATCATCATCATCATCAACAACTCGCTAGACCAGTACGTGGTGACCCTGAGGAAGATACCGGAGCAGCAACCTCGCACGAGGCTCACTCTGCCCACCAACAAGAACGATGTCGAGACTACGATCAGTGTGGTGAGTTCTTCATCATCATCATCAACAACTCGCTAGACCAGTAGGTACGTGGTGACCCTGAGGAAGACACTCCTTGAAAAAGGTTCCCGGACGCGGCCGAAACTAAAATCGGCTAGACTGACCATATCAAACGTGAGTTACCTAATATTACCTATTACCTAATATTATAAATGTCAATGTATGGATATTTGGATGTTTGTTGCTCAATCTTCTTCTTCAATCGAAATTACTGGGCTTAGAGATATAACACTTTGGATCTCTGGGTGACGAGCGCAGTGCAGTGCTAGGTAATGATTTGGACTCTTCATGTTCCAATAGCTGCGTGTCACTGTGCTGTTATGTGGCAGGCATGTTGCTTATCATCAGGCACATGTCCTGCTCGTCTCGTCACGTCCTAACGTTTGCACGGATTGGGCTAAAATTTTGAACACAGATAGATTATATCCTGGAAGAACACATATAAAACTTTTTATCCCGAAAAAAACAACGGGAACGGGAACTACGCGGGTAACACCGTATAATAATGATTATAAAATCAGTGTGTGGATGTTTGGATTGTTTGTTGCCCAATCACTTTGTAACGTATAGGTGCCGGGAAACAAGCAATAAACGTTCGTTTTTATACTTAAAAACTATACATGAGATGTGTACCTAAATTTGTTATTTTGTAAACAGGAGGTGGAGCTATGGAACGTGACTCGGTACGAAGTGAAGATATACGCTGTCACTGAGTCGGTGTCTCGACCCGGGGTGTTGGTCAACGGATCGGAGTCCCAGCCCAAGGTACTGGTATAGACGGTGCTACATTTCATGAGGTCTAGGACGGAAACACACAAAGTCAAAGTCACAGTACTTTTATTCATAAATGTACAATTTACACGTCAATAAATCTACACTAATATTATAAAGAGGAAAGATTTGTACCTATTTTTGTATGTTTGTATGTTTGTAATGAATAGGCTCAAAAAGTAATGGGCCGATTTAAAAAATATTTTTACCAATAGAATGCTACATTCTTCCAATTTGACATAGGCTACATTTCATTTTGAAAAAAATTAGGGATCCTTGGTAAAATTTGAACAATGTAACCGAAAGTGTAGAAAAATGAGTCTTAAAATGTCTTTCGTCGAATGCGCTGCCGAAACTATTAGCGATAAAACAAAATAATGTACAACAATACTAAACAAAAATAAACAACAGAGAGTCAACAAATAATAAGTATTTAGAATTTAGGATTAACTTAAATGGCAATATCCGAGCGAAGCCGGAATGGGCCGCTAGTAAAAAATAAAAACAGAAGAAAGAGCATACAAATTGTATACATTTTCAAAGTTTGAAATTACTACTTTACTGTATTATAATAATTATTGTACAGAAAACTGTCAAGCATTATATGAGTAGAATGTTTTTATAACAATAGGGTACAATCCTCAAAAAAACTAAGTAGCCCGTTAGTTAGATTGCCAAAAAATATTGTACCCGTATTTTTTCTTTTGTTTCACAAACAAAAAATTACGAAGATACAGCGCTTAGAAGTTTCGTGTGACGTCACTAAACTTGTGAGTACTATTTTTGCTCACGAGTGACGTCGCGACCTCCCACTCTCGAAGTTTGATGGTCTATATCTTTGACGATTTTTAATATTATGAAAAAACAAAAAATACGTGTCCAATATTTTTCCATGATCTAGCAGACGGACTAATTAGGATGGTGCATTTTTGACCCAGTCCGGTACCCTATTGTACTGACCCATGTCAAATTTTTGTATACATTTTTATAGGACTTTGCCATCACTCTCTTAAAATATATAATATATACACTATAGAGTATGGACTACAGGCCCGTGTACAAAATTCAGGGGTCATTTGAACCACCAGGCGACCTATGTGTAGAAAGATAGAAGGATATTAAAATAAAGTGTAAACTTTATATTATTATAACGACTCGGGCGATCCACGGCCGGTCACGTAGTCGTGGTTTAGTCACAATACCGTGTGATAAGTGCATGCGTGCGTTTTTATTAGTGGTCCACCTGGATACTTTTTTTAAATTATTTTTTTTATATTAAAGAGTGACGAGACGAGCAGGACATGTGCCTGATGATAAGCAACATGCCTGCCACATAACAGCACAGTGACAGTGCAGCTGTTGGACCATGAAAAATCCAAATCATTACCTAGCACTGCACTGCGCTCGTCACCCAGAGATCTAAGGTGTTATATCTCTAAGCCCAGTAATTTATCTGGAAATATTGCCCGTTCAAACCGGAACACAGTAACGCTTACACATTACTGCTTGGCCGTAGAATAACTGGAAAAGGTGTGGTACTTCCCCAGGTGGACTCTGTTAATAGTCCTACCACTACATGGAGGGGAGGGTCATGACCTCCGTGAACCCCCTGGATCCACCCTTGCGTTTTGCGTGTATGGGGTGGTCAATCTCGTTTTAAATAAAATTCAAAAATAAATGTCTCGTTTTGGCATTTCAGAAAGACCCTAGAATGAAATTGAAGGAAACAATAAAATGATAATAATTAATTACATAAAATTGTTTTGCATCACTTTACGGTGATATCATTGCATTTCGTTTAGCTTGCGTCACTATCGAAGACAAACGACATAATGGGTCTTTTATTATGTGAAGACTATAACTAAATAGTAAACAAACGTAAAATTTAAAGGTTTTAGTATTTTCTGGCATAAAACGTGTCTGTATGATACTTAAAATAGTGCCTAAAACTCGTGCATTGCCCGTTCTTCTTTTACTGGGAGAGAGTTTAGGCCACCATCGTCCACGCTGGCCAATAGTGGCTGTTCGTTAGAAAAAAAAAAAAATGGCAGTCTTAGGAACTGCCGATAGAAGTGAAAACTTATAACTCAGAATTTGATAGCTTACCTTGGAAACTACACGGGTGTAACCGGAGGGCGTGGGCTCGCCATCATGGCATGGCCATCTAGCAGCATTTCCCATTGGCTCACGCATTTCTAGATGGCCATGCCATGATAGCGAGGCCACGTCCTTTCAGCATTTACCATTGGCTGACGCATTTCTAGATGCCCAATCGCCAAGGTCCCGAGTTTACCCGAAGATTTCTTATCATACCCGAGCGTGACGGTAGAATTCAATTTACACCCCACGAAAAATTTGTCTAGGCGCGCCTAAAGAACTTCAAAAAACTTCTTACACTAGGCACGTCTGAATTTGCTCTTACTGCGATTTCTATTCTAGATGTTGTGGCAAGTCCCGGCCTGGAAGAGAGTAGGCATTGAATGTATTTCCTCCACGTACAAAACACCCTTCTGAATTTGTTGCTTTGATATGACAAGAGAGTTGTGGGGGTAAAGTCAATAAAAAAGTGTGTGTAAGACCACACGGCAGAACTAACAACTTCATTACAATTAACAATAACAGCAGTGAAGAATAGCTGACTGTATCTTTCGGCTAGAACAGCTGACTGTTAGCGTGACGGATCAGCTTAAAGGCCGGGTCACACAGAGGCGATCCGGTAGCGATAGCGATGCGATAGCGATAGCGATCCAATACCGAGTATGGGATCGCGCCCGCTTGCTGTGTGTCAGGTTGCATACAAATTCGAACATTACAAAAAATCCCGTCTCGCTATCGGATCGCTATCGCTATCGGATCGCCTCTGTGTGACCCGGCTATAACTTACAGCCTACGAAAAAATACCTATTTTTAGGGTTCCGTACCCAAAGGGTAAAAACGGGACCCTATTACTGAGACTTTGCTGTCCGTCTGTCCGTCTGTCTGTCACCAGGCCGTATCTCAAGAACGGTGATAGCTAGACAGTTAAAATTTTCTCAGATGATGTATTTCTATTGCCGCTATAACAACAAATACTAAAAATAAAATAAAAAAATAGTTAAGGGTGGCTCCCATACGACAAACTTTATTTTTTTACCGTTTCATACTCGATACTAATAACGGTGACAGGTAGACGCTATTAGGTTACAGATAGACGCTATTAGGTACGGAACCCTTTGTGCTCGAGTCCCACTCGCACTTGGCCGGTTTTTTAAATTTACATTTTAATTTTTGAAGTGAAAACTTCTTTAGGCGCGCTATAGACAGAATTTTCGTGGGCTGTGAAATGGATTCATCAATCGTCACGCTTGGATATGATAATGGATTGGATCGGATCGGATCGGATATGAAATCTTCGGGTAAACTCGGTAAAAACGGCCAGGTAGGTACCAGGGCAACAGAAACAGTAAAGAGTTTCGATTACCTACCTCCAACAGCCCAGCGTTTATCTCCAGATACCAGGACTACAGAAATATAAAAGAGTTGCATTTGCCCCTAGGTACCAGTACCAGGGCAACAGCAAGTTTTCACTTCTATCGGCAGTTCCTATGACTGCCATTTTTTTTATTTGTCTTGATATATGTGTTCTGTTCTGTAGGAGGTGTCAAGCGAATGGTGCAGCGTGCACTCGGACGCCATGTCTCCGGGCCAGGCGCGGGACCCGGTGTCCTCGCCCGCGCTAGTGGCTGTGTGCACGGTGGCCCTCATCCTAGCGATCGTCGTGGCGCTCGTCTACTGGCGGTGAGATACTCTCGTAGTCAGCGTTACCATTACTAGTATCAATATCACTAGTATAGTCAGCACTAGCATCGTCATCTTCACCTCTTTCATCATCACTATCATAATTTTCATCATGCTATCGTCATCACTACGTATCATCATCACTACGTATCATCATCACTACGTATCATCATCATTATCGTCATCACTACGTATCATCATCGTCATTATCGTCATCACTAGTAACATCATTATCATCGTCATCATCGTCATCACATTTTACGTTATTATCGCAATCATTATCACCATCAGTATTTTTATCATTATTATCATCACTATCATTAATTCATTATGATCATCACCATAATTGCCATCACCATCATTAACATCATCATTACTATCACTATAATTACCATCGCGAATGGTGCCGCGTGCACTCAGACGCCATGTCCCCGGGCCAGGCGCGGGACCCGGTGTCCTCGTTCCCGCTAGTTGCCGTGTGTACGGTGGCCTTCATCCTAGCGATCGTCGTGGCTCTCGTCTACTGGTGGTGAGATGCTCTCGTCTATTGGTGGTGAGATGCTCTCGTCTATTGGTGGTGAGATGCTCTCGTCTACTGGTAGTGAGATGCTCTCGTCTACTGGTGGTGAGATGCTATCATCAGCGTCACCATCACTATCATCACCTTCACTTATATCATCATCACTAGTGTCGTCATCGTCACCTCTGTCGTCATCATCATCGCTATCGTAATCACGAATAACATAATTATCATAGTCACCATCATCACTGTTTACGTTATTATCTCCATCATTATTATCATCACCATCATTATCATTACCAATACCTTCATTAACGTCTTCACGGGGGTTCTTGGGCTAGGTTATTAACGTTTATTTACGGTTGATAATTTACATGACAGGAAAACGTATGCGAAATTAGCTAGTAATATAAAACCTAAGTAAAATGCACAGTATATTTCAATGAATGATGTCTATATATATATGATCAACAGATGCAGATCGCGTGTCAGTAAATGCATCAGCGCCGCGTACAATTACTTGGAGGAAGGCGGGGAGACCGCCCGAGCGCCGCTCAACAAGAAACCGGGTAACTAACTACTATCTTACACTTTTAACAATGGGACGACTGAATGGACGTGTGTGTCAATCTGTGTGTCTATTTATGGCATCGTCAGTGCACCCTCACTCGCTTAAGATCGCGCGGTTTTAGCCTACCGCTAGACCGTTCCTTCCAGGAAACAACGCTACAAAGGAAACGCGCCAGACAGGGACAGAGTTACGCGTTAGAAGAGAGCGTAGATGGTGAGTTGAAAATCGCGACAGGAATTGAGCGCTAATGCGAGCTGAATTGAACGTTGTTGTGTCCCAGCAAGAGTCGCTATTTATATTATTGTTTTCGGTAAGTGAAGCTTCTGTACTAATATTTATTCTGTGTGCATCGTAGTACTCGAACGGATGAGCTGAATTTGATTTTGTTTCTTTTATTTCAAAGGGGAATTAGTCGGAAGTTTTCTTAAGCTATGTTTCGTCGAAATCGGTTCAGACGTTTCAAAGTTATGGGCTCTTTAGCTAGCTGCAGTAGGATTGTTTAACGTGTAATAGGATTATATTTGCTTTACATGCAGTTAAACGATTAACTAAAATTTCAAAGAATTGATTACAGCGTAAACTCCGTGCGACGACAAACTCCCTAAAGCGTCAAAATTACTACGTTTTGGTTGGTTTAGCTTGTATTCTATGCAATGAATCACTCTATATAGTACTAGCGGCCCGTTCCGGCTTCGCTCGGATCATAACCTAGACACTGTCTGCAGCGCCATCTGCCGGGCTTATTTGTGAATCTAAACCATCCTCGAATCCACTTGTACACACACAAAAAAAATCATGCAAATCGGTCCCGCCGTTTAGGAGGAGTTCACTGTATTACTAAAATGGCTATTAAAAAATAGGGGTTGGTGATAAAAGGGTTAAAGTTTAGGGTTGTATGTATTTTTTAACGCCACATTATAAAAAAATTAAAACAAAAAAAGTTATACGCAAATTAAAAAAATATATTTTGGCGTGAACAACCCTTATCACTTAGGGGTATGAAAAATAGCTAGTAGCCGATTCTCAGACCTACCGAATATCCATATAAAATTTGGTAAAAATCAGTAAAGCCGTTTCGGAGGAGTAAGGAAACTAACACGACAATTTTATATATAAGACGAGAATTTTATATATAAGACGAGAATTTTATATATTAGATTACAACCCCTCTCAGTAACTACGAATATATCGAAAATAAAACAAAAAGTACTTTTTAAGTTGCAGTTATAATACGCAAAAGCGATCAAATAAGAGTTGTTTCTTTGTCTTTTTAATTCAGATTTTTCATATAACGACCGCTCTCTATAACTTCAAAATGTGCACAGTCACAGAGTGTCTTTATATAGAGATTATAGAGTTTTCACTGTAATTAGTTTTTTTTTTTAAATTTCAATATTTACTATATTAAGGCGGCGGTTCGCGACCGCGACCGGAGACCGCGGCACGCCTTTAAAGTCGGGTCACACAGAGGCGATCCGATAGAGATCCGGATCGTATCCGAGTATGGGATCGCGCCCGCTTGCTGTGTCAGGTTGCATACAAATTCGAACATTACAAAAAATCCCGTCTCGGATCGCTATCGCTATCGGATCGCCTCTGTGTGACCCGGCTTTTAGAGTAATTAAAAAGTCCGAACTGCAAGAAAGCTTACATAATAATAGTAGTATGATAAAAGTATTGTATTTATTTCGTCTTTTGTGACCTATATGGTTATTCCCAGTGGTGAGCTCGTCGCCGGTGGTGGGAGGCGCGTGCGGCGAGGAGGCGTGTCCGGTGACGTCACGGCTGCGTCCGCCGCGCATGTCCGGCGCGCACCGGCCCGCCGTCGCACGAGACGGGTTCGCGAGGCACGTGCAGGCGTTACACGCCGACGGAGATATCGGGTTCAGGTAACTGGTTAATTTTTGAACTGAAAAATTATTTTGGTGCGCCATAGAATTGACAGATTTTTCGTGGGCTGTGAATTCTAGCGTCACGCTCGGGAATGATAAGAAACCTTCGGCCATATGACATCTAGAAATGGGAGAGTATTTCCCATCGGCCATTTTTTTTTAAATGTTATAGGTTCGCACGTCGAGCGTTCGGAGCGTGCTCACCTAGATGAAACCGATTTACTCTCGATTTAAAGACACCAAGATTGTAACTATCGCACCATCTAGAAATGCATCCGCATCACACGTGCCGATGCTGATGATTACATGCCGATGGAGATATTGGGTTCAGGTAACTGTTTAATTTCTGTTTTTAATTATTATGGTCCTCAAGCTTACCAAGGTTGTAAGTGGTGAGTTCGTCGCCGGTGGTGGGCGGCGGGTTCACGAGACACGTGCAGGCGTTACACGCCGACGGAGATATCGGGTTCAGGTAACTGGTTAAATTCTTGTTTTTAATTATTATGGACCTTGTTCGATCTTTGTAAATGGCTTGAGGGTAGTTAGAGATGCCCTTGCGGCTGCGACCGTTGACCGGCAGTCACACGTCGACGACTGAAGCAGCTCCACCTCTCGAGAAGACCTCGTGAAGCCCTGCGACTACTACATTCGAATCGGTAAGTACATCTCCAGAGGTCACTAATTTGCGGTGCCTTAGGCGGGAGCAGTTAGAAGGTTGGTGGAAAATCTGTCTATCTCCAGTGCCATTTTTTTTTCAGAATCTACGTGAAGGACTAATTAATTAGATTGGTATATTTTTGACCTAGTCATCATCACTATTTCCATAACCAACATTATTATCACTGACTGTGATCATCATCACTTTGATCATAATTATAGTCTCTCTGACTATAGTCACACCCTCGTCACTGGCTAAACGGCGCGAGCTTAGTACCTACTCGTTCGCGTCCTCCCGGGTGAACTAAAATCACAAGGCCGCCGGCCGTTTGCCTGAGTTGACGTGCGAACGAACGCCGAGTGCGCGCATAAATAATGTCGCGGCGTTATTGTATTGTGAATGGCTGCAATAGCAAGAAACTGAAATGTAGTAGTAATTTACCCCATTTTTATTATGTCGCATTAAGTTAATAAAACATTTGACGACTTACTTTTTTTAATATTCATATACATAATTAATGATACTAATTTGTTTATTTATTCGACGGTATAAAAACAACTTACAACTACCTACATTGTATAACCAAAATAAACTTCAGTATCAATTGACTATAAAACGTACCTACTTAAAAAAAGCTATAGAATTTTTACCGAATTCAAAGAAGGAGGCGGTTCTGGGCTTAATTTTTATTGGATGTAAGTATGTTTCGCGATAGCTCAGCTAATTGTGAACCATTTTTAACCCCCGACCAAAAAAGGGTGTTATAAGTTAGACGTCGATTTTTTAAAAAGGTATATTTTTGTGCGGCGGTTCTTAGCTATGTTTGGTTAATATCGATTCAAAATGCCCCCCTCCACAAAATCGCGGACAAAATATTTCTTCACAACCTACCTCTATATGGGTATCAAATGAATGGGCTTGTCTAATGGAGTACTATAGTGGTAGGACTATTAGCAGAGTCCGCCTGAGGAAGTACCACACCTTTGTCAGTTCTTCTACCGCCAAGCAGTAATGTGCAAACATTACTGTGTTCCGGTTTGAAGGGCAATGTTTCCAGTGAAATTACAGGGCTTAAAGATATAACATCTTAGATCTCTGGGTGACGAGCGCAGTGCAGTGCTAGGTAATGATTTGGACTCTTCATGCTGCAATAGCTGCGTGTCACCGTGCTGTTATGTGACAGGCATGTTTCTTACCATCAGGCACATGTCCTGCTCGTCTCGTCACTCTTTATTTAAAAAAAACACAGTAACGTTTGCACATTACTGCTTCGCGGAAGAATAACTGGGAAAGGTGTGGTCCTTCCCCAGGCGGACTCTGCCAAGAGTCCTACCACTACTACCACCTACCACCATTTCGTACAACCCTAGCACGTTTGGTCAATGACGTAAGCAGACGACAAGTCACACGGTGCGCACGGCATTTACAACTCTGCGTGGGTGTGTTAAGGTGTATTTCTGCTTACAAGTAACAGTAGGTAAGTAGTATACGACAGTTTAGGTTATTATCGTGTAGGTATTTGCACTTTTGTATGGAAGTGATGCATCTGTTACGAAGTAACTATTTTCTGATCTGTGCTATAGTTTACGATCCTATAAAGGACTTAACAGACAAACATTGTGGCAAATTTCATACTCCTCCATCCACGCAATTTTGGTAATAACTTTCTTTGTACCCCAAAGTTTTACTTCACTTTTTAATATAAAGTTATCTTGTTCAACAGCAAAGAGTACGAGATTGTGGTAGCGAAATCAGCGGCGCTCGGACACACCAGCCACCACAGCCACCGGCCTGAAAACCGGCTCAAGAATCGATACCTCAACATCACTGCATGTAAGTAACACCAAGTAATCGCTAATATAACATCGAAGAAAGATGGCGAGGCGGTGGTCAAGTGCAAAACTATTATCATTAAAAATCTATTTTTTCTAGAGTTTACCTTCCTAGATCGACTGAGAATTGAAATGGTATTCTGATTGTTTAGTAATACAGTTAACTTTCCTACTGACAATGAAGATGACACCCTGTTGCCGTAGTTATAGAGTAAACTTTCCCAGACGACCACTCGCGCGTGTGCGTATGGCGATTGAGATGAGACTCTGAATGTGTAATAGAGTATACTTTCCTTGATCGATACATCCTCATACTGTAGTAAAACAGTTGACTTTCTTTCGCGTACATCTTTCACTGATAATTGAAATGAAACCCTAATACTGTAGTAATAGAGCCAACTTTCCCAGACGACCACTCGCGCGTGTGCGTATCCGGAGGCGCTCGATGCGGCGCCGCTGGCTGCGTAGGCGCAGGCCGGGGCCAGCCCTGCGACTACGTGAATGCTAACTTCATTGACGGCATGCTGCCAACCCTGCAACCACAAGACATCGCTCGGATCAAACGGAAACTGGAGCGAAGGAACCGACCACACAGGTAAATACAACTCAATGAGTACGAAAGTACTGGGGTCTACCACTGCCTAACTAAAACTGTCATTAGCGTTCACATTGCGCTCTCCGTCAGAAATAATCTAGGCTCGTACAACACGCGAGGAGAGAGACATTCTTGCAACATACGCAACACTGATAAGCTGGATGCTATAACACACTCTCACGAGGTCAGAAAAGCTGACTCACGTTATGGGACCGGAAGTTTATATATTTTTTCCTAAAACAGTTAAATCGGCGTCAAGTTTTGGTCGATTCAGAAACATAATAAAAAGGTGGCTTATGGGTCGAAACTTTTTATAGTTACAGCGAGTTTTTAGAGAGTGATGGTAAAGTTACGATAAAATGGTAAAAAAATTACATTGTTCATTACGATTGTAATAAATAAATATAAATAGTTTGACACTTAACTCTACGATACAATTACTTTCGTACAGTGTACGATTTTAAAGATGTACAATTTGTATAATATTTTGCATGTCGTAAATATGATTTTCGATTTGGTATGTTTTTTCTTTCAGGCAACCATCAGTGAAGCCAACCAAACCTCCCCCGAACCTCGCGGAGGGCATAGAGTCAGCATTCCTCAATATAGAGTTTTCGGGGATAGTGGAGTCGGACGAGCAGGACGGCGACAGTGATAGCGAGCGCAGCGACACTGACAGCGAGCTGGATGACGTTTATGTGGATATTGGTAAGATGACATCTTGGCCTGAGACGAAGTACTAGTATCATTATTGCTTGCACAGTATAAAGAAAAACTGTTAGTCGAACGATGCCTTGGAAGTTGCGATAAATGCCGGCAAGTGACGCGAGTAATGCTGTAATAGACTAATTAGGTATGACGTCATAACAAATACGTACCCACTTTAATTTTGATATTCTTTTGTTTAACTTTATGATCATTCAAAGTTGAATGGGCAACTCCATTTTAAAAGTACGAAATTATTAGAAAATGTATTTACTATTGGATAACCCATTCAATTCAAAGTGACTTTTGTTATGAACCCAGTTTCTTAAATGCAATATTTTATATAGCTAGCATACAAACTTTACGCGCGATGCATAGAAAATGCCTGACTGTGACGTCACGCTTTAGTAGCGTTTTTGTATGAAGCGTTTTTGGGAAAGTCTAAAATTGTGATTTTAAAACGGGAAGATCACGGGAAGTTTTTAAGATAACAAAGTAATTCTTTCACATATGTTTTAGTTATTGAGTAGCCTTTTGATGGCACATTAAATCAAAAATTAGTCGTCAAGCCTATTAAACTAGAATTATAGATTTTTTTGGCATCTCAATTGTTTGAAAATTTTTCATCAACTTTAGATAGGAAGAGGCTCTTTTTTATTGTATTTATTTTTATTACTATTTGTTACGGGTATAGTTCCGTTTTCATTAGTACATTAAATTTGTTACACTTTCAAACAGAAATCTCATCAAAATTAAAAAAAAATACAGTAATAATCAGAATTAATAAGTATGTATTTAAAACTATATAAGTATTAATATCAGCTATCTGGCCGCAATCGTATAAGCTTTACTTAGTTTGGGGTCAGATGGTGTTGTGTGTGAATTGTCCACAAATATTTATTTATTATTATATTATTATTATTAATTTGTAATTAAATGTTGTTTTGATATACATATATAAAATTCGTTTTTTAGTCGTCTTGTTTTTATATTTGTATTGTGAATGTTGGTTTAGCTAAAGTGTAATTTCAGATGGTGTGAAGACTCAAGTGAAGCTAGAATGGTTGGTGTGGCGACGGCGTTATATCGCGACCCAGGGGCCAACTCCGGCCACACTGGACGCTTTCTGGAGAATGATATGGCAACACCGGGTCCACACTATCGTGATGATCACCAACTTGGTGGAACGAGGCAGGGTGAGTATATATGGCAATACATGTCTTAATTTATAAAAATCCAGCGGCATGCTGTTTGTTACGAGGGTCAAACTGAAAGTTCTTAGAAAATCAAAAACTGATTACATTAGCCAGTTATTAGTTTTATTATATCTTTTCAAAATATTGTCCATTCACGTCAATACACCGCTGCATGCGATGGAACCACTGGGAAAAGCACTTTGCCCACTCGTCCTTAGGGGTCTCTTCAATGGCATCGCGATACGCAGCCACCGCTTCTTCAGCATTCATAAACCGCTTTCCTTTAAGTTTTTCTTTAATTTTTGAAAATAAATAAAAATCACAAGGCGCGAGGTCGGGGCTATACGGCGGGTGACCCAGTAATTCAACGTTTGATGTCGCCAAATAGTCGATCGTTCGCTTGGCGGTGTGCGATGAGGCGTTGTCGTGGTGAAGAAGGATCCTACTGCGAGGTCGTTTCTCTCGGAACTTTTTCCAAGACAAGTGGCAAACAATTGGTAGTGTACCATTCTGCAGAAACTGTTTTTTGATCCTCTAACACAATTGTTGCGAAATGACCTATCCTTCCAAAGAACGAGGCCACCATTTTTTTCCCCGCACTTCGATCTCTCTTCACTTTAGTTGGCAACTCCTCGAAAGGAAACACCCACTGAGCAGATTGTCTTTTGGTTTCAGGATCATAACAGTAAATCCAGCTTTCGTCACCTGTTAGTATGTCGAACACAGCATTTGAGTCACCTCCGTTAAATCTTTCAATCATTTTACGGCACCAATCCACACGATGGAGTTTTTGAGCCTCAGTCAAATTATGAGGTATCCACCGGGCGCAAAGCTTCCTGACCGCTAAATGTTCGTGTAGGATTTTGTGCACTTGACTCATACCGATGCCTAAGCTTGTCCGAATCTGCTGATAGGTCACTCTTTTGTCAGTATCTATCATACGCCGCACAACACAGATGTTATCTTCAGTCGTCGCCGTAGAAGGCCGTCCCTCACGTAAATCATCAGTGAGATTAGTGCGACCACGTTTAAACTCATTAAACCAGTTGTAAACAGTCGCACGAGATGGGGCTTCATCGTGAAAGGCCAATCGTAGTCTATCATAACTTTCTTGTTGACTTAAATGACATCGAAAGTCATAAAAAATCATTGCACGAAAATTTTCTCGTGTTAAATTCATGTTGACGTGACACAGACAATTTTCAGTTTGCCGCCAAATCGTAAAACAAATGACAAATGAATGAAGTATATACTCAGTAATATTGGCAAAGAGTTCTATTTTCAAATTATAGAATTATTTTTTTATTATATTGTTTATAAGTGGCCAGTTCTAAGAACTTTCAGTTTGACCCTCGTATTAGTGTTTCACCAAGTCAACCGATATTCACGAAAGTTATCATTTATGTATAATGTAAATTTTTTGTAGTGGTAGGACTCTATGGAGAGTCCGCCTGGGGAACTACCACAACTTTGCCAGTTATTCTACCGCCAATCAGTAATGTGCAAACATTACTGTGTTCCGGGTTTGAAGGGCAATGTTTCCAGTGAAATCACGGGGCATGGAGATAAAACATCTTGTATCTCTGGGTGACGAGCGCACTGCAGTGCTGCAGGCAATGATTTGGACACTTCATGTTCCAATAGCTGCGTGTCACTGTGCCGTTATGTGGCAGGCATGTTGCTTACCATCAGGCACATGTCCTGCTCGTCTCGCCACTCTATACTTATAAAAAAACAAAAGACATTATAAAAAAACAAATGTTTGTGACAGAAAAAAAAACTACGTTTTTTTGGGATCTAACTAATTATTTTTTGCTAATTCATTTTTTTTTGTCTTCTCGTCTATTGGTCTATTGCTTAGTTTGGGGCCCGCTAAATATCTTTCAAGTACACCAACACTGTTATCATACTGTCATTCTTTTGATGGTTTTGTGTACGATGTAACTTTCTGTGAGCAAATAAATTATTTCCATTTCTATTAGTAAAAAAAAATAATGTGTGATTATTGTCCCGCAGCGTAAATGCGACATGTACTGGCCGGCGGGCGGGCGCGGCAGCTCGGCGACGCACGGCGGCGTGCACGCGACGCTGCTGCACGAGGACGTGCGCGCCGCGTACACCGTGCGACACATGCGCGTGCGCAACACGAACCACGTACGTGTGTACACTAACATATCAGCTGCTGCACGAGGACGTGCGCGCCGCGTACACCGTGCGACACATGCGCGTGCGCAACACGAACCACGTACGTGTGTACACTAACATATCAGCTGCTGCACGAGGACGTGCGCGCCGCGTACACCGTGCGACACATGCGCGTGCGCAACACGAACCACGTACGTGTGTACACTAACATATCAGCTGCTGCACGAGGACGTGCGCGCCGCGTACACCGTGCGACACATGCGCGTGCGCAACACGAACCACGTACGTGTGTACACTAACATATCAGCTGCTGCACGAGGACGTGCGCGCCGCGTACACCGTGCGACACATGCGCGTGCGCAACACGAACCACGTACGTGTGTACACTAACATATCAGCTGCTGCACGAGGACGTGCGCGCCGCGTACACCAAGCGACACATGCGCGTGCGCAACACGAACCACGTACGTGTGTACACTAACATATCAGCTGCTGCACGAGGACGTGCGCGCCGCGTACACCGTGCGACACATGCGCGTGCGCAACACGAACCACGTACGTGTGTACACTAACATATCAGCTACAACACAAACCACATACGTGTATATGTATACACTAACATATCACCTACAACATCAACCACGTACTTGTATACACTAACATATAAGCTACAACATCAACCACGTACGTGTATACACTAACATATCACCTACAACATCAACCACGTACGTGTATACACTAACATATCACCTACAACACGAACCACGTACGTGTATACACTAATATATCAGCTGCAACACGAACCACGTACGTGTATACACTAACATATCAGCTACAACACGAACCACGTACGTGTATACACTAACATATCAGCTACAACACGAACCACGTACGTGTATACACTAACATATCAGCTACAACACGAACCACGTACGTACAGCTGTTACAAATACAAAATACAAAAATCTTTATTGCTGTTTGTAGGTAAGATAAGATAATACAAAACATTTTAAAAGTTGCCCCATACAAACTGGCCTCTGCGAGAGGCATGCAATATGTCTGACAAGACAATTTGTTAGTCTTAATTTTTAAATAAAAACAAAAAAAATTTTTTTTAATAATAGTCAGCTGATTAAAGTCTTCTTCTTCCTCATCTTCTATTAATTTCTGGTTTTTATTTATGTCATCTGATTCTTCATCGATTCATTTGTGGCTTCTATTTGAAGTGAACACTTCTTTTTGGCCCACCACGCTCAGATTTTTCGTGGGCTGTGAATTGTTGAGCTCAATTCACAGCCCACGAAAAATCTGCATTATGATCGTAAATTAAAGAAATATTCTGGTGAACTCGGGACCGGGCGTGTTACCATGGTTACTAATACAAATTAACACATTCTAATCATGAAGACTTATTTAGACGACAATGCTTTAAAAATTTATTCCAGACTAGCAGCGCCCTCCGTTTTCACCCGCGTAGTTTCCAAAGTGAGCTATCAAGTTCTGAGTTCTACGTTTTCACTTCTATCGGGAGTTCCTATGACTGCCAATTTTATTTACTTTCTGTTTGTGTTATCAGTGATAGCTATTATTTATGACTTTAGTGTTACTACTCATCTTTAAATTGCGTATTTATATAGACTGCGCTCGTGGTTTAGTTGGTAGTAGCTCTGCCTGCGAAGCTGAGGGCCGTGGGTTCGATTCCCACCCAGTGCAAATGATTTGTGTGATGAATTCAAATGTTTGCACTGTGTCTGGTTGTTTCTATGTATAATAAGTATGTATTTAAACTATATAAGTATTATATCAGCTATCTGGCCGCCATCATACAAGCTTTGCTTAGTTTGGGGTCAGATGGTGTTGTGTGTGAATTGTCCACCAATATTTATTCATTATTTATTTATTTAATATTTATTTATATTGTTACTACCTGAACCGTGCGCGCGTTACTACGCTATCTATCGAAAATTGTTCGTACCAATTCAAATTTTGAACAAATTCGGTTACCTTTGTTTTATAGCCTTCGTCGATAAATGGACTATGCAATAAAAATAATCTTTCAATTCGCATCAGTAATTCCCGAGGTTCTAGCGTTCAAACAAATTCTTCAGCTCTATAATTTTAGTATAGATGAAGTTGCTAACTTCGAATAAAATACATTTTTGTGCGGAAAAACAAATTCACTCGGGTTTTTGTAATGTCCACCCATCCAAATATTTTTACGTACTAATAAGTTCGCAACATCAACGTACGCGAACGAAGTAGCGGGTTCAGCTAGTTTATATTATTATTTATGGTAGGACTCTTAGCAGAGTCCGCCTGGGGAAGTACCTCACCTTTGCCAGTTATTCTACCGCCAAGCAGTAATGTGCAAACATTACTGTGTTCCGGTTTGAAGGGTAATGTTTCCAAAGAAATTACACAGGGCTTAGAGATATAACAACTTAGATCTCTGGGTGACCAGCGCAGTGCGGTGCTAGGTAATGATTTGGGCTCTTCATGTTCCGATAGCTGCGTGTCACTGTGCTGTTATGTGGCAGGCATGTTGCTTACCATCAGGCACATGTCCTGATCGTCTCGTCACTCCTTATTTAAAAAAAAAAAATTGGTATTCATAGGAACTGCCGATAGAAGTGAAAACTTATAACTCAGAATTTGATAGTTTACTTTGGAAACTACACGGGTGTACCGGAAGGCGTGGCCTGACCACGCATTTCTAGATGGTCATGCCGTGATTGTTAGGCCACGCCCTTTCGGCATTTCCCATTGGCTGACGCATTTATAGATGGCCAATAGCCGTAGCCCCGAGTTTACCCGAAGATTTCTTATCATACCCGAGCGTGACGCTAGAATTCAATTCACACCCCACGAAAAATATGTGTCAACTCTTTACTGTTTATGTTGCCCTGGTACTGGTACCTAGGGCCAAACGCAACTCTTTTGGAGGTAGGTAATCGAAACTCTTTACTGTTTTTTTTTTTTTTTTTATTATTCAAAATTTGTTACTCCACAGACTCCGGGGTCCGTGACTTTTGTTATTTCAAATCTTATTTATTTTTACATATTTCTTGGATAATTAGAAGCAACGGAGTAACTGTTCTTTACTGTTTCTGTTGCCCTGGTACCTACCTGGCCGTTTTTACCGAGTTTACCCGAAGATTTCTTATCAAATCCGAGCGTGACGATTGATGAATCCATTTCACAGCCCACGATAATTCTGTCTATGGCGCGCCTAAAGAAGTTTTCACTTCAAAAAGTTAAATAATGTATGTTGTTTCCAGCCGAGTTCGCCCACCAGCGGCGACGAGGGCGCCGACAGCCCGCCCCGGCTGGTGGTCCAGTACCACTACACGGTGTGGCCGGACCACGGCACGCCGCGGCACCCGCTCGCCGTGCTGCCCTTCGTGCACGCCGCCAGCCACGCGCCCACCGTGCTCGTGCACTGCAGGTACATTTACGGCTACATTTAGAGCATTTAGATTTAGATCGCAAACTTCAGGCGCACGGAATAGGCTACAATCCTAAAAAAAATTAAAAAAAATTGTCTGTCAGATAAATTGCTACTTTGGTAGTTCTAAGCATACATAGGGACAGACAGCAGTAAGTAACATTGTTTTATACTATATAGTGAAGTAGCATTCATTTAACTTAAGCTGATTTTGAAAGATTGTAGCCTAACTTGTAATTATAGGCTATGTAGTACTTGTGATTGTAGGCTATAATTCTAAAAAAACTAACTAGTCCGTCAGCTAGATAGCAACAAAATGTTGTACACGTATTTTTTCTTTTGTTTCACAAACAAAAAATGACGGAGACACAGTGGTTAAAAGTTTCGCGGAACGTCACTTGTGGGTACGATTGTTAGTACCTTGATATAACACTGGATTGTAGAGCGGTGACCGTTGTGAGTCACTTTTTTCCGCCGTTCGGTACCACTACACGGTGTGGCCGGACCACGGCACGCCGCCCACCGTGCTCGTGCACTGCAGGTCACTACATTACTACATTTAATAGAGCATTAGATGTGTCTTTTCAAATTTCAGGTGCATAGAATAGGCTACAATCCCAAAAAAAAAAACTAATAAGTCCGTCAGCTAGATTGCAAAAAAATAATGTACACTCACTATACTGACACTACCGTGCTCGTGCACTGTAGGTCACTACATTACTACATTTAGAGCATTAGATGTGTCTTCTCAAATTTCAGGTGCATAGAATAGGCTACAATCCCAAAAAAAAAAAAAAAATTGTCCGTCAGCTAGATTGCAAAAAAATATTGTACACTCACTAGACTGACACTACCGTGCTCGTGCACTGTTGGTCACTGTCACTACACACTATATACTGACACTACTGTGCTCGTCCATTCCAGGTCACATACGTTTAGAGGTTTAGATGTGCTCTGCCAAACTTCAGGCGCATAGAATAGGCTACAATCCCAAAAAAAAAAAACATTGACCGTCAGGTAAATTGCTACTTTGGTAGTTCTAAGCATACATAGGGACAGACAACGGTAAGTGACTTTGTTTTATACTATTTAGTGAAGTAGGATTCATTTAAATTAAGCTGATTTTGAAAGATTGTAGCCTAACTAGGCTACGATAAAAAAAAAAAAACGTATCAGTCCGTCAGCTAGATAGCAAAAAAATATTGTAGGTACACGTATTTTTTCTTTTGTCTCACAAACAAAATATGACGAAGATACAGTGCTTTAAAGTTTCGCGGAACGTCACTTGTAGGTATGATTGCTACCTACCTTTATATATAACACTGGATTGTAGATCGGCGGCCGTTGTTAGTCACTTGTTTACGTCGTTCGGTACCACTACACGGTGTGGCCGGACCACGGCACGCCGCGACACCCGCTCGCCGTGCTACCCTAGAGCTTTAGATGTGTCTTTTCAAATTTCAGGTGCATAGAATAGGCTACAATCCTAAAAAACTAATAAATCCGTCAGCTAGATTGCAAAAAAATATTGGACACTCACTATACTGACACTACCGTGCTCGTGCACTGTTGGTCACTGTCACTACACACTATATAATGACACTACTGTGCTCGTCCATTCCAGGTCACATACATTTAGAGGTTTAGATGTGCTCTCCGTCCGTCAGCTAGATGGCAAAAAAATATTGTACATGTATTTTTTCTTTTATTTCACAACCAAAAAAATACGAAGATACAGTGCTTAGAAGTTTTGTGTGACGTCACTAGTCGGTACGATTGTTACCCTTTATATAACACTAGATTCTACTATCCCCTCTACAGGGGCGATCGTTGTGAGTCTCTTGTTTACGCCGTTCGGAACGCGTGCAGCGATGATGTAGTTCGTTCCATATTGTTTTGCGCTGATATAATTATGTATGTATATGTAAATCTTTCTCTTGAATTACTCTTATCTATTAGTGCATCAAAATCTGTTTGGTAGTTTTAAAGATGTATGTATATACATATACATATATATATATGTATATATATTATACTCTGTAGTGATAGTGAAGTAGCATTCATTGGACTTATGATAATTTAGAAAAGAAATAATTTAGAATCCTGTCCTCAGGTCATCGCCCGCTTACATCGTGTAATTCATCACATGAGATGAAAATTCATCACATGGGATGAAAATTTGGTTTTCTCATAGGTTTCATTTTACATTGGGACAAAATATTTAAAAATGTAAAACCAGCAGAAAACTAAATCAATGGTAGTCTTTTTATTGAATACTGTTTAGGACATTTTCTTATCCAACTTTGTTACAATGTTTCTTCAAATGATTTTTGAAAGTATTTAAATGGTATTGTTGTTTTTGTCAACAGCGCCGGCGTGGGCCGAACCGGCACCTATATAGTACTAGACGCGCAACTCAACCAGCTCAAACTGACCGGAACCCTCTCTCCACTGGGCTTCCTCTGTCGAGCGCGCACACAACGAAACCATCTCGTCCAAACAGAAGAACAATACGTATTCGTGCACGACGCTCTATTAGAACACGTACGATCTGGCAACACCGAAGTCGAATTCCCCAAAGCCAGGGAATACCTAGCGAAACTACTCGAAGACATATCCGAAGAAGAACTTGTAGTCTTGGATCTCAACTCGAACAAACAAAAGAGCATGAACGATCTGACAAACGGAATGGTAAACGGCGAAACGTCGAGCATCAAATCTAGTCAGAACAGCGAGAAGGAAATCGTCGAGAACGGATCCGAGATATCGATTAAAACGGACGATTTGAACAGCGAACACAGCAAATCGTCGACTCGAGATTTGAACGATTCGAATAATTTGACAAACAATTCGAATAATTTCAACTCGAACAATTCGAACAACTTTAATTCTAACAATTCGAATAATTCTAATTCGGGTAATTCGAATAATTCGACGACCAATCTGGAGGACCAGAAAGAGGTGATGGTGAATGGTGATGAATCGGAAGGCGTGTACGATTTAGCGCCGCGGTCGACGGATACGTACAGTAAAAAGATGCAAGCTTACAACAATTTAACTGATCAGGAGAAGGAAGAAATCAGAAGGTAAGATATTTTAGATTTTACGTATAACTAGCAGCGCCCCGCGGTTCGAGCTGTTCCCTTTATTTTCTCGTGATAAAAAGTAGCCTATTAGCACAATTTAAGCCTATTATAGCTCACGATGGCTAAACCTTTGTTATTTTATAAAAGCTGAAAGTATTACTCAGCACGTAGCATAGAGGTAAGAACGGATGTAAAAGCAGTTAACTGTCCGGCTATTGGGGCAACATTTTTTTATTGGTCCCCAAGTAACAGTTTAGACATGATCAACAAACATCCAACCTTTCGCATTTATAATATTAGTGGGATTTTTTAATCGATTGTTCGATTTGTATCAAATAATCGATTTCAATTTTCAGAGCGAATCGAGTAGAAAACTTCGCGCTGTTAGAACGGATGCGTACTCTAGCGAACCGACATCACACGTACCAAGGACCGCCGCCTGTCAATCTGCTCGAAAAACAATTCTTGGTAAGATTCGCCATTTTTTTTAAACTCATAGGTTTACACTTTGACTGCTATCTCGCCTGATGTTAAGCGATGATGCGGTCTAAGATGGAGCGTGCTTACCTTGAAAAAAAAAACCGACTCACCCTCGATTTGAAGACACCAACATGTAATGTGGGAATAACCCACTCAGGTAACGCATGCCACGGCCTAGACGTTCTTATCACAAAAGTAGAGTCAAACCTCTGCGTTCGATTATAGATTTTGGTGCGATGTTCAAAACTTTGAAGTCTTTTTTGTACAAACTTCGTGTATCTTTCAGTTGTAAGGAATATTACTACAGTAGAACCTCGATAACTCAAACCTCTATAACAAAAAATAATATGTTCCCTTCCCATTAGAGCCCAAAGCCCAGAACCTTGATAACTTAAAACCTCTATAACTTAAAATATTTTGTGTTTCCCTTGGACTTTAACTTATCGAGGTTCTTCTGTGTTACTGTTGTTAATTTCGCGTAATTGTTGTATTACTACTACGGACTACGAAAGACGCTCCTCCAATGATTATGTTTTATTGTAAACAAAGTTTAAATTCGCTCGTATATTTCAGCTGATCACCAGATCGTGTGTGGAAGCGAGTGTTTGTGCGCGCGCCCCTCACAATGCAGAGAAGAATCGACCTAATGGCATCCTGCCCTCTGATGCTGCTAGAGTAATGTTGGTACCGAAACCAGGAGTCGAAGGTAAGTGCTACCATTGTAAAAGATTTCATTGGTTTTTGTACCTTAAAAAATTACTTCCAACCGTTTTTGTAGTGATAGGGCTATTTGCTGAGCCCGCTTGGGGAAGTACCATACCTTTGTCAGTTATTCTACCTCCAAGCAGTACAAACATTACTGTGTTCCGGTTTGAAAGGCAATGTTGCCAGTGAAATTACTTGCCATAGAGATAAAACCAAAGATGCTGCTACTGTACGTAAAATATTAGTATCAGCTCGTCAAGCATCTGACCGTTCCCTCAGACTAACAAATTTCTCGGCTGATGAGGTATTCCGCATAGTTTCTTCCAGAATACCCCCAAAGAAGTCAAAAGACATTTACGGTGTGTCGATGGAGCTAATTAAACTAGCAATTTTGCCTCTAGCTCCAGTTCTCGCCACACTGTTTAATAACTGTCTTAGAGAGGGCTCGTATACGTCGCCGCTGAAGATATCGAAAGTGTCCCCAATATTTAAAGGCAAAGACAAAAGGGACGATATTGATGGCTACCTTCAATCTCAGTAGATCCATTCTCCAGATCCATCATGGATCTAGTGTGATTTTTTTTTCTTAGTAGATCTACTTTATAGTAAACTTGATCTAATGAGATTTTTTTTTTCTTAGTAGATCTATTTTATAATAAACTTGATCTAATGAGAATTATTATTGGCAATAGATCTACCTATTTCAAAACTATGTTTACATTTATTAGATCTATTTATTCTGTTTAGTGTCACTAGATAGAACGTGAATTGAATTAAATGAAAACCTTATTAACTTAAAAAATATGTAATTGAGGGAACTGAATTTTAATTATCAGCGTTATAGACCAGTATCGATTATACCAGCAATAGCCAAAGTGTTCGAAAATGGCTTGAGTTCACGGTTAGTGGACTACTTATATTATCAGAAACCGAGGCGCTGTGTGAACAACAATACGCATACCGCGAAGGGAGATGTACAACTTCTCTAACGCGTGAAGTGACTAGTGTGTTGACTGCCCGTGAACGTAAACAACAAGTGGCGGTCTTGTGTTGTGACTTATCGAAGGCCTTCGATGTCGCAGACCATGAGACCTTAGCTTTGAAGCTGAAACACTACGGCATAGCCGGGAAATCATACGCAGTGTTGACTGACATGTTACGAGGCCGCTCTCAGGTAGTGGATGCTGGTGATGGCGATAATAAATCAGACCCACTGCTTTCGTCTATGGGAGTACCGCAGGGTCAGTTTCAAATATTATGTTTTTTCTCCTACTAAACGATCCCCCCAAAGTCGTAAAGGGTGCGGACATATTCATGTATGCAGATGATGTGGCTACCGTAGTAACAGCTTTTACAATAAAGGAATTAGAAGATAAATTAAATGTTGTAATTGACGGCTTAAACTCGTGGTTTAGTGCCAATGGTTTTATGTTGAACTAGCTGTTACCCGCGACTTCGTCCGCGCGAAATAAATACTAATGTAACTCGGGCAGTACCTATTTGTATACCCAGACACATTTACGGTTACTAAAAATAGCTAATAATAAAACAATTTTATACAATTTCATAAAAATCGGTTCTGTTTTTTTTGTGTGAAAGCGTAAGAGACGTTCGTCCCCTATTTTAACTCCAATTTCTTCCCCATACAGTTCGAAATTACAAAATTGCTAGAACAAACATAAACATATAACATATATAAACTTTTTGGGCTGGTAACCCTGTCCAAGTAACAAGTGTTTTGAATTACTTAACAATTAAAATAGTAATTACGAACCTCTGTGCTCAAAATTACAAAATCACAAGTGAAGAGAATCAGTGCTCACATTTCACACACTTCACTACACAACGGTAAGCCGTATCTTTATAATTATCACTTAGTTCATATACCTAACGAATAGTGATGATTTGAATTGCAACCCGTATTCAAGGACAAATAAATAAGATTACTCAGATTGACGGTACACAAACACAAGTTTACTCAAAAATACCCGGTTTTCTAAACCGCGACCGTCAACAATACTATTGACTTTGACGGATACTGACGAAGTTGTGACAATACCAACATAAAAATCTAAACTACCTGGCAGTTACTGCATTGACAAAGACAATTAAAAGAGTTTGATGTTAGTGTGGTAGGGCCAACATAAAAACAATATTTGTAATAAAAGTGTTCCGAAATCACGTTCCGTAACAAAATACTGATGATGGAAAACGAGGACACTCTATTATTTACTAAATATAGAAAAGCAAATTCACTGGATGTGTCGGGGTCGAGCTCACAGTTATTTGAGGAGACCAAACTGACTTTACCCGAATATGATGACCTTGACAATGAACGTTTATCGGAATATAAAAATCAGATCGAAACTTTAAATAACCAACTTTTTTCATCGACAAATGAAATTGAATCTCTAAAATCCGAAATTAAACAATTAAAATTGGATTTGCTACGTCAAAAAAATGTCATGCAAAAGCTTAATAAACTGGGATATAGTGACAGCCCGCTTACAGGTACAAAGAAAGCGAAAAAACGTAAGCGAATGACATTATTTAAACTAAAGGAGTCTTTCTGTAGGTTTAATTCCATGGAAATTGATCAAACTCCACAGACTTCAAGATCAACCTGCCATACAAATGAAATCATAGAAACTACACCGTCTACACCTACAACAACTATTGGATTAGAGTCACTAAATCCTACATCACTGATTCTCACCGCAGCCTCACACACTCTAAGTGCCGATATCATGCTACATAACTCCAACACTTTCACACTATCTAAAGAACCTACATCTATGCATACACAATTTCTAATGAGTAATGAGTCATTTAATCATTCGGATACATCAATAAAAACGCAAACTGTGTGTTCCAAGACATTGCAACTTCATCACAACAAAATACACTCACAAAAATCTGACAACGACATCACAGGAAAATGCATTATACCAAATCATGCTGATCCTAAAAAGGATGTACCAAACCTCCAGGATCATTTCAAGAAAAGTACAAAAGTGATTTTACCCACCCACACAATTGACCAAGGAGACAAAAGTTTAACCCAGAACAAACTTATCAAAGCCAAGAAAAACATTTTGATTTTGGCTGATGAGCAGGGCAGGGGTACTAGGTTTACACTGCAAAAGCTATTAGGAGATGAATTCGCTGTTTCGAGCTTCTGGAAGACAAATGCACCACTTCATGAAATTGTTCTCTCAACCGGCTATGATATTTCAAAGTTCACGAAAAATGATTATATTATTGTTATCGGTGGTAGACATAACGAAGATCCCTTTGAATTCCTATTAAACTTAAACATTTGGCTAACACACACCACCCATACAAATGTTATATTATCAGAGGTCCCTTATAATAAATATTTAAGAGAACACAAACTGAATTATGAATTAAGATATATATGCGAAAGGTATACTCATGTAAATTTTGTTGACATGAATTATAGGAGTAATATAAAATATCATACTTTCTTCACACTACACTTGTGTCGTTCACTACTGAGAGAAATTTTACACTCTGAATATCAAAGTAAAATGAAAAGCTACATTAAAAATCAGCTTTCATGTAATAATAATATTAATGTTCAATCACCCAAACAATACGTAGATATTGGTACTCAGACATGCAAACAACACAATCCTAATTTAAGTAGTGAAAACCACAATGAAAATGTGCAAATAAGTGATAAATGCATCTCTTTAAGCACAAGTACGATTGAAGACAGTATTAAAACCAATAAATCCATGACTCAAAATAGTGACAGTAATCATTTATTTCGTGTATAATTACATATCCTTTCTACATCAAAACATTGATGGCCTTCTCAGTAAGTCAGACAGGTTAATGGTATGCTTGGAAGAATTGAACAACAAAAATAAATCCATTGATATTCTGTGTATCACAGAACACAACATGATAATAGACGACCTTGACAGGTTAAACATTGAAAATTTTAAACTGACATCTTATTATTGTAGGCCTAATAGACACGGGGGGTCATGTATATTGGTTACAAATGGCCATGACGTTGAAAGGTTAGTAGGTAAATGAAATGATAATTTTATTAAGACTTCTAAAATAAAATCAAAAGCAGCTTGGACCATAATCAATAACCTTAAATCTAACTTCCCAAAACCACAAGTGGAAAAGATCAACGTTGATGGTCATCCTGTGACCAACCCCTATGACATAGCACAATCATTCAACAACTATTTTATTGACATTGTAAAATCTCAACAACGACAAAATGTATTCACTGAAATTAATTATAACAAGCCAAATTCTATTTTTTTAACCCCAGTAATTCCTTCAGACATTTCCGAAATTATTGACTCTCTAATATCTACACAAAGTGTTGGCTACGACGATATCACTACAAAAGTTGTTAAGTACGTTAAAGTTGTAGTAGCTCCTGTGATAGCACACATTGTAAACATATGTATGGAAAGAGGCGTATTTCCAGATAAATTGAAAATATCGGTTATTAAACCGCTATTCAAAAAAGGTGATAAGTGTAACTTGGGTAATTATAGACCTATTGCACTTATTCCTATATTTTCTAAAATAATAGAAAAAGCTATTAACAATAAAACATATGAATACATGGAAATGCACAACATTTTTTCCTCTAGTCAATATGGTTTCCGTAAAAATAAAGACATAAATATGGCAATCTATGACTTTCTTTACAAAATCTGCCAATCCCTGGACAAAGGAAAATTGGTTGTAGCCCTTTTTATGGATATGACTAAAGCATTCGACCACGTAAATCACGAAATTTTACTAAAAAAATTGGATGCCTATGGAATAAGGGGCATGGCAAACGACTTATTTAGGTCATATCTCTCAGACAGATTTCAATTAACTCAAATTAAACGGATATGTCCAAAATCCAAAATCGAAAAAGAATTTCAATCTGGTCTGAGAAAAATTGAGTCTGGTATACCACAAGGTAGTATTTTTGGTCCACCTCTATTTTTGGTATATATTAATGATCTGCCAAGTACAACACAACATTCAGTCACACTTTTCGCAGATGATAGTACTTTTCTTTTCTTTGGTGATAAGGAAAACATAACCGAAATGGAAAAATCTATTAACGACTCATTAGTGTCTACGGTCAATTGGTTGGATAACAATGCCTTAAAAGGTAATTTTGAAAAAACCAAGTTAATGCGATTCAAATTAAAACAAAATAGGACGCAAAATCAAAAATTAAATATCAACTACCTTGGCCAAATAATTGAAGAAGTGAAAACCACAAAGTTTCTCGGACTACATATAGACAATACATTGTCATGGTATGAACATATTTCTGTAGTATCAAAACGGGTGATACAATTCTCATTTGCACTATATAAATTACGTAAAATCGCCAACAGAGAAACACTTTTAACAGCATATCACGGGCACGTAGCTTCCATACTGAGATATGGCATAATATTCTGGGGCAATGCTACTGAAAACATTAAGGTCTTCAGAGCCCAAAAAAAGTGCGTAAGAGCAATATGTGGTCTAAAGCGACGCCAATCGTGCAAAAAATATTTTGCAGAGCTCAAATTATTAACTTTTCCGTGTATGTACATAAGCGAAGTGGCCTTATTCATTAAAAAGAATCAACATTTATTTCCAAAATTTGAACACGGAAGCAGACGCGAAAATATGATACGATTCCCCGCGAAAATTAAAACGACATTTCTGTTGAAAAGTATATTCTGCATGGCACCACGAATTTATAATAAAATTCCACAGACAATCCGAGAATGGGATAACGTCGCCAGCTTCAAACATAAGCTCAATGAATATTTGATATCGAAAGCATACTATTCCCTGAATGATTTTCTGACGGAGAAGAATAAAAGTAACTAGTGCAAATTGACTTATTGTAATTATTTGAGACGCACCATGCACTTTGTTTCTGTTATCTATAATGACTTACCTACCAAGAGTGTTTGGATTCTAGGTTTTTATTATTGGGTATGCTTGACAAAATTGTGTAGGAGTATTTGTTTTACTTTATTTGATTGACTTGCAAACATTGTAATTTGATTTTTATTTGACATTAGTTTATTTCGCTGACATTGCTTTATTTATTTGATTTAGTGTGGTGCTTTTGAAATTTACTATTATGACTTTTATTGTATACTGACATATGTTTTAAAATTATTTTAACTAATCTTATAACAAATGTTTTCATGAAATGGACACTGTTTTGCTGCAGTTACTTGAAAGTTTGGTGTCAACGAACACTTTCAGTTTATTTAATTCATAACAACTTTTATCCATTGTCTATGAATTTAGTTTTGTTACATTTACTGTTTACCTGCTTGCATGCTAAAAGCGGGACCTGGAGAACTGTTATATATTTTATGTACCACCTTTGTAACCCAGGACCTCAAGCTCAATAAATTGATTTTGATTTTAATTTTTTTTATATTTTCTTCATGTCAAGTGCCTATATACAGAGTTTCATAGTTTTATCTTCAACTATTGGGAACTTCCATATTGATATTCATCCCCCATTTCAACCCCAATTTGATTCCCGTATAGTTCAAAATTACAATATTGCTAGAACAAACATTCGTTTGCTTCGTGTCAAGTGTCTATATACAGAGTTTCATGGTTTTATCTACAACGGCTGGGAACTTCCATATTGACATTCATCCCCTATTTCAACCCCAGTTTCATCACCTTACAGTTCGAAATTACAAAATTGCTTGAACAAACATTTGTTTGCTTCGTGTCAAGTGTCTATGTACAGAGTTTCATGGTTTTATCTTGAACGGTTGGGAACTTTCATATTGATATTCATCCCCCATTTCAACCCCAATTTCACCCCCGTACAGTTCAAAGTTACAAAATTGATAAAACAAACACGCGTTGGCTTCGTGTCAAGTGCATATATACAGAGTTTCATGGTTTTATCTTCACCGGTTGGGAACTTCCATATTGACATTCATCCCCCATTTCAACCCTAATTTCACCCCCGCTCAGTTCGAAATTGATAAAACAAACATTAGTTTGCTTCGTGTCAATTGTATGTATACAGAGTTTCATGGTTTTATCTACAACGGTTGGGAACTTCCATATTGACATTCATCTCCCACTTCAACCCCAATTTCCGAATTTACAAAAGTTCGAAATTACAAAATTGCTAGAACAAACATTCGTTTGCTAGTTAAATTCTCTAAGTAAGTAATGTCAAGTGTCTATATACAGAGTTTCATGGTTTTATCTTCAACGGTTGGGAACTTTCATATTGGCATTCATCCCCCATTTCAACCCCAATTTCACCCCCGTACAGTTCGAAATTGATAAAACAAACATTAGTTTGCTTTGTGTCAAGTGGCTATATACAGAGTTTCATGGTGTTATCTCCAATGGTTGGGAACTTCCATATTGATACTCATACCCCATTTTAACCCTAATTTCACCCCCGCACAGTTCGAAATTACAAAATTGATAGAACAAACATTTAATTGCTTTGTGTGAAGTGTCTAGATACAAAATTTGATAACTTTGAAAAGACGAATTTTCATATAACCGTTCATCCCTTGTTTCACCCTCTTAGGGGTTGAATTTCGAAAAACCCCGTCTTAGCGAGCGCCTAAGTGCTAAAAAGAACCTCCATGCAAAATTTCAGATTCCTAGTATTTGTAGTTTCTGAGATTCCTTGATGAGTGACCTTTCGCTTTTATATACATAGATTCGAAAAAGACGCATTTCATTCACTTTTGTCTGTCGGGCCACCATACAAAACCGTTAATACTCTCGCTAAGCGGTGTTAGGATTGAGCAGGTACAGAACACTACATTTTTGGGGTTCGATTGATCGCAGCATGATGTGGGAACACCACATCGACAAGATGTGTGCTAAAGTTAGCAGTGCGTGCTTTGCGCTAAGACGAGTATCCCGAGTGGTGTCTGCGGATGTTTCGCGTGCGTGTTACTTTGCCACGGTGCATTCTCGGTTACAGTACGGCGCCGAGCTATACGCGCGCGCTGCCGACTGGGAGCGTGTGTTCCGCGCCCAAAAACGTGCCGTACGTGCCATCGTTGGCGTATCGCAATGCACATCCGTCAGACCGTTTTTCAAAGAACTTGGCATACTTACGTTACCTGCTATCCTGATCTACCAAGTGGCTGTATATTGTCAGAAATGATCTAGAATCATACAATACGCGAGGAGAGAGACATTCTCGTAACATACGCAACGCGGACAAGCTGGATGTTATCCCACACTCTCTCACGAGGTCATGGAAGTTAACTCACATTATGGGACCGGAAGTTTATAACACCCTTCCCAAAATAGTTATATCGACCAAACTTTTTATAGCTACAGCGAATTTTTAGAGAGTGATGGTAAAGTTCCTATAAAAATGTGAAAAAAAAATTCATTTTTCAGTACAATTGTATTTGAAACATATATATTATACTCGTATAATGCTTGACAGTTTTCTGTACGATAATTAATAATTGTTATTATAATACAGTGAAGTGATAATATCAAACTTTAAAAATGGCTCAAAATTTTAATTCTTAAGGCTTCAAATTGTATGCCCTTTCTTTTGTTTAATTTTTTATTAATTGACGTGTAAATTGTACATTTATCAATAAAGAACTCTGACTTTGCTATTTTAGAATGATAAACAAAAAACTTGCCCGGCAACCTCGACAGATTAAACAGGAAGAAAATTCGCTTAGTTATAGGACCAATTTTTTTTATCAAATCCAGTTTTTTTGTGTTTGTTATATCGTATACAATCAATTTAAAACGTAAAATCACTGTCTCCCTTATACATTATGTAAGATGTGTGGAAGCTCCTGAACTACTTGCGAACTAGAAACAACTTCGACTCAAGTCTCAGACTAAATGTGTGGTATTGTGGTGCAGGTAGTGAATACGTGAACGCGTCGTGGGTGTGCGGGCGGCGGCGACAGCGGGAGTATGCGGTCGCGCAGCAACCGGCGAGCGGCGGCCGAGCGGAGCTGTGGCGGCTGCTGTGGGACCACACCGCGCAGCTGGTGCTGCTGCTGCACGAGCCCGGCGACCAGGTGCGCGCTCTCTGTCTCTCTCACTCGCACCCGCTGCGGGACCGCACCGCGGCCCGCTGCGGGACCACACCGCGCAGCTCGTGCTGCTGCTGCACGAGCCCGGCGACCAGGTGCGCGCTCTCTGTCTCTCTCACTCGCACCCGCTGCGGGACCGCACCGCGGCCCGCTGCGGGACCACACCGCGCAGCTCGTGCTGCTGCTGCACGAGCCCGGCGACCAGGTGCGCGCTCTCTGTCTCTCTCACTCGCACCCGCTGCGGGACCGCACCGCGGCCCGCTGCGGGACCACACCGCGCAGCTCGTGCTGCTGCTGCACGAGCCCGGCGACCAGGTGCGCGCTCTCTGTCTCTCTCACTCGCACCCGCTGCGGGACCGCACCGCGGCCCGCTGCGGGACCACACCGCGCAGCTGGTGCTGCTGCTGCACGAGCCCGGCGACCAGGTGCGCGCTCTCTGTCTCTCTCACTCGCACCCGCTGCGGGACCGCACCGCGGCCCGCTGCGGGACCACACCGCGCAGCTGGTGCTGCTGCTGCACGAGCCCGGCGACCAGGTGCGCGCTCTCTGTCTCTCTCACTCGCACCCGCTGCGGGACCGCACCGCGGCCCGCTGCGGGACCACACCGCGCAGCTGGTGCTGCTGCTGCACGAGCCCGGCGACCAGGTGCGCGCTCTCTGTCTCTCTCACTCGCACCCGCTGCGGGACCGCACCGCGGCCCGCTGCGGGACCACACCGCGCAGCTGGTGCTGCTGCTGCACGAGCCCGGCGACCAGGTGCGCGCTCTCTGTCTCTCTCACTCGCACCCGCTGCGGGACCGCACCGCGGCCCGCTGCGGGACCGCACCGCGGCCCGCTGCGGGACCACACCGCGCAGCTGGTGCTGCTGCTGCACGAGCCCGGCGACCAGGTGCGCGCTCTCTGTCTCTCTCACTCGCACCCGCTGCGGGACCGCACCGCGGCCCGCTGCGGGACCACACCGCGCAGCTGGTGCTGCTGCTGCACGAGCCCGGCGACCAGGTGCGCGCTCTCTGTCTCTCTCACTCGCACCCGCTGCGGGACCGCACCGCGGCCCGCTGCGGGACCACACCGCGCAGCTGGTGCTGCTGCTGCACGAGCCCGGCGACCAGGTGCGCGCTCTCTGTCTCTCTCACTCGCACCCGCTGCGGGACCGCACCGCGGCCCGCTGCGGGACCGCACCGCGGCCCGCTGCGGGACCACACCGCGCAGCTGGTGCTGCTGCTGCACGAGCCCGGCGACCAGGTGCGCGCTCTCTGTCTCTCTCACTCGCACCCGCTGCGGGACCGCACCGCGGCCCGCTGCGGGACCACACCGCGCAGCTCGTGCTGCTGCTGCACGAGCCCGGCGACCAGGTGCGCGCTCTCTGTCTCTCTCACTCGCACCCGCTGCGGGACCGCACCGCGGCCCGCTGCGGGACCGCACCGCGGCCCGCTGCGGGACCACACCGCGCAGCTGGTGCTGCTGCTGCACGAGCCCGGCGACCAGGTGCGCGCTCTCTGTCTCTCTCACTCGCACCCGCTGCGGGACCGCACCGCGGCCCGCTGCGGGACCACACCGCGCAGCTCGTGCTGCTGCTGCACGAGCCCGGCGACCAGGTGCGCGCTCTCTGTCTCTCTCACTCGCACCCGCTGCGGGACCGCACCGCGGCCCGCTGCGGGACCACACCGCGCAGCTGGTGCTGCTGCTGCACGAGCCCGGCGACCAGGTGCGCGCTCTCTGTCTCTCTCACTCGCACCCGCTGCGGGACCGCACCGCGGCCCGCTGCGGGACCACACCGCGCAGCTGGTGCTGCTGCTGCACGAGCCCGGCGACCAGGTGCGCGCTCTCTGTCTCTCTCACTCGCACCCGCTGCGGGACCGCACCGCGGCCCGCTGCGGGACCACACCGCGCAGCTGGTGCTGCTGCTGCACGAGCCCGGCGACCAGGTGCGCGCTCTCTGTCTCTCTCACTCGCACCCGCTGCGGGACCGCACCGCGGCCCGCTGCGGGACCGCACCGCGGCCCGCTGCGGGACCACACCGCGCAGCTGGTGCTGCTGCTGCACGAGCCCGGCGACCAGGTGCGCGCTCTCTGTCTCTCTCACTCGCACCCGCTGCGGGACCGCACCGCGGCCCGCTGCGGGACCACACCGCGCAGCTCGTGCTGCTACTGCACGAGCCCGGCGACCAGGTGCGCGCTCTCTGTCTCTCTCACTCGCACCCGCTGCGGGACCGCACCGCGGCCCGCTGCGGGACCACACCGCGCAGCTGGTGCTGCTGCTGCACGAGCCCGGCGACCAGGTGCGCGCTCTCTGTCTCTCTCACTCGCACCCGCTGCGGGACCGCACCGCGGCCCGCTGCGGGACCACACCGCGCAGCTGGTGCTGCTGCTGCACGAGCCCGGCGACCAGGTGCGCGCTCTCTGTCTCTCTCACTCGCACCCGCTGCGGGACCGCACCGCGGCCCGCTGCGGGACCACACCGCGCAGCTGGTGCTGCTGCTGCACGAGCCCGGCGACCAGGTGCGCGCTCTCTGTCTCTCTCACTCGCACCCGCTGCGGGACCGCACCGCGGCCCGCTGCGGGACCACACCGCGCAGCTGGTGCTGCTGCTGCACGAGCCCGGCGACCAGGTGCGCGCTCTCTGTCTCTCTCACTCGCACCCGCTGCGGGACCGCACCGCGGCCCGCTGCGGGACCACACCGCGCAGCTGGTGCTGCTGCTGCACGAGCCCGGCGACCAGGTGCGCGCTCTCTGTCTCTCTCACTCGCACCCGCTGCGGGACCGCACCGCGGCCCGCTGCGGGACCACACCGCGCAGCTGGTGCTGCTGCTGCACGAGCCCGGCGACCAGGTGCGCGCTCTCTGTCTCTCTCACTCGCACCCGCTGCGGGACCGCACCGCGGCCCGCTGCGGGACCACACCGCGCAGCTGGTGCTGCTGCTGCACGAGCCCGGCGACCAGGTGCGCGCTCTCTGTCTCTCTCACTCGCACCCGCTGCGGGACCGCACCGCGGCCCGCTGCGGGACCACACCGCGCAGCTGGTGCTGCTGCTGCACGAGCCCGGCGACCAGGTGCGCGCTCTCTGTCTCTCTCACTCGCACCCGCTGCGGGACCGCACCGCGGCCCGCTGCGGGACCACACCGCGCAGCTGGTGCTGCTGCTGCACGAGCCCGGCGACCAGGTGCGCGCTCTCTGTCTCTCTCACTCGCACCCGCTGCGGGACCGCACCGCGGCCCGCTGCGGGACCACACCGCGCAGCTGGTGCTGCTGCTGCACGAGCCCGGCGACCAGGTGCGCGCTCTCTGTCTCTCTCACTCGCACCCGCTGCGGGACCGCACCGCGGCCCGCTGCGGGACCACACCGCGCAGCTGGTGCTGCTGCTGCACGAGCCCGGCGACCAGGTGCGCGCTCTCTGTCTCTCTCACTCGCACCCGCTGCGGGACCGCACCGCGGCCCGCTGCGGGACCACACCGCGCAGCTGGTGCTGCTGCTGCACGAGCCCGGCGACCAGGTGCGCGCTCTCTGTCTCTCTCACTCGCACCCGCTGCGGGACCGCACCGCGGCCCGCTGCGGGACCACACCGCGCAGCTGGTGCTGCTGCTGCACGAGCCCGGCGACCAGGTGCGCGCTCTCTGTCTCTCTCACTCGCACCCGCTGCGGGACCGCACCGCGGCCCGCTGCGGGACCACACCGCGCAGCTCGTGCTGCTGCTGCACGAGCCCGGCGACCAGGTGCGCGCTCTCTGTCTCTCTCACTCGCACCCGCTGCGGGACCGCACCGCGGCCCGCTGCGGGACCACACCGCGCAGCTGGTGCTGCTGCTGCACGAGCCCGGCGACCAGGTGCGCGCTCTCTGTCTCTCTCACTCGCACCCGCTGCGGGACCGCACCGCGGCCCGCTGCGGGACCACACCGCGCAGCTGGTGCTGCTGCTGCACGAGCCCGGCGACCAGGTGCGCGCTCTCTGTCTCTCTCACTCGCACCCGCTGCGGGACCGCACCGCGGCCCGCTGCGGGACCACACCGCGCAGCTGGTGCTGCTGCTGCACGAGCCCGGCGACCAGGTGCGCGCTCTCTGTCTCTCTCACTCGCACCCGCTGCGGGACCGCACCGCGGCCCGCTGCGGGACCGCACCGCGGCCCGCTGCGGGACCACACCGCGCAGCTGGTGCTGCTGCTGCACGAGCCCGGCGACCAGGTGCGCGCTCTCTGTCTCTCTCACTCGCACCCGCTGCGGGACCGCACCGCGGCCCGCTGCGGGACCACACCGCGCAGCTGGTGCTGCTGCTGCACGAGCCCGGCGACCAGGTGCGCACTCTCTGTCTCTCTCACTCGCACCCGCTGCGGGACCGCACCGCGGCCCGCTGCGGGACCACACCGCGCAGCTCGTGCTGCTGCTGCACGAGCCCGGCGACCAGGTGCGCGCTCTCTGTCTCTCTCACTCGCACCCGCTGCGGGACCGCACCGCGGCCCGCTGCGGGACCACACCGCGCAGCTGGTGCTGCTGCTGCACGAGCCCGGCGACCAGGTGCGCGCTCTCTGTCTCTCTCACTCGCACCCGCTGCGGGACCGCACCGCGGCCCGCTGCGGGACCACACCGCGCAGCTGGTGCTGCTGCTGCACGAGCCCGGCGACCAGGTGCGCGCTCTCTGTCTCTCTCACTCGCACCCGCTGCGGGACCGCACCGCGGCCCGCTGCGGGACCACACCGCGCAGCTGGTGCTGCTGCTGCACGAGCCCGGCGACCAGGTGCGCGCTCTCTGTCTCTCTCACTCGCACCCGCTGCGGGACCGCACCGCGGCCCGCTGCGGGACCACACCGCGCAGCTGGTGCTGCTGCTGCACGAGCCCGGCGACCAGGTGCGCGCTCTCTGTCTCTCTCACTCGCACCCGCTGCGGGACCGCACCGCGGCCCGCTGCGGGACCACACCGCGCAGCTGGTGCTGCTGCTGCACGAGCCCGGCGACCAGGTGCGCGCTCTCTGTCTCTCTCACTCGCACCCGCTGCGGGACCGCACCGCGGCCCGCTGCGGGACCACACCGCGCAGCTGGTGCTGCTGCTGCACGAGCCCGGCGACCAGGTGCGCGCTCTCTGTCTCTCTCACTCGCACCCGCTGCGGGACCGCACCGCGGCCCGCTGCGGGACCACACCGCGCAGCTGGTGCTGCTGCTGCACGAGCCCGGCGACCAGGTGCGCGCTCTCTGTCTCTCTCACTCGCACCCGCTGCGGGACCGCACCGCGGCCCGCTGCGGGACCACACCGCGCAGCTCGTGCTGCTGCTGCACGAGCCCGGCGACCAGGTGCGCGCTCTCTGTCTCTCTCACTCGCACCCGCTGCGGGACCGCACCGCGGCCCGCTGCGGGACCACACCGCGCAGCTGGTGCTGCTGCTGCACGAGCCCGGCGACCAGGTGCGCGCTCTCTGTCTCTCTCACTCGCACCCGCTGCGGGACCGCACCGCGGCCCGCTGCGGGACCACACCGCGCAGCTGGTGCTGCTGCTGCACGAGCCCGGCGACCAGGTGCGCGCTCTCTGTCTCTCTCACTCGCACCCGCTGCGGGACCGCACCGCGGCCCGCTGCGGGACCACACCGCGCAGCTGGTGCTGCTGCTGCACGAGCCCGGCGACCAGGTGCGCGCTCTCTGTCTCTCTCACTCGCACCCGCTGCGGGACCGCACCGCGGCCCGCTGCGGGACCGCACCGCGGCCCGCTGCGGGACCACACCGCGCAGCTGGTGCTGCTGCTGCACGAGCCCGGCGACCAGGTGCGCGCTCTCTGTCTCTCTCACTCGCACCCGCTGCGGGACCGCACCGCGGCCCGCTGCGGGACCACACCGCGCAGCTGGTGCTGCTGCTGCACGAGCCCGGCGACCAGGTGCGCACTCTCTGTCTCTCTCACTCGCACCCGCTGCGGGACCGCACCGCGGCCCGCTGCGGGACCACACCGCGCAGCTCGTGCTGCTGCTGCACGAGCCCGGCGACCAGGTGCGCGCTCTCTGTCTCTCTCACTCGCACCCGCTGCGGGACCGCACCGCGGCCCGCTGCGGGACCACACCGCGCAGCTGGTGCTGCTGCTGCACGAGCCCGGCGACCAGGTGCGCGCTCTCTGTCTCTCTCACTCGCACCCGCTGCGGGACCGCACCGCGGCCCGCTGCGGGACCACACCGCGCAGCTGGTGCTGCTGCTGCACGAGCCCGGCGACCAGGTGCGCGCTCTCTGTCTCTCTCACTCGCACCCGCTGCGGGACCGCACCGCGGCCCGCTGCGGGACCACACCGCGCAGCTGGTGCTGCTGCTGCACGAGCCCGGCGACCAGGTGCGCGCTCTCTGTCTCTCTCACTCGCACCCGCTGCGGGACCGCACCGCGGCCCGCTGCGGGACCACACCGCGCAGCTGGTGCTGCTGCTGCACGAGCCCGGCGACCAGGTGCGCGCTCTCTGTCTCTCTCACTCGCACCCGCTGCGGGACCGCACCGCGGCCCGCTGCGGGACCACACCGCGCAGCTGGTGCTGCTGCTGCACGAGCCCGGCGACCAGGTGCGCGCTCTCTGTCTCTCTCACTCGCACCCGCTGCGGGACCGCACCGCGGCCCGCTGCGGGACCACACCGCGCAGCTGGTGCTGCTGCTGCACGAGCCCGGCGACCAGGTGCGCGCTCTCTGTCTCTCTCACTCGCACCCGCTGCGGGACCGCACCGCGGCCCGCTGCGGGACCACACCGCGCAGCTCGTGCTGCTGCTGCACGAGCCCGGCGACCAGGTGCGCGCTCTCTGTCTCTCTCACTCGCACCCGCTGCGGGACCGCACCGCGGCCCGCTGCGGGACCACACCGCGCAGCTGGTGCTGCTGCTGCACGAGCCCGGCGACCAGGTGCGCACTCTCTGTCTCTCTCACTCGCACCCGCTGCGGGACCGCACCGCGGCCCGCTGCGGGACCACACCGCGCAGCTCGTGCTGCTGCTGCACGAGCCCGGCGACCAGGTGCGCGCTCTCTGTCTCTCTCACTCGCACCCGCTGCGGGACCGCACCGCGGCCCGCTGCGGGACCACACCGCGCAGCTGGTGCTGCTGCTGCACGAGCCCGGCGACCAGGTGCGCGCTCTCTGTCTCTCTCACTCGCACCCGCTGCGGGACCGCACCGCGGCCCGCTGCGGGACCGCACCGCGGCCCGCTGCGGGACCACACCGCGCAGCTGGTGCTGCTGCTGCACGAGCCCGGCGACCAGGTGCGCGCTCTCTGTCTCTCTCACTCGCACCCGCTGCGGGACCGCACCGCGGCCCGCTGCGGGACCACACCGCGCAGCTGGTGCTGCTGCTGCACGAGCCCGGCGACCAGGTGCGCGCTCTCTGTCTCTCTCACTCGCACCCGCTGCGGGACCGCACCGCGGCCCGCTGCGGGACCACACCGCGCAGCTCACCACCCATGTTCCGTATAATCGGGCAACATTAAAAATCATAGCGGATCTATGGTTTTGACAGCCGGCTGTGAAGTGACGTTGTCTTGTTTTCGCTGGAACTAAACAGTCACGCCCTTTGAGATTTTGGAGTTTTTCGGGATAAAAACTTAATATAGTGCTACAGGAAGAGACTATTAAGTGAATTGTGATACTCGGGATTAGTGCTGGACTATTTTTGAAGTGAGCTACGGGACTGGCCCCTTCTCAACCGCGGGACCGGTTGAACTACTTACTGGAACGGGAATTCGGGAGGTCGCCTCGATATCGCCTGGTTTGGTTCTTCCCACATTCCCACTTGATCCCTACCTACATTCCTGTCGGACCAAACTGGACTTTGGACGACGCCGGGAACCCTACGTAAGTGATTTCTTTTCGATAACTTGTTTGCAATTAGGGAGTGATTAAAATCGGTATAAACGTAAATTATAATGTTCTAGACTTGCTATGGGCCCCAAGTCGGTATTTCTGGCATAAATACTATACAACCCAGACACAATGCAAACATTTGAATTCATCACACAAATATTTGCACTGGGTGGGAATCGAACCCACGACCCTCGGCTTCGCAGGCAGAGCTACTACCCACTAAGCCACGAGGCCAGTCAAAGTGGCGCGCGACGGCAAAGTGCAACGAAATACTCTATAACAAATACTCGGTTGAAACAGAACGCGGGTAGTCTGCAAAAATAGTGGCCACATCTCAGTTTTAATAATTACCATTACCCTTTTCTACAAGTTAGGTAAAATATATTGTTACGTCATTCTATTCCGAACTATGAAGATAACATTTAATTCTTACAATTAGACTACTTGAGATATAAGGTACTGTAAAGTAATGCTAGTTATTTTAATGTTAAGGCTTGGTCTGCGACCAAATTACTACTGTTGCAGCGCCCTTAATGCAGGGTTTACTACATTTTTGTTCTATAGTTTTTAGATTATATCTAATGTATGTAAGTGCAATTTATAAATAAATAAGTACAATTATGACTACTTTCAAACACCTAATTTTATTCCACACAGGATTGCGAGATCTTTTGGCCAACCGAAGACGAAAAGGAACTGTTCGTAGCCAACTTCCGCGCGTCATTCGTATCGAAAGAGACGTACGTCGCGCACCGGAAAGCCGATAGAAAAACGCCCGCCCAGAGCCCCGCGGAACCGGAAACCAACGGCTACCGGCGGCAGGAGACCTCCGACTGCGCAGACGACGAAAGATTAATACCGGAGAACTCGCCGATCCCCGACACGGAACCCGCCTACCGCTTCGACAGAACAGAGCTACGGTTAGAACGCCTCAGCGCAGGAAACCGAGACTTATCCGCGCGGAAATCCATCGCAAACGGTGACTTATTCTCATCCTTCTCTGAGAAGAAACACGGTCCAAAATCGCCTAGGAGTCCTTCGAAAATGTCGCTAAAGAATTTCAAGTTGAGTTCGCCGACGAAGTTCAAATTCCCCGAGTGGGGTAATGGGAACCGGACGGCGGGGTCCCCCCCCGACACAGCTCCCCCTCCGCCCCCCTGCGCCCCCGCGCTGTCTGTCGAAGAAGAGGCCGAGTTACGTAGACCGGTCTATATGTTCGAGAAGGTTGAGAGAGCACCCGATTCTATACCTTCTGACCGTGTAATAGAGGTCACGAATGTGAGCGTGCATTCGCTGCAAGATGACTACCAGCTGAGTGTGAAGTTCATCAAATGCAGTCGGTGGCTCGAAGGTGGGTACTCTGATCGATTTTACATCTGTCTATGTTTTGTGAGTTAAACAGTTATTTCTCGTCTAAATCGCTGGATTAGTATTATTAAATACGGAATGTTTATGATTATATTTGAGTTTATGAGCAAACATACAGGAAAGATTTCTTTGTATGGACATATAAGTTTTTCCTGTTTATAATTTTAGTGCAGACAGCTAGGCCAATTAAACACTGTTCCCAATGAGACAATGAGGTTTCAGAGAGAACGAAAATATCATTGATGGATGCAATACAATATCTTAATTTAGGGTTGCCATCTGTGTAAAAAAATGAATAACTATTGATGACATATTCACCATCTAGACCCCCCTAACCTCCCATGTCATCAAAAGTAAGCAAAGCATAATCCTCCGGGGCCTTTCTATAGTACTTAAAACGTAATACTTGAACGGGATTTCATCGAATCTATATTTAAAAATCTAATAATCTAAAGGGATTTAGGCTATGACAGAAAGTAATGCTCCTTAGAAATGAAAGAAAATTAGTTTTTTTGCATAAATACACACTTTTTTTTAAATCTTTAATATTTTTTTTAGGTGATACGACAGATTATATAGCGGGCAAGCCGGAAGAGAACGAATACATCCGATCGGTGCGACAAGCGGCGTCGGAGGCCGAGAGACAGGAGGCGATAACCCGCCTCATCGCGCCGTACAAGGACTCGTTTGGCCTCATCGAGTTTGTCGCCGGGTGTCAGATGGAATACAAGAATGGACCCGTTGTTGTTGTCGATAAGTAAGTAGTTATGTTTACTTTTCTGTTTGACCACGATATCTTTAGATTTAATAAACGAATGGGTTGAGAGACAGAGATAAGCTATTTGTAACATTTTTCCTTTTTTCGTCGAGTGACGAATGACACTGTTTTCCGTGTGGAATGCCTTCGACTAATATTAGAAATACGGAAGCTTTGTTCATTAAACTTAGAAACTCCAGTCTCCGGCGTCCGTAACCTTTGTCATTTAGTTTTATTTTACTCATATCTTGGATTGGGAGAAGAAATGGAAAATATGGTGGAGTAGGGAACATTTTCAATCTAGTTCTAGTGAGTCTGAGTCCGATTTTTTCAACGGCATTTTTTTCCTTACCGCACAGAGCCTCCACCACGACCGCATAGAATCATGACACCACGATAAAATGTGTTCTTCATGACACCACAATATGACTGTGTTCTTCTTGACACCACAATATGTGTTCTTCATGACACCACAATATGACTGTGTTCTTCTTGACACCACAATATGTGTTCTTCTTGACACCACAATATGTGTTCTTCATGACACCACAATATGACTGTGTTCTTCTTGACACCACAATATGTGTTCTTCATGACACCACGATATGTGTTCTCCATGACACGACGATATGTGTTCTCCATGACACCATGATATGTGTTCTTCTTGACACCACGATATGTGTTCACCATGACACGACGATATGTGGTCTCCATGACACCACGATATGTGTTCTCCATGACACCACGAATTGTGTTCTCCATGACACTACGTTATATATTATATTCTCTATGACACCACGATATGTGTTCTTCATTACACCATGATGTGTTCTCAGATACGGCGGTTGGAAAGCGATGACGTTCTGCACGCTGTCGGCGGCGTGCGGCGGCGCGGGCGCGGCCGACGCGCCGTTCCGCGCGGCGGGGGACGACCGCGCGTCGCTCTACACCTGGGCGGCGCTCGGGGCGCACGCGCGCGCGGGCCGCGGCGCGCACTCGCTGCGTGCGCTGCTGGCCGGCTACTGCGCGCTCGCCGGCTACGGGCCCGCCGTCAGCTGAACCAGGTATACACTGCCGAGCGCGCGTCGCTCTACACCTGGGCGGCGCTCGGGGCGCACGGCTACTGCCGATCCGGAGTCAAATCACCCGTGCACAACTGTCTTTTCGAAGCCATATTATGCATAATGCCGCTAACTTAAAACGGCGAAGAAAAACGTCGTGAAGAAACCGACATGTACCTAGAATCTTTCGAGATGTCCTCCAACCCACACTGGGCTAGCGTGATGGATTCAACCCTTGACGCTGTCCTTGCGAGCGAAGGCCCCGAGTCCCAGCTGTGGGAACATTTAGTGGGCTGCTTATGCAATGTGTTTTTTGAAGTGAAAACTTCTTTAGGCGCGCTATAGACAGAATTTTCGTGGGCTGTGAAATGGATTCATCAATCGTCACGCTTGGATATGATAATGGATCGGATCGGATATGAAATCTTCGGGTAAACTCGGTAAAAACGGCCAGGTAGGTACCAGGGTAACAGAAACAGTAAAGAATTTCGATTACCTACCTCCAACAGCCCAGCGTTTATCTCCAGATACCAAGACAACAGAAATATAAAGAGTTGCGTTTTCCCCTAGGTACCAGTACCAGGGCTGTTGCTGTTGCAAGTTTTCACTTCTATCGGCAGTTCCTATGACTGCCAATTTTTTTTAAAATTAAATTTGCCACTCCACAGATTGTACTATATTTATTTACATATTTTTTTGATTAGCAGAAGAGGAAAATAGAGGGGAGGAGGGGGGGGGGGGGAGTTGGGAACGTTTTAAACCTAATACTAGTGATCGTCTGTTGAGCCGATCACTACTGGTTGGGATTCCGCCAGTAATCGACTTCTCGACATCGTCATTTACCTAAGCCGCCTCCTACAGGCCCAGAGCCTTCACGACGGCCGCATTGCTGTCCCTGATTATGCAATGTGTGTCGAGTGTACAAATATAATAATTTACCTGTCTCGCCCCCACAGGTCTCCGCCACCGAAGCCCGCGCGACCCGGAACGTTGAAGTGCCCCGTGAATACTCAGTGAGTTGTGTAACGCGCACCATTATAGCCTTTAAAACCACCGAACTGTACTGACTCCAGTTTGTAATCCCTTGTACTCGTTAGATATATAGTTCACAGTGCGTTTTTGATGATGAAGAGAATTGTTTTATGATGTTCATTTAATTTTTTTTATAAAAAAATCACATGAAAATTACAATTATTTAATTAATTACAGTTTACAGAAACAGCATATTGTCAAAATTAGCTAAGAAAAAAGGTACTTTTTCTTTTTTTTTATGCTACAATGTGGCTTATATTCTAAATGGCAAATACTTCTAGAAATATATTTTTTTTCGTTTTTTGCACTATAAATGAGCTTAAACAATTCTCTTTCATATTTAACGCATGTGTTAGGTAATGTGATGGCTGGCATTTAAATGTAACATACATATGTATGTGTTTATTGTAACTATTGGGACGGTGATTGCATGACTTACATGGTCCATTGAGTTACAGAAAAGTATCGATTTCTATAAAGTAAATCAAAACTGAGTTAATTGAAAAGATTTTGTCTAAAATTTGTGCTAAAGTGAGCAACGGAAAAGTATTTATTTACATAAAATATATCTAAATATAGTTACACAAAAGCACCCGTTTTCGTCTAAAATTAGATTTAAAGGGAGTTACAGAAAAGTACTAAAGCGCATTTCAATAAGTTCTAAAGGTAATATCGAAAAATTACCGGTTTACATGAAATATATCTAAAATTAGGGACAGAAAAGTACCGCTTTCCTCTACAATTAATTCTAAAGAGAGAGACGGTAAAGTACTGGTTTACATAAAGTAGGTCTATACTGAGTTATTGAAAAGTACAGCTTCCTATAAAATGAGATTCTATAAAAGGGAACAACGGAAAAGTACCGGTTTGCATTAAATATATCTAAACTCAGTTGCTGTTGAACAATATTCTCTCTTTCCTCTGAAATTAGACATAAACGGAGTCAATCAGATAGACGTTCGTTAATTGTACCGTTTTTCTGAAGTTTATTAGGAAGCAATATTTTCTTGTAACTCTTTAGAACATGTACCTAATGCTCTAGCCGCCTGTGGTATAAGTAATTGTATGTTTTGTACAGATTGACTTATGACTGAATCCCATATACTTGTTTCACACTAGTAAATATCACAATACTAATTTAGGTAATAATTTATATATAAAATGATAGCTTTTCTTGTCTAGGATTTTATATTTTGTTAAATCATTCACATGTGATTCTTTACTGCTTTTACAATGGCACGCGTCCATCTATCTGTCTCTGTTTCGCGCGTCCATTCTCACTGCGTGCAACAAGGATAGATGATTACTCGTATCGTGCTATCTGTAACTTTATAGTCTTCTAAAAATACCTTTTTTTTCGATATTTGAGAAAGAGTGTAACTTTGAATGAAACAGAAATACACAATGATAATTAATTATGTAAGATAAACATTTTTTTTGATGTTATAGCATTTTAGGGTCTTTCTGAATTGTCAAAACGAGCATTTTATTTTTTGAAGACGTAAAAGAATCAAATTCCAAATAAAAAGCGCGTCGCGCTCAGTGTCGCCGTCATTCAAGCGGATTTAGACTTTATGCTCGAATGATAAGATTGAGATTGCTACTGGTGTTTCAGTTGCTGCTGTCGTGATGTAAGTGTACCGATAGATATTGGTAAATGTAGACTTGCCGTAGTTATATTACGTTAGTTGTCGATGCAATAGAAAAACTCATTTTAGTAGCTCCACTGTTAAGTACTTGTCTACTCAATTATTAAAAAAGAACAAATATCTGAATGGTTGTTGTTAAATAAGATCTGCACATAGACCAGGGTGTCTACCGCCTAACGAAAAACGCTTTGAAGCTTTGATGCTTTGGCATTGCTGTCTCTTTTCTTCTCGCTTGAAATGAAAGATACGGCAATGTCAAAGCGTCAAAGCGTTTCTCGTTAGGCGGTAGAGGCGCAGAAAACAATAATAATACAAGGTTCCAATTTAAATCAATTCCATTTATGCTTTATTAATACACTAGCAGCGCCCCGCGGTGTTACCCGCGAAGTTCCCATTCCCATTTTTCCTGTTATTTTTCCGGGATAAAAAGCCTATATGTTCTTCCAGACTATAATCTATCTGTGTTCCAAATTTCAGCCCGATCCGTTCATACGTTAGGACGTGATTGAGCAACAAACATCCATACATTGATATTTATAATATTAGTAGGATTTAACTCAAATCTGTTCAAGAGTGTTGTATAATAATTGTTGTTGTTTTTAATTGTTATTATTGTAATTGTTGAATTTTATATTATAATGGCTCTGCACGATTCAACTCTCCACTGGTGTAAATTGTAAAACTAAGATTCGAATGGAAAGTAAAGTTTAACATGACTTTAAATGGCATTATGAAGAATTTTCCATCTCAGTCACTACAACTTACTGTATTGTAAGTTAAATCGCACCGAATACATACATTATAAAGTTACATGAAATGCCGATTTCTATATACTCTTTTACAAAAGTTACTGAAAGTATCCTTTTATTTTCAACCTAAAATGATGTACAGAAACGTACCATTGTCTATTAATAGCAGGAATAATTTTTTTTTTCTTATTAAATCGTTGTTTTTAAATGATTTCTGTAACACGGTTATTATTTATTTCCCAAAAAATCTCGTTAATTCGTTTCAGCGACTCTATATTGATATTGTTGAAACTTGCGTGTGAGATGGCAAATTCCTGCATAAACAGTGGATTAATAAATTGAATCGTATATGGAGCCTCCTACTACGATGTGTTCTCGAGGAAGCAATAGATATCAAGATATCATTCCGCTCTTTGACAGATTTGAGGAGATTGCACACATAAATAACTAATATATATATCAAGCCTCGTACCTACGTGAAGAGTTCTTTTTACGACTTTGCGAGACGATGAGGCGTTTACAAAAACAAAATAGTAACAAAATACGCAATAGATGGCGGTAAAAGCTGGTTTTAGTACTATAACGCCACCACCAATATTTGCTAATTGATATTAAATAACTGAAGAAAAAACTAAGATTTGTTTAACAACAGTTTATTTCGTAAATTTGGCGTATTTCAGTGTGAAAAAAAAAAATAAGGAGGTTTTTTAATAATGTGAATAATGTTGGCTGTTTGTGCTTATTGGTTTTTTATAAGCTCAGTAATTGAAAAACAAATAATTACTGTCACTATGAAAACATTTTTACTACACAGCTTCAATAAATTTGTAGCGTTGAATGATAAGGTCCAGCCCGACTCAAGTTGGATCGAGCTAGATGGACCGTATCACACTTAAGCGTTAATTGATGAAAAATGTCTAACAGTCGCATTTAAGAATTTCAGGTGTTTTCAATTTCACCAAGTGTGGCGCTCGTGTAAGCATAAACAGCCCGCTAAATGTTCCCACTGCTGGGACTCGGGGCCTTCTCTCGCAAGGAGAGAGTCAAGGCCACAATCCGCCACGCTGGCCCAGTGCGGGTTGGCAGATGACACATGACTTCGAAAGATTCTAGGTACATTGCCACAGTTTGTGGCAACAGTTTGCAGTTTGGTGGATGACACATGACCTCGAAAGATTATAGGTACATGTCGGTTTCCTGACGATATTTTCATTAAACGTTTTTAAGTTAAGCGTGTGTGTGTGTTAAATTGGCGCACGTGTGGTTTCATTTTATTGGAGAAATTTGGTGAAATTCAGAACTATGTATCTAACAGGTATATTTCTTTATCGATGCGACTGTTTGACGTTTTGACTGTTGTAATCGATTAAAAATAATATTTTGAAAGCTTCAACTTTTTTAAAAACATCTGGTATTTTTAATTAAGGAGACGGCAAGTACTTTTCAAGTTTTCTTAATAAATGCTCAAAGTCTACAATAAATAGAACGAAAAATAATTTGGATCTAAGGCTTCTCTTATGAAATAAGACGTGGTTGTGTAAATTCGATATTTTTGACGGCAAAAAATGGTGTATTTGTATTTTGTAGCAGTTTTTTCTGTAGGGTAACGCAAAAAATGTGTGCTATTCCGAAAGTGACTTAATATTGGTGAGTGTAACGTCTCTTTTGGATTAGATAGCCTTTTTTGCGTACCGTATTAGCCGGCCGTTGCATTTGATGCCTTCGTTTAGGTTTTAGATATACCGGATGTTACATAGGTTGAACTACTGTATGTAGATATAGAATGCGTGAAGAGGTGCACAAAATTAACAGAAACACGCCATTATCAGTTTTATAAATCTGTTTTATGAAGAGATCCATACTAAAATCGTGGAATATATCATAACCTCATAAGGTTCAAAATCATATCTATCACGGTTGTTTCATATTACAAGTATTTATTCATTTAGTCCACCAACATTGTGTACACTAACACATTGAAGAAGGAAAAACACTAAATAGGTATAGATCACTTTTTTGTTCTATAAGAGGGCGTTTTTAGAGTGATCATAGATTAAAAGAGTGATCAGAGCGTGTCTTCTGTGCACCCTTTTTACGCATACCTGTATTTTGTCTAAAATATTACTCTGCCAGAACTATATTACATGTAGAGACCATATTCACGATGAACAACCAGCAACACACAAACCGTGAACAATCGCAAACACAAACACACAACTTGATTGAACCAGCAGAATCGGAGCGAGTCTTGGGGTCAAGTAAAGCTGGTATTTTGTCTAGCTTATTGTACATCGTGAATCGGGCCTCAAATATTAAAAGGTAAACGAATTGCCACAGACGTCTCAAGAGAGATATATATACTCTCTTTTTCTTTAATTCGTCTCTGTCTGTCGTTTACCAATATCTTTTAACTGGATGGCTTAGTTTAAACAATAGAGTTTTTATATAAACAGTGCAATAGTTTGACGGAATGAATATTTATTATATTTTAATAATATTATTTTCTTTAGCACAAGTATTAATAAATAATATATGGTCACCAATAGTGACTGTTTTGTAATGACTTTGTTAGTACATAAGATATTATGTATAGTGTGTTATGTATAATCAGGATGTAATAAATACTGAAGTTATCGACCAGAACAATAGTGAATTATACATTTTGTAATATCTAACCCGACTTCAAACTATGAACAAACGTAGATGATCTACGACCAAATGATATAACTTTTCGTAGAAATTTGTTTGGTCATTTGTCAATAATATTTTGTCAATGTCGACAGTATAAAATAGAACTGTTAAATTTCAGAGTAAAGTTTGAACATTATTATATAAGTATGTTCTTTCCAAGATGTAATTTGAATAGGTTTTTAAATATCTTTGAGAGAAATAACTAAATATCAATAGTTGATCAAACGAACTTCTAAGTGAAATTGAGTCACAATTGTAATGAGTTATTTCAGTTAAAGATTTTTAAAATCAAGCTTTTAAAAATATCTTCAAATGAAATGACTACATATTGACCACTACTCAAACATGCATACATTATCACCGCATAGACTGTACCTACATTGGAATATCAACCAAAACTCTTACACTGTTAATACATTTTTCAGTAACAATTTCCGGTGAGATTGTGTTTCAAGCACTGTCTGTTATTATGCTATCATTGTATCTACAGAATAATTTAAAGCTCAAATTTGAATGATTATTATTTTTAGTAAAGCGACAACGATGCAGCATAAATTAGTTGATTTATGACATTGTATGTCCTATTTGTATGAGTAGATAAATGTTAAATTTAATGGATCAGATGTATTACATTGTTCAATGTCTGATCCATTGCATGGTTCTGGTCGATTTCTTTCTATATTACTATGTATTCTACCTTGTTAGATTTAAGATCTATTTTTGATCTGAATTTCCAAGACTAAATGGAGCTTTCTTTTCCAAGCTTCGTACGTGATTTTGTATCGATCTTATGTCTACGTAATAAAGTACATTTTCACTCTGATGTAACAGTAATAATTAAATAATAATAATAATAGTTGGTTGAGCGTCGTGTAATTCCTATTAAAACAATTTTATGGTCCAGTATTTTTATTGTAATAAACACTAGTTTTTATTATTATATTGTAAATGTGAAGACTGCTTATTAGTGGTTCGTCAATTAAGATGTATTTGGTTCTGTTTGGGTTCAGTGGTGAGATTGGGAAAACCATGCTATCATACAATATTTTTCATTCGTATCTGAATTAATTAATGTCTAAAATGTATTATCAACAATTAGACACAAGGAAACAAGTAACTATTGGAGTTAAAACACAAATACTAGAATTTAATCGATGTTTGCAGTTAATTGTTTTTTTAGTTAAGGCTGTTGTCACACAAGCTATTTGCTAGCGAGGCTAAAGGATGCGTGAAGCGGTTTTTCTGCTCATTCGCAACGAGAGCGCAGTGAATACGCAGCGAGCGTACAATGTTTTCATAATATTTTAGATCAATAACAATGGAAACATAAAATGGAACACTGATTCTAGCTTATTATTTTAAATACGCGACAGACGAAACAAAAACAAACGCACACGTTAAGCGTACTATTTGTGTAGTGAAGACATTACACCCGTGGACATAGAATAGATAGATTTGGTTAACCAATACGAGGTTCCTCTCTAGACAGCGTCATCCGTGGCAGGGCGGGCGTCTTTCGCGTACTTCATTTCTTTTTCCTTGCATTCTCATTTTATTGAAGTGAAAACTTCTTTTGGCGCGCCGAGACAGATTTTTCGTGGCCTGTGAATTGAACTCTAGCGTCACGCTCGGGTATGATAAAAAATCTTGGGGAAATTCGGGGCCATAGCCTTTCCATCTAGTAGTGCGTCAGCCAATGGGAAATGTTAAAAAGGAGTGGTCTGCCCATCATGGCATGGCCATCTAGAAAAGCGTCAGCTAATGGGAAATGCTGACGCATTTCTAGATGGCCACGCCGTGATGGCCAGGCCACGCCATGATGGCCAGACCACGCCATGATGGCCAGGCCACGCCCTCCGGTTACACCCGTGTGTGTAGTTTCCAAAGTAAGCTATACAATTCTGAGTAATAAGTTTTCACTTCTATCGGCAGTTCCTATGACTACCAATTTTTTTTTATAGTTACGTATGTTGCACGTGAGTACACGTGCCCGGAACCGATAAGATAATAAACACTACTAAAACTACAAAAAAAGAAACTTGAGAACATTTTATACTAGATAATTTAATTGGCGGCTTTATAGCTTCGCTTTTATCTTTTACTGGCACCCGTACCAGTATGTCTGTGTAGTAGTTAGAAAGCGTGGTTCTACGATCTGACTCCTCTTCGGTTCACTTCGCGCTCGTTGTCACTCACAGCATTTTAACTGAGCTCTCGCTTCACGTAGGTATAACTCGTTCACAAATCGCTAGTGTGATATACCGTTAGCTTTCGCATGGTTTCCAAATCTCACCTCTTATCAGAGAAGAAGCTATCGAGACATGAACGCCAATATGCACAAATTATATTATAGTTTAGTGACAGGATCGAACTAGATTTTTATTGACTTATATATAGTATATGATAGGTCGGATTGTTGTGGGTATAAATAGCCGATGTTAAATTCATGTCTCTGTAGCGAGCGGTTGGTGTAAAGTTACTAAAAGGCGATGGGTAAGGTGTTTGCGCGTTTGATATATTTAGGCTTATGCTGCGTCCGATGATTTTAGCCTATAATTACGAAGATTAAAAAAAAAACAATTGTTCAGGGACTTTTGACTTTTGACTATTGTACAGTAGAGAATAAACTGCTCAGAAGTAGCTTTATAAAGAAATGTACGGATATGGCGGATGTAAAATTTCATTTATTTTAATTTAAAACAAACACAAATTATGATATTTCTAATCATGTTTTTTTTTCTTATTGGACAGAATTAGTAAAATCGAATTCTGAAAAAAAGTTCGATTTTCATGTTTTGTCGTATGCTTTTATAAGGCCTACTGTCCACGCACGCGTCTTTTGTCGAATGCATGCATCCTACGAACAAACGCAAGACGTGCGGCTGTCGTGTCGTTGTCGTTTCGTGGACACAGACTTCATTATTTGTACGCAAGATGCAAGCATTCGTCTTGCATCCGACAATTGTCGAAATCGTGCGGATGTCGTGCAGCTACGTGGACAATTGGCCTAACCAGACAAGAATACAAAATAAAATACTAATTTTAACGGCAAAACATTAGCAGTATAAGCCTAATAAATACGTAAAGTTTACCTAGATGTGCCATTTAAATAGCTAGTTATTATAGCTAAATATACTATTTAGATAGTTACAATTGTATTGCTGGAGTAGTTATAGATAGAATATAACAATTATGGGGTTTTTAAACCTTTTTTTAGTCTCAGATATTTAAACCATGAATCTTTGTGAGAATTTCTTTTGGAATTTATAGATTGCTTTTTATACATTTTTATATGAATAAAATACTATGTTGAAATTAATTTCATTTTCCATTTAAGCTTTAAATAAATTGGTATACTATATACAATTAAATTATTCGATTCTTCGCGCAAACACCTTAGGCCGTGTTTTCGATCTGAGCGTGCGATGGAGCAGCAGGCGGAATAAATTATAGTGTATGATAAAAAGCTGTGAGAAAAATGCCCCCAGAATCGAATTGGGTGTATCCTGTTCCTTGTTAGAAATGACTTAATATTAAATTAACTCTGAATACGTCAAACAAAAAAATGCTTTTGATCTTGACAGTAAATTTGATTTGCACAAGACATAAAATATGGAAACTTATAAACAATTTAACGATATCAGAGTTAGTTTTGAAATATAAAATGTTTATGAGTAAGGCATTCCTGTTGATTTCGCAAGTGTCGACACAAATTTGTTTGAATGATTATACTTATGTAACTTATGTACTTGAATGTAGCAGAGACATAAACTTTTTGCCCGATTGCACGCTAAGATTGCATTTGCGGCCTTAGCCCGTCACATGTCAACCAAAGATGAGCGTCTATATACTGTATAGTGTATGTAAATGAAAGGTAGTAACGTAGGCAAACCCGAGTGTCGCAGCTATGTAGAATAAATTAGATGTAAGGAAAATTCCTGTATAACTAAATTAACATAGGATACGGTCGATGTTTTGACAGTTTTTTTTTCGATCATAGGTTGTGGGTTTGGATAACGCGAAGTGCAAGAGTTCATGAAATATTAGTATTCGTTCCGACATGCTCGGGGCATTGTTTCGCTTGTGTATTTATGACAATTAAATATTGTGCTAACGATTGAACAGAAAAAAACATTAATTGATTTGTGTATATGGATGTCAAAAATATTTTAAAAAGAGATTACTGTGTATGTTGGTCACGTAATTTTGACGAAGGTAGCAAATAAGTATTTTGCTACTGATCTGCCTAAATGAATCACTGACTTTCCACAAAATCATTCTTAATCTTAATTCTTTATTTTTGTCCCATGTGAACTCTGAATAATTTATGTACGTTTTTTGTAATTTCATGAAATATGTGAAACATATTATTACAACAACCTCATCGGTTTTTTAATGTCCCAATGTTATTCTAATTTCTAAGACAGTACTTAGAAAACAAAATGCGATTTGATCTTACCTAGTACTTATACAAATGCCTTCAAAGCCACGTATATGCGCACGTGTTACGTACACATATAATTATAGTCAACGTTGTAAATGTTATTAAGGGAACTCGCACAATTGAAAATCCATTTGTAATTTTGTGTTCAAAGACAAATTTCCATTGCCCTAAATTAGGAAGGAAGAATTGACATCTATAACAGTCAGTCGCAGTAAGGCAGCTAAATTATATAAATTATTCCAATTTATAAAGTAAATTATACAAGTGTGTCATTTTATACAGAATGCTACGCTACGCTCTCGACTCGCCTGATCCAAATCCGCAGCCTTATTATTTAGATTAGTAAAATATAATCAAAACTATATCGTATACTTCTTCCTCGAGATACAATCGAAGAAACAGATCAAATGTGCTTCGTAAATAACTAGGTATTAAAATTTAATGTGCATATTTTCTGCTCAACTCATATTTTGTATAGTATTTGTGAAAAATACATACGTCTCGTTGTTTTGTCAAAAAATGGGTGACTACTCTTCATTTTGGTATACATAAAATTATAATATGTGAAGAATATATTAGTTTATGTTCTAACGGCAAACATTTTGAACATGCGTTGTGCTTTAAAGGCAACAAAAGATAGTTCTTAATTTATATAATAACTATAGGTGCCGTTAATGTTTTCTTTTAGTAGAGGAACGCAAAATGAAACATTTGCGCCACACTTAGCGAAATTGAGAACTATATTATGTCCACCAATATATATTATGTTATATATTATTTTATAGTTCTATTTGCGCGTTGAAGACGCCTCATTTGAAGGTAGAGCGAGCGAGATGAGGCGATGTTCAAGGTGTATGTCGGTTACTATGATTACTCAAAATAATGACAAACGAGCGTAGAAAAATATTGGCTATTTTTTTTATAAACGCATTTATAGGATCGAAATTTTTCAAGTCTATTCGCTTGTCACCTTGTATAGAATATAAATTAATTTTGATGGATTGTCGATCAAATATGACTCCTTTTGAAGTCATTAATGTACATTTCGACGTAAAAAATACGTATTGTGATTTAGTAGATTCATTCAGGCTCATTCATCCATGTGTGCTTATATTTTATACCAGGTACGAACGGAGTTTAAAATTAATTAAATTAAACTACGAAGTTTAATTTATCAACTAGTACATTAGTATTTCTTTACACGAATTGCCAAATTGTTGCCTTTTACAGTACCTATCCTTTAAATACCGCCTTAACTAACTGTATTGTGCCAAGTTTTGATGATTCCCATTTTTTTACACATTCCATGTCCAATTATTCAGTTTTATGTTTTTTGACATATATTTTTGTACATTAGCGTTGATTCTTGGAAATAACATTGGGTTCACAACGTCTGAGCATTTTTCAAAGTGTATGTGATGTGACAGTTTGTCGTTACTAACTACCTATATCGGTAAAGAGAAACATCGTGAGAAAAGCGACATCTTCCTAGAATGATAGATCTGTTCGGATCTTGAAAGTCGTGATTCGAGTTGCCAGGCTATATTTTTAGTATTGCTTATTATTCACAGTTGTACAAAACAACGTTTGCATCTTATAATTCATACTGAAATATTATATTATTTTGTACTGAAGAATCGACGCTGTTTGAAGTTTTTTTATACATTTTTTTGTATTGTTTATTAACCTTGTTGTATTCACGTATTAATTAACATTAGTTTGCTTATCGATAATGTTGTTTTAACGAATTGAAAACAATTAGTTTTTTATTTGATAAAACAATACAGCACAATGTTTATGTTACTGGTAAGCACAATCAATCTTTTTATTTTAACGCATCACCTTATAGTTATTTTAGTTTAATCTGTGTTATATGTGTATTTAATGTTTTGACATGTTTAAAAGTCACTCTGCAAACTCTTGAAGCATTATTGTATTCATTTGTCAATAATTTTTGGTATCATCCGAAAATGATTTAAAGCGTAATGCTTGGGGAGCTAGTAGCATGACAATCATTTTGTGGAATCCCATTTTGAATTTATAGTAAACAATTTCGATTGTTCTAGCATATTCGAGATTATCACTGTTACCTCATTCCTATGTCATTGGAAATAAACTAGAACGCGAGGACGGTGACGATATCGAGTGAGCCAGAATAGACCTATGAATCAAATCATCCAAAATATCTCGTTAACATTTTTGTACAGTTTTTTATAATAATCTGTAGTTATACGTATATTGTAATCGTTTTGTTCGTCGAATCGTCACAGTAATGATAATTGTAAATCTTATAAGACTTATTTATTTTTTTGTGTAACCGCCTGTATTATGTCAAATGTAAAAATAAAATAAGAAATTATCTAAATGTTGTTTTTTTATTTTATTCTGAGCTAGACATAGGGATCTTCCATAATACGATAATCAGCGCTTCTGCCGCCTAACTAAATCGGCTATCGCTTTGCTAATGCTGTCTCTATCATTTCAAGCGAAAAGAAAAGAGAGAGACATCAAAGGGATGTGACATTTTTCGTTCGGCGGTAGAACCCCGCGTCGATCCTTGGCTTTGTAATAGCTTGATGAACAGAGGTAATATTCTGAGAGCTGGGAGCAGATCTTGAGTATGTATTTGAAGCAAGCTGAAAACTTGTCACATAACTCTTCTATTATACCTTATACCCAAATACCCAACACGGAGCCGGGTCCATATGTGGTGGCATAACGATTTTTGTACTAATTTAAGTAGGCATAACGTTTTTAGGACTAATGATAATTTACCATAACAACTAAACGCATAACTGTTTTCGCATAATTTTTACCAGCATGACCATATATAGCACAATGAGAAAAGCAGACGGTACACCTAAGAAATATTGTGCATTTTTTGACTTAGGGTGGGCTCCCGCCATAAGCTCTGCGGTCAGCCTTGGGTGTCGCTTCTCCATAGCTCGCAGGCTTGCTCCACTCAGGTCCTCCCTTGAGCTTCTGGCTCCCGAATTTTTTAAATACACTCTAGGGGTAGTAGCGACAAGACTAGGTAGAGTCGGGATGCTCCGAGTCGGATCTAGGCCCCATGTACCTAACCTGTTGTGCTACTTACTAAATATAAACCTGGGTCTATATTTAGTAGCACAACAAATAAATGAAAAATGCCTAAAGACGATGCGTCAATAGTATTATAGATTGTTTAGCTTAAAAGACGTTACAGCACTACAGTAATTATACAGAGTGTGCCATAAAATGCGCGGTGTATCCCACTATTTCTATTTTGTATTTCTATTGATAGAAATACTGGGCCTGATTAAGACTGATTGTCCCACTATTTCTATTGCTGTCCGCTGCGACAAAAAACACTGCATTAGCTCGTATGACTGCGTGCACTTAGAAACTATTTATTTATTTCCTCTTTAGATAAAACCTCTTGTTGTCTCATAGTTGTAATTAACTGTTATTGATTGATAGACAGCTGTCATAGCTATTATTGCTTTACGGGATAGGCGTTGGTTTTGAATTATTTAAATATTGTTAAATAATGGAGTTAATAAAAAGGGGGAAGGGTGTTATACTGTTGTACGAGGGTTATGAATACACTAGGCAGATAGTTTATAAGAATAACAATACGTTATGGAAATGCAATAAGCGCCACAAAACTAATTGTAAAGGTTCGATGACAGTGTCCCCGGTAAGTTTCTATCACTATAACAGAGGCTGTAAGTTGGCCATTTATTTTGTATAGGTACTGTATGTTTTATTAATATACTTATTTGAAATTTTATAGGATAACACTATAGTGAGAACCATTGAGCACTCTTCTCACTGTATTTCCGACAGCAACCAATCCGCGATCGAAGTTGCAATGAGTTGTAGTTTTGATCAAGCTGCAATGGGCAAAATAACAATACCTAAAGCTTTCAATAACGCTATAAATTCTTTAGTTGACAAAGGAATTCCATTACTTGGTAAACCATTGCCACAATACACCTCTAAAAAGTCTTCCATGTACAGACGTCGTAACAAAGTACTAAATATTAAAAAGGTGTGTTGCAAGACCGTTCAAGAAGTACAAATTCCAGTAATATTTGAAGACTTTGTTCTTGCTGATTATCTTGACACTGATTTAAGAATAATAATATTTTGTCGTGAAAAAACTAGATGTGAATTAAAAAGCGGTAATTATTTCATTGACGGGACATTCTTTGCGTGTCCAGCACCATTTACACAATTATTGTCAATCCACGCTGATTTTGGCAGTGACTTGAATCAAAGCAAAGTGGTACCAGTGATTTATGCGCTTTTATCGAGTAAATCACGGAAAGCGTATTGCACTTTATTTTATCTTATTAAAAGATGGTTACCTGAATGGAGACCTGCTAAATTTACCGTTGATTTTGAAAGAGCTTTGATTTCTGCATTAACAACAAGTTTTCCTACGGTTCAAATAAAGGGCTGCTATTTTCATTTTGTGAAATCATTAGCTAAGAAAGCTAAATCTCTTGGCATGAATAAATCCATCCGCATGAAATTGATAATTCAACTTTCCTTCAGACTTCCACTTTTGCCCAAAAATAAAATACAAGATGGTTGGAATTATGTCTTAGCAGAGATGGGTGACAGTGAAGCCGAACATAAATTTAAAAACTACATAGAGAACTACTGGATGAAAAATGATTTTTCAAGGGTGTGGTGTGTGTTTGGAGAACGTCACCGCACTAATAATGCGGTGGAATCTTGGAATAGGAAATTAAATAGACTGGTGCCAAAAAATGTTAATATTGTTCAACTTTTGCATATATTAAGAGATGGTGATAAATCAAACGAATACTATGTATCAAATAATTCCCGAAAACGAGTAATAGCCGAAGTGCAAAAAGATGAGATGATATTAGATGAACAAATGAAATTTCTCCAAGGCGATGTAACACCTGGACAATTTTTATTAAAGATGGTCCTTATATTTAAACTAAGCTGAAATTTGGAATGGAGATAGGTGTAAAACTGGAATAACACATAGACTACTTTTTATTCTGGTAGCATGTTTTATATAAAACCTTCATGTTGGAAATTTTGATACTGCTTGGTGGAATACAAAAATCGGTTACAGTCAATTGTTTCAAAAAATTTAAAACAACATGTTAAAATTTAAAATCTATAATCCAATAGGTACAATAAAAATCAATTTTGTATAATGGATGAAATTGTGAAAAAAATTTTTACAAAGACTCCAAAGACACTTTATGAAATAGCTTTATCGAATGTGTTAAACATTTTACATTCACAAATAGATGGAAACTTACAAAGTTATGAAAACTCGGTGCTGGAAAATGTAACAAGTCATACGACCATGTTTTTCAAGTATGTTGAAATTATTCTATTTCTAATATTATATCGTCTTGTTTACAGCTACTTAAAATACGATTATTGTTTTATAACCTTAAACTACCGACAACAATATGGGTTGATTTATTTTTTAAAGTAATACCAGACGGAGTAATATCGTTAAGCGATGAAGAAATAATGCCAACGGAAAAATGTGAGGAATACAATCACAAACAATCATCCACACATCTGTGTAGTGACGAGGTGGCTTTGTGTGATTTATACTGTCGAGAATGTGGTGGAGAATTATTTAATAAAACTGCAGATTATTAAGTAAATTGTTCTTCATTTTTTTTAATACCGGGAAGTCATATTTCAATTTTAATCTATTCGATAAAAGTGGTACTTTTCAAATAATACAAATTCTTCTGCGTTTTTTTGTCGCAATAGAAATAATGGGATACAATTTTTATAAAATGTTAGTCCCACTATTTCCATTTTGTATTTCCATGGAAATAGTGGGATACACTCAAAATGCGCGGATTATAAAAAAACTACAAAGCTCGGAAAGAAAAAATATATTTATAGTAAAAAATACAAATGAAAATTTAATCTCTTAAAAATAACATTGCTGAGGTGTGTGTCAGCTACATGTACATACTGATACTCTTCCAATCTAGGTCTCAAATTCGTGAAGGCTCGTTGGCGCATTGTTCGTAGGATAGCGGATATTTTCTCGCGAATGTTGTCTTTGAGCTGGGCAATCGTCGCCAGTTTATTGGCGTAAACGCGACTCTTGAGTTACCCCCAAAGAAAAAAATTGGCAGTCATATTAACTGCCGATAGAAGTGAAAACTTATAAATCAGAATTTGATAGCTCACTTTGGAAACTGCTCGGGCATAACCGGAGGGTGTGGCCTAGTCAAAAGGCAAAGCCATCTAGAAATGCGTCAGCATTTCCCATTGGCTGACGCATTTCTAGATGGGCATGCCATGATGGCATGTAATGTGTGGTGGCATGAAAGATCCCAACGTGCAGTATTGAAAACCATGCTGAGGAAACCCTTCAGGTTCTCCACCCGTGAGTTGTATAAGGAGGCCGCTGTTCCTTCGGTAAGACAGTTGTTTATCCATAAAGCAGTACTAACAATTCACAAGTCTCTGAAGGAGTCAAGTCAGCTCGCTGAGGTGGCTTCGAGAAGGGTTTTTAGACTACCAGTTTACAATGTAAGATCTACTTTTGCTGCCAGACATCCTAAATATCTGCTTCCACGAATCTATATTGAAACTGTCAAGGCTCTCCCATTCATCAAGTGTGAACGGTTCACGAAAGTAAAGCGAATGGTTCACATATGGCTAAACTCTTTGTCGTACGAGGATACTGAAAACTTTATCACTCGAATACGTTCAGTGTTGTGAGTGGTCACCATTGTAATCTGGCACTGTTTGGGGCCTCAGTCAGTTTGTGATTGAAAACAGGCTAGCACACGTTTGATCTCGACTTAGTTGTACTTTTTGTCGTCTACCTTTCTATCACTTCCTTTTTACGAACTCACCCTCATACTCACACACGCACACATACACACCCTCTCACACACACATACACACCCTCTCACACTAACACACATCCTCCCTCACACTACACTATATCTACTTCTGGAACTGGGATTAGACCAAAATTAACATTTTTGATACCCTGTGTTTACTGTGTTTTTGCTTTCGTTCTCTGGCTGCCACTGCACGGGCCACCGAGCCTAGTGTGGGGCCGAAAGCTAAGTCTGGGAACATGTTATGTATTTTCATGTAAATTTAAGCATTTTTGTAATCTGTTCCGATTGATGTTTCTAGGTAATAAAGATTTGTATTTGTATTTGAAATTAGTGGCATATCTCGTGTAAATGTGCCCGAAATTTTAAATTTGTGCCTCTAAAGGTTTCCGATTTATTTAAGTTAAATCCATTTCACAACAGAATTCAACTTTTTTATGGAGACTTCTTTAGGTGTGTAGTACCTAAGTTAGGGATTTTTAAGACGAGGAAAAACAATTCAACTCGCGACACTAACCGTTACCATTAAGGGGGGCCTTGTGCCAGAAAACGAAAAAAGGACATTTTGAACGCCGCTCACTGATAAGTTAAGAAAATAAAAAATATTGACGTGTACCTACGTACAACCAAGAAGAAGCACAATAACCGAAAATAATTTTAAAAATAGATCACATATTTTCACAGAAAAAAAATAAAATGGCGCAGAAAAACCCCATTTTCATTCGAGTAGGTACTCGAAATTATCAGCGATGACCTCACATTATTTTTAGGGTTCCGTAAAACGTAAAAACGGAACCCTTATAGATTCGTCATGTCTGTCTGTCTGTCTGTCTGTCTGTCTGTCCGTCCGTATGTCACAGCCACTTTTTGCCGAAACTATGAGAACTACACTGTTGAAACTTGGTAAGTAGATGTATTCTGTGAACCGCATTAAGATTTTTACAAAAGTTTAAAAAAAAAACAAAAATTAGGGGTGCCCCCCATACTGAGAACTGAAGCTCAAAATTTTTTTTTTCATCAAACCTACACGTGTGGGGTGTCTATCGATAGGTCTTAAAAAATGATGTTAAGGTTTCTAAGATAATTTTTGTCTACACTGAATAACTTGCGTGAGAGACGCTTCCAAAGTGGTAAAATGTGTGTCCCCCCCCTCTAACTTCTAAAGTAAGAGAATGAAAAATCTAAAAAAAATATATGATGTACATTACCATGAAAACTACCAACAAAAATTAGTTTGAACTCGATCTGATGAGTAGTTTTTTTTAGTACGTCATAAATACACTATTATTAAAACTTCGATCAAAGTTACAACGAACTACAAGAACTATGTGTACTATGTATATTATGTTACTTGCTGGAACGGAACCCTTCATGGGCGAGTCCAACTCGCACTTGGCTACTTTATTTGTTAATAAAATTCCAAATTTTACGTTCTATTAAAGTAACAGAACAAATTTTTGAATTTATGTTTAATTATTGAAATTGGAACGAAGGGCCTCGCGCGTGTGAAATCTGCTTTTTTCCTAGCACTAGGCGCACTCTTAAGTATGAGTATTTTGCATCACCGCTGTATACCTGTTTCACCCGCGTTTTAAAGATTTATGGTGATGAATATTTTTTTTCTAAAATGTAAATAGCCTAAGTTATTAATTATTACATCAGTTATCGGCCAGTGAAAGTCACGACAAAATTGGTCCGGCCGTTCCGGGGATTAGACGGAACAAACAGACAAATATTGTATTCAATGTTATTTTGGTGTAAGAGTACCGTCTATAGTCTATATATTCATATTCATGTAGTAAATAGCGGTTATTTTAATATTACAAACAGATACCTCAATTAAACAAATATTTGTATTGTGTTTGGGTGTTTTCTATGTAGGTAGGTACCTATAGTAAGTAGGTAGGTATGTATTTAAAAATATAGGAATAACTAATAAATCAGCTTTCAAAAATCGGCTTTCAAGCTTTGCTTAGTTTGGGGACAGAGAGTGTTGGGAAATGTCCACCAATATTTTATTTATTATTTATTTTTTGTATTGATGTAAGTACATTTGTTCAAGTTTACATTTTTGTCCACAATCCCGGAGTGGAATTTTAACAATAGACTTACACTTGACCGCCTTCTCGAAACATCCCACTCAGGCAACGCATTGCACAGTCCAAACGGGATCCTGCCTTTTCGCCGAAAATTGATTGGCCGATTATCATTTGCCAACCAACGGTTCGCCAACCAATTTTTCACTTTAACAACGATTGTGAAATTTTTGGAGGGCTACGTTTCATTATTCTAATAATTGTAACAAGCTGAGTTTGACAATCATTTGTCAAATCCTTCAGTAGTAGGCCAGACAACTTTTAGACGAAAAACGTTTCGTCTGTGTAACAGTTCCCTTTACGTACATTTAGGTATATTAGGATAAAAAATTAACTAATTTTAAAGCAAAGAACTCATACATATATATCTGGAAAATGTCAAAATGTGCTCCCTGAGCTCCCTGACTCTATCTAGTCTTGTTGTTACTACCCCTAGAGTGTATATAAAAATGCGGGAGCGAGGAGCTCAAGGGAGGTCCTGAGTATGGAGAAGCGACACTCAGTGCTGACCGCAGAGTTTCTGGCGGGCCCATCCGGAGCCCAATTTCAGAGAGAGAGAACAAAAATCCCCTGCCAGTGAAACGAAAGAAGGCCCTGGCAGGGGAAAATCTGGGGATTTGTGGAATATGCCGAAGCAAGCATGCTACGGCGGGGGCCGGGGAAGTGCCAGAACCAAATCACAACAGAAATCTACATCCATTTTTGCAAAAAAATTAAGCGCGGAACGAAGTTTAGGTGAAATCGAAAGGAATCTGTTAGGTTAGGTTAGAACTGTGACCAACAATGCACGACCCGAGTGAGCGAAGTGAACGTGCAGCAACAGCGGCCGGTGAAGCCAAAACCAAATCGCTTATGTTTCACTACACAGGGCGCTTAAATGTGCTATGTTAGATGTCATCGGTGTAATAGATGAAAGTCCCAGTATGCCGAGACAGAGCGACGACCGCATGCGGGACACTCTCATGCAGCTTTAGCCCAGCTTTCGTCTTGATGACGATTACTGACTGGGACGTCAGTCTCTGAGCCTTATGGATAGTAAGGATGCGGGACCCCACACCTCCCCCGTAACCCTGGCTGGTTAGGGTCTCTTTCTCTTCTTGAGTATGAACTAAAAAGAGAGTGTTCGGGAGAGTACGTGGTATGTCGGCTCCAGTATATCCCCTCTGGAGGACCGTATACGTAGTACTGAAGAATATATACCAGAGTATACCTCCCTCAACGCATACGCGACGTCCATTGGGCACCGGTGTGTGCAAAAAAACTCCTGGCAGATGTTCGTTACCAGGCTAGGGCGACAGTATCTCATAGTAAAGAGATTTTCTCTGTAAATATAAGGTAACTGGTTGACATCTCCAAGAAGGGCAAGTTCACTAGCTATAGACAGCCACGAAGCCAAATGTACAGTTGGCAACTGTTAGGTTGGGAAATAAAACAAAATTATGTGATAAGTTTGGCAGATGGTTATTCGGCGAAATAAAGTTCTGCGAAACGTTAGTTGATCGTCAGTCAAACAATTTTCGGCGAAAAGGCAGAGAACCAGTCCAGACGTTCCAATAACGACAGATGATGTGTCCTATTTATCTACCGTCTCGTTCGAGTCTTTGGAACGAAGAAACCAGTTTAAAAAGGCTTACATAAGCAGCTCTCTAAGTGTTCGAACATCTCTTCGAAAAGACAATGGTGATTGATTTAATATTAGGTCCTTACATTTGAAATTGGTGTTTTGTCCTACTGGCTACTATGATCTCGAATATTTCCTATTTAGTTCATAATTTCAATTAAAAATTTATATAACTATTTGATCATGCTTTTGTGTTTTGTAAACCATAGGTATTTTTTTTTTTCACTATTGATATTTTTCTTTCGGTTCAGTTTACAAAAATTGAAAAATTTCGTCGTAATTTTACGTAAAACGGTAAAAACCGTTAGATTATAATCTAACGACTAAGATTACTAACTAACCTAACCTACCGTGAGATTATAGTCTTAGATTAGAGTTACATTATAATTTGACGGTGTTGACAATTTTACGGGAAGACATCTCTTTCGGCCATACATTTCGTTACAAATTTTTTTTTCTACGCAAATTTGACATCTTTGCTTTTGGCTCAGTACTTCACTATCCTGTAGCCTTTTACAAAGTAATTTTGTATAGGTGCCGGCAAATGAGTTGACCCAGTGAAGTTAGCTGCGCGTGGCTGCGTAGAAACGTTTTTGAGATCTCTTTGGTGGAAGTATACATGCGCGAGCTTTTCCCTTGTAACTTGTTTGCCGGCCACTATACAAAGCGTAGTGAAGGGCGGCGCGTTTGCGGCATGACATACTAACGAGCATACGGGCCCACATTTCCACGCAACTTAGATCGCTGCGCCCACAGAATTTCGACTCCACTCACGTAGTTTTCACCCAAGTTTCAAAGGGCCCTCTCGTCATTGTTTGGCACAGTTTTTATGTGTATCAACTCTGTAGAGCTCCAATCATAGTTTGAAGGTCGGACGTGCCCCAAAACCTTTTGTGACTAATGTATTGTTGGGAGAAATTGAGTGAGTGTAACGAAGAGCCAACCAATCTAAGTGCTCGTCCAAAAGACAATACCTTTTTGTTTATTTTATTTACTTACTGAGTTGTTCTCTCAAAAATATAAGGAAGTCGTTTATGTATTTGCTTTTTTATTTGTGTTGAATCAGAATCTTTTTATTCTATAAATTAACGTCTTAATCGTACCAAGTCGAAACAAACCCTATAACCGTCAAGTGAGATATATTTATAATATGAGGTAGGACGTACTTTCGAAATGTGGTACTCGTTGAGTACCTACGTAGGTAACGACAGACAGGGGGGGGGCGGCAAAGTTAAGGGGGGACCCCAAAATCGTAGACATTAAATTGAAGAATCCATACATTTTCAAAAAATAAAAACAATTTAATATTTGAATTGGCATGAAATATGGCTATTTTTATAAGCTTTTAAGCAGCAAATATTCATCGATGTCTCTGTGATTAGCCAGCCAAGACCGGCACCATTGCACCGTATGGTAAGATGCACGCTGAATCTAAACATTAAGTTCGAAAGATCTCATCTAATGAAATCCGCGCTCCGACCAAACTGCTTAAAACCAGAATCCCTATCGGGACCAATGTTATCACATTCAACTCGAACGAAATAAACGACAGGCTACTGGAAACCGTTCATGCGGTTGGCAGAAAATTGTACAAGAGCCGACGCCAAAATATAACCCATAATCTCTTCGATCATACACTGAATCTCATGGCGGTTAGGTGAGATATGCGCTGGCAGTCTTCGATCGACATGACGGTCTGCAGACAGCTCAACAGGCAGATCTCTACTTATATACGACGCGACATACGCTGCTGCTATATTACAACTATTGAAAAAGCAATGCAGCGATTCAAAAGCTAGAAAGTGTTCGCAATAGAATCATCTCTTAGACAAAGCCAGCTGACCAAACTGAAGATCGATAATGGCTTCGTCGTCTCGTCGAAGCCTGAGATTTTGGAGGAGATTGAGAGGTTCTATGAACAGTTATACACCTCAACGTAAGCACAATCTGCCGTTAGCATGTCTACAGACCCTAGAACCAAGCTGACCCGACACTTTACCGAAGACATCCTGGAAGTCACCCTGTAAGAGATGAGGATAAATAATTTAAGAACAACAAGGCACCTGGCGACAATGGAATCACGACTGAGCTTCTAAGAGCGGGTAGAAAACCGGTAGATACTTAAAGTCTACCAGAAGCAAACTCGTAGAAAATTTCATTTGCTACTAATTATATCTTTTTAGGGTTCCGTAAAACGTAAAAACGGAACCCTTATAGATTCGTCATGTCTGTCTGTCTGTCTGTCTGTCTGTCTGTCTATCTGTCTGTCCGTCCGTATGTCACAGCCACTTTTTGCCGAAACTATGAGAACTACACTATTGAAACTTGGTAAGTAGATGTATTCTGTGAACCGCATTAAGATTTTTACAAAAGTTAAAAAAAAAAAAAATTAGGGGTGCCCCCCATACTGAGAAATGAAACTCAAAATTTTTTTTCATCATACCTACACGTGTGGGATGTCTATCGATAGGTCTTCAAAAATGATATTGAGGTTTCTAATATAATCTTTGTCTACACTGAATAATTTGCGCGAGAGACGCTTCCAAAGTGGTAAAATGTGTGTCCCCCCCCTCTAACTTCTAAAGTAAGAGAATGAAAAAACTAAATAAAATATATGACGTACATTACCATGAAAACTACCAACGAAAATTAGTTTGAACTCGATCTGATGAGTAGTTTTTTTTTAGTACGTCATAAATACACTATTATTAAAACTTCGATCAAAGTTACAACGAACTACAAGAACTATGTGTACTATGTATATTATGTTACTTGCTGCAACGGAACCTTTCATGGGCGAGTCCAACTCGCACTTGGCTACTTTATTTTTTGTAGGATTGGTAGTATGAAAGATATATGGAAAAAACCGTTTTGCAGGGTGGCGGCCGGGGGATAAGGGTGGAACCCCACAAACTTGGGGTTAAGCTTCTTGAGCCCACACAATACATGTCCCAAAGGTAGATAAATTGCGTTCTCTATAAAATACAATAATTTAAAAAAGGCCCTAAAATTGTTACATTTCAATTGGCATTATTTACTTTGTAAAATCTGACACAAATTATCCTACTAATATTGTAAACGCGAAAGTTTAGATGGATGGGTGTTTGTCACTCTTTTACAGAAAATAATACTGAACGGATCGGGCTGAACATTGAGATTATAGACTGGAAGAACAAAGGGCTATTTTTTATCTCGAAAAAAAAAACGGCAACGACGGGAGCTATGTGGGTAACCACTGGGTAAAGTCACAAATAAAATAAATAATCCAACAGATATTACATTATACTCGTACATGCGAAAGTATGGATGTTTGGATGTTTGTGGCATAGACACGTCCCAACATCTTTTTTTTTTAAATGAAGAGTTACGAGACGAGCATTACGTGTGCCTGATGGTAAGCAACATGCCTGCCACATAACAGCACAGTGACACGCAGCTATTGGAACATGAAGAGTCCAAATTCGTATGGAAAAATTTAAAACTTTTTAACCTCGACATAAATAAACGCCGTCAATCGAAACTAGCTCTACCTGTTCCCAACCTCGAACTATTCAAATCCAGTCCTGACTACCGTTGCGTCAGAATTTACAACAGATTACCTGAAACTCTAAAAAATATCGATGAAAACAGCATATTAAAAAATGAAATAAAGTCCAAACTTATTGAAAAGAGTTACTACAACTTATACAAGAGTTTATGGAAGATAGATGGTAAAATGTATACTTATGTATATGATGTATAAATAGGACATTTTATTCTAGACCTTTTCTAGAACAGTTTCTTTGTATAACCTCACATAAATGTTAATACATTTTATAATTACCCTTGGGACGAAACTGTGTTGTCGTCCTGTTTTGCAACACCCTAACAGGGTCTTTGTACACATAGATTTAGATTTTAGCTATAAGATATATCTCATAATATATGTATGTACACTGTGCAAATAAATAAATGAATCATTATCTAGCACTGCACTGCGGACGTCACCCAGAGATCTAAGTTGTCTTATCTCTAGCCCTGTAATTTCTCTGGAAACATTGCCCTTCAAACCGGAACACAGTAATGTGTGCACATTACTGCTTGGCGGTAGAATAACTGGCAAATGTGTGGTCCTTCCCCAGGCGGACTCTGCCAAGAGTCCTACCACTACAAAGATTAATTTAATAACTAAGAAAGTTTGTTTGTCTGTCTGGGTTTGTAAGTATGGATGCTAGTTCCTAGTTCAACCAACCAAACCGGTTCCGAAAGAGCACAGCAGAGGGCAGCCACGGAAAAGCCCTACCACTACCAAATCTGAAAGAATCGTGTTGAAATTTAGAACACAGATGGGTTTAGGCAATAATACCACGTGATTTCGACCCAGGAGGCCGGTCACGTGTTATTGCCTAAATCATTCCTCAAAACGTTGGCAACTGCAAAAAGAATTTCACAATCTTCATCTGAGCACGTTCAATCGGAGAAATAAAACTTCGGCCAAACGGGCCGTAACTTTCGGTTGCTTAATTAGTTACCTACCGACCCTTAAAGCCGGGTCACACACAGCGATCCGACAGCGATAGCGATCCGGTAGCGATAGCGATACGAAGCGATAGCGGTACGTACCACGTCACACAGGGCGACCTTCCCGCCGCCCGCGGCGGGAAGGACGCCGAAGGTAGCGATAACGTAGCCGGTGTGACACCAAAAGCGATATTCACGTTATACATCATGTCTGACAGCGACGAAGAAGAAATTCTTCTTTTATTAGCAATGTACCAAAAGAAAAAACTATTGAATATGCGAATCTGATTAAACGAATACAATTGTCGTAAGCTAGTGTTTAAAAAAAGTGACAACAGATCTTGGTCCGCTTAAGGAAATGGCGCCCATATATAAATAAAACATATTTAAAAATACCAAAAAAAAAAACTTTGAAAGGCCATACTCAGCTCCGATATTACTTACAGCAAATCTGATTGCACAGATAGCCTTCAGGGTATTTTATTGTTACAAGAAAGTTATAACAGATCGATGGCCGCTGAAATGAAAAAACGACGCCACTTGTCCATACAAAAAATCCAAAAAATAAATAACTTTGACAGGCCATAACTCAGCTCCGATATGACTTAGAGCAAATCCGATTGCACAGATAGCATCAGGGTATTTTATTGTTACAAGAAAGTGATAACGATTTAGTGTTAAATAGCCTATAGCCTTCCTCGATAAATGGACTATTCTACAAAGAAATAATCTTTCAATTGGGTCCAGCCGTTCCAGAGATCCTTGCGTTCCAACAAACAAACTCTTCAGCTTTATAATATAAATTTCGTTCGAATTGTCCTCGCACTACACGAAACTGTTCATAACACTATGAAGTAATATTCTGGAAAAAGTATAAAAATAATATTATTTCTATTAACCCACCAACTAGTATTATTTATTAGATATTAATTATTTGATCAGTACAAATCCGTAAATCCAAATATTGCTCGGATCATATATTTGTGAAAGTTTCATAAAAATAGATCAATTTTATGTTACGGCATCACCTTTGTTTCGGTTTTCTACACATCTCCGTGAAACGCACTATATCGCACGAGTACGTTGTAAAAAAATACAACTCGTGATATCGTATCGCTATCGCTACGGTATCGCTACGCTATCGCTTTCCCTGTGTGACAGCTTGTACCGACTGCCGTAGAACACAGCGCCCGCGCCCGCCGCCCGTCTCGCGCTGCGGCGCGATATTATCGCAAAGCGATCTTCTGTTTGTCGTCCGAATCTTGTCGCGCGGGAGAGCGTATCGTATCGTATCGCTATCGCTAGCTGTGTGACAGGTTGCATACAAATTCGAACATTACAAAAAATATCGTCCCGCGTCGCTATCGCTTTGTCGCGGCGGGAGGCGTCAGTGTGACCCGGCTTTTAAAGTATAATTCAGATATTTACTTATGTCGAAGAAAATTGGTTCATAAGAAGTTCGAAACCAATCTCGCCGACAGCCTTCGAATATCTTCAGAATGTGTGGGATGGCGAGATTAGTTAGGTTTATTATTAGATATACTGGGAGATATCTGCTCAATAGAGCCATGGCCTAGTTAAATACAACGAATATTTCGATATACGTACATTGTACACAGGTAATAGAATTAGAATTGGTGTAGTAGTGGTAGGACTCTTAGCAGAGTCCGCCTGGGGAAGTACCACACCTTTGCCAAACATTACTGTGTTCCGGTTTGAAGGGCAATGATTCCAGAGAAATAACAGGGCTTAGAGACATAATATCTTAGATCTCTGGGTGACGAGCGCAGTGCAGTGCTAGGTAATGATTTGGACTATCATGTTCCAATAGCTGCGTGTTACTGTGCTGTTATGTGGCAGGCATGTTGCTTACCATCAGGCACATGACCTGCTCGTCTCGTCACTCTATGCTATAAAAAAAAAAAAATAGAACATCAGACTGAAACTGTTACCGTATCTCGAAGGTAACGTATGGACTATTTTATATCACATTTTTTTTTACTTTTATAGGTTTACACTTGACCGCCATCTCGCCTGATGTTAAGTGACGATGCGGTCTACGATGGAGCGTGTTTATTTAGAAGAAACCGATTCACTCGCGATTTGAAGACACAAAGATTGTAACCAACAGGGAAAACCCACTCAGGCAACGCATTCCAAAGCCTAGACGTTCTTATCACAAAAGTAGAGTCAATTCTCTTCGTTCGTGTCTTTGGAACATCAACCATGAAACGATGTCGCTTTTTCGAGCTACGAGCATTCCGATAGAAAAAAGGGCAAGGTGGTATTAGATCATGTAAATCAGTATTTCGCTTCCGTGATCACTTCAAGTATTAGATTACTTGGTATTCTTTATTGCTGTTACCGTTCAGTTATTTGTCTTTTATTTAGGTATTTATCAACTTGTTAGTTAGTATGTATGTTTATTATGTATATATATGATTAGTTTTATTTATTAGTGTATTATAATATTGTGTAGCTAAGTATTTGTGTGTATTAATAGAATGTACGTTTATCTCGTAGTAATAGTCTTTGTTGCGCACCACGCTCTTAGTTTCTCCGTCATTTTGTCCACCCCAAGGTTGCCTAAAAGAAATCGCTTTCAGCGATAAGGCCGCCAGCTGTTTCACAAGATTTACTGTTTTCCATATGTTTTATTTTTTAAGTTGTGAACAATAAAGAATTTTCATTCATTCATTCATTCATTCCTTCATCAGTAGCAAACTCTCCGAAGTGTATTCGATAAAAAACCGAAAGGCTAGCAACTTTTCGGCGATGTTCAAGACTTTGTAGTGTTTTTCGCACAAGAGTGTCGTTGCCTATGAGCCTTTTGACACGTCTCTCGATCGATTCCAAGACCTCCAGCTGATACTTAGCTGAACCATCCCAAAGATGCGAACAGTACTCCATACAAGAACGAATTTGAGCTTCATATAACGTGAGCAACTGCTCAAACTTGAAGTACCTTCGCACCTTTGAGAGGACACCTAGCTTTTTGGTAGCTAATTTGGCCTTGGACTCGATATACGAACCAAAGTTGAGCGTAGATGTCAATGTAACGCCCAAAAGCTCAAAACGGTCAGAAATCGGCACGGATACACCTCTTAAAGTTGTAGTCAGTTGGAATGGACTCCTTTTACCGGAAAACAGACACACCTGCGTCTTACTCTCGTTGAACTTGACCAGATTGGCATCGCCCCATGTAGACGCCGCCTCAAGGATCAAGCTCAAACGCTCGATCAGACTCCCTCTCAGTACCTGAGTTTGTTGCCCACTGGCTCTAGCACTAGATATGTAATTCGGTGTAACAATGGTACTATCATCTGCGTACCCAAAGGTTCGTCCCCCTGCGATTTATGAAGGCCAAATGTTAGATCTCCTCATTTCATAATGAGAGTACTTACTCGCAATTTCTTCAGTCTTTTCGTGACCACGGCGATTGTGACGCTGCCGAAAGGTCGATTAAATAATAATTCTAATCGCGATAAAGCCGTATATAGTGTTTACATTATGAGTTCAAATCACGAAAGTTTACAACAATATATTTTATTTGATAGATAAACACTGATAATTTTAGAGGTGATCTCGTAAATAACAATACATTACAAAAGCTGGATGAACCCTACAAGATAGATCAAAATAATATACTGAATTTACTGTACGCCTTAAAAATGTCTATAAAATACGCGATGGTCTAGGGATAGCCGCGGTGGTGAGGTGAGAGACCTCACCACCTGCCGTACATCTTAGCAGGTCGTGTGAGGAGCGATATTGGAAACCTCTCAATATGGACCCGCAAGGGCGGTGGTATGTACGTCAGGTTCGTTATTGAGTGCGAAAAGTGACCACCGGTCCTGCCAGAGAAACCTGTGGACTTAGTCGGTAAGGGAACCATGTCCGCTCCCATGGTGTCGAGCCTGACATACCGCACCAAGTCCCTGTATGCCGGGCATGGGTATAGGTATATAATTATGTATTTCCCCCACGTAAAAAAAGGAAACCAAAGCATTCGAGTTCGGAGAAGAAAAACGAATGTTACACTAGGGCCAGTGACTTAGAAAAGTACTTTAAATGTTACGTATTACGAAAACGTTTCTTTTAGTTTTAACGATACTTAATTAAATCTCGTTCGAATTGTCCTCGCACTACCCAAAACTGATCATAGCACTATGACGTAATATTCTGAAAAAACACCGAAAAGTTTCGATCAAAATAACACAAAATATATGGCATTTTAGAGTGAAAATTATACATGCTTTTGATAGTAAACAGCGTAATATGGAACATGTATTTAGAGGTTAGGATTTTTTTTATCATTTACGACGATGTTACGACACAAGAAACCTTTCTCTCGGAGCTTTTTAGCTATACTGTGATCCTACCATTACTTTCTAAGACTTTTAAAATAAGATAATATAGAATCATTTGATCAATACAATCCAAGCATATTGTATTTGAGATCGGAAAAAAGTCGAATCATATTTGTGAAAACTGTTTTAAGATAGTTTCATAAAAATACTCAGATGTTTGTGTTATGGTATCACCTTTGTTTTGGGTTTCTACACCTCTCCGTGAAACGCACTATAGCAGTAATTGACGTACGGACAGTACCCTAGCCGTAGGTATATAAGGGAGCCTATTAGAACGCATAATTTTTTGTTCCTAATTTACTTTGTCATAATGAATGTAGCATAATGTATAGTGTCATAATGCAACTTTCGCATAATATTTTTTTGGCGTTATGTGTTTTAAGCATAACAATCTATTGTACTACATTTAATTCGACTATTGATGAGACGCGTAATAGTTTTTAGGCATATTTTTATTTGTTCTAATGGTTTTTTAAGGTGCCTTTTAAATCGCATATTATTTTTCCCCTAATTAACTTTGTCATAATGAATGTAGCATAATATATAGTGTCATAATGTAACTTTTGCATAATCGTTTTTTGGCGTAATGTGTTTTAATCATAAAAACCTATTGTACTACATTCGATTCGACTGTTGCTCAGACCCATTTAGGCATTTTTGAATTATTTGTTGTGCTACGTAATATAATAACCAGGTTACATAGGACCCAGATCCGACTCAGAGCCCCCCTACTCCACCTAGGCTTGTTGCTACTACCCCTAGAGTGTATTTAAAAAATGCGGGAGCCAGAAGCTCAAGGGAGGTCCTGAGTGGAGCGATCCATGCGAGGCCAAGCGTAGCGAAGGGGGGAGGTGGCGAGCGAAGCGAGTCGGCGACATCCGTAGTGAAGCGCAGGCCGAGTATGGAGAAGCGACACTCAGGGCTGACCGCAGAGCTTCTGGCGGGAGCCCACCCGGAGTCAAAAAGTGCATCATATGTCTTGGTTTATGTAGGTTTTTAAGTCCTAAAAACGTTGTCTACATAAATTAGTAAATTGTTATACTACTGCATAAAGACCTTTTATTGTACCTACCATAAAAACGGTGCTTACCATAAAAAAACTATGGTGTTATTCTCAGACCAACGATTCTTAATCCTCAAAATAATTATACTAAATAATTTCACAGCAACAGTATGATAACACAAATGCGACAATGACAGATACTATTGGCAATGATATTCCATTAAATTAGTAGATGCCTACATTACGAATAATAAATATTGTTGTCAAAGTACCCACCCGCATTTAACACACCCACGTATTTTATTTAAATAATATTGCTACAGTCCGCTCTTTGCACTTGTTTTTTAGTTAGGCGTTTAAAGTTTATGCCGTTGATCATTATGTTTAAGTGTTGTTATGCTTTTCTCAATGTGTGCCTTTAAACATTATGCTATTTATAGTTATGCGTCGAAACATTATACTAAGTTATCTGTATGCTATAGGTATATGGCTATGCGTTTAAACATTATGCTATGTTATCGTTATGTAATATATGGTTATGATAGTTAACATTATGCGAAGACAGTTATGCGTTTAGTTGTTATGGTAAATTATCATTAGTCCTAAAAACGTTATGCCTACCTAAAATAAGACAAAAACTGTTATGCCATCCCATATAGACCCGGTATATAAGGCATAAGACAAAGAGTATCACGACCACGCCACAGAATAAATATTAGACCACGCCTTCACATTAGCATATATCATATCGCTTATTTTTTTTTTTAATAAAGAGTGACGAGACGAGCAGGACATTTGCTTGATGGTAAGCAACATGCCTGCCACATAACAGCACAGTGACACGCAGCTACTGGAACATGAAGAGCCCAAATCATTACCTAGCACCGCACTGCGCTCGTCAACCAGAGATCTAAGTTGTTATATCTCTAAGCCCTGTAATTTCTCTGGAAACATTGCCCTTCAAACCGGAACACAGTAATGTTTGCACATTACTGCTTGGCGGTAGAATAACTGGCAAAGGTGTGGTACTTCTCCAGGCGGACTCTAAGAGTCCTACCACTACAAATACCATATATCTGATCGCTTAATTCAACTACAGTAAACCATAATTTACTTAACTACATTGTAGCTGTCTACTCAGGCTTAAAACCGAAGTATTCTATGAGGCACGTAATCCACCCAAATTTGATTAAAAACCAATTCTTCGATAAGTTGGAGGCAATCTAACTTTTGGGAAACCTACGGAGTTGAGCTTACAAAGGGCGGATATGAACTTTTCCCCACGTAGGTACTCTTCAACTTAGTACGTAGGTAAATTGAAATTCATGAGGTTTTGTACTCCTGTGACTTTGTTGAGATCCGTAAGCCCACGAACCAAAATGTATCTGTAGGACTCCTGGCAGAGTCCGCCTGGGGAAGGACCACACTTTTGCCAGATATACTACCGCCAAGCAGTAATTTGCAAACATTACTGTATTCCGGTTCGAAGGGCAATGTTTCCAGAGAAATTAAGGTCAGTACTAACATACGGTATTACTCGACGAGTAAAACCCATGGCATGGGCTTTCGTCCACACATTGAGCATTGATCTATCGAGTGAGGCGTGCCGTTCAGTATTCACCGAACCGTTCGAGCCAAAGGATATCTGTGCAACAAACTAGACGGTGACTGTATTTAGCAAGCCTCACAGAGCTTTATAAGAAAATCAAAGAAAATGAAAAGAAAAAACGTAAAAGAGGTACTGGGTTAAACTTGCAAATCAATTTCTCTTAAAAACACGTATTTCAATCACGATAACCAATACCAGACTGACGCTCGCCTCGCGCCACTCGCAGTCACGTACACACGTACGAGTCAAGATTGACGGCTCGCTTCGAGTAGGTTCGAAGGAAATTACTTTAATTTAATTCCATCGAGCCGGCTCGGTGCGAGCCGGCCGGTCGAGCTGTGAGTTTTGCGGTCCACACGTTGATTTTTACTCGACTTCGAGTAAAACTATCGAGTAATACCGTATGTGAGTACCTACTGACCTTTACATAGCTTGGAGATATAATATCTTAGATCTCTGGGTGACAGACGAACGCAGTGCAGCGCTAGGTAATGATTTTGACTTTCATGTTCCAATAGCTGAGTGTCACTGTGCTGTTATGTGGCAGGCATGTTGCTTATCATCAGGCACATGTCCTGCTTGTCTCGTCACTCTACGCTATAAAAAAAGGATCTATTTAAAAGGTTGGTTTTCAAATTAACTTGACTTCTATTTAGTCAGATTGGATTTTGTGTTGAACATTAGTAGGTACGTAGGAGACCATAAGACAACTAAGGTTATTCTGTGATTGTAGTGAGAATTGTTTAGAAATGTTCCGTATAATCGGGCAACATTAAAAATCATAGCGGATCTATGGTTTGACAGCCGGCTGTGAAGTGACGTTGTCGGTTTTTCGCTGGAACGAAAAAGACGCGTTTTACTTTTATCTATATAATCTGGTTTAAAGTGTTAATAATTGTGCGGGAATACGTTATTAACTGTAATATATCGCTACGGGATTAGTGCTGGATTATTAATTGTGAAGTGGCTACTGGATTGGCCCCTTCTCAACCGCTGGACCGGTTGAACTATTGCTGGGACGGGAAGTCTGGAGCTGTCTGGTTTGGTTTCCTTATTCCCGTGTTTCCGTTCCCTATTCCTAACAACCAAACAGGGACTTGGACGACGCCGGGAGCAGTAATTGGGTGAGTAATTTTAGGTACCTTGTTTGCAATTAGGGAGTAACTCTTAAAATCGGTATAACGGCATTTAATTTGTTTTTAATTCTCGCTATGGGCCCCGAGACGGTATTTCTGGCATAAATACTGAACATTTTTTGGTAGACAGAGCGCGGTTAGCCGTAAATAGCCCTTTTTTGTTTTTAGTTTTCTGGGAAAATATATCGGGTAGGCCAGATATTTGGGGGTTCCCAGTTTATAATTTCTCCCCAAACTGTCGGGAAATTGGTATTAAGTGGTATCCGGCTTAATAGGTTGCGGATATAATTGTTGTGACATTGTCCGAACTTTAGGTTAATTTAAAATTTAAATTTAAATTTAAAATGGCTTCGGATTTGGCCAACCAGCTCCGGTGGTTTGAATCCTTGCAAGGATTGGTCGGCAGGAGAGACCGGGAGGAGGCGCTGCTAAACAGGGCAGAGCACCTCGACAGGCGCCTGGAGGTCGCTGAGAGGAGCACAGGATTGCTGCGGGATGCAAGGCCGCCTCCACCTGAGGAGCAGATGGAGAGGATTGACGCGGACATGCGGCGCATCCTGGATGTGTACGACGAGGTCTCCGAAAGGGTTCGCCAGCTGGAGAGGTCTCGTCAGGGAAGGGCGAGCTCGGGACCCGTCATCAGGGATGCGGGCTCGGGTGTAGTGGGACGCCTTCCCACTCTGGACTTGCCCAGGTTTACAGGGAACCTGCGGGAGTGGAGCGGCTTCCGGAGCATGTTCGCCTCTCTCGTAGACTCGCGCACGGACTTGACGAGGGCGGAGAAGCTGGCCTATCTCCGCACGTCACTGGAGGGTGAGGCACTCTCCCTGATCCAGCACCTGGAGCTGGACGACGACAACTTCGGCACGGCGATGGAGTTGCTGGAGACGAGGTTTCAAAATCCTCGGCTCCTCGCCGACGCTCACGTGTCACAAATACTGGGGCTGCCGAAGGTGACTGAGAGGTCTCAGTTGCGGCCACTAATCCTCACGCCCGTGAAGGTGGCGTACAACGCCTTGCGCAGCTTGGGACTGCCAGTAGAACACTGGTCGTTTCTGCTGGTCCACATCCTGCTGGGCAAGGTGCCGCTGGAGTTGCGCGCCCGGTTCGAGCGGGAAAGGGGCCTTCACGCCGACCCGAAGGTCTTCCCCACGTTTGAGGAGCTACTTCGGGTCCTGGAGTGGGAGGCGAGGATGGCAGAGTCGGCGCCTCAGGAGGCGCAGCCCGCCGCGTCAGCTCGTGGCCCTGCCGGAACAGGACCGCGACCTACCAATCCCCGCACTCAGGGTGCGGTGAAGCGGACGGCGACGGTGACGAGTGCGTCGGAGCAGGAGTGCCCGAACTGTGGCCAGCTTCACGCGCTGGTGCAGTGTCCGGCCCTGCTTGCGCGGACGACTTCCGAACGACGAGGGATCGTTCGGCGGTTGCGTCGGTGCTACGGGTGCCTGGGGGGTCATTTGTACAATGACTGCCCCACGGCACGGCCGTGTCCTGGGTGTGGGGGACCACACCATCAGCTCTTGTGCGTCAGGAGCGATGGTGCTGGTCGACAGCCCTCAGGGAGGGGGCCCTCCACGGGCGGAGGCGCTCCCACGCAGAGCCACGCATTGTACAACAATGAAGTGGCTACAGCGTGGAGCACACCCCCTCCACCCCAACCCACGGCAGCACCGGGCAGCCCAATAAGGGGCGTCCTACACGCGGCTCGGTCACCGACCTCACAGCCCGCGCGGACGCGGGCGAACTGGAGAGGTGGAAGGGTGATACCGGAGTCACCACGGGGGCCACCTCCCCAGCGTTATCCTTCTCCGCCGCTGGATCCGCGATTAATGCAATGGAGGGCGTACATGCCTCCCCTCCATGAGCATCCGAGGCTGTACTACCACCCGCCCTACTTTCAGTATGGCAGGGCAGCTGGATATGCCTCCCCTCCGATGGCCCTTATGACTCGGCAGCCATACTGGGCTGGGCCCTGTAGTCCGACGGGTTCGGACGGGCCTCGGAGGGATTGACTAGCCTCCGTTCCCTTGGCACAGGATCAACCGGTGGTCCTGCTGCCCACCCTCTGGTTAAGGGTTTGGGGTCCAAGAGGCGACTACGTCCGGATACGAGCGCTCTTGGACACAGGGTCCCAGGGGTGCATTTTAACAACCCGGGTTGCTCATCGCCTGGGCCTGGCTAGGTTTCCGTCACCGACTCCGTTGCGAGGAGTCGGGAACACAGAGGTGAGGTTGGCTGGACAGACCCGCATCTCCTTCTCGTCCGTACATTCCTATTCGGAAAGGATTGCGGTCAGGGCCACCGTCATGGATTCGGTTGTCGGTTGGCTTCCTCAGGCGGACATAGATCCGGATCTTTTGTCCTGTACTAAGGGTCTCAGGTTGGCGGATCCCCGCTTCGGGATGGCGGGTCCGGTAGACCTTTTGTTGGGTTCTGATGTACTGGGTTACATCATGAACGGCAAGCCTAGACTGCTGGATCAGTCTTCGCTGATGGCGCTGCCCACCATCTACGGATACGCCATTTTGGGAATGGTGGATGAGTGGCAGCAGTCGAATCAGGCTTCCTTTACGGGAACGGCCCTCGCTCAGATCATGCAGAGGTTCTGGGAGATCGAAGAGCCGCATACCGTGTCTCGGCTGGATCCCGAGCACGTGGAGTGTGAGAATTTTTATCAGGTTCACACTCGGAGAATGGTCTCTGGGCGATTGGAGACTAGGCTGCCTTTCCGGGATAACCCCCCGCGTCTGGGCCAGTCTCGATCATTGGCCGAGAAAAGGCTCAGGTCCATGGAGCGACGCATGGCTCGAGATCCTGTACTTCGGGAAAAGTACATCGAGTTCATGAGGGAGTATGAGGCACTGGGCCACATGTCTCCGGCTCGCGACGACTGGTCGACCATGGACCACTACTTTTTGCCTCATCACGCTGTTTTGAAAGCGTCGACAGGCAAACTCAGGACGGTGTTCGATGGATCCGCTCCGACTTCGACAGGAGTGTCACTGAACCAGTGCCTCCACGCTGGACCGAAGTTACATCGGGATATTGTAGACATCATCCTGAATTTCCGTAGGCATCAGGTGGTGTTGGGAGCGGACATCCGTATGATGTTCCGACAAACGGTCATACACCCCGAGGACAGGAGGTTCCAGTTGATCCTCTGGCGGGAAAGTCCTCAGGACCCTATGATGGTGTATGAGTTGAACACCAACACCTATGGGTTGAGATCAAGCCCCTTCATTGCGATCCGCTCACTGCTGGAGTTGGCGGAGCAAGAACGGGCTCGGTACCCACGTGCAGCCGCAGTTCTGGAACGCGACCTGTACGTGGACGACGTTTGCACTGGTGCGCAGACGGTGGAGGAAGCTCTGTTGCTCCGGGATGAGCTTACAGAGCTTCTCGCATCTGGAGGCTATGAGCTTCGGAAATGGCTCTCTAACGACCCCAACGTCCTGGCTGGTATCCCGGACGATCACCAGCAGGATCCGGGGCTCTTCGAGGAAGGTGACAATCCGCACGGGATTGCGGTTCTGGGCATGCAGTATCAACCGGTTGCTGACATCTTCACCTTTCGGGTGGCACTGGAAGCCACACGCGCGTGGACAAAACGGACGGTTTTGTCCACCATCGCCAGGATGTTTGATCCAAACGGTTGGATCAGTCCGGTTCTGTTCGCAGCCAAGTGTCTGTTACAGCGACTTTGGACTCTGAAGGTCTCCTGGGACGACCCCCTGGTCGGAGACTCGCTTAACATTTGGCTTCGTTTGATATCTGACCTCGAAACGGTCAATCGAGTGGCGTTGCCCCGTCGCATTCTGCCACCAGGCTGTAGCCGGATCAGCCTGCACGGGTTCTGTGATGCGTCCGAGCTGGGCTATGCCGCATCTGTGTACTTGCGTACAGTTGACGCTGGAGGCCACGTCAATGTCACGCTCTTATTGGGGAAGAGCAAGGTAGCTCCTATCAGGACACGACTCACCATTCCGAAACTGGAATTGAGCGGAGCCACATTACTTGCTCGGCTGCTCAAGCATGTATATCAGGAACTGTCCACCTCGATAGACATCCGGAATGTCTATGCGTGGTCAGACAGTCAGGTCGTGCTTGCCTGGTTGAGAGCAGCCCCTCACACTTTGGAGACCTTTGTGGGAAATCGGGTTTCCCAAATCCAAAACATTGGACTGGACATTGTTTGGAGACATGTCCCGGGTGAGTTGAACCCCGCTGACTGTGCTTCGCGCGGCTGTTCCGCGCCGGAGCTAGTTGATCACCCCTTATGGTGGGGTCCGGACTGGCTGCGGGAGCCAGAAGCTTTTTTTTTTTTTTTTTTTTTTTTTTTTTTTTTTATTTAAATTTTACAGCTCCACAGACTCCGGGGTCCGTGACCTTTGTCAATGGTTTTCTTTTTTTGTTACATGAATCTTGGATTGGAGAAGAAAAGGAAATAGGGGAGAGTAGGGAACATTTTCTTGCTAATTCTAGGACTATTTTATTTTCTAAGTCGCCTCCTCCCGGCTCAGCGCCTCCACCACGACTGCATTTCTATCCTTGATGGCCATCTGCAAATTGAACTCTCGGATGGTCTTCGGTGTTGCAGACAACGCTCGCCGCACGAACCGACCGATGGCATCGTCGGTGTCGTCAGCGTAATATGTGAAGGTCCCCGTGTGCCGTGAGATTGCGACGACCGCATGAGGCACGCTCTCGTGCAGCTTCGTGTTTGCCTTAGTTTTAGCCAGAAGCTTCCTGACCAGCTCTCGGCGCGGACTCGGAGCGAGCGGAGCTGCCCGGAGTCCGCGTGCATGCGATTGTGGCGGAAGTGCCCCCAGACCCTGATTGGTTGACGGGTCGTTACAGCAAGCTGGATAAATTGCTGGGGGTAACTAGCTGGATTAAGCGCTTCATCCACAACTGTCGTCACCCTCGTCAGAGGAGGAGTGACCAGATCGCAACTGTGGAGGAGCGTCGGAGTTCCTTGCTGCACCTCATTCGGCTGGTACAGGGTGAGAGGTTTCCGACGGAACTTGAGGCGCTGCGCTGCGGGCGCGCTCGCTTGAAGGGTGCGGTCGCCAAGTTGAACCCTTTCACAGATCAGGATGGTCTTCTGCGCGTAGGAGGTCGGCTCCGGAAAGCCAACCTGCCGTACGGCAGCAGGCACCCCCTGTTGCTACCGAAAGGAGGTCCTCTGGTGGACCTGCTGATCACCGATCGGCATATCGGTAACGCGCACGCTGGATGTGGCGCGCTTCTCGCTGTGTTGCAGCGTGAATTCTGGATCTTGTCGGCTCGCAGGGCGGTCCGAAAGGTGCTGTTTAGATGTGTCCCTTGTTATAGGCTCAAGGCGTCTACCATGCAGCCCATGATGGGAGATCTTCCTCCGGATAGGATTTCTCCCTCGAGGCCGTTCGACGGGGTCGGAACGGACTTCGCTGGGCCCTTCTCGGTCAAGTCATCAACGTTGCGTAACGCCAAGGTCGTTAAAGCCTACCTGTGCGTCTTTGTGTGTTTGGCCACCAAAGCAGTCCACCTGGAGCTGGTCTCTGCGCTGTCTACGGAGGCCTTTGTCGCGGCGCTGGATCGCTTTGTAGCGCGAAGAGGAGTACCCTCTTTAATACGTTCGGACAATGGCACAAATTATCGAGGGGCGGCGAATTATTTACGCGAAGTTAATAATTTTTTAAATTCTGGTAATAATAGTTTAAGTCTGGCTCTCGCCCAGCGAGGAATCAGCTGGCAATTTAGTGTGCCGGCCTGTCCTCACTGGGGAGGAATTTTTGAGGCTGCGGTGAAGTCTGCTAAAACCCATCTCCGCCGTGTCATCGGGGAGACCGTGTTAACTTGGGAAGAGTTAGTCACGGTACTATGCCGCGTGGAGGCAGTTCTTAATTCCCGTCCTCTCTGTCCAATCTCGCCTGACCCTAACGATCTAGAAGTCTTGACGCCGGGTCACTTCTTGATCGGTCAGCCCTTAACCGCGTTGCCGGAGTATCCCTGGAAGGATGAGCGGCCCGGACGCCTGTCCCGTTTTCAGTTATTGCAGCAAATAAGTCAAGACTTCTGGAGGCGCTGGTCGGCCGAGTACTTGCATCTGTTGCAACAACGGGTAAAATGGACAGATAGGACGGAGGCCCCTCGGGAAGGGGACTTAGTATTATTAAAAGAGGCAAATTTGGCCCCCCTACTCTGGCGTAGGGGACGTATTTTAAAATTGATATCTGGTACTGATGGCACACCCCGCGTGGCGGAGATTCTGGTTTCTGGTTCCAGACTTCAGCGCGCGGTGTCCTCTCTGGCACGCCTGCCTCTTTATTAGATATACGTATTTTTCATGGTTAAAATTTTATTTAATTTTATTGCTATTTTTGGTAAAGGTTTTTTTTGGTTTGATTTCCACTTTCGGGTCAAAGTTGGGAATTTCGTTTTTATTTGAGGTCTGGATACTGCTAAATACTAGTTACTAAATACTAGTTACTAAATACTGGTTTTCTAAAATTGAACAGGAGTTCAATTGGTCGGGGGTTTTGTTCCGTATAATCGGGCAACATTAAAAATCATAGCGGATCTATGGTTTGACAGCCGGCTGTGAAGTGACGTTGTCGGTTTTTCGCTGGAACGAAAAAGACGCGTTTTACTTTTATCTATATAATCTGGTTTAAAGTGTTAATAATTGTGCGGGAATACGTTATTAACTGTAATATATCGCTACGGGATTAGTGCTGGATTATTAATTGTGAAGTGGCTACTGGATTGGCCCCTTCTCAACCGCTGGACCGGTTGAACTATTGCTGGGACGGGAAGTCTGGAGCTGTCTGGTTTGGTTTCCTTATTCCCGTGTTTCCGTTCCCTATTCCTAACAACCAAACAGGGACTTGGACGACGCCGGGAGCAGTAATTGGGTGAGTAATTTTAGGTACCTTGTTTGCAATTAGGGAGTAACTCTTAAAATCGGTATAACGGCATTTAATTTGTTTTTAATTCTCGCTATGGGCCCCGAGACGGTATTTCTGGCATAAATACTGAACAAGAAATATTAAGAAATTCTGCTATAACACTCCGTCTCATTAGGGCCTATGACTAATTTATTCTAGCTTAACATGAATATATTTGGAGGGGTGTGTGAATAGGGTTATTCACACTGTTATGTGATTGGCCACAATACTTTAATAATAGTCCAGCAGGTCTACTACGAAAACAAACTTCGAGTAATCGGATCCGACCGACAGCTGAATCGGATCTGTAGCCTACCACGAAAAACACTCGGATCGATACATCTCGGTCGGAAGTTATAAACTTAGGTCGGATGAGGGTCGGATCGAACGAAACGGCCGATTCGATCAATCTACCGATTGTCTATCGAAGTAGGAAACGTCTCTAAGTTCAGCCGATATATCGTTTATCGGACTTCGTAGTAGACCTGCAGGACTACAATTTTTGCAATTAATTACTATCAAGCTAATTTTGCGTAAATAGCTTCGTTTTGATAAGACCCCAACAATTTCGATAAGAAACTCTCGATTGTGTTAGCTAACATTATAACGAGATAGCTAGGATAAAATATTTTTAAGCGGGATAATGTGCCACGCAATTTGTACAAAATGACTGTGACACACATATACAATATGACTGTTAAATTGTATTGATATTTGCTATTAATTTTAAGATTTAACAAAAAAAAATTGGTTAGTAATAAATGTTTGAGAATCATCATTATCAGCATCATTATTTTTGCTACCTCTGTTAGCTACCACAATCGAGAGTTTCATGCAGGAAATTGTTGAGGGTCGCATCAAAATAAAGCTTACTCACGGAAAATTACTGTTACATCACTGTGTTCCGGTTAGAAGGGCAATGATTCCAGAGAAATTACAGGGCTTAGAGATACAACAACTTACGAGTTCTGGGTGATGAGCGCAGTGCAGTGCTAGGTAATGATTTTGACTCTTCATGTTCCAATAGCTGCGTGTCACTGTGCTGTTATTTGGCAGGCATGTTGCTTACCATCAAGCACATGTCCTGTTCGTCTTGTCCCTCTATACTATAAAATAAAATAAATGAAAAAAATTACAGTTATAGGAACTGCCGATAGAAGTGAAAACTTATAACTCAGAATTGGATAGCTTACTTTAGAAACTACGCGGGTGAAACCGGAGGGCGTCGCCATGAGCATGGCCGTGGTCCCGAGTTTTCCCAAATGGTTATTGGTAGTCCAGTGAGAGTCTTTACCAGATCTGACCAACGGGTAGGTAATCGACCACGTGGTCTTTTCCCATCGACCTTACCGACTACCATAAGCTTCTCAAGGCTGTCAACGAGCAACGTGTCCAAAATATACGAAAGATTATACGAGTACAAATCGGTAGCCTCACAATGTTTTCTTTCACCGTTTTTAAGTTATTGGCATTACGCACATGACTTCGGAAAGACAGTGGTGCGCGTGCGATTCGAACCAGGGCCTCCATATCAGCAGCCGCCGTTCCCCCGACTAGACCAGCCGTAACTTGAGAATAGTTCTAATACAATGCGTTACCCTAACTTTGACATAAGACTAGAGGATGTGTATATATATATATGTGTATAGATAATAATAATAATTTGTTTCGTGTAGTTATGTGTTAAACAGATAATAAGGAAAGTACCAATGTACTCACTTAACTATTGTCTACTAATCTATTACCTACTTATGTTGCACGTCCGCTAGGACAAACTGTTGATACCAAACTTTTATAACACCATCAATGTACACGGTTTTAAGCAATAAAATTTATTTCTATTTCTATTTCTATGAGGAGGCTAGGAGGGTATGATGAGGTTAGGGGACTAGGTAAATAATATATCATTGTGCTCAGGAGTATGTAACTATTTATTTCTCAAATAATAATAAAAACACCGATACACATCATTAAAACATTACATATACTGTATTTATTTTATTCGCGATCAAAGCGAATTTCATTGACAAATATCCACAATAGTTGCTTTCTTCCGTATTCATCACAAAACAGGGACTAATTATATTACATTCATTTTTTATAAATATTTCAAGGTTGCATTTGTTAGTGTTGCCAAATTTCGAAGTTTACCTATTTTGTGAGGTACATAATTTTTGGATGGATGTATTTTTTCATCACGCTAATCAATTTGGTACAGTAGTCTGATATGGTTAATAATATTAAGTCAAAGGCTAAGTAATAATGTTAAGGCTAAACCGTGTAGATATTTTCGTAGGTAGGATGTCTTAACTGCAAGGATATGTCACTGCCAAGTCCTAAATTTATTGAAATATTCATAAGTTCATAATTTAAACACCTATTTATTTGCAATACGCTAAAATAACTACACAATGTCACAATTGTCCTTTAACTACCTAACTAACGTTGAATTAGACAGTAAATTAACTTGTAAAACTACAAAATATCGTTAGAAAATTATATTATAAATAAAATCATGTATAGATATTTTTGCTAATCGTAACTTGTAAGATGGGACGATAGTCTCCGATAATAATAAATAGATGTTTGATGAGTCCATTGACTTGCTTAAAGCCATAATACATGTTGTAATATAATTTTAAAGCCAAATTTCTTAGTCTGTGTGGTTATGTCGACAAACTTACGTCGATAATTATAAAGTCGATAGTTGAATAGATATTATCGTACTATAGTACACAAATAGATAACAACATTCTTAGAATTACAGCCTTCGTCTTTCAGTGCATTGCCAATTAATATTGTTGGATAAAACATAGCTAAAGTCACGGACGTACGTAGGCCAACTGCAGTAGTCTAGCCGCGTAAATTTTGAGCCATCACTGTGTGTTATTACAAAATGAACAAGCAATGTTTTACGGGCAATATTTAAAAATCAAAATGCTTAAATTTCACTTCCATACTCTGCTAACCCAGCCAAGTATAGCATCGAGTGGATTTAATTTATAGAATATTATTTCTTCATTAACAAAATAAATATTGACGCGTTTATTCTGGTTTTACGTTTGTTGATACATGTATTAGATTGTTTCATAAATTGATTCCAGATTAAGAAGAAATTTCGTTTAGAAAGTAGTTCCTTGATTTTTTTATTAGAGAATTCGTAAGTTATTTAGGTAGTGCAATAGATGTACTTAACCTACTGTTGACATATCTTGATTTGTAGACCAGACTCAACAGCCCAGTAAAAAGTGCTTATTCAGTCAATTTTTTTAATTCCCCTAAAATTATGATTGATGTGCCGTTCGATTTGAAATGGGATCTAGATAGTTTTAGAGAAAATGCTAAGTCCGCTTGCAATTTGCAATTATTATAAACAATAATATGAAACAAAAAAGAGGTTTGGTTGGTAGCCAATACCTCAAAAATTATTTGAGATAATTCGAATTCGAAAAAAAGATTCACAAAGAGGAGAAAATTTCAAGAATAGAGACTCCGGGAACTGTAATACCAATGTTTATAATTTTCCGAGAGGGTTGAAAGTACGTCCGAAACGGGTTCTCCGGCTTTCGCAAGCCACGCACACTTAGGATATTTAATGAATAAGTATTAATTAAACCTATTAAGTATATGAAAATAAAAATACTCAAGCTGTTATAAAAAAAATATAAAGAATCATTCGTGGTCCATAAATGTCTTGTCAAATAACGAAACCCTCTTCTTTAATTTACTAAATTATTTGTAACTATCGCAATTTTTGCGAGCAGGCTTAGAATTTTCTATGAAATTTCGTTAGAAATGGTATCTTGAAATAAATAATGGAATGATAAATAATATGAATGGAATCTTAAAAACTATCTAGATACTTACCATTTCGAATCGAATGTCACCTCAATCATAATATTAGGCGAAATCGAAAAAAAAACCTAAAAAGCGGGATCCTGCCTTTTCGCCGAAAATTGATTGGCCGGTTATAACTTGCCAACCAACGGTTTACCGATGTTTCACTTTGACAACAAACGATTGTCAAATTTTTGTATTACAACGTTTGATTTGGCAGAATTATCGTTTAGCAGATTATTATAATGACAACACGTTCAGAGCATTTATCATTTGTCAAATCTTTTACTACGACAAACAACTTTAAGACGAATAACGTTTGGCCTGTGTGTCAGTTCCCTTTTCGCACATTTAAATTATGATAAAAGATAAATTAATTTTACAAAGAATTTTATAGCAACAGAAATCTACATACACATTTGCAGAATTTCAAAGTGCGGAGCGAAGTTTAGGTGAAATCGAAAGGAATCGGTTAGGTTAGAACTGTAACCAACAACGCACGATCCGAGCGAGCGAAACGAGCAAATAGCTTTTGTTTCAGTACACAGTATGCTGAGTAGGAGTTTTGTCTACTACAAAACGCGTTCTACCGTGAGCGCGTAAATATGACATTTGTATGAATACATTTACAGCGCGTCTAGCGGTGCCGGAGTTCTTCATACAAATGTTACGTTTACGCGCTCACGGTAGAAAGCGTTTTGTAGTCGACAAAACTCCCACTCAGCATACTGTGTACTGAAACAAAAGCTATTTGGTTCTGGCTACTTGAATTTCGAAAAAGCTGCTATACTGAGTTTTTCATCAAATTTTCAAGTAATTTATTTACAAGTATGCATCATTTTATATCAAAGTATCATTTTCATTTGGGATAAATGATGTATGTATATGCAGTTTGATGTTATTGGAATATTTTTTCCATAATTATTTTTCTAATGTATGTTGTATTTTTCTTATGTATGTAATGTAGCAGCGTAGCACATAACATTAAAAATGATTATATATAATTAATTATATAATATAATTAATTAAAATAATTTTGGAAAAATATTTTTTGAAATTCAAGTTCAAGCGCTCGGTATGCTGAATGCGAGTTTTGTCGACTACAAAACGCGTTCTACTGTGAGCGCGTAAACGTAACATTTATATGAAGAACTCCGGCACCGCTAGATGCGCTGTAAATGTATTCATACAAATGTCATGTTTACGCGCCCACGGTAGAACGCGTTTCGTGGTAGACAAAACTTGTAAAGAAATTTCATGAAAATATGACCGAAAACTCAGTATAGCAGCTTTTTCGAAATCTAACACACATACTTACTAACACTGTACAACTAAATGAATATTACTCTAATAGTCTAGTCAACAAGTTCAAAAACGTGCAAAATAGACATAAAGCTCCTAGAAACAAGTGAATAGTTTATGGAAAAAACCAGGATGTCTTGGGATTTAACAATATTTTTTTTTACCATCGAATTGCATAGGTAAAATAATTATGTTTTTGTAAAACAAAATAAACATAATATTGCTTTATGATGAAAAAAAAATCCTAAAAAAATATTGTTATTATACCAAATTTAGTAAATTTCATATTTTGTTGATATATAAAACGAATAATAACTACCAAAATAATAAACGTTTAAACATTTTTTTGCATTATTTCATGAAGAAGTGAAATGTATAGACCAACTAATTCAGCTTTTATGCCGTTATTTCTAAAAACCGTTTCCGGAAAAAGATTAGTTAAATATAATTAACATTGGTATAACTTTATGAAAGATCGGCATATTTTATTTCTTTGACCAAGGTTTTGTACGTTTAAGAATTTAGATTACACTACATTTTTTCAAATGTTGAAATTGATATTTATTACTGTAAAATCAATATTTTAGATGATATGCCGGTATTTTAGACGCCACGTCTATGCCGTAGCGGCACCGCGGACCTCTACTTTCAGCGTTAAAAAAGTGTACAAATAATAAAGATAGAGTTCTAGAATTTAAATTTTTATGTTGGAAATTTTCTCCTCTTTCAGGATCTTTTTTCAAAATATCTTAAGTACCATTAGTAACAAAATTATTCAGGAATAACTAAATACCTTCATTTTGTAATCTTATTTTGTAATCAACTATCGCATTTTTCGATGTGCTTAAAAACCCTTAAAACATTTTTTTAGACGTCATTTCGAATCGAACGAGGTATCACACATGTTTCTAGGAGCTTTATGTCTATTTTGCACGTTTTTGAATTTATTGACTAGACTATAATATAACTGAAACATCCGCTACATGAAAGTTGGCCTTTTGAAAATTGTCATTATAAAAAACAGACCAAACGTACAGTTGGCAAATGTTAGGTTCGGAAAAAAAAACAAAATTATGTGATAAAGTTTGGCAAATGATTATTCGGAGAAATAAAATTCTGCGAAACGTTAGTTGGCAAGTGATAATCGGCCAAACAATTTTCTGCGAAAAAGCAGAGAAACCGAAATAGCACTTGTTGACTAGACTACAGGAAACGCGTTGTCGAAACCACGTTGCTAAAATATAATCTATTTAACTTGACTATTCTTCAATTTAAAAAAAGTACTTGTTTCATTTCACATTAAATAAAACTTGGGTATTGGTAGTTAGCGATTTTCTTTGCTTCACAGACATTAGAATTTATTGTCATATTTTTTTAGCAAATTTCTATTAACTGTCCTCAACTATGTATGTCTCTTTAACTGAAAGATTTTTAAGAATTGTCTGATCGATGAAACTAGGCTGTCTTACTTCTACGGCTAATATTAAATACAAGAATATTAAATAGGCGCTGGACGCGTCACTAAATTACGTTTATCTATGTAGGTATTACAGTAAACATGAAACATTTAAATGTAGTTAAAGCCTTATTTGTCGGAATTCGGTCGCTCAACCGATTCGCGTACATATTTCTACTACGATAAGATTCATTTTTGTCCAAATACACAGCCGATCCGACTAGCCGTCCTGAAGGCTTTTGAAGTACACAATACCAAGATTCTTAGTCGCTATAATTTTAACAATTACAAATATAACCGTTATTATAGGCGATTCTACAACAACCAGATATTTTAATATTGTATAATTTGATTTGTTTCCTAAATTGAATACAAAAATATTGGATGCAATGTGGCAGGACTTAATAAACGCGTAGGAGGTACATTGAAATTAAACATATAAATAATTCCAAAATGAATGCCGAAGATTCCAAACATCATTTATATTTTCTCAAACAAGTAATTGACTAACTAAAGTGAACTAAATAAGAAATGTTATTTGAGTAGGGACGTAAACAGATCTGCTAAAAGGTCGAAAAATAGACCTACGTAAAGGTCAAGTCGAGAGTAAAAGTCGGTAAATACTTAATTCATTTTTTTCGCTTCCAGTCTCCGAGGCTGTCGGGCTCAGACTCACCTCTTGAATGTTAATAAAAAAGTTCCTATCAAGCAGCCGAGCAACGGCATGCTCGCCACGATTAAAAATTTTTAATTTTCTTAGGTATTTTAAAAGAGAATTGAAGCGAAAGTATGCTTTAATATCTAGCAACTTCCCACCACATTTAAAAACAAATCTTAAATTTATGCAAAAATCCTAATCCTATACACCGAATTATACAATTAATTATAAATCGAAAATTTTATTGTCCGATTACATTTTTATTGTCATTTAAAACTTATATGGAATTGACTGCAATGTCATAATATTTATAATTGATCGAATTGTATACAAATAGTGATTTATTGTCACCGAGGAAGTACATTATTAATTTCATCAGCCTACGAATTCGAATTTATGTAAGATATTCTCATTCACACCTTAAACCTATCGAAAAATACAATCGATTATTTAAAATGGTATAATAAATTGAGTATCTACATAGTAAAATGTTTTTTTTCGTAAATGTAATATAAATCGCAAGAAGATAACGCACAGAAGCTCGCAAAATGACTATAGATGTCGAAGCGAAAGCGGAAGATATGCTTTCGATATGACCGTTTAATACTGATATTAGGGATTAAAGCTTGCAAAGAGTTTGTACATTAAGGGAAAAGTCCCCGATCTCGTGAAAGAAGGTCGTCCTCTCGTTGCTGAGGGTTCAGTAGTAGGGGAGGATTTCGGGGGCGGTGAGGTCGAAGTAAGGGTGGAGGAATGCGCGACGGACCGGCGGCACGATGACGTCGGAGTAGCGAGAGAACTGGGACACCTGGCGACTTCCGGACTGGGGCTTCCTGCTGCAGAAATGTTCAAATTTATAAAACAATACTTACCACTTTAATACGAGTATAAGTTAGACGACATAGGCTTTTGTTAGATAAATAATAGGATCAAAGGTCAGATGCAGAATCTAACTAGCTTCAGCTTAGCTTTTTAACACAGCGCGCATTGTCAGGAGGTTCTATACTTACTTTGCAGATCTAACAAGGTAGCTAAGGTACTGCTTAGCTGCTTTGTGTTGAGTGAACTACTGATATCCATTTATTTAGTTGTTGTTAATACATTATATTTCATAGCTTACATCTGTATTCCCAGTATTCAATTTCAAAGTTTGTTGTTTAATTATTACTTCAGAACCAGCACAATGTTTGATCTGTTACGAAAGTTATCCATTAAAATAAATAAACATCATCGAAACAATACAATACAAAATAATTATGTACTGAACTAAAAATGTTTTAATGATTTCAACCCGCGGTATTCAATAGAGTAACAATATTGAGCAAATACTTTTTAAATTATCTATACTAATATTATAAAGAGGAAAGATTTGTTTGTTTGTTTGTTTGTTTGTTTGTAATGAATAGGCTCCGAAACTACTGGACCGATTTCAAAAATTCTTTCACCTTTGGAAAGCTACATTATTCCCGAGTAACATAGGCTACGGCAGATGGCGCTGCAGTTGATATCTAGGTTATTATTCGAGCGAAGCCGGAGCGGGCCGCTAGTTTTAGATAATTTGAGCTTACTTGTGTTGTTGCCTAGATTGGGACTCGTCAACGGGATATTCTACTTGGAGTTGTTGCAATCCTCGAGGTTCTTGTTCTCCATACCCATATCCGTAATCATCACTGTAACAAAGAATGTTGTTTAGTAACAAGTTAATTAAATGTGATTACGTTTTATCAAGCTTTTATTTTTCTGAAAATATTCAATTATAAAATTATGATTTTAACGGTCTACTGGTTATAGTTGGCGCCCAAACAGGGACTGCAGTCTCTGTTTGGACAGCAATAGCAATGTATTTTTATCTGTTTTATAGATGGCGGAGCCTAAATATAAACAGTTTTTTAATGTTCCCACTGCCTGAGAACCTTTGCGATTCTTACAAAAGAAGATAGTCAAGGCAAAATATAATAAACTAGGAGTGCCCCGCGGTATTACCCGCGTAGTTCCCGTTCCCGTCGTTCCCGTTATTTTCCCGGGATAAAAAGTAGCCTATGTATTTTTCCCGACTATAATCTAACTGTATTCCAAATGTCAACCTTGATTCGTTCATATGTTACGGCGTGATTGAGCAACAAACATCCATACTTTGACATTTATAATATTAGTGGGATTAGTGGCATAGTGGGATGTGATCTTAATCATCAATATATACGACATACTGCTATTATTAGACTATGTATGTAAGTAAAGACAACTGGAGCACGCAGGAAACGAAAACAGGAAAACTTGGCTTTTAGGCGAGGTGATGAGGGGACTTAATGAGTCACTTTTGTTCAACACGAGAGCGCGACTGTGTAGCTTTCGTTGAGATTAGAATTGTAACAAGGAGCTAGGACAAAAAGGGGTTAGGTCTCTTTATAACGGATAATACTCTACATTTTTGTATAATTATAATACAAAGTTATAATACTGCTGTATTATGTGGTCTAGTGTATTTTAAGTCAAAATTTAACTCAGAAAATTTTCCTGCTTTGTAGTATTTAATTGTTGTTTTACGCAAGAATTTTATTGTTTTAAAATGACATAAATAAATATCTAAATGTCAATCTGAATCTCAGTTCACGTTTTTTCGTTCTTTCTTTATAAGCTTTTGATTTGATTTGATTTCATAAAACCTTAAAGTTATAGTAACCTAAATCTTATTCTACATTTTGTTGTGAATATGGTGTTTATTTACTTTTCATACCCAAAAACATCGTCATTTTGCTTCACAGAAGTGCCCCGCAGATATAACCCTTAGTACATCCCGTTCATTGTTCATTTTGTTCGCTGTGTTTGCGATACGAGGCAGGCTCGGTTCGGGGGCGGACAAGTGACGTGATTAAGGAAGAACAAAGCTTCAGCGACGTGTGGGAGTGCCGTGAGAGGCTCATGATGTGATTAGACCGCTGTGTCTACTCATTGCATTGATAACTAACGTTGCCTCGTAGGTACCTAATAGGGTAGCGGACTGGGTCAAAATAAACCATTCTTATTATTGCGTCAGTTAGAGCATGAAGAACTATGGGACAAGTAAGTATTTTATGTTTTATCAAATTATTAAAAATCGACAAAGGTATATATAGATCATCAAACATCCAGAGTCATGACGTCACTTCTGGGTAAAAATCGTTCCCACAAGTGACGTCACGCGAGACTTCTAAGCACTGTATCTTCGTCATTTTTTGCTTGTGAAACAAAAGGAAAAATATACATATGTGCAATATTTTATTGCAATCTAGCTGACTGACTTATTTGTTTTTTTTAGAATTGTAGCTTATTATTATATATAATAAAATATATATACGGAAAAATATAGGTACATATGTGCAATATTTTATTGCAATCTAGCTGACTGACTTATTTGTTTTTTTTTAGAATTGTAGCTTATTATTATTATTATAACCTATTGGCATAAAAATCATATTTTATGACAGGATTAAGATAGTCAGGACGAAAATATTCTAATTTCATTATTTAATGTAGGTACCTACTTAAAATAAATACTAACAAAACTTTCGTATGTTAATATAGTTTATAGAAATAGAAATAGAAATAAATTTTATTGCTTAAAACCGTGTACATTGATAGTGTTATAAAAGTTTGGTATCAACAGTTTGTCCTAGCGGACGTGCAACATATGGTAGTTTTTTATCTTATAATTAAGTAGGTAATATATTAGTAGACAATAGTTAAGTGAGTACATAGGTACTTTCCTTATTATCTGTTTAACACATAACTACACGAAACAAATGATTAAATTCAGGCTAAGTTACGTTATACAAAATAGGTATGACAATCGATTACAGTTATATTAGTCTTCTAAATACTTCTTTTTAATATGATTAGCTGCAGTAGATGCATAATATTCTTCCAAGTCGTAAAAAGTTTTATCATTAAGCCAAGTTTTCAGTGTGAATTTGAAAATATTGTTTGAGGTTATGGATTTAATATGTATTGGTAGGCTATTAAAGCTTTTAATAGCTGTGTTAAAAGTGCTTCTGTGAAACATGGCATTATTGGATTGTGTTACACGAATGTTATAGGTATTTATCTTTTGAGCGTAATATGTCTGAGCGAGAGGACTTTTTTCCAAAAAATATTCCGGATTTTTTTTTACGAACAGACACAGCTCTAGGATATAAATACTAGACAGTGTGAGTATTTTGTATTGTTTGTATTGTTAATGCTGTCGCCAAGCTTCAACTATTGTTAAATCACTTGACCGTAACTGGAAGCTTTATATTGAGATAGCATTTCCATTTTAATTTATCGAATAAAAAAAAAATTTTGGAGGCAAAAAAATTAAAATCATACGTCAAAAGTTTGACATTCACCTATGAAAACCTTTCATTCAAAAAAATCTCCTTCACAATCCATAAAATGAAAATAATGAACATAAATTTTATTAAGTGTACTTATAAGCCAGCTTGAGCCTATTGAATTCTCATTCATCTAAATTGAAATAGAATACGGTACATTGTACACAAATATTCAAGAAAGAGAAATAAATTCAAAGCGATACTGAATACCTCGATTCCATTTGTACAACTTAACAAAATACGTTTCAAACGATGGTTTCTATACATTTAGGCAAAACAAAAACAAAGGCGGAGACGAAAATAGAGCGAACATTTACAAAAAGGTGTCTTTGATTAAATAATTCAAAGAGCAGGAAAAAACGACCTCACAATGGCAACACTCACAGCATGTCAGATTAACTTTCAACACGAAGCGTTTTTTGAGGGACTCCGAGATTAAATCACTATTCTTGACGTGTCCTACAATGTGGTTTATTTTTTAAACAGCCTGCTAATCTCTTTTGTTTGAGAAAATTGTTTTTCCAATATTTCTCGCTGAATCGGGAGAATTCGGAAACGGTTTTTGGCAACACAACTTGGGAGCGATTTGTCGGGAGTCAACGGAAGATACTGTAAATTAATTTCGAAACGTTTCCTCGGTAAAAATCGGGCTGATAATTTGCTTTGAAGGATGCTCGATGAATGTATAAATATTCGTATTATCGTCAAAATGAGTCATGGAAATATTAAGAAAGAAAATTTACGAGTTTCTTTATTGAAATTCAACAGGCATCTGCCTATTCATTTGTACCTTCTTCAAAAACCTGAATGGATCATATTGTAGGTATGCAATAATGATTTCGCTGTAAGACATTTACTAAGAAGTTAATTTATTTATTAATTTAATTTATAATATAGACTTTCTTAAGAATAGGAGCTACCTAGAGACATAAGAGAAAGTAAGAGAAAGAGAGAGAATAGGAGCGAAAATAGGTCATAGTCGTAGGTCTGTGATCCAGGATCACATGTATATCCATTTATTGAAATAAATAAAGTAGGTAGTACTAAATACTTTAAAGTAGTTTTTTAAGTGAAAACTTCTTTCGCTACTTTGAGCACTTTTTGGTACGAAAAATCTTATTATTTTGCGTCAGCGACATACTAATATTGGACGGCGGCGGCGGAGCAGCGGTGCGCGTTAGACGCTACGTTTAGCGTTCGTTTCACTACTAACAAAATTATGACAGACTGTATGCCTATGACCTAAAATACTTGAATTACAGTACATTGTAATATCTTGTGCACTTTTTGAAGTTACACTTTTTTTGGCACGTAAATGTTTCTAGTGAAATACCTAACTGTGGATACAGATAAAACAGTGTTAGGTAATGATGTGGACGCTTCATGTTCCAATAGCTGCGTGTCATCGTGCTGTTGGCAGGTATGTTGCTTACAGGCACATGTGCTGCTCGTCTCGTCACTCCATACTAGAGATGTTATGGATATGATATTTCGGATCTGGATACGGATATACGATTAAAATTATATCGGATACGGTTACGGATATGTAATTATTTCGGATTATCCGTTGCAGATAGTTTTGCTCTATTACTATTAAAACTATTTTCAATCTAATATCCGGATTGAAAATAGTTCTAACAGCCAAACCACACTAGCTACTTTTAGCAGCGGCGACAGGCGACAGACGCTGCGTCACGCTTCAAAAAGTAGCGGCGCTAGACGTCTAGTCGCTGCATCCCGCTTCAAAAAGTAGCTAGTGTGGTCAGGGCCTAACAGTCAAAACTGAGCAAAAGAAGCACATTTGCATCTTTATCACCTGAAAGTCGATTCTATCCGAAACTTGTGAAACGGATACGGTTACGTATATATTTTTATTTAGAATATCTTGTTCCATACTATATAAAAAAAAAAAATGACATTCATAGGAACTGTCGATAGAAGTGAAAACTTATAACTCAGAATTTGGTAGCTCACTTTGGAAACTACGCGGGTGAAACAGGAGGGCGTGGCCATGAGAAATGCTGACACATTTCTAGATGGCCAAAGACCATGGTCTCGAGTTTATACGAAGATTCTTTCATTCCCGAGTGTGATGCTTGAGGTGAATTCTGAGGCCATGAAAAATCTATCTGAGGTGCGTCAAACGAAGTTTTCACTTTTAAAAAAACTGGTAACTAACCCGTGGCCGGAAGTGATGTCTTTGAGCTCCTGCTTCTGCTCAGTCTCATACTTCCTCTGCTGCTCGCGGGCGTGCTCCTGGCGGATCATGTTCTTCAGGATGTTGAACCTGATAACATTTCTTGGTTTCAATAAACGAAGACGGTAAAACGAATCATGATTCTTGAAGCTCAGTTGCTAGGTTACGAGAAAATTAATAAGAAAAGACGAACATCTATAGCGGAAAAAAAAATTGGCAGTCATAGAAACTGCCGATAGAAGTGAAAACTTATAACTCGGAATTTGATAGCTTACTTTGGAAACTACGCGGGTGAAACCGGAGGACGTGGCCATAAGCATTGCCATCTATCATAGCCAATGGGAAATGCTGACGCATTTCTAGATGACAAATGACCATGGTCCCGATTTTATCCGAAGATTTCTTATCATTCTCGAACGTGACGCTAGAATCCAATTCACAGCCCACTAAAAATCTGGCTGTGGTCCCCAAAAGAAGTTTTCACTTCAAAAAACTTATTGTAAAAGCTTTTATTACTTGTTAACAAAACAACGACTAATAAATTCATGACCATCTTCCAGTTCCAACATCGGACATTGGTACCATGTACTCCGATAACCGTGCATGTACTATAACTTGGTACTAACTGTTGAAGTGAAAACTTCTTTTGGCGCGCCTAGGCAGATTTTTCGTGGGCTGCGAATTGAACTCTAGCGTCACGCTCGGGTATGATAAGAAATCTTCGGGTAAACTCGGGACCATAGCCATTGGCCATCTAGAAGTGCGTCAGCCAATGGGAAATGCTGACGCATTTCTAGATGGTCATGCCATGATTACCAGGCCACACCCTCCGGTTACACCCTTGTAGTTTCCAAGGTAAGCTATCAAATTCTGAGTTATAAGTTTTCACTTCTATCGGCAGTTCCTTTAACTGCCCATGTTTTTTGTTCCAGTAAGTTGGATTATGGTATCAGTGTATCACATAGTAAATAAAAAATCGGTGTCGAACAAAGTTTGTAAAAATTTACTCTACCGCGACCTGTCTCGGTCTCCTGTCGCGGTCTCAGCGCGAACTGGCGTCCATACAATTCCATAGTGTCAAGTGCCTGTCGCGGTCTCCGGTCTCGGTCTCCTGTCGCGGTCTCGTGTCGCGGTCTCCGCGCGAACTTGTACCTTAAAGTGTCCGTTGTCAGCTAACTTCATCACGTCGTTTTTTAGCTGTCGTTGAGCGCGCAGCGTTCAACTTTCACGGTCATCATTTTTTTCAAATGCGCCAACAGAAATACAACTTCAAAATCGGAAGCTAACCTGTCCCTTTGCGGGGGCACCATGAAGGAGGAGCCACGAGGTCGCGACGGTCCAGGGTACCGAAGAATCTTGCCAGAAGTGTGAGGCACGTTCAGCATCCCGTACATCTGCTGGTAGAGAAAATTCAGAAGTTAATACTTTTATTTAATTACAATTGCTAGGGATGTAGATGTGACCTAACACTTTAAAGTAGAAACGAAGCTGGAACGCCGCTAGTCATAATCATAATCTTTTATTTCATAAAACCAATTTACATGTCAAAAATTATAAGTATACACAAATTATCACACAAGATTCGGTATACAATAAGTAACATTGCTCAATATAATGTTAAATTAATATTTATTTCAATATCAAACAATGTCAATAAATAATTAATTAATTATATTATAATACTACTATACTATAATTGCTCTTAGCAATAAGGCCGCCACTTGTGGTACTAGTTCATAAGTATTTCACTGTAATTTTATTAATTTGTCTGTATCACAATAAAGAGTTTCTATCTATCTATCTATCTACTACAATGAAAAAATGTCAACTAGTTTAAATAAACCAATAATTTGTTGATTTATCAAGGCGAGGCATAAAATTCCTCATAGCCATAAAACGCTTGCTCAACAAGCCAGCGAGCGCTGCAACCGAGATTTAAAACTAAATGAGCTAGGTGCGGCCTTCACATGTTCTGGCAGGTTATTGTAGACGTCCTGGACCCATAACATGGGCCATTTTCGTCGATTTGGACAACGTACGTGCGACTGTAGCGAGGATGGGCATCCCCGCACTTCTCGTGGGGTAGCGATGGTTCGCCCCATCCGTCAACGGCGGATCCAGGGGGGTCCATACGCGGTCCGAGAGGGAGGGTCACAGGGGACATGACCCCCCCAAAATCGTATACGTTACATTAAAATGGGGCACAGTCTCTTATACTCGATTTATTGTATTTCTACTCGTGACCCCCCCAAAATCTGAAGCTGTGTACTGGTGACAAAATTCAACGCTGGGACCGCGCCTGGGAGGGCATGGTCATGACCCACCCCTGGGCCGAGTCCTGTACCTAGGTGAACCACTAATTGAAAATTGAAACGCACGTATGCATTTATCGCACGGTCTTATAAGTGGACCACTACTATGTGACCCCAAATCCTAGCGCTAAAGCTGGATCCGCCCTTGCCGCTAGTATAGTATAATAGTATAATAAAACCGGTCAAGTGCGAGTGGTACTCCCGTACGAAGGGTTCCGTACCTTTAGCAAATAAACGGCGAAAACCTCTTTGGCTTTATTCGAAATTTCTTATGCATCGCAATTTCCACAGACAGGCAACAATTGTATAAAACAATTTGTATTTGTATAATCGAGCAAAATCAAGTTTGTTGGTTGGCCCCCCTTAAAATAATGTTTTCATTTTAATTTTAGTATTTGTTGTTATAGCGACAATAGTAATTCATCATCTGTGAAAATTTCAACTGTCTAGCTATCACCGTTCTTGAGATACAGGCTGGGGCCGGACGGACGGACGCACGGACGGACGGACAGCCAAGTCTCAGTAATAGGGTTCCGTTTTTACCCTTTGGGTACGGAACCTTAAAACCTGTACTTAAATTTTGTGAAAATAAAAGTTGAAGTTGTCTTCATCAAGGAGGTGGTGTGATTTGAATGTAAAAAAAATATAATATTGCGATTAGAAACTGAAGAGTGGAGGCCGGAAGAAGAAAAATACTTTACGACCTATTTTTTTGTTGCACCTGCATAAAACACGATTTTTTTTTGAAATCTTATCGATATTACAACTTTCCTTTTGCGTATAATGTATATCCTGCTCGTCCCGTGAATTCCTCTATACCATAAAAAACAGTTAAGTACATTATAATGTTTTTAATATCAGTTAAAGTTTACAAGTTATGAACCCGATTTTAAACAATTTATTTTAGAATTTTAATTAACTTCGTTATAAAATAATTTCAAACTTAATTTCACTTCCAAATTCATAATTATCGAGGATTTAGTGATGTCATCAGACGTAAATTAATTTAATTTCCATTTCATGTCATTTCTCATTAATCGATAAATCGATAATGACTACAGGACGTCATAATATCATCGAATATTGGCGATCATGAAGTATTAAAAAAAGGAAATTAACTTTTTGACCGCCTGATTCACCTACACTTGACAAGCGCTTGCAAGACCTGTTTGCCAACGACGCCGACGTCTATAGTTGACTAAAAGTCGCACTATACCAAAATATTATTGTTATAATTTGATATCAATTGATAACAGCACCATTTTTTAAATCTTGTGCTATGGTTTACGCTTGGCATACAGGGTACGGAAATGCCTTTTTGTCATGGCGTCGTTGTGGCGGTCAAGATAAAATACGTGTCGAAATGTCATCAGGCAAGTTTTTGGCAGTTTTGCTAGTGGCCCTGTGGCGCAATGGATAACGCGTCTGACTACGGATCAGAAGATTCCAGGTTCGAATCCTGGCAGGGTCGCATGGATTGTCTTTTTTAACATTTTGTAGATTTAAAATTATATTACAAATTATTTATCATTTACGTATACGAATGAGAAGTATAACTTCACTGCTCCATAAACAAGTTGTTAGTCGTCATGGGATAAAGTATTAAAGCTGCGGGTAAAAGGTAACAGTAAATGGGGAACCAACAAAGAGACTAACACACATAAAACATACACACACCCATCCTCACACACATCTGGATTCGATCGAGAGATATGCCAAAAGGCTCATATTCGATCGTAACACATGGCAATGAGCTCATATTCGATCGAGAGTCATGTCAAAAAGCTCATATTCGATCGAGAGACATGCCACAAGGCTAATATTCGATCGAGAGACATGCCAAAAGGCTCATAGATATTGGCTCATGGGCAAATTTGTTGCTGATCTGCTGACGATCAGGCGCTATCATCATATACTCGTGCCGTCACTCTATACTATAAAATATATCAGAGCAAGTGCGAGACATGCTCGTCAAGTTAAATTTTGGTATTTTTGGGTTAAAAACATATTTTTAGTGACGGATTTAACTAAAAATATATGCTTTTCGATTTTTTTTTGTGCTATGTGTCCTGTACTAACAAATCGTAACAAATGTCAAACTTTTAAGTTCATGGAAAGTACCAAACCTGTAGGTTTTGATTCACTTGCGAGTGTCGAAAATTTGTAGCATAAACGGCTGTTTCTTTTGATTGTGCTGGCTTAATTGTGAATCTTGTGATTGTGATAGTTTGATTTTATCACAGCTACAAAGGACAGTGGACCTGAGTAGTTTTGATATAAATTTCGACTTGACACGTTCACGCGTTGCTGAGAAAAATGGTCTTGACAAAGGGCAGACAGACAACAAAGTGATTCTATAAGGATTACATTTTTTCACTTTACTTAGATCAGCCTTTCCCAAAGTGGGCGATAACTCCCCCTTATGGCCACTGCGGGCCTAAAGCACACCCTCACCACTCGCTATACGGCGCGAGATTTTAACCTACTCTTTCGGGTCCACCCGAGTGTTCTAAAATCACAGGGGCGCCGGCCGCTTGCCCGAGTTGACGTGCGAACGAACGCCGAGTGCGCGCATAAATAATGTCGCGGCGTTATTGTATTGTGGATGGCTGCAATAGCAATACACTAAAATGTAGTAATTTATCTTATTTCAAATTGCCGAAACAGGAAGCAAGGTAAGTGTTTTTATTGTTAATATTTATTTTTGAGCATCATTTTGGTAGGTTTCAATGGCACAGAACATGGAAACAGTAGTGTGTAATATGTATTTTGTATAGGTAATATCTATTTAGAATAGATACAATAGAGATTATGCGGAAAAAATATTGTCTGAAATACCTTTTTATCCCATCTTTATTATGTCTCAATAAATTTAAATGAGTTTTTGAAGGCATACTTTTTATTAGCGTTCCGTACCCAAAGGGTAAAGGGTTTTGCTCGATTAGTCCGTCGAAAATAAACTAGATGGCGCCACTAGTAAAAATAGATCGCGATGTAGACTTCATTGTGATTATCATAAGGGAAAAGTCAATATTCTGAAATAATTTTTTGCCTGTCTGCGGAAATTGCGATGTAAAAGAAATTTCGTATAATGCCAAAGAAGTTTTCGCCGTTTATTTGCTAACTAGCAGTGGCCCGCGGTTTTACCCGCGTAGTTCCCGTTCTCGTCGTTCCCGTAACTTTCCCGGGATAAAAAGTAGCCTGTGTGTTCTTCCAGACTATAATCTAACTGTATGCCAAATTTCAGCCCGATCCGTTCATACGTTACGGCGTGATTGAGCAACAAACATCGAAACATCCAAATATCCAAACATCCATACTTTCACATTTATAATACCTATTAGTGGGATGGTACGGAACCCTTCGTGCGGGAGTCCCACTCGCACTTGGCCGGTTTTATTTGAATATTCATGTACATACTGAATGATACTAATTTGTAACAACTTACAACTGGCTACATTGTATAACTAAAATATACTTCAGCATCAATGAACTATAATACGTACCTACCTGAAAAAGCTATAGAATTTTTAACCGGATTCAAAGAAGGAGGAGGTTCTGGTTTTAATTTTTTTAGTATGTAATAAGTATGTTTCGTGAATGAGCTCAGCTAATTGTGAATTAATTTTTAACCTCCGATCAAAAAAGGGATGTTATAAGTTTGACGTCGATGTCTGTCTGTGTGTATGTCTGTCTGTAGCACCGTAGAGCTCAAACGGACCGATTTCGATGCGTTTTTTATAAAAGTTTATTTTCGTGCGGTGGTTCTTAGATGTTTGGATAATATCGATTCAAAATGGTCCCCTCCACAAAATTTTTTTTTCAAAATCAAAAGTTTTTTTATCATCTATCTATATTATATAAAAATCAATGCCACTTTTCATTGTTAATAAACTCCTCCTAAACGGCTGAACCGATTTGAATGAATTTTTCTGTATGCGTTTGGGTAGGGCCCTCGATGGTTTAGATTTACAAAACAGCCCGGCGATGGCGCTGCAGTTGGTGTCTAGGTTATTATTCGAGCGAAGCCGGAATGGGCCACTAGTCTTATCATATTTCGTACAACCCTAGCACGTTTGGTCAGTGACGTAAGCAGACGACAAGTCACACGGGGCGCACGGTATTCTCAACTCTGCGTGCTTGTACAAAGGTGTATTTTTGCTTGCAAGTAACAGTAGGTAAGTAGTTTACGAAAGTTTAGGTTATTATCGTGTAGGTATTTGCGCTTTTGTATGGCAGTGATGCATCTGTTACGAAGTAACTATTTTCTGATCTGTGCCTAAAGAGGGGAGGTAAGATACCCAGAATAAAGTACCAATTGGCGACCCTATCACTAAAAGTGATCTATTACAAGCAATCTATGTTAACCTATGTGTGTGTGTAAGTACCTATGTGAAAAAATGGGGTTGCTAAAAATAATAATTTATTCTCGAAGGTGGCAGCAAACAAAATAAGTTTGGGAGCTCCTGACTTAGATCATTCCGGAACATTCCATTTTGTACCGGATTTTATACCAAATTTGTTTTACAGTAGTAGCAATTGTTTCGAAATAAATGTTACTACTGTAGTAACATTGATTTTGTTTTGAAACAAACATAATATCTTGGACAAATAGTAGTAAATTATTAATCTTCTGGAATGGTCAAAGTAAGAAGAGTGGCAGATTTTTTTTTTTTTTGTGAAAACGCCCAATAAATAATGAAATAAAAGCCAATCCATAAATCTAACTTTCTCTCAAGTCTTTTCTAATTTTTTTTTGTATCAGAGGTCATTTAGACCGTTCTCCCTCTAGTTTGAAAAGAAATCTAATTTTACATTAATTTTCTTACGCTCCGTAATTGGAATCAGAATCCCAATGACTGGCGCTATAAACTAATAATATTATAATTGCGACAGTTTGGGTGGATATCCATCCATATACCTATTCCACTAGTATACCGTCTTCCAGTATGTATATCAAAGTGAAAGAGAGTTTTTTTAAATACAGAGTGACGAGACGAGCATGACATATGCCTGATGGTAAGCAACATGCCTGCCACATAACATCACAGTGACACGCAGTTATAGGAACATGAAGAGTCCAAATCATTAGGTACCCAGCGTCACCCAGAGATCTAAGATGTTATATCTCTAAGCCCTGTAATTTCTCTGGAAACATTGCCCTTCAAACCGGAACACAGTAATGTTTGCACATTACTGCTTGGTGGTAGAATAACTGGTAAAGGTGTGGTACTTCCCCAGGCGGACTCTGCCAAGAGTCCTACCACTACACATGAACTTAACTGTTAACAGGTTTGCACTTGACCGGTATCTCGCCTGACGTCAAGCGACGATTAAAGGTACAAGTTCGCGCTGAGACCGCGACACGAGACCGCGACCGGAGACCAAGACAGGCACTTGACACTATAAAATTATATGGGCGTCAGTTCGCGCCGCGATCGCGACCGCGACCTGTCTCGGTCTCCTGTCGCGGTCGCGGCGCGAACTGGCGTCCATACAATTCTATAGTGTCAAGTGCCTGTCGCGGTCTCCAGTCTCGGTCTCCAGTCTCAGTTCGCGGCGCGAACTTGTACCTTTAAGGTACAATTCGCGCGGAGACCGCGATACGAGACCGCGACAGGAGACCGAGACCGGAGACCGCGACAGGCACTTGACACTATGGAATTGTATGGACGCCAGTTCGCGCTGAGACCGCGACAGGAGACCGAGACAGGTCGCGGTCGCGGTCGCGGCGCGAACTGGCGCCCATACAATTCCATAATGTCTCTTTAAGATGGAGCGTGCTTACCTAAAAAATATCTCATTTTAAATTCACTCTCGATTTGAAGACACCAAGATTGTCACCATCCGGAAAAACCCACTCAGGTAACACATTTCACAGTCTAGATCTTTTTATCACAAAAGTAGAGTCTAACCTCTTCGTTCGATTCTTTTTTGGAACGTCAACCATGAAGTAGTGTCGCTTTTTAGTGCTACGAGAAGTCCGATAAAACAATGGCAAAGATAATTAAATTTGATCATGAAGATCAGCTGCACATTCTCCAAAGTACCTATCTAAACGAATATTATAAAGCTGAAGAGTTTGTTTGTATGTTTGTTTGTTTGAACGTAAGGATCTCGGGAACTACTGGGTCGAACAGAAAGATTATTTCTCTGTTGGATAGTCCATTTATCGAGGAAGTCTATAGGCTATTTAACATTACGCTACCATCAACAGGAGCGGAGTATGAATGAAAAATTTAACAAAAACGGGGAAAAATATTACTTTTTAAGAGCTTTAGTTGGGTGACAGCATGTCTATCTTTTAAAAGGTTGCGTCATTAGAATCTAAGGTAACCAGATTTGTTCTAGATTTGAATTAGTACGACCATTTTTCGATAGATGGCGTAGCAACGCGCGCGCGATTCAGCTAGTATCCGATAAAAACCCGATAAGCTGGTAATATCGTGGCGGTGTTCAAAACTTTGAAGTATTTTCATCCGCATACATCTAACGATCATTATGTACTAATATATACCTATTCGACGCAACCCGCTGACCCAATAACGTGATACAAAGGTAACTGCCACTGTAAGAAATGTCACTACTATCGCATCTTCCAAAACAGTTCATATTAACATAGTTAGTTCCAGTTTTGGTCACCGGGCCACATAGGTTTGTCCATACTTACTTAATCTACAATAACTCAAACTTCAAGGTGTCTCGTCTCTTCCTATATAGTTCGAAGCGTGCGGTGTTGAAATTATATCCGACCAATATTGTAAATGTCAAAGTTTGGACATTTGTTGTTCAATCACGTCGGAGCGTAAAGGATCAGGTTGAAATTTAGAACACATAGTATTATAGTCTGGAATAGGATATAGGCTACTGTTTATAGCGAGAAAATAACGGCAACGGCAGAAATTAGTGGTAAATAGTAGTGGTAAGACTCTTAGCAGAGTCCGCCTGGGGAAGTACCACACCTTTGCCAGTTATTCTACCGCCAAGCATTACTGTGTTCCGGTTTGAAGGCCAATGTTTCCAGATAAATTAAAGGGCTTAGAGATATAACAACTTGGATCGCTGGGTGACGAGCGCATTGCAGTGCTAGGTAACGATTTGGACTCTTCATGTTCCAATAGCTGCGTGTCACTGTGGTGTTCTGTGGCAGGCATGTTGCTTACCATCAGGCACATGTCCTGCTCGTCTTGTCACTCTTTATTTAAAAAAAAATATGCGGGAAAAAACGCAGGGAAAAAATTACAAATTGACGAAAGTCAAAACTATCTGTCGCGTGCTGGGGTTTTTACCTACTACAGCATTTCAAATAGTTATGTAAAATCCATTCATATAACTAAGTAAAGGAAGATAAGGTACGTAACATAAAGACAGCATAATGTGGCGAACATTTTACACAAGCATACGCAATGTGCCGATAGCTTCACTTCCATCGTGAGATGCGTTTGAATGAATAAATGACAAAGACATCATGACAAGTAGGCAGTAGGTGCAAATGAGATAGCTACGAGTATACATCACATTAGTTTAGATATTTTTTTAATTGTTAGCGAACGTCCACTCAACTTGTGGCTCCTGTTACGACTGAGACTCAATCAGGAGACGTCACCTGATTTTGCATTGCCATCGTAGATGAGCGCGTGCCGCTTCTTAGTGTTTTAAGAGTTCAATGGTAAAATCGGTAAAAAATAAAGTTTCGTTTGTGACGTCACACGAATTACCTCTAGCACTACACTGCGCTCGTTACCCAGAGATCTAAGTTGTTATATCTCTAAGCCCTGTAATTTCTCTGGAAACATTGCCCTTCAAACCGGAACACAGTAATGTTTGCACATTACTGCTTGGCGGTAGAATAACTGGCAAAGGTGTGGTACTTCCCCAGGTGGACTCTGCTAAGAGTCCTACCACTACAATATAATATCTACAATATCTCTCTAATAAGTAAGAAACTCTCTCTCTACGAGTATAAAAACGTCTAAAAACATAAAAAATGTTTTATACAATATTTGCGCCTTTCAGGTTTTCTCATAAAACAGACACAGAATGTAGGTCGCGGCTACAATGTCCTATATATACCTACATAACCTACACTATAGTACCGGCTTCGCCCACGCCGCCTAGAAGACAAATAGTGCGTAAGTGTGGGTGGCTCGGCCTGGTCCTAATGACCGCTCTGTCGCGCTGCTTACTCTTTGGCAAAGGTCATCGCTGCTATTACAGAGCTACCAACCTTTTGTAAGAAAATGGCGGGAAATGAAAGGAGGAAACTGTGCGCTTGTCAATGAAATCTAATTTTTGTCCTGAAGGTATTACTGGCACGAAATCATGTTTTTTTTCATTCAGTTTTGTTGTTTTTTAAGTTGTATTGTGCGCACAGACTAAGTAGAGAGATACTCTATTGTGCTAAGTGGTGTAAATAAAGTGTTTTTGTATTGTATTGTAATCATGCTTTTATAGAACAAACTCTCATTAGTAGGCTACTAATGTAGCACGTGTTTCGGAACTTTTTTTTATCGAATTACTCGTAGCAACATCGTTTCATGACGTACGTTCCAAAGAAACGATCGATGAACATAGACGATTTTGTCGGCGGTGGAATGCTTTGCCTGGGTGGGTTTTCCCGATTGTGACAATCTTGGTTTCTGGATCGGTTAATCGAGATCTAGAGTGAAACGGTTTCTTTTAGGTAGACACGCTCCATCGTAAACCACATCGTCGCTTAACATCAGGCAAGATGGCGGTCTAGTGCAAACCTATAAAAACTAGTTAAAGAAGTTGCTAGTAAATAGTACATTTATTTTGAACGTGCTAAAAAATGTACCTAAAATTATTGAGCATGCTGCCTGAGGCTAAGTTACGGCGGGTGACTGCTGATCCGGAGCCCCGGATTCAAATCCCACGCGCACCACTGTCTTTTCGAAGGTATGTGCGTGACGCCGCTAATTTAAAGCGGTGAAGGGAAACATCGTGAAGAAACTGACATGTACCTACCTAGAATCATTCGAGATCATCCACCAACCAACACTGGGCCAACGTGGTGGATTATGGCCTTGACTCTCTCCTTGCGAGAGAAGGCCCCGAGTCTCAGCAGTGGGAACATTGAGTGGGCTGGTTATGTTAACTGAGGAAATGGTAGATGGACGTGCTCCGAGCGCCGAATAAGTAGCACGTCTATTAAGCAAGCTAATTTGATGCTTAAAAAAACATGCTAATTGCTGGTGACTGAGAACTGTTGCAGAGTACCTATGTTAATTTTAGGCAAGCTTATGATCTTGCTTTTTTAAACAAGTCTCAAGTTACAGTGAAAAAAAAATTATTGGCAGTCATAGGAACTGCCGATAGAAGTGAAAACTTATAACTCAGAATTTCATAGCTTACTTTGGAAACAACACGGGTGTGGCCTGGTCATCATGGCATGACCATCTGGAAATGCGTCAGCATTTCCCATTGGCTGACGCATTTCTAGATGACCATGCCATGATGGGCAGGCCATTCCCTTTTAGCATTTCCCATTGGCTGACGCACTTTTAGATGAACAATGGCTGTGGTCCCGAGTTTACCCGAAGATTTCTTATCATACCCGAGCGTGACGCTAGAATTCAATTCTCAGCCTACGAAAAATCTGCCTAGGCGCGCCAAAAGAAGATTTTTCTTCAAAAAGGGATCCATGACTGATATCTTATAGACTATACAGACCCGGGAACAAAATTTATGGGTCATATAAACCACCACATACATATGTATGTAGGATGATAGAAAGGTATAAAGTAATAAGATTCACCACTATGCCGTCACTTGTAAGGCCCAACTAAGTTCAAGTGAAGATAGGGGGTTGCAACCTTCGATCATTTCTCCTTGTCGCATGATTTTGTACCGCGCTGCGGAATAATGGATTAGAAGAGGTATTCGGGCTTGTAGTCTATAATAGAGTGCGCCATTGTATCAGACCATCTCTAGAACCATTAGCGTTTTGAAATTGTGTTTCTTTTGCACTTAGAAACAACGATGAGAGAATTGTTTTAACGATACACGTGCACATCGCTCGATCGATCGACATCTAAAAAATTACAACATGATGAAGTTGGCTGACAACTGCCTCTTCAGAGTGTTTTTTTATGATACGTGCCCAGACCCACTTCCAAATAAGACACCCTGAAGTTAGTTGCACGTTTTTGAGGTGAACACTTCTTTTGTTCGAAATTCGAAAAATTTGTATGTGGTACGCACCACATACAAATTTTTCGTGGCCTGTGAATTGAATTCTTTTTTTTTTTATAGCCTAGAGTGACGAGACGAGCAGGTCATGGGCCTGATGGTAAGCAACATGCCTGCCACATAACAGCACAGTAATACGCAGCTATTGGAACATGATAGTCCAAATCATTACCTAGCACTGCACTGCGCTCGTCACCCAGGGATCTAAGTTGTTATATCTCTAAGCTTGTTATAATTCTAGCGTCAAGTCACGCTCGGGAATGATTACAAATCTTCGGGTAAACTCGGGACTATGGCCGTGCTCATGGCCATGCCCTCCGGTTTCACCTACGTAGTTTCCAGAGTGAGCTATCAAATTCTTAGTTATAAATTTCCATTTCAATCGGCAGTTCCTATGACTACCATTTTTTTACAAAGTGACCTATGGCAGTTGAACTCATGTAGCCACTACTGCCTAGCCAAGTTAGGGCTAGCTCAGAGAGAGTGCTAATTGCGCGTTAGCGTTAGTAATACTTACTAAATTGTCTCTAGCAAAATAATGCCGCTAACTTAAAACGGTGAAGGAAAACATCGTGAGGAAACCGACATGTACCTAGAATCTTTCGAAGTCATGTGTCATCCACCAACCCGCACTGGGCCAGCGTGGTGGATTATGGCCTTAACTCTCTCCTTGCGAGAGAAGGCCCCGAGTCCCAGCAGTGGGAACGTTTAGTGGGCTGTTGATGATGATGATGAAGCAAAATAAAACACTTTCCTCATTAAACGAATGCTTTTGTCAAGCATTCGTTTAATTCAACAACATAACATAACATTCTGACGAAAAAAATTAAGAAGCTTCTGAAGAAAAACTGAAGAAACTTCGAATATACTTCTACATTGCGCAATACACGTTTTTGAAGTGATATTTTCTTTAGGCGCATTCTCCATTTTTTTTAAGACGCAGATGTAATAATTCAAGTCGCAACACTGTTACCAATGTTACCATCAAGGGCGGATCCAGCTTTGGCTCCAGGGAGGAGGGTGGGGGGGGGGGTCACATAGTCGTAGACACGTCACAAAACTGTGCGATAAAAGTACATCGTAAAAGTACCCAGTAAGGACATCGGTGTACCACTGAGATTTAAAAGAATGTATGCTTTTTAATCAGTGCTCCACCGAGGTACTGGAGGGGGGGGGGGCGTTTGTGACCCCATGTCCCCCTTCCTAGATCCGCCTTTGGTTACCATTACCACCACCTTTGTACCAATATAAGAATGAACATTTATTTTGTTTTTTTTACTTTTGTCGGCACTCCCGGAGTGCCACTGTTTTTTAAATTTCTTTAAACATCGTGAAACTAGCTTTTATCTCAATGGGATAACCTTTTTAATCTTTTCATTATTGGTCCATTACGTTATTGTTCAAAATGATCGGCAATAAAGATTTTGCGTTCCGTTTTAAATCGTGCCTACAGCAGAAACAGCTGAAACAAATCGGGGCATCGCATCAAAGGCACGCTCACACAATTATTTCGCTTTTTTTTTCTTCGTGTACGAAATTCAACGATTTGCGTAACCTCTTTGACGACGTCGCTTAAATAAAAAAAAAAGAATTGCTTGTTAACTTTGTTCTCTTTGTTGCTGTTAAGTTGGCACGTCTTTTTGGCGGGAAAGGAACTAATATCGCGTGGAAATTTGGTGGAAATGTAATAATTAGTTATTTATATCATAAATACCAATAAGTAATAGTTTTCGTGTGTAAAATGCGTTACATTCGTAATATTTTTATGTAAAACTTAATATTGCACGCCCAAAATGCGTAAACTGTCGTTACTTTAATTTACTTTAATCTTATGTACATTTGAACACTAAACGATTCTGATTTTAATTCGAGAAATGCGGACAAGAAGGCCACACTGACGTCCGACGTACCTGTGCTTGGATAAAATCGTATACTGGATAAATAGTACTGTTGAGTTCAAAAACGGAAAAGATGTGGCGGTAGGACTCTTGGCAGAGTCCGCCTGGGGAAGGACCACACCTTTGCCAATTATTCTACCGCCAAGCAGTAATGTGCAAACATTACTGTGTTCCGGTTTGAAGGGCAATGTTTCCAGAGAAATTACAGGGCTTAGAGATATAACAACTTAGATCTCTGGGTGACGAGCGCAGTGCAGTGCTAGGTAATGATTTGGACTCTTCATGTTCCAATAGCTGTGTGTCACTGTGGTGTTATGTGGCAGGCATGTTGCTTACCATCAGGCACATGTCCTGCTCGTCCCGTCACTCTTTATTAAAAAAAAGATGGTAATATTACAATCACATTACAATGCTGATTTTAAAAGTATGTGGGACACTACTGACAAAAGAGTTTTAAGCCCTCTTTGATACTGTCCTTTTTACCAGAAGAACTCCAAAGACAAGGCACAGAAGCATAATTTTAAGTATTCAGCAGTCGTTTTGTTCTTCAAAAAAGGCAATAAATCTTTCTGAAAAACTTTTGGACAAAATGTTGGCTAAGCTATGTCTATAAACTCTGCATGTGGCCATGAGAAGGATGCAGCTGGTCTGCGCTACATTTTTATTTTTATTATTTGAAAAATTTCACCTACAAGGACTCCTAGGTCCATGCCTTTTATTAACGTTTTATACATTATTATACTTTTTTGTTATTTTCCTTTGTATAATGCAGGAAGACTTAAATAATAGATCAGACTTCTAAAAAAAAAACCATGCATCTACATATTTATAAACTAAACTATATAAACATATTTTGCAATTAAAGCTTCACCCCGACCCAGACCCTCCATCACCGCTGCATTTCGATCTTTAATGGCCATCTGGAAGTTATAGTCTCTGATGGCACTAGGTGGCGCGGTCGACGTTCGCAACACAAAACGACAAATCGCATCATCCTCGACGTCATCGGTGTAGTAGACAAAGGTCCCAGTGTGCCGAGATAAAGCCACAACTGCGTGCGGAACACTTTCATGTATCTTAAGCTTTGTCTTGGTCTTAATGGCGACTACTGACTCAAATGTTAGTCCTTGAGCCTCGTGGATTGTCAGTGCGCAGAACCCCGCGCCTTCCCCATAGCCCTGGCCAATGAGGATCTCTTCCTCTTCCTAGGTGTGAACCAAGTAGAGGGTGTTCGGGAGAGTGCGTGAAATGTTAGCACCCGTGTACCGTCTCTGTTCCAGGGACTTCAAACATAGAACTAAGGAATATATTCCGGAGTAAATCTCTCTCAGCGCATACGCGACATCCATTGGGCACCGGTGTGTGCACAACAACTCCTGGCAGACTTCAGTTATCAGGTTAGGTCTACCGTACCTCATATCAAAGAGATTTTCTCTATCGATATAAGGCAACTGGTTTATGTCTCCTATGAGGACAAGCTCGCCAGCATTGGACAGCCGCACTGCCATTATGATGGCTCCAAAATGGTTCATTAGAGCTTCATCCACCCAAAGGTGGCTGAAAACCCTGTCGAATCCATTTACGAAGACCGAAGCCATAGTACGCACCCTGGTTTTCACCTGGTTACCAATGCGTCCAGATAGCCTCTCCCTCAGATCTTTTGCTGCCTCTGATGTGGTCGTGATGATAACGTCCTTGTCCACACTGAACTGTTTGATAGCCCATGCCGTCTTTCCACACCCCGGATCACCGTTAATCCATTGTATTTTTGGTATCTTCCAGCTTCCCCAATTTGCTGTGGCTTCTGGATTCCTCGCTATAGTTTTAGCCATATCAAGGATCCCGTCATCCAGCATTGTTTTGGTACACCGGGTGATAACTACAATGGGATCTGTTGGTGGTGCCGCGTATTTGGGTCTTCCTATTCGCCTCGTCTCAACCCTGTCCAGAGCCACGAAACCACATGCTGCACTGTAAGCCATCATATACTCGAATTGACCCATCATTGTTCCCCTGATTACCTGGGAGGTGACGTTGTTGTATATGGTAGCCTGTGCTTCCTCGAGTTTCTCTCGCAGTATTTTATCGCTGCCTAGCCTGTACGCCTGTAAGATGTTATCACAGGTCTTGAAATATACTTCTCGAGTACCTCTTAGTGTGGCTATGAATTCAACGAATGCATTTATTGCATGATCCCGAGACCCCGAAGCCGTAATATATCGAGGCGAATCGATCTGTCCCTTATCAGCTCTCGTTCGTATAGTCTGCAGTCGTCCTGCAGTGGCTGCTATCCGAGAACCTGAGTTCTCTTGTGTTTGAGATAAGCCCCGCGCAGCAGCACTGAGTGTTCTTACGAGTGCTTCTGAGATACCTCTGCACACTCGATATGTTTCCGCGAGTGCAGTGTCTTTTTCAGCTGCTGCTTTTTGCTGTCACTTTTCGGACCCTGATTGAGTAACCGAGCCCTGTACGAGATTTGGGTCTGGGCTACATTTGGTAATACTATGTCGAGTATTCTCTTCACCTACCTAACCCATAAGGTATACAGACGATAGTATTAATATAGGTAGCGGAATATAGGTAGGTGTTGTACGGAGCCGAAGTGTAGACACACTGAGAAAGAGTGAGCTCACTATTCCCAACGATAACATAATTCCGTGCGCCGGAAGTACCTCCATTGATCTAAATCGATGTGAAAATCGCATTCGAAATTAAGTTATCCGTCAGATAATAAATTTACCATTACAGCTCAATGCGTCAGCAAACTAAAGTGGCAACGGGCAGGACATCTACTCTATTTCTACGAAAACGTAATTTTGAAAAAAAAACTCGCGACTTTCCTACTCTCATTCTACTTCGTTTCGTCCGATACAACATTGTTTGACGTTTAAATGTTCTAAGCATAGGTTACTCTGTTTAGAGTAGGATTAAAACATTTAAACGGACAAAACGATGGATCGAAGTAGAATCGGAGTTGGAAAGTCGAGAGTTTATTTCGAAATTACGTTTTCGTAGAAAGAGCGTAGATGTCCTGCAGCGGGGCTAGCACGGGCAGTTGACAATTACTCCACCGGGAAAGGAAATAATCTCTTTCCCCCTTGTCAATTTTGTCCACTGTCAGAACACGGACTCGGCGGTGGATAGTTATTCCACGGTGGATATACGGCGGGAGTAGCGTTATCACTTCAGTATTGCCGTTATAAGAAAATTAAATAATAAAGTGGCCAAGTGCAAGTTGGACTCGCCCATGAAGGGTTCCGTTGCAGCAAGTAACATAATATACATAGTACACATAGTTCTTGTACTTCGTTGTAACTTTGATCGAAGTTTTAATGATAGTGTATTTATGACGTACTAAAAACAACTACTTATCAGATCGAGTTCAAACCAATTTTCGTTGGTAGTTTGCATGGTAATGAACATCATATATTTTTTCATTCTCTTACTTTAGAAGTTAGAGGGAGGGGGGGGGGCATACATTTTACCACTTTGGAAGTGTCTCTCGCGCAAATTATTCAGTGTAGACAAAACATATATTAGAAACCTCAATATCGTTTTTGAAGACCTATCGATAGACACCCCACACGTGTAGGTTTGATGAGTTTCATTTATCAGTATGGGGGGCAACCCTAATTTTTTAATTTTTTTTTTATAAAAACTTAATGCGGTTCACAGAATACATCTACTTACCAAGTTTCAACGGTGTAGTTTTCATAGTTTCGGCAAAAAGTGGCTGTGACAGACAGACGTGACGAATCTATAAGGGTTCCGTTTTTAAGTTTTACGGAACCCTAAAAATGATGTATTGATCATCAGTTTTTCTGTCAACGTTTGCTCTTCTTCCTTTTTTTTTTCTGTGCTGCGTTTTGAGGTTTTATATGTAGGTTTTATATTTTTGTAAACAACTATAAAACATTTTCTCATCTAAATCACATACCTTAGTATAGAGAACGTATTTAGATATAAAAATGAGTAATTATATAATTAAAAATATAATTATAATATGCTCGCGACATTATGTTTGAGGGAGATTTACTTATATCCCCACCTCCAAATTAGACGATAGTTTGTCCCCTGTCATATGTCAATTGAAGAGTATTTATCTTCGTTTTCCCGAGTCCGTGCTATACAGCGGGGAGTAGCGTGATATAATGTCCATGACAAACGCCAAGTGGAAACATTTTATCCCTTTCCCCTGTTGCCATGCTATGCAAGGTGGAAATGATTATTATATCCACTGACAGGTGGATAAAAATGGTGGAAAGACTATTAGTCCACAGTCCGTGCTAGCCCCGCTGGTCTACTACGAAGTCCGATAAACGATATATCGGCCGAATTTATGGACGTTTCCTACCTCGATAGACAATCAGTCGGTTGATCGAATCAACCGTTTCGTTCGATCCGACCTAAGTCTATAACTTCCGACCGAGATGTATCGATCCGAATGTTTTTCGTGGTAGGCTACAGATCCGATTCAGCTGTCGGTCGGATCCGATCATTCGGAGTTTGTTTTCGTAGTAGACCTGCTGGTCATTTCTGTTGCAGAACTAACTGCTACTGGAGTATACGTGTTCTGGAGAGGAGACTGTGAATCGGCAAATGTAGTGTAAGACAACCCGAGATTCGATGGAGTATCGTTTATATATGTCGATGGCAACAGGCAAGTAAGTAGGTCGAAATTCTTTTTTTTTATATCACAAGTGACAAGACAAGCAGGACATGTGCCTGATGGTAAGCAACATGCCTGCCACATAACAGCACAGCGACACGCAGCTATTGGAACGTGAATAGTCCAAATCATTACCTAGCACCGCACTGCGCTCGCCACCTAGATATCTCAGGTGTTATATCTCTAAGCCATGTAATTTCTCTGGAATCATTGGCCTTCAAACCGGAACACAGTAATGTTTGCACATTACTGCTTGGCGGTAGAGTAACTGGCAAAGGTGTGGTACTTCCCCAGGCGGACTCTGCCAAGAGTCCTACCACAAAAAAAATCGATGGAGTGTCGTTATAAATTATACTCTATCGATGGCAGCAGGCAGTAGGTAGGTTGAAACGTGAAACTGCCGATCGAGTTGAGTCACGGGCGAGGCTTATGAAATAAAAAAGGTAAGAAAAACAAATAGTTTATAAGGCTTTACTTCCACACTCAACGGTAAACATCGACATTTCAAATAGGTACGTATGTACACAAAAGTTTTACGAAACTGGAGTCGGAAAACCCGTCAAGGCGAAAAGTGTTTCCATAGCACTTTGGTAACTCTGGTTAGTTTCCAAATGAGTTGCGAATTTTTTAATTATTTTTCCCAGTACTTTCAAAGTTGGGCAAATTGGTAAGAATTTTATTTTACTTCGTTAACAATCATAACATTTCAGTAAGTAAGTTTATTATTACAAGCATTTCAAGGCTTTCTCTAAGAAACAATGGCTGTTTATTTGATTTCTGTTTTAATTAAGCAGATCGAGTGAAAATAATAAATTTTGGGTTATAAATAATTTTCTTTACAAATTTTGCCAATTGCGTCCGCCTGGGGAAGTGCACACCTTTGCCAGTTATTCTGCCGCCAAGTAGAACATACTAGTAGTATGGAAACATTACTGTTCCGGTTTGAAGGGCAATGATTTCCTGAGAAATTACTGTTTTTTTTTCAACATTTATAGGTTTTACACTTGACCGCCATCTCGCCTGATGTTAAGCGACGATGCGGTCTAAGATGGAGCGTGCTTACCTAGAAGAAACCGATTCACTCTCGATATGAAGACACCAAGATTATAACCATCGGGAAAAACCCACTCAGGCAACTCATTCCACAGTCTAGACGTTCTTATCACAAAAGTAGAGTCAAAGCTCTTCGTTCGTGTCTTCGGAACATCAACCATGAAACGATGCCGCTTCTTCGAGCAACGAGAAGTCCCATAGAAAAAAAGGGGATAAAACACGTTATATCGAGCGCAGTGTGGTGCTAGGTAACGATTTGAACTCTTCATGTTCCAATAGCTGTGTGCTGTTATGGCCAGGCATGTTGCTTACCACCAGGAACATGACCTGCTCGTCTCGTCACTCTATTCAATATAAAATAGGTATGAGAATAAAATTATAAATTACATAAGCCAATTGGTGCCGGCAAAAAGTTTAAAACCGAAAGGGACGTTAAATTTATAGCATAAAGGTACAAGTTCGAGGCAACAAGGTACAAGGCTGAGACCCCGACGCGAGACCGCGACAGGAGACCGCGACCGGAGACCGCGACAGGCACTTGACACTATGGAATTGTATGGGCGCCAGTTCGCGCCGAGACTGCGACAGGAGACCGAGACAGGTCGCGGTCGCGGTCTCGGCACGAACTGGCGCCCATACAATTCCATAGTGTCAAGTGCCTGTCTTGGTCTCCGGTCGCGGTCTCGTGTCGCGGTCTCCGGGCGAACTTGTACCTTTAGGAATCAGAATAATGTTTTTTAGTTAATATTAGAAGCGTCCCGTGGTTTCACTCGCGTAGTTGCCAATACCACTATTTTTCTGGGATAAAAATTAGCCTACGTATTATTCCTTCTTTTCTATACTATTATCTATATGTCGGTTCCAAATTTCATTCAAATCCCTTCAGTAGTTATTGCCTGAAAGTGTAACGGACATTCTTACATAAGTTTTTTTTTTATATAAAGAGTGACGAGACGAGCAGGAGATTTGCCTGATGGTAAGCAACATGCCTGCCACATAACAGCACAGTGAGACGCAGCTATTGGAACATGAAGAGCCCAAATAATTAGCTAGCACTGCACTGCGCTCGTCACCCAGAAATCTAAGATGTTATATCTCTAAACCCTATAATTTCACTGTAATTACCACATTACACTGGAAACAAACCGGAACACAGTAATGTTTGCACATTACTGCTTGGTGGTAGAATAACAGGCAATAACGGGGCCTTCTCTTGCAAGGAGAGAGTTAAGGCCATAATCCACCACGCTGGCCCAGTGCGGGTTGGCGGATGACACATGACTTCGAAAGATTCTAGGTACATGTCGGTTTCCTCACGATGTTTTCCTTCACCGTTTTAAGTTAGCGGCATTACGCACATGACTTCGAAAAGACAGTGGTGCGTGTGGGGTTTGAACCCGGGGTCTCCGGATCGGCAGCCGCCGTTCTCCCGACTAGACCACCGTAACTTAAACATGAAGCGCCCAAATCATTACCTAGCACTGCACTGCGCTCGTCACACAGAAATCTAAGATGTTATAATATCTCTAAGCCATGTAATTTCACTGGAAACATTACCCTTCAAACCGGAACACAGTAATGTTTGAACATTACTGCTTGGCGGTAGAATAACAGGCAAAGGTGTGGTACTTACCCAAGCGGACTCTGCTAAGAGTCCTACCACTACAAAAAGTAATCACAAACTTTCGCATTTGTATAATATACTAACTTTTACCCGCGACTTCGTCCGCGTAAAATAAATATTTTTTCGCAGCATTTGAACACCAATACCAAATTACGCTTACATAAAACAGCTTACATAAAATTAGTTCAATTGTATAGGCGATAAAACGTAACAGACAGTCAAATAGATATCCTTTCACATTCATCTTCTTAATATATATTAAATAATTAAGAAGATGAATGTGAAAATATATTAAATATATATTAAATAAATCTCCTGTCACGATGTTTGTCCGCGATGGATTCCTAAACTACTAAACCGATTTTAAATTAAATTGGCACACCGTGAGTAGTCTGGTCCAACTTGAGAGATAGGAATGACGAAATCCGAGCGAAGCCGGGACGGGCCGCTAGTAATAATATATATTAGCATGGGTTTCAAGTGTCTAATTGAAAAATTTCACGGTTTACTCTTCAATGTTGACGAACTACAATGTGAACAATAATTCCTGATTTCCGCTCCTTTAACTATTTTTCTGTGATAAATAGTCGCCCTTATCCTTTCCTGAGTCTAGTCTATCTGTGTACCACATTTCATCAATATCGGTTTAGTTGTTTCTTGAGGCGCTAAAGCGTAACAAACATCCAGAGTTAATTTCATATTAATTATATTGGTATGGATATCAAATGTCTAGTTGCAAAATTTCATTGTTTTATCTTCAACAATGGCGGACTTCTATGTTTTTTCTATGACTTCTATAATTATATGAACTTTCATCCCCCATTTCAACCCCTATTTGATCCCCGTATAGTTTGAAATTGCCAGAACAAACATTTATTTGGTTCGTCTCGAGTGTCTAGATACGAAGTTTCATGGTTATCTACATACGAACTTCCTTAAAAACTTTCACCCCCGAATTTCAACCCCTAATTCCTAGTTCATCCCCGTACCTTTCGAAATTACAACATTAATAGAACAAACCTTTATTTGCTTTGCGTCCAGTGTCTATCGTTTTATCTTCAACGAACTTCCAAATAAACTTTCACCCCCCATTTCAACCCCTTTAACCCTATTTACGTAATAAAAAGTGGCATATGTCCTTTTTTGGGATATATTATATTTGAGTACCAAATTTAATTTATATCGGTTCAGTGGATTCCATGCTTAAGTATAACTTTGGAAATGACGGAATTTTCATACAACCGGCCATCCCTACGTGCAAGCAAAATTTCAGATTCCTAGCATTTATAGTTTGAGATTCCGTGATGAGTAGTGACCTTTCGCTTTTATACAGTCATATAGATAGATAGATATAAGATGGATTACCTATTTAGTTCCATCAAATAATAAAAATACCATAACTTTAATCAAGTAAATAATCAAAGTTATACCTACTTACTTACAGGTTGCTACGGTGTGTACCCTTGGTTTTTTTTTAAATATAGATTAACGAGACGAGTAGGTCATGTGCCTGATGGTAAGCAACATGCCTGCCACATAACAACACAGTGACACGCAGCTATTGGAACATGAAGATTCCAAATCATTACCTAGCACTGCACTGCGCTCGTCACCCAGAGATCGAAGTTGTTATATCTCTAAGCCCTGTAATTTCTCTGGAAACATTGCCCTTCAGAACGGAACACAGTAATGTTTGCACATTACTGCTTGGCGGTAGAATATTTGGCAAAGGTGTGGTCCTTCCCCAGGCGGACTCTGCCAAGAGTCCTACCCGCGCGAGTGCGAGTGGTGCGCGAGTCAAACCCGCACTTGGCTGGTTTTTCAAAATTGTTTATACATTTTACAACATAACTTTTCTTACCTCATCGTAGTCAGGCGTGCGTACAACATTCGGCGGCGCCTTGGTCAGCACTCTTCCGTAGGCCTCGCGCGGTACTGACGGATATTGATAGCGGAACCTACAAAACAAGAAAAATATTAATCTCATTTCACTAATGTTATAAATTAGCAGTGCCCCGAGGCTTAAAACGACCACACACGTACCCTATTATCAGAAGGAAGTGACGTAGAAGCGGTAGGGAATAGAAATCAGCATTACTCTACACACGTACATATCGGTCAGTACGATTCCGACCGTGCAACGGAGCGGTCGTTGATCAGAGCAAAGAGAATATAATTACTACGTAGAAGTCGGCACTCAGTACAAACTGACAAGAGCAGTTAACATGTCTGTTCAATACCAACCATATGGCAACGACTTTGTGGAAACGGTTATCTTCGTGAAAACAAGACGAGTACCAACCTAACAGATTATTGAAAGAGATAGAAGACATGGACCTGTTGAATTTCATACATTTATTTAAGTACTGGTAAGTTTCAGTTTCAATAGACTAAAAACTTTCAAAACTAGGGCATGTATTCCGGAATTCCGAAATCTTGGAGAAACTTTTTCGAAATCTCAATTTCGAAATTGAAACACTTTAATATCGTTACTCCAATGTCGGTATTTTGACCACTAACTTTTTTTAAACACAGCCATGATGTATAGATATACATACACACAATAAGTTATTAAAGATTCAATAAATAAATCATTCAGTGGAGTAATTCATTTGGCTTGAAAGTGACGAGCGCAGTGCAGTGCTAGGTAATGATTTGCCGCCCACTGTTGTAGAACTTTAGAATGTTTTATTAATTTTAAAAATAAAAAGTACGTATGTATATAAATAGATAAGTACCTGGGTCACCGAGCTTTGCTCGGTATAAATACTAAAAACCCTTAGATACTCTAAGATTTTCTTAAAAAAATAATACTTGAAAAAAAAGAGAAGCCGTCTGGATTCGAACCCGCAGCTATTAATTCGAGACCGCCACGAACGCCCGACTTCCCGTCTGAGCCAATTATGCTAATTATGCCGAAATTTACCTTCGCATTCTAATGTCTAATGTGACGGTTTTTCATTGTCTAAAAACGCGCATAATATGCGTTTTTTTTAAGAAACCTAGTTAGATCGATTTATCGTCCCCGAAACCCCCTGCATACATAATTTCATGAAAATCGTTAGAGCCGTTTCCGAGATTCAGATTCTATATATATATTTATCGCTCGTTTAATAGTATAAGATAATCAATTTTACTTTTCTGTACAATCCAAATATTTTTCCAGTTTCGGAGCTGTTCCGAAATTCCGATATTTTATGGGATATTAAGAATCGTGACTCAGTTCCGGAATTGATAATCTTCCGATATTACATACCCTAGTTACGCCCTACTCAGAACAAAAAACATAGGTGTTGCCATGGGGCTTACTTCTGAGAAAAGGTTGAAGACATAATTAATTAACTTACATACGAAATCATTTGAGATGTTTTTTGAAGTGAAAACTTCTTATAGCGCACGTGCACAGCATTTTCATGGGCTGTGAATGTAAATGAAATGAAGGAAATATAAAGATGAACTAAGTACCGTCTGGATCAGGGATGATCGATATTCATCGATGGTGATGCATCTCGAATTTATATTGCAGATAAAAGTAGTACTGGTTTTAGACGCAATCCGAACGGCGCATAATCCTTGCCTTTGTCATTCTAAACAGATAAAACAAAGAACGAGATGTGAGATTCCGTGTCGGAGAGTTTAGAATCGGTACGCTCTGGTTTGATTTAATTTCTACAATAAAATAGACCTAACTTAAATAAATTTCAACGATTAAAAATAAAACATACCCACGCCTTTATTACAGAATTGGGTTACAATAAGAGAAAGACATGTAAGCACATGACTGCCACATAATAACACAGTGACACACAGCTATTGGTACCTACATGAAGAGTCAAAATCCAAAAAAACCTAGTACCTACTGCACTGCGCTCGTCACCCAGAGATATGAGATGTTTTATCTCTATGCCCGGTAATTTTACTGGAAACATTGCCCTACAAACCGCAACATAGTAATGTTTGTACATTACTGCTTAGCGGTAGAATAACCGACGAAGGTACTTCCCCAAAAAGTCTTACCACTGTCTTCTTAACACAAAAAGATACCTCCTGCCGTGCTACCTACCATACTCCTTAATGAAACCCACATGGAACAAAACACACCAACACGTATTTACAATAAAATTATACTCATTCAGGTCTTCTCCATGTTGTTAATGATTGTTTAATGACAAAAAAGTGGTTATTAATTTCAAGATAAATAAATAACTATAATTTTAAAAACCCGACTGAACAAAAACAGCTTTAAAACATTATTTAATACAATGTACTATCTAAGGAGACAGACACTTGAGTGATTGAGACAAATCTAACGATACCTTAATTGTCATCCAGCCGTTTGGAAGATAAGTGGGGGTAAATAAATTTACAAACATATAAGAAACCATAACCCTTCATTCAGTCGGGTAATTAAAATAATATTTTGTGTACAATTTCGATTACTCGATCGTATATCGTACCATAGCCAAAAAGTCGTAGAAATACGATTTAAATCATATTGTTGGCAATTATTCGGTCTCTTTTTTGGAGACAGGGAATTGAGTAAAAGTGGGTGGGACCTGATAAATTTATCAGGTCCCACCCACTTTTTTATCAGGTCCCTCCCACTTTTACGTCATTTCTTCGCAACTTCCTCTGATAAAAGGATTCGTATGTAGAGCCTATTACTCCCCGCCTATTTCCTTAATCAAAGATAAAATAATATAATGTCAAAAAAGAGAACCGAAATGACAAATGTCATAGACCCCAGAGTTTGTGGAGAGGCTAAATAAAATAAAAAGACGGATAAAAAAAAAACTCGGCTTCCGTAAAACGTAAAAACGGAACCCTTATAGGTTCGTCATGTCCGTTTGTCTGTCTGTCTGTCTGTCCGTCCGTATGTCACAGCCACTTTTTGCCGAAACTATGAGAACTACACTATTGAAACTTGGTAAGTAGATGTATTCTGTGAACCGCATTAAGATTTTTACAAAAAAAAAAGAAAAACAGTAAAATTAGGGTTACCCCCATACTTAGAACTGAAACTCAAACATTTTTTTTCATCAAACCTACACATGTGTGATGTCTATCGATAGGTCTTCAAAAATGATGTTGAGGTTTCTAATATAGTTTTTGTCTACACTGAATAATTTGCGCGAGAGACACTTCCAAAGTGATAAAATGTGGGGACACACACTTGGCCACTTTTTTTTATTAAAAATAAGCTTTCTTTTAAATGCTTTAAGACTAAGAAAATTGTTGAGTTCTTATGGTCGCCTTCAGACGCCATCTTGACACCCTTGTTGTCATGTAACATAGAAGTGCTTGTCAAGACTATTCAAACGAGTCGAAATTCGATTCGATGGATTTATCTTGTGTAGTTCAGGAGTTCCTATGGCCACCTTCCGACTCCATCTTGAGATCAGCTTCATGGTACCATAGTATTACATTGTCACCAAAGTTACGTAAGTACCTAAACTAAATTTCAACCATATCTAACTTCAGGAATTGATTCTAATTTAATTCGCAAGATTTGTCCCATACTAACGGGGTCAGTTAAATAAAACGCTTGTAAAAACACTAGCGACCCGTCCCGGCTTCGCACGGGTGCAATGCTGAAACTATACATACCTACTAATAAAAATTGTTATTGTAGGTAATTCCTAAGAGATGGACATATGCTATAACTGACTTTTTCGTAGACCTTTTGAAAGAGTAACAATACTGCTGTACATTATTTTGATCTAGCTCATAGGGTTCAGCCAGCGTTTGCAGTGAAGCGCAAAAAATGTGTTTATTTATGACATTCCATTATAAACCTTTAAAATTATCAGTGTTTCTCTACTATTTTAAGTACGTATTATACATATAAACATTCCTCTTGAAACACTATTTATTACAAAAACCCGCATCAATATCTGTTTGATATTTTTAAAGATATAATGATATAAAGGGACGGACAGACACGGAAAGTGACTTTGTTTTATACTATCACAGTCTAAAGAAATACTACCAGTAGTTAATCGCCTTTGATCTTGGGAGTAACGCCGATAATGTCTAGACACGGGTAGGATTGTCGCAATTTTAAAAACGTGGCACCAAAATAAAATCACAACAAACGAAAGACGTCAGCCCTGAGCCGCGCTCCTGCAATACTAACATTGTAATGTAGGCAATGCAGGAGCGCGTTTCCCGCGTCTCACCCCGCACGCCTTGCACGATTGTCCCGTCTAGACGGCTTCGTCGAACGACTGAATGATTTAATAGACTGTGATACAATGTAGTAGTGATTAGTGGGTATACCTGGGCGCAGCTCTGGGCACCGCGGAGTAGACAGGCCACTCGTTGTACATCAGGGGGTCGCGGTAGGTGTTCACTTCGTTCATGATCTCCGGCGCACGCGCCTGTCGCTTCGAGAACCTGCCGACACAATAATAATATATAATATATAATATCGGTAAATATTGTACCAATCATCCTCGAGTTTATGAAAAATTAAATAAAAATGTGTGTAATTAAGTACGCACTGTCAATACATAAACCTTTAAAGTTTTCCAGGTGTTTTGGAAATAGATGAATGAAAATGGAAAAATATTACACATACAAGTATGTGCTAATCTGTGGATCCTACGATAATAATTGCTATGTAATTTGTCAGTCACCCTTTGTGAACTCAATATTTGTCGAAATAAACGTTTTTTCATGTTTTCGTCTATATTATACACGTGAAGCAAAAACTTTGTACCCATTTTTACGGAAATTCCGCGTACGGAGCAGTAGAAATTTTACACACTTCTAATTTATTTATATAGAGAATGAGTCCGGAATGCTATTTTATTAAAACTATCCATATAAACAAATTAAAATAAAAACATTACACACATTTAATACCATTACTACACTATCATTTATTAGATATACCTACTCTTTTGTTAATAATTGTTAAAGTCTATGGCCAAATAAAATTATTCTTAATTATTGAGGATAGTTTAGAAATACTTTATCGCCTAACTTTGATCATTTGGCGACCACTAGTTTCTATAGATTATGGTGTGACTTTGATTTTATGCAACGTTAATATTAGGAAAGAACACACCAATGTTTTTTTTTAACTTTCATAGGTTTACACTCTACCGCCATCTCGCCTGATGTTAAGCGACGATGCGGTCTACGATGGAGCGAGTTTACCAAAAAAAAAACCGATTTACTCTCGATTTGAAGACACAAAGATTGTAACCATCGGGGAAAACCCACTCAGGCAACGTATTCCACAGCCTAGACGTTCTTATTACAAAAATAGAGTCAAATCTCTTCGTTCGTGTCTTTGGAACATCAACCATGAAACGATGTCGCTTTTTCGAGCTACGAGCATTCCGATAGAAAAATGGACAAGGTGGTACTAGATCACATAAATCAGTCGCACACTCTCCGAAGTGTATCCGATAAAACACCAATAGACTAGCAATTTTACGGCGATTATACATTTTCTAAATTCCCGGAAAACTGAAAGTTATTTTAAGGTATAGCCTCTTTTGACGAAATAACTGTACTGCTACAGTATAAAGAAACACTACTAATACACTGTCGTATTGCTGGATCTTGCAAATCTCAGAATAACGTCAACGCTCACAGTCTCTCTATAAATCTTGAGATTCTCTCGACAACATAAGCTCTCGACTGATCTGAACAAATCCGTGGAATTCTCAAAGATCAGACCAGCAGTAGACAAAGTAATCCACGTTTACGGATTATCCTGAAATAACTACCTACCTAAACTATTGCCATCTATTTGAAAAATAAATAAAATATATTTTTTAAATGTTGTTTAAAGCGAAAATTTATTTTCTACCACAGACTGATTTTTCGTGGGCTGTGAATTGAACTTAGTGTCACGCTCGGAAGTGATAAGAAATTTTCGGGTGAACTCGGTACCATGGCCATTGGCCATCTAGGAATGCGTTAGCATTTCCCATTGACTAATTAAGGTCGATTTACATCAGACGACCGAATGCTCATTCTATCCCCACTGTATCAAATTCATTTGGTGTAAACAAACGTAGAACATTCTTTCGTTGTTTTGTTTGCGTTCGCAAAGATTCTATGGAATATCTAATATGGAAAACGCTAAGAACGATCTTTCGTTTATACTAAAAGATCGAGAAAAAATGCTCTTGTTCCAGCTCTAGCTCTATGTTCGTTCGGTTTAAATCGACTTAATTAGAGTATGCTTAGAACATTAAACGTCAAACAATGTTCTATCGGACGAAACGAAGTAGAATCGGTGTAAGAAAGTAGCGAGTTTTTTTTCGAAATTACGTTTTTGTAGAAAGAGAGTAGACGTCCTGCACCGGTAGCGCCACTGGTTATGTCAAACTCAGAATCTGCAATCTGCATTTAAATTGCATGCATGGAAAAATAGTCAGGATTATATTGGGGTTCTAACCTATCTCTGGCTTGTAAAACCGAACCTTCTCGCAACTAGACCAACAACGGCTTACACAAAACACAACTATTCAGATATTCTCTGACTAAAATATACTTAGTTTGAGTTCTAGTAAACATATTCGGCGCTCGTATTCCGTTTTGAAAATCCCTCCAAATACATGCTAAGTGCAGGAATCGAGAGCGAGGAAACTAGTCGTTTTACCTAAGTGTTTATACATCCAACTTAGGTGCCATTTGCACGTGCGTGGCATTTTTCGACATATTTTTCTATCGAAAATCCCGAAGCTCGAAAAAGCGACGGTGAAATATGTTTGTCATTCTCAAAATGTAATGCAGCGGTTTGACTCCAGTTTTGTTATACGAGTACATAAACGATTATACATATTACGGTATTTATTTATAAATCCCAATAATTATAATACTTTAGCAATAGTGCAATTGTAGGAAAGTACGAAAGACGCGATGACCGTTGAAGTGTCACAGACATGTCGTATGTCGCTGCTATCCTGGTACATTCCGAAACTCTATTAGGTATGACTTAGCCTCAGACAAATTATTATTACATATCCCTTATAATTTTATTCATAATAATGTGTTTGCTCTAAGGACCTAACAGTGATAACAAGTATAGGATTTTGTGCCACCATGGAATAGGTAACTCTTAAAAATGGTAGCGTTTTTAGGCCATTCCTTAGGCATACATTGGCATACTGCTCACATATATTTACCAAGACCATAATTTGTGATCCAGCAATACCATATCAGAAGCGTAGCTTATGTTATCAATAAAAACTCAATACTCCAGAATTGCTAAGAACTTAATCAGATGTTTAACTGGCAGATTGAAGAGTTTCGGTGAGCCTAAGCCCCTTTCACTCCACATTTCAACCCGTAAGATTCCAGATAGTGCATCCTGATTCCTGATCAAGTTGATCTGATGGCCATTTTTTTTTTATTTTTTTTTTTTATTATTTAATTTAAACACTCCACAGACTCCGGGGTCCGTGACTTTTGTCATTACATTAATCTTTTTTTATTTACATAGTTCTTGGATTAGGAGAAGAAGAGGAAAATAAGGGGGGGAGTAGGGGGGTGGTGAACATTTTAAGCGTAATTCTAAAGCTAGTCAGTCCGATTTCGTCTGTTGAGCCGATCACTACCGGTTGGGATTCCGATAGTAATCGACTCGACATCGTCTTTTGCCTAAGCCGCCTCCTCCTGGCCCAGAGCCTCCACTACAGCTGCATTTCTGTCTCTAATAGCCATCTGCAGGTTGAAATCTTGAATGGTCTTTGGTGATGCAGCCAACGCTCGCCGCACGAACCGACCGATGGCGTCGTCGGTGTCGTCAGCGTAGTATGTGAAGGTCCCCGTGTGCCGTGAGATTGCAACAACCGCATGGGACACGCTCTCGTGCAGCTTCATGTTTGCCTTAGTTTTAATTACGATTACCGACTCGTATGTCAATCCCTGCGCTTCATGAATGGTAAGGATGCGTGACCCGGTGCCTGACCCGTAACCCTGGTTTGTCAGGGTCTCCTTTTCCTCTTGAGTATGCACTAAAAATAGGGTGTTGGGTTGGGTGCCGGGTATTTGCGCTCCTTTATACCTTCTCTGCTCCAGGGACTTTATACGGGGTACTGAGGAGTACATACCTGAGTATATTTCCCTCAGCGCATATGCAACATCCATCGGGTTGCGATGTGTGCAGAGCAACTCCTGGCTGATCTTTGCTATCAGGTTCGGGCGGTGATACCTCATTTCGAAGAGATTTTCCCTGTCGATGTAAGGCAACTGATTGACGTCTCCGATGAGGACAATTTCGCCAACACCAGACAGCCGTGAGACCATCACAATGGCTCCGAAATGGTTCATGAGAGCCTCATCCACCAGGAGGCGGCTGAATTTCTCTTTTCCGAAACCATTTACCAGAGCAGAAGCCATAGTTCGCACCCTGGTTTTGACCAGGTTTCCGATACGGTGCGATAGCTTCTCCCTTAGATCTTTTGCTGCCTCAGTTGTTGTGGTGATGATAGCGTCTTTGTCCACGTCGAAGTGTCTAATCACCCACGTTGTCTTTCCACATCCTGGAACTCCGTTGACCCACTGTATGCTTGGTACCTCCCAGTTTTCCCAACACGCTTTGACGTTTGAGGTCCCTTCAATGGACTTGGCCATCTCGAGGATCCTGTCGTCCAGCATAATCTTGGTGCATCGGGCGGTAACTACAATTGGGTCGTTTAGTGGTGTCGCATAAACGGGTCTTCCCGCGCGCTCTGTCTCACTCTCGTTCAGTGTCACGAAGCCATTTTCTGCACTGTAAGCTGCCATATACTGTCCCGTCATGGTTCCCTTGATGACCCGGGATGTGACATTATTATAAATGGCTGCTTCGGCCTCCTCGAGATTCACCTTTAGAAGGCTTTCACTTCCTAGCCTATAGAACTGCATGATGTTTTCGCAGGTTTTGAGGTTAACTAGTCTTGTTGCTCTCAGTATGGCTATGAATTCGATGAAGGCGTTACGTGCATGGCTCCGCGGCTCCGAAGCCGTGACATAGCGGGGCGGTTCAACCTGTCCCATGTCGGCTCTCGTTCGGCTCATTTGTTGCTGTGAAGCTGTTTTGAGGGTCCCTGACGTTAAAAGGGGTGGTGCATGGGATGAGATTCGGAGTACGCTCCCTGCTGCAGTGTTGAAGGCAGCCACGAAGGCCGTGTTGGTGCTTCGGCTGCCGCTTTGATTGGCTGCGGCTTTTTCCGCGGCTGCCCTCTGCTGTGCTCTTTCGGAACCGGTTTGGTTGGTCGAACTAGGAACGGGGTGTCCCCAGCTGTCAGTTGCATTTGTTAGGTCGTGCGAAGGGGCTCTGAGGAAGCTCAGATTTTCTCCCCTATCTTCGTATACGACAACCTCATGATGTTTAGCGGCTTCAATGCAACCCAGCCGGTCTGCGACTTTCGCTCTTGAGTATTCGATTGCCATCGCATCCACGCTTATCACCCCCCCCCCCCCCCCACATTTTTTTATGTAGAATCTCACACAAAGAGTTTACATGAATATATTACATCTATGATCTCACATAGCTCTTGCTTTGACATTTAAAATATTTGTGGGATTTATAAAGGATCAGAATTAATAGAGTATCTGAAACGGATCGTAAACCGATTGAAATAATCTCCAATAATCCGTCCCATCGCTACAAATGCTACAAAAGGTAGTTTACCGCAGCGGGGACCTGTCTGAAAGCCTGTTCAAACTGAATAAGCAATCGAATCGATGCTAAATATCAATTGATCGGGATTGCAGTCGTATTGGCCGTTCCATTGTAGACTGCCGATTTCCGTTAGGGCTACCTCGGCCTCGTTAAATGATTGTAATATTATCAAGCAAATAACTTCTTTATAGTACGAGTATAGAGTGATAAGCTCAACAACACGACTGCCCAAAACAGCACATAAGCTTTCTCTGGAAACGTTAACCTTCAAATCGGAACATAGTAATTTCAGCACAGTTAGGGAGGAAAGTAAAAGTGGAAGAATTTAAAATGTTTGAGAACATTTAGCAAATACAATAAACCTAGGGTACAGTCCGCGAGGTATAAGCTGAGCTTTGCATTAGTGTGAGTGATCACATGCATACGCATCTATTACCAAAAGTACAGTCAGATAACAAACTCTTAAACAACAAGCTGACATTAACTATCCAGGATCAATATGGTCATTGCGAAAAGAAGTATCTCTTTTAGGATTCAAATGGTCAAGGACAGAGAATAACAGAAAAATTTTAATGGAAAAGCATGAGATCCGTCACCTACGTATAACTTATTTACTTAAAATTTCCGAATACCGTATTCAGGGCAGGCCTATCGTTTATACCGATGAAACATATATATTGACACCACTCACACTTCATCAAAATCATATTCAGATGGCAGCACTTCTGGTTTGAAGAAACACCTTATTAAGAGAACATGGTCACAGCGTCCTGCGTCTGACTGTACTTTTGGTGATCACTCACACTAATGCAAAGCTCAGCTTATACCTCGCGGACTGTATATGATCTGTGATTATTAGGTACCTCCCCGGTTCGCCAAAACACTTTTTTGGGCATGTTCTCTGTTACAAAATCCGATTCTATCTTCTACGTTAGGGCGTAGATCAGAAATCCTTTACATTATTCCTATATCATGTACTAGCAGTGCCCCGCGTTTTTACCCGCGTACTTCCCGTTCCCGTTATTTTCCAGGGATAAAAAGTAGCCTTTGTTTTCTTCCAGACTATAATCTAACTGTATTCCACATTTCAGGCTGATCCGTTCATACGTTACGGCGTGATTGAGCAACAGACATCCATACTATGACATTTATAATATTAGTGGGATATTATTACATTTGGAGATAGGGTGAGGTTTCTGTTATAAGCGTGTTTAAATGCATCTATATGCAAAGGCGTCATTGTAGAACCCACGTGAAATCTGGCATAGGTACTTTTATACTTGTAGTGGGCAGATAAAAAGTCTGCTGCTTGTTAATATAAGCTATCGTATCTTACAAGTAGGTATAGGTAAGCAGCACACTTTTTTACCTGCCCACTGCCGAGACTCGGGGCCTACTCTCGCGTGGGAGCCACATTGCCAACGCAGGCCAAATGTGAGTTGGCGGATGACACATATCCTAGCAAGATGTCTTTCCTGGAACATAGGGCTTCTTGACGATCTTTTTCGTCAACATTAACCCAATGGAGTTACGGCTGGTCTAGTCGGGAGAACGGCGACTGCCGATCCGGAGACCCCGGCTTCAAACCCCACACGCACCACTGTCTTTTCGAAGTCATGTTAATGCCGCTAACTTAAAACGGTGAAGGAAAACATCGTGAGGAAATCGACATGTACCTAGAATCTTTCGAAGTCATGTGTCATCCACCAACCAGCACTGGGCCAGCGTGGTGGATTATGGCCTTAACTCTCTCCTTGCGAGAGAAGGCCCCGAGTCCCAGCAGTTTTAGTGGGCTGTTGATGATGATAAACCCAATGGAGATAAAAAACTTTTATGGCACTTAAAAAATACTGAGAGAGGTGTAAATGGAACTTGTACCTTACTACTGTGATATTGAACGTGCCTATGCACTACTAAGTCATCACGGCTTTATCTGACTTTCTTGGCAAATCTGATATGAAACCGTACAATCCACATGTAATCAGCTATGAAACATGAGACTATGAACAGTAGGAGCTTTCAAAACCTCTAAGGTACTTAAGGGGTCCCTCCCAAAGTAACTGCGTAGGCGAGGAGTCCTACAACCCTGGAGTAGGGTCGAACGGTCATTATGGAAATGCCAGATCTCAGCTGATATACCAGCAGCCCTTACACAATTAAATTCAGTTAATTTGAGAAATTGCCAGCCTTTGATCGAGTTGGGAACAGATGCTACGATTTAATATTGGCCAGGAATTGGAAACAAATTGTCTGTGTATAGAATGATTCCATTATTGTTCAGTATATTTTGTTTAATATCTAGTAACAGTAACGTACAAAAATAATAACTCTAGTGATCATTTTTTTGCAACTTTTGTAGTAACAATGCACAAGTGAACAATGCTTCTATTCGCAAGAAAAAAAAATGGTACTGGCAGGATATATTTCTTGAACTTTTAGTTATATGTTTAAATTTATTTTGAGCGCCGTCTTGCCTGATGTTAAGCGATGCGGTCTACGATGGAGCGTCTTTACCTTAGACTTGAAGACCCAAGATTGTAACCATCGGGAAAAACCCACTCAGGCAACGTATCCCACAGCCTAAACCTATATGGTATAGCATAAGTAGCCAACTAAATGTTTCCACTGTAGGAACTCTTCAGAGCCATACTCGTCTCGTTGTCTTGGTCCGGATTTGCAGATGACGCATGACACGCAAAATTCGTAAGAAAAATGACAGTTTCCTAACTAAATTTTATTTCACCGTGAAAACCCGAGGCGATGACAAACTTGCACATCTTTCCAGAGAAATTACAGGGCTTAGAGATATAATATATTAGATCTCTGGGTGACGAGCACGTGCAGTGCTAGGTGATTGGACTCTTCATGTTCCAATAGCTGCGTGTCACTGTACTGTTATGTGGCAGATATGTTGCTTACCATCAGGCACATGGCCTGCTCGTCTGGTCACTTTTCATTGAAAACAAATGCGAGGGGGTGCAGTCGAGATTAGAACATAATATTTTTTTTTTTTTTTTTAAATAAAGAGTGACGAGACGAGCAGGACATGTGCCTGATGGTAAGCAACATGCCTGCCACATAACAGCACAGTGACACGCAGCTATTGGAACATGGAGAGCCCAAATCATTACCTAGCACTGCACTGCGCTCGTCACCCAGAGATCTAAGTTGTTATATCTCTAAGCCCTGTAATTTCTCTGGAAACATTGCCCTTCAAACCGGAACACAGTAATGTTTGCACATTACTGCTTGGCGGTAGAATAATTGGCAAAGGTGTGGTACTTCCCCAGGCGGACTCTGCTAAGAGTCCTACCACTACATAATTCCTCACAATAGTGAAACTGACTAACTAACCCTTAGTTCATAGCTTGACACGACTTCCAGTTATTCTCTTAATTCTCTCCATTCTGTCCACTCTCATGGGTTTGAGGTATTCTCTTGGTTCTTACCTCCACATGGCCTTGAGCTGATCGCAACTGGGTTCATCCGTCTTCAGGTCCCGGTCCCGCACCCTGGCCGTCCGCGGCGACATCATGGTCTCCTGGTCGATGCGCTGAGCCAGCACGGACCCAGCACAGAGCAGCACGCTGCATGTTCCCCATACTGACCACATCCTGCAACAAATCAAACTCAAATTAGAATTTTCAACAACTGAATGTGTATGATTGACGTTGAAAATAGAATTACACTATTCATATTTAGTAGTAACTGTAGGACTCTGTGCAAGGTCCGCCATTAATTTCCATTTTATGTACACAGTTAAACAATAAATGATTCTGATTCTGATCAGAAGAGAGGAATACCATAGCTTTGTTAGTTATTCTATCGCCAAACAGTAATGTGGAAACAAAACAGTGTTCCAGTTTTAAGGGCTATGTTTCCAGCAAAATTACAAGGGCATAGATAAATAAATAAATATTGGTGGACAATTCACACACAACACCATCTGACCCCAAACTAAGCAAAGCTTGTATGATGGCGGCCAGATAGCTGATATAATACTTATATACATACTTATACTATATAGTTTTAAATACATACTTATTATACATAGAAACACCCAGACCCAGTGCAAACATTTGAATTCATCACACAAATATTTGCACTGGGTGGGAATCGAACCCACGACCCTCGGCTTCGCAGGCAGAGCTACCACCAACGAGGCCAGTCAAGATTTAAATTAGGCAATTTCACTGGGTGAGGAGTGCAGTGCAGTGCTAGGATTTGGACTCTTTTATGTTCCAATAGCTGCGTGTCACCGTGCTGTTATGGACAGCCATGTCGCTGACCATCGGGCACATGTCCTGCACGTCTCGTCACTCTATATAAAGAAAAAAAACACTGCCTAGCCCCAAACTAAGCAAAAGGTGTTCTATGAAAGTAATGTACTGGACTAAGATCCCGTGAACATCAGACCTTCGTGGTTTAAACAAAGCACGATCATCTCGGATTTGTAATTTGTCACCTGTATTTTTAAGCACGAAAAGAAGTGGCTTTAATTTTTTAATAGAACTAATTAAAAACTTACTGCATTTTCTTCAAATCTAAATTGTCTAATCAAAAAACAATTATTTCCAATCACTAATACTTTAAATGTCACTAGCACGTCCAACACAACCAAGCGCCACCCGAAGAATGAGATGAAGTCTCCAGCAAACCGGGCCCTACCCCCACCAACTTTTGTTGCATTACGCCATACTTGGCCCCGCCCCTTACGTGGGTGATATTCCTAGTAGTACACCACTAATAAAATACCTAATTTTTCATTTCATTTGATAGCAATATTAATTTTTTCTTTAAGTTACGGCTGGTATAGTCGGGAGAACGGTGCCTGACGATCCGGAAGCCCCGGGTTCAGTCCCACGCACACCAATGTCTTTTCAAAGTTATGTGTGTAGTGCTGCTAACTTAAAACGGTGAAGGAAAATATCGTGAGGAAACCGACATGTAACTATAATCTATTAGACATGACAATTCACCAACCAGCACTGGGCCAGCGTGGTGGATTATGGCCTTGACTCTCTCCTTGCGAGAGAAGGCCCCGTGTCCCAGCAGTTAGAACATTTAGTGGGCTGTTGTTTATGTATGTATGTATTCACTTTTCCGACCCCGTTAAGCAATAATACCAAAATGACTGTTTAATTTGACAAATTTTGATCGGTATTGCATATACCATTTTAGTACCGTTTATCTCCCAAAGCCAGGATGACTCAAACTTCATAATGGCCCATCGTTGTTACCAGTGTTGGGAGCATGCGCTGACAAACTTTCAGTTTTATTTGAAATAACTAAGGTCTGGGGCTCACGGCATCTTACTCTGTATTACAAATGATGGCTTTCGGAATCTGAGGATGTATGATTGACGTTGTGTATAAAATCACACTAATAATAAAAAAAAACGGCGAAACTTTGGGGTTATTGTTTATTCCCAAAACGGTTGAAAGATTTCAAACGAAATTTAAAAAATGAAATGAAAATGAAATTTGGCATTTTTGAGCTAAAAATCGAGCTTTTTCCGACGATCCCATGTATACTGAGACATTTATTCGGGTTCAACGATAAAAAAAAGGTTTTTTGGATTTATTAGTATTAAATTTTTTTATTTTTTTTTAATGGCTCTATGTGGATTAGTCTCACAAATCCGCCAATGTCACGTTAAATGATAGGTATTAAAAATATTGTTAAGCTGCGGGTTACACTACGACACATAGCTAGTAACTAATATTAAATTGACATTTCCACTTTTTGTCATCAACTCATTTTTTTTAAACAAATTTGTTAAGACATAGGTTTAGCCCGCGGATATTCCGTGGTTTACCCTTTAAACTATAGACAAAACTATTAAAATGAATGCCCCTTATCAAATATAATATTCTTTTTATTAATATTTCCTGTTTTTAACCGGCTTCAGAAAATGTTTTCAATTTTTCGTATACGTTATTTTTCGTTTCGTATGTCACGCGGTAGCTTTATGCTGCCACTAAAGAACCACTAAGCCACTGAAGATATTGCAAAATTAATATTCCGTATTAATTCACTTACAAATATGGTTTCAGTGACATAGTTACCATACTAAACTTAATACATTAAGAGCCTGAACAAGCTGAATTGACCTCATAAAAATAAGTACATAAATGTTTTTTAAGGGCGTACCCCGAGCAAATGACCTTGAGTATTCCTTACCTTATCGCACACCGCAAGAAAGAGCAAGAGAGAAACAGTAGGATTTGCCGCTGTTTTACGCTCAATTTTTAGAATACACTCTTTATAAAAAATGTTTGGCCTTTTGAAAAAAATAAAACTACCAAAATGTTCGTAATCGAATTGTCTACCCGTTGGTGTAAGTACAAAATCAAAATAATGGAGGTTTTCCGAGGAGATGCATGATAACTACAATTATTTAATTTTTTCATGGTTTCGTTGTAAGGCGATTATTTAAACAATAAATCCATTAACAAAAAAATACAACTACCATTTTGAAGCCAAGAAGTTGTAGAAATTTAATGAATTTTAAATTTTTTTACCAGTTGATATATGTGTTGGCTAATGAGTAGATAGCTCTGAAAACTGGACAAAAAACTCGTTTTGGTGGGGGACGCACCTTAACTGCGTAGTTAAAAAATTCCCGCCAGCTAGCTTGAGTTGCCCAAATTTTACTATATAAAATCATAATCTAATTAATTTTTGTTTACTTATGAGTCTTTTTTTTTATTCGTCGATAAATTTAATCTTTGGCGCTCGTCATGTCTTCCAACATTTATATAAACATTTTACAAAGCAACAATTTTTGACGTGACCTTTCAGAGAATTTTCGTCATATTTTTCATTAAACTGACGAGATTAAAAAAAAATGGTCCAACATACCAGGATATCTAAAAACGTTTGGAATACCGTAAACCTTCTTTTGAACTTTCCTTGTGGAATTTCCGAAGTATTCACTGGACGAGTATTTTTACAGTTCACAGATAAGAAAGCAGTCTCGTCCGTCGTAATTAATTTATTTTCTTGAATACATTTCGATTCCGTGGAAATGTATTCTGTTGATATTCTATAGCCTGCATAAAGAGAAGATTGCTGGAAGCTTATAGTATATTATATCTATATATATAAAAGCGAAAGGTCACTCATCAAGGAATCTCAGAAACTACAAATGCTAGATAGAATCTGAAATTTTGCAAGGAGGTCCCTTTTAGCACGTAGGCGCTCACTAAGACGGGGTTTTGCGAAATTCAACCCCTAAGAGGGTGAAATAAGGGATGAACGGTTGTATCAAAATTGGTGATTTTCAAAGTTACCAAATGTTGTATCTAGACACTTGACACGAAGCAATTATTAAATGTTTGTTCTATCAATTTTGTAATTTCGAACTGTACGGGGGTGAAATTGGGGTTGAAATGGAGGATGAATGTCAATTTGAAAGTTCTCAACCGTTGAAGATAAAATCATGAAACTCTGTTTATAGACACTTGACACGAAGCAAACAAATGTTTGTTCTAGCAATTTCGTAGTTTCGAACTGTACGGGGTTGAAATTGGGGTGGAAATGGGGGATGAATGTCAATATGAAAGTTCCCAACCGTTGAACATAAAACCATGAAACTCTGAATATAGACACTTGCCACGAAGCAAACGAATGATGGATTTAGCAATTTTATAATTTCGAACTGTACGGGGTGAAATTGGGGTTGAAATGGGGGATAAATGTCAACATGGAAGATCCCAACCGTTAAAGATAAAACATGGAACTCTGTATATAGGCACTTGACACAAAGCAAACGAATGTTTGTTCTATCAATTTCGTAATTTCAAAATGTACGGGGGTGAAATTGGGGCTGAACTGGGGGATAAATGTCAATATGAAAGTTCCCAACCGTTTAAGATATTACCATGAAACTCTGTGTATAGACACTTGACGCGAAGCAAACGAATGTTTGTTCTATCAATTTCGTAATTTCGAACTGTACGGGGGCAAAATTGGGGTTGAAATGGGGGATGAATGTCAATTTGAAAGTTCTCAACTGTTGAAGATAAAACCATGAAACTCTGTTTATAGACACTTGATACGAAGCAAACAAATGTTTGTTCTAGCAATTTTTTATTTCGAACTGTACGGGGATGAAATTGAGGTGGAAATGGGGGAGGAATGTCAATATGGAAGTTTCCAACCGTTGAAGATAAACCATGAAACTTTGCATACAGACACTTGACACGAAGCAAACAAATGTTTGTTCTAGCAATTTTTAATTTCGAACTGTACAGGGATGAAATTGGGGTTGAAATGGGGTATGAATGCCAATATGGAAGTACCCAACCGTTGAAGATAAAACCCTGAATTTTTGTAAATCGACACTAGGTACGAAGCAAAAAAATGTTTGTTCTAGCAATTTTGTAATTTCGAACTGTACGGGGATGAAATTATAGTTGCAATGGGGGATGAATGTTAAAATAGAAGTTCCCAATCGTTGAAGAAAAACCATGAAGCTCTGTATATAGTCACTTGACACGAAACAATTAAATGTTTGTTCTAGCAATTTTGTAATTTCTAACTGTATGGGGATGAAATTGGTATTGAAATGGGGGACGAATGTCTCTTACGCTTTCAAACCTAAACAACTAAACCAATTTTGATGAAATTGTATAAAATTGTTTTATTATAAGCTGTTTTAGTAACCGTAAATGTGTCTGGATATACAAATGGGTACTGCCTGAGTTACCTTACTATTTATTTCGCGCGGACGAAGTTTTATTGTTTTATTTTTTTATTGTATCGGGGACTGGATTCACCATGGAACCACAATAATTGATAAGTGGAACATAATGAACTCAATTAAAGTAGCAATAATTAATAATAAATTATTAATTAATAATTCCCTTATCATATGTTGACAACATTTTTCGCACCAAAAAACAAACTCAACCCTACGGGGAGCGCCTCACTAGGCAGCCGTAATGGTTTGGCTGTAATGAAATAAAGTGTAAATCGGACAAAACTATACAGAAGGGATGGATCCTGCTATGGTATTAAATGGGAAACAAACAAAATCTAATGTTATCTCACTTTTAAGTGCGTAATTACATTCTACTAATATCTATTGTTCAATTTGTAATTTTGAATACAATAAATGGTTTGTCTCGAAAGATACTATTTAGATAGCGCTGTTAAGCCTTAAAACACGATGATGTTTTGTTTCCGAGACGAATTACTCTTTTATATGTGTAGTGTATTAACACGTTGTTATCCTTTGGCTAAGTATTTGTAAACAAACGGAAAACAATCATTATAGATGTTTTTTTAATATTAAAAGAGTGACGAGACGAGCAGGCCATGTGCCTGATGGTAAGCAACATGCCTACCATATAACAGTACAGTGACACACAGCTATTGGAACATGAAGAGTCCAAATCATCACCTAGCACTGCTCTACGCTCGTCACCCAGAGATCTAAGGTATTATATCTCTAAGCCCAGTAATTTCTCTGGAAACATTGCCCTTCAAACCGGAACACAGTAACGCTTACACATTACTGCTTGTCGATAGAATAACTGGCAAAGGTGTGGTACTTCTCCAGGCGGACTCTGCAAAGAGTCCTACCACTACAGTTATACGTGCGTTTCATTTTTGGACACTTGGGCGCGCTGTACACCTATTATGAATGCAAAAGGTTGGATCTTTGTTGCTCCATCACGAATAAATTCAGAACACAATTAGATTTTAGAAAAGTATAGAATAGCATACGACCTACTTTCATAAGTAATTAACGAGCATGGGAACTACGCGGTTAAAACCGCGGCACACTGCTAGTCCTACTAATAAGTATTATATACTACCAGTGTCCCGTGATCTTACCCGTGTGATTCCCGTTCTCGTTGTTTTTCCGGGATAAAAGCAGCCATGTGTACTTCCAGACTATTATGTAACTATACTCCAAATATCACCCCGATCTGTTCATACGTTGCGACGATATTGAGCAAAAAACTTACAAATATTGACATCCTAATATTATAAATGTCAATGTAAGGATGTTTGGATATTTTGATGTTTGTTGCTCAATCACGTCTTAACATTTAGGCAGATTAGGTTAAAACTAGGTCATAGGTCATAGGCTACTGTTTATCATGCGAAAATAACGTGAAGAGACCGGGAACTACGTGGGTAAAACCTCGGCGCACTTGTATTTTGTAAATAAAGGCAGGCTTATCGCCTACGTGATGGTATTTCCATTAGCTTCTAATCAGCGTTACTGAGGTACCACCCACAACGGCTTACCGCTCACGATGGTGACAAATAAATGATAATAACAACCAATTATGTTACGAATTCCTACGCACACATAATGTAAGCTACCATCCTACTAATATTAGCAGCAGCACGCGGTTTCACCCGCGTGGTTTTCATTTCCGTTACTTGCCCGGGCTAAAAAGTAACCTATGTATTATTTAAGACTAAAAAGAGTTTGTATTCACACAATGTTAAAACATTGAGTGAAGCGTATAGCATAAAATGTTGCGAACTCCTGCTTTCATAATAATAGGTTAAAATTGTATTGGATTTTACTTTTTACCCAATAGTTATTTTTATTTTTACTATCACTAATCCTTCCTTTACAGCTAAGTTGTAGTGGTAGGACTCTTAGCAGAGTCCGCCTGGGGAAGTACCACACCTTTGTCAATTATTCTACCGCCAAGCAGTAATGGGCAAACATTACTGTGTTCCGGTTTGAAGGGCAATGTTTCCAGAGAAATTACAGGGCTTAGAGATATAACAACTTAGATCTCTGGGTGACGAGCGCAGTGCGGTGCTAGGTAATGATTTGGCTCTTCGTGATCCAATAGCTGCGTGTCACTGTGCTGTTATGTGGCAGGCATGTTGCTTACCATCAGGCACATGTCCTGCTCGTCTCGTCACTCTTCATTTAAAAAAAAAAACTTCAACCCAGTGCTTCCACTTTTACGGGGATTAATGGACTGCCCCATACCTTCTTGAAGACCTAACTTTGAACGCCCTTCTTTTTACGTCATTTAAGGCCGTACCCCGAGCAAATGACCTTGAGTATTTCTTACCTTATCGCACACCGCAAGAAAGAACAAGAGAGAAACAGTAGGATTTGTCGCTGTTTTACGCTCAAATTTAGGAATAAACTCTTTATAAAATCAGATTTTGGCCTTTTGAAAAAAAAATTCTACTAAAATGTTCGTTATGAAATTGTCTATCCGTTGGTGTAAGTACAAAGTCAAAATAATGCAGGTTCTTTGAGGAGATGCATGATAACTACAGTATTTTTTTATGGTCTCGTTATGAGGCGATTATTTAAACATTAAGTGCATTAACAAAAAAATAAAACTACCATTTTGAAGCCAAGAAGTTGAAGAAATTTAAAGTATTTTTTACCAGTTGATATTTGTTTTGGCTAATGAGTAGATAGCTCTGAAAACTGGACAAAAAACTCGTTTTTCTGAAGGACGCATCTTAATAATATACATCGGATGATCCGGATCGGATGTGCCCCTCATAAGTTCGTCGTGAGCTCACGTATTCTATGCCTCATAAGCTGTACAGCTGAATGGACGCAAACTTGTTTATCGCAGCTATTGTTGGCTGCTCGAGGAAAAATGTTCTAGGCTTAGAAATAATAAGCTTAATACAGATCGACGGAATATTCGTAAAATACTATGTATAAGTACTACATTTATTACACATACTATACTGTAATGAAAAATAAAAAGTGGCCAAGTGCGAGTTGGACTCGCCAATGAAGGGTTCCGTTGCAGCAAGTAACATAATATACATAGTACACATAGTTCTTGTAGTTCGTTGTAACTTTGATTGAAGTTTTAATATTAGTGTATTTATGACATACTAAAAAAAACTACTGGTCAGATCGAGTTCAAACCAATTTTCGTTGGTAGTTTGCATAGTAATGTACATCATACTTTTTTTTTAGTTTTTTCATTCTATTACTTTAGAAGTTAGAGGGACACACACACACACACATTTTACCACTTTGGAAGTGTCTCTCGCGCAAATTATTCAGTGTAGACAAAAACTACATTAGAAACCTCAACATCATTTTTAAAAACCTATCGATAAACACCCCATACGTGAAGGTTTGATGAATTTTTTTTTTTAATCTCAGTACGGAGGGCAACCCTTTTATTTTTTTTTGTAAAAATCTTAATGTGGTTCACAGAATACGTCTACCTACCAAGTTTCAACAGTGTAGTTCTCATAGTTTCGGCAAAAAGTGGCTGTGACATACGGACGGACAGGCAGACAGACATGACGAATCTATAAGGGTTCTGTTTTTACGCTTTACAAAACCCTAAAAATATATCACGCATCAATTTTTAAAGAGAAAATTTCTTTAAGCTTTTTGATCATTTTTAGTATGAAAACTAACATGGTTATTACACGGGTAGCTCACGTTTTGATATAGTCAGTCTAGTCGGACTCAAGTTTCGATCGCGTCCGGCGATCTTTTTCAAAGGAGAGTGCGCGCGCGTTATTGCAGCTCCTTTAGCACTCACTCACTCACTCTTTGATCACTTTCTGGATTAGCAAAAATCACACCGCACGCTTTCCCGTGTATTTCACTTCTGTCGGCAGTCCCTATAACAGTCATTTTTTAAAGTGAAAACTTCTTTTGGCGCGTCTAGACAGATTTTTCGTGTGCTGTGAATTGAATTCTAACGTCACGCTCGGGTATGATAAAAAATCTTCGGGTAAACTCGGGACCATAGCCATTGGCCATCTAGAAGTGCATCAGCCAATGGGAAATGCGAAAAGGGCGTAGCCTGCCCATCATGGCATGGCCATCTAGAAATGCGTCAGCCAATGGGAAATGCTGACGCATTTCTAGATGTTCATTCCATGATGACCAGGCCACACCCTCCGGTTACACCCGTGTAGTTTCCAAAGTAAGCTATCAAATTCTGAGTTATAAGTTTTCACTTCTATCGGCAGTTCCTATGACTGCCACTTTTTTTGTAATAATGTTTGTACAGTGACCACCAGCTTGCTTGATGTTAATTGACGATGCGGTCTACCACGGAACGTGTTTTTCTTGAAGAAACTGACTCACGCTCGATCTGAAGGCACTGCGATTGTATTCATCGGGAAAAATTCACTCACAACGCATTCCACAGCCTAAATGTATCTTATTACGACGGTGGCGCCTAATCTCTCAGTTTTAGTATTCGGAATGTCAACCGTGGAACGGGTTACCTTTTAAAACTACGAGTAAACTGATAGAAAAGAAAAAAAGCGGCAAAGTGCGAGTCGGACTCGCCCATGATGGGTTCCGTAGCAGCAAGTAACATACTAAATGTAGTTCGGTGTAACTTTGATCGATATTTTAATAATAGTGTATTTATGACGTAAAAAAAACTACTCATCAGATCGAGTACAAACCAGTTTTGGTTGGTAGTTTGCATGGTAATGTACATAATATATTTTTTTTTAGTTTTATCATTCTCTTATTTTAGAAGTTAGAGGGGGGGGGGGGGGTGACACATTTTACTACTTGGGAAATGTCGCTCGCGCAAATTATTCAATTAAACCTCAACATCATTTTTGAAGACCTACAATTACCACGTCTGTACCGTAGTGTTTTTTATGTATGTTACGTATTTCTGGCATATGTCGAAGTAGGTAACGTTGTTGTCCCACATAACGCTGTGTAGAAGAAACCCACAATGAATTTTGGGTTCAGCCCTAAGTCCGGAGGTGTCGCGGATTTGTCGCAGTGTCGCGGAGGTGGCGCAGTGGCGCGGATTTCGCTCGGTAAAGTAACATAACTCTGAAGGTATTGTCATTACAGAAAAAAGTCAAGGAAAAAGTTGTTCATTATTAAAAGATCAGTTTTGATAATCGGTAAAGTTTCATAAAATTGAACGGTTGGGAAGAAAATGGCGAAACATAAAAAAGAGAGAAAAAAAAGTAAAATTTTTGCCTTTCGGAAGCAATAACTTGAAAAATATTGACGAAAAAAAAGAAAAGTTGTTAATATAAAAGTTAGTAAATTTAATCTAAAAGAGAAAAGGTCTCCACAATTTTTTGCCTAACACTAACAGTTCTCGAGATATCGAACTAAACGCGTTTTTATCGAAATGACCTTGAGCTGTCCTTGCCAGAATCCTACAAATTGGAATATATGCTCAGAATGCACCCCCCTATCGATCCTTTATAGTCCTCGAGCTACATAATTTAATGTTTATTTATTTCCGTAATTGCACTGGACTATTAAGATTATAAAAAAATATTGTGCACGCAGTTTTCATTTGTTTCACCAACATTTTTTGTAACGCAACAACAAAAGCAATGTTTCCAGAGAAATTACACGGCTTAGAGATATAATATCTTAGATCTCTGGGTGACGAGCGCAGTGCAGCGCTAGGTAATGATTTGGACTCTTCGTGTTCTAATAGCTGCGTGTCACTGTTATGTGGCAGGCATGTTGTTTACTATCAGGCACATGTCCTGCTCGTCTCGTTACGCTATATTATAAAAAAAACCGCCACTACGGAACTTTGATGAATTATTTCTTCGTCGATTTTTAATAGTTTGATGAAGAATACATGTTCACATGTCCCATAGTTTACATAAACTACCTGACGAACTAATAAAAATGGTATATCTTTCACCCAGTCGTAATTCCACTTGCACAAGTTAAATAAACCGTTATTTTCGCATCAAAAATGTAAGATACGCAAATATAATAACGTCATCTCCGAGAAACTACGATAGGGATCTTAGAGTTCCCAGTTTTCTTCCAACAAAAAAACGGTAAAAAGTTTACGAAATAAGAAATGTGGGCGCCAAGCTTCCATTTTCCTTTACTCCGTGGACCCAGTATTAAATATTCCTTCATATTTGGTGCCAATACGATAAAAATAGAGCTTCTTTGTATGCGTGATACTGCGGGTGAACGGGAATCTATACCATAACGATAGGTACCTAGTATTCAGATGAACAGTAAGGGCACTGAATGTAAAGTGTAATGCGGTCATATTTGTATTGATTTTTTGTTGACCGATATACAACACCTGAACGAAGATTGATAGATGATCAAATCTATTCTATACTAATATTATAAAGCTGAAGAGTTTGTTTGTATGTTTGTTTGTTTGAACGCAACGATCTCTGGAACTACTGGTCCGAATTGAAAGATTCTTTCTTTGTAAGATAGTCCATTTATCGAGGAAGGCTATAGGGTATTTAACATTACGCTACTATCAACAGGAGCCGAGCATGAATGAAAAATGTAACAAAAACGGAGAAAAAATATTGCTTTTAGAGAGCTTTCGTTGCGTGACAGCATTTGTCATATGTTAAAGGTTGCGTCATTAGAACCTAAAGTAACCGAATTTGAACAAAATTTGAATTGGTACGACCAATTTTCGATAGATGACGTAGCAACGCGCGCGTTCAGCTAGTAACTTTATAAAATAGTGTACGAAGATTTTTTTAGAGAACATTTTTATCCGCGTTTGCGCAAAGCTTGGTCATCAGTCATCAGTAATGATAAGAGATTATGATCTCTGAGATTCAGTACGATGTCAGGCGGCACAGTATCGTACCGATTCACATTTAATTACATTACAACTTAGATTGTATCTAATTGAAAACTGTAATGGGTAGTAAAATTGTGTAAAATAAACATATTTATGTATAGATTTTAACTTTATTATTCGCGTTATTTTGATTTTAGGTCAAACGGTGTAAAAAATGGCGATTTGCTTTTTTTTCGGATAAAACAACACCTTCTTTATGTTGCAAAAGTAAAGTTAAAGAGAACAAGATAGTAAATTTGTGGAGAAATCTTGGTGAAGTTATTGTCTGTTTTTTTTAGTTAGTTAGCTTTTTTTTTTAAATTAAGATGGGTAGTAATAAGTGTTGTTTTCCTGTGATAAAAAGTAAGTAGCTTATACCGGATTATCTATAATTTAACTGAGTTCCAAATTTCAATCCGGTCTGTTCAGGCGGTCCGTAGTGATTGAGCAACAAACATCCAAAGTTTCCCATTTATAATATTAGTAGAAAGTAGGACAATAGGATTTTTACAAAAGTCTGCCAAAAACACAAGAAATTTACTTAGCATTGTTTTAGTTTAGTATCACTTGCGTTACTGTTGCTTCTGTATGTAAGTTTCTCTCTATGGCCGTCGTATTTCGTACGTTCGATGTTTACGTATGAAGTGGGCCGAAAAGTGTGTAAACCCTTTTCTGTTTGGATTGTAGAGCGCACTCCGACGGCCAGGCAATTGGAGGGATATTGGACTGAAAATAGATTGGATACAACGCTTGCGGCACTATAGTCCCATGTAATAATTAGATATTTTTCTGTGAAAAACTGTAAAATGAAACAACAACATAAACTGCCCACTAAATGTTCCCACTGCTGGGACGCGGGGCCTTCTCTCGCAAGGAGGGAGTCAAAGCCATGATCCACCACGCTGTCCCAGTGCGGTTGCGGTTGGCGGATGACACATGACTTCGAAAGATTCTTCATGTCCTTCCTCACGATGTTTTCCTTCACCGATTACAGTTAGCGGGATTACGCACATGACTTCGAAAAGACAGTGGTGCGCGCGGTTTTGAACCCGGGGTCTCCGGATCGCCAGTCGCCGTTCTCCCGACTAGGGCTGGTCTAGTCGGGAGAACGGCGACTGCCGATCCGGAGTAAGTAAGTATGTAACTTTAGAGTAAAGAGTAAGTAACTTCACTAGACCAGCCGAAACTAAAAAAAATAGGTAACGAATCAACGGTTTAGGCGCATTAGGGCTAATTCTCATAATGGCAACCGACTCGCTAAAGGACTACTTCTCACTATGGCTACTTCTCATTTTGGCTACTTCTATCTTCAAATTTAAAAATAAACTCACAGAGTTCCATTGGTGTGGCGTGATTTGGATAAAATTTTGTTGGCCCAAATGAAGGGTAAAGATTGTGGATTACATTTTCAATTTTTTGCTTCCACACGTTAAGGGTTTCTGTAGCCCGGGCGCCCGTATCAATGATACGGCTGATACAACGGTAGCTCCGCCATATTATAGTTCACTAATCTTTGTAAAATACAATTATTATTATAAAAGTTGTTGCTCAATCAGGACGTCTACTCTCTTTCTAAGAAAAAAAAAATGGTTGTCTGTAAAGTCGGTTTACTGACGATAGTTGAACGTGACAACGTCTTAAGAAAATACTGATGGAATGGTACTGATGAAGTCATGCGGCGAGGTAACGGCGGTAATGGCACATGACGTCATGTTTTGCGGGCGTGCAGCCGGCTTCATCGAATTATAAGAAGTTATCACGTCAAAAGGAATTTAGAAATAAACTCGCGACCTTCCTGCTTTGGTTCTACTTCGTTTCGTTCGATCGAACATTGTTTGACGTTTAAGTACTCCAAACATTTAAAAACGGACGAAACGACGGATCGAAGTAGAACCGGAGTAGGAAAGTCGCGGATTGTTTCGAAATTACGTTGTTCGTAGAAAGAGAGTAGACGTCCAGGTCAGAACGTCTGAACCGATGGGTTGTTATTTGAAACACGGTTAGATTATAATCTGGATCTTTTTACAAGCAATAAAAAAATTGGACAATATGATTGAATTTCATACATAGGAATTGCCGACAGAAGTGAAAACTAACTCTGAATTTTATAGTTCACTTTGGAAACTACGCGGGTGAAACCGGAGGGCCCGGCCATGAGCATGGCCACGCTCTAGAAATGCGTCAGTATTTCTAGATGGCCATGTTGCATGGGATCTCATGCCAATGGGAAATGCTCACGCGTTTCTAGATGGACAATGGCCATGGTCCCGATTTTAACCGAAGTTCAGTATCAATCCGGCGCTCCTACCGCCTAACTAAATCGGCTATCCCTTTGCTAATGCTGTATCTATCATTTCAAGCAAAAAGAAAAGAGAGAGAAACATCAAAGCGATGAAATTTTGTGTTCGGCGGTAGACCCCCCGAGCATGACGCTAGAATTCAATTCACAGCCCACGAAAAATCTGCCTATGGGGCGCCAAAAGAAGTTTTCACTTCAGAAACATTTTTTATCAATCAAATTAAATGGAACGCACACTGTAACAAAGAAAACGGATATGATCGCTTTAGTCTATCCGATACCAGAGTCAAAGGAAAAATAATCGATAATCCATTAACCATCCATTTACGGCACACGATAGGTCAGCTTGTTATAAGTCATAAGCGATAATAATTGCTGCGAGGCGTGACGTCTACCCTTTGATTTTATCGTACCTATTCTACTAGGATTTAGACGCCTACATACCTTGCGCTCTTAGGTAGTAATTGCCTTTTTTAGGGTTCCGTAAAACGTAAAAACGGAACCCTTATAGATTCGTCATGTCTGTCTGTTCGTCCGTATGTCACAGCCACTTTTTGCCGAAACTATGAGAACTACACTGTTGAAACTTGGTAAGTAGATGTATTCTGTGAAAAGCATTAAATTTTTTACAAAAAAAAATAAAAACTAGGTGTGGCCCCCATACTTGGACCTGAAAATCCAAAATTTTTTTCATCAAACTTACACGTGTGGGTTGTCTATCGATAGGTCTTAAAAAATGATGTTGAGGTTGCTAGGTATATTTTTTGTCTACGCCGCATAATTTGCGCGACAGATACTTCCAAAGTGGTAAAATATGTCCCCCTCTCTAATTTCTAAAATAAGAAAATGATAAATTTAAAAAATATATATGATGTACATTACCATGCAAACTACCAACGAAAATCGGTTTGAACTCGATCTGATGAGTAGTTTGTTTTTAGTACGTCATAAATACACTATTATTAAAACATCGATAAAAGTTACAACTATAATAACTTATTTATTATGTTACTTGCTGCTACGGAACCCTTCATGGGCGAGTCCGACTCGCACTTGGCTGCTTTTATTCATATGAGCCGTCTTTTCTTCCAAAAAATAAACACCGATTTCAATTTAAAATCAAATATCACTAATATTATAAATGTCAAAGTATGGATGTTTGGATATTTGGATGTTTGTTGCTCAGCGGATCAGGTTCAAATTTGGAATACAGTAAGAATATAGTCTGGAAGGACACATATAGGCTTCTTTTCATCCCGGGAAAATAACGGGAACGACGGGAACGGGAACTACGCGGGTAAAACCGCGGTGCACTGCTAGTACTAAATAATACTCGGCTATATTTCATAAATTTTGTGAAACCAACTACTTAAACATTTTTCTAATTTTTTTTCACTATTATAGGCTTAGGTACACTTTACCGCATTCTCGTCTGATGTTAAGCAGCGATGCGTTCTACGATGAAATATGATAAATATGTTTACTCAGAAAAAAACTGGTTCCCTCTGTCTGAAGACACCAAGATTCTAACCCGAGCTTCTAGCACCTAAGTTGGTTTTTCACGATGGAAAACCCTACTCAGGCAACGCATTCCACAGCCTAGACGTTTTTATCAAAAATAGAGTCGAACCTCTTTTCTTTGAGTTTTTGGAACGTCATTCATGAATCGATATCACTTTTTAGAGCTACGAGCAGTGCAATAACAAAACCGTTAACAGAAAAGATTTTATTTTTATTTAACAGATTTTTACTATAGAGTGACGTCACAACCCCCTACTCCGGAAGTTTGATGATCTTGTTTCTTTGTAAATTTTTGATAATTTGATAAAACACAAATACGTGTCCCATATTTTTGCATAATCTACCTGACTAACTAATTAGAATGCTATATTTTTGAACCTGTCGTCATCCCAATTTACGAAAAAACTCACTAATATTATTCATTGAAATAATATTCTACTCAGCACACCTCGCTTTTTAATATTTTCTTCAAACATTTTCATCCTAAAGTTGCCTAGAAGAGATAGCTTTTAGCGATAAAGCCGCCGGTTGTAACACTAGCTCTTATTGTTTTTCTTCTACTGTATTATTTTTATTTTGGCAAGTATTTAAAAGAGTATCTCTCTAACTTTGTACAAAAAATTCAGTCACAAACCACCAAAACATATCACATCAATTTATTCAACATATTATTTATCCCTGTGGTAAATCCCATCGTCATTGTACCAATTGATAGGAACATCGGACGAAGCAACCCTTGCCCTACCCCAAATCCAGAGACAATGAAGCCAAAAATCATAATCGATATCCATAAAGCTCGTTCTATTTGCGGCACAAAGCCACTTTTGTGCGGCGAAGTGAAGCGTAGTGTGCGCTGGATCCTAATTGATCCGATTTAAATATAGCTGTCGATGTAAAGCCTGGTGCTGAATTATAGAAGATCTATTTCTCAAATGTTATTAGGTAAAACACAGGTGAGTCGAGAACGAGATTTAGTTAGTTAATAAATTAATTAAACCTTATTTGATAGCGGCCATCTTGGATTTGAAAGTTATCATAGTGTACTCGTACAATTTTGTTGGTGTACTCGTACAAATGGTTGGTCAATAAGTCCGTGACTTTTGCCATTTTATGATCCTGGCTGTGGAGGTCGTGGATTTGAAATGTATTATAATACTTAGTAGGTGTTTTAGTAGTAAAGCCCTTTCATTGACTGGAGCCACAGGACTGGCCTCGTGGCTTAGTTGGTAGTAGCTCTGCCTGCGAAGCCGAGGGTCGTGGGTTCGATTCCCACCCAGTGCAAATATTTGTGTGATGAATTCAAATGTTTGCACTGTGTCTGGGTATTTCTATGTATAATAAGTATGTATTTAAAACTATATAAGTATTATATCAGCTATCTGGCCGCCATCACACAAGCTTTGCTTAGTTTGGGGTCAGATGTTGTGTGTGTGAATTGTCCACCAATCATAATAGATTTCACAAAAGTTATGAAATTTGTTAACCATATATATTAGTAGTTGCGTAAAAATATGTAAGCCTCTAATAAAAATATGTAAACAACGCTACGCAACGCTAGTTTTGTCTACACGAAGCTAGAAGTACTAGCTTCCTATACTAGCTTGAAAAACTTGCCTCGTGTAGCTCGGGCATAATAAAGACTGTGGAATACGCTGCCTGAGTGGGTATTTCCCGATAGTTACAATCTTTGTGTCTTCAAATCGAGAGTGAATCGGTTTCTTCTAGGTAAACACGCTCCATCGTAGACCGCATCGTCGCTTAACATCAGGCGAGATGGCGGTCAAGTGTAAACCTATAAAAGTTAAAAAAAAAAAAAAAAAAAAAAAAACGCATAAATATACTCATATCATCGAGGTAGGAAAATTTTACATTTTTGTTGATATATCAAAAACCATAATTTCGAATAAAGAAATAAATGGGACCACCTCTAACGTATGAGAAGACTCATAAAAATTTATCCTCAGTTACCGAAGCTATCGCGTAACATAAATTTCACTTGTTATATGTATTGTTTGTTTTTAAATTAAGGTACAAGTGCATCCCCCAGCTAAACTAGTTTTTCGTCCAGTTTTCAGAGCTATCTACTCATTAGCCAAAACAAATATCAACTGGTAAAAAATTCATTAAATTTATACAATTTCTTGGCTTCAAAATAGTAGTTGTCTTTTTTTGTTAAAAAGTAGTTAAAAAGTAGTTAAAATAGTAGTTTTCTTTTTTTGTTTGTTTGAATTTATTGTTTAAATAATCTCCTCATAACGAAACCATAAAAAATAGAAATAATTGTAATTTTCATGCATCTACTCGAAAATCGCCATTATTTGGATTTAATACTTACACCAACGGATAAGCAATTCCATTACAAACATTTTGGTAGAAATATTTTTTTTCAAAAGACCAAAATCTGATTTTATAAAGAGCTTATTCTAAAATTTGAGCGTAAAACAGCGACAAATACTACTGTTTTTCTCTTGCTCTTTCTTGCGGTGTGTGATGAGGTAAGAAATACTCAAGGTCATTTTCTCGGGGTACGGCCTTAAGTGCAATAAAGATCTATCTATCATACATAAAATCATACAAATAACCGATTTGACAATCTGTGACTGGGTGTTTCTATGTATAATAAGTATGTATTTAAAACTATATCTTATACCTTTAAACGAGCAATTCTTGTACCTATATAAATATGTATATATATATAGAATCTGAATCTCGGAAACGGCTTGACGGATTTGCATGAAATTATGTATGCAAGGGATTTCGGGGACGATAAATCGATCTAACTAGGTCTTATTTAAAAAAAAACGCATATTATGCGCGTTTTTAGACAATGAAAAACTGTCACATTAGACATTAGAATGTGAAGGTAAATTTCGCCGCGTGACGCGACAGCATAATTAGCTCAGACGGGAAGTCGGGCGCTCATAGCGGTCACAAATTAGTAGCTCCGGCTTCGAATCCAGACGGGTTCTCTTTTTTTTAAATTCGTTTTTTTTAAGAAAATCTTTTTCTTGGAGTCTTTTATCTGTAGGTATCTAAGTATATTTAGTATTTAAACCGAGCAAAGCTCGGTCACCCAGGTACTAAGTATTATATCAGCTATCTGGCCGCCATCATACAAGCTTTGCTTAGTTTGTGGTCAGATGGTGTTGTGTGTGAATTGTCCACCAATATTTATAAAACAAAACACCTTTTATAAAATCGGTTAATAAATGAAAAAGGTCCAACTGAAATCAATTCCCGACTCGAATGTCGAGTATTTCTCGAACGTATCGCCATCGGAACCGGTACGCCGGATATTGTGTGAGTAGGCTATTCTTCGGTGAATCGCTTCATTCTATGCTATCTTACTAGTTCTTTCCGTCCTCTCTATTTTATTTGCAGCATTCAATTGTTTATTTCAATTCTTATTCTGTCGTATTTCAAAACATGCTTTCTTTTTTTTTATAGCATAAAGTGACGAGATGAGCAGGACATGTGCCTGATGGTAAGCAACATGCCTGCCATATAACGATGAGTGATGAGCGCAGTGCAGTACTAGGTAACGATTTGGACTCTGCATGTTCCAATAGCTGCGTGTCACTGTGCTGTTATGTGGCAGGCATGTTGCTTACCACCAGGCGCATGTCCTGCTCGTCTCGTTACTCTATACTAATAAAAAAAGGTGTGTGCTTAAGACCACACGGCAGAAGTGAAAACTTTATTAGCTGATTTTTGTATTAGGTAGATATGTCGTATTATAATAAAATATTATGGATCGTATTAGTTGAATAAACGAGTAAAACAAGCCAGAAATTAAAGTAAATATTTATTGAAATTTTATTTATATACAAAGTAGCTGTTACCCGCGACTTAGTCCGCGCGAAATAAATACTAAGGTTACTTAGGCAGTACTTATTTGTATACCAAGATTGTATATACATTTATGGTTAGTAAAAAAAGTGTCCATGTTCAAAAAGTTGTTGGCCGGGGCCGGCTTTTTAAACGGTTTTATTTAGCTCACCCCGTTTGTTTTATTTATTATTTATTCTTGGGTCAAATTTAGTAATTCAAATTTCACCTTCTTCCTGTCAACCGATTAATCTGAAATTTTGTATACACTTTGGATTTTGGTGACAATACAGTTATGTTTATTCATTATCATTATAAATTCAAGATGGCCGCCGCTACAAAATGGCGGATAATTTATGTTTTATTAATCCCATCAATATGGGTATCAAATGAAAGGGCTCAACAAGCAGAATACAATATACTATAAAAAATTGAAATCCAAGATGGCGGCCGCTACAAAATGGCGGATAACGTAGGTCTTATCAATCCCATCAACATGGGTATCAAATGAAAGGGCTCAATTAACAGAATACATTATACAATAAAAAATTGAAATCCAAGATGGCGGCCGCTACAAAATGGCGGATAACGTAGGTTTTATCAATCCCATCAATATGGGTATCAAATGAAAGTGCTCAACCAGTAGAATACAATGTACTATATGAAATTAAAATCCAAGATGGCGGCCTCTACAAAATGCGGTTAAAGTCTAACAGGAGTTGCAGCTAGATTAATAAATGGAGCTACGATACACAGTACTTTAAAATTGCCTGTACAGAAAGACGGTCGCATAACAGGTATGTCACCACTGTCCGGAAACTATTTGCGAATAATGAGGCAACAATGGCATCAGACAGAATTTTTGATTGTCGACGAGATTTCCATGGTGTCTTATCAAATGTTATGCATGATGGACGCTCGATTAAGGCAAATTAAGAACTGTGAAAATGAGTTTTTTGGAGGAGTAAACGTATTACTTTTCGGTGATCTTTTACAACTGCCTCCTATAAAACGATCAGGAACACCTGTTTTCAAACAGCCAGAACATCTCCAACCAGCTACACATCTCTGGCGTTTATTCACGCTGTGTGAATTAACTGAAAATATGCGTCAGCAAGGTGACCAGACTTTTATTGATATTTTGAATGCTTTGAGAGTCGGTGAGCTAACAACCCAACATTTTAGTATTTTAATGGGAAGACTTCTTCAAGACACGAGTAATGAGTTTGCAATAGGCAAAGCGTTAAGGGTATACCCCACAAATCAACAAGTTAACGACCACAACTCTGTGCTGTATTGAATTTGTACAGAAATAATGGTGCTCGCATTTACAAAATAAAAGCGCAGGATCAGCTAGTACACGCCACACGAAATGCAGACAATGTGAATATAGCTACTATAATTACACAAGCTTTGCTTAGTTTGGGGTCAGATGGTGTTGTGTGTGAATTGTCTACCAATATTTATTTATTTATAATACCAGCTGATATCAACAAAACTGGGGGTTTAACTGGGGCGGAACTGGAAATATTTGTGGGGGCAAAAGTCATGCTACGGTCCAATATTGACGTTTCAAAGGGATTAGTAAATGGTGCTATAGGCTACATCAACGAAATCGTTTGGTCTCAATTTCGTCGAACTCAGATGTATGCAACAGATGTATCTTCCGTCCGAATTGATTTCGCAAGAGACGGAGTACATCTTATACACCCGAAAGCCATACAGTTTCCAGCTAAGTACAATTACGGGACGGCTGAAAGAAGAATGTTGCCTTTAATACTATCATGGGCTTCTACAATACATAAAATGCAGGGCAGCACTGTGGATCACGCAGTCGTATACTTAGGTGCGAAACTGTTTCAAGAAGGTCAAGCCTACGTGGCTCTTAGTAGAGTAAGATCTTTGCAGGGACTACGTATAGAGGAGTTGGACTGCAATAAACTAACGGGCAAGAAACCTTGCAATAATGAAGCACTAAATGAATTAAACAGAATGCGAAATAAAAACTAAAAACTAGAAAATAAAAATAGGTAAAAAAACTTTTTAAGTTAAACGGTTTTATGTTAAACATACATTGCAATGTTTAAGATAAATGTACTAAAAACCAAAAAATAATAAAATAGATACAGTCGTGGGAATTATAAACATATGCATAGACTAGACTAAAATAAAACCGTGGGGCACGTCAATTGTCTACAATCGTTGATTAAAATATTTGTTTTGTAATGTTACACTATAATTAGGCAGTTGTTCAACCAACAACGATGGACGTGTAGGGCAGTAGGGCTAGAATGTGGAAACAAGCTAGCAAGCTCGATTATAAGCGAGTTTTAGTGTTTCATAGTGGTGAGCGAGTAGTACTTTTATCATAATATGTTTTGTCGATTAAAGACAAACTACGAGCAGTGAAACGATTCCTCGCCAGCCAGCAGTGTGAATGTCCAACGATAAACTAGTTGAAACATCTCTTTTATTTACATGGAGTGTATAACTATTGGAATTTCCATGAGCAAGAAAATAGTAAGTAATTTCCTCACCGTCTGCGGGCCAACTGCCTAACGACGAATTAAACGATTCTTCTATCGCACATTAAGTCGATAATTTGTAGACAATTGACGTGCCCCACGGTTTTCTTTTAGTCTAGTCTATGCATATGTTTATAATTCCCACGACTGTATCTATTTTATTATTTTTTGGTTTTTAGTACATTTATCTTAAACATTGCAATGTATGTTTAACATAAAACCGTTTAACTTAAAAAGTTTTTTTACCTATTTTTATTAAAAGTTACTCCAACTTTGTATGCATTCACACGGTGCACCCCTATGATGCCCCTAACATTGTCCGCATAAAGGTTGGTGAGTGTAATAGGATTTTTGTTACCGACTTTCTCCTGTTCCGTCGATTCCACATACACTACACAGTCTCAACTACGATTTTCTGGGAATAGTCTCTTATAAAGAGGTTTTTTAAATAGTTTGTAAGAAACATTTTCACTTGGATTTGGCTTCACTAGTTTTCTTTTTCTGGTCTGTTCGACGGGGCCACCCCCGTCGCTAGCAACGCTCATATTTATTTATACTATTGACTATATACAAAACTAAATATTTACACAAAAGAAACGAAATATTTACACAGCAAAACTAATTAATTTGATTGTGAAAATTTTAAAGCACCCGTCGTGTTTTCTTGCCCAAAGAAAAGTCTTTTAGATTTGGAGTTGGTTGCCGTCAGTGTTGCCACTATGATTTTGAGATTGTCGCCAAATAGTTATGAAACAAAGTTGCCGGTTTTGATTGAATTATTAAGGGAATAACAGTCTGGAAGAATACATAAGCTATTTTTATCCCGGAAATATAGCTGCTAGTAAGAATATAAAATGGCACTGGTCTAAGTACCTACAATGTTAAGCAATTTAAATTAAACGGAAAATAGGGAAAAGGAATAACTTAAGGCAATAATTAACATTATTATCATGTAAGATTCAAACGAAAATACAAATGATTGAATAAAATGTTAATAATATAATTGGGAAAGTTCCTGCTATAATATCTCGTATATTCTATATATCGTATATTAAACGGTTTTATTTAGCTCACCCCGTTTGTTTTATTTATTATTTATTCTTGGGTCAAATTTAGTAATTCAAATTTCACCTTCTTCCTGTCAACCGATTAATCTGAAATTTTGTATACACTTTGGATTTTGGTGACAATACAGTTATGTTTATTCATTATCATTATAAATTCAAGATGGCCGCCGCTACAAAATGGCGGATAATTTATGTTTTATTAATCCCATCAATATGGGTATCAAATGAAAGGGCTCAACAAGCAGAATACAATATACTATAAAAAATTGAAATCCAAGATGGCGGCCGCTACAAAATGGCGGATAACGTAGGTCTTATCAATCCCATCAACATGGGTATCAAATGAAAGGGCTCAATTAACAGAATACATTATACAATAAAAAATTGAAATCCAAGATGGCGGCCGCTACAAAATGGCGGATAACGTAGGTTTTATCAATCCCATCAATATGGGTATCAAATGAAAGTGCTCAACCAGTAGAATACAATGTACTATATGAAATTAAAATCCAAGATGGCGGCCTCTACAAAATGCGGTTAAAGTCTAACAGGAGTTGCAGCTAGATTAATAAATGGAGCTACGATACACAGTACTTTAAAATTGCCTGTACAGAAAGACGGTCGCATAACAGGTATGTCACCACTGTCCGGAAACTATTTGCGAATAATGAGGCAACAATGGCATCAGACAGAATTTTTGATTGTCGACGAGATTTCCATGGTGTCTTATCAAATGTTATGCATGATGGACGCTCGATTAAGGCAAATTAAGAACTGTGAAAATGAGTTTTTTGGAGGAGTAAACGTATTACTTTTCGGTGATCTTTTACAACTGCCTCCTATAAAACGATCAGGAACACCTGTTTTCAAACAGCCAGAACATCTCCAACCAGCTACACATCTCTGGCGTTTATTCACGCTGTGTGAATTAACTGAAAATATGCGTCAGCAAGGTGACCAGACTTTTATTGATATTTTGAATGCTTTGAGAGTCGGTGAGCTAACAACCCAACATTTTAGTATTTTAATGGGAAGACTTCTTCAAGACACGAGTAATGAGTTTGCAATAGGCAAAGCGTTAAGGGTATACCCCACAAATCAACAAGTTAACGACCACAACTCTGTGCTGTATTGAATTTGTACAGAAATAATGGTGCTCGCATTTACAAAATAAAAGCGCAGGATCAGCTAGTACACGCCACACGAAATGCAGACAATGTGAATATAGCTACTATAATTACACAAGCTTTGCTTAGTTTGGGGTCAGATGGTGTTGTGTGTGAATTGTCTACCAATATTTATTTATTTATAATACCAGCTGATATCAACAAAACTGGGGGTTTAACTGGGGCGGAACTGGAAATATTTGTGGGGGCAAAAGTCATGCTACGGTCCAATATTGACGTTTCAAAGGGATTAGTAAATGGTGCTATAGGCTACATCAACGAAATCGTTTGGTCTCAATTTCGTCGAACTCAGATGTATGCAACAGATGTATCTTCCGTCCGAATTGATTTCGCAAGAGACGGAGTACATCTTATACACCCGAAAGCCATACAGTTTCCAGCTAAGTACAATTACGGGACGGCTGAAAGAAGAATGTTGCCTTTAATACTATCATGGGCTTCTACAATACATAAAATGCAGGGCAGCACTGTGGATCACGCAGTCGTATACTTAGGTGCGAAACTGTTTCAAGAAGGTCAAGCCTACGTGGCTCTTAGTAGAGTAAGATCTTTGCAGGGACTACGTATAGAGGAGTTGGACTGCAATAAACTAACGGGCAAGAAACCTTGCAATAATGAAGCACTAAATGAATTAAACAGAATGCGAAATAAAAACTAAAAACTAGAAAATAAAAATAGGTAAAAAAACTTTTTAAGTTAAACGGTTTTATGTTAAACATACATTGCAATGTTTAAGATAAATGTACTAAAAACCAAAAAATAATAAAATAGATACAGTCGTGGGAATTATAAACATATGCATAGACTAGACTAAAATAAAACCGTGGGGCACGTCAATTGTCTACAATCGTTGATTAAAATATTTGTTTTGTAATGTTACACTATAATTAGGCAGTTGTTCAACCAACAACGATGGACGTGTAGGGCAGTAGGGCTAGAATGTGGAAACAAGCTAGCAAGCTCGATTATAAGCGAGTTTTAGTGTTTCATAGTGGTGAGCGAGTAGTACTTTTATCATAATATGTTTTGTCGATTAAAGACAAACTACGAGCAGTGAAACGATTCCTCGCCAGCCAGCAGTGTGAATGTCCAACGATAAACTAGTTGAAACATCTCTTTTATTTACATGGAGTGTATAACTATTGGAATTTCCATGAGCAAGAAAATAGTAAGTAATTTCCTCACCGTCTGCGGGCCAACTGCCTAACGACGAATTAAACGATTCTTCTATCGCACATTAAGTCGATAATTTGTAGACAATTGACGTGCCCCACGGTTTTCTTTTAGTCTAGTCTATGCATATGTTTATAATTCCCACGACTGTATCTATTTTATTATTTTTTGGTTTTTAGTACATTTATCTTAAACATTGCAATGTATGTTTAACATAAAACCGTTTAACTTAAAAAGTTTTTTTACCTATTTTTATTAAAAGTTACTCCAACTTTGTATGCATTCACACGGTGCACCCCTATGATGCCCCTAACATTGTCCGCATAAAGGTTGGTGAGTGTAATAGGATTTTTGTTACCGACTTTCTCCTGTTCCGTCGATTCCACATACACTACACAGTCTCAACTACGATTTTCTGGGAATAGTCTCTTATAAAGAGGTTTTTTAAATAGTTTGTAAGAAACATTTTCACTTGGATTTGGCTTCACTAGTTTTCTTTTTCTGGTCTGTTCGACGGGGCCACCCCCGTCGCTAGCAACGCTCATATTTATTTATACTATTGACTATATACAAAACTAAATATTTACACAAAAGAAACGAAATATTTACACAGCAAAACTAATTAATTTGATTGTGAAAATTTTAAAGCACCCGTCGTGTTTTCTTGCCCAAAGAAAAGTCTTTTAGATTTGGAGTTGGTTGCCGTCAGTGTTGCCACTATGATTTTGAGATTGTCGCCAAATAGTTATGAAACAAAGTTGCCGGTTTTGATTGAATTATTAAGGGAATAACAGTCTGGAAGAATACATAAGCTATTTTTATCCCGGAAATATAGCTGCTAGTAAGAATATAAAATGGCACTGGTCTAAGTACCTACAATGTTAAGCAATTTAAATTAAACGGAAAATAGGGAAAAGGAATAACTTAAGGCAATAATTAACATTATTATCATGTAAGATTCAAACGAAAATACAAATGATTGAATAAAATGTTAATAATATAATTGGGAAAGTTCCTGCTATAATATCTCGTATATTCTATATATCGTATATTAAACGGTTTTATTTAGCTCACCCCGTTTGTTTTATTTATTATTTATTCTTGGGTCAAATTTAGTAATTCAAATTTCACCTTCTTCCTGTCAACCGATTAATCTGAAATTTTGTATACACTTTGGATTTTGGTGACAATACAGTTATGTTTATTCATTATCATTATAAATTCAAGATGGCCGCCGCTACAAAATGGCGGATAATTTATGTTTTATTAATCCCATCAATATGGGTATCAAATGAAAGGGCTCAACAAGCAGAATACAATATACTATAAAAAATTGAAATCCAAGATGGCGGCCGCTACAAAATGGCGGATAACGTAGGTCTTATCAATCCCATCAACATGGGTATCAAATGAAAGGGCTCAATTAACAGAATACATTATACAATAAAAAATTGAAATCCAAGATGGCGGCCGCTACAAAATGGCGGATAACGTAGGTTTTATCAATCCCATCAATATGGGTATCAAATGAAAGTGCTCAACCAGTAGAATACAATGTACTATATGAAATTAAAATCCAAGATGGCGGCCTCTACAAAATGCGGTTAAAGTCTAACAGGAGTTGCAGCTAGATTAATAAATGGAGCTACGATACACAGTACTTTAAAATTGCCTGTACAGAAAGACGGTCGCATAACAGGTATGTCACCACTGTCCGGAAACTATTTGCGAATAATGAGGCAACAATGGCATCAGACAGAATTTTTGATTGTCGACGAGATTTCCATGGTGTCTTATCAAATGTTATGCATGATGGACGCTCGATTAAGGCAAATTAAGAACTGTGAAAATGAGTTTTTTGGAGGAGTAAACGTATTACTTTTCGGTGATCTTTTACAACTGCCTCCTATAAAACGATCAGGAACACCTGTTTTCAAACAGCCAGAACATCTCCAACCAGCTACACATCTCTGGCGTTTATTCACGCTGTGTGAATTAACTGAAAATATGCGTCAGCAAGGTGACCAGACTTTTATTGATATTTTGAATGCTTTGAGAGTCGGTGAGCTAACAACCCAACATTTTAGTATTTTAATGGGAAGACTTCTTCAAGACACGAGTAATGAGTTTGCAATAGGCAAAGCGTTAAGGGTATACCCCACAAATCAACAAGTTAACGACCACAACTCTGTGCTGTATTGAATTTGTACAGAAATAATGGTGCTCGCATTTACAAAATAAAAGCGCAGGATCAGCTAGTACACGCCACACGAAATGCAGACAATGTGAATATAGCTACTATAATTACACAAGCTTTGCTTAGTTTGGGGTCAGATGGTGTTGTGTGTGAATTGTCTACCAATATTTATTTATTTATAATACCAGCTGATATCAACAAAACTGGGGGTTTAACTGGGGCGGAACTGGAAATATTTGTGGGGGCAAAAGTCATGCTACGGTCCAATATTGACGTTTCAAAGGGATTAGTAAATGGTGCTATAGGCTACATCAACGAAATCGTTTGGTCTCAATTTCGTCGAACTCAGATGTATGCAACAGATGTATCTTCCGTCCGAATTGATTTCGCAAGAGACGGAGTACATCTTATACACCCGAAAGCCATACAGTTTCCAGCTAAGTACAATTACGGGACGGCTGAAAGAAGAATGTTGCCTTTAATACTATCATGGGCTTCTACAATACATAAAATGCAGGGCAGCACTGTGGATCACGCAGTCGTATACTTAGGTGCGAAACTGTTTCAAGAAGGTCAAGCCTACGTGGCTCTTAGTAGAGTAAGATCTTTGCAGGGACTACGTATAGAGGAGTTGGACTGCAATAAACTAACGGGCAAGAAACCTTGCAATAATGAAGCACTAAATGAATTAAACAGAATGCGAAATAAAAACTAAAAACTAGAAAATAAAAATAGGTAAAAAAACTTTTTAAGTTAAACGGTTTTATGTTAAACATACATTGCAATGTTTAAGATAAATGTACTAAAAACCAAAAAATAATAAAATAGATACAGTCGTGGGAATTATAAACATATGCATAGACTAGACTAAAATAAAACCGTGGGGCACGTCAATTGTCTACAATCGTTGATTAAAATATTTGTTTTGTAATGTTACACTATAATTAGGCAGTTGTTCAACCAACAACGATGGACGTGTAGGGCAGTAGGGCTAGAATGTGGAAACAAGCTAGCAAGCTCGATTATAAGCGAGTTTTAGTGTTTCATAGTGGTGAGCGAGTAGTACTTTTATCATAATATGTTTTGTCGATTAAAGACAAACTACGAGCAGTGAAACGATTCCTCGCCAGCCAGCAGTGTGAATGTCCAACGATAAACTAGTTGAAACATCTCTTTTATTTACATGGAGTGTATAACTATTGGAATTTCCATGAGCAAGAAAATAGTAAGTAATTTCCTCACCGTCTGCGGGCCAACTGCCTAACGACGAATTAAACGATTCTTCTATCGCACATTAAGTCGATAATTTGTAGACAATTGACGTGCCCCACGGTTTTCTTTTAGTCTAGTCTATGCATATGTTTATAATTCCCACGACTGTATCTATTTTATTATTTTTTGGTTTTTAGTACATTTATCTTAAACATTGCAATGTATGTTTAACATAAAACCGTTTAACTTAAAAAGTTTTTTTACCTATTTTTATTAAAAGTTACTCCAACTTTGTATGCATTCACACGGTGCACCCCTATGATGCCCCTAACATTGTCCGCATAAAGGTTGGTGAGTGTAATAGGATTTTTGTTACCGACTTTCTCCTGTTCCGTCGATTCCACATACACTACACAGTCTCAACTACGATTTTCTGGGAATAGTCTCTTATAAAGAGGTTTTTTAAATAGTTTGTAAGAAACATTTTCACTTGGATTTGGCTTCACTAGTTTTCTTTTTCTGGTCTGTTCGACGGGGCCACCCCCGTCGCTAGCAACGCTCATATTTATTTATACTATTGACTATATACAAAACTAAATATTTACACAAAAGAAACGAAATATTTACACAGCAAAACTAATTAATTTGATTGTGAAAATTTTAAAGCACCCGTCGTGTTTTCTTGCCCAAAGAAAAGTCTTTTAGATTTGGAGTTGGTTGCCGTCAGTGTTGCCACTATGATTTTGAGATTGTCGCCAAATAGTTATGAAACAAAGTTGCCGGTTTTGATTGAATTATTAAGGGAATAACAGTCTGGAAGAATACATAAGCTATTTTTATCCCGGAAATATAGCTGCTAGTAAGAATATAAAATGGCACTGGTCTAAGTACCTACAATGTTAAGCAATTTAAATTAAACGGAAAATAGGGAAAAGGAATAACTTAAGGCAATAATTAACATTATTATCATGTAAGATTCAAACGAAAATACAAATGATTGAATAAAATGTTAATAATATAATTGGGAAAGTTCCTGCTATAATATCTCGTATATTCTATATATCGTATATTAAACGGTTTTATTTAGCTCACCCCGTTTGTTTTATTTATTATTTATTCTTGGGTCAAATTTAGTAATTCAAATTTCACCTTCTTCCTGTCAACCGATTAATCTGAAATTTTGTATACACTTTGGATTTTGGTGACAATACAGTTATGTTTATTCATTATCATTATAAATTCAAGATGGCCGCCGCTACAAAATGGCGGATAATTTATGTTTTATTAATCCCATCAATATGGGTATCAAATGAAAGGGCTCAACAAGCAGAATACAATATACTATAAAAAATTGAAATCCAAGATGGCGGCCGCTACAAAATGGCGGATAACGTAGGTCTTATCAATCCCATCAACATGGGTATCAAATGAAAGGGCTCAATTAACAGAATACATTATACAATAAAAAATTGAAATCCAAGATGGCGGCCGCTACAAAATGGCGGATAACGTAGGTTTTATCAATCCCATCAATATGGGTATCAAATGAAAGTGCTCAACCAGTAGAATACAATGTACTATATGAAATTAAAATCCAAGATGGCGGCCTCTACAAAATGCGGTTAAAGTCTAACAGGAGTTGCAGCTAGATTAATAAATGGAGCTACGATACACAGTACTTTAAAATTGCCTGTACAGAAAGACGGTCGCATAACAGGTATGTCACCACTGTCCGGAAACTATTTGCGAATAATGAGGCAACAATGGCATCAGACAGAATTTTTGATTGTCGACGAGATTTCCATGGTGTCTTATCAAATGTTATGCATGATGGACGCTCGATTAAGGCAAATTAAGAACTGTGAAAATGAGTTTTTTGGAGGAGTAAACGTATTACTTTTCGGTGATCTTTTACAACTGCCTCCTATAAAACGATCAGGAACACCTGTTTTCAAACAGCCAGAACATCTCCAACCAGCTACACATCTCTGGCGTTTATTCACGCTGTGTGAATTAACTGAAAATATGCGTCAGCAAGGTGACCAGACTTTTATTGATATTTTGAATGCTTTGAGAGTCGGTGAGCTAACAACCCAACATTTTAGTATTTTAATGGGAAGACTTCTTCAAGACACGAGTAATGAGTTTGCAATAGGCAAAGCGTTAAGGGTATACCCCACAAATCAACAAGTTAACGACCACAACTCTGTGCTGTATTGAATTTGTACAGAAATAATGGTGCTCGCATTTACAAAATAAAAGCGCAGGATCAGCTAGTACACGCCACACGAAATGCAGACAATGTGAATATAGCTACTATAATTACACAAGCTTTGCTTAGTTTGGGGTCAGATGGTGTTGTGTGTGAATTGTCTACCAATATTTATTTATTTATAATACCAGCTGATATCAACAAAACTGGGGGTTTAACTGGGGCGGAACTGGAAATATTTGTGGGGGCAAAAGTCATGCTACGGTCCAATATTGACGTTTCAAAGGGATTAGTAAATGGTGCTATAGGCTACATCAACGAAATCGTTTGGTCTCAATTTCGTCGAACTCAGATGTATGCAACAGATGTATCTTCCGTCCGAATTGATTTCGCAAGAGACGGAGTACATCTTATACACCCGAAAGCCATACAGTTTCCAGCTAAGTACAATTACGGGACGGCTGAAAGAAGAATGTTGCCTTTAATACTATCATGGGCTTCTACAATACATAAAATGCAGGGCAGCACTGTGGATCACGCAGTCGTATACTTAGGTGCGAAACTGTTTCAAGAAGGTCAAGCCTACGTGGCTCTTAGTAGAGTAAGATCTTTGCAGGGACTACGTATAGAGGAGTTGGACTGCAATAAACTAACGGGCAAGAAACCTTGCAATAATGAAGCACTAAATGAATTAAACAGAATGCGAAATAAAAACTAAAAACTAGAAAATAAAAATAGGTAAAAAAACTTTTTAAGTTAAACGGTTTTATGTTAAACATACATTGCAATGTTTAAGATAAATGTACTAAAAACCAAAAAATAATAAAATAGATACAGTCGTGGGAATTATAAACATATGCATAGACTAGACTAAAATAAAACCGTGGGGCACGTCAATTGTCTACAATCGTTGATTAAAATATTTGTTTTGTAATGTTACACTATAATTAGGCAGTTGTTCAACCAACAACGATGGACGTGTAGGGCAGTAGGGCTAGAATGTGGAAACAAGCTAGCAAGCTCGATTATAAGCGAGTTTTAGTGTTTCATAGTGGTGAGCGAGTAGTACTTTTATCATAATATGTTTTGTCGATTAAAGACAAACTACGAGCAGTGAAACGATTCCTCGCCAGCCAGCAGTGTGAATGTCCAACGATAAACTAGTTGAAACATCTCTTTTATTTACATGGAGTGTATAACTATTGGAATTTCCATGAGCAAGAAAATAGTAAGTAATTTCCTCACCGTCTGCGGGCCAACTGCCTAACGACGAATTAAACGATTCTTCTATCGCACATTAAGTCGATAATTTGTAGACAATTGACGTGCCCCACGGTTTTCTTTTAGTCTAGTCTATGCATATGTTTATAATTCCCACGACTGTATCTATTTTATTATTTTTTGGTTTTTAGTACATTTATCTTAAACATTGCAATGTATGTTTAACATAAAACCGTTTAACTTAAAAAGTTTTTTTACCTATTTTTATTAAAAGTTACTCCAACTTTGTATGCATTCACACGGTGCACCCCTATGATGCCCCTAACATTGTCCGCATAAAGGTTGGTGAGTGTAATAGGATTTTTGTTACCGACTTTCTCCTGTTCCGTCGATTCCACATACACTACACAGTCTCAACTACGATTTTCTGGGAATAGTCTCTTATAAAGAGGTTTTTTAAATAGTTTGTAAGAAACATTTTCACTTGGATTTGGCTTCACTAGTTTTCTTTTTCTGGTCTGTTCGACGGGGCCACCCCCGTCGCTAGCAACGCTCATATTTATTTATACTATTGACTATATACAAAACTAAATATTTACACAAAAGAAACGAAATATTTACACAGCAAAACTAATTAATTTGATTGTGAAAATTTTAAAGCACCCGTCGTGTTTTCTTGCCCAAAGAAAAGTCTTTTAGATTTGGAGTTGGTTGCCGTCAGTGTTGCCACTATGATTTTGAGATTGTCGCCAAATAGTTATGAAACAAAGTTGCCGGTTTTGATTGAATTATTAAGGGAATAACAGTCTGGAAGAATACATAAGCTATTTTTATCCCGGAAATATAGCTGCTAGTAAGAATATAAAATGGCACTGGTCTAAGTACCTACAATGTTAAGCAATTTAAATTAAACGGAAAATAGGGAAAAGGAATAACTTAAGGCAATAATTAACATTATTATCATGTAAGATTCAAACGAAAATACAAATGATTGAATAAAATGTTAATAATATAATTGGGAAAGTTCCTGCTATAATATCTCGTATATTCTATATATCGTATATTAAACGGTTTTATTTAGCTCACCCCGTTTGTTTTATTTATTATTTATTCTTGGGTCAAATTTAGTAATTCAAATTTCACCTTCTTCCTGTCAACCGATTAATCTGAAATTTTGTATACACTTTGGATTTTGGTGACAATACAGTTATGTTTATTCATTATCATTATAAATTCAAGATGGCCGCCGCTACAAAATGGCGGATAATTTATGTTTTATTAATCCCATCAATATGGGTATCAAATGAAAGGGCTCAACAAGCAGAATACAATATACTATAAAAAATTGAAATCCAAGATGGCGGCCGCTACAAAATGGCGGATAACGTAGGTCTTATCAATCCCATCAACATGGGTATCAAATGAAAGGGCTCAATTAACAGAATACATTATACAATAAAAAATTGAAATCCAAGATGGCGGCCGCTACAAAATGGCGGATAACGTAGGTTTTATCAATCCCATCAATATGGGTATCAAATGAAAGTGCTCAACCAGTAGAATACAATGTACTATATGAAATTAAAATCCAAGATGGCGGCCTCTACAAAATGCGGTTAAAGTCTAACAGGAGTTGCAGCTAGATTAATAAATGGAGCTACGATACACAGTACTTTAAAATTGCCTGTACAGAAAGACGGTCGCATAACAGGTATGTCACCACTGTCCGGAAACTATTTGCGAATAATGAGGCAACAATGGCATCAGACAGAATTTTTGATTGTCGACGAGATTTCCATGGTGTCTTATCAAATGTTATGCATGATGGACGCTCGATTAAGGCAAATTAAGAACTGTGAAAATGAGTTTTTTGGAGGAGTAAACGTATTACTTTTCGGTGATCTTTTACAACTGCCTCCTATAAAACGATCAGGAACACCTGTTTTCAAACAGCCAGAACATCTCCAACCAGCTACACATCTCTGGCGTTTATTCACGCTGTGTGAATTAACTGAAAATATGCGTCAGCAAGGTGACCAGACTTTTATTGATATTTTGAATGCTTTGAGAGTCGGTGAGCTAACAACCCAACATTTTAGTATTTTAATGGGAAGACTTCTTCAAGACACGAGTAATGAGTTTGCAATAGGCAAAGCGTTAAGGGTATACCCCACAAATCAACAAGTTAACGACCACAACTCTGTGCTGTATTGAATTTGTACAGAAATAATGGTGCTCGCATTTACAAAATAAAAGCGCAGGATCAGCTAGTACACGCCACACGAAATGCAGACAATGTGAATATAGCTACTATAATTACACAAGCTTTGCTTAGTTTGGGGTCAGATGGTGTTGTGTGTGAATTGTCTACCAATATTTATTTATTTATAATACCAGCTGATATCAACAAAACTGGGGGTTTAACTGGGGCGGAACTGGAAATATTTGTGGGGGCAAAAGTCATGCTACGGTCCAATATTGACGTTTCAAAGGGATTAGTAAATGGTGCTATAGGCTACATCAACGAAATCGTTTGGTCTCAATTTCGTCGAACTCAGATGTATGCAACAGATGTATCTTCCGTCCGAATTGATTTCGCAAGAGACGGAGTACATCTTATACACCCGAAAGCCATACAGTTTCCAGCTAAGTACAATTACGGGACGGCTGAAAGAAGAATGTTGCCTTTAATACTATCATGGGCTTCTACAATACATAAAATGCAGGGCAGCACTGTGGATCACGCAGTCGTATACTTAGGTGCGAAACTGTTTCAAGAAGGTCAAGCCTACGTGGCTCTTAGTAGAGTAAGATCTTTGCAGGGACTACGTATAGAGGAGTTGGACTGCAATAAACTAACGGGCAAGAAACCTTGCAATAATGAAGCACTAAATGAATTAAACAGAATGCGAAATAAAAACTAAAAACTAGAAAATAAAAATAGGTAAAAAAACTTTTTAAGTTAAACGGTTTTATGTTAAACATACATTGCAATGTTTAAGATAAATGTACTAAAAACCAAAAAATAATAAAATAGATACAGTCGTGGGAATTATAAACATATGCATAGACTAGACTAAAATAAAACCGTGGGGCACGTCAATTGTCTACAATCGTTGATTAAAATATTTGTTTTGTAATGTTACACTATAATTAGGCAGTTGTTCAACCAACAACGATGGACGTGTAGGGCAGTAGGGCTAGAATGTGGAAACAAGCTAGCAAGCTCGATTATAAGCGAGTTTTAGTGTTTCATAGTGGTGAGCGAGTAGTACTTTTATCATAATATGTTTTGTCGATTAAAGACAAACTACGAGCAGTGAAACGATTCCTCGCCAGCCAGCAGTGTGAATGTCCAACGATAAACTAGTTGAAACATCTCTTTTATTTACATGGAGTGTATAACTATTGGAATTTCCATGAGCAAGAAAATAGTAAGTAATTTCCTCACCGTCTGCGGGCCAACTGCCTAACGACGAATTAAACGATTCTTCTATCGCACATTAAGTCGATAATTTGTAGACAATTGACGTGCCCCACGGTTTTCTTTTAGTCTAGTCTATGCATATGTTTATAATTCCCACGACTGTATCTATTTTATTATTTTTTGGTTTTTAGTACATTTATCTTAAACATAGCAATGTATGTTTAACATAAAACCGTTTAACTTAAAAAGTTTTTTTACCTATTTTTCAATCCCATCAACATGGGTAACAAATAAAAGGGCTCGACAAGAAGAATACAGTGCACAATCTCAATATTTAAGATGGGCGCAGCCACTAAATGGCGTATAATAATAAGATTTAAATTTAGAAATTGAATCTGTAATTTAGGTATCTGATTAATCAAGCCTGAATCCACCACCCAAGTCAAGATTTTGTATCGTGTTGAGGACTGTGTGGCGTTAGGGTGGCTAAAAATGATACGTCGTTAGCGGTAAACCACCCAAGTTAAGGTGAAAGGTTAAAACGCGCCGAGAACTGTATGGCATTAGGGTACAATTACGGGACGGCTGAAAGAAGAATGTTGCCTTTAATACTATCATGGGCTTCTACAATACATAAAATGCAGGACAGCAAAGAGAGTATCTATTGTCCCATGTCCTCCTCTAACAATTATCTTTCTCGGTCTGGCACGTTTGTTGACCACATTATCTTTCTCGCTCTAGCATCCCGAGTTTACCCGAAATTTCTTACCATATCCGAGCGTGATGATCACGTGATCATGAATCCATTTCACAGCCCACGAAAATTCTGTCTATAGCGCGCCTAAAGAAGTTTTCACTTCAAAAAAATACATACCCAAAATTTGCTACCAGGTTTCTGAGTATAACTAACTATTTTAGACACATCTAAATTATCAATAGAGCAAAATGAGCTTAATGTTGTGGCTTTGTCTTTTAACCTACTAATATTATAAATGCCTCAATGCCATGTTGCTCAATCACGTCGTAACTGATCGGGCTGAAATCGGGAAAATACAGATACATGATACTCTGTAAGAACACATAGGGAACACTTTTATCCCGGGAAAATAACGGGAATGGGAACTAGGTGGGTAGCACCGCGTGACACTGCTAGTAACGTCATAAATGTGAATAATGTCCTAGGATTTTTTTAGAAATGTTTAATAAACCGAATTTTCGCAAAGACTTATAATTTATGCACAATACGTCACCTGTATAGCATACAGTAATTCTGCTATTACGCATGTGGTGACGTAAACTTACAAGATTTCACTCGTCCAAAACGCGCACGTCCTGCTACGCTGCTTCCACGAGTACATTAGTCTATACGCTACGCTGCTACGATACTATACATATATTATTTTACTAGCTTTTACCCGCGGCTGCACTCGCGTTTTATAAGTCGTTGGCGTAAGGCCCGAGTGTTTTTATAAAATTTTCATCCCCTATTTGTACTACGAATAAAGAGTTTTAGCAAAAATGTATCCCCTATTTCACCCCTTGGGCATTGAACTTTGACAAATCCTCCATTAGTAGACGCCTCCATTATAGGTACGTGTGCAAAATTTTGAGTTTCACGTCGTAATCGTTTGCCCTGTGTTTATGTAATTCTATCACCTATTTTACCCCCTTAGGGGATGAATTTCGCAAAACCCTGTCTTAGCGAGCGCCTACGTGCTAAAAGGCACCTCCATGCAAAATTTGAGATTCCTAGCATTTGTAGTTTCTGAGATTCCTTGATGAGTGACCTTTCGCTTTTATATATACAGAAGATGTCGTTGAAAAACCCTTTCCTTTCCTGTATCAAAAAGTATATATTTTGCCAGATAATCTGCCGCCAAGCAGTAGTGCGCAAACATTACCTACTGTGTTCCGGTTTGAAGGACAATGTTTCCAGAGACATTACGGGGCTAAGAGATGAAACACCTTATATCTCTGGGTTGACGAGCACAGTGCGGCGCTAGGTAATGATTTGGACTCTTCACGTTCCAATAGCTGAATGTCACTGTGCTGGAATACATGTTGCTTACCATCAGGCACACGTCCTGCCCGTCTCGTAGGAACTGCCGATAGAAGTGAACACTTATAGCTCAGAATTTGATAGCTTACCTTGGAAACTACACGTGTGTAATCGGAGGGTGTGGTCTGGTCATCATGGCATGACCATCTAGAAATGCAAGCATTTCCCATTGGCTGACACATTTCTAGATGGCGATGCCATGATAAGCAGGTCAAGCCCTTTTACTATTTCCCATTGGCTGACGCACTTCTAAATGGCCAATAGCCTACGGTCCCCAGTTTACTCGAAGATGTCTTATCATACACAAGCGTGACGGTAGAATTCAATTCACAGCCCACGAAAAGTCTGTCTAGGCGCGCCAAAAGAAGTTTTCACTTCAATAAAAGTACTCAAAGCGGCTTCATAACTTTTCATTTCAGAAATCTAAATGGTTAACAAAGTCTTCAATATAATATCTCATATTTAGATCCCCCGTTCATTTATAAGTTGAAAGCTAATAAATGTCTGAAATGAGACCCGTCCAGACGTCCGTCCTTCCTAATTTCAAAATACAAACAACACGCCAACAAACTTTGTAGGTATGAGATTGTAACCAGTATAAGTTGATATAATGAGCTGGTGAGCTACCCCTGAGGTGGCTGAAAACCAGAGGCCAGGTTACGGCGGACTCGTGGTTTTATGTAGATTCGTTCGATAAAGCAACAAGTGGCCAACGAACTTAATTAGCTAAATGGGAAAGTTAAACAGAATTTAAATTTTAGAAAATTTGACGGTTTCTTTTGTGATTTAATTTTTTTGGATCACTTTATTGGTTCAGAGGATTTTTCGAACGATACCTACATACGTTTCTATGTATAATAAGTATGTATTTAAGTATGTAAGTATCATATCAGCTATCTGGCCGCCATAGTACAAGCTTTGCTTAATTTGGGGTCAGATGGTGTTGTGTGTGAATTGTCCACCAATATTTATTTATGTTTGTTTTATTTTTCTACCTAAATTAGCTAGCATTCAAAATTAAGGCTGTAATTTTACAACGTAGTATTTTTCAGTTTTTTTTAATAAAGAGTGACGAGACGAGCCGGACATGTGCCTGATGGTAAGCAACATGCCTGCCACATAACAGCACAGTGACACGCAGCTATTGTAACATGAAGAGTCCAAATCATTACCTAGCACTGCACTGCGCCGACACCCAGATATCTAAGTTGTTATATCTCTAAGCCCTGTAATTTCTCTGGAAACATTGACCTTCAAACCGGAACACAGTAATGTTAGCACATTACTGCTTGGCGGTAGAATAACTGGCAAAGGTGTGGTACTTCCCCAGGGTGACTCTGCCAAGAGTCCTACCACTACAAAGATTAATTTAATAAAGTTGAAAATCTGTTTGTCTATATATTGTACGATACTTATTATCGTACAATAAAATGTTAAATTTAAACTTTAAAAACGTATACTCTTTGTATGCTCTTTTTTGTTTTTTAAAATTGACGTGCAAATTGTCCATTTATGAATAAAGAACTTTGACTTTGACTTAAGGCCTGTTTTCATTTTGATTAGAGCGAGTGCGAGTGAGTAGTGCAGGTGTTGAGTGATTAGTAGCAAACACGTGTGGACACCGATTGATTATTGCGAGTGCATAGTAATCAGTCGCGATTACTCACTCACACTAGCAATCGCACTCACACTCACACTAATCACAATGCAAACCGGCCTTTAGGTATAAATAAAAAAAACTTAAACATTAGGTAGTAAACTTTCCGAGCTCTTGGTCATCGCGACGTATGACGAGTATGCTGGTATTAATTTGGCTCAACCCATAAGCATTCTACAGCGTGTCCATGCCATCGACAAATCAACATGTCTGCCGACACGGTTATGTAACTATTTTCTGATCTGTGGTTATGTTGTGTGCCACGAGGAAAATATTCACACATTTAACGGTCAAATGATACTAGATGGAAATCTATACATTCTTCAGTTTTTTTTTGTTTTTATTTAATTTAAACACTCCACAGACTCCGGGGTCCGTGACCTGTGTCATTACAATAATCTTTTTTTATTTACACAGTTCTTGGATAGACGAATAGGAAAATAAAGGGAGGGGGTTTAGGGGGGGGGGGGGTTGAACATTTTAAACATAATTCTAGTACTAGTCAGTGCGCTTTTGTCTGTGGATCCGATCCGGTAGTGAACCGATCACTACCGGTTGGGATTCCGATAGTAGGTAATCGACTCGAAATCGTCTTTTGCCTAAGCCGCCTCCTCCCGGCCCAGAGCCTCCACTACGGCCGCATTTCTGTCTCTAATGGCCATCTGTAGGTTGAAATCTCGTATGGTATTTGGTGATGCAACCAACGCTCGCCGCAGGAACCGACCGATGGCGTCGTCGGTGTCGTCAGCGTAGTACGTAAAGGTCCCCGTGTGCCGTGAGATTGCAACAACCGCATCGGACACGCTCTCGTTCAGCTTCATGTTTGCCTTAGTTTTAATTACGATTACCGACTCGTATGTCAATAATCGTACATTCTTCAGTTTCATGACTACACCCGTTGTAACGCGCCCTAAACGAAAACTACCCATAATCAAATCCTGTGTAACGTTGCCTGGTTAAGAAAACACTAAGTGGTAAGGTATCTATTAAAACTGATGATTTATGAAGAGAAAAATGAGTAAATTATAATTCAAAGTACGTTGTGATTTCTGTCCAATTTTTTAAGTGAAAACTTCTTTTGGCGCGCCTTGACAGATTTTTCGTGGGCTGTGAGTAGAATTCTAGCGTCACGCTCGGGTATGGTAAGAAATCTTCGGGTAAACTCGGGACCATAGCCATTGGTTGTGTAGAAATGCGTCAGCCAATAGGAAATGCTGAAAGGGCGTGGCCTGGCTATCATGGCATGGCCATCTAGAAATGCGTCAGCCAATGGAAAATGCTGACGCATTTCTAGATCATAATGACCAGCCCACACCCTCCGGTTTCACCCCTGTAGTTTCCAAAGTAAGTTATCAAATTCTGAGTTATAAGTTTTCACTTCTATCGGCAGTTCCTATGACTGCCAATTTTTTTGTGGTCTTTTAATAAATAGCTCTAAATTGTACTGTAGTTTTTTAATCGTGATAGTTTAATGCTTGGTCGGGTAAAATTAGATAATCTATGAGAGTACATCCCACCCGAGTGCCGGCCCCATTTGTCGGCGGTAAGTCGATTAAGCCGACGACACGAGAACGCTAATGGAGTTAGTTGCATATTGGAGAGTGTAATTCAATTCATGTGGGAATTTACACACATAATATTATAGTACCGTGCCCTCTTTGTTCAGGGTGTACTACTTCTTATTTATAAAATTCTCGTGTCACAATGTTAGTTACCTTACTCCTCCGAAACGGCTTTACTGGTTTTTACCAAATTTAAATGCATTTTCAGTAGGTCTGAGAATCGGCTACTATCGATTTTTCATACCCCTAAGTGATAAGGGTTGTTCACTCTAATTTTTGTTTTAAATTTTTGGACAAAATGTTTTGTTATTAAAAAATACATACACCCCAAAATGTTTACCCTTTTACCACCAGCCCCTATTTTTTAATAGCCGTTTTAGTAATTTAATCATTTTTCATCCCGCTCGATAACTGATCAATTATCGTCTTTTTGTAATTGTTTTTCACTCTATTTCGATTAAAAAATTTCGGAGCATATTTATGGCAAATCTAAAATTGTTTTATAAAAATAAACATTTATTTTTATTATTAAAGTTTAGGGTTGCCATGGATAGTTTAGATTCACAAACCAGCCCGGCAGGTGGCGTTGCAGTTGGTATCTAGGTTATTCTCTGAGCGAAGCCGGAACGGGCCGCTAGTAATATTATAAAAGTGACAATGTTTGGATGTTTGTTGCTCAATGACGTCGTAACGTATGAACGGATCGGGCTGAAATTGAACACAGATTATATTCTGGAAGAACACCTAGGTATAGAACAGATACGGAAAATAACGGAAACATCGCGGGGTGCTACTAGTACTACTATAATAGATCCAACCGTTTTATTTCTTTTTGACAGCACCAATAGCATCACCAAACCTCGCATTTAAAAGTGAACTTTTGCGTAACATGACGCGGTTACGTTCTATTGGTGCTATCAAAAAGAAAATAAACGGTTGGATCTATTATAATATTATAAATATCAATGTAATAGTTTGTTGCTCAATCACGTCGTAACGTATGAACAGATAAAGCTGAAAAAAGTAGATAATGGTCTGAAAGAACACATTTGCTACGACTACCTACTTTATTTATCTCGGGAAAATATAGGGAACAGGAACTACACGGGTAACACCGCGGGGCGTTGCTAGTATATTTGTTCCGTATAATCGGGCAACATTAAAAATCATAGCGGATCTATGGTTTTGACAGCCGGCTGTGAAGTGACGTTGTCTGTTTTTCGCTGGAACGAAAAAGAAGCGTTTTTTACTTTTGATCTATATAATCTGGTTTAAAGTGTTAATATTGTGCGGGAATACGTATTAACGGGAATATATCGCTACGGGATTAGTGCTGGGATATTATTTGTGAAGGGGCCACTGGATTGGCCGTTTCTAGAACGCAGGATCGTTCTGGGAATTCGCGAGATCGCCTGGAAGCTCCCTGGTTTGGTATCTCATTTATTCCCTTCCTTCCTTCTTCCTGTCAGACCAAACTGGGCTTTGGACGACGCCGGGAACCCTAGGTAAGTGTCTAACCTGTTAAAGTGTGGGGGTAAACACATTAAAATCGGTATAACGGCATTTAATTTGTTTTTAAGGCTTGCTATGGGCCCCAGGTCGATATTTCTGGTATAAATATTAAACATTTTTGGTAGACAGAGCGCGGTTAGCCGTAAATACCCCTCTTTTGTTTTTAGTTTTCTGGGAAAAGATATCAGGTAGGCCAGATATTTGGGGGTTCCCAGTTTATAATTTCTCCCCAAACTGTCGGGAAATTGGTATTAAGTGGTATCCGGCTTAATAGGTTGCGGATATAATTGTTGTGACATTGTCCGAACTTTAGGTTAATTTAAAATTTAAATTTAAAATGGCTTCGGATTTGGCCAACCAGCTCCGATGGTTTGAATCCTTGCAAGGATTGGTCGGCAGGAGAGACCGGGAGGAGGCGCTATTAAACAGGGCAGAACACCTCGACAGGCGCCTGGAGATCGCTGAGAGGAGCACAGGATCGCTGCGGGATGCAAGGCCGCCTCCACCTGAGGAGCAGATGGAGAGGATCGAGGCGGACATGCGGCGCATCCTGGACTTGTACGACGAGGTCTCCGAAGGGGTTCGCCAGCTGGAGAGGTCTCGTCAGGGAAGGGCGAACTCGGGACCCGTCATCAGGAATGCGGGTTCGGGTGTAGTGGGACGCCTTCCCACCCTGGACTTGCCCAGGTTCACAGGTAACCTGCGAGAGTGGAGCGGCTTCCGGAGTATGTTCGCATCTCTCGTGGATTCACGCACCGACTTGACAAGGGCGGAGAAACTGGCCTATCTCCGCACGTCACTGGAGGGTGAGGCACTCTCCCTGATCCAGCACCTGGAGCTGGACGACGACAACTTCGGCACGGCGATGGAGTTGCTGGATACGAGGTTCCAAAACCCTCGGCTCCTCGCCGACGCTCACGTGTTCCAAATACTGGGGCTGCCGAAGGTGACTGAGAGGTCTCAGTTGAGGCCGCTAATCCTCACACCCATGAAGGTGGCGTACAACGCCTTGCGCAGCTTGGGACTGCCAGTAGAACACTGGTCGTTTCTACTGGTCCACATTCTGCTGGGCAAGGTGCCGCTGGAGTTGCGCGCCCGGTTCGAGCGGGAAATGGGCCTTCACGGCGACCCGAAGGTCTTCCCCACGTTTGAGGAGCTACTTCGGGTCCTGGAGTGGGAGGCGAGGATGGCAGAGTCGGCGCCTCAGGAGGCGCAGCCCGCCGCGTCAGCTCGTGGCCCTGCCGGAACAGGACCGCGACCTACCAATCCCCGCACTCAGGGTGCGGTGAAGCGGACGGCGACGTTGACGAGTGCGTCGGAGCAGGAGTGCCCGAACTGTGGCCAGCTTCACGCGCTGGTGCAGTGTCCGGCCCTGCTTGCGCGGACGACTTCCGAACGACGAGGGATCGTTCGGCGGTTGCGTCGGTGCTACGGGTGCCTGGGGGGTCATTTGTACAATGACTGCCCCACGGCTCGGCCGTGTCCTGGGTGTGGGGGACCACACCATCAGCTCTTGTGCGTCAGGAGCGATGGTGCTGGTCGACAGCCCTCAGGGAGGGGGCCCTCCACGGGCGGGGGCGCTCCCACGCAGAGCCACGCATTGTACAACAATGAAGTGGCTACAGCGTGGAGCACACCCCCTCCACCCCAACCCACGGCAGCACCGGGCAGCCCAACAAGGGGCGTCCTACACGCGGCTCGGTCACCGACCTCACAGCCCGCGCGGACGCGGGCGAACTGGAGAGGTGGAAGGGTGATACCGGAGTCTTTAGGCATATTGATGAGACGCATAATAGTCCCTAGGTTTTTTTATTTATTTGTTGTGCTACTAAATATAGACCGAGGTTACCTAGGACCCAGATTCAACTCGGAGTCTTGTCGCTACTACCCCTAGAGTGTATATAAAAAATGCCCACCCGGAGTCAAAAAGTGCATACTTCTTAGGTGTGCCGTCTACTTTTCTCTATGTGTGCCTTTAAACATTATGCTACGTTTTCTTTATGCTATATAGGTATGGTTATGTGTTTAAACATTATGGTAAGTTATCGTTATGCTGTATATGGTTATGCTAGTAAACATTATGCAAAAAAAGATAAAAAAGATATGCGTTTAGTTGTTATAGTAAATTATCGTTAGTCCTAAAAACATTATGCTTTCTTAAATTAGTACAAAAATTGTTATGCTACCACATATAGACCCGCCTCAAATACATACCCAGCATTTGCTACCAGCCTCGGAGTATAACTAACTACTGACACATCTGAATTATCAATAGAGCAATGAGCTTAAAATACAAAGCCACAACGGCTTTGTCTTTTAACCTGCAAATTTTATAAATGTCGATTTTGGATGTTTGGATGTTTGTTGCTCAATCACGTCGTAACTGATCGGGCTGAAATTGGGAATTCAGATATGTGATAGTCTGAATGAACACATCGGGAACACTTTTATCCCGGGAAAATAACGGGAATGGGAACTACGCGGGTAGCTTAATAAACCGAATTTTCGCAAAGACTTACAATATTTGCACAATACGTCACCTGTATAGCAACAGATATTCTGCTATTATGCATGTGGCAGGCATGTTGCTTACCATCAGGCACATGTCCTGCTCGTCTCGTCATTCTTTATTTAAAATAAATAAAAAATAAATGTTGTGACGTGAACTCAAAAGATTTCACTCATTTAAAATGCGCACGTCTTGCTACGCTGCTTCTACATTAATAGTCTATACGCTACGCTGCTACGATAGGTACTATATGTCGTTGAAAAAACCCTTTCCTTTCCTGTATCAAAAAGTATATATTTTGCCAGATAATCTGCCGCCAAGCAGTAGTGCGCAAACATCACTGTGTTCCGGTTTGAAGGGCAATGTTTCCAGAGAAATTACGGGGCTAAGAGATGAAACACCTTATATCTCTGGGTTGACGAGCACAGTGCGGCGCTAGGTAATGATTTGGACTCTTCACGTTCCAATAGCTGCATGTCACTGTGCTGTTATGTGGCATACATGTTGCTTATCATCAGGCACACGTCCTGCCCGTCTCGTCACTCCATACTATCAACACAAAAAAATTGGCAGTCAAGGAACTGCCGATAGAAGTGAACACTTATAGCTCAGAAAAACTAAATAATACTTTGGAAACTACACGGGTGTAACCGGAGGGTGTGGCCTGGTCATCATGGCATGACCATCTAGAAGACGCATTTCTAGATGGCCATGCCGTGATGGGCAGGCCTCGCCCTTTTAGCATTTCCCATTGGCTGACGCACTTCTAGATGGCCAATAGCTACGGTCCCGAGTTTACTCGAAGATTTCTTATCATTACACAATCGTGACGCTAGAATTCAATTCACAGCCCACGAAAAGTCTGTCTAGGCGCGCCAAAAGAAGTTTTCACTTCAATAAAAGTACTCAAAGCGGCTTCATAACTTTTCATTTCAGAAATCTAAATGGTTAACAAAGTCTTCAATATAATATCTCATATTTAGATCCCCCGTTCATTTATAAGTTGAAAGCTAATAAATGTCTGAAATGAGACCCGTCCAGACGTCCGTCCTTCCTAATTTCAAAATACAAACAACTCGCCAACAAACTTTGTAGGTATGAGATTGTAACCAGTATAAGTTGATATAATGAGCTGGTGAGCTACCCCTGAGGTGGCTGAAAACCAGAGGCCAGGTTACGGCGGACTTGTGGTTTTATGTAGATTCGTTCGATAAAGCAACAAGTGGCCAACGAACTTAATTAGCTAAATGGGAAAGTTAAACAGAATTTAAATTTTAGAAAATTTGACGGTTTCTTTTGTGATTTAATTTTTTTGGATCACTTTATTGGTTCAGAGGCTTTTTAGAACGATACCTACATATGTTTTAAAGGTTCTAATGACGCAACCTTTAAAATATGACATATGCTATCACGCAACGAAAGCTCTCAAAAAGCAATATTTTTTCCCGTTTTTGTTACATTTTTCACTCCTGCTCGGCTCCTCTTGATAGTAGCGTAATGTTAAATAGCTGGATAAATGGACTATCCTACAAAGAAAGAATCGTTCAATTCGGACCAGTAGTTCCAGAGATCCTTGCGTTCAAACAAACAAACATACAAACAAACTAATTACGTTAGCTGCAGACGGAGGGCTCAAAAAAAACCAAATGTTCTTTTATAAATTTAATTAATTAATTTAAATTACAATTAAATCTTATGAACTGAACTATGGTTAAATTATACTAAGTGAGCCTAGCTGAAGTGAAGCGAGAACTAACTATCTAAACTAGGAGGCGTCCGTAAGTCACCTCGGTCGGGCGTCACGAAGAGCTGACGCTGCAACTCGTGCCTCGGTGTAAACCCGTGTTCAAATGTGGGTCAGCGACGCAGCAGTTTCAGTGGTTGAGCAATATGTAATTCCTCCACCCGCAGAACAGGAACTATTTTCCAACGTTTAGTGAAAATGTTGCTGGAAAACTCTTATGCTCAACCTCTTCGTACTTAAGTTGGTCGGTGGTTTGCTTTTCGCCTTCTTGATCGTTTTGGTTGTGGAAGTAACATCGGTAGAACTTGACGGTGATGATTATGCAGGTACCACATAGCAATATGTAGAGAGGGATAGTGGTGTGGTATACGGTGTACGTTGTATCAGTGTTCAATTTCATCTCCGGCTGCATCAAAATTTGATTGTAGGAGCTGTGGAGTTTCCTTAGGTCGATAGACTTCAAGAGTATCTTCGATGTTGGAGTATTTTTCGTAAAGTTGTAAGTGACATCTGTGATCAGGAGTGGTTGGCCAGATATTTCTTCATTTTGGTTTGTTATAAGAAACTTGGGCGTTGATAAGGTGCAGTTTGTCGGCAAGGTCACAAGATAGCTTCCCTGAAGTTGTTTAACTTCTTCTCGCCCGCATTGTAGATGGGCTCTAGTGTTGCGAGGAAAGGTGGCGATGTAATCCCTGTTGCTCAGCTGATCGATGGCTTCTGTTTCTAAGTTGACTGTGGTGAAGTTGCAGTGTTCCAGTGAATGATGAGAGATAAGGTCTCGTACACAATCCTGGTGGTTGCTGATTCGGGCGAATATATCTTCTACGCAGAGGTACTCCTTGTCTATCTTCGGGCATTCAGCCTCCATGTACGCATAGCTGTCTTTATTGGTTGCTATGAATGGATAAGGAGGGATAAGGATTTGGTTATGCCTGTTGGGTGCAATTGGGAGTTTATAAAAATCAAAGGAACTAGAAGTGACTATTGGGATTTGAAAAACTATAACTACCCGTCTTCCGGTAAAATATGAACCGGGCTTAATAATACTATAATAATCTCGTAAATTTAGACTTAATACTCTATTTTCCCCATAAATTAATCTAACCTTATCTACCATTTTTTCTAAAGTAATTACATCTACCATTGAATGGTGTGTACTCGATGTACGCACAAAAGCTAAAATATTTTCTAATCGAACTATTTCTCTAAACAAGTCATCTACATTTTCTGTAATAATAGTTAGTAGTTGACCGAAACGAGCGTATTTTGCTGGTTTCGCGTCATTATCAAGTAGCGATTCTAAGGTGGTGTTAATTCGCTGTTGATTTTTAATTAACTGATCAATGACGTCGTTATGTTGCGTCATCCATTCCTTACTGAGACTTATATGAGAGTTGAGCTCAGTTACAATTTTATTTTCGTTGCCTTTTAGATGTTTGATTGCGTTGTCAAATCGAATGGCGTCCTGGTGATCTAGATTGCCAGTGATTCCTTTAATTATAGACCCTAGTCCGTCGATGAGACCTCTTTTTGTTCGGATGTTGGGTTCAAAACTTTGCAAGTGGTTTAAGACTTTGTCAATTTTGTGGGTTAAATAGTCAATTTGAAGGTCATAAAATTCAAACGTGTCCTTGCTTAATTTTTGTTCAAAGTCTTTTAACTGTTGTTTGACTTTAGAGGCTTTGTTTTCTAAGTCGTCTAACTCAATATATTGCAAAAAGCTATGATAATGAGTTATGAGGCGAGTTGGTCCTAATTTATAAGGGAGAAGTCCGGGCCCGTCGTCAAGACTCTCAAGTCTTATCTCCTGCGCGCGAACTAGGTGCACCATCACCATCAGTATTCTGCAACAAGTTAGCGCTGTTAGGCACTCGCTTTAGGCGAGCTTTTGCTACCGGGCCTTTTTTTCGCGATGTATAAATGTGTATTGGTAGGTTTGCAAGAACCGTGTCCTTGGTGTACCTTGGTGCTAATTTCTGGCGGCTAGCAAGCGGATTCTTAATAAAAATTTGTTGCTGTGGTTCGTATTGAGTCTCGGGTTCTCTATCCTTGTTCCTATTCTCAATCAATGCTGTTCGATTGTGCAGAGCCGACTCGTTAATAGTGTCATAAACTAACTTCATTTGGTCTCTGTGATTTTGGGTGTATTGCTGTAGTAAATGCTGTGTCATGTCAACTACTACTGGGTCTCTCGGGTCAAAATGACCTGTTATAATGTCATAGGGACGGCATTTAGTAAAACTATGTACTGAGCTATTGTAGGCGATGAGGGCATACGGTATCAAGTTTATTACAGGTTCATTTTTACGTTGCAATTTGAGAAGTCTTAGATGTTCTAGTAGAGTTAAATGAAAACGTTCTATAATTCCGTTCTCGTTTGGTGAATGTGGAAGAATCTTATGGTGTTGGACGTTATGGGTTCTTAAAAATTCGGAAAACAATTGATTTGAAAATTCTGTTCCGTTATCTGTTACTACAGTAAATGGGAGGCCATGGTGTGTACAATATTTAAGTAATGCTTGTAAAATGCTTATAGCTGTGCCATCTCTAAGGTGGTACGCCTGTCCGTACTTTGAAAACGCATCCATGAAGGTGACGTATTTTTCGCTATCTACTGTGAATAAGTCCATGTGCACTATTTCCATGGGCTTTGTTGGTGGTGGTACAACATTGAAACGCTGTTTTATGGGATTGCGATCATATTTGCCTTGACCACATACTGTGCATTCATTAATAAACTTAGTTATCTGATCCTTCATTTTGGGCCAGAAATATTTTTGCGACAGTGACATGTAACACTCGTTTATTCCCCGGTGGTTCGTTTTGCCTTCGTGATAATGCTTAATTATTTCTTGTTGGCTGAGGTACGGTTTAACATTTTCAAGCTCAACTTTTGTGAGTACGAGGTTCATAGATGAGCTTTTAAAACTACTTTGAATAATGGGAATAATGGAATATAGTCCTAATGGGGGGTTAATTAGAATTCCTGTTTTAATTTTTGGGTTTACATATTCTTTAATTGCGTTTATGATATCATGCTCGAGATCGTCTTCGGCGACATGTAGAGAAACACGTGTATGCGTTTCGAAAGGTTTCGACACCACTGGTCGTTTTTTGATGCCTTTAACTATAGTGAAAATTAGTTGACGATGAAATTTGTTAAGAGGGTCGTCACTAATGGGGACCTCAAGTATGGGGTCTTCTGCGCTAGTGTGAACGGTCATAGTGCTTGATCCAATGTCGGGTGCTGTTATGGTTTCAGAATTAGCTTGTACGATTACTGAATCAGAAGGATTTCCTAAGATAGAATTAATCTCATCAATCTCATCAATAAGGGCTGCTTGTTCGTTAGTGTGAATTTCTACGCGCGATAAAGCATCAGCATTTGTGTTCGCTCTACCTTTCTTGTACTCGACGGTATAATCATACTCACTGAGCTTTAACCGCCAGCGAGTGAGGCGTGAGTTCGGCTCTTTCAGACTCATTATCCACTGAAGTGGTTTGTGGTCTGTTAGTATTTTAAATTTCCTTCCGAATAGGTAGGGTCTAAAATACTTAGTAGCCCATACTATGGCTAAGAGCTCTTTCTCGATGGTACTGTAGTTTTGTTCACTGTCGTTTAGAGTGCGTGATGCGTAAGAAATCGGTTTGTCTGATCCAACTGGACCTTGAGAGAGGATAGCTCCAATGGCGACATTTGAAGCGTCTGTTGTCAAGAGAAACTCCTTTTCAAAGTCAGGATATCTCAGTATAGGGTCATTGGTCAAGAGAGTTTTGCATTTCTCAAAACTATTGACATATTCGGGGGTTAAAGTAATTTTCTTACCCTTCTTTAAACATTGTGTCAATGGCTTTGTGATGCGTGCAAAATCTGGAATAAATTTTCGATAGTATCCCACAAGTCCAAGAAATTGCTTTATTTCTTTGGGCGTTTTAGGGATAGGATATTTTCTTATTGCGTCTACTTTATCAGGGTTTGGCTTTACACCCTCACGGCTGATGATGTGTCCTAAGTAAGCGGTCTCTAACTTCAAAAATTCGGACTTGTCCATTTGAATTTTGAAGTTAGATTCTCTTAGTCGTTGGAACACTTTCTCCAGGTTGATGATGTGTTCCTGTAGGGAGGTACTAAAGACGATAATATCATCTAAATAAACCAGGCAGGTCTGATTCTGCAGTCCCCTAAGGATATTGTCCATAACTCTCTGAAAAGTGGAAGGTGAATTCTTTAGACCCATTGGCATTCTTAAAAATTCAAAATGACCATGTTCTACGTTGAATGCGGTCTTCTGAATGTCAGCTGGATCCATTTCCACTTGATAGAACCCACTCGCGAGGTCAAGAGTCGTAAAATATTGGCACTTCCCTAACTTATCCAGAACATCGGATATGTTGGGGATCGGGTATTTGTCGTCTATGGTTTTCTGATTTACTTTACGGAAATCTACCACTAGACGCCACTTCTGTTTGCCTGAAGCATCCATCTTCTTGGGAACTATCCAGATGGGTGAACTCCATGCAGACTCAGAAGGCTGTATGATACCTTGGGCCAACATTTTGTTAATTTGATCGCTAACCTCTTGCCGGTGAACAAAAGGATAACGATAACTCTTCGTATGAACCGGAACCTCGTCAGAAGTACGAATGCGGTGTTTTATTTTATTGGTGAAGGTTAAATTTTCACCTTCCATGTGGAATACATCCGCATACTTTGAGCAGAGTGCTAAAAGATTCGTTTTTTCTTCCGGGTTGAGATGTTCGGTTCGAAGTCGTGATAGAACATCTTTAGTTCGCCTCGATGGATAGTCACTGCGTGTGGTTTGGATGGTAAACATCTCCGCTGTTGCAGGACAGTCCATTGAAAAAACTATGTCGTGACGGGTTGGGTTACTAACTTCGATGAAGCCTCGGCTATCCTTAACCGTAGTAACGCATTCATTTACTGTACAGTTAGATATTAACTGCTCTGGGATGAACGCGTCTCCGTCATGGAAATTGATAGGAATTTTAAGTATTTTTCTACTGTTCGCCGGTATGATGTCCTCATATAGATTACAATTACGTGAGTCGTACATCAATAACGGGTTACTAGAGTGTCTCGTCAATAATATCCTATTTTTTAAGTCGATGTTCGATTCCCATTTTTCAAGTAGGTCGAGCCCAACAAGTCCGTCAAAATAGTCATGAAACCTATAAATGAACATGGTTAGGTCTTCTTGCTCATTTAGTTCCTTAAAACATGGTATGGTAATTGAGTAGTTGTTTCGGGTCGTCGCATGGATATTTGTAACTTCAAAAGGATCGTAATTGCATGGTACATCTGGGTAAAAATTTTGTACCGCTTCGGGGCTAATAAAGGACTGGTTAGCGCCGGTGTCTATGAGAAATTTAAGAGGGGGGTCATTTATTTGAATAAATGGAAGCTGCCTTTGAGTTTGCAGGTTAACCTCTATTTTAATTTGTCGGATTTCGGAAGGTTCCGAAAATTCTCATTTTCAGGTGAGGAGGTCTCTCCCTGTATCTCTTCTACACAGTAGTCCTCAGGGTACTGTGATTCTGGTTCATATGTGTAGTTGTCGGAATAGTCATGGTAATTACATAGGTCTGCTTCATAGTCGTAAGGGTAATCATTATAATAAGAGTAGTCATCGCACACGTTATTAAAATTCATCTCCCTTGTTTTAAAATAGTTAGTTGGTGGAGGGTTACCGTGTCGAGACCAGTCATGCCCTGTCAGTCTTGGGACTGTAGGGGGTAAGACTCTAGGCGTGAAATTCTGTACACCACTCATTGGTCTGGCGTTACTCTGTGGAGGCTGATAATTAGGTCGCGGTGCTAATCGGAAGGTGTTACTTCTGGCGTTGTAATTTGGTGGAGGCGCACCAAACATTTGTTGCGTGCGCGTCGGCATACGAACGGGAGGCCCTTGGTTAAATCTGATGTGTGGTTGCGATGCTTGTGGTAGTCCAAACCTATGCGGTTGGGGCGGTGCATGCGAAGCTACGGGCATAGGCATAGGCCTTTGTACAACAGGGGCTGATAGCATAGGCTGATGATGATATGTATGTCGCGGTATGATAAAAGGCATCTCAGCTTTTGAATGAACTTTAGGTGGTATGCCTGTATTTCTTTCCTGTAGGTACAGGATATTCAATTCCTCCTGTACGAACCTAAGTGCTTCTTCGATTGAAGCTGGGCGCATACATCTAATTCGGGAGCCTAGAGGGTCATGTAGCCCACGTACAAACGCTTGCATCGTTAGTTTTTTATATAACACCCTTTTTGACTCTACTGTCGTCTGAACGTTTTCGTGTAACGATATATATGTCATAATCGTACTACACAGAGACTGACAATAGTCGTAAAACTCCTGAGGTGATCGCGGTCCTTGGGTAGCTAAAGACAGATCGTTATAAAGGGTGGTTTCATCCCTTTGATCCGCGAAATTATTAATTAAAGAGTCACGTATCCCTAACCAATTGTCAGGAACACCATTCGAGTTGATTATTGTGGCTGCTGCCCCCGTTATTTTATTTAAAATTCCGTTCAGTAAACATAAATTACCTAACTGACCATCGGGCGCAGCACTCATATATGTCTCTACTAACTGGTCACATATTTTTATGAAACGTGTGAGAACGTTTGGGTTCCCGTCAAAGTCGGGAACTGGCCGAAGGGCCTTAAAAATTATATCAACCCTATCAGACATCTTGCTACTGTAGTCTGTATCTAAGTCTACTTCTCTAATTCTATCTAATACACTAAGACGGCGAGACTGTCGAGATGCAGTCCCCCGGTCACCCCGATTTCTAGGATGAAAAATTTTTAAAGCTTAAAAAGGTAAGGTGGGACGAGATGGAGTCCAGGAAGCAACACAAAAAAGAAAGTTTTGCGCACTTACATGTACATTTGGCTTCTCTGCGTATCGAAGTCTGGATACTTGTCCTCCGGGCTGCGGCCAGTAGATTCGGAATCCCAGATGAGGGCTGGATAGCCTATCAGCGACTAGCGGAAGTACGGGAAGATTACCGGAACAACTTGCTGTGACACTGACTCTAGGATCCTACCGACTGCGCCAATTACGTTAGCTGCAGACGGAGGGCTCAAAAAAAACCAAATGTTCTTTTATAAATTTAATTAATTAATTTAAATTACAATTAAATCTTATGAACTGAACTATGGTTAAATTATACTAAGTGAGCCTAGCTGAAGTGAAGCGAGAACTAACTATCTAAACTAGGAGGCGTCCGTAAGTCACCTCGGTCGGGCGTCACGAAGAGCTGACGCTGCAACTCGTGCCTCGGTGTAAACCCGTGTTCAAATGTGGGTCAGCGACGCAGCAGTTTCAGTGGTTGAGCAATATGTAATTAACTCTTCAGCTTTATAATATTAGTATAGATTATTTATTTATGTTTGTTTTATTTTTCTATCTAAATTAGCTAGCATTCAAAATTAAACCTGTAACTTTGGCAACGTAATATTTTTCAGTTTTTTTTAATAAAGAGAAACGAGCAGGACATTTCTACATATCACATACATTCCTGATGGTAAGCAACATGCCTGCCACATAACAACACAGTGACAGGCAGCTATTGGAACATGAAGAGTCCAAATCATTACCTAGCACTGCACTGCGCTCGTAATCCAGAGATCTAAGTTGTTATATCTCTAAGCCCTGTAATTTCTCTGGAAACATTGCCATTCAAACCAGAACACAGTAATGTTTGCGCATTACTGCTTGGCGGTAGAATAACTGGTAAAGGTGTGGTCCTTCCCCAGGGTGACTCTGCCAAGAGTCCTACCACTACAAAGATTAATTTAATAAAGTTGAAAATCTGTTTGTCTGTTTGGATTTGTAAGTATGGATGCTCGTTCCCACATAGGTATACAGCGATTTTTAGGGTTCCGTAAAACGTAAAAACGGAACCCTTATAGATTCGTCATGTCTGTCTGTCTGTCTGTCTGTCTGTCCGTCCGTATGTCACAGCCACTTTTTGCCGAAACTATGCGAACTGCACTGTTGAAACTTAGTAAGTAGATGTATTCTGTGAACCGCATCAAGATTTGAACAAAAAAAAAGAAAAAAAAGAAAAATTAGGGTTGCCCCCCATACTGAGAACTGAAACTCAAATATTTTTTTTTCATCAAACCTACACCTTTGGGGTGTATCGATAGGTCTTCAAAAATGATGTTAAGGTTTCTAAAATCATTTTTGTCTACACTGAATAATTTGCGCGAGACACACTTCCAAAGTGGTAAAATGTGTGTCCCCCCCTCTAACTTCTAAAGTAAGAGAATGAAAAATCTAAAAAAAATGTATGATGTACATTACCATGTAAACTACTAACGAAAATTGGTTTGACCTCGATCTGATGAGTAGTTTTTTTTAGTACGTCATAAATACACTATTATTGAAACTTCGATCAAAGTTACAACGAACTACAAGAACTATGTGTACTATGTATATTATGTTACTTGCTGCAACGGAACCCTTCATGGGCGAGTCCAACTTGCACTTGGCCACTTTATTTAAAGAGTGATGGTAAACTCACAATAAAATTTTAAAAATTGACAATGTTCTATAAAATTGTAATAAATAGCTACATATTATATTTTAATGGTTGACACTTATTTGTACGATACTTATTATCGTACAATAAAATGTTAAATTTAAATTTTAAAAATGTATACTCTTTGTATGCTCTTTTTTGTTTTTTAAATTGACGTGTAAATTGTCCATTTATGAATAAAGAGGTTTGACTTAAGGCCTGTTTTCATTTTGATTAGTGCGAGTGCGAGTGAGTAGCGCAGGTGTTGAGTGATTAGTAGCAAACACGTGTGGACACCGATTGATTATTGCGAGTGCATAGTAATCAGTCGCGATTACTCACTAGCAATCGCACTCGCACTCACACTCGCACTAATCACAATGCAAATCGGCCTTTAGGTATCTCTGTAACGGCAAAAATAAAAAAAACTTAAACATTATAGTAAACTTTCCGAGCACTTGGTCGTCGCGACGTATGACGAGAATGCTGGCATTCATTTGGCTCAACCCATAAGCATTCTACAGCGTGTCCATGCCATCGACAAATCAACATGTCTGCCGACACGGTTATGTTGTGTGCCACGAGGAAAATATTCGCACTTTTAACGGTCAAATAATAAGTAGTAGATGGAAATCTATACATTCTTCAGTTTTTATTTTTTTTCTTATATAATTTAAACACTCCACAGACTCCGGGTTCCGTGACCTTTGTCGTTACAATAATCTTTTTTTATTTACGTAGTTCTTGGATTAGGAGAAGAAGAGGAAAATAAGGCGGGTATAGTGGGGGTTAACATTTTAAGCCTAATTCTAGTACTAGTCTACGATTTCGTCTGTTGAGCCGATCACTTCCGGTTGGGATTCCGATAGTAATCGACTCGACATCGTCTTTTGCCTAAGCCGCCTCCTTCCGGCCTAGAGCCTCCACTACGGCCGCATTTCTGTCTCTAATGGCCATCTGTAGTTTGAAATCTCGAATGGTCTTTGGTGATGCAGTCAACGCTCGCCGCATGAACGGACCGATGCGATGGCGTCGTCGGTGTCGTCAGCGTAGTATGTGAAGGTCCCCGTGTGCCGTGAGATTGCAACAACCGCATGGGACACGCTCTCGTGCAGCTTCATGTTTGCCTTAGTTTTAATTACGATTACCGACTCGTATGTCAATAATCGTACATTCTTCAGTTTCATGACTACCCCCGTTGTAACGCGCCCTAAACGAAACCTACCCATAATCAAATCTTGTGTAACGTTGCCTGGTTAAGAAAACACTAAGTGGTAAGGCAACCTATTAAAACTGATGATTTATGAAGAGAAAAATGAGTAAATTATAATTCAAAGTAGGTACGTTGTCATTTCTGTCCAATTTTTTAAGTGAAAACTTCTTTTGGCGCACCTTGACAGATTTTTCGTGGGCTGTGAATAGAATTCTAGCGTCACGCTCGGGTATGATAAAAAATCTTCGGGTAAACTCGGCACCATAGCCATTGGCCATCTAGAAATGCGTCAGCCAATGGGAAATGCTGAAAGGGCGTGGCCTGGCTATCATGGCATGGCCATCTAGAAATGCGTCAGCCAATGGGAAATGCTGACGCATTTCTAGATGGTCATGCCATGATGACCAGCCCGCACCCTCCGGTTTCACCCCTGTAGTTTCCAAAGTAAGTTATCAAATTCTGAGTTATAAGTTTTCACTTCTATCGGCAGTTCCTATGACTGCCAATTTTTTTGTGGTCTTTTAATAAAGAGCTCTAAATTGTACTGTAGTTTTTTAATCGTGATAGTTTAATGTTTAGTCGGGTAAAATTAGATAATCTATGAGAGTACATCCCACCCGCGTGCCGGCCCCATTTGTCGGCGGTAAGTCGATTAAGCCGACGACACGAGAACGCTAATGGAGTTAGTTGCATATTGGAGAGTGTAATTCAATTCATGTGGGAATTTACACACATAATATTATAGTACCGTGCCGTCTTTGTTCAGGGTGTACTACTTCTTATATATAAAATTCTCGTGTCACAATGTTAGTTACCTTACTCCTCCGAAACGGCTTTACTGGTTTTTACCAAATTTAAATGCATTTTCAGTAGGTCTGAGAATCGGCTACTATCGATTTTTCATACCCCTAAGTGATAAGGGTTGTTCACTCTAATTTTTGTTTTAAATTTTTGGACAAAATGTTTTGTTATTAAAAAATACATACACCCCAAAATGTTTACCCTTTTACCACCAGCCCCTATTTTTTAATAGCCGTTTTAGTAATTTAATCATTTTTCATCCCGCTCGATAACTGATCAATTATCGTCTTTTTGTAATTGTTTTTCACTCTATTTCGATTAAAAAATTTCGGAGCATATTTATGGCAAATCTAAAATTGTTTTATAAAAATAAACATTTATTTTTATTATTAAAGTTTAGGGTTGCCATGGATAGTTTAGATTCACAAACCAGCCCGGCAGGTGGCGTTGCAGTTGGTATCTAGGTTATTCTCTGAGCGAAGCCGGAACGGGCCGCTAGTAATATTATAAAAGTGACAATGTTTGGATGTTTGTTGCTCAATGACGTCGTAACGTATGAACGGATCGGGCTGAAATTGAACACAGATTATATTCTGGAAGAACACCTAGGTATAGAACAGATACGGAAAATAACGGAAACATCGCGGGGTGCTACTAGTACTACTATAATAGATCCAACCGTTTTATTTCTTTTTGACAGCAGCAATAGCATCACCAAACCTCGCATTTAAAAGTGAACTTTTGCGTAACATGACGCGGTTACGTTCTATTGGTGCTATCAAAAAGAAAATAAACGGTTGGATCTATTATAATATTATAAATATCAATGTAATAGTTTGTTGCTCAATCACGTCGTAACGTATGAACAGATAAAGCTGAAAAAAGTAGATAATGGTCTGAAAGAACACATTTGCTACGACTACCTACTTTATTTATCTCGGGAAAATATAGGGAACAGGAACTACACGGGTAACACCGCGGGGCGTTGCTAGTATATTTGTTCCGTATAATCGGGCAACATTAAAAATCATAGCGGATCTATGGTTTTGACAGCCGGCTGTGAAGTGACGTTGTCTGTTTTTCGCTGGAACGAAAAAGAAGCGTTTTTTACTTTTGATCTATATAATCTGGTTTAAAGTGTTAATATTGTGCGGGAATACGTATTAACGGGAATATATCGCTACGGGATTAGTGCTGGGATATTATTTGTGAAGGGGCCACTGGATTGGCCGTTTCTAGAACGCAGGATCGTTCTGGGAATTCGCGAGATCGCCTGGAAGCTCCCTGGTTTGGTATCTCATTTATTCCCTTCCTTCCTTCTTCCTGTCAGACCAAACTGGGCTTTGGACGACGCCGGGAACCCTAGGTAAGTGTCTAACCTGTTAAAGTGTGGGGGTAAACACATTAAAATCGGTATAACGGCATTTAATTTGTTTTTAAGGCTTGCTATGGGCCCCAGGTCGATATTTCTGGTATAAATATTAAACATTTTTTGGTAGACAGAGCGCGGTTAGCCGTAAATACCCCTCTTTTGTTTTTAGTTTTCTGGGAAAAGATATCAGGTAGGCCAGATATTTGGGGGTTCCCAGTTTATAATTTCTCCCCAAACTGTCGGGAAATTGGTATTAAGTGGTATCCGGCTTAATAGGTTGCGGATATAATTGTTGTGACATTGTCCGAACTTTAGGTTAATTTAAAATTTAAATTTAAATTTAAAATGGCTTCGGATTTGGCCAACCAGCTCCGATGGTTTGAATCCTTGCAAGGATTGGTCGGCAGGAGAGACCGGGAGGAGGCGCTATTAAACAGGGCAGAACACCTCGACAGGCGCCTGGAGATCGCTGAGAGGAGCACAGGATCGCTGCGGGATGCAAGGCCGCCTCCACCTGAGGAGCAGATGGAGAGGATCGAGGCGGACATGCGGCGCATCCTGGACTTGTACGACGAGGTCTCCGAAGGGGTTCGCCAGCTGGAGAGGTCTCGTCAGGGAAGGGCGAACTCGGGACCCGTCATCAGGAATGCGGGTTCGGGTGTAGTGGGACGCCTTCCCACCCTGGACTTGCCCAGGTTCACAGGTTACCTGCGAGAGTGGAGCGGCTTCCGGAGTATGTTCGCATCTCTCGTGGATTCACGCACCGACTTGACAAGGGCGGAGAAACTGGCCTATCTCCGCACGTCACTGGAGGGTGAGGCACTCTCCCTGATCCAGCACCTGGAGCTGGACGACGACAACTTCGGCACGGCGATGGAGTTGCTGGATACGAGGTTCCAAAACCCTCGGCTCCTCGCCGACGCTCACGTGTTCCAAATACTGGGGCTGCCGAAGGTGACTGAGAGGTCTCAGTTGAGGCCGCTAATCCTCACACCCGTGAAGGTGGCGTACAACGCCTTGCGCAGCTTGGGACTGCCAGTAGAACACTGGTCGTTTCTACTGGTCCACATTCTGCTGGGCAAGGTGCCGCTGGAGTTGCGCGCCCGGTTCGAGCGGGAAATGGGCCTTCACGGCGACCCGAAGGTCTTCCCCACGTTTGAGGAGCTACTTCGGGTCCTGGAGTGGGAGGCGAGGATGGCAGAGTCGGCGCCTCAGGAGGCGCAGCCCGCCGCGTCAGCTCGTGGCCCTGCCGGAACAGGACCGCGACCTACCAATCCCCGCACTCAGGGTGCGGTGAAGCGGACGGCGACGGTGACGAGTGCGTCGGAGCAGGAGTGCCCGAACTGTGGCCAGCTTCACGCGCTGGTGCAGTGTCCGGCCCTGCTTGCGCGGACGACTTCCGAACGACGAGGGATCGTTCGGCGGTTGCGTCGGTGCTACGGGTGCCTGGGGGGTCATTTGTACAATGACTGCCCCACGGCTCGGCCGTGTCCTGGGTGTGGGGGACCACACCATCAGCTCTTGTGCGTCAGGAGCGATGGTGCTGGTCGACAGCCCTCAGGGAGGGGGCCCTCCACGGGCGGGGGCGCTCCCACGCAGAGCCACGCATTGTACAACAATGAAGTGGCTACAGCGTGGAGCACACCCCCTCCACCCCAACCCACGGCAGCACCGGGCAGCCCAACAAGGGGCGTCCTACACGCGGCTCGGTCACCGACCTCACAGCCCGCGCGGACGCGGGCGAACTGGAGAGGTGGAAGGGTGATACCGGAGTCGCCACTGGGGTCACCTCCCCAGCGTTACCCTTCTCCGCCGCTGGATCCGCGACCGATGGAATGGAGGGCGTACACGCCTCCCCTCCATGAACATCCGAGGCTGGAATACCACCCGCCCTACTTTCGGTATGGCAGGGCGGCCGGATATGCCCCCCCTCCGATGGCCCTTTGCACTCGGCAGCCATACTGGGCTGGGCCCGGTAGTCCGACGGGTTCGGACGGGCCTCGGAGGGATTGACTAGCCTCCGTTCCCTTGGCACAGGATCAACCGGTGGTCCTGCTGCCCACCCTCTGGTTAAGGGTTTGGGGTCCAAGAGGCGACTACGTCCGGATACGAGCGCTCTTGGACACAGGGTCCCAGGGGTGCATTTTAACAACCCGGGTTGCTCATCGCCTGGGCCTGGCTAGGTTTCCGTCACCGACTCCGTTGCGAGGAGTCGGGAACACAGAGGTGCGGTCGGCTGGACAGACCCGCCTCTCCTTCTCGTCCGTACATTCCTATTCGGAAAGGATTGCGGTCAGGGCCACCGTCATGGATTCGGTTGTCGGTTGGCTTCCTCAGGCGGACATAGATCCGGATCTTTTGTCCTGTACTAAGGGTCTCAGGTTAGCGGATCCCCGCTTCGGGATGGCGGGTCCGGTAGACCTTTTGTTGGGTTCTGATGTACTGGGTTACATCATGAACGGCAAGCCTAGACTGCTGGATCAGTCTTCGCTGATGGCGCTGCCCACCATCTACGGGAACGCCATTTTGGGAATGGTGGATGAGTGGCAGCAGACGAATCAGGCTTCTTTTACGGGAACGGCCCTCGCTCAGATCATGCAGAGGTTCTGGGAGATCGAAGAGCCGCCTACCGTGTCTCGGCTGGATCCCGAGCACGTGGAGTGTGAGAACTTTTATCAGGCTCACACTCGGAGAATGGTTTCTGGGCGATTGGAGACTAGGCTGCCTTTCCGGGATAACCCCCCGCCTCTGGGCCAGTCTCGATCATTGGCCGAGAAAAGGCTCAGGTCCATGGAGCGACGCATGGCTCGAGATCCTGTACTTCGGGAAAAGTACATCGAGTTCATGAGGGAGTATGAGGCACTGGGCCACATGTCTCCGGCTCGCGACGACTGGTCGACCATGGACCACTACTTTTTGCCTCATCACGCCGTTTTGAAGGCGTCGACGGGCAAACTCAGGACGGTGTTCGATGGATCCGCTCCGACTTCGACAGGAGTGTCACTGAACCAGTGCCTCCACGCTGGACCGAAGTTACATCGGGATATTGTAGACATCATCCTGAATTTCCGTAGGCATCAGGTGGTGTTGGGAGCGGACATCCGTATGATGTTCCGACAAACGGTCATACACCCCGAGGACAGGAGGTTCCAGTTGATCCTCTGGCGGGAAAGTCCTCAGGACCCTATGATGGTGTATGAGTTGAACACCAACACCTATGGGTTGAGATCAAGCCCCTTCATTGCGATCCGCTCACTGCTGGAGTTGGCGGAGCAAGAACGGGCTCGGTACCCACGTGCAGCCGCAGTTCTGGAACGCGACCTGTACGTGGACGACGTTTGCACTGGTGCGCAGACGGTGGAGGAAGCTCTGTTGCTCCGGGATGAGCTTACAGAGCTTCTCGCATCTGGAGGCTATGAGCTTCGGAAATGGCTCTCTAACGACCCCAACGTCCTGGCTGGTATCCCGGACGATCACCAGCAGGATCCGGGGCTCTTCGAGGAAGGTGACGATCCGCACGGGATTGCGGTTCTGGGCATGCAGTATCAACCGGTTGCTGACATCTTCACCTTTCGGGTGGCACTGGAAGCCACACGCGCGTGGACAAAACGGACGGTTTTGTCCACCATCGCCAGGATGTTTGATCCAAACGGTTGGATCAGTCCGATTCTGTTCGCAGCCAAGTGTCTGTTACAGCGACTTTGGACTCTGAAGGTCTCCTGGGACGACCCTCTGGTCGGAGACTCGCTTAACACTTGGCTTAGTTTGATATCTGACCTCGAAACGGTCAATAGAGTGGCGTTGCCCCGTCGCATTCTGCCACCAGGCTGTAGCCGGATCAGCCTGCACGGGTTCTGTGATGCGTCCGAGCTGGGCTATGCCGCATCTGTGTACTTGCGTACAGTTGACGCTGGAGGCCACGTCAATGTCACGCTCTTATTGGGGAAGAGCAAGGTAGCTCCTATCAGGACACGACTCACCATTCCGAAACTGGAATTGAGCGGAGCCACATTACTTGCTCGGCTGCTCAAGCATGTATATCAGGAACTGTCCACCTCGATAGACATCCGGAATGTCTATGCTTGGTCAGACAGTCACGTCGTGCTTGCCTGGTTAAGAGCAGCCCCTCACACTTTGGAGACCTTTGTGGGAAATCGGGTTTCCCAAATCCAAAACATTGGACTGGACATGGTTTGGAGACATGTCCCGGGTGAGTTGAACCCCGCTGACTGTGCTTCGCGCGGCTGTTCCGCGCCGGAGCTAGTTGATCACCCATTATGGTGGGGTCCGGACTGGCTGCGGGAGCCAGAAGCTTCCTGGCCAGCTCTCGGCGCGGACTCGGAGGGAGCGGAGCTGCCCGGAGTCCGCGTGCATGCGATTGTGGCGGAAGTGCCCCCAGACCCTGATTGGTTGACGGGTCGTTACAGCAAGCTGGATAAATTGCTGGGGGTAACTAGCTGGATTAAGCGCTTCATCCACAACTGTCGTCACCCTCGTCAGAGGAGGAGTGACCAGATCGCCACTGTGGAGGAGCGTCGGAGTTCCTTGCTGCACCTCATTCGGCTGGTACAGGGTGAGAGGTTTCCGACGGAACTTGAGGCGCTGCGCTGCGGTCGCGCTCGCTTGAAGGGTGCGGTCGCCAAGTTGAACCCTTTCACAGATCAGGATGGTCTTCTGCGCGTAGGAGGTCGGCTCCGGAAAGCCAACCTGCCGTACGGCAGCAGGCACCCCCTGTTGCTACCGAAAGGAGGTCCTCTGGTGGACCTGCTGATCACCGATCGGCATATCGGTAACGCGCACGCTGGATGTGGCGCGCTTCTCGCTGTGTTGCAGCGTGAATTCTGGATCTTGTCGGCTCGCAGGGCGGTCCGAAAGGTGCTGTTTAGATGTGTCCCTTGTTATAGGCTCAAGGCGTCTACCATGCAGCCCATGATGGGAGATCTTCCTCCGGATAGGATTTCTCCCTCGAGGCCGTTCGACGGGGTCGGAACGGACTTCGCTGGGCCCTTCTCGGTCAAGTCATCGACGTTGCGTAACGCCAAGGTCGTTAAAGCCTACCTGTGCGTCTTTGTGTGTTTGGCCACCAAAGCAGTCCACCTGGAGCTGGTCTCTGCGCTGTCTACGGAGGCCTTTGTCGCGGCGCTGGATCGCTTTGTAGCGCGAAGAGGAGTACCCTCTTTAATACGTTCGGACAATGGCACAAATTATCGAGGGGCGGCGAATTATTTACGCGAAGTTAATAATTTTTTAAATTCTGGTAATAATAGTTTAAGTCTGGCTCTCGCCCAGCGGGGAATCAGCTGGCAATTTAGTGTGCCGGCCTGTCCTCACTGGGGAGGAATTTTTGAGGCTGCGGTGAAGTCTGCTAAAACCCATCTCCGCCGTGTCATCGGGGAGACCGTGTTAACTTGGGAAGAGTTAGTCACGGTACTATGCCGCGTGGAGGCAGTGCTTAATTCCCGTCCTCTCTGTCCAATCTCGCCTGACCCTAACGATCTAGAAGTCTTGACGCCGGGTCACTTCTTGATCGGTCAGCCTTTAACCGCGTTGCCGGAGTATCCCTGGAAGGATGAGCGCCCCGGACGCCTGTCCCGTTTTCAGTTATTGCAGCAAATAAGTCAAGACTTCTGGAGGCGCTGGTCGGCCGAGTACTTGCATCTGTTGCAACAACGGGTAAAATGGACAGATAGGACGGAGGCCCCTCGGGAAGGGGACTTAGTATTATTAAAGGAGGCAAATTTGGCCCCCCTACTCTGGCGTAGGGGACGTATTTTAAAATTGATATCTGGTACTGATGGCACACCCCGCGTGGCGGAGATTCTGATTTCTGGTTCCAGACTTCAGCGCGCGGTGTCCTCTCTGGCACGCTTGCCCCTTTATTAGATATACGTGTTTTCAAGGTTAAAATTTAATTTTATTTTATTACTATTTTTGGTAAAGTGTTTTTTTTGGTTTGATTTCCACTTTCGGGTCAAAGTTGGGAATTTCGTTTTATTTGGGGTCCGGATACTACTAAATACTAGTTACTAAATACTGGTTTCTAAAATTGAGCTGGAGTTCAATTGGTCGGGGGTTTTGTTCCGTATAATCGGGCAACATTAAAAATCATAGCGGATCTATGGTTTTGACAGCCGGCTGTGAAGTGACGTTGTCTGTTTTTCGCTGGAACGAAAAAGAAGCGTTTTTTACTTTTGATCTATATAATCTGGTTTAAAGTGTTAATATTGTGCGGGAATACGTATTAACGGGAATATATCGCTACGGGATTAGTGCTGGGATATTATTTGTGAAGGGGCCACTGGATTGGCCGTTTCTAGAACGCAGGATCGTTCTGGGAATTCGCGAGATCGCCTGGAAGCTCCCTGGTTTGGTATCTCATTTATTCCCTTCCTTCCTTCTTCCTGTCAGACCAAACTGGGCTTTGGACGACGCCGGGAACCCTAGGTAAGTGTCTAACCTGTTAAAGTGTGGGGGTAAACACATTAAAATCGGTATAACGGCATTTAATTTGTTTTTAAGGCTTGCTATGGGCAGGTCGATATTTCTGGTATAAATATTAAACAATATTTTTTTTTTTAAGTTGACAGTTTACCTTTGACAGTTGACAGATGGCTTAAACTACGACATTTTGGGCTAGCTTTATCAGACATAATCCTGACATGCGCTAAACGAACAAGAAACACAGTTGAGCAACGATCTCAAGCAGTTAGGATAAGTCCATCTTTCTAATACGGTGTTTAGACCCTGTACTACGTACTAATAGTACGCAGTTTCTCGTTGGTAAGTCATCGTACATCGCTCCTATGGGGCCAAACTTCCCAGAATCGGTTATTTCAATTTACTCGTTCGGTACCTAAACTTGCCTAAACTCTCGAAATAAAAATGTCACACCAAAAAATCCCGCAGCCGACTATAAAACTAAGCCTGAGGCCGAATTTGAACCTTCGCCCTACATAGGGACAATCTGCGTCATAGATGAACGAAAAAACGTACTACGAAATTAATTGCGATCATTTTTACATTCAGTTAACGGTCACATATTTTTGCTATTGCGACTGAGAGCCGTACCTATTTCGCGTTAATACGGTTCGTGAAGCATAAACTGTTGAGTCTGAATTGAATCGAACAGTCATAGCTATGGGGGTAATGGTATGGAGCAAGTTCTATAAATAGAGCGCAAAACAAACTTTTATTTCACGAAGGGCGGCACTTGTCGATAGCTTCTCGAATAGCCTGCGCTCGTTCTAGACCGCGTCCCGCGAACGAATCTGTTGTGGGACATGTTATATTGTTCTTAGAAATATAAATGTGGGAATCCATCAGTCTCAATATTAAAAGACTTATTCTTTATTTTGTTTGACTAGGTTTGAATCTGTAATTTCAATTTTATTGTACTCTGACACTCTCTGTAAGTTTTGTGCTACTCTCGTTATGCTCTATTTTTTCAGTAATAGAGCAATCCTAATCTTTACCTATTGGAATGTGTATGATTATCTTTTGACGTTACAGACATATATATAATAATAAAATTCCAATTTGAGTTAGCTCAACCATTTTTTTTACCTTGCGTGGAATTAAATTTTTGAAATTGGGTTTACTCACAAGCAAATTGCGACATCAACAAACAATTGGCGATAACGAACTGAAACGGTGGATGTCATAATCGAAGTACTAAATTACTTAGTAAAACAACAAGTAACCATAGATAATTCATATTGTCTACTAACGAAATAGTACGTCCAGTATGTCCTACATAAGTACAACTTTTAAAATTCTCGATTTGAATATATTACCTACACACGTTTTCATCGCCATTGCGTGTCTTCTCGTTGTAACGTGACCAACACTTCGGGAGGTCATAAAAATAATAGTTGGTAGTAGCTATGAATGTATCTATATGGTATTCGTTTTCTGGTATGTTTCACGTCCGTATGTTAATTTGTCCGCTCCCTCTAGAGTTCGGACCACGAGAGCAATTTTCATCAGTCAGGAAAAAAGCAATTTATCTGTTTGTCAGGGAAAGCAGTTTATTAACTGTCAGAACATTGAACTCACACTTTGCATAGTCTATTAGTCGCTTCAGATACCATTACTTCGATGTTAATTGCTTCCTGTGTATATAATATAATTTAATTTTTCTGTAGTGGTAGGATTCTTAGCAGAGTCCGCCTGGGGAAGTACCTCACCTTTGCCAAATATTCTACCGCCAAGCAGTAGAGTGCAAACATTATTGTGTTCCGGTTTGAAGGGCAATGATTCCAGAGAAATTACAGGGCTTAGAGACATAATATCTTAGATCTCTGGGTGACGAGCGCAGTGCATTGCTAGGTAATGATTTGGACTATCATGTTCCAATAGCTGCGTGTTACTGTGCTGTTATGTGGCAGGCATGTTGCTTACCATCAGGCACATGGCATGCTCGTCTCGTCACTCTATGCTATAAAAAAAAAAAGGTTTTCGTATCGTTATCGTTTTAAGTTAGCGAAATTACGCACATGACTTCGAAAAAACAGTGGTGTGTGTGAGATTTGAAGTCGGGGCTTCCGGATCGGCAGGCGCCGTACTCCCGACTAGACCAGTCGTGACGTGTTTAAACGCATAGTTTATAGATTTAATAATATCAGATGTTTAGCTCCTATAGTAGCTTTGCTTAGTTTGGGGCTAGTGTTGTGTGTGGAATGTCCACCAATACTTCGTTTTTCATTCTGATTTCGCAGACTCCGGGGTCCGTGACCTTTGTCATCTGGATTCTTTTTTATGTAAGTAAGTATGTCTTAGATTAGCTTAAGAAAAGTAATAACATTAATTTAAAAACCCAACTGTACCTAAATGTATCTAAATCCACTTAGGTGATTGAGACGAGTCTCAAGACATATCTTAATTGTCTAAATCCATCAAGCCGTTTGGAAGATACGTGGGAATAAAGAAATTTACAAACATACAAGATACGCGCGAAAAACAAAACCCTTCTTTTCAATCGTGTAAAAAGGGGGAGTAATAAGGAACATTCTCAACCTAATTCTAGTGCTTTATTTGTAGCGTTCAATTTGTTTTTAAACCGACTGTACTATCTAAAGACACTTGGGTGATTGAGACGAATCTAACGATATCTTAATCGTCAAAATCCATCCAGCCGTTTGGAAGATACGTGGGAATAAAGAAATTTATAAACACACAAGATACGCGCGAAAAACAAAAAGGTAAACAAGAATACTTAATTAAAAAAACTATAAAACCCGACTAAAAAACAACACGTAAGAAAAACACGGTTGATTGAATTAAAATGCTTGAAATTATTCCAAATGGCATTTAACTACACAACATATTTACATATTTGTAATGCTCTTTAAATTCTCTGTATTTTGAAACCCTACTCGATATGCTAGATAAATATTTTTTTTTCAACTACTCACAATTTTGCCTCAAAAATCGGCTATATTGTTTTTTTTTTTATTTAATAGGTACTTATCTAAGGACACTTGGGTGATTGAGACAAATGTAACGATATCTGAATCGTCAAAATCCGTGCAGCCGTTTGGAAGATACGTGGGAATAAAGAAATTTACAAACATACAAGATACGCGCGAAAAACATAACCCTTCTTTAAATCGGGTAAAAAGGGGGAGTAGGGAACATTCTCAATCTAATTCTAGTGCTTTATTTGTAGCATTCAATTTGTTTTTAAACCGACTGTACTATCTACGGACACTTGGGTGATTGAGGCGAATCTAACGACATCTTAATCGTCAAAATCCATCCAGCCGTTTGGAAGATACGTGGGAATAAAGAAATTTACAAACACACAAGATACGCGCGAAAACAGAAAGGTAAACAAGAATAATTAAAAAAATTATAAAACCCGACTAAAAAACAACACGTAAGAAAAACACTGTTGATTGAATTAAATGCTTGAAATTATTCCAAATGGCATTTAACTACACAACTTATTTATATATTTGTAATGCTCTTTAAATTCTCTGTATTTTGATGCCCTACTCGATATGCTAGATAACATTTTTATTTTCAACTACTCACAATTTTGCCTCAAAAATCGGCTATATTGTTTTTTATTTTATTTAATACTACCCATCTAAGGCCACTTGGGTAATTGAGACAAATGTAACGATATCTGAATCGTCAAAATCCGTCCAGCCGTTTGGAAGATACGTGGGAATAAAGAAATTTACAAACATACAAGATACGCGCGAAAAACATAACCCTTCTTTAAATCGGGTAAAAAGGGGGAGTAGGGAACATTCTCAATCTAATTCTAGTGCTTTATTTGTAGCGTTCAATTTGTTTTTAAACCGACTGTACTATCTACGGACACTTGGGTGATTGAGGCGAATCTAACAACATCTTAATCGTCAAAATCCATCCAGCCGTTTGGAAGATACGTGGGAATAAAGAAATTTACAAACACTCAAGATACGCGCGAAAAACAAAAAGGTAAAAAAGGGAAGAAGGGAACATTCTCAACCTAATTCTAGTGCTTTATTTGTTGCATTATAACTTTCTCTATTGTTTTTTATTAAAATACCATCAAGATCTCATCAGAGTAAACTGGGAAAAATCAGGTTAACCGGATTGATCCGGATTTGTTCCCGATATCGCGCCGCTGACGTGTTTTAATTAGACTTTGATCGAGTTGGGACTTCGTTACCGATGATTGATCGGTTCTCGATCCGGCAGCGTGCCTGGGTTGCCAGCTTCTAAGCGAGCCTACTTACAGTTATCGTGACTCGGTAAAAATAACTCACATGGAGACTAAGGGTATATATGTGGTAGCATAACAGTTTTTGTACTAATTTAAGAAGGCATAACGTTTTTAGGACTAACAATAATTTACTATAACAACTAAACGCATAACTGTTTTCGCATAATGTTTACTAGCATAACCATATACAGCATAACAATATCTTACCATAATGTTTAAACACATAACCATATATAGCATAAAGATAATTTAACATAATGTTTAAAGGCACACATTGAGAAAAGCAGACTGCACATCTAAGAAGTATGCACTTTTTGACTTCGGGCGGGCTCCCGGCAGAAGCTCCCGCATTTTTTATATACACTCTAGGGGTAGTAGCGACAAGACTAGGCGGAGTCGGGGTGCTCCGAGTCGGTTCTGGGTCCTATGTAACCCGGCTCTATATTTAGTAGCACAACAAATAAATAAAAAATACATAAGGACTATTAAACGTCTCATCAATATACCTAAAGACTATTATGCGTCTCATCAATAATCGAATCGAATGTAGTACAATAGAATGTTATGCTTCAAACACATTATCCTAAAAAACTATTATGCAAAAGTTGCATTATGACACTATATATTATGCTACATTCATTATGCTAAAGTAAATTAGGACAAAAAAATATGCTATTTAAATGGCACCCTACTTACGTACTCTTAGCAAGAGTTACTTAGTTACACAGCTTATTTTATGTTTTCACGTTTTCAGTAATAGAGCACCGCGGTTTTACCCGCTTGGTTTCCATTTCCGTTATTTTCTTAGCATGAAAAGTAGAGTATGTGCTATTTCAGATTATAATTTAACTATGTTCCAAATATCAACCCGATCCGTTGGGACGTTCTGGCGTGATTGAGCATTAAGCAATATCTAAACATTAAAATTTTGGTATTTATAATATTAGTAGTATAAAACATCCAGACACAGAACAAATATTTTGTATTTATCACACGAATATTTGGGTAAGTATACTGAGTGGGAATCGAAGTCACGACCTACGGCTTCGCAGGCAGACTTACTACAATTCTAGTTAAAAAAAAAATGACATTCATAGGAACTGCCGATAGATGTGATTTATAGCTCAGAATTTGTTAGCACACTTTGGGATCTACGCGGGAGAAACCGGGGGGGGTGGCGATGACCATGGCTATCTAGAAATGCGCCAGCGTTTCTTGGCCAATGGGAAATACTGACGCGTCTCTAGATGGCCGATGGTTTACCCGAAGATTTCTTTCTCATAGGAACTGCCGATAGATGTGAAAATTTATAGCTCAGAATTTGTTAGCACACTTTGGAAACTACGCGGGAGAAACCGGAGGGCGTGGCCATGACCATGGCTATCTAGAAATGCGCCAGCGTTTCTTGGCCAATGGGAAATACTGACGCGTCTCTAGATGGCCGATGGTTTACCCGAAGATTTCTTTCATTCCCGAGCGTGATGCTCGAGGTCAATTCGCAACCTTCGAAAGATCAGTCAGTGGTGTGCCAAATGACGTTTTCACTTCAAAAATCTGGTTTCGCTTTTAACGTGTTAATTGCGGTATCTACGGTATCGTTCTATTATATTATACACTTGGAATACCAAAAATATGTAAGTAAATTAGATTTTCGAGTAGGACGCCCCTTCATCGTCGGCCCACATTTCACGCGCCCCAGGTACGCGTGGGTCCGGTCATTACAGTTTTAATTAAAGCTATGTGACTTTCACTGAATTCGTTTATGTATTTTAATTAATATAATCCTTGTTTGAGAACTGAGGCTTAAAATTAGAAAATTCTAAACTTAACTTTTCATTAGCAGCGATTGTATTTGAAAAACGATAAATATGTTTAAAAATGAATCCTGAAATCTAAGTATATTTTTTTATTTTCCTTGATCACAACATTTATTGTATCTATTAGTCTAAATTCATTAAATTGTGCTTGATGGTAAGCAACATCTACCCTGAACAGCACAATACCACGCATGTATTTGAACAATGAGATTCGAAATCACTGCTTAGTACGTAGGTTCCTAGGTACCTACTGCACGGCGCTTGTCACCCAGGATTTTGAGATATTTTATCTTTCTGTGCTGTACCTAGTTTACCTGGAAACTTTCAAATCATCCCATTGTCTGTATATTACCTACTAGCAGCGCCCCGCGGTGTTACCCGCGTAGTTCCCGTTCCAGTTGTTTTTTTCGGGATAAAAAGTAGCATAAATATGTGTTCTTCCAGACTAGGTATAATTTATCTGTGTTTCAAATTTCAGCCCGATCCGTTCATACCTTAGGACGTGATTGAGCAACAAACATCCAAACATCCAAATATCCAAACATCTATACATTGACATTTATTATATTAGTAGGATTAACTGGAAAAGGCGTAGTATGTGGACTTTTTTTTTCAATAAAGAGTGATGAGACGAGCAGGACATGTGCCTGATGGTAAGCAATATGCTTGCGACATAACAGCACAGTGACACGCAGCTATTGAAACATGAAGAGTCCAAATCATTACCTAGCACTGCACTGCGCTCGTCACCCAGAGATCTAAGTTGTTGTATCTCTAAGCCCTGTAATTTCTCTGGAAAACATTGTCCTTCAAACCGGAGCACAGTAATGTTTGCAAATTACTGCTTGGCGGTAGAATAACTGGCAAAGGTGTGGTACTTCCCTAGGCGGACTCTAAGAGTCCTACCACTACTAAACTATAAACATTTACATATTACATAATATACTTATTATATAAACAGTTGAAATAGCAATATGACTCAAAAGATATCTTCGGGTAAACTCGGGACCATGCCCATGCTCATGGCCACGCCCTCCGGTTTCACCCGCGTAGTTTTCAAAAACCGGCACTCCAAACCTTTTGGAAACCGGCACTGGAAAGCATCAATCCAGTGCCAATGCTTTCAGGCGCGGTCTCAGCGTCAAAAACACAAAAAAACGCAGTCATAGAACTGCCGATAGAAGTGAAAACTTAAAACTCAGAATTTGATAGCTTACTTTGAAAACTACACGGGTGTAACCGGAGGACGTGGCTATGAGCATGGGCATGGTCTAGGCAGACAGATTTTTCGTTGTCACGCTCGGGTATGATAAGAAATCTTCGGGTAAACTCGGGACCATGGCTATTGGCCATTTAGAAATGCGTCAGCCAATGGGAAATACTGAAAGGGCGTGACCTCGCCATCATGCCATGGCCATCTAGAAATGCATCAGCCAATAGAAAATGCTGACGCATTTCTAGATGGCCATGCCATGATGCCCAGGCCACGCCCTCTGGTTACACCCGTGTAGTTTCCAAAGTAAGCTATCAAATTCTGAGTTCTAAGTTTTCACTTGTATCGGCAGTTCCTATGACTGCCAATTTTTTCCCTAAGACGCCAAAAGAAGTATAACTCCAATAAAATTGCCTCACATTTCAGTATTGAATGATTTCAATGCGTTTTGCAAATACCTTCACGTACTGAAGCTTAACAATCTCAGAGTACCCGCATTATTTTCCGCGCAACAAATATCGCGATGCTCTGAGCCAATAAACAATAAAACATCGCTGACGGGCGGACACACTACACGCTTAACCAGTATGAGCTGGGGGTCTACCGGCTAACGAAAAACGCTTTGACGCTATGACGTTGCTGTCTCTTTTCTTCTCGCTTGAAATGAAAGAGACGGCAATGCCAAAGCGTCAAAGCGTTTGTTGTTAGGCGGTAGACCACCAGGTTACCTTTAGTGCACCATTGTTTTACAAAACGAAAGGTTTGCAATTGACCGCCATCTCAACTGATGAGGGATGATGTGGCCTACGTTGGAGCAGGCGCGGTCCCAGCGAATTTTGGAAGGGGTCACCAGTACACAGCTTCGGATTTTGGAGGGGTCACGAGTAGAAATACAATAAATCAACTAAAAAGACTTTACTAGTAGCGCCCGAGGATTTTACTCGCGTAGCAGCCGATCCAGTTGTTTTCCCGAATTAAAAAATAGTCTATTAGGTACGTCAAGACGTACCTACGGTCAAGAGTCAAGGGTCGTGAGAAGAAGGTACTTTTGACGCAGCTGTTTAATTTTAGAGGTATTAATACGCACGCTGCGCTAGTGACCATACTTATTTTTATTGATGGATAATTAAAGTTAAATTAGTCAAATATTAAGCACCTATTATTTTTACGTAAATAGAAAGAGAATCGAATGCTGAACACGGTATATCAATATCTAAAGTGTTCAACCAGTCAGTCTGTATATATGACGCAGCCAACTAGCTTAATCAACAGCCTATTGAGATTTAGCAACCTTAAAGTAGCCTTGGAGTAGGTTTTCATACACCCCTTACTGTTTAAACGAAAAGTAATAAGTACTCGCTTATATGAAGCAAATAGGGAGGGGAATTGAATCATAAGGGAATCAAGTGTTCATGTAGAGTTATCACAGGAGTGGGGGGAAAGGGGGGGAGAAGCATGTGAGAAGTTCGATCACTGATAATGTAATGTATCAAAGACTGCACACAAAGGAACTGCATAATTGAACTTTCATTTATAAAGGTGGAAGCAATGGTGATGGCATTTCCAACATTTTTAACAGACTTCAGAAAAGAAGGTAGTTCTCAATTCGGCTCTGTTTTTTTAGGGTTCCGTAAAACGTAAAAACGGAACCCTTATAGATTCGTCATGTCTGTCTGTCTGTCTGTCTGTCCGTCCGTATGTCACAGCCACTTTTTGCCGAAACTATGAGGACTACACCGTTGAAACTTGGTATGTAGATGTATTCTGTGAACCGCATTAAGATTTTTACAAAAAAAAATAAAAAAATAAAAAATTAGGGTTGCCCCTCATACTAAGAACTGAAACTCAAAAATTTTTTTTTCATCAAACCTACACGTGTGGGGTGTCTATCGATAGCTCTTTAAAAATGATGTTAAGGTTTCTAACATAGTTTTTGTCTACTCTGAACAATTTGCGCGAGAGACACTTCCAAAGTGGTAAAATGTGTGTCCCCCCCCTCTAACTTCTAAAGTAAGAGAATGAAAAATCTAAAAAAAATATATGATGTACACTACCATGTAAACTACTAACGAAAATTAGTTTGAACTCGACCTGATGAGTAGTTTTTTTTTAGTACGTCATAAATACACTATTATTAAAACTTCGATCAAAGTTACAATGAACTACAAGAACTATGTGTACTATGTATATTATGTTACTTGCGGCAACGGAACCCTTCATGGGCGAGTCCAACTCGCACTTGACCACTTTATTTAATGTATATTACGTGATAGGTCCGCCAATTGTGAAGCGATTTCGATGATTATTTTTTGTTTGGAATAATATCATACTTCAGAGGTAGTCCCACATAAAATTTATCGAAATCATGTGTGGTGTGGCGGTTTTGCAATATCAACAAAATATTTAAATTACCTTAACTAGACAACTTGTTCGTACTTACTACCTCGCGGTTTCATTGGTATAGTGTCATTCAGGCGATTTTACAAAATATCTTCTTAATTTATATAAATCTCCTGTCACGATGTTTGTCCGCTATGGATTCCTAAACTACTTAACCGATTTTAAATTAAATTGGCACACCGCGAGCAGTCTGGTCCAACTTGAGAGATAGGATAGTTTTTATTTCGATTAATAATCTTTAAATGACAATATCTGCGGCTGCGCTCGGATATTGTCATTTAAAGATTATTAATCGAAATAAAAACTATCCTATCTCTCAAGTTGGACCAGACTGCTCACGGTGTGCCAATTTAATTTAAAATCGGTTAAGTAGTTTAGGAATCCATCGCGGACAAACATCGTGACAGGAGATTTATATATATTAAGATATATATATATATATATATATATATATATTTAATAAAGAGTGACGAGACGAGCATGGCATGTGCCTGATGGTAAGCAACATGCTTGCCACATAACAGCACCGTAACACGTAGCTATTGGAACATGAAACCAACTCCAAGGCAACTTTAAGGTTGCTAAATCTCAATAGGCTGTTGATTAAGCTAGTTAGTTGCCTCATATATGCACTGCGCTCGTCACCCAGAGATATAAGATGTTATAATATCTCTAAGCACTGTAATTTCACTGGAAACATTGCCCTTCAATGTGGAACACAGTAATGCTTGCACATTACTGCTTGGCGGTAGAATAACTGGCAAAGGTAAATATGAAATTTACTCGAGTATCTGAGTGTCATTAGGCTCTTGCCAGCAGTGTCTTAATTCGTCAGTTGCGACTCATTGTAAGACAATGGCAATGACGAGACTTGAAGTTGGTGGTTGTTGTTTCGGAAGAAATTAAATTATCGCTGTTTGGATTACGAAAGAGCTTCAAATGAGTTTCAAAGAACAAAAATAGATGTCAAAGAGTCTCCATTAATCGCAAACAGCTTCCGATGATCCAAACAAATCGGACGTTACACATACGAGCGGTCTCCGACTAGCTTTTTATTCGCGCGTATTAGCTCGATTTTGGAAACGCATATGTACGAGTATACATATATGTAGGCTGGTGCGTTTTTTGCCACCCGCGCAACTCATATAAGCTTTGAGTGCTGGCTGCTGCAATGGCTGCAATAGCAATGTTTCTGTGTCGAAATCGACGTTGAACAGACACGACACCACTGCCGCTTCGAGGAAACACGCTGAAGTACGCTCATTTACGCGAGTCCGGTTTTTTTAAGCGCGTAATAAAGCGCGTGTAAACGCGTGTGCCGAAACGATCGTAAGCGCGCAGAAAAATACGCTAATTTGAAACCGCTGTAAAAGTCAATGTTTTAAAAATAACGTAATTGATTCATTTAGATGCTATTCATGCCGAGAATTCATTTATCTATTCTATTTTTGTCATCAAAATCCCCTAGTCACAAATGCCATCACGTGGTATATTCAAATATCGACGTTATTGAATGTTCTTCCCACGCGTTTTTATTTTATTTAGAATGGCTTAACTGTGAGGTCTGTGAGTATTTCTCATAATTAGAAATTGTCCGTTTCAAAAACAAATTGCCATGGAGACTGCGACTAAAAGTCAGAAAGAAGGAGAATTTTAACATTAAACAGCGCTACATTAGTGCACAATACGACACCACTATAAATACCAACTGCTACTACATATATAGATGACGCGATTTCACCCTTCCAAACAACGTCTTAAGGTACAAGTTCGCGCGGAGACCGCGACACGAGACCGCGACAGGAGACCGAGACCGGAGACCGCGACAGGCACTTGACACTATGGAATTGTATGGACGCCAGTTCGCGCTGAGACCGCGACAGGAGACCGAGCCAGGTCGTGGTCGCGGTCGCGGCGCGAACTGGCGCCCATACAATTCCATAGTGTCAAGTGCCTGTCTTGGTCTCCGGTCGCGGTCTCGTGTCGCGGTCGCAGCGCGAACTTGTACCTTTAAGGTTCAGGTTCGCGCTGCGACCGCGACATAAGATCGCGACCGGAGACCGCGACAGGCACTTGACATTATACAATTGTATGGACGCCAGTTCGAGCCGCGACCGCGACAGGTGTCTCGGTCTCCTGTCGCGGTCGCGGCGCGAACTGGTGCCCATACAAAGCTATAATGTCAAGTGCCTGTCGCGGTCTTCGGGCGTGGCCTCATGTCGCGGCCTCGTGTCGCGGTCTCAGCGCGAACTTCTTGTTTCGTTGCTCTGTTGCCACCCCGACACTATGCCACCACCACCGCCATTCAACATTAGCACGTTTGTAATGCGAGTGTCCATAAGATTTTCCCTATCAAAAGCGCTGATCGCAGTTAAAGGAATTTTCACTTAAAAAAGGGTAAACAAAGTTCATTGTCCGCTACCCACCAATACCCCCTTCAATAGGTTTTTTATTTTATGGTATTTTATATATCTTATCTTCTTCTTATATATAAAATTGCCGTGTCACAATGTTAGTTACCTTACTCCTCCGAAACGGCTTTACTGATTTTTACCAAACTTTATATGCATATTTAGTAGGACTGAGAATCAACTACTATCTACTTTTCATACGCCTAAGTGATAAGGGTTGTTCACCCCTAAAATAAAATTTTAATTTTTGGTCAACATTTTTTTGTAACTTGGCATTAAAAAATACATACAACCCAAAATTTTTACCCTTTTATCACCAACCCCTATTTTTTAATAGCCATTTATAAATGACTAAATTTAATCATTTTCCATCCCGCTCGATAACTGATCAATTATCGTGTTTTTTGTAAATGTTTTTCACTCTATTTCGATTAAAATTTCCCGGAGCTCATGGCAAATCTAAAATTGTTTTATAAATATAAACATTTCTTTTTATTATTAAAGTTTAGAGTTGCCATGGTGATTGTGGAATCAGACGTTATCACCACTGGGCTACCAATTTTGTACTACATGTTCAACGATGTTTCATTATTGGCCCACATTTTTCCATTGATTCTCCTAATGGTAGATATTAAATTCTCACTTTGATCTCTCATAAATAACCATTCTTATTAGTCCGTCAGCTAGATCATGGAAAAATATGGGACACGTATTTTTTAGGGTTCCGTAAAACGTAAAAACGGAACCCTTATAGATTCGTCATGTCTGTCTGTCTGTCTGTCCGTCCGTATGTCACAGCCACTTTTTGCCGAAACTATGAGAACTACACTGTTGAAACTTGGTAAGTAGATGTATTCTGTGAACCGCTTTAAGATTTGAACAAAAAAATTAAAAAAAAGAAAAATTAGGGTTGCCCCCCATACTGAGAACTGAAACTCAAAAATGATTTTTTCATCAAACCTACACGTGTGAGGTATCTATCGATAGGTCTTTAAAAATGATGTTGATGTTTCTAAAATCATTTTCGTCTACACTGAATAATTTGCGCGAGAGACACTTCCAAAGTGGTAAAATGTGTGTCCCCCCCCTCTAACTTCTAAAGTAAGAGAATGAAAAATCTAAAAAAAATATATGATGTACACTACCATGTAAACTACCAACGAAAATTGGTTTGAACTCGATCTGATGAGTAGTTTTTTTTTAGTACGTCATAAATACACTATTATTGAAACTTCGATCAAAGTTACAACGAACTACAAGAACTATGTGTACTATGTATATTATGTTACTTGCTGCAACGGAACCCTTCATGGGCGAGTCCAACTCGCACTTGGCCACTTTATTGTTCTATCAAATTATTAAAAATCTACGAAGATATAGACCAAATTGCCAGAGTGAGGAGTGTGGACAATTGGTGATACAAATCGTACCATCAAGTGAGGTCATTCGAAACTTCCAAGAACTTTGTAATTTTTTGTCTAAAAATTAGACAAAAAATTACAAAGATTAGATTGATTAGATTTTTTAGTCATCTCGCCTATGAAGATTGAATTTCATTTAGATTTATGTAAGTAGGTATTTAAATCAGAATAAATTAATTTCAACGGCGTGTTTGATTTGTAGAGAGACTTATTTATTTTTAATTTGTACTTATGTATATATTGTACTTACATAAATATTTAAGTATTATTAAGATAACGTTCAACTTACAACAACTATGGTTGTATATTACTTTGTGGTCGAATTCCGACCACTTCCAACATCATCATCACCAGCCCACTAAATGTTCCCACTGCTGGGACTCGGGGACTTCTCTCCGGGAGAGAGTTAAGGCCATAATCCACCACGCTGGCCCTCCCTGGTTTTCCTTCATCGTTTTAAGTTAGCGTCATTACGCACATGACTTCGAAAAGACAGTGGTGCGTGTGGGGTTTGAACCCGGGGTCTCCGGATCGGCAGGCGCCGTTCTCCCGACTAGACCAGCCGCAACTTCACCACTTCAAACAATCAGAATAATTTATTTATGCTGGACGAGTATCATTTATATTAACAAAGTGTATCATGCAGAGAAAGAGTGTTCAATGTTTAATTTTATGACAATGAAATAAAAACATATCCTAAAAAGCCTATCTGAAGCTAAATATAAACCACAATTTCATGCACCATCGCGACTACCCGCGTGGGTAGATTCTCAAACTACCGGCAAACCTCTAACTACCCTCCGACACTTCTTTATGCCCAAGTGATAAGGTTCAAAATAGGAACCACATTTCAAATCGCTTATTTTATCGACTTTCGCACATGTAACTTCTCCGAAGCCCGGATAGTTTACGGCTGCTAAGGAAATAGAGTACAAGCCAACTGAAGGTCTTTGGCGAAAATGTTGAACTGCACTATTTTATCATAATAATATATCATAAATCGTTTATTGGCCATAAGTAACTAACTATACATTACAGGCAAGTCATCATAATTGTGTTAACATTAACAAAAAATAAAATAAAATAATTAATATGTTAGAACATGATCAGGTAAAGCGTTAGTGGTGCCGCGTGATTGCAGTCATTGGTGTTGGTGTTTGCGGGTAACTTATTATCCGTGAAAAATGAAAAACTTTTTGCGTACAGAATTACGGATCAGCCAATTCTTACTTTGTTTTGATCGTCTTTTTTAACGTACATAGGACCACGTTTGACCACCAAGTCACTTTATGGTAAGCGACGGTGTTGTCGAAAATTCGACATGCTGACGTAGCAACTTCAATGAATAGCTGTATTCGCTGAAGCCGAGGATCGTGGGTTCGATTCCCACCTAGTGCACATATTGGTGTGATTGATACAAATATTTGTGTGTGTCTGGGTGTGTCTGGATGTTTAGTAAGTTTTTTTTAAAATAAAGAGTGACGAGCAGGACATGTGCCTGATGGTTAGCAACATGGCTGCCACATAACAACATAGTGACACGCAGCTAATGGAACATGAAGAGTCCAAATCATTACCTAGCACTGCACTGCGCTCGTCATCCAGAGATCTAAGTTGTTATATCTCTAAGCCCTGTAATTTCTCTGGAAACATTGCCCTTCAAACCGGAACAGAGTAATGTTTGCACATTACTGCCTGGCGGTAGAATAACTGGCAAAGGTGTGGTCCTTCCCCAGGCGGACTCTGTCAAGAGTCCTACCAACTATAGATATTGAGTGAGAGAGGAGTGTAGATTTATGTACAACTATATATTTAATCAGCTATCTGGCTTTCATAGTACAAGCTTTGCTTAGTTTGGGGTCAGGTGAAATGTTCACCAATATTTAGGTGAGGTAGGGGAGGGATGGGCAGTTGGGAGACATGGGCACCCCCCTTTTATTCTGATTTGAGCATAAATATTATTTTTTTCTTGATTTGGTGGTTTTCTTTACCGTCTGGCAACGCTGTTCATCCATAGTGTATATGTAATTATTGTCAGTTGTCAAACACAAACACGTCTGAAAGTTATGCGCTAGTAAAAGTAAATATTTTGTTGTGGTTTCGGATCTTAATAAAGAGAAAACTAATGAAAGGCATGTGTATTTTTTATTATTTATCTATTGTATATTAACTAATCTATAAATTAAACTGAAATTCAAGCCTAAATACGTAGATTTAAAAAAATACCGGTAACCTATGTCGAAAATGTATACAGAGCTAGTAATGGGCATTTGGACGATGGGGTGGTCTGGGCATGCCCAATGCTCCCTCCTATTATGTTCAGTATAGGAGGATTTTTACCTATTGGTTTATTTTTAATTACAGAAAGATGCCGTTTAAATTCTAAAAGAAAGGTTTGCGACGGAAAAAATCCTAAAGATTTAATATTACGAGCCATATAAGAGGTATCAAAAGGATCAAACATAAAAACAAATTTACGCACGTAAATTAGCCTTCCTGAAGTAGATGGCATAGCTAGTGTCCTTTTAGACGACATCAAAACTAAATTGCCAGTACCAAAGACATGCAATAAACCCAAACGTGGTAGCTCTATGTACATTGTACACATTTGATAGTCCTCTATGGGTTATACCCAATCTCAGATAATTTAAGATACTGTTTAAGATGTTTTTTATTTGTTAACTTTCATTTTTGGTTTCTGTTATTGATATAGTTTAATAATAGTCTATTTGTTAACTAATTTTTGAATTCCATTAAGGATATAAAGTGTTTTATGGGCCGTGTCCAAGCCTCCCACAGGGTGTGTCCAAGCCTCCCTACCATAGGGAGCATTGGGCACTTTTGACTTAGTTTATAAAATATCTAGTAATGTTGAGACTGATTGTAATTTTGAAGACAGCTCTTTAATTATATCTAGCCAAATGTGTGGTGCAATCAAAATTGGCAATAAAAGTTGATTATCTATAAAATCAGATTTTTTATGCAATAAATAGTGAAAAAGTGCCCATCCCTCCCCTACCTCCCCTAATGTTATTAATTTACTGTTACCTTGAAAGGTATATTTTTTACCTCACCAGGTTAAAATTGAATCTCAGTGGTAACAAAAGTACTTACTAACCTCTTTGCAAAGTCTGCCTGAGGAAGTATCATACCTGTGTCTGTCTGACTATTTCTTTATTCCTAACAAAGTGTTTGTGTATCTGTCTAAGCTTTTATGGTGTCTTGTGTATTAAACCGACCAAATTATTATGAAATAAATGTAAAACGGCAATGAAGCTGCCACGAAACAGACATTGGCAGAGATGTGACAAACATGTCACAGCGCGCGCCATTATGTAAAGAAGTTGAAGTTGTTTCTTTCTCGCTCTAGGTACGCTCGGTGGTTCCGAGTTTACCCGAATATCCGCTTGATACACCGGTGTGTAATATAGTACCCAAAAACTTGGTTTATGACGAAAACATACAAATTTAACTTTGCGGACGGGTTTTTGGCGGGGAAAAAAATAATTCGTGTTTTCATTTGCGAAGGTATACCGATAAATTGGTAGTAGGTAAGTAATAAAAGTGTTTAATGGCGTCTACTTAAACAAGTTTTATTTTGATATAATCCACAATTAAATTTAGAGTTCATTTACACAGAAAAATCGTAAAATTAAAAAAAAACAACAAAAATAATTTTTTTTGGCGGGAAAATGCCCCCGAAGAATTGAAAAAATAAAAAAAAATGTTATCCAATGCAGTTTTTTTTTGGATTTTCGAGTTTGTTATTTCGTATACAACACATTTGAGCCACAAAACCACTGTCTCGTTTATGAATTATTAATGTAATAGCCGATTGACTACTTGATAAATCGCAAAAAAAATGTTCAAGTGTCAAAAATGTTAGTTTACATTTTAAGTACATTAATTATAAACAAACGATACCAATAGAAGCGTCTTGAAATAACCTAATGAAATTAGGCAAAATAAAGTAGCCAAGTGCAAGTTGGACTCGCCCATGAAGGGTTCCGTTCCAGCAAGTAACATAATATACATAGTACACATAGTTCTTGTAGTTCGTTGTAACTTTGATCGGAGTTTTAATAATAGTGTATTTATGACGTACTAAAAAAAACTACTCATCAGATCGAGTTCAAACTAATTTTCGTTGGTAGTTTTCATGGTAATGTACATCATATATTTTTTTTAGTTTTTTCATTCTCTTACTTTAGAAGTTAGAGGGGGGGGGGGACACACATTTTACCACTTTGGAAGCGTCTCTCGCGCAAGTTATTCAGTGTAGACAAAAATTATATTAGAAACCTCAACATCATTTTTTAAGACCTATCGATAGACACCCCACACGTGTAGGTTAGATGAAAAAAAAATTTTTGGGCTTCAGTTCTCAGTATGGGGGGCACCCCTAATTTTTGTTTTTTTAAAAAACTTTTGTAAAAATCTTAATGCGGTTCACAGAATACATCTACTTACCAAGTTTCAACAGTGTAGTTCTCATAGTTTCGGCAAAAAGTGGCTGTGACATACGGACGGACAGACAGAAAGACAGACAGACAGACAGACATGACGAATCTATAAGGGTTCCGTTTTTACGTTTTACGGAACCCTAAAAATGGAATAAAAAAACATTAAATTATGTAGTTTGGGGACTATAAAGGATCGATAGAGGGGTGCATTCTGAGCTTATATTCCAATTTGAGGGATTCTGGCATGGTCAGCTCAAGGTCATTTCGATGAAAACGCGTTTAATTCGATATCTCGAGAACTGTTACTGTTAGGCAAAAAATTGTGAAGACCTCTTTCTCTTCTAAATTAAATTTACTAACTTTTACATCCACAACTTTCCTTTTTGTCATCAATATTTTTCAAGTTATTGCTTCCGAAAGGCAAAAAATTAATTTTTTTCCTCCCTTTCGCCATTTCCTCCCCAACCGTTAAATTTTATGAAACTTTACCGATAATCAAAAGTGTACATCTTTTAATAATGAATAACTTTTTCCTTGAACTTTTTTCTGTAATGACAATACCTTCAGAGTTATGTTACTTTACCGAGCGAAATCCGCGCCACTGCGACACCTCCGCGACACTGCAAAAAATCCGCGACACCTCCGGTCTTAGGGCTGAACCCAAAATTCATTGTTGGATTGTGTCGGTGGGTTTCTTCTACACAGGGTTATGTGGGACAACAACGTTACCTACTTCGACATATGCCAGAAATACGTAACATATGTACATAAAAAACACTACGGTACAGACGTGGTAATTGTATTCGATGGCTATCCCAAAGGTATTTCCAACTTTGGCACCAATTCTGCCAAACGGCTGCGCCGATCCCAGCTGAAGCCATGTGCGGGTATCATTTTCATCTACAATATGAAAATGACCGTCACCACAACTCAAGATAAGTTTTTAGGCAACGAGAGCAATAAGACCAAATTCATCTAACTACTGAAAACTTTTCTCATCAAATCAGACATAGAGGTGGAGCAAGCCCTAGAGTCCGGCGAAATTCTCTTAGCCGTACTGATAATCAGACCATCCGCATCATCTACGGCTCGCTTCACCTCTATGTCTGATTGAGTGTATCTGAGTGTATTTCTGGCATATATCGGAGTAGGTGACGTGGTTGTCCCACATAAGCTTGTGTAGAAGTAACCCACCGACACAAACAAACAATGAAATTTGGGTTCAGCCCTAAGTCCGCAGGTGTCGCGGATTTATCGCAGTGTCGCGGAGGTGTCGCAGTGGCGCGGATTTCGCTCGGTAAAGTAACATAACTCTGAAGGTATTGCCATTACTGAAAAAAGTGCAAGGACAAAGTTGTTCATTATTAAAAGATCTACACTTTTGATTATAGGTAAAGTTGCATAAAATTGAACGGTTGGGGAGGAAATGGCAAAAGGGAGGAAAAAAGTAAAATGTTTGCCTTTCGGAAGCAATAACTTGAAAAATATTGATGAAAGAAAGAAAAGTGGTTACGATAAAAGTTAGTAAATTTAATGTAGAAGAGAAAAGGTCTCAACAATTGTTTGCCTAACACTAACAGTTCTCGAAATATCGAGTTAAACGCGTTTTCATCGAAATGACCTTGAGCTGACCATGCCAGAATCCCTCAAATTGGAATATATGCTCAGAATGCACCCCCCTATCGATCCTTTATAGTCCCCAAACTACATAATTTAATGTTTATTTATTTCCTTAATTGCACTGCATTAAAACGCTCTTGAGACTAAATGGGCTCAAACGGATACAAGTAAAGCGGCACTTCATATGCCGAAGCATACACACCACACTTAGCAGGCGGTGTATCAAACGGGTATTTATTTCATTCACGAAGGTGACCATGAGTTTCATTCACAGCCCACGAAGAGTGTGTGGGGTGCGCCAAAATACGGCTTCACTTCAAAAACTCCTACGGTCAAGACTGAAACCATGTTCGGTCAGGTAAAGTTACTCAGACAAAATGCTCTAATGATCTAAACGTTAGGTTTCACTTGGATTTTTACTTCTAATTGTGTTTGTCCTCGTGATGTTATGACGTCTGGAGTATTGGCAAACTTTGACAATACCCTATTAAAATCTCCTTACTAAAGGCAACCTTTGATTTCACTTTTGTTTTCGCTTGAAGGCATAAAACAATATAAAACAATCGAACTAAATATAGATTTGGGAGAGAAGTTTATTTTATGTAAATGTGTCTGTGATTTAATTGAAAGTATAATTAATTTAAAGGAAGTACAAATCTCATTCATTATGTAGGGTAAATTTGACGTATGCCAAACTTACATCATTACAGAAATTCAACTTGATTAAACTTTAATAAAATTGAAAACAATACGTTGTTATTCCCACCCAGTGCAAATATTTGTGTGATGAATTCAAATGTTTGCACTGTGTCTGGATGTTTATATGTATAATAAGTATGTATTTAAAACTATGTAAGTATTATATCAGCTCTCTGGCCGCCATCATACAAGCTTTGTTTAGTTTGGGGTCAGATGGTGTTGTGTGTGAATTGTTTACCAATCTAAATATTTAAAAGCGAAAGGTCACTCATCAAGGAATCTCAGAAACTACAAATGCTAGGAATCTGAAATTTTGCATGGAGGTCTCTTTTAGCACGTAGGCGTTCGCTAAGACGGAGTTTTGTGAAATTCAACCCCTAAGAGGGTGAAACAAAGGATGAACGGTTGTATGAAAATTCACCATTCTCAAAGTTATCAAATTTTGTATCTAGACACTTGACACGAAGCAATTTAATGTTTGTTCTATCAATTTTGTAATTTCCAGCTATACGGGGGTGAAATTGGGGTTGAAATGAGGGATGAATGTCAAATATGAAAGTTCCCAATCGTTGAAAATAAAACCATGAAACTCTGTATATAGGCACTTGACACGAAGCAAATAAATGTTTGTTCTAGCAATTTTGTAATTTCGAACTGTACGGGGGTGAAATTGGGGTTGAAATGGGGGGACGAATGTCTCTTACGCTTTCAAACCGAATCGATTTTGATGAAATTGTATAAAATTGTTTTTTTATAAGCTGTTTTTAGTAACCGTAAATGTGTCTGGGTATACAAGGTACTGCCTGAGTTACCTTAGTATTTATTTCGCGCGGACGAAGTCGCGGGTAACAGCTAGTATTTAATATTTATATTTATTGCCGGTTATTTGGCGTGGTTTTATGAGGAGAGAGTCCCGATATTTTGTTACAGTTTTATGTACCTTTTTTAAAGTATAGAGTGACGGGACGAGCAGGATATGGGCGTGATGGTAAGCAATAAGTTTGAAAGTGCTCGTGATATTACGTTGTATGTTCTAGCACATATCGGACCCAAAAAGCGATCTCATAGATCAGCGATCTCTTCCAGATAACTTGTTGATTATTGATGAGAATTTGTCAATTTTTTGTGTTTTAATTTTTTTTTAAATAAAGAGTAACGAGACGAGCTGGACATGTGCCTGATGGTAAGCAATATGCCTGCCACATAACAGCACAGTGACACGCAGCTATTGGAACATGAATAGTCCAAATCATTCACCTAGCGTCCTAAAATTAATATTAATTCAATGATAAAATAAAGTTAATTCAGTAACAATAATTTCTATTTCGCATCGTACTCAAAAAGGCCATCTCAAAAAAGTTTGGAATTTGCGATACTCGATTCCGAATCCTAAAAGCAATAACACTAAAACTTAGATAAGAAAAATAAAACATTGCCTCATGGGGGCACTAAAATACCCTAAAAGTGAAATAAAATAGTACTTGACGGGTTTGGTGAAATATTGTTGGCCCATGTTGGGCGCCAAATACGTTCCAGCTACTATAAGATAAAATATTTTAGTACGAGAAAATAGATACAATACATATACTTCATCATCATCATCATCATCATCAGCCCGTTGTCGTCCACTGCTGGACATAAGCCTTTCCAATGTTGCGCCACCAAATCCGGTCCTCGGCTCTCCGCATCCATCCGCTTCCTGCCACTCTCTTCAGGTCGTCGGTCCACCGAGCGGGAGGCCGCCCCACGGGACGCTTACATATACTTACCAGTTACAAATTAGTGGGGTGCCACATTTTATACGAGATTATTTAAAATATATTTCAAATGTTGATGGTAACTGCTGCTGTTTTTTTTACAATAAAACTATGAGCTGAATTTGGTGAGTAATGTGAAAAATAAGTAGAATTAGTTTCAACTAGTTGATTGAAGTAAGTGCTAATTTACATAATTACGGTCGTTATTTGGACATTTTTTTTTAATAAAGAGTGACGAGACGAGCAGGACATGTGCCTGATGGTAAGCAATTATGTTAGTTTATCGCTTTGCTCTTATAAATCAATAAACTATTTATTTAAGCGTCACATTTGCGGTTTGTTTATGTTCTTAATATCAGCAGTTCTTAATATTTTACTACATCGTCAACTCTCTAATCGCAAAAAAAGTACGTTAGTACGCAAAAAAAATAAGTTTAGTAGTGGTAGGACTCTTAGCAGAGTCCGCCGGGGGAAGTACCACACCTTTGCCAGTTATTCTACCGCCAAGCAGTAATGTGCAAACATTACTGTGTTCCGGTTTAAAGGGCAATGTTTCCAGAGAAATTATAGGGCTTAGAGATACAACAGCTTAGATCTCTGGGTGACGAGCGCAGTGCAGTGTTAGGTAATGATTTGGACTCTTCATGTTCCAATAGCTGCACGTCAATGTGCTGTTATGTGGCAGGCATGTTGCTTACCATCAGGCACATGACCTGCTCGTCTCGTCACTCTTTATTTAAAAAAAAAGAAATGATTAAGTATTTAATTCGTTTTCGTTTCGACATATCGCAGCCTTTTTGGCTTATCTTTGGCTTTAGGCGATCTACCCAACCATCTAAAAGCCGATAAAATAAAGACAAATATTGTCCAACATTGCGCTCAAAATATTTCACTTTAATAAATAATTAAATTCAAGTAAGTCATCATTCAGTGATGGATTATTAGTGTTAATGAAATTAATTCAAACTGTGAGCAAACTAGTGTATTAATTAGGCAAAGTTAATTTCAACTGAAACATTAATTTTGGCCAAATGTTGATTTAGGATTCATAACTGCTGAAACCGCACACGACAATTACAGAATAGAAAAGTAACAGATACCTAATTTTGAGACGGGAACAAAGAAATTGTTGTATGTATCTGAAATGTATCTGTTAGAGAGTCACACGACGCGGCTTACGGCCGCGGCGGCTGCGGCAGCCGCGCGGCGCCCGCATGGCTGCGCGCGATTCTTGCGCAGTAGCTTTCTGGAGCAGAAACCGCGAAAACCTGCGGTCTCGTGAGTATTGAAACAAAACACCCGCGCGGGCGCGGTTGGCAGCCGCGCCGTGTGAATTGGGCCTTAGCTTGCGCTTGGGCGCGAGGTGCTTTATTTAATAATATAGAGTGACGAGACGAGCAAGTCATGTGCCTGATGGTAAACAACATGCCTACCACATAACAGCACAATGATACGCAGTTATTGGACCATGAAGAGTCCAAATCATTACCTACCACTGCACTGCGCTCATCACCCAGAGTTCTAAGGTATTATATCTCTAAGCCCTGTAATTTCTCTGGAGACATTGCCTTTCAAACCGGAACACATTAATTTTTGCACATTACTGCTTGGCGGTAGAATAACTGGCAAAGGTGTGGAACTTTCTCAGGCGGACTCTGCCAAGAGTCCTACCACTACTATTCCGTGCTATGGAGCCCATTGGTTATCACGTTCTTCCTTACACAAAAATCGCGAACCGTTGATTTGGTTTATTGTTGTGTAGTTCTCATTGTTTGGTATTCACTTTTACTAATGAAAAGTTTCTTTTACCGACCCAACCAGATCTGACAATAATATAAGATGTAGGCCGCCACCATTGAAGAGGAAAACCATTCATTTAAATTAAGCATCTATCCATTTTTCATCCATGTCAATGCAGACTCATTAGTCTTAATGGCAGACGGAACAAGCTCGAATGATTCCCGCCATCCTGCATGAAACCTGACGGAGGGGTTCATTAAAGCCACGTTTCCCCGAAATGTAGCACGCTTTGAATAAAGTATCAATTGTTGAGTGGTGTACGTCATTGAAACATCTGCACACGTATAATTAATTTACGTGCTACCGCAAGTAATTCGTTTTCACAGCGTTTTTGCTACTTTCCAATTGGCTCAAAATGGATTTTATTTGTTCCCATGTTTACCACAAACCACAAGCTACCACTTTATGTCTTGTCTCCTTCGAATTTAAATATTCTTATTAAATGTGGCGCCCACCGTGTGACTCGAACACACGACTTTTGGCTCACTTTGGGCAACATATTCTTTATAATTTTTTTATAAAGAAATATTCTGTTATAATATCGTGTGATATTGTCAAGATAGGCGTATGATAGAAAGCTACAAGTTTATTCGTAACTCTGTATTTTTAACCGACTTCAAAAAAGAGACGTGGTTCTCAATTTAGATGAAAGATTTTTTAGCACTTATGTGGGTTACGCTATAGCTCCGCCAATCCTGAATCTTCGTTGAAATCTTTCGTCAACATCATCAACAGCCCACTAAATGTTCCCACTGCTGGGACACGGGGCCTTCTCTCGCAAGGAGAGAGTTAAGGCCATAATCCACCACGCTGGCCCAGTGCGGGTTGATGGATGACACATGACTTCGAAATATTCTAGGTACATGTCGGTTTCCTCACTATGTTTTCCTTCACCGTTTTAAGTTAGCGGCATTACGCACATGAATTCGAAAAGACAGTGGTGCGTGTGGGGTTTGAACCCGGGGTCTCCGGATCGGCAGTCGCCGTTCTCCCGACTAGACCAGCCGTAACTTAAATTCGTTGAAATCTTTATAGTTCATATTTCGTTTAGTAGATCGTAGTGCAGACGTGGTTCTTTATAAAAATGTTATCGAAATCGTTATGGGACTTTTTTTAAATATATGAACAAAAAACTAAAATTTGGGTTAATTTATCCATACGACTTCGTGATAGCATAAAGCATAAGCAGCACACTAAATGTACACTGCTGGGACTCTTATATCGCGAGGAGAGAGTCAAGACCATAATCCACCACGCTGACCCAGTGCGGGTTGGCGAATGACATATGACTTCGAAAGATTCAAGGTACACCTACATGGCGGTTTTCGGCGGTTACAATGGCACTCGGTTTTTGTCTGAAGTCTGAATGTTTTCAATGAAACATTGCCCTTCAAATCGGAATACAGCTTGTGCTTAATACCCCATTTACATGATTCCAGTCCAGCGACCGAATCCAGCGCTGGATTGCTCACTGGAATAATGGAAACCGGCACTGGAATGCATCAATCCAGTGCCAATGCATTCCAGTGCCGGTTTACATTATTCCAGTAAGCAATCCAGCGCTGGATTCGGTCGCTGGACTGGAATCATGTAAACGGGGTATTACTGGCAGCAGAATAACTGACAAATGTGTGACATCTATATAGGTTTCGGTTTCACCGGTCTTATTGTTTCTGTCATTCCATGATGTCAACAATAAGTAAATTTCAATCAATCATTATGGTTCGCGCGCTTTTGTTAAATAAACAACATTGAACAAAGAACCATTGAAGGGAATGGTTCTTACCACTATTTAAGCTATTATTTCTGATCGTCAACTAAAATTTATACCACACAAAGAGCTAGTACTGCGCGAGCCAAGTTGTAAATCTAATTTAAGTTTAAATCAACTTGGTCGAAAAGGACGTCGTGACCGCGACTAGTAACTGTTACTTAATCTGTGCGCTGAAACTCAAAGGACTAAACTGGAACTGGACCGCCACAATCATAGCCAAGTCTTAATTTAATGCAACTGGGGTTTGGTAGAACAATACGGAATACATGTGCTTTATATCAGTATGGCATAATGACTAAAATATACGAATTAATTCGTCAGTTAGATTACTGAAAAATGAACGGTCCACTCCGACTTTGCCCGTGGTCCAGTAGTTCCTGTGATTAGCGCGTTCAAACAAAAAAACCTGCTCTGATCCCGTAAAGTTTCCGAGGCACCTCACAAAATGAAATAATTTTCGTAATATTAGTATGGTATATCAACATCAACAGCCCACTAAACGTTCCCACTGCTGGGACTCGGGGCCTTCTCTCGCAAGGAGATAGTTAAGGCTATAATCCACCACGCTGGCCCAGTGCGGGTTGGTGGATGACACATGACTTCGAAAGATTCTAGGTACATGTCGGTTTCCTCACGATGTTTTCCTTCACCGTTTTAAGTTAGCGGCATTACGCACATGACTTCGATAAGACAGTGGTGCGTGTGGGGTTTGAACCCGGGGTCTCCGGATCGGCAGTCGCCGTTCTCCCGACTAGACCAGCCGTAACGTATGGTATATAATATTGTATAATATTAGTATGTATACACACGTAGGAAGTACACGTACTTTTTCTTATATTTCACAAATAAATTATTACGAAGATACGGTTAATTTTTATCCCGCTAAAACAGAGGGATAGAAGAACGAAAATTACGCGACTGAAACCAGAGGATGGTGCTAGTATCCTATAATTTTAATGACCATTGTACAAGAAATCTATTTAAAGACTTTGATTATTCCATAAAGTAATTCATTACAGTTCAATTAACATGAAAGCTGGTCGCCCTTTCTATTTCTGAAAACCATTTATTTGTATTAGTTTGGTATTTCGAACAATAACATCACGAAAATTATTTCATTTTGTGAGTTGCCTCGGAAACTTTACGGGAGCCTACTATGTATAAAATCTACGCTTACATTCGTAGTTCGAAAAAGCGACATTGTTTCATGGTTGAGTGTTTCATCGTTCCAAAGAGACTCAAACAAAGGTTTGACTACTTTTGTGATTAGAACGAATGCAGAATGCGCTGCCTGAGTCAGGTTTTCCAGATGGTCTCGATCTCGGATCTTGGTGTCTTCAAATCGAGGGTGGATAGTTTTCTTATAGTTAAATACTCCAAAAAAAAATAAACGCTCCATCGTTGCTTACAATCAGGCGATATGGCGGTCAAGTGTAAACCTATAACAGTAAAAAATAAATAAAAATACCTTTAATTCAAAACTGAATTCGAACCCTCGACGAAATTTCATAAGAATTTATCACTATGCCTAAAATATATAAATTAAATTATAAATTAAATTGGTGGACAAGTCACACACAATACCATCTGACCCCAAACTAAGCAAAGCTTGTACGATGGTGGCCAGATAGCTGATATAATACTTACATAGTTTTAAATACATACTTATTATACATAGAAACATCCAGACACAATGCAAACATTTGAATTCATCACACAAATATTTGCACTGGGTGGGATTCGAACCCACGACCCTCGGCTTCGCAGGTAGAGCTACTAACCACTAAGCCACAAGGCCAGTCAAAACAAATATACAAATATGAAAACAAATTTTAGTTTTTTGTTTATTTTTCAAAAACTGTTAAACCGATTTCGATAAAAATGTATATAGAATCACCTCTGAACTATGATCTAATAAACATAAAAATAAGCAACAAAATGATCCATCCATTATTGATCCACAATTGGCGGCGCTTTCGCGTATTTTACGCTAATATAATATGCAAAATATAATATCAGAATTTGACAGCTTATTTTGAAAAATACGCGGGTGAAACCGAAGGGCGTGGCCATGAGCATGGTCAAGGCAATGAGAAATGCTCACGCATTTCTAGATAGCTAATGGGAAATGCTGACGCATTTTTTGATGGCCATGGTCCCGAGTTAACCCGAAGATTTCTTATCATCCCCGAGCGTGACGCTATTATTCAATTCAAGCCCACGAAAAATCTGTCTGTTGAAAAGAAGTTTTCACTTCGGTTACAGTTAAAACATTACGCCTTTTTGGATGCAATGTAAATTTAAGCTGTACATCGTTTTAGAAATACGTCGTAGAATCGTCGTACTGCGTATTTCTCTTCAGCAGGGCAAACTTTTAAAAATACACGTGTGTCCGTATATCACGTTCAGTGGTAAAGCGTTGAAATGCGAGCTGCAACACAAATAACAAACGGGAAAGTAAACTCATAAAATATAGTGGAAATCGTTCCCTATTAAACCACAGCATTTATAGAAACTTTATTTCATTCAGCTCTGCATTGGGTATACCAATACAATTTAATTTGACAATCGAGGAGCCACTGTCTTAACCACCTAACTACATTGACTGCCATCTTTGTTAAATACTCACTTTAAACAATAAACCAGTGGTGGTAACATTAAGTTGGTTACTGAGTTAGCTCCAGCCGGGAAAGTTAGCAACTAAGTACTTTATTTTATCTGTAATTTTGTGTTTAACTTCATTGTTCAAACCCCTTTTTGCTTCAATCTGACTGTGGGAGTTGAAGGAATTGTGGTATTACTTCACTTTGACAATGAATGGTGGGACGTGGAATTAACTGAATGGAATACAGTTCCAGAACAATGGACACAATAGATGAAAAGTTTTGAAATTATGTTTTCCCGCTTTAACACCAGCGCGAGCGAGCGAGATAGCACGTTTTGTTCTATGAAAAAACCGTAGACGTTGGCGAGCCACCTAAAGGTTACTGGATACTGGCATCTATATGTATGTAAATACTCAAACATGCTCTCAAAAATGAGTATATTTTGTGTCCGGAACTGGCCACAAATAATACTCATTGTCGATCAAAAAGTGTACGGTACCGGTAACTGGAAACTAAGAACGTAACGTTTGTGAAGTGCCCACATCATTATCTAGCACTGCGCTGCGCTCGTCACTTATAAATTATTGATCTCTATGCTCTCGGTTCGAGACGTGAGACCGAGGATCGCCTGAATGGCAAATTATGGGAGATGGGAGAGTACCACTCCTCTTCTGTGTCGTACAATGGTGATGGCCAGTCGGTTAAGAAAATAAATGTGCTTGAATTAATTAATTTCGAGGTTTCATTGTTCTCCGACATAACAGGTCTATGTCCAGCAGTGGACGAACACGGGTTAATGATGATGATGGCCTCTATACCTTGTTATTTCTCTGGAAACATTGTACATCGAAACACAGAGATGTTTGTACAGCTTGGCGGTAGAATAACTGGCAGAGGTGTGGTACTTCCCCAGGCCAACTGTAAGGAGTCCTGGAGTACTGCCAGGATCTGTAGTAAAGTTTAGAAATACGGAAATAAATTCGAGTTCCACCAGTAGAGTCATTCATATAAAAGTATCTTCCCACGCTGGGTCAACTAATAATGTTTTTTTTCTATGATTTATTGTCGCCTTCATTTGCAGAGTCGCAGTGGGAGACCTCGATAGTTCACGTCTTGTTTTTTGGTAATTTAACAGGTCAACGGAAAACTATTTTTGGAGCTATTAGAATTAATTTGTTACGCTTTTTGACTGTTCATAATAAAAGTAATTAAAATATAAATAGATTAGTGGACTATTTCAGCAGCACACCGTCTAGCTAAGTTTGCTATGGGAGCTAGATAGCTAATTATATTCTAATAATCCTACTAATACTCGTATTATAAATGTGAATGTTTGGATGTTTGTTGCTCAATCACGTCCTAACGTATGAACGGATCAGGCTGAAATTTGGAACACAGGTAGATTATAGTCTGGAAGAACACATACATTTTTATCCCGGAAAAACAACGGGAACAACAGGAACGGGAACTTCGCGGGTAACACCGCGGGGCGCTGCTAGTAATATTATAATTGTGAGTTTGTATGTTTGTGCGTCTTTCATGCCATTTCTTTAACGGACAGAGTTTTTAAATACAATGAAAACCATACTACACTACATACCTAATTATTTACAATAAGCATATCAATGTTATCCATAGACTGATGACAATCTAAAAAAAAATTGGCAGTCATAGGAACTGCCGATAGAAGTGAAAACTTATAACTCAGAATTTGATAGCTTACTTTGAACTACACGGGTGTAACCGTAGGGTGTGGCCTGGTCATCATGGGATGAATGTCTAGAAATGCGTCAGCATTTCCCATTGGCTGACGCATTTGACGCAAATAGTGACGAGACGAGCAGGACATATGCCTGATGGTAAGCAACATGCCTGCCACATAACAGCACAGTGACACGCAGCGATTGGAACATGAAGAGTCCAAATCATTACCTAGTACTGCACTGCGCTCGTCACCCAGAGATCTAAGTTGTTATATCTCTAAGCCCTGTAATTTATCTGGAAACATTGCCCTTCAAACCGGAACACAGTAATGTTTGCACATTACTGCTTGGCGGTAGAATAACTGGCAAAGGTGTGGTACTTCCCCAGGCGGACTCTGCTAAGAGTCCTACCACTACCAGTAAATAAAGCTTGAAAGTAAATTTTATGAGATCTAGAGCTAAGAAAAATAAATTGATTTATTACGGTTATATCAAACTCTCTATCGTACTTAAATAATACTTATACTACGTATTTACCGATTCATAAAGAAAATGGTACCCAATATATTTAGTGAATTCGTATTTTACCGGCGAATCAACAAACTAATAATAACATTATAATATTAATAGATAAGCTATACGATTGTTTACACACTAGTATTATCAATTGTGGGATATTTGTCGTAGTTAAATATAGGGTAAGTCCCTATCCACCATTTAACTATAGAATATAGCGTTATTGATAATAGTAATTACATCAAAATAAAAATAAACAGAAAAATCGCGAAACCCTGTTCTGTAGTGGTAGGACTCTTAGCAGAGTCCGCCTGGGGAAGTACCACACCTCTGTCAATTATTCTACCGCCAAGCAGTAATGTGCAAACATTACTGTGTTCCGGTTTGAAGGGCAATGTTTCCAGAGAAATTACAAGGGTTAAAGATATAACAACTTAGATCTCTGGGTGACGAGCGCAGTGCGGTGCTAGGTAATGATTTTGGCTCTTCATGTTCCAATAGCTGCGTGTCACTATGCTGTTATGTGGCAGGCATGTTGCTTACCATCAGGCATATGTCCTGCTCGTCGTTATCAGTTGTGAGACACAAACGCGCTCACAAACGCGCTCACAACTGAAATTATGCAGCATCACCATTTCCATCAAGAAAGATGTTACTTATGTATTTAAATTTTAAACTGAATTAAGCCAAATTTCAATCTCTCCTTGCGAGAGAAGGCCCCGAGTCCCAGCAGTGGGAACATTTAGTGGGCTGTTGATGAAGTCAAATTTTACACGAAGTAGTACTTAATACGGAAATCTTTAATCGTGTAAGAGTTCGACTTGCACTTGACTGGCTTATTTTGTAAGAAGATCTTCGAAGGCCACCTTGATATAGCCCATTGTACCTAAACACGAGTAAAAAGGGATGAGGGTACGATGAAACAGTCCGTCAAATAAAAGTCTGACTCCGAACAAAAGGTTAATATATCTTATCGCGAACAAAATTGGACGTTGATAAATATACGAGAACGTCAATTTGTGCGTTATTCGCTTTTCGGGATAGTTTTCCCGACCCGACGCGTGTTCCCTTTGAAATAGTGAGTTTGTACTGACAGCTGTTTTATTATACGATGTTATGACATAGGACAAGCAGAAAAATGGCAGTGGCCTATGTCCAGCAGTGGACGAATAAGGCTGATAATGATGAATTTTGCACATTACGTCACCTTTATATCTACATACAGATATACTGTTGTTACGAATGTCGGTTACGCGACCTAACAAGATTTCATCCAGCCAAAAAAGCATCCATATTTTTTTAACTTTTATAGTTTTACACTTGACCGCCATCTCGCCTGATGTAAAGCGACGATGCGGTCTACGATGGAGCGTATTTACCTAGAAGAAACCGACTCACTCTCGATTTGAAGACACCAAGATTATAACTATCAGGAAAAACCCACTCTGGCAACTCATTCCACAGCCTAGACGTTATTATCACAAAAGTAGAGTCAAATCTCTTCGTTCGTGTCACACGTCAAAGGGAGGGAGGGGGTCGATGAAGTGTGACAATTGGCGGCGAGGGGTCTCAAATTTTTTGACGTCACTTTGTAAAATCCTACTAATATTATAAATGTGAATGTATGAATGTTTGGATATTTGGATGTTTGGATGTTTGTTGCTCAATCACGGCCTAACGTATGAACGGATCGGGCTGACATTTGGAACACAGATAGATTATAGTCTGGAAGAACACATAGACTACTTTTTATCCCGGAAAAACAACGGGAACGGGAACTTCGCGGGTAACACCGCGGGGCGCTGCTAGTATGTCATATTTCATATCTTAAGTATTACATCACTGAATTTAAAAGCACATTGCAAAATATGTGACGTCACACTAGACAGAGGGGAGGTCTCAAATATGTGAGTAAATGAGACAAGGACAGGGGAAAGATAAAAATCATGAAATTCGTGTGACGCAGGAAACAAATTATGCTGCAAATCTTAATGATACATTATTATTTAAATTGTTAAAACTAGATAATGTAAATCTGGGATAGGACCACACCTTTGCCAGTTATTCTAGCGCCAAGGAGTAATGTGCAAACATTACTGTGTTCCGGTTTGAAGGGCAATGTTTCCACAGAAATTACAGGGCTTAGAGATATATAACAACTTAGATCTCTGGGTGACAAGCACAGTGCAGTGCTAGGTAATGATTTGGACTCTTCATGTTCCAATAGCTGCATGTCACTGTGCTGTTATGTGGCAGGCATGTTGCTTACCATCAGACACATATCCTGCACGCATCATCACTCTTTATTTGAAAAAAAATCTTGTAACTACATTCAATTTTATTTACGTAATTAATGGGTATACGCTACGCTACGCCGCGCCGCTACAATAACATGTCAGTGACGGGAACTCATAAGATTTTCCGCAAATTGTCAACGAGGCTAAAGAAGTTTGAGAAATGCGTTGCCTAAATGGGTTTTTCCGATGGTTCAAATGTTGGTGTCTTCAAGTCAAAAGTGAGTTGGTTTCTTCTATGTAAGCACGTTTCATCGTAGACCGCATCGTCGTTTAACATCAAGAGATATGGCGGTCAAATGCAAACCTATCAAGCAAAAAAAATAACATCAGGTGAGATGGCGGTCAAGAGCAAACCCATGATGCTCAAAAAATTTTTTTTGAACTGAAACTTATTTTGACGCACCACAGACAGATTTTTTGTGGGCTGTGAATTGACCTCAAGTGTCACGCTCAGGAATTATTTAATCTTCGGGTGAACTGTGGACCATGGCCATGGTCATGGCCACGCCCTCCGGTTTCAGCCGCGTAGTTTCCAAAGTAAGCTATCAAATTTTGAGTAATAAGTTTTCACTTCTATCGGCAGTTCCTATAACTGCAAATTTTTTTGTTTTTTTTTTTAAATTAATCTAAATCATATGAGAATAAAGTCGTTGGCAGATATTAGTTAAACATAAAAATGCGTAAATTTTAGAGGTATTAATAAATCGTTGGCTGTCCGATTAACGAGGGACGAGGGTCCTTATTGGACAATTTGAGGTAGGAATGTCAATATGAGAGGGTTTTATAGGTAAAAACATAGATTTAGACTACAGATGTGCCCTCTCAAACTTCAAGGCGTGCGAATTATGTCATCGTTGGAAAGAATGAGCTCACTCCTTTTTGTTTCTAGTCGGTTGCAGGAAGCGGTGAACGCCGGACGTTTTAACCTATCACTATTCGTTGTCATAAACCAAAATAAGTAGAACCACAGCATACCTCGCCGCTAGCGATTCTAGGGTCAAATAGATTGGTGGCCTGTTACCAATTTCAGGATTCTCAGGGCACATCCATAGCTCTAAATCGTTGGGTAAATAGCAATACCTTTAGCTAGGGTACATATTGATGTTTAATCCCTATCTCTAGTACTATTATAAATGCGGAGGTATCTCTGTCTGTCCTATTATGCTTTCACAGCTAAGCGAACCAATTCAAATTAAATTGGGTACATGAACCTTGTTTTTTCTGTTTAAATGCATAGAGTACACGTATTGTGGTCGAACATACCTTTAACTATTGTACGTTTACAAAGGCATTTTCTGGTTAGTAAAATTATACCGACCTGACGCAATCTATATTTCCCGTGTGCTTAGATGAGGAGACAGACAGATACTCGTTAGTCTGCACCACCAAGTTTTGTGACAAAAAGAGTAACTGTATCTGGGGAAGTACCACACCTTTGCCAATTATTCTACCGCCAAGCAGTAATGGGCAAACATTACTGTGTTCCGGTTTGAAGGGCAATGTTTCCAGAGAAATTACAGGGCTTAGAGATATAACATCTTAGATCTCAGGGTGACGAGCGCTGCGTGTCACTGTGCTGTTATGTGGCAGGCATGTTGCTTACCATCAGACAGATATCCGGCTCGTTTCGTTACTCCTTATTTAAAAAAGCAACTCCACTTTTAAACAACAGCTTTTTAATTTCTCAGTAATTACGATGGTAGCGCCGTTTGCCGACGGTCATGGTTGAGTTGGCTGAATTAAGTTTTCAAGTAGGGATGACATTGAAGGGACGAGTCGCGGGACAGTCCGTTAATCATTTGAATTGTACTCTGTCAGTTGTAGGACGCACCTGATACTGTAATACCTACTGTAATCTTATTAAGAGAACAAAATAATAAAATATCTCTTAAGAAACACCTTCTTTTAACGCAACTTAAGACTTAAAGCAATAATAAGTTTCGCAACTCGACGGATTTTAAATAGATGGTCTGAGGATTTTATGTTTTTTAACAGATTATACGAAGGATTTTCTGTTTCAAATGGTATTATAAATACTTATTTGTCAAATGGAACCACCCACTGAAATTTTATCGAAAGTAGTTGAGCTGGTTTTGAAGTCAAAACTTTTTTAGGCGCGCCTAGACAGATTTCGTGGACTGTGAATTGAATTCTAGCGTCACCCTCGGGTATGATAAGAAATCTTCGGGTAAACTCGGGACCATAGCCATTGGCCATCTAGAAGTGCGTCAGTTAATGGGAAATACTAAAAGGACGTGGCCTGGCTATCATGGCATGGCCATCTAGAAATGCGTCAGCCAATGGGAAATGCTGACGCATTTCTAGTTGCTCATGCCTTAATGCCCAGGTCGCACCCTCCGGTTACACTCGTGTAGTTTACAAAGTAAGCTATCAAATTCTGAGTTATAAGTTTTCACTTCTATCGGCAGTTCCTTTGGCTGGCTACTTTTTTATGGTGTTTAACTGACCCTTTGTGCTGACATACAGTTGTTCGTGCTTATGTGTTTGTGTTCTCTGGATTCAGCAGATATTTTGGATAAATTAGTAAATACCCTATTTCAAATTATAGATTTCGTACGATGACTTAAGGAACCGATTTTTTACATAAACTCTAGAGATTTCGTGAAAACACGGATAATTAGACATTGGGTACCTATAGCATTTCTCAATCATATAAAAAAATAATGCATAGGATACAGGTTTGGGACGCACACAGAGAGACACAGAACTATAGAAGATACAAAAATTCAAATCTTCCCTCTTTGTAATAATAGTATAGACAGAATAATAACGCCTATACTATGTGCCAAATAAGATGAGAATAGGTTCATTCCCTGATCTACTCTAGAATATCGCAAAATACTACTTGTATCGCTAATTCTATCGTTTACAATACAAACTATGCCTAATGGTATCGCTAGAATTTCGTGGTGCGAGGCGGCATCACATTTAATGAATTTTGTGATATCGTGGTGAAGGTCAGGGAATGAACCTTATTCTACTGTTATTTGGCACATAGTATAGAAACCGGAAGAAAAGTGAGGCAAATCATACTGAGCCATATTGGCTTAGTCCGTTCGAAACTAACATCAGTCGTCAAAATCAAGCGCTAGCGCATATAAATATGTCTCCGACAAAAAAAACGTTACGATGGCTTGTTAGTGCTTGTTAGTGTAGTAAAAAGCCGCGAAAAACTCGTTTATTTTTCACATTGTACAGAGACAATTCTAGTATCATATTGTAGGACTTTAGGCTTCTTTATAAACGCCCTAAGAAAGTTTTTTCAAAAACTAGTCGTTTAGGGTTATAATCGCCAAAATTTGAAAAATAAACGATCTCTTCGATTTTTGTCAAAGTTGCGTTCGGCGCTTGAGATCACAAACTTGGATTAATCATTAGGCCAACATCATAAACAAGTCTGCAAAAAATCAGAACTACCGGATTTGACGCATACTACTCCATACTTTCAGGCGACAACGTTACTGGACTATGTGTGGTCTTTCACTGTTCATAGGTACTCCACGACATTAAAGTTTTGTTTGACGAACTTCAGTACATAATGCTCACTGTTAGGTCGAAAATCACCGAGTCTATAAAAAAATCAAATTGTACTTATTAACTTTTTATTTGATTTAAACAAACACTTTACAGACTTTTGGTTTTGTAAAGGGCCTCTCATAGACCGACCGCAATGAAAAATAGACGCGCGCGGCACTTCTCTAGGAGGTATCTGAGGTCTCAAGTCCGGCGGGCATCAACCAGGTCCGTAGGCTGAGAAGCAGAGTAACCTTTCGAGTACTGACTGGGAGATTTATTCGAGAGTTCGACTTTAAACAGCAAGATACTGCAGAATCGCCAATATCGAAATCGAGGAATCGACTTTTTCCAGGATCAGCAGCCGTTTAAGGGTTGTTAACATTATCCGAAATCAATCTGCGTTTTGCCTCACTTAAGATGAAGATTATCGATCAAGACGTTATCTAGAAGTATAGATCTAGAATCTAGAAGTATAGATCAAATATTGTGTACTGAATGGATGTAGTAACTACATATAAGTGAATTAAATGAATTAATCTGTCGAAGGTTTGAGCAAAGCAAGTTGACGAAGGGTCATGCAGTGAAACGTTGGCGCGTGGTCCTCGCGGCTAGCATAATCATGTTTGCAGATGGCGGGGGTGTGTAAACCGGAACGCTTATAGCTTCATCACGCCTCCACGATTCGGACCGTGCAGAAACGTTTATTAAATAAATTATTTCTTTGCACTGCGATGAACAATCCTTGCGTCATTTATACTAATATTATATAGCTGAAGAGCTTGTTTGTTTGAACGCATTTCGGGAACTACTGGTCCGAATTTAAAGATTATTTCTTTGTTGGTTAGTCCATTTATCGAGGAAGGCTATAGGTTATTTAACATTACGCTACTATCAACAGGAGCGGAGCATGAATGAAAAATGTAACAAAAACGGGGGAATATATTGCATTTTGAGACCTTTCGTTGCGTGACAACATGTGTCTATCTTTTAAAAGGTTGCGTCATTAGCATCTGAGGTCACCAGATTTGTTCTAGATTTGAATTGGTACGACCAATTTTCGATAGATGGCGTAGCAACGCGCGCACGGATCAGCTAGTTTATATTATAATTCTGGCGATATTTTAGGAGAATAATCCTACTGATATTATAAACGTCGATGATTGGATGTTTGGATAAGATAAATAATTTCTATACTGATAATATTCTTTCTATACACACTAATAATATTAATCCGAAAGTTTGTAGATTTGTAAGCGTGTAAGTGCGTATGGTTTATTCCCACGTCTATATAAGATTTTTATGTAGACGTGACGCCACAACCACTCTGGAAGTTTGACGATCTATATATTTGCCGATTTTTAATGATAGAGACAGAGACGAACTTCTTAGCATTCCATGGATTCACCGTGCGGGTGCCGGGTCCATCGTGTGGCAGAGAGAGAAATCTCGAGGAAACCCCAAGACTTGTGACTCGGGCGTAGGTTTAAAAGGGGCCCCTTTTGGTGACGTACGTCAACACTCACCTTCACTACTCGTATTTCTCTTCCTGCCCAGCCAAATCCGATATGATCCTACTAGTGCTGCTTTAGATACTCGTTCTAGTATAGAACTTACTGCACTTCTGGACAAACCAAGCTTTTTCAGCAGGTTATAGAAATATATTGCTGGTATACCTCTCGCTCCTACTTCTACAGCGTATAAATTAACTACATAGCCATTTTTCGTTAATTCGTTTTGAAGGTCGTAATACTTATTTTGTTTCATCGCGTGGTCTTTAGGTATATTAGTTTCCTACGGTACGATAAGTTCTACAAATATGATAAATAAAAAAATACGTATAATGCATATTTTTCCATAAAATGTATTTGCACAAATCTAACAATGGTCGCAGATAAATCCACCGACAAAAAATCATCATGGATGTTTGTTAAACATTTAGTTTTAAATATTCCCGTAGATTATTCGCCAAATGTAAAGCGAATACCCTACGCAAAGTGTGACCCAGCCAAGCCCCGGGCGTTGTAGGTAAGCCACGAAAATCCAGAACCATTAACAAAGAGCGCCAAGGTTAACGGCTCGAAAATGCTACAACGAAAATTCTAATACCCTCATTTAGTGTAAAATTAAACCATAGTTGAAATAAGTTTATTGTGTGGGTACAGAATTTGGTATTTAGGGCTATGACTTCAAAATCTCTACGCTGTGTTACAAAGCGAGCTTAGTTTTTTTTAACTTTTATAGGTTTATGATATTTTTTAACTTGACTGCCATTTCTCCTGATGTTAAGCGACGATGCGGTCTACGATGGAGCGTGTTTACCTAGGAAAAGCCAATCCACTCTCGATTTGAAGATAAAAAGATTGTAACATCAAACATCAACCATGAAACGGTGTCGCTTTTTCGAGCTACGAGTATTTCGATAGAAAAGAGGGCAAGGCGGTATTAGATCATGCAAATCAGTGGCACACTATCAGAAGTGTATCAGATAAAAACCCGATAGGCTAGCAATTTTTCGGCGATGTTCAAAGTAGTTTTTTCCCCTGCGGTTTTTGAGAGAGTCTTGGCCAACAGGTACTGGGTCAGCGTGGTGGATTATTTACCTTGAATCTCTTCTCGAGAGATGCAGGACCAAATGTCAACTATAGAAACATGAAGTGAACTTGTTTGCAGTGGCGCCTGCAACCACATCATCATAAAAATCATGATTTTTCATTTTGCAAAGTGTCATGATTTTTGTAATCAGTGAACCCTTGACTAAGTCAAGTGATATTCATGAATGTGTGTGAATTGTCCACCAATATTTATTTATTTAATATATGTGTTACCAGTACCGGCCCGCGGTTTTACCCGCTCAGTTTTCGCATATTTATATTTATAATATTACTAGGATAGGATTTGGTTCAACTTGAAAAATAGGATAATAATGTTAATGGCTCAACTAAATAATGGGCATATTTAAATTGCAAATTATTGGTTTACTAAATTAGTATGACGTTACCTGAGCGAAGCCGGAATGAGCAGCTAGTTCCTATTAAACCTTCAGTTTTTAGGGTTCCGTAAAACGGAAAAACGGAACCCTTATAGATTCGTCATGTCTGTATGTCTATCTGTCTGTCCGTCCAGACGTCACAGCCACTTTTTTCCGAAACTATAAGACTTATACTGACGAAACTTGGTAAGTAAATGTATTCTGTGAACCGCATTTAGATTTTTACATAAAAAACATTTAAAAAAACTAAAAATTTTGGGATTGCTCCATACCAAGAACTGAAACTCAATTTATTTGACGTGATAACGTCTTATGATTCGATGAAGCCGGCTGCACACCCGCAAAACATGACGTCATGTGCCGTTACCGCCGTTACCTCGCCGCATGACGTCATCAGTACCATTCCATCAGTATTTTTTTAAGACGTTGTCACGTTCAACTATCATCAGTAAACCGACTTTACAGACAACCATTATTTTTTTTCATAAAACCTATACGTGTGGCGTGTCTATGAATAGGTGTTCAAAAATGAGGTTAAGGTTTCTTATATCATTTTTTGTTGAACAGAATCAATTGCGCGAGAGACACTTCCAAAGTGGTAAAATGCGTCCCCTCCACCCCCTGTAACTTCTCAAATAAGGGAATAATAAAACTTAAAAAAAAACATATGACGTACATTAGTTTACCATTCAAACTTCCAACGAACATTTTTTAAGACGTCATAAATACACCATTATTAAAACATCGATCAAAGTTACAACGAACAACAAGATCTTATGTATTATCATAGAATAGATAATATAGATAGAACGGACACTCCCCACCCCCCGCCAATTTCAAGCTTCCTCCCCCTCGCGGACGCGAGGCGGACTCAACGAAGGGTTATTATATCGGACGATAATTTTCTATGAGAATACGACCATGATGCTGTATTATTTAACAAAATGGTACCAAATTTTTCGTCTATTATACGAAACAAGAATAAGAGATTTTTAATTTCATAAGAATTTCTACAAAGATTGAATCATTTTTATAAACTGTGTTAAGCTATTCTGGTTAGAAGTACGCGCCAACACTGAAGTCCTGTGACGAAATTATTAAACTCGTTGTTTTTAAACTGCGGCTTTCGTTGTCAGAATACACTTACCCAAAGAGAAATCTTTGGGTAAGTGTACTTAACTAAAAATCAATTCGTACATGGTACCTTTATTATCTCCTATTTTGTTTTAAATCTTCTCCCTTCTGATTGTTGATGAAAGTTATATTTACCTACATTAAAGATCGAACACTAACTAGGTAAGATTGTAAGCCACTTAACACAGGCAGGTGAACTCACGGGTCACAGCTATTCCATAAAATAATTTTGTAACCCTAGATGACACGCACACATGCGTAAATGTGTTCGAACGACATATGCGTAGTTGTGTGAGTGTAGGTATGTCGACTTCACCGTTTGTTTGGAGTTTAGGCCGAGTGTCCGGGGTGTGGTATTATGCTACTGGCTGCTACAGAACCCTTCATGGGCGAGTCTGGCTCGCACTTGACCGCTTTTATTTTAAAATAGCCTTGTTCCTGTCAGTCTGATAATCTGTGGGTAACAATTAAGAGTACTGGGTCTGTGCCGTTTCAGCCGGAGGGGTTATTTTTACCACCCCCGCGTTCCGTAGAGTGGCAAAGCGATGTTTTCTCGGGCTGTTACCTCCTGCCTGTTGCTCGATTATGTAAGTCGGGAAAATAAAATGCTCTCTGTTATTTTGTGATGCTTGAAAAAGCTATAAAGGGTAGCATATAACTAAAAAACGTTCTGATTAAACAACCTTGAACGTTACCGCGATTACTGAAATCTTGAAAATTTTGAAAAATAAAATCAGTAGTTCAAAAAAAATCAAATTTAAAGTTCAAAGACATTCATCCAAAGGATGTTTTTTAAAACACGACATTTTTGTCTCAGCTAATTTAGGGATAGGCAAAACTAAAAGATGTTCTGACAAAATTTTAAGGGTTGCGACACTTTTTTTATTGAAAAGTTTTCAATCGTTCCCTTTTTGGTAGCGAAAAATATTATAGGTTTGCGTCGCATCTTAGTGACGCAAACCTATATTTTTTTTATTACGCTATTATTAATGTATCGGCGTAGCATCGGCGTCATGTATTATTTATTATACTAATATTAAATTTTGAAAACCCGCTGATCGTAGCTCGTAGGTACTGGGTAAAAAAGCACTGATTTATTTTCAAGACCGGACTTTTATTTCCAGGGACAAGTGCAAAAGATAGCAGCAATTAGGCGACAGATGTGCGTAGTCATTAGTGGCTTTAATTACCTTTTTACCCTGCTGACTAACGACAAACACGTAGTGTGTTTGTCGTTAGTCGGTTTGTCGGTTTCCACCAGGAGAATAGGAGATCAAACAAATTAAACATTCTACAAAAAAAACCTGTAATCTCTATGGAAGCATTGCCCTTCAAACTACAACTCAATAACGTTCGGTCAGTACTGCCTGGCGTTAAAGTAACTGGCAAAAGTGTGAGCGGTACTTACCTACTTCTCCTGGTTGAATCAAAGCAAAACAAAGGGTCCTACCACAACAAGAAATGTCTTGCTCGTCTTTCCAATCAGCATTATAAAAACAAAAACAATGAGAGTTTAACTCGCAGTTGACGGATTTTTTATGAATGTTTTCATTACGAACGTTTGAGAGCAATAAAGGCCCGCGACCCGTTCCAGTATTTTCACCCATACAATGGGGAAACAAAATGGGGAGATTATAGCAACAAAATGTCAGAGCGTGGGCGACGAACCTTTGTGACAAAAAATACGTTACAAAAACTGATTATTGAGATCACTCAAAAGAATATCTTTATTTTGTAATTGAGATACGTTGAAAAAGTAATATTTTTAGATCAGCCTAAATGGAATACCTACTGTTGTCACCTGTATCGTTTGTAGTACATTTCGCTTACAATATTATATTTAATACTGGGATTTGAGTCTAAATATGTGTTATATAAAAGAATAAGTATCTGATTTTTAAAGAAATGGATATGACTAGTAAAATGTAATATAGAGGGCGCCGGTGTGGAACCATCTACTTCTACCCGCCATCTCAAAGAGAGTTTTGTCGAGGTTGGGGCATATATTATCTATTCTATGGTTGGGGCTATAAGTAGATGGAGCTAAGCCGGTGACTGGCATTCCTATTTGAAATTTTATATGAGGAAGATCGAACAGTTGTCAATATAAATTCTTACATTAATTTAGTTGGTTTACATTAACGGCTGGTCTAAGTTACGGCTGGTCGAAGTTACGGCTGGTCTAGTCGGGAGAACGGCGACTGCCGATCCGGAGACCTCGGGTTCAAACCCCACACGCACCACTGTTTTTTCGAAGTCGTGTGCGTAATGCCGCTAACTTAAAACGGTGAAGGAAAACATCATGAGGAAACCGAAATGTACCTAGAATCTTTCGAAGTCATGTGTCATCTACCAACCCGCACTGGGCCAGCGTGGTGGATTATGGCCTTAAGTCTCTCCTTGCGAGAGACGGCCCCGAGTCCCAGCAGTGGGAACGTTTAGTGGGCTGTTGTTGATGACATTACCTAACTCTTAAAGTATAACACTACCTACCCACTCGGAATATTTAATCTATAATACTGGTATTACATACCAACAAACTGCGCCCCGCATTTTTAATCGTGTAGTTTCGGTTCTCGTTTTTCCGCAATAAAAAGTAGACTATGCACTGTTCACAGATCATAACCTAGATTTCAATAAAATTGAATTGAAAAATACAAAATATATGGGACAACCTCTTAACTATGATCTTAAATGAACGAAAAAATAACCATTAAATTCACAAGTGCTATCACGTAACATACATACAAAAAAAACATAGGTACAACCGAATTCAAAACCACCTACTTTTTTGAAATCGGTTAAAATACAAATACAATATATATATACGTATAAATGCTTTTACCTACTTTAAGAAGGTCCAGGCCAATCTGCTTAAATGCATTTTGTTATCCCCTGTATTTTGTTTGCCGCGTATTTCACTATAGTATTATTTATAATACTGGGATTTGAGTCTAAATATGTGTCATTTAGTGTAGAGGGCGCCGGTGGGATACCATTAACTTCTACCCGCCATCTCAAAAGAGTTTTAGAGGGGTTGGCGCTATAAGTAGATGGAGCTAAGCCGTTGAAGAGCATTCCTTTGTGAAATTTTATATGGGAAAGATCGAACAGTTGTCAATATAAAGTCTGTTATCACCTCTATTTTGTTTACCGTGTATTTCACTATAGTATTATATTTAATACTGGGATTTGAGTTTAAATATGTGTCATTTAGTGTAGAGGGCGCCGGTGGGATACCATTCACTTCTACCCGCCATCTCAAAAGAGTTTTAGAGGGGTTGGCGCTATAAGTAGATGGAGCGAAGCCGTTGAAGGGCATTCCTTTGTGAAATTTTATACGGGAAATATCGAACAGTTGTCAATATAAATTCTTACATTTAGTCAATTGGTTTACTTTTACTCAATTGATAATATCAGAAGTGCTATGAACACCACGCCTAGAAATCACAACGGTGATGAGAAATAATCGGAAAAGCAAGCGTCGCCCGCAGTTAGTTAAAAAAGTTATTCTTGGATCAGTGGTTTCAGTAAGTGCGTAATGTACACGTGAGTAAGCAACAGTTTTATATTACGATTTACTTTGAAGAAACGATTTTAAAAATTGTTTTAACCTTGTTTTTGCATTTCAAATGAAATTTTTGCATATCACCGACAAGTTAAAACTATTAATTATTATCTCGTTAGGGGGTACTGTAAAAAAAACCTTCAATTCCGGGAACTGCAATCAGACCATTTCGTAGAATGAAACACCTTCGGTTTTTTTAAAGTTTGTGGATACTGTTTTATGAAACTTTATGAGAAGTAGCTTATTTTGTGGAAGAGTTGTTGCGAGGCACAGCAACCATAGATAAAAAGTGTAAATCAGTTGGATATTGGTTTAAATATCTTTCAGGGTAACTGTTTGAAAAAGGTCATGCATTTTAAAACATAATACAGTAATAGAAAGTGTTACATCTTTGATTTGAATTTGGTTACCGTAGTTGGGTTACAAAGTGGTTATATTCAGTGCAGTTATAAGATACCCTTATGGTTGAAATTAGAAAGATTTTAGTCAGATGATGCCGAGCTATGTACGTTACCAATGAATTGTTTTGGTATTGTTTAAAAAAAATAAGACCGTTTAATTCGCTATAAATATCACTTGGGAGCGTTTAAAAAAACTACATAGAAGGCCATAAATATGTGAGAAAAATATGAAACCTTGAATAGGTACGATTAGTAGACTTGGAGATATATGTAATTGAAAGTCAAACCCAATCGAGCAGTGCAATGGCTTTAGGATGTTGTCAGGTATTATGATTGATTGCTGATGAGTTAACGTTTGAATAACGTAGTGAAGTGCAATGGCTTCGACCCATTGACAAAGTAAGCGTTAGTGTGAAACCGTAATACCTTGGACATAAACTGACGTACCTGGTATCTGCCTAAGAGTGTAACTGCTAGAGAAAGCATTAAGAGTGAACATAATGAACTTTGACTTTGACTTTGACTGTGACTATGACTTTAATGCCGCGTATCTAGAGTTACCAGGCGGCAGCTAGGGACAGGTGTATGTTTGAGATTTATGGAGAATGTGGGTAATGTAGTGACGTACCTCGAGTTGCGACAGTGAGACAGCGCAACTGCTTGGGAAAGCTATTCATTACTCATCTTAAGTGGATTTATGGAGAATGTGGTAATGTAATGACGTACCTTGAGTTGCGACAATGTGACAGCTCAACTGCTTGGGAAAGTTACTCATCTTAAGTGGATAATACTGGAAGAGTAAAATTAACTTTGATAAAATGAATAAATTGTGTATTTTGTTCGCAGCAACTACACCAGACTGTGACACTGCCAAGGTTGGCAGCGTGCGCAGGAGGGCCGTGTTATCACCTCTATTTTGTTTACCGTGTATTTCACTATAGTATTAATATTTAATACTGGGATTTGAGTTTAAATATGTGTCATTTAGTGTAGAGGGCGCCGTTGGGATACCATTCACTTCTACCCGCCATCTCAAAAGAGTTTTAGAGGGGTTGGCGCTATAAGTAGATGGAGCGAAGCCGTTGAAGGGCATTCCTTTGTGAAATTTTATACGGAAAAGATCGAACAGTTGTCAATATAAATTCTTACATTTAGTCAATTGGTTTACTTTTACTCAATTGATAATAAGTCTTACATTTATTTAATTGGTTTACTTTTACTCAATTGATAACAATTTGAAAACTGGCATAACGGCAAAACTGGTTATCTATTTCATGGACATCAATACAAATGGAAGTTCAAGTAAGTTTATTTTTTTATACTAGCAGCACCCAGCGGTATTACCCACGCAGTTTCAGTTATTTTCCCAGTATATAAATTGTTATTCCCGCGGGTTATTCCAGACTATTAATCCGAGTTTCAAATTTTACTGTATTCTGAAAAAAAAATATTCCGTAAAATGATCCCGTATTCATCCCGAATACGGGATCATTTAGAAATGATAGGCCTTAGAGATATAACATCATAGATCTTTGGGTGACGAGCGCAGTGCAGTGCTAGGTAATGATTCTAGGTAAGGATTCTTCATATTCCAATAGCTGCGTGTCACTGTGCTGTTATGTGGCAGGCATGTTGCTTACCACCAGGCACATGACCTGCTCGTCTCGTCACTCTTTATTTAAAAAAATTAAGTAAAAAATGTTTTTATTGGATATATGTTACGCAACAGCCCCACCAATTGTGAATTCCTTTTGATGGTATTTTTTTTGTTTGGTAGATAATAGTTCAGAGGTGATCCCATATACATTTTTTCCGAAATCAGTGAGTCAGTTTTTGAAATATGAACAAAAAATTGGCAGTCATAGGAACTGCCGATAGAAGTGAAAACTTGCTGTTGCCCTGGTACTGGTACCTAGGGGCAAACGCAACTCTCTTATATTTCTGTTGTCCTGGTATCTGGAGATAAACGCTGGGCTGTTGGAGGTAGGTAATCGAAACTCTTTACTGTTTCTGTTGCCCTGGTCGTTTTTATCCAGTTTACCCGAAGATTTCTTATCATATCCGAGCGTGACGATTGATGAATCCATTTCACAGCCCACGAAAATTCTGTCTATAGCGCGCCTAAAGAAGTTTTCACTTCAAAAACTAAAACTTACTTTCATGTATTTCATTGATTCTCATGAAATTTGGTGGAGTGTCTTTTAAATTGCAGTCGGCCTAAGTTTTTTCTTGGAAAATAAATAAATCATAGAGTTATATTATAAAAGGTAAGTCAAGCGAGATTACAATGTTACGATAGGTTAGGTTACTTTTTAATTTAAAGTCATTTATAATGATTCAATAATTTTATGATGACCGTTAATAATCTAAGAAAATCAAAGATCACATCTCAAAGAGAGGACGAAGTAGAGTTGTCAACCAATCAGAGAACATTTTGTTTCAGTCACTATGATTAACCAATCGGCGTGTTTTATTCATAATAGCCGACTATAGATTAAAAACGCCTAGATCGACGATCTTCATTTAAATTACCAAAACGGACCGTTTAGGTTACATAGGACCCAGATCCGACTCGGAGCTCCCTGACTCCACCTAGTCTGATGGCTACTACCCCTAGAGTGTTCATAAAAATGCGGGAGCCAAAAGCTCAAGGGTGGTCCTGAGTATGGAGAAACGACACTCAGGGCTGACCGCAGAGCTTCTTCTTCAGAGGGACACCGTTGTCAAAAAGTGCACCAATATCAAGTAAGGGGCTTTCAAGTTTTATCTGACAGGTGAGCCGTTATAAAAAAATTGGCATTCATAGGAACTGCCGATAGAAGTGAAAACTTACTTAGAATTACTCAGAATTTGATAGCTTACCTTGGAAACTACACGGGTGTAACCGGAGGGCGTGGCCTCGCAATCTTGGCATGGCCATCTAGAAATGCGTCAGCATTTCCCATTGGCTAATGCGTTTCTAGATGGCCATGCCATGATGGCCTGTTCACGCCCTTTCAGCATTTCCCATTGGCTGACGTATTTCTAGATGGCCCCGAGTTTATCCGAAGCTTTCTTATCATACCCGAGCGTGACGCTAGAATTGAATTTTTCACTTCAAAAACTCACGGTTCACCCAGGTGGTCTCAGGAGGTAGACGGTAGGTAAAAACTCTGAATAAACACTTGCCAAATGCGTACAATGAATACCTTCGACCAATCAGAGAACAGTGTATTAATTGACGGGTAATAGTGTATCGTTAAATAGTACGCTGAGCAACGATTGGCCCATTTGTGGCTGATTTTCCTTGCGGCAAAATCGTAATTTATTAAATGACGGCCAGGCACTGTTAGTTGATCAATTAACGTAAATTAATTGCGTTAAATAATACATTTCAACCGCTGTTTGTTATTTTCCGAAAGTTGATCAACTACATAGTGACTTGATCAACTAACGATTCTTGTTATTTTCCGGTGACATATTATACAAGTATACAACCTCTACAGAGGTCTCATCTGCATACGTCTCCATCCTTCATTCTAAGTAACCACCCACACAATTCAATTTCGCAACGCCAGAGACCAGTCAAAGTAATTTCTCAGTTATTTTAATAAAACCGCTTAACTAATCGTTTCTTAATTTAAAACGGACGACTCAACTTGCCATTTGCAAGTAAAATGCTTAATTTTTAAGGCTTTTGCTAAATGTTTTGTTCTTAATACGAAATTTCCAGGAATTTGCTTAAATGGTAAAGTTGGGAGAGTTCGCGAGAAAGATTAGAAAAGTTAAATGTTTTGGGAATTAACACGTTTACTGCGCAAGTAAAATCATAATTTTTCATCTGGTGCGGCGGTGGGCCAAAATGCGCCTCCCATGATATTTCCGCCAGTGCGTGGCAGGTCTTTCTAGACCCACCAGCACTAGGATAGATAAAAAATTGCTATAAATTTGTGGAAACATAATGTATACATTTTTTTTTTATATCGTTAAAATGACCTTGAACCGAACTTCCTTAGGTTTGATTCGCCTCGGGATCTGCCAAGCAGGAAATGATAAATAAAGCAGGAAAAACGGGAGGCCGATATCGACCTGAACCGCACTAGAAAGTATTTTTAGTAGTGATGGGACAGAGAAAAATAAGCGGATATCGAAAACAAAACAGAATTATCGTAAAAGAACTGAAAACTGTTTTTATTTACTTAACATTTTTGGTTGCGTTTCCAGCAATTTTTTTTTTATTTTCTTAACTTTCTTAACTAACTTTGGTCGTAGCACCCTACACAATTTCTTCGTTTAGCGCTCATCTCAAGGACATGGTCATTGTCCTTAGGTTTAACTTGATTTTCTGAAATGTTTTTTTCTTAATTTGATATTAAAATGTTAAAAATTATAAATATTAACACTAATGTTAAAAATTAAAATGTAAAAGTTTAGATGTATTTATGTTTGCTTTTCTTTCACGAAAAAACTACTGAACGGATTTAGATTGTTATAGCATAGAGTGACGAGACGAGCAGGTTATGTGCCTGATGGTAAGCAACATGCCTGCCATATAACAGCACAGTAACACGCAGCTATTGGAACATGATAGTCCAAATCATTACCTAGCACTACACTGCGCTCGTCACCCAGAGATCTAAGATATTATGTCTCTAATAGTGATGCAACGGAACTGACATAACGGAAGCAGAAACGGAAACAGATGTCAAAAGTAAATCTTAACGGAAGCGGAAACGGAAACGGAAGCGGAAACGGAAGCGTTAACTAACACTATGAAAAAAAGCACAATTTAACATTTTTTTTAATTAAATTTGTACTTTAGTAATAGTCAAAATTAAACAGCGGCAAGTTAATATTTAATAAAGAGTAACTTGGCCGCTTTTTCACCTTTCAGCCTATTTCGATGTTCTTCATAAATTAAACCAGCTCCGCTAAATAATTGCTCGTTGGCTATTTAATTGGCGAACTATTGGGAAAATATATTATTAGTAGTAGTAGGTATTTGTGCGCATTTCCAATTTCCATTAAGGGAAAACGGGTCAGAACAGCTGCTGCATAACTGCAAGACCGGTCTGTCACACACCAATACTGTACATCGGGAAGCTAGTCATGGAGGGTAGCGGGATCCGAGGCACGGTTGCCGCGACCGACCGCAGATAGTTGGGGGCCCAAGTAGTGAGCTAGCCACTCATGAAAGGCTGCCCCGCCATCTAGCGAAAAATCCCGGGATGCGCTATCCTGCCGGTTGGCGACCGGATGACAAGGCCAGATAGACATCCCCGGGGGGGCTCGGGCGTCCCCGCAGTCTCCAGACTAGCTCCCCACTGGTGTATTCGTGTTGTGTGTTGTGACCAATGGTCAGTAGTGTGCGGCCTCGTTCTACTGCCGTTTTCCCACCGATCCCCTCTCAAAACCAATATGAAAAAAAGACATTATAGAAACAAGTTTAAAAAGCGGCCGCACGCCTTGTCGGTTAAAGTGCACCTCACTAACATTCAAGGTCTGCACTCAAATCTCACTGCAGTCCACCATCACCTCGAGACTGAGCAGCCGACACTCTTGTTTCTAACGGAGACGCAGATAGGTTGTCCGTCGGACGTGGCGTACCTAACGTATCCAGGCTATACCCTGGAGCACAAATTCCGGCCTCGTGCTGGAGTGTGCCTGTACGCCCGTGACGACATCTGCTGTCGGCGTCTCCGTAACCTTGAGGACACTAGATTTTCTGTCTTTTGGGCACTAATAGACACAGGCATAGACAAAATTATCTACGCCTGTGTGTATCGGTCGCACAGCGGAGATCTGGAGACGACTAGGCTCACGGATTATTTAAGTGAGGCGGCGGACGCGGCTCAACAGAAGTACCCTTCGGCTCAATTAGTGTTACTGGGGGATTTCAACGGCCATCATAAGGAATGGCTGTACCCATACCGGGACACTGACCACGCTGGGCAGGAAACGAGAAAGCTTGCTTTATCGTTAGACCTAACCCAGCTGGTCCAAGAGGCCACAAGAGTACCTGACGTTGAGTCGCATACACCTTATTGCTTAGACCTTCTGCTGACAACTGATCCAGACCGTTATTCCGTGGCGGTATCTTCGCCGTTAGGCAGCTCCGACCACTGTCTGGTGAAATCTGTATCTGTCTACCATCCGCCTGATCCCAGCCCTAGAGGCAACCGGCGGATGTGGCGATACAAGTCAGCAGATTGGGACGAGATGCGCTCTTTCTTTGCGTCTTACCCATGGCAGTCATTGTGCTTCGCTTCTGGTGATCCCTCAGTCTGCGCAGATGCTGTGACTAATGTAATACGAACGGCTATGGAATATTTTATTCCATATTCCGACGTCCCATTATCCAGCAAAGCTCGCCCTTGGTTTGGTTCTCAATGCAAAAGTGCTGAAGCACTTAAGCATGAGACATACCTAGCCTGGGTTGATGCTCGACAGCGTAAGGCAAGGGACATACATCAGAAGAAGAAAGCGTTCAACAAGGCTGCTAAGGCAAGCAAAAAGGTTCTTCAGAGGGCTCGTTTTGACCACATTAGTCGAATAGGGAACAAACTAGCTTCGTACCCTGCGGGCAGCAAAGCGTTTTGGTCCCTAGCTAAATCGGTCGAATCGAACTTCTGCCGCCCCTCACTGCCTCCAATGCTAAAACCTGATGGGACACTGGCTCACACTGCAACGGAGAAAGCAAACTTGTTTGCATCTCAGTTTGCGGAATCTTCGCGTCTAAATGCTGGTAGCGCGACACCTCCCACTCCACCTGGCTGTTCGACTTGTATGTCAGAGATACGTATTCGCCAAATGGAGGTTCGCAAAGTGCTACGCAATCTGGACGTGAACAAAGCCAGTGGCCCAGATGGTATTCCTGCTCTGGTATTGAAGGCTTGTGCGCCTGAGTTGTCACCGATTCTGACGCGCCTATTTAGACTCTCTCTCCAAACTGGGCTAGTACCGAAGTCTTGGAAGCTTGCCAATGTGCAACCAGTGCCCAAAAAGGGTAGTCGTGCTGACCCTGCCAACTACAGGCCCATCTCGGTCACGTCCATACTCTGCAAGACTATGGAACGTGTCTTAAACCACAGGCTCCTGACGTACCTAGAATGGAACGACCTCCTCAGAGACCAGCAATACGGGTTTCGCCGAAACCGGTCCACCGGGGATATTCTAGCGTACGTCACTCACATCTGGAGTGAAGCTATTGAGAAACACGGGGAAGCACTTGCAGTCTCCCTGGATATCTCGAAGGCTTTCGACAGGGTTTGGCATGATGGCCTTGTAAGCAAGCTTTCTAGTTATGGTTTGTCTCCTGGGTTCATTGCGTGGATATCGGACTTCTTGAGGGATCGATCCATACGAGTCGTCATTGATGGCTGCTCGTCGGATCAAATGGCTATTAATGCCGGAGTCCCTCAAGGGTCGGTACTCTCTGCGACGCTCTTCCTGCTACATATCAACGATCTGTTGAAGCCCAGTATCTTTGGGTACGCAGATGATAGCACCGTTGTAGAGAGTTACATATCTAGCGCGAGAGCCAGCGGGCAGCAAACTCAGTTACTGAGAGAGAGTCTGATCGAGCGTTTGAGCTTGACCCTTGAGGCGGTGTCCAAATGGGGCGATGCCAATCTGGTCAAGTTCAACGAGAATAAGACGCAGGCGTGTCTGTTCTCCGCTAAAAGGAGTCCTTTCGAACTGACTCCTACTTTTAGAGGTGTATCCGTGCCGGTTTCTGACCGTCTTGAGCTTTTGGGCGTTACTTTGACATCTACGCTCAACTTTGGCTCGTATATCGAGTCCAAGGCTAAACTAGCTGCCAAAAAACTAGGTGTCCTCTCAAAAGTGCGAAGGTACTTCAAGTCTGAACAGTTGCTTACATTATATCAAGCACAGATTCGCTCCTGTATGGAGTACTGTTCGCACCTTTGGGATGGATCGGCTAAGTATCAGCTGGAAGCTCTGGAATCGATCGAGAGACGTGCCAAAAGGCTCATAGGCAACGACACTCTTGTGCGAAAAAGACTCCAAAGTCTTGAACATCGCCGAAAAATTGCTAGCCTGTCGGTTTTTTATCGGATACACTTCGGAGAGTGTGCGGCTGATCTGCATGATCTGATACCACCTTGTCCTTTTTTCTATCGGAATGCTCGTAGCTCGAAAAAGCGACATCGTTTCATGGTTGATGTTCCAAAGACACGAACGAAGAGATTCGACTCTACTTTTGTGATAAGAACGTCTAGGCTATGGAATACGTTGCCTGAGTGGGTTTTCCCCGATAGTTACAATCTTTGTGTCTTCAAATCGAGAGTGAATCGGTTTTTTTCTAGGTAAACACGCTCCATCGTAGACCGCATCGTCGCTTAACATCAGGCGAGATGGCGGTCAAGTGTGAACCTATAAAAGTTAAAAAAAAAAAAAAAAAAAAAAAAACATTCCACCACATATGAGGATCCTCATGAAGAGGTAGTCTTTTTTGTTTCTTGTACTTCCGAAGGTGTGACTGGATCTTTAAAAGTAAATTGTCATCATCGTCAGCTGTAGAAGAGTCCTCTTCCTGGTCTTCATTTACACTTAACATCAATTCCAATATTTGCAATGATGCTGATGATTTGGAAGTAGAAGGCTGCACTTCGATGTCTTCATTTGCAATTTGAGTTCGTCTTCTTTTGGGGGAAGGTTCGCAGTCATCATCTTGGATGGAATTGGATTGTCTGGTTCTAATAGTGTTATTCGTCATATTAAGTACTTTAGATTCAACCTGCTCTGCAATGACACTGGTGAAATAATGCGATTTGTATCGCGAATCCAAATACGTCGCAATAGTGTATTTGTCGTCTTCGACTAGGTTTCCATATCTTACACTTGAATTCAATTCATCGCGTAATTTTGTTATAAAATTTATGAATTGTTCGGAAGGGATTCGGCAATTATCGGCAGCACGCGCGCCTGGACCCCCGACGCTCGTGAACATTCGTCTACGCGCGGCCCCCGCAACCGCCCGCGCCGTGCCGCCGTCGCGTCTGCTGCACCGCTCCTCATCGCTCTCTCCCCGCTTCCGTTAAGAGTTCTGTTAAATAATTTGCGGAACCAGAAACAGAAGTGAAAAAACATGCGGAACTTCTGCAGTTGCGGAAGCGGAACCAGAGTTTTGTTGCAACACTAGCTCTCTAAGCCCTGTAATTTCTCTGGAATCAATGCTTCAAACCAGAACACAGTAATGTTTGCACATTACTGCTTGGCGGTAGAATATTTGGCAAAGGTGTGGTACTTCCCCAGGCGGACTCTGCTAAGAGTCCTACCACTACACTACATTTTAAAACATAAAATGTGGAAAGATGTTCACAGATGCTTGGCAGATACTATAATACTAAAAGCAAAGAAATAATTTAAGAATAATCATTTTCAAAAATAATGGTTTTGCATAAAAAATCCCCACGTCGTTATGAGTCTAAGGCGGCTATGTTGATATGTATAGGTAGTAAACAAAACTTACCGCTTGTGCTTCGTTTTCCGTGCACATTTGTTTCCCAATTATTTTTATTTTTCTTGGTGGAAAATATTTTGTTCACTACTGTCACCATCGCTGTCAATAACTGCGGGGCGAATAACTGTATTTTCCAATATTTGTATTTTTCTTTTATTGTTTGCCATCGTTGATCACACGCTACATCAGATCAGTTAGAAAGCACAACACTAAATGGCGGGACGCGCGCTCTGTGCGGAGGGGGTCGCTAGCTGCCTGACAGGAGGGCGGGTCGAAATAGGCCCACTGCCGCACTCAGCGGATGTTTTTCACCGTCAGTGCGTGGTAGGTCGATAAAAGCCTACCGTTATATTTTGATGGGGAATACCTACAATTTTGACCACAAGATGAAATATATATGTGTCTCTGTTGAATTTTTACAAACACCTTAGATAATCGTTTCGCACAGGCGAGAGCGACATAGGTTTCTTCGTCCGCACCAGCTGAAGTCACGCGGTGGGCCGAAATCGGCCTGACACGTAGTGAACGTGTTAAGTTGCATTATTTTTATTACGATGAATTGGATGTTTTTATAAGATTACAGTATTTTTAATTCTTTCAATAGAAAATGGTTAGAGCATTTACAAACACTACTAAATTACTATGAGAAATACAAAACATACCTACTTACTTATCTCAGGTGCATCTGAATTATCTATAAACCGATGAAGGTATACAGCGAAATTTAACAGCCTAATTCAGCTCATCTCTACTATCATGTGAAAGCATGCTCAAGATGCTGGCGGCATTACCAAGCTGAATGGCAATACTTTTATGTAGACCTAAATATGTGTCAGTTTTTTTAAACTGTTATAGGCCTACATTTGACCACCATCTGGGCTGATGTTAAGCGACGATGCGGTCTACATTTGATCGTGCTTGCCTAAAAGAAACCGATTCACTCTCGATTTCAAGACTGCTTAGAAGTTCTTATCACGAAATTAAAGTCAAACCTCTTTGTACGAGTGTTTGGAATGTCAACAATTAAAACGATGTCGCTTTTCCTAGCTACGAGCAGTCTGATCATATATTTCGTATTTTTATTTGTAAAGGCCTATTTAAACTGAACGAACATAGAGCTAGAGCTAGAACAAGGGCATTCTTTCTCGATCTTTTAGTGTAAACGAAATATCGTTCTTATCGTTTACACCAAAATATCATCGAGCAAGAATGAGAACCAAGAACAAGAATTCTTGCCGAGAGAATGCTCATTGGTCATCGATGAGATCCAGATCGCGCGAACACAATAACACTTTGAAGAGACCGCTCCGGGGAGCGAGCACGTCCGAACACGCAAGAACGCTCTAAGAATCTGTTCGCACGCTCTAGTACCGTTTACATCAAACGAGCGAGCATTCTTAGAATATTCCATAGAATCTTTGCGAACGCAAACAAAACAACGAAATAATGCTCTATGTTTGTTTACACCAAATGAATTTGATACGGTGGGGATAGAATGAGCATTCGCTCGTCTGATGTAAATCGGCCTTTACATTCGATATCTTTGAGCGCGATAGAAAAGGGTCTTAGATCATCCAATTCTAGCCAACCACCGGTAGATCAAGAGCTTTCTAAAAAATAAGATGAGGTTCCAACCCCGAGAGTCTTGTTTCAACGTCAAACGCTTCGAAGACGTAACCGCTTCCGAAGTTTGCAAATAGCCTGTGTCATAGACACTAATACAATTTCATTCTTTCTCTTTTTTTTTTTCAATTGTTTCTGTTGGTCACTGTCATTTGGTTATTTGTATTATTTATTATTATGTATGTTTATTTTATCTATGTATGTATATATTTTTTTTATTTAGGTATCATAAATATCTATATCAGAGGTAGGTATATGTTTGTATGATATTGTTATGTAGTATTTTTTACTTATTTATGTTTTGCTAGCTTAAATGTCGACAGTAGTATTGTTTTATTTCTTGGTGTTACTTTCGCACCATATCCTCAAATTGTTTTTCGCTTTCTCATATTTTGACTATTAATGGTTGCCTGGAAGAAATCGCTATAAGCGATAAGGCCGCCATTTATGGTACTAGTTATAAGTTATTTTATTTGCTATTGTTTTTTCACTGTATTAATATGTTAGTGTGCATAATCAAGTATTTATGTCTGTCTGTCTTTCTTTTCGCTTGAAATTATAGAGACAGTAATATCAAAGCCATAGCCGATTTTAGTTAGGCGGTAGAGGAGCCGTTCAGCTGTTCCCACATGGGTAGCGACTCTAAATGCAATCTGAATGGTTCAAAATCGGAATGACATGTCTCTGTCATGCTAAACAGATAAGACAAAGACCGAGAGGTGATATTCCGTGTCCGATCCAACCGAATGGATTTTGAATCGCTACCCTGATTGAGGATTCAACATCCAAACTTAACAACTTATAAAACGTTGTTAAAATAAGTGCAATTATTGTATTCCGGTTTGAAATACATTTTTAATGTTAATTAAATAATAATTATAAAACATGACAAAGAGAAGATGCGTAAGCGTGAAAGCGTCCTCATGTTCTCTGCGTATGCGTGAAAGCGTCCTCATGTTCTCTCCGTAAGCGTGAAAGCGTCCTCATGTTCTCTGCGTATGCGTGAAAGCGTCCTCATGTTCTCTCCGTATGCGTAAAAGCGTCTTCATGTTCTCTGCGTATGCGTGAAAGCGTCCTCATGTTCTCTCCGTAAGCGTGAAAGCGTCCTCATGTTCTCTGCGTATGCGTGAAAGCGTCCTCATGTTCTCTCCGTATGCGTAAAAGCGTCTTCATGTTCTCTCCGTATGCGTGAAAGCGTCCTCATGTTCTCTCCGTATGCGTGAAAGCGTCCTCATGTTCTCTTCGTATGCGTGAAAGCGTCCTCATGTTCTCTCCGTAAGCGTGAAAGCGTCCTCATGTTCTCTGCTTATGCGTGAAAGGAACCCTATGGATGTTTCAGTCGGTAAGGTTACTACACGGGTTGTCGATTCCGATATAATCGGACCGTCCCCTTAGGCGGAAGGTATGATTAATACAAAGGAAATACATTTACTTACCAGTTACCACTCAAAACAGTGTGTGCGATTTCGTACGCGCGCAAGAAGTTAACTTCTCTTTATTCCCTCGTGCTAATAAGTCTATCGTCAGCAATAGAATACAGAATAGATAATATATCCTCAGGCAAGAGGTATTAAACTGACTTTAGTTACAATGTTTACTGAAATGTTGACTATAGTGCATTCCAACAAGCTGTGTAGAAAACCAAAACAAACCAAAAAAAGGTGATACCATAACATAAACATCGTTTAATCTTAGTATTTTTATGAAATTGCCTTAAAATATTTTTCACAAATAGGATTCGACTTTATTGCGATCTTAAATACCATATACTTAGATTTGTATTGATCAAATAATTCTATACTATCTTATTTTAAAAGTTATAGAAAGTAATGGTAGGATGATAGAAATATGATTTTAAGTACTAGCAATTTGATCTGTGTTTCTCAAACTCTCAATGTTGCATTCAAGACATTTATACTTCTTTCATCTAATTATTCTTACGCGCCAACTTTTCTAACATACCTGCCATATTATTATATTCAAGTATGGATTAATTTTACTCTATTTATTTTTGTCATTAATTTGGAATTTTTAATTGTAATGTAATTTGATTTTAATGTAATGTATTATTTGATTTTTATTGTAATGGGATCTTAAATTGACGTCTGTTTTTTTTTTTTAATTATTGATTGGTAATATTTGAATATCTTGAATATTATGACATGTAACTACTCGTTATCAATAAAAGAGTAAGAGTATGACTAAAGAACTCCGAGAAAAAGGTTTCTTGTGTCGTAACGAGTTGAGAGATAATCGCAAACCTCTAAATACGTTTCAAATTACGCTGTTTACTATCAAAAGCTTGTATAATTTTCACTCTAAAATGCCATAAATTTTGTGTTATTTTGATTGAAACTTTTGTATGTGTTTCCAGAATATTACATCATAGTGTTATGATCAGTTTTGGGTAATACGAGGACAATTTGAACGAGATTTAATTATTGTTAAAAATAAAATGAACGTTTTCATAGAAGGAAACATCTAAATTACTTTTCTAAGTCACTGGTGTTACATTCTTCTCCGAACTCAAATGCTTTGCCTTTCCTTTTTTTACGTGGGAAAAATAAATGTACGTATGCCCGCCATACTCTCATTATGAAATGAGAGGAGATCTCCATCTACATCTAATATTTGGTCATTTGGGCTTCAAAAATCGCAGGGTGACCAACACTACACACAAAACTAACCATATCAGGTTTCTCCAAACTCAGTGCGCTATGCACACATTTGTTTATTAGAGGATTCCGCGACGCCGATAACCGTAAACCGGGTAGTTTTCGGTTATTGGCATCGTGGTCATCGCGTCATAGTTGAAATATATACCTATGTTTTTTTTATTTTCCAATGCTTCCCGAACCATTCTTGCGTAGTAATAACATTCGGTAGATAGAACCTTCGGGTCGTGGATCTCGATCCAATGACCAATTTTAGCATCAATCAGATGTTCAGCAATTGCAGATTCTTGTGTCTGACGATTTTTTACAGCGGCAATGTGTTGATTGTTCCAAGTCCCAGCAATGGGAACATATATTTGGGTGTTTATGATATCCATACATATATATTTAGCCTTATTTTGCGATGAAAATTTAAAAGGGCAAGCAATGAAAGGTACTACAAACTATCTTGTAAAAAAAGGTTGAGAAATGCTGATCTGTCATATTGAGAGTGACATTGGTTTGTTTACCTTTTATTCACAGACATTTGGAATGAGGTATAGTTAACTTCAGGTTGTCGGTTTTTCGTGAAACGTCACGAAAATCGCGAGCAACGTAAAAAATGGTTGTCTGTAAAGTCGGTTTACTGACGATAGTTAAACGTGACAACGTCGAAATCAGTACGCTGATAACGCGAGTAGCGATACCGCTCGACTCGGCGGGTGGCGCCCTCAGCGCTTAGCTTCGTCCGCATGGCACGGACGACGAACTAACGGTAACGGTAACGTTACATGACGTCATGTATTGCGGGCGTGCAGCCGGCTTCACCGAATTATAAGACGTTATCACGTCAAAATTTACTCACTATAACTTTTCTCTCGCGCCAAATGAAGTAGGTAGGTATAACTCTATAACTTCAAAAAGAACCACAGTCTATTAAATCATACAGTCGTTCGACGAAGCCGTCTATACGGGGCAATCGTGCGGGGCGTGCGGGGTGAGACGCGGGAAGCGCGCTCCTGCATTGCCTACATTACAATGTTAGTGTTGCAGGAGCGCGGCTCAGGGCTGACGTCTTCCGTATGTTTTAATTTTATTTTGGAGCCACATTTTTTAAATTGCGACAACCCTACCCGTGTCTAGACATTATCGGCGTTTGTCCCAAGATCAAAGGCAAAGATGAACTTTACTACTGGTAGTATTTATTTATACTACAGTAGAACTAGCGTACAACATCGCTGTTCTCCAGTAGGTACTCCAGTTTACGGCCAGATAAGCCGACTGATTTCACCGAATTAAAGTTAAGCTTAGCAGTTTCAGTAAAGTCGAGTTTTCTTGGCAATGCCGATAAGGTTGAAAATAGCGACGTTTATTGAATACCCATGGTACTGTGAGATACGGTTTAACTGAGTCATTAAACTAAATGTAGTTTTCGAGTAAAAGTTGAGAACGAAATTAAGCGGTACGTTTTAAAGATTTGTTATTTTAATTTGGATTTAAGTTTAACTAATACCTACCAGCTATTGTTGCTAATCTATACTAATATTATAAAGCTGAAGAGTTTGTTTGTTTGTTTGAACGGATTTCGAGGATCTCGGAAACTACTGGACCGATAGGAAAGATTCTTTTTTTGTTGGATACTCCATTTATCGAGGAAGGCTATAGGGTATATAACATTACGCTACTATCAATAGGTACGGAGTATGAGTGAAGAATGTAAAGAAAACGGGGAAAAATATTTCTCTTCGAGAGCTTTAGTTCCGTGAATTTAAATTCTCTTTGGTCGTTGAAGTCTGTGACGGCGCGTGTCTACATTTGAAGTTTGTGTCATTTGAAGTAATCAAATTTGTTCTACAATTCCTTATTCTAAGTTCTACAACAATAAGACAACAATGCATTGTTGCTTATTTACATATTTTTAGGGTTCCGTAAAACGTAATAAAGTGGCCAGCAATGGATATTTTAGTATGGATTTTCCTCAAATAGACGCGGGTGAAACCGCGGGGCACAGCTAGTAGGTAATAGTCGTAATCATGCTTTCGTTCGCAAATAATTCAAATGGAAGCCGCTTCGACAGCTGTTGTTTTGATTTTTTTCTGCTGCTGATATTACTGTCAATTTAGCTTATAAATACATTGAACAATGTCGATAATCTTGGTCCTTTGACGAAAGACTTCGTTTCGGATATGATCCCTAAGATAAACTCAGAGCACAACTTGTTACAGTATAGCACGCATATTTTAAGATATATGTACAGGCTGACTGGTTGAACACTTTAGATATTGATATAGCGTGTTCAGTATTCGATTCTCTTTCTATTTACGTAAAAAATAGGTGCTCAATATTTGACTAATTTAACTTTAATTATCCGTCAATAAAAATAAGTATGGTCACTAGCGCAGCATGCGTATTAATACCTCTAAAATTCGCCAGTCACGTGGCAAGGTACTCGTCGCATCGTTTTTAAACACCTGCGCCAAAAGTACCTTCATGTCTTGACGTACCCTACGGTCGTTAACCCCGTTTGCTGATACTGGCTATTATTTATTCTGTGCTAGAGCGCTCGGCGGTTTCACAGAATACTGTATAATAATTATACAGCTCTTCATAAGTATTCTGTAAAGGTAGCAGCGGTTCGCGCCGCGACCGCGACGCGAGACCGCGACCGGAGACCAAGACAGGCACTTGACACTATGGAATTGTATGGGTGGGTGCCAGTTCGCGCCGCGACCGCGACCGCGACCTGTCTCGGTTCTCGGTCTCCTGTCGCGGTCTCAGCGTGAACTGGCGTCCATACAATTCTATAGTGTCAAGTGCCTGTCGCGGTCTCCGGTCGCGGTCTCGCGTCGCGGTCGCGGCGCGAACTTTTACCTTAACGCGAGCGATAAGCACTGTGTTGTCCATAATTTCCGAGTCTTCGCACAATGAAGGTTTTCTTTATTATTTATTTGTATTTTTATATTATATTTTTAAGCCCTTCATGGGACTATGATTCATCATATCCTTGAATATCTAAAGTGTTCAAACAGTCAGCCTTTATAAGATATCCACCGGGACAGATGCAGTACCTACTCTGAGGTTACTTACGTTAGCTAGCTATAACTGTACATTAAGGATACTTTTTTTGTTTTTTTTTTTTTATTTAAATTTGCCACTCCATAGACTCCGGGGTCCGTGACTTTTGTCATTTCAAATCTTATATATTATATTTTTACATATTTCTTGGATTAGCAGAAGAAGAGGAAAACAAGGGGGGAGTTAGGAACATTTTACATCTAATACTGTTGCTCGTCTGATGAAGCGATCACTACCGGTTGGGATTCCGCTATTAATCGCGCATTAAGGATACTGTAGGTACATTACTGTACTACAGTACTAAGTATGTGTGGTACATACTGTAGGTACATCAAGGAACCTTCTGATGATGCGCCTTTTCTTAAGGATAACTCGTGCCTCTGACCCTGGATCCTATCGAAAAGCCTTTTAAGATATGTGTCGGCAGTCACTAAATAAAATAAATAATGTTCGATATTACTCACACAATCCACTAGTCACAAACTAAGTAAAGCTTGTGTTATGAGAGTCAGACACGTAACTGCGAACACATGATTATTTATAGGTATTATACACCCAGACACAGAACAAATATTTGTATTCATCACACAAATAAGTATAAATATTTGGTCTGCGTGGGATAAAACCCTTGACCTATGGCTCCGCAGGTACTAAGCTAATTCCTAACTATATTAAGGGCTCCCACACAAAAAAGCGATGAGATGCGATGCGAAGCCACATCGGAGGAACTTGCGATGCAAATTGCTTCGATGCGAATTCGTGCGGCAAACTGTTGGTTAACGAAGATTTCTTATCATTCCCGAGCGTGACGCTAGAATTAAATTGACAGCCCACGAAAAATCTGTCTTTGGCGCTCCAAAAGAAGTTTTGACTTCAAAATATATTGTACCTACATGTTTTCTCAAAATAGTAATTATTTATTTGATGTTATATTTACTACATTATTTTGTACTGCACAAGTAGTTGAAATTATCTATTAGTTACTATTTTAGTAGTCAATAATATTTAATTATTTAACTCGGCAACTCGGCATACTTCAATTCGATTACAATTGATTCATTCATAGCATTTTTAAATGTTTTGCCATTTGAAATAACATTCTTAACCTCTATCCTCCATACGTGAAAAGAAATTGCGCGCAAAGCATTTAAAAAAAGTACACCAAAGAGGTTCCGAGTATGAGTTTTTAACAAATAAAAAATAAATGTATGATGAATTCGGCATTAAGGAGGTAGAAATAAATAGGTTAAATTATGTTTTGAATTCAAAACCTCAGTACACACGATGTTCTAAATTCAAATTTACTTTAACCTCTAGAGGGTAAAAACGACTTTTGCGCCCTGATATCGAAGAGCAAAAGTACTCTTTCCGAGCTGGTGGGATGAAATAGTTATTTGTTATACAAGAGTGCAAAGTGGCTTTTTAACCGCGTGCTCAATTTTGATGACCGAGCAAGCGAAGGATTCTAAAGTTGAATCACGAGCGTAGCGAGGGATTCAAAAATTAGAATCCTGAGCGTGGCAAGGGAATCAAAAGGGCACAAGGTGAAAAATCTTTGCACTCGAGTGTAACACGTAATTTTTCATCCCCCCCCTAGCGAGGAAATTACTAAACGCTTTGCGCATTTTCAGTTTCAGTCAATTCTGCTGGCGTTAAATAAACTTCTTGGTCGCTAGAATCACTTATTATTATGGTATTTCGGTTTTTCACTTGTATTCAATTTTATAAGATTTAAACTTAAGTTTCTTTAGCCATGGTTTTAACAATAACAATATGACGTGAAAATATGGAGAGTTGACCTATTGAGGTAAGGAGTTTCATGTGTACATGAAAAAGTGTCCGCCCAAATGCATTAAATTATAGTAGTGCTAAATTTGCATCAGGGTTTTTTTTTAATAAAGAGTGACGAGACGAGCAGGTCATGTGCCTGATGGTAAGCAAGATGCCTGCCACATAACAGCACAGTAACACGCAGCTATTGAAACATGAAGAGTCCAAATCATTACCTAGCACTGCACTGCGCTCGTCACCCAGAGATCTAAGATGTTATATCTCTAAGCCCTGTAATTTCTCTGGAAACATTGCCCTTCAAACCGGAACACAGTAATGTTTGCACATTACTGCTTGGCGGTAGAATAATTGGCAAAGGTGTGGTACTTCCCCAGGCGGACTCTGCCAAGAGTCCTACCACTACAAAAAGGGTACATTTTAAAGGAAATTAATAAACGTACTATTCAGAATTCATGAAAGAAAAATATTGGCAGTGATAGGCACTGCCGATAGAAGTGGTAACTTATAACTCAGAATTTGATTTTTACTTTGGAAACTACGCGTGTGAAACCGGAGGGCGTGGCTATGAGCATGGCCATCTAGAAATGCTGACACATTTTTAATGGCCAATGGGAAAGGCTGAGGCATTTCTAGATGGCCATTGGCTATGGTCCCGAGTTTACCCGAAGATTTCTTATCATTCCCGAGCGTGACGCTAGAATTAAATTGACAGCCCACGAAAAATCTGTCTTTGGCGCGCCAAAAGAAGTTTTGACTTCAAAATATATTGTACCTACATGTTTTCTCAAAATAGTAATTATTTATTTGATGTTATATTTACTACATTATTTTGTACTGCACAAGTAGTTGAAATAGATAATTTCAGCTACTTGTGCAGTACAACATTTTATTTTACATTAAATACATTAATTACTATTTTAGTAGTCAATAATATTTAATTATTTAACTCGGCATACTTCAATTCGATTACAATTGATTCATTCATAGCATTTTAAAATGTTTTGCCATTTGAAATAACATTCTTTACCTCTATCCTCCATACGTGAAAAGAAAATTGCGCGCAAAGCAAAAAAATAAAAAGTACACCAAAGAGGTTCCGAGTATGAGTTTTTAACAAATTAAAAATAAATGTATGATGAATTCGGCACCAAGGAGGTAGAAATAAATAGGTTAAATTATGTTTTGAATTCAAAACCTCAGTACACACGATGTTCTAAATTCAAATTTACTTTAACCTCTAGAGGGTAAAAACGACTTTTGCGCCCTGATATCGAGGAGCAAAAGTACTCTTTCCGAGCTGGTGGGATGAAAAAGACTTTGCTATCCGATATATGATTTTACCCGCGTAGTAGCCGTTCCATTTGTTTTCCCGCGTTAAAAAATGTCTATGTACTATTGGATAGGTTGAAATTTGGTAGGTTTTTAGTTTAACTTATACGATTTTGGGGGGGTCATGCCCCCTGAGACCCCCCCCCCCTTCGGACCGCGTATGTATGTACTTACCACGGGCGAAGACGGGGTGGAACGCTGGTATTTTATAAACTAGCTATGCCTTGCGGTTGCCTTGCCACGTAAGTCCTGGGTAGCGATTCTGAAACCATTCGGTTGCATCCGACACGGAATCTCATCTGTCGGTCTTTGTCTTATCTGTTTAGCATGACAAAGACAGAGAGATGAGATTCCGTGTCGGATGCAACCGAATGGTTTCAGAATCGCTACCCAGATCTCGTTGATACATCGGGATAAAAATTAGCATCTAGGATAGTGAAAATATTACGAGTAGTTTTGGAGCTCATTCAATGCAAACAAACAATCAAATCTTTCCTCTTTATAATATTACGAGTTATATAGACTCTGGACGTCTACTCTATTTCGAAAAAAGACTTTCCTACTCGTTCTACTTCGTTTCGTCCGATACAACATTGTTTGACGTTTAAATGTTCTACCATACTCTAATTAGAGTAGGCTTAGAACATTTAAACAGACAAAACGACGGATCGAAGTAGAATCGGTGTTGGAAAGTCGCGAGTTTATTTCGAAATTACGTTTTCGTATAGACGAGTAGTATACTTGTAGTATAGACAACATTGCTATCCTTCAGAGAGTTATATATATGAAGAATATCGACTAAAACCGCCGTTCTTGAATAGTTCAGAGGATAAATCGTTTAATTATCTAAGCACGTCCCGCGCAAAAACAATCAAGTCTCCATTAAAAACCTAATATTTACAGCATTTTTCCACTGAAAAAGAACCGCCTACGAAGGCTCGATACAAACGCGAATAAACCCCGAGGCGGGTCCGTTCCGATACTTTATTTTTACTGAGAAGATAAACCTTTTTACGACTTCTTTGGTTCAGGACTACTTTTCCTATAAGTGAGAGGTTTTGGGTTCAAAACCCATAAACGAAGTTTGTAATTGAAGAAAAAAATTGACAGGTAGCCGAAGTGAAAATTAATAACTTAAAATTTTAGTAGGTACTATGAGAGAAATATACCAATGAGTACGTACCTACATTGTCGTTTACAGAAACTTTAAATATAGTTTAGTTGTTGAATAATGATTTCTTTTTAGGGTTCCTTAAATCGTAGAAACGGAACCCTTATCGATTCGTAATGTCTGTCTGTCTACCCGTCGGGTATGTCACATCCACTTTTTGCCGAAAGTATGATAACTACACTGTAAGTAGATGTATTCTGTAAGTAGATGTATTCATTAAGATTTTTGCAAAAAAATAAAAGAAAATAAAAAATTTTGGGTTGTCCCGATACTTAGAACTGAAACTCAAAAATATTTTTTTCATCAAACCTGTACGTGTGGGTTGTCTATCGATAGGTCTTCAAAAATGATGTTGAGGTTTCAAAGATAATTTTTGTCTTCACTGAATAGTTTGCGCGAGAGACACTGCCAAAATGGTAAAATGTGTCACCCCTCCCCCTCTAACTTCTAAAATATGAGAATGATAAAACTAAAAAAATATACGATGTACATGGCCATGCAGACTTCCTACGAAAATTGGTTTGAACTTGATCTGATGAGTAGTTTTTTTTAGTACGTCATAAATACACTAATAATAAAACATTGATCAAAGTTACACCGAACTACAAGAGTTTATTTACTATGTTACTTGCTGCTACGGAACCCTTCATGCGCGAGTCCAACTCGCACTTGGCTGCGTTTTTTTGTGTGACGTCGCGACGGGTTAAATGTCACACAATATATCAGCTGTACCTATAGCTACAGATACATTACTATTACATGTGTCGGTGACGCGATTTCACAAAATGTCTCCCATATAAGAAGCGTCTATCACGCACGTTCCGCTTACCGCAGCTCCACCGCCTCTTCAACGCTACATTAGCATGAGATTTCCCTTTACAAAGAGAACTCGGTGCGACTTAAGTACACGTGCGCGCACTCTCGAATCGGATCTAAACTTGAGTGACTGGACTGGACTGACTATAATTATCAAACGCGACTTAAGATGTTGCCATTTTAAAAATTAATAATTTCAAAGTTTTAATGTTTAGATACTTGTTGGTTAATCACGTTGGAACGCTCGCACGAATCGGGTTCAAAATTGAATCACAGATTATTGTCTGAAATAACACATATCTACTTAAGTACCTACTTTTTATAGCGTTGATATGACGGGAAAGAGAAAAATGTGGGTAACATCGCGAGAGGCTTACTAGTTACAAATAAATCATCAGCCGCAAGACGTCCACTGCTGAACATAGGCCTCCCCCCTAAATTTCCACAACGAACGGTCCCGCGCAACTTGTAACCAGCGCTTTCCAGCGACCTTTGTGAGCTCATCTGTCCATCTAGCAGGGAGGCAGAAATAAATATAGATACTTAATTTCGCTCCAATAGGAAAATATCGGAAATCACTATAAATGTGTATAAATAGCACAAAGATATGCAAAGAGAGATGAGGGCGCTCCATCTGCGTGGCTGTTATAAGCCCGGTCGGAAATATCCCTTAGAGCCGGTATTTTGGGTCGCCAAAGGATAGAATTGGAAATCACTCCTAAATTGAGATGAGGTAGCTTCAATTTTTGACCGGATTAGTCAAAAGTAAACTATTTGTGTTACAATTTTTATCTTTTATCCCTGTGATTTTTCTGGAAAGTTTGCTCTACAAAATGAAACGTGGAACGTAGTTCTTGGATTTTACTTTTTGACGTATTTGTTTTGTATAGTAATAGACGATAGTATTCCATCGTTATACGGTAAAGTCAGTCAAACAGTCTTGCAATTGCGTGTTACGTCGTTTTTCACTCTGCTAGATAACCACCTGGAAGAGATCGCTCTTAGCAGTAAGGTCACCAATTGGTATTTTATTTTTAAGGTTTTGTTGGTATATTTTGTTTTCTAATTCAGAGCAATAAAGAGTAGATCTATTAATGCATATCAATAGAGCTACTCTTCTCTTCCCCTCACGGGATCTGCATAGATTTATTTATTTATTTATTTATTTATTTAAGTTTACACGCTTTACAATGAGTAGGTACATTGGTGTGCCAATGCAATACACATTATACCCTGTGCATAGGGTGTTGCGTATGGTAAAAAAGTTTCTTATGTAATATAATTGAGTATAGTAAAAAAAAAAAAATTCTTAAATAACTTATGTAACATCATTAAATGTGCAGAGGTTGTTAGATCGGTGACTTTGAAACATTTTGTCATGCAGGAAGTCATCTATTTTGTAGTAGCACTTTTTTAATAAAATGTCTTTTAGTATTTTTTTGAATTTTTTGGAATCGGTTTCCTCTCGTAGATTTTTCGGCAGGTGGTTAAAAATTTTATACATCATGTAATGAGGGCCTTTACGGACTATCTCTAGCTTTGGCTCCGGAGCAACTATTTGATGGTTTCTGCGAGTGTTTGCGTTGAAAGTGAATAGGTTCGGGTGTTGTTTGACAAATATTGCAGCCTCTAATATGTACATACAAGGTAGAGTTAGTATTTTCTGTTGTATAAAATGAGGTCTGCAACTATCTCGTTGACGAATGTTCATTATAATTCGTAAACATTTCTTTTGCATGACGAAAATTTCACCTGCATCGGAGCTGTTGCCCCAAATTATAATGCCGTAGTTCAGCCACGAGTGAGCGTATGCGTAGTATGCACTTTTGGCGGAATGGATATTTGTAGTTTTCTTTAATACTGACAATCCGTATGTGAACTGTGATATTTTATTTTTTATTTTCTTTACATGATTATGCCAGTTTAGGTGGGTGTCTAGGGTCATGCCTAAAAGTGTAGTCGACTGTACTTGTTTTGTATTTAGTGCGTTTTCAATTATAGAGAGGTCTATTGGTTTTCTTTGCGATGGGTGGAATTGAATTAATTTCGTTTTAGTTTTATTTAGTTCAAGACAATGTGATGAGATACAGGAGTTTACATTTTCGTGTATCTCTAATATTTTTTCAAGAGCTTTGGTGTCTGAGGGACATTTAAATAGAAGAGATATGTCGTCAGCAAATAGCACGCATGGAGATTCTATGATATCTGGAAGATCATTGACAAATATTAAAAACAGTATGCCGGCTATAACACTTCCTTGAGGTATGGACCAGTTTAGGGTGTTTGTATCTGACAGTATTATTTCTATGGTACTATTTGTTGTTGTATGATGTATTTCAACTAATTGTTTCCTATTTGATAAATATGATTTTAACCAGTTATACGGTTTCCCTCTTATACCTATTCTATGTATCTTTTGTAATAAAATATCGTGTGAAATTTTGTCGTATGCTTTTGTCAAGTCTAATAGAAGAGCTATTGCGTATTGTTTTTCTTTTAAAATATCTAAAACCTGCTGTATGAAGCTGTAAACTGCTAGTGCGGTGGACGAGTTCTTGCGGAATCCATATTGGTGTTTATTCAATAACTGGTATTTTTCAAGAAATGTGTACATTTGATTAGATACCACTCGTTCAAATATTTTGGATATTGCAGGTAATAGGGATATTGGGCGGTACCCATTGATGTCATTTGATTCTTACAGAACAGAACGGGCTTTCTACCGCCTAACTAAATCGGCTTTCGCTTTGTTATTGCGGTCGTTATCATTTCAACCGGAAAGAAAAGAGAGAGCAATATCAAAGCTAAGACAGTTCTAGTTAGGCGGTAGACCCTCGGGAATAAGAATTACGTGGGTAAAACCGTGGGCTCTGATAGTTTATTAATAAGTTGCACTTACATGCATTTGTTGGCATCAAAAAGAAGAGAACAAAGATGTAGTAGACTCTAAGTAAAAGGCGCAGCAACATCAGTAATTTGGTCACAGACCAAGCCTTAACTTACCAACAAGTGTGACTACAAATTAAGGTAAAAAAATAATGGTAATTTTATCCGCAAAGATGCCACTTTATATTTGTCTTTGAAAAACATGTACACTAATCTCATATTTATGTGTCCGGTTTCGTTTTCCGGTCTACCAAGCAAAATAATATCCTAGGTAGATACAATTATAAATGTTAGAAACAAATAAAACCACTTTTCGGATCAAACTTTCCAATAAAAAGTGAAACTACGAGTATAATTAATTATTAAAATATTTTTATTATTTTGTTTAATTTTTAACTAAATCTGGAATATTATTTTGCCGGCTAGACCGGTAAATAAATACGGACGGATATAAGCCCACCTCTAGCATTAACATAAGTCAGAATACCCCATTTTGCGTATAAATAGATCCAATATAAAATTCAATACTGCTAAAAATTTATGCGTAAAAGGCTTCAGCCAGAATTTCGTTGAGATTTTAATCTTTCGGGCGAGAAATGGTTGTAAGGATTTCGGTGTGTTTAACCAAGATTTTGTAAATATTTGCGTTTTACTAATGAAGGATGGGTTAAAGTAAAGACGAGAAACTCCGCCTTGAGATAGCAGAAAACCATAGCTAACATGAAAAGAAAAATACATGGTAAAATGGGTAAAACTGGTTTGAAATCTAATAGGTAAACCCATGGACGTATAAAAAAGTCGGACGTTGTCTCTCTAAAACAAAATCTGTGTCACTAGAGTAGTCAGGTGCGACCCATTGATATAGCGTGTCAGCCTTTATGTATGTGCATATTATGTGGCCGACTCGATGGAAACAGTTTTTGTTTTAGCGAGACTACGTCCGACTTTTCTTATACGCCCATGGGTAAAACTGAGTAAAATCTACGGTAAAAATGGAAGCATAATAATTATTGTAGCAACAACTTCTTCTATTGGCGCGGAACCCATATGATTTCGGCGACGCTATGATGACTCATAGCGCAGAGTCCATATTATAAAAAAATAGAATCTACTTACCTTCGAAAATTTTGAGGGTAGATTTAACAAAACAAATCATAAGTGATATTATAGAGTAATTACACGGCAAGAGAAAGAAAATTATCTAAGCTAGTGAAATGAATGAATATAATTTGACTTAGAAAATCGTTGATCAATTTTGATAAGTGGAAATTGTATGGGCTCGCGTCACCGACATACTGATGCAACGGCGTAGTGTCGGAGCGGCGGCGGTGCGGGACATGCGTTAGATTCTTTTTGGATGGGTGACATTTTGCGAGTCTTTGAAAGAGAGGATTTGAGAATTTTGTGTTGAGTACAGTTCTGGGTAGCGATTCTGAAACCATTCGGTTGCATCCGACACGGAATCTCATCTCTCGGTCTTTGTCTTATCTGTTTAGCATGACAAAGACCGAGAGATGAGATTCCGTGTCGGATGCAACCGAATGGTTTCAGAATAGCTACCCTGATGACAACACATGACTAGCTAAGAAGTCATTACAAATACGGACGGATATAAGCCCACCTCTAGCATTAACATAAGTCAGAATACGCCATTTTGCGTATAAATAGATCCAATATAAAATTCAATACTGCTAAAAATTTATGCGTAAAAGGCTTCAGCCAGAATTTCGTTGAGATTTTAATCTTTCGGGCGAGAAATGGTTGTAAGGATTTCGGTGTGTTTAACCAAGATTTTGTAAATATTTGCGTTTTACTAATGAAGGATGGGTTAAAGTAAAGACGAGAAACTCCGCCTTGAGATAGCAGAAAACCATAGCTAACATGAAAAGAAAAATACATGGTAAAATGGGTAAAACTGGTTTGAAATCTAATAGGTAAACCCATGGACGTATAAAAAAGTCGGACGTTGTCTCTCTAAAACAAAATCTGTGTCACTAGAGTAGTCAGGTGCGACCCATTGATATAGCGTGTCAGCCTTTATGTATGTGCATATTATGTGGCCGACTCGATGGAAACAGTTTTTGTTTTAGCGAGACTACGTCCGACTTTTCTTATACGCCCATGGGTAAAACTGAGTAAAATCTACGGTAAAAATGGAAGCATAATAATTATTGTAGCAACAACTTCTTCTATTGGCGCGGAACCCATATGATTTCGGCGACGCTATGATGACTCATAGCGCAGAGTCCATATTATAAAAAAATAGAATCTACTTACCTTCGAAAATTTTGAGGGTAGATTTAACAAAACAAATCATAAGTGATATTATAGAGTAATTACACGGCAAGAGAAAGAAAATTATCTAAGCTAGTGAAATGAATGAATATAATTTGACTTAGAAAATCGTTGATCAATTTTGATAAGAGGAAATTGTATGGGCTCGCGTCACCGACATACTGATGCAACGGCGTAGTGTCGGAGCGGCGGCGGTGCGGGACATGCTTTAGATTCTTTTTGGATGGGTGACATTTTGCGAGTCTTTGAAAGAGAGGATTTGAGAATTTTGTGTTGAGTACAGTTCTGGGTAGCGATTCTGAAACCATTCGGTTGCATCCGACACGGAATCTCATCTCTCGGTCTTTGTCTTATCTGTTTAGCATGACAAAGACCGAGAGATGAGATTCCGTGTCGGATGCAACCGAATGGTTTCAGAATAGCTACCCTGATGACAACACATGACTAGCTAAGAAGTCATTACAAATTCAATATGGCGGCCTCCCCATAAGCTTCACTTGTAACTATGTATGTAAGAAAATCTTGGAATCTTAATTTGACCCACTTCCCGGTCTTCAATTAGGATGAAATTTTGCACACGCTCTGAGTTATGATGACAATACACGACTAGCTAAGAAACATCATTACAAATCCAATATGGCGGACGTCCAAGACGGCGGACAGGCTATTTGAAATGCACCCCCATGATATGGATATCAAATGAAAGGGTTTGTTGTGAGGAATACGAAAAAAATAGTCACGTGACTTAAATCCAACATGGCGGATTGGCTATTTGAAATGCACCCCCATGATATGAGTATTAAATGAAAGGGTTTGCTGAATGGGATACGAAAAAAATAATCACGTAACCTAAATCCAACATGGCGGCCGTTCCAAGGTGACGGATTGGCTATTTGAAATGCAAAAGCGTGTTTTTTAGTTTTTTAAACTATTACAATTCACTCATTTAATCATCTTCTTAATCTCTAAGTTTTTTACAACATAAATATAAAAAATATAAACATCATAAAAAAATAAAAAACTAGGGTGCCGCCAACAGCGGGGCAGGGCCCTAGCTACCGTTGGTTAGGGCTGCAGAGTGAGGAACCAACCTCCTGACGATGCGCGCTGTGTCAAGGATGACTGCCTTCTGTATCTGGCCCTTAACCCAACCGTCTAGCGAAAGTCTCTTTAGATGTTGGTCGAGACTCTTCGCTACTAGGCCATTTGCCGACACGATTATTGGGACTATGCTCGTCGGATTAACATCCCACATGGCGGTAACCTCATGAGCCAATTCAAGGTACATGCTCAGCTTGTCCTTCTCGGCTTTCACGAGGTTCTCGTCATGTGGTACGGTGATATCGACGATCACAGCCCGGCGCTGAGACCGGTCTACCAGCACGATATCAGGCATATTGGCGACAATAGTCCTGTCCGTGATGATAGAGCGGTCCCAGTAGAGCAACGCACGACCATTCTCGAGAACTGGCAGATGTGCGTACTTATAGTACGGCACCTCGGACTCGACAAGGCAGTATCGAAGAGCAAGTTGCTGGTGGATAATCCTGGCTACTAGGTTATGTCTGTGCAAGTACTCGCCGTTAGCAAGATGCGAACAACCGGAAATAACATGACGAAGAGATTCGCCTGGACGGCGGCATGCCCGACAAATGTCGACCGTACCGTCCTGCATTATGTATTTCTGGTAATTATTCGTCTTGATAACTTCGTCTGCAATTGCACAGGCAAAACCCTCGGTTTCTACGAAGAGGTCCCCGAAGCGCAGCCAGTTCACCGAAGCGAGCAGATTCACATCAGGTCCCATCAGGGCCCGATAGAATCGCCCGTGCAGCTTCTTGCTCTTCCATACTTCCTTACGATCATCAGTGCTGAGCACCGATGGTTTGCGCCAGTTCTCGTTTGCCAATGAAAGAGGCGTGAAGCTCCTGTCAACTGCCACAACATCATGATGCATGCCGGGCTCGCTGTTTCGGAAATAATCCCCGAGACTGCATATCTCGCGGTTGTGAAGGTTCTTGGCATTTGAAAAGCCTCGACCCCCACATTTCCGCGGGATATATAGTCTCATAACAGACGAGCGCGGGTGTAGCATGCGGTGTGTTGTGAGCAGTTGACGGACCTTTCTGTCCAGGGCGTCGAGCTCAGTCTGAGTCCATCTCAGTATGCCAAAGGAGTATATCAGCAGAGGCATTACCCAACCGTTGAAGGCTCGCGCTTTGTTACCGCCTGACAGAAGACTTTTAAGTACTTTTGTCAGCCGGCAAAAGAAGCGTTCCTTCACCGATTTCTTAACGTCATCTGCTGAAATACTCAATGACTGTGACATACCGAGATATTTGTAGGTCTCGTGTTCTATTATAATAATTATTACCTATCACTAAGTATTCGATGTCAACTACCAAAATAAGTGGAACCACAGCATACCTCACCGCTAATCACCGAAATAATGTTATGTTAAATAAATAATGTTAACATACCTACCTAAATGTTTCTTAGGTAAGTAGGTAGGTACTAGGTACCTATAGTGGGCAACTAGGTACATAAATTAAGAAGGAACAAAGAGAAGGACGCGCACAACACTCGAGCAAAACCACGGGGCGTTGCTAGTTTGTAGTAGTATTTCTTTATACTGTGATATTAGCATATTAGCAAGAAGAGGTTACATATTTGAGCCCTTTGGCAGTGCACCCTCACTCGCTCAAGGTCGCGCGGTTTTAGCCTACCGCTAGACCGTTCCTTCCAGGAAACAAGTGACAGTCGGTTGTCGGACACACGGCTGAGCGCTCGCGCAAAATGTTTCCCGCGCATATTGTTATTAGATATGTCGTAAACCCTCCGCGCTAGACAGGGACAGAGTTACGCGTTAGAAAGAGCGCAAATGTTTATTTGAAAATCGCGACAGGTATTGCGAGCTGAATTGAACTTTGTTGTGTCCCAGCAAGAGTCGCTATTTATATAATTGTTTTTGGTAAGTGTGGCTTCTGTACTAATGTTTATTCTGTGCCTTTGTGGTTGAGACATTGGGCCCGTGGGGGCCGGGAGCTCACCTCATCTTCAAAACCCTTTCCGAGCGCTTGGTCGACGCGACGCGTGACCAAAATGCTGGCGTTTATTTGGCGCAACGCATAAGCATTGCCATTCAGCGTGGTAATGCCGCCAGCATGCTGGGTACGCTTCCGATTGATAGTGAGCTTGAACATCTTGATTATGGATAATTCAGGTGTGCTTAGTGTAAGTAGTTAGGCATGTAGCGTAGTGTTTGTATTTCTAATTGTATTTTAGTTTTATTAATAAATGCCCTGCCCGTTAAAAAAAAGCAAGAAGTAAGATGCGAAACTTTGGATGTTTGATGCTAAATCACGTCGAATCGGATCGCCTTGAAATTTGGAACACAACTAGAATTTAGGTAGACTGTAGTAGGTATTGCATAGTAAAAAGAAATACTGGCAGTAGTTCATTGCCTTTGATCTTGGGAGAAACGCCGATAATGTCTAGACACGGGTAGGGTTGTCGCAATTTTAAAAACGAGGCACCAAAAAAAAATTAAAACATATGGAAGACGTCAGCCATGTGTCGCGCTCCTGTAATACTAACAATTTAATGTAGGCAATGCAGGAGCGCGCTTCCCGCGTCTCACCCCGCACGCCCCGCATGATTGCCCCGTCTAAACGGCGTCGTTGAACGACTGTATGATTTAAGGTGCGTCCCCCAAAAAAACGAGTTTTTTGTCCAGTTTTCAGAGCTATCTACTCATTGGCCAAAACAAATATCAACTGGTAAAAAATACATTAAATTTCTACATTTTTTTGGCTTCAAAATGGTAGTTTCTTTTTTTTGTTAACGAATTTATTGTTTAAATAATCTCCTCACAACGAAACCATAACAAATAGAAATAATTATTGTAACTATCATGCATCTATGTACTCGAAAACCCGCCATTATTTGGATTTTGAACTTACACCAACGGATAGGCAATTCCATTACGAACATTTTGGTAGAAATATTTTTTTCAAAAGACCAAAATCTGATTTTATAAAGACATTCTTAAATTTGAGCGTAAAACAGCGACAAATCCTACTGTTTCTCTCTTGCTCTTCCTTGCGGTGTGCGATGAGGTAAGAGATACTCAAGGAGTGCGCCTAAAGCCAGGAAAAAATGAGATTTCACCCGCGCGACGTGTTTCTTAAAATGATGTACATAAAGTCGAGAATAGCATGACACAGTTTGGAGGAAAAATCAATATTTAATCAGGAGTCCATTTTTGACCAAGTTTTATTTAATTACTCAATAACTAAACATAAATTTAAAAGTGTTCGGTTACTTTACTAGAACGTACAAATAGGAATTTTATTACCAAAAAATAATGTGGGGTCATCGCTGATAATTTCGAGTACCTACTCGAATTAAAACGGGTTTTTTCGGTGTCATTTTTATTTTTTTATTGTAAAAAACTCTGATCTATTTTTAAAATTCTTTTCGGTTATTGTGCTTCTTCTTGATTGTACCCACGTCAATATTTTTTTTGTCATAGTTTTTAGTTTCTTAACTTCAGTGAGCGGCGTCGAAAATGTCGTTTTTTCGTTTTCTGGCTTTAGGCGCCCCCTTAATAGACTGCGGTATTAGTATCTCTACATTAGCTACTTTACATCACGGGAACTACGCGGGCAAAGCCGTAAAGCGCTGCTAGCTTACATAGGACATCTCCGTCTATCAAAAAATGTCAACTTATGAATAATTAACGAGTCCTAAATCGTTTTTTAATCCAATTAACGAACGAATATAACTCCAACGCTAATCTCATATAACGTACTTAAACTTGTACCTACAAGACGTGCCACTGTATGTGATTTAGGAATTAATCTTTAAATGAGCTTTGAAATTTTAAGTTGTTGTGAAATTTATCTCGGCAGTAGGTACTTAATGATTTCTAACATTCGTTTGTAGTGGTAGGACTTTACAGAGTCCGCCTGGGGAAGTACCTACCACACCTTTGCCAGTTATTCTACCGCCAAGCAGTAATGTGAAAACATCATTGTGTTCCGGATGGAATGGGATGTTTCTAGTGAAATGACAGAGCATAGGGATAAAATATCTTTATATCTCGGATGACGAGCGCAGTGCAGTGCTCGTGCTTGGTTATGATTTGGACTGTTCATGTTCCAATAGCTGCGTATCACTGTGCTGTTATGGGTAGGCATGTTGCTTACCATCATGCACATGTCCTTCTCGTCTTGTTGATCTACACTATAAAACATAACTGGTTAAGAAAAAAAAATTGGCAGTCATAGGAACTGCCGATAGAAGTGAAAACTTATAACTCAGAATTTGATAGCTTACTTTGCAAACTAAACGGGTGTAACCGGAGGGTGTCGCCTGGTCATCATGGCATGACCATTGGCTGACGCATTTCTAGATGGCCATGCCATGATGGGCAGGCCACGCCCTTTTAGCATTTCCCATTGGATGACGCATTTCTAGATAGCCAATGGCTATGGTCCCGAGTTTACCCGACGATTTCTTATCATATCCGAGCGTGACGCTAGAATTAATTTCACAGCCCACGAAAAATCTGTCTAGGCGCGCCAAAAGAAGTTTTCACTTCAAAAAATCCTACATATTGTATACCTAGAGACAATTAGTGGCCTTAGTGGTTTACTAATTTAAGAATAATGCAAAAGAAAACTAAAATATTATTTTGTTATTAAATTTACGGTATCCTGAAATTCAGAATTAATTTATTTTTCTGTAATCTTAAATTGCTGTACCTACGTAAAGCGGAACAGGTCAAGTGCAAGATTATCTTTGATAAAAAAAGTGGCAATCAACGACTGCTTGGAAGTGAAAACTTATACCTAATTCCAGCGATATAAATCAAAAAATGTGCTCTGAGCACCTTGAAATTGTTAACTGCGTCACTGTGTAGCGTGAGTGGTTTACAACTACTACTTGACCCCTAGAAACACTAGCGGCGAGGTATCTTGCAGTTCTACCTATCTTGGTTGTTGACAACGAATAGGTAGCGTTTGGTATAAACTTCCGGCGTACACCGCTTCCTACAACCGATTAAAACGAAAAGAGTGAGCTCACTCTTCACAACGATAACATAATTTCGTGCGCCTAAAGTTTGGGTAGACACATCCACTGATTTATATCGTTGCCTAATTCATTATTAAAACCACTAACGTTCAATAATACGTCACCTGTATAGCTAGAGCTACAGAAATATTGCTATTACGCATGTAGGTGACGACAACTCATAAGATTTTCCCATACCAAAAACTGCACAACGCAGCTAAATAAGTTTTCACTTCCAAAATAGGCCAAAGTCAGTTTCAGATTTATTATTTTTTTCTTTTTTTAATAAATAGTGACGAGATGAGCATGACATGTTTTTTTTTTTCAAATAAAGAGTGACGAGACGAGCAGGACATGTGCCTGATGGTAAGCAACATGCCACATAACAAGACAGTGACACGCAGCTATTGGAACATGAAGAGTCCAAATCATTACGTAGCACTGCATTGCGCTCGTCACCCAGAGATCTAAGTTGTTATATCTCTAAGCCCTGTAATTTCTCTGGAAAAATTGCCCTTCAAACCGGAACGCAGTAATGTTTGCACTTTACTGCTTGGCGATAGAATAACTGGCAAAGGTGTCGTACTTCCCTAGGCGGACTCGCAGAGTCCTGTCACTACAAAATCTGAAGACCCTTTTAAAATATAATACATGTCAATGTGATTGTTGTTCAATCATGTAACGTTTGAAAGATTTGGAACACAGTTAGATTATAGTCTGGAAGAACACAGGTATAACCGCGGGGCGCTGCTAGTAAGATAATATAAACAGTCGAAAGTCACAGGTCACCAAGAGAGTATTCCCCAGATAAATTGACCAATCACAGCCTTCAGACGTTCTGGACAAGAATGTCGGACTCATGTGAAAGGTCGAACACAGATTGAACAGAGTTATTTTGTTTCATTGTGTTTCAAAGCGAAAGAATGTCAATTTATCTCTTCAGGCTTTCGGTAATTCAGCTATAATGGTAAGAGGATAAAAGGTTTACCAAAAGATTTCACGATACATAGTTGTTGAAGTAATTGTTCTTGATATACCTGTGTGAGTAGGTACATATTTCATTAAAAAAAAAAACATTTATTTCCAGAAATATACACGTAAATTACAAATTAGACAATACAAATACTGTTGACAAATTAGCTCCACATTTTTTCCCGGTGGGTCCCAAACTAGGCTGCGCCTGTATTTTGGGCACCCAGATAGTAATTCTTTAATGTACATATTTATAAATAGTTAATTATTTTATAAACTTCAATAGCTTAAAATCCGATTGTATATTCATTAGCTTTGTGTCAAGAGCTTGATACAAACTTTCATGGTTTTATCTTCAAAAATTACGAATTTCCATATAAACTTTCATCCCCCATTTCAACCCCTTCAACCCTTTTTCCACAATAAAAAGTAGCCTATGCCGTTTTTAGGGATCTATTCTATCTATGCTATGTAGCAAATTTGATCAAAATCAGAATAGTTTACAACTGGAACACGTTGCCTGAAAATATGATTTCAGCGAAGTCATTACACTCTTTTTTTAAGAATTAACTGGACAAATGAATAATAGTGAAAGACAATATTATTTTAACAGACCTATAATTTGTTATTTCAACACTAAAAGATATAGATAGGCTCATCAGCTAATGCTGCTCGCCTATTAATAAATAAATAAATATAGAAGATACACTTTCATTTGAACTTAGTAAAAAATTGTTAGTTTGATATTACATACAGACACACTCCCATTTTATTTATTTACGTATTGATATATATATAGTCCATTACTGGCTGACCTTATCGACATTGTTCTGCCATTTATTTATGCTTTTTATGATCTACTCTAACTCTTGAATTAGTTCAAACTTTACAGTGTACAAGATTTGATTAAAATTGGTTCAGTCATGGACAAGTAATGTGATGTGAAATCTTTATTTATACATATATGGAGATTTTTATACAAATGCTGTGAAAAACTACTATTTAATATTAGATTAATACATTTGCACTTACAAAGGCTAGTCTGACAGTAGGTATTCATTATTTTAATAAACTTATAGTAACTATAAATACATGATACATACTTAATTAATCTCTTTTTTAAATAAATACACAGGTAACTCACGTTAGATATAGTCAGTCCAGACAGAAAGTGAGTTCCCGGTGTATTTATTAAAAATGTGTAATAACCACATTAGTGTTCATACTAAAATTAATCTTTTTATTTACCAATCACTAAAATACTTCAGGGATTTCTATTTTTTTAACTCTTATTATCATATTTAAATACTGGATTAGGTAAATTGTCTTAGCTACTAAAACAAATCCCTAATTTTAACTTCTCTTAGCAACTTACACAATTATGATAATTCCTGATCAGGAACTGGATCAGACCCGTCCAACACCAGCTTAAGACCTTCATCCGGCCCGCAACATGGTTTTAAGCATATACTGAAATATATAGGTACAAACGCGTGAGAATTTAGATTTTTTTTAAATAAAGAGTGACAAGACAAGCAGGACATGTGCCTGATGGTAAGCAACATGCCTGCCACATAACAGCATAGTGACACATGCTATTGGAACATGAAGAGTCCAAATCATTACGTAGCACTGCACTGCACTCGTCACCCAGAGATCTAAGTTGTTGTATCTCTAAGCCCAGTAATTTCTCTGGAAACATTGCCCTTCAAACCGGAACACAGTAATGTTTGCACATTACTGCTTGGTGCTTTGCATATTTAAAGCAATTGGGCATTTGTTATGGCCCGCTGCGGTTACAAACAATATTAAACATGGTCCTCCACAAAATTGTGTTGGATACCTCTGATTTAGATAACAATCTGATTTTGTACTAAGTAATTAAGTGTTGAATAGTTCTAAGATTGCACAACAGCTGACAGCTGAGACTGTTGGTACTTCTGCATGACAAAACATCTACAAAGTTTTTGCAATAAAAGTATTCTGGTTCAGAGCTTCTAAGTATTCTGGTTTATGTAGTGGTAGGACTCTTAGCAGAGTTCGCCTGGGGAAGTACCACACCTTTGCCAATTATTCTACCGCCAAGCAGTAATGTGCAAACATTACTGTGTTCCGGTTTGAAGGGCAATGTTTCCAGAGAAATTACAGGGCTTAGAGATATAACAACTTAGATCTCTGGGTGACGAGCGCAGTACAATGCTAGGTAATGATTTGGACTCTTCATGTTCCAATAGCTGGGTGTCACTGTGCTGTTATGTGGCAGGCATGTTGCTTACCATCAGGCACATGTCCTGCTCGTCTCGTCACTCTTTATTTAAAAAAAAAAAAAAGCTTTTCAGTAATGTGTTACTTAGTGTTTTTTTTAACTTGGACTTATTTATTGCTCCACAATCACATTCATGTGGGTTTTCTCAAGTATGTTTTAGTTTGTGTCATTCTAACATGCTTGTATTTGTTGAAATCATACATATCACAATAAAGATGTTTTACTATGAGTTAATTTATGATGTTTTAACCCACTTGGCCTAACATTCTATGCGCCCCTTCTTGGTAACGTCTGACCTGGAGGCCAGATATAGCCTCTCAGTGCTAGAGAAGTTGGTGCTTGGATGTTGTGTTCTATAGTCACACATCACATTCAAATGGTTTTTCTCCAGTACATCTCAATTTATGTTAATTTTAAAGTGCCCTTGTGATGCTCTATAACACGGGTTCCCAAACTTATTTTGTCTGCTGCCCACATTGAGAATATATTATTTTTAGCACACCCATTTTCTCATATACCTACTTAAAAACCACTATAACTTCAAATTAAATTAATTAATTAATTATTGTGAGCCATTTTAGTCGACATGAAACATTCATTCTAAACGAGACTTTTACTGTAACCCTCAAGAGTTAGCTTGAGTCCTGAGCCCAGTAGATAATACACAACAGAGTCCAAACCTCTACACAATGCCCTTATTATTTTTCTGGGTCTCTTACCGCCCTATAAGCCTGCAGCGCCAATAAAGGGGCATTATCAATTATCACCCACTTTGGGAAAGGCTGCTCTATGTAGGTATATTCACACATATCACAATAAAATGGATTTTCTCCACCATGGGTTAATTTGTGTAGTCTTAAACTGCTTGAATGAGTTGTTCTATACTTATAAATGTTTTGTTCTATATTTATTTAGGTAAATGGCTTTTCTCCAGTATGTCTCAATTTATGACGTTTTAATTGTTGTGGTCGTGATGCTCTATAATCACACATATCACATTCAAACGGTTTTTGTTTAGTATGGATAAATTTATGCTGTTTTAAGGCATTTGGATCTGAAGTTTCATAGTCACACATATCGCATGCAAATGGTTTTTCACCAGTATGTCTCAATTTATGCCGTTTTAAATTAACTACTTGCGTTGCACTATAATCACACATATCACACTTAAACAGTTTTTGTCCTGTATGGGTAAATTTGTGTTGTCTTAAGTTGCTTCGATGTGGTGTTTTATACTCACACATATCACATTCAAATGGTTTTTCTCCAGTATGTTTCAATTTGTGTAGTTTTAAAACTTGTGCTACAGATGCTCTATAATCACACATATCACACTTTAATGGTTTTTCTTCAATATGGGTTAATTTGTGTTGCCTCAAGTTGCTTCGATGTGTTGTCTTATACTCACAAATATCACATTCAAACGGCTTTTCTCCGGTATGTCTCAATTTATGTCGTTTTAAAAGTTGTGTTTGTGATGTTTTATAATCACATATATCACATTGAAATAGTTTGCCTCCAGAATGGGTTAACTTATGGTACCTTAAGCTACTTTCACTTGCTGTTCTATAATCACACACATCACATTTATATGGTTTTTCTCCTGTATGTTTCAATTTGTGTTGTTTTAAATTATCTGGTATTGATGTACTATAGTCGCACGTAATACATTTAAAAGGTTTTTCTCCCGTATGTATAAATTTATGCCGTTTTAAACTGAATTTGAATTGTGTTCTATAATCACACATATCACACTCAAACGGCTTTTCTCCAGTATGGGTTAATTTGTGTCGTCCTAAACTGCTTGATTGTGTTGTTCTATACTCACACACATTACATTTAAATGGCTTTTCTCCAGTATGCGTATATATATGCGTCTTCAAATGGCTTGGCTGAGATGTTTTATAATCACATATATTACACTCGTATAGTTTTTCCTTAGAAAGTGACATTTTTTGTTCCAGAAGTGATCTTGATTCTTGATCTTGTTTACTTCAACTCAACAGTCAACTTTGTTTACAACTTACAACTTGCTATAAAATCACAATCAACGTCAACAATCACTCAAACTCAAATGAATTGTCAGGTTGTCTAAATGTCAAATTTACATTCTCATTGCCAAAGGTAGTTTTAGCTGTTTTAGTTAGAGGTATAGGATATACTAAACGAATGAAATCATTCGATTTTGAGAAGGTCTCGAGATATCTCGATTTTAACATTTTGTAGTTATAAATTAGTAGTCAGTCACGCCCGCGCGGTCGCGAGTCGCGCGCAACTCGATTCACTCACAGTACAGCCGCGTGGGGTGAGGAGGGGGTACAACAGGACAACACGATGCGGTCTCTCGGCGGCGTGGTATAAAAGCGGGAGAGCGAGCGAAATGATTAACCTAAAACTTAAAAGTCTAAAACAATCTATCAGTACAAAACTCGGTTAACTTACCGTTAATTAGATCCACTATAAAAGTGAACAACGTCACGTTTCACACCACCGTAATAAAAACAAAAACCAACCAAACTAAACCAATATCTATCAGCCTAGCGATTCTGAAACCAGTCGAAGCGATCCGACACATTATGTCTTGGCCTTTGTCTTATCTATTTAGAATGACAGAGACAAGGAATGTCATTCCGAATTTGAACGGTTCGGATTGCATTTAGAACCACTACCCAGGGCCGGATTTAGGGGAGGTCAACCGGGCCCCGGGGCCTCTACAATAGATCTCATCTCTTGGTCTTTGTCTTATCTGTTTAGCATGACAGAGCCAGGGATTGTCATTCCGATTCCGAACCATTCGGATTGCATTTAGAATCGCTACCCTGATGTCTATACTACTAAAGTCACGGAACAACAACTGTCAACACGATTAGTAGTAAATTGTAACATTATTCGATTGTGAAAACAAATTAGTCACCTACTAATTCCATTATCGATTTTCATCATTAGCGATAGGTACAAAATAAATCGATAGTGCCGATTATTCATCATCGCTAGTTTTACCTCGTTTGGTGCTCTACAGGGGCCATATCTATTTTCACCAACAGGGTAGCGATTCTAAATCCATTCGGTTGCATCCGACACGGAATCTCATCTCTCGGTCTTTGTCTTATCTGATTAGCATGGCAGAGACAGGGATTGTCATTTCGATTTTGAACCATTCGGGTTGCATATAGAATCGCTACCCAGGACCTGTCAAACACAGTTTCTAATTTTACCATTGGTGGCGCCAATGTATTATTTTGTTCTGAGATTTTGTTAGATAAATTTCACAAAAACAAACAGTGGTGCCCTTGGCAAAGTTAAAACTATATTTGACAAGTCAATTCTGGACAGGCATCTGGAAAACGCGTCATTACCTAATTTTACTGATAGAGAGCTATGGACGGTGAGTGGGTACGTAATAAAACATGCCAATATGCTAGATTTTACAGCAGAAGCGAGCTGTGTTGTTGAAATTGCGCCATATTCGGTGTCTCGGCCGGAGTTGATGGACGAGCGATCGTCCGTCGCCGACCATCACTCAGTTTAATGTCACCGGATCGATCGGGAACTGTACGCGAAATCGAGGCAAAGAAACCAACTGATTGATGCAAAATTGAACTAAGCTAATTTATTGAGCTATCGAGAGAAGTTACTATCCCACGAATACCTATATTATGTAATAAACGTCAAAGCTTAGTTTGTAAAGGTAAGCATCCACAGGCCCGCATCGCACGTAAAGCCAGCTACACACGTCACTAGCTACGTCACAAGCTATACACGTCTTGCGGCTGATGATGATGATGATGAATGGGTTTTTGTACGGGCAACACTTTTATTAATAGACTTAAGTTGTAATGAGTAATTCGCATCACAATTTAGTTTATACTATTTACACTATTGTTATTTAGTATTTACTATCCTAGTAATATTGTAAATGGCAATTAGTCCGAGATCCCAGAGCTCCCAGACGTCACCTATTTTCTAATGAATGAAATGTGGACGATTGAATAGAGTTAGTAAGTACTAAGAACACATGCTTACTCGCTAACTTGCTTAGACGGCCAATTTTGGGTAATGAAGGTACATACAAACATTACTTACTTCACGTATTTTCTAATAAGTGATTTTTACGTATGTTGTAGGCAATATCCTTAAAAACAAGGTCCCAATACTCCCAGACACTTTCCGTCGGCCGTTTTGCTTAACAAGTCCAAAATAATAATTTAACTTCACTTAAATTCTCATGCTTCATTTGTAAATATGTTCGTCAGACAACTATTTTGTTGCTTTTTCCAATCAGATAGACCAATCTAAGGGGGCAATCATGCCCACATAGGTACTAACTCTACTAAATCGTCCACATTTCATTCATCAGAAAATAGGTGTGTTCTGGGAGCTCTGGGATCTTACTCTAAATGTTTAGTGCTCTATCACCTCATAACATATGAACGGAATGGGTTGATATTTGGAACACAGATTAGTCTGGAAGAACACACAAACTACTTTTTGTCCCGGGAAAATAACGGGAACGGGAACTGCGTTCGTAAAACCGCTATGTAAAATGTTATAATCTTAATTCTCCTGTATATCATTCCAATTTTGTAAATTTTAAAATGTGGAGTGTGGACGTTCGTTGCTCAATTGCATCTTATCAGATTTAGTAGTGGTAGGACTCCTGGCAGAGTCCGCCTGGGGAAGTACCACAGCTTTGCCAGTTATTCTACCGCCAAGCAGTAATGTGCAAACATTACTGTGTTCCGGTTTGAAGGGCAATGTTTGGAGAGACATTACAGGGCTTAAAGATATAACATCTTAGATCTCTGGGTGACGAGCGCAGTGCAGTGCTAGGTAATGATTTGGACTCTTCGTGTTCCAATAGCTGCGTGTCACTGTGCTGTTATGTGGCAGGCTTGTTGCTTACCATCAGGCACATGGCCTGCTCGTCTCGTCACTATTTAATTTAAAAAAAAATCTGATTGAAATTTTAAACAAAGTTAGTTTTGAGTCTGAAATACCATATAGGCTACTTTTTACCGCGGTCAATTTACGGGAACGTTAAATTACGTGGTAAAAAGCAGGGCGCTACTAGTATCATTTTTTTTTAAATCATCCAAACGATCATAAAATAAGGATATAAAAAGTTAAAAGATTCTCGCTCCATTGATCCAATAAACACTCTCTAATTGATTGCCCTCTAATCTGGACTCTGACAGCTGTCGACTTTATAAATAGAGCCGGGACTGGATTTATTAGATTTTTAGAAACTCTATGATTAATTGGCTTTAGAGAGTTCTTTAACTTTGATTCATTCCCTAACTTTGCGAGCTTTTTAATTAGTTGGAGCTGTGTTCATCCTGAATACATATTGCTATGTTTGTTTGTGTTTGAGAGCTCATTATAGCTATCATATCATCATCATCAGACGCAAGACGTCCACTGCTCACAGGCCTCCCCCCTAGATTTCCACAAAGAACGGTCCTGCGCAACCTGCAACCAGCGGTTTCCAGCGACCTTTGTGAGGTCATCTGTCCATCTAGTGGGAGGCCGTCCAACACTGCGTCTTCCGGTTCGTGGTCGCCACTCGAGAACCTTTTTTCCCCATCGGTTGTCAGTTCTGCGAGCGATGTGGCCTGCCCATTGCCACTTCAGCTTAGTTACTTAATAAGCTTAATAAGCAACACGCCTACCCATAATTATATAGTGACTATGGTTACTTGAATTTGAGGACTTCAAATGACTGCCTACCACCCTCCGCTGCGCTCATCACCCATAGATATAAAATTATTTATCTTATTGCCCTGAAATGAATATCTCTGAAAACATTGCCATTTAAAACGGTCCACAGTACGATTTCTTGTGAGAACGACATATTTGGAGGATCTTTTGTTTTGACCACGCCGATTACGACTAAGGACGTATTATGCGCCAACCCCCCCTCCGCCTTGTTCAGCAGTTTGACTTTCTCCATAGCAGAAAGTCACAGGCAAGAGCAGCAGAGAGTAAGAGGACTTTTGCCAATGAAAATAATATCTATTAATAATATTAATATATATCTTAATAATTAGCTGAACCCTGCGCGCGTTGCTACGACACCTATCGAAAATTGGTCGTACCAACTCAGATTTAAAACAAATTTGGTTAGCTTAGGTTATAATGACGCGGGGTGCGTGGCTCGGGAACCTCCACGTGGTGCACCCTGGGCATCACACAACTTGCCTCGGTGGCATCTTGTTGTGTGATGGCAAATCCCGGCCGAAGCTGGGAACTTCCACACGCGCTCCTCACCACCTTGAGCAGTGCGTGTAGAGGGTGCATGGTGGGGATACGTAAATGTATTTCCCCAACATAAAAAAAAAAAAAAGTTATAATGACGCAACCTTAAAAGATAGATACATGCTGTCACGGACTTCGGCTCATGTCAGCGTGCACAAAGAAAGCTCTCAAAATATAATATTTTTTCCAGTTTTTGTTACGTGTTTAATTCATGCTCCGCTCCTATTGATATATTGCGTAATGTTAATATATACTCTATAGCGTTTCTCGATAAATGGAATATCCAACAGAAAAATAGTCTTTCAATTTGGACCAGTAGCTCCCGAGATCCTAGCCTACAATATACAAACTTCAGCTTTATCATATTAGTACCTATACATGATGATATCCTATCCTACTAATATTATAAATGTCAATGTATGGATGTTTGGATGTTTGTTGCTCAATCACGTCCTAACGTATGAACGGATCGGACTGAAATTTGAAACACAGATTGATTATAGTCTGGAAGAACACATAGGCTACTTTTTATCCCGAAAAAAAAAACGGGAACGGGAACTACGCGGGTAACACCGCGGGGCGCTGCTAGTACTAAATAATAATAACGTCTGTTTTGTCTTCAAGTCAATAATGAGTCGGTTTCTCCTTCTTCTAGTATTTCACAATAAATGTCATAGTTGATCGACAGGCGTGATGACCTGATGACAGTCAAGAGTAACTGGATAATTGTATCTAACTCGTTACTTAACTCAAAACTTGCAAAAAGTTTAACAAATATAGACTTAATCTTTTAGAATTACATTTTAAAATTAACTGGAAGAGGCGGGCCCACCAGCGGGCCCGTGCTGCGTACCGACTTAAAAAGTACAACTTGAAGTCATACTCAAATACGAGAAATAAATTTCTAAGCTTACTATTTTAGTGTATTGTATAGTGTTGGTTTGGGACGCTACTTGCGTAGACACCTTGGCACCGTCTCATGTCAGCCATTCCGCTCGCAATGTCACTGTCAATGTCAAGAGTTACAGCCGAATAGGCACAAATAAATAAACGCAATAAATACTCCCAGCTCAGCGCACATTATATATTCTTTGCGCTGGCAGTGGAGACTCGGAGACGGGCCCGTGGTCGTCCGATACCAAAAAATGTATTAAAGATCTTTCGAAACGTTTGGTCCTCGCTTCAGGGGATCCCAGAGCTGGCGCCTACTTTGCCCAAAGGCTCAGTTTAGCTATACAAAGAGGCAACGCTGCCAACATTCTCGGTACCCTGCCGCGCACCAGTGATCTCGACTCGATTTGTAAATTTGTTTATTTTTATGGTATGGTATAATAATTTTATTTAGATTTATAAATATTTGTAAATACTGTTAATAATTTTGTACATAATAAATACCTTTTAGTATAAAACATCACTAATGTTACATACGTCTCGTGTATACCATATACTTATTATTACGCAAGCTGGTGACGTAAATTCCCAAGATTTTCCCCTAACAAAAAGTACCTACTCAAGGCGACTAAAGAAATTTTAATTACAAAAGTGTGAATAATCCAACTAAAAAGTCTTCCCTTTGATTGAGGTTTTTGTGTTTTTTTTATTTGTATTTTTCCTTGTTTAAAAAAATCACATTCAACTTCTAGTTAATGAATGCTATGTTTTTAGCTTTCAGGTTTCATTACTACTTCAGCTAAATTAGCCCATGTAGTTCTCGCTACAAAAGCCTCGAGCTGCACTATGCCGCACTTTTCGCCATTAGTCCTTGTAGTCCACCCTATGAAAGCCTCGAGCTTCGCTATACCGCGCTGTAGGCCATTAGTCCTTGCCGTCTACGCTACGAAAGCCTCGGGCTGCGCTATGCCGCACTTTTCGCCATTAGCCCTTGTCGTCCGCGCTACGAAAACTTCGAGCTGCGCTACGAAAGCTTCGAGCTGCGCTACGAAAGCTTCGAGGTTCGCTACGAAAGCTTCGAGCGGCGCTACGAAAGCTTCGAGCGGCGCTACGAAAGCTTCGTGCGGCGCTACGAAAGCTTCGAGCTGCGCTACGAAAACTTCGAGCTGCACTACGAAAGCTTCGAGCTGCGCTACGCCACGCTTTAGGCCATTGCAGTCCGCGCTACGCAAGCCTTGAGCTGCGCCATGCCGCGCTTTCGATAATCACTCGCCATAATCAATCACCAATTGTACTCGTAGCACTTATTACAGACCTCGAGGGTAATATTATTTCTTAAAATAGCGTTATTAGCCAACAAGCAGCCCGATAAAAAAGTTGATTCAAAATTATTCGTACCTATCATTTATTTGCTTTAAAAAAAGCTACAACCGACTTCAATTTAAAATTAAATTCAAATACTTGACCAAATTTCATAAGAAGTTATCGTAAGTCGTCTAGTCTAGATAAAATAATCCAGAGAAATTACAGGGCTTAGAGATATAACAACTTAGATCTCTGGGTGACGAGCGCAGTGCAGTGCTAGGTAATGATTTGGACTCTTCATGTTCCAATAGCTGCGTGTCACTGTGTTGTTATGTGGCAGGCATGTTGCTTACCATCAGGCACGCCATTGTGACACGCACAGTGACACGCAGCTATTGGAACATGAAGAGTCCAAATCATTGCCTAGCACTGCACTGCGCTCGTCACCCAGAGATCTAAGTTGTTATATCTCTAAGCCCTGTAATTTCTCTGCAAACATTGCCCGTGCAAACCGGAACACAGTAATGTTTGCACATAACTGCTTGGCGGTAGAATAACTGGCAAAGGTGTGGTACTTCCACAGGCGGACTCTGCTAAGAGTCCTACCACTACAATTTTTTGCCGAATTGAGAACCTCCTCCTGTTTTAAAGTCTTTTAATAAATTAAAATACAACTGAATGGAAACTTTTCTCCCATTCCAGACCAGACCAGAGATTTTATCAACATCCCTAATTAAAAGAAAAATACGCTACAGCACATATCTAACTATGTACATAAATATGTTTATACTTAAGTATACTAAGTCTATCTGAATTATCCATAGACCAATGAAGTTCAAGAGAAAATCTTTATTGCAGTAGGTATGTTAGAATTAAACTAATATAACGGTAACTTGAGTTTAAATTGTGTATTTATCAATAGAATGCGTTGACTTAAGGCTTTGGCGATAACGGCGATATACGATAACAGGATGTCAAGAAAAAAACTCATTTTTTGTCGAAAATACGTTTACACTTTATAAAATTTGCTTCACGCTTATAAACTAGCAAACACAAACTTTCTCCCTGATAATTGTAGTAAAATCCTACTAATATCATAAAAGTTAAAGTTTCGATGTTTTTTACTCAAACACGTCGTAGCGTTCGAACGGATCAGGCTCAAATTTAAAACAGCTAAATGATGATCTGGAAAAACACGTATGTTACTTTATATCCCTGGGAAATTACGGGAATAGGAACTACGCGGGTACAACTGCGGGGCGTTACTAGTTTAATAATACTAGTTGGTTAGTTAAAATACAAAAAAAAAACTGCTTTTTATTGCTGTAAAATTATAAACTTATAATTTAAACTCTAATAAATTATAAACTGGAAATTAGGTAAGTAAAACTGCTGGTAAGTTCTGGTTATTTGCAAACAATCTATGTACAAGTAAAGTCCAAGATCCCTTTGTTTATTAGGTTTAGGATTAGGTTTATAAATGTACCCAACTCCCCCCTATTTTCCTCTTCTTTTCCTAATCCAAAAAATGTGTAAAAAAGAGAATTTTAATGACAAAGGTCACAGACCCCGGATTCTGTGGAGTGGCAAATTTAAATTAAAAATAAAGTCCAATATCCCAGAGCTCCCAGACGTCACGTATTTTCTGCTGAACGATTGAGTAGTGTTAATATGTACTAAGAATGCATCCATACTCGCTACCTTGCTAGACGGCCAATTTTGAAATATCAGGTATAGACTACAGGCCCGTGAACAAAATTTACGGGTCAAATGAACCACCAGGAGACCTATGTAGGATGATAGAAGGGTATAAAGTAATAAGATTCAGCACTATGCCGTCACTTGTAAGCTGTCCAACTGAGTACCTACAATCGAAGAGGGGGGGTTGCAACCCTCGACCATTTCTTCTTGTCGCATGGTTTTTGTACGGCATTGCGAAATTATAAAGGTTGTAAAGGTATTGAAACTGTATGGAACCAATGCCGTACTTAGGTAATCAAATGACCAAGTTTGCTCTGTAAATTACTCGTACACTGTAAATTTTTCCGGCAAACTAATAATTAAAAAGTTAAAATTTATAATTTTTATAGTTTCAATACCTCTTCCAATGTATTATTCCGTAACGCCGTACAAAAATAATGCGACAAGGAGAAATGATCGAGGATTGCAACCCCCCTCTTCAATTGCACTCAGTTGGACAGCTTACAAGTGACGGCATAGTGCTGAATCTTATTACTTTATACCCTTCTATCATCCTACATAGGTCTGCTGGTGGTTCATTTGACCCGTAAATTTTGTTCACGGGCCTGTAGTCTAGTAATGAAGGTACATAAAAAAAATATTACTTCACGTAAATTCTCCTAACTGATTTGATTGCTACGCGTACAGTGAAATGTTCTTTTTGAATTTTGAAATGTAAACTATTTGTTATTTGTATGCTATTTCTTTTATTCATTAATTTATTATTGAAGTGTAAATTATACATAATGCAGGACCTCGGACGGCGTTTGCGTGACAGAGGGCTTCCCGGGCAGGCTGGTATCTGGTTCAGCGGATTTCCATGGCGATTCAGCGGGGGAATGCGGCCAGTATTATGGGGACCTTTGAGCGACACTTGTCGCGTGGGGGAGTTTTTATTTGACCAGTAACATAATTTATCTTGTTACGTGTTTTTTGTATTAATGTTTTTTTTTGGTCAACTTTGTATTATGATTAATAATTTGACTCTGTTTTCGATTGATTTAATTAAAATGATTGTAATTGAGTATTGTAATAATATAAAGGAATTGTTTAGTATAGTATTATGAAAAAAGAATTTTGACTTCGAGTTACAGAGCCAAGAGCTTAATTACAATATACAATGGGTGACGAGCACAGTGTGGCACTAGACAGTGATTTGGACTCTCCGAGTTCGACGGGCAAGCGTGGCGCTTACCATCAGACCCATGTCACACCCCGGACACTCGGCCTAAACTCCAAACAAACGGTGAAGTCGACATACCTACACTCACACAACTACGCATATGTCGTTCGAACACATTTACGCATGTGTGCGTGTCATCTAGGGTTACTAAATTATTTTATGGAATAGCCGTGACCCGTGAGTTCACCTGCCTGTGGCTTACAATCTTGCCTAGTTAGTGTTCGATCTTTAATGTAGGTAAATATAACCTTCATCAACAATCAGAATGGAGAAGATTTAAAACAAAATAGGAGATAATAAAGGTACCATGTACGAATTGATTTTTAGTTAAGTACACTTACCCAAAGATTTCTCTTTGGGTAAGTGTATTCTGACAATTCAATTCTGACAACGAAAGCCGCAGTTTAAAAACAACGAGTTTAATAATTTCGTCACAGGACTTCAGTGTCAGAAAATTATCGTCCGATATAATAACCCTTCGTTTAGTCCGCCTCGCGCCCGCGAGGGGGAGGAAGCTTGAAATTGGCGGGGGGTGGGGAGTGTCCGTTCTATCTATATTATCTATTCTATGCCCATGTCTTGTGCGGTATTTTATCAATAATAAAACATATTTTAATCCTAATCAAGTCGAAACCGATATTCAAGAAACTTTATGTGTAGGTAATTTGGTCCAAATTGAGAGATAGAACATTTTTTATTTCGATTGATAGTTTTTATCTTAATATACTCGTACATAAATAAATTACGAGTCACATTGTTTGTCGCGGAGTCCTTGCTAAAGCCCGCCATACACGCTACGGTCTGCCGGAGAGGTCTACCTGTGCAGTTATGCCTGCGCAGTTAGACCGGAGTGTGTGTGGGAAGCCTGCACAGGCGACCGGAGCAAGATCGAAAATCAATTCTGTTCGGTTGGACTGCGCAGGCATAACTTCACAGGTAGACCTCTCCGGCAGACCGTAGCGTATATGGCGGGCAAAATACTAAACCGATTTTAATCAAATTTGCACACTGTGTGCAGTTTTTTATACCGTTTTTTATATAGGTTAATAGACTTTATAGTTACTGCTGGTATAGTCGGGAGAACGGCGCCTGCCGATCCGGAGACATAGGGTTCAAACCCCACACGCACCACTGTCCTTTCGAAGTCATATGTGTAATGCCGCTAACTAAGAACGGTGAAGGAAAACATCGTAAGGAAACCGACAAGTACCTAGAATATTTCGAAGTCATGTGTCATCCACCAACCCGCACTGGGCCAGCGTGGTGGATTATGGCCTTAACTCTCTCCTTGCGAGAGAAGGCCCCGAGTCTCAGCAGTGCGAACATTTAGTAGGCTGTTGATGATGATGAATAGACTTTATATGACGATATCCAAGCGAAGCGGGAACAGACCGCAACGCAAGTAGATATAGTGAAGATCGGTTGACTTGCTGTAGTGTTCACTGGGAACTAACATCAAAATACTCGATTTTTATTTATTAAGATTTCGCTTTGTTAAATTCTGCTGCGAAAATCAATGCTTATTTTTCCTCTTTCTATTTTTTTTGCTATCTATACTCTAACATTATAAAGAGGTTTTTGTTTGAACGCGCTAATACCAGAAAGTACTGGAACGATTTCAAAAATTATTTCATCGTTGGAAGTGTACGTGATCCCTGAGTGCCATAGGCTATTTACTCGTATTATTTTACCATGGGTGAAGTCGGAGTGGAATGCTAGTTTTTAAATATAACTACCCGACTCGGCCAACTTCGTTCCGCCTAAGAGACAATAAATAAATAGCTAGTCTGATTTTTTGATGATGAATTTCATATTTGTGGGCGTATTAACCTATTCCGGAATAGAGATCCAGAAACACAAGCCTTAAAAAAACGATTCCAGCCGTTTTTCAGTGGCAAATGGTTCATATATATTTATGTGTATAGTTCTCATTGTATTGTAGTTTTGTTAATAAAAGCTATGCCCGTTAAAAACATATTATTTTAATCCTGTTTTTTGTGGCCTATAAACAGTAGAAGTATTTTACTTCTTTTTTCTTTGTGACGATGATGCGGTCCTTCATATCTAAAAACTTTTTAGTTTTTTTTCACAGTTTTTTTTATTAGTTATATTTTGGGGCTATGCAGAAATACTTTTTTTATGTTACGTTATGATGATTTGTCTTTATGCCATGTAAGTATATTTTGTCTTTGTACAGTTAACATTACTGCTTGACGGTAGAATGATTGACAATGGTGTGACAACAATCTCGTCGCCACAGAGAAAACATGTGTTTAAAAATTAGAAGCGTTTGGTCAAATAACATTTTTTAGGTTTAACAAAAAATTTACCGACTTCCGAAAAAGGAGGCTCTTAATTCGGTGGGGTTTTTTGTGTATGTGCCGCGATTAGTGTGGCGTAGCGTGTGGTATTACTCAGAGGGACGGAATAAATTTTATCGAAATCGGTGCAGTGGTTTTTGAAATATCAACAAAACTAAAATTAAATCACCTTTATCAGGGTGATGTTAACATAGAAATTAGGTTTTTTTTTTTAACTTTTATAGTCTTACACTTGACCGCCATCTCGCCTGATGTTAAGCGACGATGCGGTCTACGATGGAGCGTGTTTAACTAGAAGATTATTTAGTAGGATGACTGAGTTTAATTTAAATTAAAGTCGATCTTTGTTTTTTTCGGAAAAAAATAATAATTGTGGTTTACGATTTTCGAGTTGGTCAAAAGTGAGTTATTCCTTTTTTTGTTTATGATATAGGTATGCTAAAAGTAAGCTTTTTAATAATACTAAGTGATGAGATGATCAAGATATATGCGCAATGATAAGCTGCACATTTGCTCACTACAGTACAGTGCACGCAGTTTTTTGAAGACGAAGAGTCCAAAACTGCATTGCGCTGGTCTCCTAGGATGATTAATCTCTTTGTCCTAAAATTTCTCCGTAATTGCTATTTATACCCGAAACACAATTTCGAGTTTTGTTTAAAATTAAACTTTAATAATTTCCATGATATTCAAAATAAATTGTACAAGTACTTAGAATTATAAATTAGAACATACCCTGAAAAAGAAATTGAAATAATAGAGCTTACCATAAATAGTTAACGTAATTTATTATACCGAGAGTTTAACTTCATATACTTTGTGCTAGTAAAAGCTTATGCAAGAAGTTTATGTCTTATTTCGATGTTTAAATGTGTACTGTTTTATCCCTACGATAAATTCAATTATTCGCGCTAAACATATTCGCAATCAAAACTATCTACAAAAGCATATTAGTCTATGTCACACTCACCTGTTGTTCTGAAACCGCACGCTTGAAGCCACGAACTGGCCTTGGAGAAAAAAAAAAGACAAAAAAAAACTAATTCGACCCAAAAAGTCCTCAAAATATTTCCTAAATTCAATTATTGTCTGTATTCTCTCCCTAACAGCTCCCTTTAAAAATCGAACGCGTCCCGTTCCGAATTCAAATTATTGTCGTTTATTTTTTCTTGATTAGAGAATTTGCGGAGCGCGCGAACTGGGAGCCGTCGGGGGTGCGACTGAAAATGTAGGCTGAAAAACAGGGGATGTAGCTACATCGGTCGGCGAGTGGGTGTTTTAGGGAGCGAGAGAGACGTATGCGTCTGTTGCTGCGAGGGAAAGTGATAGATGGATACGCGAGCTGAGCTCACGTAGCCAGGAAGAGTTGTAGGCGGTCATAATTGTACCTTTGATTGAGGTATTCTGAATTTAATAAGTGACTGGGTGTTTGTAGTGAGTTATTTCAAAGATTAATGGTCAGCAAAGATCGGTTGAGAATTGTTCGGGTGTGCAATGACCTGGATGACCTAAAATTGGGACGACGTTATCTGGATATCGGATTGCAGTTACGTAAAAATTACTGCAGTCTAGTTTTTTCACCCCATTTCAAATTAAGGAAGTTCTCAATTAATTATACCAGCTATATCTTGGCTGGGACTAGAGGGAGTTCTATCAAAATATAAAACCCCTTTTTTTTTAAACCAATTTTTCTTTTTAAACCACACTTTAATGGATTGAGTTACTTGCAGCGTTTCGCAGATTTACTGGGATGGTTCTTGTTCGTAATTTTATCGGCAAAAAAAAACTTACGTACTATTATTCTAGACTATTCCGCATTTCACCCCGATCCATTTATCCGTTCCGATGTAATTCAGCAACAAATGACAATAAAAACTTTGACATACGAGTTATTTTACTAGCCGCGCCCTGCTGTTTTACCCACGTAAGTAAAGTCTGTGTGTTAATCTGTGTGTAATGATATTATATCCCTAAGCCCGGTAATTTCTTAGTTTGGGGCTGGATGGTGTTCGGGGCTGATGGTGTGAGAAATGTACACTAATAATATTTATATTCAATCTTCAATTCTTCAATCTTATGTCTAGCAGCATCCCGCGGCTTTCACCGCGATTGCCTGTTCCCGCTATTTTGCCGGGATTTTAGGCAATGTGTTCTTTCAGACTATACTCGTATCCAAATGTCATCCCGATCCGTTCATATATTACGACGTGATAGAGCAAGAAACATTCGAACATCCATTGCTGGACCATTTTTTGACTATTCTATTATTTAGTAGGTTTTGATAATTTAATTCGGTCTGGGCGAGGGTGACACCGTGGGGAGCAGTTAGTGTTCTTATAAAATACAGTGACAAGCCTTTTTCAAGTTTGTAAAATTGTCTTTAATTAAATATTTGCCTGTCAAACATATTATGTACTGAATGAAATGTTTTCACATAAACTGTACAGTAAAAGTATAAAATAGGTTGGTATATTTTTCTAAAGTAGTGTTTACACATCGATAATAAATCAAAAGATGTACCCTGAACGTCTACTCTCTTTCTACGAAAACGTAATTTCGAGATAAACTCGCGACTTTCCAACGCCGATTCTACTTCGTTTTGTCCGTTTAAATGTTCTAAGCTGACTCTAATTAGAATATGCTTAGAACATTTAGCTTACTCTAATTAGAGTATGCTTATAACATTTAAACGTCATACAATGTTGTATTGGACAAAACGAAGTAGAACGAGAGCAGGAAAGTCACGACTTTTTATGACGTGATAACGTCTTATAATTCGATGAGGCCGGCTGCACGCCCGCAAAACATGACGTCATGTGCCGTTACCGCCGTTACCTCGCCTTATTACTTTTCGCACCATCTAGTGAGTGAAATGTGTATTACGTTCAAGGAGTCTGTCCATGTTTTAGAAAAGCGACGATATGAAGTTAAGAACTTGTGCTAGTACAATGATGTACCCAGAGATGGCGCTTTGAACAGCTTTTCAAAAAGCTTCAGAATGTTTTACCTAGATGGCGCTTAACACAAATACTATGACCGCATTAAAAGGAAAAAGACGTTGTCACGTTCAACTATCGTCAGTAAACCGACTTTACAGACACCCATTTTTTTTCGAAATTACTGTTTCGTAGAAATAGAGTAGACGTCCTGAGCACTTTGACACACACAAACTGCGTCTCTGTGTGTAGCGTGAGTGGTGTACAACTACCAATCTACTTGAATCACTAGCGGCGAGGTATGTTGCGGTTCTACTTATTTCGGTGGACAACGAATAGCGATAGGTATAAACGTCCGGCGTTCACCGCTTCCTACAAGCGACTAGAACGAAAAGAGTGAGATCACTCATTCTAACGATAACATAATTCCGTGCGCCTGAAGTTTGGGAGGGCACATCCATGGATTTATATCGATGGTGACAAGTCGAGGAAGACGAAAATATTTTACTTTTAAAATTTAAAAAAACTCACTACGTTAGAACGTTAGAAGCACCCTCGTTCCTACCCTCAAAAGTGGCGGGGTGTAAAACAACCCTTAAAAAGGTATTCATTATCCGGGAGTACCTGACTCAGAGATTTCCATCAATTATACAACTTCTCCGGTTTATATGAATAAAACGACGGATTTAATGAAATGTCGGAGTTTTTAAAGCTTTATTTTACCGGACTTGGGATTTGCTGTAAGGTAAGTAATATAATTTAACTTTCGCAATAACGCACTCAGCAAATTACTCTACATTTTGTACGATCTTAGTTCGAGTTAATATTTGATGGTTCCATACAAAAATGAAAGTGTAGGTGTGCTTTTGACCTAGGGGCAGATTGGTGGACATTTCACACTCAACACTATTTAGCCTCAAACTAAGCAAAGCTTTTTTTTTTAAATAAATCTCTCTGGGTAAGAATTTTCATACGAATTTCAACGTTCCAAATTCAAATCATTTTAATCTCTAGGGAATCTTCTCAATATTACTTACCTCTGCATTTTAAAAGGTCAGAATCACTTGCTTTGTTTTGACGTTTCATGACATATGATTGGACATTATCGAGCAGGACATAAGAAAAAGATACTTGCGGTGCGCTTATGAAAAGGATCAAAACTCATTATTGCCCGGTAAAAGTTTTTTTATACAAAACACTTCCTTTGGGTGTACCTACTTAAAGGAGAATCAAGTCGTGTTTTTTTTTAATTTTATGAAAAAAGTATTATACATTATTTATTATTAATATATTGATTCGATTTTTCTCGCATAGGTAGGTGGGATGAAAAAAAGTATTATTTATATAGCTTTACTAGCAGCGCCCCGCGGTGTTACTCGTGTAGTTCCCGTTCCCGTTGTTTTTTTTTCGGGATATAAAATAGCCTATGTGTTCTTCCAGACTATAGTCTATCTGTGTTCCAAATTTCAGCCCGATCCGTTCATACGTTACGACGTGATTGAGCAACAAACATCCAAACATCCACATATTGACAATTTATAATATTAGTAGGATGTTGATTCGACTGAACGATTCAACTGCGTGGAACGAGTATGGGTAAGAGGTATTGTATGTTTGAATTATGTTCATTCATGAAAACTTCTGTAGTTCCTGAATGAAATGCCTTTCAATGGGGTGATGACTGGACAAAAGTACCATTCTCATTAGTCAGTCTAATTGTCAGGTAGATGGTGGATAAATATGAAACATGTATTACACACACAGAGGGAGAGAGTGAGAGTGAGTGAGTGAGTGAGTGAGCGAGTGAGTGAGTGAGTGAGAGAGAGAGAGAGAGCGAGAGGGCTAACCAGAACACAGTTTAGACATTACTGCTTGCCGGTATAATAACTGGCAAAGGTGTGGTACTTCCTCCGGAGGATTCTGTAAGGAGTCTTCATCATCATCATAAGCAGCCCACTACATTTTCCCACTGCTGGAAATGCCATAATGTATTACGCTAGCCCAGTTCAAGTTGGTAGATGACACACACATGACCTCGAAAGATTTTAGGTACACATATCGGTTTCCTCACGATGTTTTCCTGCACCGTTTTAAGCTAGCTTTACGCACATGACTTCGAGAAGGCAGTGGTGCGCGTGGGATTTGAACCCGGGGCTCCAAATCGGCAGTTTTCGTTTTCCCGACTAGACCAGCCGTAACTTACAAGGAGTCCTACTTAAACCACTGCCTGCAGTCATGACTGTATCTAATTAGTATCAGAGCGGTAGGTCTCTACAGAAACGAACTTAACGAGGCCGTATAGAGCTAAAGTGTAAATAATAGTAGTCATCTACATATTTTTGTGGTGGTAGGACTCTTGGCAGAGTCCGCCTGGGGAAGTACCACACCTTTGCCAGTTATTCTACCGCCAAGCAGTAATGTGCAAACACTACTGTGTTCCGGTTTGAAGGGCAACATTTCCAGATAAATTACAGGGCTTAGAGATATAACATCTTAGATCTCTGGGTGACGAGCGCAGTGCAGTGCTAGGTGATGATTTGTACTCTTCATGTTCCTAAAGATGCGTGTCACTTTGCTGTCATGCTGTCATGTGGCAGGCATGTTGCTTACCATCAGGCACATGTCCTGCTCGTCTCGTCACTCTTTATTAAAAAAAAAGTCAGTTTTTGTGATAAATCGGTAAGATTTGACGTAAACAATTACGTAGAGATTCACTACCCGCCATGACCCGCCGCTCCAGAATTCAAAACGTTTGGAAGTATTTGTGAAAGTATTTACAACGCACCACCACGTATGTGTGCGAACTGCTACTGCCGTCAAACACCTAGTCGAGCTATAGACCAGGGTAGAAGCCTTTAGAAATAATAAAAAGTGAAAAAAAATAGTAGTAGGATGAAACCCATTAGAAAAAGAGGGGAATATTATAAAAATTAAAGGAAAAATAAATTACGGGCGATCTGAGGTCGGGAAGGGGATGGGGGTGAGTTTTTAAGGGTAAAAAACGGTTATTCTCGATTTCCGGCAAAACTAAAAGTCCTCTTGAAAAAAGTTAAATGGCAAAGTTGTAGGTAATAAAAAGATCTAAAACTTTTGGCTACACACTTTTTTCACATAACCTCAAAATGTATGTGAAAAATTCAAAAAACCAAGTTTTTGGTTTTTTATTTTTATCATTTACAAAAATATTTTTTTTTTAACGAAATTTGGTGAAAACTTATCTTTTTATGTCCCAAATACGCTGTAATTTATTTGATCAAAAATATTAATTTTTTCACATTATTTTGAATGAATATCGAAAAAAACACCCTAAGTTTCAATCGAAAAGTCACCCGTCAAAATATCAGCTTTTTTCAAAAATTTGGTATGTTTTCTGTTCGTTGAAATCTCTACTTTCCGATGGTGAAAAATAAAAATATGTTACCACAGTAAATCTTCTCAGAAAATGCAAAAAATCGAAAAAAATTCGAATTCGATTTTTTTTTTCATTATTATAAAAAAAATTGAGCTATTTATTAAAATTAACACTTTAATTACTCGAAAAACGTTAGATTACATGTTACATTGATAAAAAAAGAAAATTGCAAATAAAAATATACTACTATAATTAACAAACAAATAAGTTAATAAAATTAATATTTAATAAGACGTCTACAATATTTGGAGAAAGTTGTCGAATCTTCTTTAAATTATATGCGTAGATGTCTATTTATTACTATTTTAAGATAAATTATATACCTGAGTGACCTACGAAAAATAGTATCCCATCAAAAGGTATTTCATGGAGAAGTGGGGAAGGGGCTAGGCGGGTCTGGGTCTTACTACATACATACCTACTATTTCTTAGCAGCTGTTACAACCGTTAGATGATGATGAGAATGATCTCATTGGTTAAACATTTCATACGGGCTGAACGTGCAGGTAATTTGGAATTTTATTTAAAATGCGTGGAAAGAATGCTGACTTATTTTCATGCAAGTGGGCACTTTCTATACGCAAAATCTGCTCATCTTTATCTCCAAGATATGCGTAAGCTTAAAGACACAATAAATGATGATTATGAATTTACGCGATTCACCGAAGGATTCTTTACAATTAGACGTACTGACAAGTTTTGGTCGGGAGTTTGGTCAGACATGACGATCGAGCAAGTTTTGATGAGATCTATGAAAACTCAGGGTGGACTTCCACATGGTCGTGGTTTGTCTGAAAGTGTTTTAACAAAATTCGTATTAACAATGATCATACTTTAAGCTAACGCATATCTTGGAGATAAAGATGAGCAGATTTGGCGTATAGAAAGTGCCCACTTGCATGAAAATAAGGAAGCATTCTTTCCACGCATTTTAAACAAAATTCCCAATTACCTGCACGTTCAGCCCGTATGAAATCTTTAACCAATGAGATCATTCTCATCATCATCTAACGGTTGTAACAGCTGCTACGAAATAGTAGGTATAATATGTAGTAAGACCCAGAACCGCCTAGCCCGCCACTTCTCCATGAAATACCTTTTGATGGGCTACTATTTTTCGTAGGTCATTCAGGTATATAATTTATCTTAAAATAGTAATAAATAGACATCTACGCATATAATTTAAAGAAGATTCGACAACTTTCTCTAAATATGGTAGATGTCTTATTAAATATTAATTTTATTAACTTATTTGTTTGTTAATTATAGTAGTATATTTTTATTTGCAATTTTCTTTTTTTATCAATGTAACATGTAATCTAACGTTTTTCGAGTAATTAAAGAGTTAATTTTAATAAATAGCTCAAATTTTTTTATAATAATGAAAAAATAATAATCGTATTCGAGTTTTTTTCGATTTTTTGCATTTTCTGAGAAGATTTACTATGGTAACATATTTTTATTTTTCACCATCGGAAAGTAGAGATTTCAACGAACAGAAAACATACCAAACTTTTGAAAAAAGCTGATATTTTGACGGGTGACTTTTCGATTGAAACTTAGGGTGTTTTTTTCGATATTCATTCAAAATAATGTGAAACAAATAATATTTTTGATCAAATAAATTACAGCGTATTTGGGACATAAAAATATAAGTTTTCACCAAATTTCGTTAAAAAAATATATTTTTGTAAATGATAAAAATAAAAAACCAAAAACTTGGTTTTTTGAATTTTTCACATACATTTTGAGGTTATGTGAAAAAAGTGTGTAGCCAAAAGTTTTAGATCTTTTTATTACCTACAACTTTGCCATTTAACTTTTTTCAATAGGACTTTTAGTTTTGCCGGAAATCGAGAATAACCGTTTTTTACCCTTAAAAACTCACCCCCATCCCCTTCCCGACCTCAGATCGCCCGTAATTTATTTTTCCTTTAATTTTTATAATATTCCCCTCTTTTTCTAATGGGTTTCATTCTACTACTATTTTTTTTGGTTTTAAAAATTATCGACCCTGGGTAGCGATTCTGAAACCATTCGGTTGCATCCGACACGGAATCTCATCTCTCGGTCTTTGTCATGCTAAACAGATAAGACAAAGACCGAGAGATGAGATTCCGTGTCGGATGCAACCGAATGGTTTCAGAATCGCTACCCTGGTCTACTAGCAAATCTATGGATTTATTGCTTGACTAATTACAACTACATACGAATAATTACAACTACATACAAACTCTTTCGTAAGGATAATGACTACACACATTAAAACAGTAATTTGGAGGGGCGGGCCATGTTATCGTAGTAAATCTCTACACAACATTGTTTTTATGCATTTTTTTAAAATAAAGACTGACAAGACGTGACATGTGCCTGACGGTAAGCAACACGCCTGCCACATGACAGCACAGTGACACGCAGCTATTGGAACATGAAGAGTCCAAATCATTACCTAGCACTGCACTGCGCTCGTCATCCAGAAATCTAAGTTGTTATATCTCTAAGCCCTGTTATTTCTCTGGGAACATTGCCCTTCAAACCGGAACACAGTAATGTATGCAAATTACTGCTTGGCGGTAGAATAACTGGCAAAGGTGTGGTACTTCCCCAGGCGGACTCTGACAAGAGTCCTACCACTACAAAAATATGTATAATGATATCTACTATTATTATTAACCACCGCGGTTTTAATTTAAGGCCGTACCCCGAGCAAATGACCTTTAGTATTTCTTACCTTATCGTACACCGCAAGAAAGAGAAACAGTAGGATTTGTCGCTGTTTTATGCTCAAATTTAAGAATAAACTCTTTATAAAATCAGATTTTGGTTTTTTGAAATAAAAAAATCCACCAAAATATTCGTAATGGAATTGTCTATCAGTTTGTGTAAGTACAAAATCAAACTAATGGAGGGGTTTCGAGGAGATGCATGATAACTACAATTATTTAATTTTTTTATGGTTTCGTTGTGGGGCGATTATTTAAACAATAAGTTCATTATCAAAAAAAATACTGCCATTTTGAAGCCAAGAAGGTGTAGAAATTTTATGTATTTTTTACCAGTTGATATTTTTTTTAGCTAATGAGTAGATAGCTCTGAAAACTGGACAAAAAACTCGTTTTGCTGGGGGACGCACCTTAAACCCCAGGACTTATAACTTAACGTGCTTACCTAAATTAAATAATTCTCCCTCGACGGTTAAATTTCATTCACAAAATGTGCTAGACCCCTGCCAACTTACATGATCAATAAGTGATTACAGCCACTGTCGTAATTCACAAAGAGAAAAGAAAGCCATTGTATTAGCAATAAATAGTTCGACAATTTCGCCGGAGAACTTCAGTATTGTGGCGAGAATACCACTACTTAATACCATTGTTAAGTGGAGCCTCTGTCGTAATCCACAATGTTACGCAAAATGCATTGTGTACGTTCATGTAATTCAACAATTTGGCCAGAGGAATTCTATAGTGGCACGGCCTTTATTCCCATTCCCTATCTGAACCAGATTCGTTCGTGAATGCATGAATGAAATCGGCTTACGTTCATTCGTTCAGCATTTGGGAAGGTTTAAATTAATCCGATTAGGCACGAATACGTAGAAATCGGATAAAATATTGAGATAAAGGGACCATTTTTTTCATCAATAATAAGTGGCAGTTGACCGCCGTCTCGCCTGATGTAAAACGATGACGCGAATCACGATGGACCCCACCGACCCAGAAGAAACCGTATTTCTAGAAACCCTTATATTACCGGTTTAATCTGAAAGTTTGGTTGTGTGGAAATAATTATTATTATACTTAGATTGACGTTGATAAAGTTTGTACAATTTTCTTTAGAAAAATATATTTTTTAAAATAAGTATTAAGCAATCTATCCGGCACAAAGGAAACTGTCCAGAGTTACGCCGATCCCTAAAACATCCAGCAAACTATCTGTTGAGGACTATAGACCCATTGCAAACTTATCAATACCAGTAAATGTATTTGAAACAATTTTACACTAAGAAGTTTACAGGCAGGTTGAGCAATACTTCGCCAACGAGCAACATGGTTTTAGGAAAAAACAGTCTATTGATACTAATCTCTTAGCGATGACAGACTTTTTAGCGGAATGTTTAGATAGAGGCAATCAAGATGATTTACTCTATTTCGATTTCCGCAAAGCCTTTGATAAAGTCAATAACGACGTGCTACTTGCAAAACTAAATGAGCTGGGATTCGCCCCAGGCTTGGTCAAATTCATCGCCAACTACCTGAAAGACGAAAACAGTTAGTTCGTTTGGTTGGGTTTCTACGATTCGCTTCCCTACCATACACGGTCAGGAGTAAGCAATTAGGAAAGTATCCATTTTTGGGCCTCTTCTATTTATCTGTTTGATAAATAATCTCCTTTCAGTGGTCAAACACTCAAAATGCCTATTGTATGCGGATGATTTGAAACTGGCCATCGAAGTAAAATCTGAAAAAGACTGCCTGCTCTTGCAAGAGGACGTAGATGTCGTTCATACTTGAAATCTTCTAAGTGAAATGGAGTTCAATCTACAAAAATGCCATGCTTTGACTTACGGGAGAAAGCGTAACCCAATGCGTTGTGTGTTGTGACCAATGGTCAGTAGTGTGCGGCCTCGTTCTAGTGCTGTTTTTCCCACCGATCCTCTCTCAACAAAAATCATGAAAACAGTAAACAAAAGGAACAAAGTTAAAGAGCGGCTGCACGCCTTGTCGATTAAAGTGCACCTCACGAATATCCGAGGTCTGCACTCAAATCTCTCAGCAGTCCACCATCACCTCGAGTCTGAGCAGCCGTCGCTCTTGTTTCTTACGGAGACGCAGATAGGTTGTCCGTCGGACGTGGCGTACTTAACGTATCCAGGTTACACTCTGGAGCACAAATTTAGGCCCTGTGCTGGTGTGTGCCTGTACGCCCGTAACGACATCTGCTGTCGGCGTCTCCGTAACCTAGAGGACACAAGATTCTCCGTTCTTTGGGTATTGATGGACACAGGCATAGACAAAATTATCTACGCCTGTGTTATCGGTCGCACAGCGGTGACCAGGAGACAACTAGGCTTACGGAATATTTAAGTGAGGCGGCGGACGCGGCGCAACAGAAGTACCCTTCAGCCCAATTAGTGTTACTGGGGGATTTTAACGGCCATCATAAGGAATGGCTGTTCCCATACCGGGACACTGACCACGCTGGGCAGGAAACGAGAAAGCTAGCTTTATCGTTAGACCTAACCCAGCTGGTCCAAGAGACCACAAGGGTACCCGACGTTGAGTCGCATACACCTTATTGTTTAGACCTTCTGCTGACAACAGATCCAGACCGTTATTCTGTGGTGGTATCTTCGCCGTTAGGCAGCTCCGACCACTGTCTGGTGAAATCTGTATCCGTCTACCATCCGCCTGATCCCAGCTCTAGAGGCAACCGGCGGTTGTGGCGATACAAGTCAGCAGATTGGGACGAGATGCGCTCATTTTTTGCATATTACCCATGGCAGTCATTGTGCTTCATTTCTGGTGATCCTTCAACCTGCGCGGATGCTGTGACCAATGTAATTCTAACGGCTATGGAATATTTCATTCCATACTCCGAATTTATAACTCCGCATTATCCAGCAAAGCTCGCCCTTGGTTTGGTCCTCAATGTAAAAGTGCTGAAGCATTTAAACATGAGGCCTACCTAGCCTGGGTTGATGCTCGACAGCGTAAGGCAAGGGACATACACCAGAAGAAGAAAGCGTTCAACAAGGCTGCTAAGGCATGCAAAAAGGTTCTTCAGAGGGCTCGTTTTGACCACATTAGTCGAATAGGGAACAAACTAGCTTCGTACCCTGCGGCACACCCTCATCACTGGCTAAACGGCGCGAGCTTTATACCTACTCGTTCGGGTCCTCCCGGGTGTACTAAAATCACAAGGCCGCCGGCCGGTTGCCCGAGAGTGCGAACGAACACCGAGTGCGCGCATAAATAATGTCGCGGCATTATTGTAATATTCGAATGGCTGCAATAGCAAGACACTAAAATGTAGTAGTAATTTATCTTATTTCAAATTGCCGAAACAGGAAGCAAGGGAATTGTTTTTATTGTTAATATTTATTTTTGAGACAAATTTTGGTAGTTTTCAATCGCACAGAATAAAGAAACAGGTAGTGTGTAATATGTGTATTGTATAATATCTGTTTAGATAGATACAGTAGATACAGTAGAGATTATGTATACAAATTATTTTGTCTAAAATACTTTTTTATCCCATCTTTATTATGTCTCATTAAGTTTAATATAATTTATGACGACATACTTTTTTGAATATTCATGTACATACTGAATGATACTAATTTGTTCATTTATTCGACGGTATGAAAACAACTTACAACTACCTACATTGTAGAACTAAAATATACTCCAGTATTAATTGACTATAAAACATACCTACCTAAAAAAACCGACAGAATTTTTTACCGGATTCAAAGAAGGAGGTGGTTCTGGCCTTAATTCTTATTGGATGTAAGTATGTTTCGTGATAGCTCAGCTAATTGTGAATCATTTTTTAACCCCCAACCAAAAAAGTCTGTTATAAGTTTGACGTCGATTTTTTTAAAAAGGTTTATTTTTGTGCGGTGGTAGCTATGTTTGGTTAATATAGATTCAAAATGCCCCCCTCCACAAAACAGAGGACAAAATATTTCTTCACAACCTACCTCTATATCAAATGAATGGGCTTGTCTAATGGAATACTGTAGTGGTAGGATTCTTAGCAGAGTCCGCCTGGGGAAGTATCACACCTTTGTCAGTTCTTCTACCGCCAAGCAGTAATGTGCAAACATTAATGTATTCCGATTTGAAGAGCAATGTTTCTAGTGAAATTACAGGGCTTAGAGATATAACATCTTAGACCTCTGGGTGACGAGCACAGTGCAATGCTAGGTAATGATTTGGACTCTTCATGTTCCAATAGCTGCGTGTCACTGTGCATATGGCAGGCATGTTGCTTACCATCAGGCACATGTCCTGCTCGTCTCGTCACTCTTTGTTTAAAAAAAAACATAGTAATGTTTGCACATTACTGCTTCGTGGTAAAATAACTGGCAAAGGTGTGGTCCTTCCCCAGGCGGACTCTGCCAAGAGTCCTACCACTACTACCACCTTCCACCATTTCTTACAACCCTAGCACGTTTGGTCAGTGACATAAGCAGACGACAAGTCACGGTATTTACAACTCTACGTGGGTGTGTTAAGGTGTATTTTTGCTTGCAAGTAATAGTAGGTAAGTAGTATACGACAGTTTAGGTTATTATCGTGTAGGTATTTGCACTTTTGTATGGCAGTGATGCATCTGTTACGAAGTAACTATTTTCTGATCTGTGCCTGCGGGCAGCAAAGCGTTTTGGTCTCTAGCTAAATCGGTCGAATCGAACTTCTGCCGCCTCTCACTACCTCCAATGCTGAAACCTGATGGGACACTGGCTCACACCGCAATGGAGAAGGCAAACTTGTTTGGATCTCAGTTTGCGGAATCTTCGCGTCTAGATGCTGGTAGCGTGACACCTCCTACTTCACCTGGTTGTCCTACTTCTATGTCAAACATACATATTCGCCAAATAGAGGTTCGCAAAGTGCTACGCAATCTAGACGTGAATAAAGCTAGTGGCCCAGATGGTATTCCTGCCGTAGTGTTGAAGGCTTGTGCGCCTGAGTTGTCTCCAATACTGACGCGCCTGTATAAACTCTCTCCCGAAACTGGACAAGTACTGAAGTCTTGGAAGCTTGCCAACGTGCAGCCAGTACCCAAGAAGGGTAGTCTTGCTGACCCTGCCAACTACAGGCCAATCTCGGTCACGTCCATACTCTGCAAGACTATGGAACGTGTCTTAAACCACAGGCTCCTGACGTACCTAGAATCGAACGACCTCCTCAGTGACCAACAATACGGATTTCGCCGAAACCGGTCCACCGGAGATATTCTAGCGTACGTCACTCACATCTGGAGTAAAGCTATCGAAAGGCACGGGGAAGCACTTGCAGTCTCCCTGGATATCTCGAAGGCTTTCGACAGGGTTTGGCATGATGGTCTTTTATGCAAGCTTTCAGCTTATGGTTTGTCTTCAGGCTTTATAGCGTGGATATCGGACTTTTTGGGGGATCGATCCATACGAGTGGTCATTGATGGTTGCTCGTCGGATCAAATGGCTATCAATGCCGGAGTCCCTCAAGGGTCGGTGCTCTCTGCGACACTCTTCCTGCTACATATCAACGATCTGTTGAAGCCCGGTATCTGTGGGTACGCAAATGATAGCACTGTTGTAGAGAGCTACATATCTAGCGCAAGAGCCAATAGTCAGCAAACTCAGGCACTGAGAGAGAGTTTGATCGAGCGTTTAAACTTGACCCTTGAGGCAGTCTCTAAATGGGGCGATGCCAATTTTGTCAGGTTTAATGAAGGAAAGACGCAGGTGTGTCTGTTTTCCGCAAAAAAGAGTCCATTCCAACAGACTCCTACTTTTCGCGGTGTATCCGTGCCGGTATCCGACCATCTCGAGCTTTTGGGCATTACTTTGTCGTCTACGCTCAACTTTGGGTCGTATGTCGAGTCCAAGGCTAAATTAGCTGCCAAAAAACTGGGTGTCCTCTCTAAGGTGCGAAGGTACTTCAAGTCTGAGCAGTTGCTCACATTGTACCAAGCACAGATTCGCTCCTGTATGGAGTACTGTTCGCACCTTTGGGATGGGTCGGCTAAGTATCAGCTGGAGGCTCTGGAGTCGATCGAGAGACGTGCCAAAAGGCTCATAGGCAATGACACCCTCGTGCGAAAAAGACTGCAAAGTCTTGAACATCGCCGAAAAATTGCTAGCTTATCGGGTTTTTATCGGATACACTTCGGAGAGTGTGCGACTGATTGGCATGATCTGATACCACCTTGCCCTTTTTTCTATCGGAATGCTCGCAGCTCGAAAAAGCGACATCGTTTCATGGTTGATGTTCCAAAGACACGAACGAAGAGATTTGACTCTACTGTTGTGATAAGAACGTCAAGACTGTGGAATACGTTGCCTGAGTGGGTATTTCCCGTTAGTTATAATCTTTGTGTCTTCAAATCGAGAGTGAATCGGTTTTTTCTAGGTAAACACGCTCCATCGTAGACCGCATCGTCGCTGAACATCAGGTCTTTGAAGCACTTGTCCGGAGTAAGCTTGAGGCTGGTTCTAGTGTAGTGAATGAGTCCCCATGATAAATCTTATACAAGCATGATAGAGAAAGTAAAGACAGCGTTCCTACGTTTTCTATATAAGCAAAGATTTGGTTACTACCCTTATATGTACCCAACCGACTTTCTCCTAGGCAGTTTGCGATGCAACTCCTTAGAAGTCCGGCGGCAACGTAACCAGATGGTTATGCTGTGTAAGATTATTCATGGTAGGATTGATGCACCGAACCTGCTGAATAAGTTTTCTCGACTGTTCGTTCCAGACCCGGGTAGTTTTCCGCGTCGCGGGCACCACTCGCTGTTCGCGGTCCCTCCGGCTAGAACCATAGCGCACGGACAGTCCCCCATTCATTGCACTCTTACTAGCTTCAATGGTTTCCTGGTCAAGATACCTGAGTGTGACGTGTTTGCGGATGACTGGAAGAGTATATTGTCAGAGTGTTTGAAGTGCTGTGAGATGAGGGCGCGCAAGATTAGTGAGGATGATGAACTCTAATCTAGACATTATGTGTCTAAATATTGACATTATTTAATTTTTTACACTATTGTATCTTTGACATATAAATCAAATTTATTTTATGTTTTGCTATACCTAGTTTTGACTAGACCTAGAGGTCCAATAATTTACAATCACTTGGCATTTTTTCATTTAATAATATGAAACGTGTATGTTAGCCTCAACATTCTAAAAATCTTGTTTTTTTGATAACATATTGTATCAAAAAGCCTGTCAACTAATGTAATTGGTTTATTTATAAATCGTTTTAGTTTATAATTAAATAAATAAATAAATCTCAAACTCAACTCAAACTCAAATCCCTTTATTGCGTTATTAGTGTATCACAAATTGTGACTCACAATGTGGATCCGACGTCTCCGAACTAGTTAAAAATTGTATTTCGGAGTCCGGTGGCCTCTTCCTAAGGTACATAAATTTCTAATATGTTAGTTAAGCAGCAAATTAATTAAATTACAAAATAAAAGAAATCAAATAACAAAATAAATCTAATTACAAAATAATTAAATTCCAGTCAACATGTAAAAAACAAAATACGCAAAAATAGAATAAAAGTAGTTAATATGCACATCACATATAGGGCAAATCAGCCAAGCCATGTCAACATGACATTGACATTTGTACTGTTAATAGGATATGTGGGCGTCCAAATAACATAAGCATTTGTTCTGTGTCTGTTTGTAGTTAGAACTAATCATTTGTTATTCAGAAAAGGGGAAAACACTTATTTCCACAGAACAAAATTCACCACCCAGAATATCTGCACCAACCTCCTCGTTTGACGGTATATCTTTTTTTTTTTTTTAATAACGAGTGGCAAGACTAGCAGGACATGTGTCTGGTGGTTAGCAACATGCCTGCCACATAACAGTACAGTGACACGCAGCTATTGGAACGTGAAGAGTCCAAATCATTACCTACTAACACTGCACTGCGCTCGCCACCCAGAAGGTGTTATATCTCTAAGCCCTGTAATTTATCTGGAAACATTGCCCTTCAAACCGGAACACAGTAATGTTTGCACATTACTGCTTGGCGGTAGAATAACTGGCAAAGGTGTGGTACTTCCCCAGGCGGACTCTGCCAAGAGTCCTACCACTACAGTAAAACGTGACATTGGCAGAATTGTGAGGCTAAGCCACAATAGAAGCCAAGTAGAACCAAGAGTTGAAGTTGAACATATATAAGTATTTAGGCATTTACAATAATTATTATATGTGTTGGGACTACTGAAGGAAAGTCTTAATCTTAAAGTATTGATTAATTTAGTCTAGGCACCTAACACGTAACGAATTATTTTTTTTTAACTGTGGGAGGGCTTTGCAAGAATTTTCTTTTAAATCTTAGAATCAGAATCGTTATTCTTAGAAATTGTGAAGTATATTTATTGAACGAGTCTACTTCAAAATGTGCCTTTATGTAGGAGGGGATTTCTGGGAAAAAGTGTAGGTTTCCCTAAGCCTTAAAACCACACCATTCATCAATTGCAACGAGGATGCCACTTTTTTAAATTTCAAACATAAGTAACAACTTTCCTCCTGACAATTTTAGTTCCCATTTTTCGCCGGCTGGATGTAATAAGTTTGTTTAATTTTAGTATCTTCTGTGAAACTTTTGAATTTGAACTTTATACCTGAATGTTTAGGTTATAGTTTTCAACGATTTTGTGTTAAGAACCTTGGGTGGTAGAGTTCCTAGACCGTGAGTTTTATAAAAAGCGCTTCTATCGCCTAACTAAATCGGCTATCGCTTTGCTAATGCGGTCTCTATCATTTCAAGTGAAAATAAAAGAGAGAGAAATATCAAAGCGATGACATTTTTCGTTCGGCGGCAGACCCCCAGGTTTAGTTTTTCTGTGTAATTTATTCTGTTACTTGGAAAACTTAAAGCAGTAGTAGGTACTTACTTTTATAGTTAAGTACTGGATTCTCGTTAGTATATTTTACTAGCTGCTACCCGCGACTTCGTCCACGCAAAATAAATACTAAGGTAACTCAAGCAGTACCTACCTATTTTTATACCTAGACACATATACGGTTACTAAAAACAGCTTATAATAAAACAATTTCATCAAAATCGGTTCAGTTGTTTAGGTGTGAAAGCGTAAGAGGCATTCGTCCCCCATTTCAATTTCATCCCCATACAGTTCGAAATTACAAAATTGCTAGAACAAACAGGTATTGGCTTCGTGCCAAGTGCCTATATAAAGAGTTTCATCGTTTTATTTTCAACGCTTGGGAACTTCCATATTGACATTCATCCCCCATTTCAACCCCAATTTCATCCCCGTACTGTTCGAAATTACAAAATTGCTAAAACAAACATTTATTTGCTTTGTGTCAAGTGCCTATATACAGAGTTTCATAGTTTTATCTTTAACGATTGGAAGCTTCCATGTATACTATCATCCCCCATTCGAAATTAAAAAATTGCTAGAACAGTATTCGTTTGCTTCGTGTCAAATGTCTTTATTCAGAGTTTTTTGGTTTTATCTTCAACGGTTGGTATTTTCCATGTTGACATTCATCCCCCATGTCACCCCCAATTTCAACCCCGTACAGTTCGAAATTACAAAATTGCTAGACCCAAAATTCGTTTGCTTTGTGTCAAGTCTATATACAGAGTTTCATGGTTTTATCTTCAACGGTTGGAAACTTCCATACTGACATTCATCCCCCATTTCAACCCCAATTTCACCCCCGTACAGTTCGAAATTACAAAATTGATAGAACAAACATTTAATTGCTTCGTGTCAAGTGTCTAGATACAAAATTTGATAGCTTTGAAAATCACGAATTTTCATACAACCGTTCATCCCTTGTTTCACCCTCTTAGGGGTTGAATTTCGCAAAATCCCGTCTTAGCGAGCGCCTACGTACTAAAAGGGACCTCCATGCAAAATTTCAGATTCCTAGCATTTGTAGTTTCTGAGATTCCTTGATGAGTGACCTTTCGCTTTTATATATATAGATTAAATTCCAAGGTAGGTACAACGTAAAGAAATACTAGCGATTATATATTATGTAGTGGTAGGACTCTTAGCAGAGTCCGCCTGGGGAAATACCATACCTTTGCCAGTTATTCTACCACCAAGCAGTAATGTGCAAACGTTACTGTGTTCCGGTTTGAAGGGCAATGTTTCCAGAGAAATTATAGGGCTTAGAGATATAACACCTTAGATCTCTGGGTGACGAGCGCAGTGCAGTGCTAGGTAATGATTTGGACCCTTCATGTTCCAATAGCTGCATGTGACTGTGCTGTTATGTGGCAGGCATGTTGCTTACCATCAGGCTGCTCGTCTCTTCACTCTCTATTTAAAAAAATTAAAAAATATCCAAGTTGAAATACAAAATTCTACAAAAACATCAGTATTATTTTTTACTATCGAAATCTGTATAATAATCATAATCATAATCCTTTATTTATAACCAATGTTACACGTCATACAAAAAAAATTCCTTACACAGTTTCGGTATATGAAATTGTACCCTAATGTAGCATAAATATACATTACACAACTTACATCAATCATAATTAATATAAATGTCACTAATTATTCACAATGAAAGATAATAATTAATGTCAATATAAAATTATTGTACGTTATTTACCATACATTTCACAATAAAAAAATAACTAAACATAAAAATTTCACATAATTAATCTCTAATGTCAACATCAAGAATTCAATTGAATAAATTCATCGTAGCTATAGAACGTCTGCTCGATAAGCCAACGTTTGTGTCGCGATTTGAAACTGCCCATAGTGGGCGCAGAGGTGAGGGTTTCCGGGAGTTTATTATAAACGGTAGGCCCCATCACATGAGTTGACCTGGCTGACTTCTCCAAAGTGCGACGCACTTCCATTAGCTTGCCCTTGCTACAAGTCTCGCTGCAGAGTGTTTTATAAGAGGCTTGGTTCGATCTGACGTACACTGCGACTTGAAAAATAACAAGTGCAGGCAATGTTAATATACCAAGCCTCCTAAAATGAGGTCGCGCGGATTCATCCTGCGGTATCCTAGCAATAGCACGGACGGCTCTCTTTTGCAGTCTGAACACTCGATCTCGGTCCGCAGCTCGTCCGAACAGCTCTGCTCCATATTGAAGGAGGGAGTGAATCGTTGCAAAACAACATGACCGGACCACATCGGCGGATACGATTTTTGCAACACGGCTTAATGCATAGCACGCGCTGCCTAATTTACCACACAATTTAATACAAATGTATATATAGACTGTACCTCTTGATGTATAGTTTTCTTTTTAATTGTATGGAGTGATGAGACGAGCAGAACATGCACCTGATAGTTAGCAACATGCTTGTCCATTACAGCACAGTGTCAAGCAGCTATTGCAACGTGAAGAGTCTAAATCATTACCTAGAACGGTACTGCGCTCATCACATGAAGATTTTAGATGTTTTATCTCCATGCCCTGTATTATCTCTGGAAACATTGCCCTTCAAACCGGAACACAGTAATGTTGGCACATTACTGCTTGGCGGTAGCATAACTGGCAAAGGTGTGGTACTTCCCCAGGCGAACTCTGCTAAGAGTCCTACCACTACTATAAAATAAATATCTATGACACTTTTCAAACACATGCATAAAACATTATTTCGCAGGAGTTGGGCAAAAATAACTGATTCTACGCAAACCATATTAATAAATCAGAGATAAAGAGGCTCTAATTTTAATTTATCGGTGTTTCATCCCAATGAATTTCGAGTAGAAATTCCAAGGAATAACCTGTAACGCGTAGGATTCGGATCCGCCCACAAGATCTCTGTAACGTTATCATTTATGGTCCATTCACACTGAATTTAATGTTCACTGATCAATAATATAATATCAATAATATCGATAATAAGGGTCGTGGGTTCGATTCCCACCCAGTGCATATATTTGTGTGATGAATTCAAATGTTTGCACTGTGTCTGGGTGTTCCTATGTACAATAAGTATGTATTTAAAACTATAAACGTATTATATCAGCTATCTGGCCGCCATAGTACAAGCTTTGCTTAGTTTGGGGTCAGATGGTGTTGTGAGTGAATTATCCACCAATATTTATTTATTTACAATATCCTTATTTTATTTATTTTTCATTTTCACAGCAATGGCGCTCTTACTTACGCTCTTGACTGTCTTACAGTCAACATTGATCGGCTGAAGAACTAGTGTCCATGGCCAAAAATAAATTACGAGTATAAAAAAACCAACATTGATATTAGCACTAAATGTAAATCTTAATCTATTTTTCTGTCTATACTAATAATATTATAAAGCTGAAGAGTTTGCTTGTTTGTTTCAACGCAAAGATCTCGGGACCTATGTAGGATGATAGAAAGGTATAAAGTAATAAGATTCAGCACTATGCCGTCACTTGTAAGCTGTCCAACTGAGTACAGTCGAAGAACCCCCCCTGGTTGCAACCCTCGATCATTTCTTCTTGTCGCATGATTTTTGTACGGCATTACGAAATAATGGATTAGAAAAGGTATTGAAACTGTATGAAACCAATGCCGTACATAATCGAATGCCCAAATTGAATCTGTAAATCATCGGAAAATCATACATTTTCGACAATCATCACAATCGTCAAACTAATAATTAAAAACTTAAAATGTATAATTTTTATAGTTTCAATACCTTCTAATCTATTATTCTGCAACGCCGTACAAAAATCATACGAGAAGGAGAAATTATCGGACGGTTAGCGGCTATTTTCGGCAATTTTTGAAGTGAAAACTTCTTTAGGCGCGCCTAGACAGATATTTCGTGGGCTGTGAATTGGATACTAGCGTCACGCTCGGGTATGATAAGAAATCTTCGGGTAAACTCGGGACCTTGGCGATTGGGCATCTAGAAATCCGTCAGCCAATGGGAAATGCTGAAAGGGCGTGGCCTCGGCATCATGCCATGGCCATCTAGAAATGCATCAGCCAATAGGAAATCCTGACGCATTTCGAGATGGCCATGCCAAGATGGCGAGGCCACGCCCTCCGGTTACACCCGCGTAGTTTCCAAGGTAAGCTATCAAATTCTGAGTTATAAGTTTTCACTTCTATCGGCAGTTCCTATGACTGGTAATTTTTTTTTTTACCTAAACGGTGACAAATATATACAGAGTTACTGGTAATTAACCTGCATCCGTTTAAGGACATATTCTGTGTATTTAAATAAACAACTTTTGTTCTACAACTTTCGTTAAAACTCAATACATATCTAATAAAATAATGTTCGTTACCCTCTCTAGCACTGTTTAGCGGTTTGTTAGTGTTTATTCACTTCGGTACATCATTAACCGAGCGTTAAAGAGCGGGCTTTTAGATCGGGCAAATACACTTTTTATTTATTTTTTAAAGGGGAAAATACGTATTTTTAAAACTGTATAAAAAAGTTGACGTATTGAATGTAGGTAGGTGCTTATCATCTCTTTAAAAGGATGCTGGCTGATTTTTTTTTCTAAATAAATAGTGACGAGACGAGCAGGTCATTTGCCTGATGGTAAGCAACATGCCTGCCACATAACAGCACAATGACACGCAGCTATTGGAACATTAAGAGTCCAAATCATTACCTAGCACTGCACTGCGCTCGTCACCCAGAGATCTAAGTTGTTATATCTCTAAGCCCTGTAATTTCTCTGGAAACATTGCCCTTCAAACCGGAACACAGTAATGTTTGCACATTGTTGCTTGGCGGTAGAATAACTGACAAAGGTGTGGTACTTCCCCAGGCGGACTCTGCTAAGAGTCCTACCACTACTAAAAGGCTGATTACAAGTAACTCTGTACATTTTTGTCACCATAAAATTAATTAAAATAAAAACGCCGATCCCTCACTACGGCTATCATCTGGGTTTGTAGGATATCGTAAGGAAATTACATACTTAAACTAGCGGCCCGTTCCGGCTTCGCTCGGACATAACCTAGACACTGTCTGCAGCGCCATCTGCCGGGCTTATTTTTGAATTTAAACCATCTTCGAATACACACACAAAAAAAACATTCAAATCGGTCCCGTCGTTTAGGAGTTCACTGTCAAATGATTAAATTACTAAAATGGCTATAAAAAAACAGGGATTGGTGATAAAATGGTAAAAATTTAGGGTTGTATGTATTTTTAACGCCACATTATAAAAAAATAAAAACAAAAAAAAATTACCAAAAATTAAAAAAAAAAATGTTTGGTGTGAACAACCCCTAACACTTAGGGGTATGAAAAATAGCTAGTAGCCGATTCTCAGACCTACTGAATATGCATATCAAATTTGGTAAAAATCAGTAAAGCCGTTTCGGAGGAGTAAGGAAACAAACACTGTGACACGAGAATTTTATATCTAAGAGAAGAAGAAGAAGAAGATGTTTATTATTACAACAAACGAAACTGACATTTTGAAAGGAATAAAGTTTTATCCGAAACTCTTCCCAAGCCACACAGTCGTTTTCAGTAGTATTCTTGCATGAACCAATTAAACGATAAATTATTATGTGCCAGCAATTATTATATATTCTGTGGTGTTAGTTAACGGGAGAATATTGTCAAAGACATTCCTACGGGGAATGTCTATTGGATTCCCGGGAATGTCACTGTTGATAGTTTCTGGTTTCGAAACTACGGAATACCGCAATTTACTAATAATAATACTATGTTTGGCGGTATTAGGAAGCTTTGTTGTAGTGGTAGGACAGTTCTTAAACCGGCTTCATTTTTGAAGTGAAAACTTCTTTAGGCGCGCTATAGACAGAATTTTCGTGGGCTGTAAAATGGATTCATCAATCGTCACGCTTGGATATGATAATGTATCGGATCGGATATGAAATTTTCGGGTAAACTCGGTAAAAACGGCCAGGTAGGTACCAGGGCAACAGAAACAGTAAAGAGTTTCGATTACCTACCTCCAACAGCCCAGCGTTTATCTCCAGATACCAGGACAACAGAAATATAAAAGAGTTGCGTTTGCCCCTAGGTACCAGTACCAGGGCAACAGCAAGTTTTCACTTCTATCGGCAGTTCCTATGACTGCCAATTTTTTTTTTTATATATGGATATAGTATAGTACAGAGTGACGAGACGAGTGGGACATGTGCCTGATGGAAAACCTGGAAAAGTACCACACCTTTGCCAGTTATTCTACCGCCAAGCAGTAAAGTGCAAACATTACTGTGTTCCGGTTTGAAGGGCAATATTTTCAGTGGAATTACGGGGCTTAGAGATATAACATCTTAGATCTCTGGGTGATGAGCGCAGTGCAGTGCTAGGTAATGATTTGGACTCGTAATGTAGCATTTAAAAATACATACAACCCTAAATGTTTACCCTTATATCACCAACGCCTATTATTTATTAGCCATTTTAGTAATTTAATCATTTGACAGTGAACTCCTCCTAAACGGCGGGCGGCGGGACCGATTTGAATGATTTTTTTTGTGTGTGTACATGATGATTTAGATTCGATGATGATTTAGATTTACAAATAAGCCCGGCAGATGGCTCTGCAGACAGTGTCTAGGTTATGATCCGAGCGAAGACGGAACGGGCCGCTAGTTACTCTACATTTAGAAGAAAAATAAAGTCTATACCAACTAGGTATGTTTTTACGGTTCCGTGAAACGGAACCCTTATAGATTTGTCATGTCTGTCTGTCTGTCTGTCCGTCGGTATGTCACAGCCACTTTTTGCCGAAACTATGAGAATTACACTATTGAAACTTGGTAAGTAGATGTATTCTGTGAACCGCATTAAGATTTTAAAAAAAAAATTAAAAAAAAAGAAAAATTTGGGTTGCCCTCCATACTGAGAACTGAAACTCAAAATGTTTTTTTTCTTCAAGCCTACACGTGTGGGGGTATCTATCGATAGGTCTTCAAAAATGATGTTGAGGTTTCTAATATAGTTGTTTTTGTCTACACTGAATAATCTGCGCGAGAGACACTTCCAAAGTGGTAAAATGTGTGTCCCCTCTAACTTCTAAAGTAAGAGAATGAAAAAACTAAAAAAAAATGTATGATGTACATTACCATGCAAACTACCAACGAAAATTGGTTTGAACTCGATCTGATGAGTAGTTTTTTTTAATACGTCATAAATACACTAATATTAAAACTTCGATCAAAGTTACAACGAACTACAAGAACTATGTGTACTATGTATTTTATGTTACTTGCTGCAACAGAACCCTTCATGGGCGAGTCCAACTCGCACTTGGCTACTTTATTCATATATACGTAGGTATCTACTGTAACTTTCCTTCAAGGAGTATTCGTGGGATTAAATCTCGACGGTTACAAATTAGACATTATTACATGAAAATCGAATGCTATTATTTACGAAACGTTAATATTAAAGGTTTGTATGAGACTTCTTTAATATTGTAAAACCTAATAAAAGGCGGTGGGCGTATTCCAGGAGTTTTCACGGGGCCCTATTATGATATCCTTCAGTTAAATTAGAAGACAATTTTAGTAACGAAATGATGATAAAATTAATTTGTTATTAAAATTGTCGAATTTTCTGTTAAGATTTGATTTATTTAGGTTTATTTTTAAGCAAAGATAGCCTTGAAGCAGTTTCCGTTTGACCGCCATCTGCCTTGTCCGTGATGCTGCAGTGTCATTGAGCTAATTGGACGTGAAAAATTACCACCACTGTACTGTGCTCGTCACTCTCAAAATATAAAATGACTAGCAGCGCCCCGCGATGTTACCCGCGAGTATCTCGTTCCCGTTCCCGTTGTTTTTCCGGGATAAAAAGATTGCCTATGTGTTCTTCCAGACTATAATCTATCTGTTTTCCAAATTTCAGCTCGATTCGTTCATACGTTAGGACGTGATTGAGCAACAAACATCCAAACATCCATACATTTGGTTTATTGGTAAAAAGTCGTGAGTTTAAAGTTCATAATATTTTAAACTAAAATGATGCCTTGTTTCATTATCTATTCACACGTATTTTTTATTTAATTTTTTTATATAGAATTTTATAACACATACATTGACATTTATAATACTAGTAGGATTAGTAGGATTAATCGTTTTGTTTTTTTGATGTCTTAATTGTATTTAGGAAATTGTGTAACATTTTGAAATAATAAGTTATGGCATTATTATAATCATCTTATCTTTACATTAAAAGAATAATGTTTGTCTGTATGTCCTTTATAGACTTCATCATGTGATGATCTTTAGCAAAGTTGTTGTGCATTAATGTTTCTGAGTTGGTACGACCAATTTTCGACAGGTGGCGTAGAAACGCGCGCAGGGTACAGCTAGTATACATATATATTAACTAGCGGCCCGTTTCGGCTTCGCTCGGATAATAACCTAGATACCATGTTTATTTTTATAAAACAATTTTAGATTTGCCATAAGCTCCGGGAAATTTTAATCAAAATAGAGTAAAAAACATTTACAAAAAAGACGATAGTTTATCAGTTATCCAGCGGGATGAAAAATTATTAATTTACTAAAATGGCTATTAAATAATTGGGGTTTGTGATAACAGGGTAAAAATTTAGGGTTGTATGTATTTTTTAATGCCACATTATAAAAACAAAAAGAAACGTCCAAAAATTAAAGAAAAAAATGTAGGGGTGAACAACTCTTATCACTTAGGGGTATGAAAAATAGACAGTAGCCGATTCTCAGACCTACTGAATATGCATATAAAATTTGGTAAAAATCAGTACAGCCGTTTCGGAGGACTAAGGTAACTAACATTGTGGCACGAAAATTTTATATATAAAAGAAGATATCAGTTCACGCAGATTTCTTCTGTAATATGCCCCCACGCTTCCTAATTCCGTTCCCAGGTTTTACCTGTATAATATGTACTTCAAATTACGAACGGTACGCCGACTAAAGAATGTTATTAGCGCGAGTGAAGTATGAGACGGGAGAGACTTGTGTCGGAGCGAACTGGAATTAAATCAAATTGAATACATAAGTGCTTTTGTAACGAGGCGGGGCTTTGTTTTGAGGGGTACTACATAGATTTAGACTACAGGACGTCTACTCTATTTCTACGAAAACGTAATTTTGAAAAAAAAAATTGCGAGTCTTAGGAACTGCCGAAAAAAGTGAAAACTTATAACTCAGAATTTGAAAGCTTACCTTGGAAACTACACGGGTGTAACCGGAGGGCGTGGCCTCGCCATCATGGCATGGCCATCTAGAAATGCGTCAGCATGTCCCATTGGCTCACGCATTTCTAGATGGCCATGGCATGATGGCGAGGCCACGCCCTTTCAGCATTTCCCATTGGCTGACGCATTTCTAGATGGCCAATCGCCAAGGTCCCGAGTTTACCCGAAGATTTCTTATCATACCCGAGCGTGACGGTAGAATCCAATTTACACCCCACGAAAAATTTGTCTAGGCGCGCCTAAAGAAGTTTTCACTTCAAAAACTCGCGACTTTCCTACTCTCGTTCGACTTCGTTTCGTCCGATACAACATTGTTTGAAGTTTACATGTTCTAAGCATACTCTAATTAGAGTAGGCTTAGAACATTTAAACGGACAAAATGACGGATGGAAGTAGAATCGGAGTTGGAAACTCGCGACTTTATTTCGAAATTACGTTTTCGTAGAAAGAGACTAGACGTCCTGATGTGTGTAGAACTGTAGAACTTCAAAGCGCACGGAATTGCGTCGTTGGGAACAGTGAGATCACTCTTTTAGTCGGTTGCAGGAAGCGGTGAACGCCGGACGTTTTTACCTTTTCGTTGTCAACAACCAAAATAAGGAGAACCACAGCATACATCGCCGCTAGCGAGTCTAGGGGTCAAGTAGATTGGTGGTGTATAAATCACTCTGCTACACACACAGACGCAGTTTGTTACCATATTCAGAATACTCAGGGCACATCGTTAGTTCTAAATCGTTGGAATACTAACGGTCTGCTCCGGTCTCGTCCTGTCTGTTGTGTCGTGTGTTTGTCCTCGCCTGACTGGACCCCTAGTACGGAGCTGAGTCTGCTTCTTGAGCTGTAAGGTCGTGGGTTCCATTCCTAAATTTGGTAATCTTAAAAATGTATAATTTACGAGTCGCGTTGTTTGTCCACGATGGACTCCTGTACTACTAAACCGATATCAATCAAATTTGCACGCCGTGTGCAGTTTGATCCAACTTGAAAGATAGGATAGTTTTTATTTCGATTAATAGTCGACACTATGTTATAAAATAACATCCGTGCGAAGCTGGAACGGGCCGCTAGTAGGTATCGTATGTATATAGAGGTATTTTATGGAAAGGTTAACATATAAACAGTCTAGATTAAAACATATATTACATACTACTTTTCATCCCTTGAAAACATTATCGCAAGTGGGAACTATACGAGTGAAACCGCGGGAAGCTGAAATTTATAATAAATAAAGTTTTTTTCATAGTATAGAGTGACGAGACAAGCAGGACATATGCCTGATGGTAAGCAGCATATGCCTGATGCCCATAACAGCAGAGTGACACGCAGCTATTGGAACATGATGAGTCAAAATAATTACCTAGCACCGCACTGCACTCGTCACCCAGAGATATAAGGTGATTCATCTCTTAGTCCTGTAACTTATCTGGAAACATTGCCCTTCAAATCGGAACACGGTAATATTTCCACATTTCTGCTTGGTGGTAGAATAGCTGGTAAAGGTGTGGTACTTCCCCAGGCGGACTCTGCAAGAGCCTTACCACTGCAAATATGAAGAAGAATAACTTTAATGTAAAAACCCGACTGCAAAAAACCAGCACAAAAAACATTTTGTAATACAATAAACTATCTAAGGACACTTGGGTGATTGAGACGAATCTAATGATATCTTAATTGTCAAAATCCATCCAGCCGTTTGGAAGATACGGAAGAAATTTACAATCATACAAGATACGCGCGAAAAACATAACCCTTCTTTGAGTCATATAAAGAGGAAGAAAGAAAAAAAACGAGTGTGCTTAAGATCACACGGCTTAAATAGAGACTAAAATAGGATGTAAATTTTAAATATGGATTAATTTTTATACTTAAAACTTCATCTTATATATAAAATTCTCGTGTCACAGTGTTTGTTTCCTTACTCCTCCGAAACGGCTTTACTGATTTTAACCAAATTTTATATGCATATTCAGTAGGTTTGAGAATCGGCTACTAGCTATTTTTCATACCCCTAAAAGACAAGGGTTGTTCACCCTAAAAATTTTTTTTTTAATTTTCGGACAAAATTTTTTGTTTTTATTTTTTTATAATGTAGCGTTAAAAAATACATACAACCCTAAATTTTTACCCTTTAATCATTAACCCCTATTTTTAATAGCCATTTTAGTAATTTAATCATTTTTCATCCCGCTCGATAACTGATCAATTATAGTCTTTTTAGGGTTCCGTAAAACGTAAAGACGGAACCCTTATAGATTCGTCATGTCTGTCTGTTTGTCTGTCTGTCCGTCCGTATGTCACAGCCACTTTTTGCCGAAACTATGAGAACTACACTGTTAAAACTTGGTAAGTAGATGTATTCTGTGCACCGCATTAAGATTTTTACACAAATAAAAAAATAATAAAAAATAGGGGTGCCCCCCATACTTAGAATTAAAACTCAAAAAAAAAAATTTCATCAAACCTACACGTGTGGGGTGTCTATCGATAGGTCTACAAATATGATGTTGAGGTTTCTATGATCCTTTTTGTCTACACTGAATAATTTGAGCGACAGACACTTCCAAAGTGGTAAAATGTGTGTGTGTTGTGTGTCCTCTCTAACTTCTAAAATAAGAGACTGATAAAACTAAACAAAATATATGATGTACATACTACCAACGAAAATTGATTTGAACTCGATCTGATGAGTAGTTTTTTTTAGTACGTCATAAATACTTGGCTGCATTTATTTGTAAATATTTTTCACTCTATTTCGATTAAAACTTCCCGGAGCTTATGGCAAATGTAAAATCTATAATATTAAAATGAATCGCAAAATGTGTTGGTAAGCGCATCAGTCAACAACGCCTGGACCAATTTGGACAATTCTTTGTTTTAAATGTTCGTTGAAGTTCAAGGATGGTTTTTACGGCGAGAAAAAAAAGAATAATTGCCGGGAAAATTCTAAAAACAACCCTTTTCTTTTTCCTATACAAACGTTTTCTAACTAAAATGTTAAGGCAATTTGAGCTTTATTGCTATTGAATAAAGTTCATATTAAATGAAGTGCTTTCCCATACAAACGTTTTCTAACTAAAATGTTAAGGCGATTTGAGCTGCTATGAAATAAAGTTAATTTTAAATAACAGGCACTCACTTATGTCTAAGCAATATATGTGTGTTCCTAACGTCAAGGAGTCAATTCGCACTTAATTCCCGCTGCACAAAGTTCAAATTCCATCATGTCTATCCAAACAGTTGGAGGAGGAGGATCTAATGTCACGTTCCGAAACCCACTCAGAAGAAACTCAACAAAAGCGATAATATCGCGAACCAAATTAAATTGAATAATCACAAAACGTAAGACTCATTAGTACTGATGTTCAATTTGGTCGGCTTCACGATATTATTTACTTTGATTTAGTTTCGGCACGCGATATAAAATGCGTCAGTTTTGACGTCACTTTATCAATCAAGTGTCAGTCAAACACAAACCGCGTTACCAAAAGTGTTTATTGATCCACAAAGAGCCATTAATAAAAAAAAGTGTTTTATTATTTTGAGTTATTGATTTAATATCTCTATCTGTGCAAAATGATTTGAATACACACGTTTGTGCTGTGGAGTGCAATATTTTTGGAATAAATCTAAAGGACAGAATACGAAACACCACACTGCGTTCCAAAACCGGAATAGCCGATGTGACTCAAAAAGCAGCCAATTTAAAAGTGGGATCGGGCTGGACGTGTTTGCTGCATGTCGGATGATTATTGGGCCAAAATTACCACGCAGAGGATACCAGATTGCAAACGACGACGCGGCAGGCCAAAGAAACGATGGCAAGACAACCTCCACAAATATCGGAAAGACTGGACTGTATCAGCCATAGAAAGGGAAAAGTGGAAGGAGGGTATGGAAGCCGTTGGCCAATATTGGGACAAGACAGCCACATGATAAATAAATATTAAATATTTATTTTGTAATGAGATATTATGTAAATGAGATAGATGCAAATGAATTAAATTTCAAAATCCAAGAACAAATTACAGGCGAACTGAGGATTTATAAATCAGTTGATTCGATTCAAGATGATGTCGTCAACAACTACCTATCCACCGGAATTTTTGAATTCGCTGGATTTTCCAGGATTGCCACCTCATACCTAATCTTCAAGTTGGATCGGTAGTTAAAATGTTGTGAAATATGAACGAACCGCGTCTTTGCAACGGCACACGGTTAGCTACAAAAAATACTGAACAACGTGATAGAAGCATTTATACTGAAAGGAAAGTATAGAGGAGAAGACGTTTTGATACCACGCATCCCAATGATTCCGACTGATGCACCATTTGAGTTTAAACGACTACAGTTTCCAGTGCGGCTTGCTTTTGGTATGATCATAAACAAGTCCCAGGGGCAACCTTAACACGCTCAGCGCCATTCCCTATATGGAAATACTACCAAATTTTGACAACTTTTAATTTTTGTTTTTTAGTGTTGTGAGTTGTAAGGTGTTAAAATAGTATAGAAAATAATGACACCCCCGCCCCCGTCATCCCTTCTTTTACCGGTGTGTATATTTTTTGATACACGTGGCCTGGGAAATACTTTAAGGTATATAGATAAACTATTCCCCAGGCCATGTGTATCAATAAAGAAAAGAAACACATTTCGTAATATTATTTCTCTGTTTCTCTCTTGAATGCACATTTATTATTCAACTAAATAGTATCTCAAGAAACTTACTATCACTCAATTCAGGGAACAAATAATTGTAGTTTTACTAAAACGATCTGCTCAGTTAACCGGAGATGAAGTGCCATCAGCCTCTATTATGACAAGAAGACCGTCTAATAGAAAACATTATCACTTAAGTAACAAAGTTGGAGAGAAAATTGTACGCTGAAGATGAGCAGAGGTGTTATAGTGTTTGTGGTATTAATCTAGAAAACCCATGATTCTGACATGGTCAATTGTATGTTGCATATTCCCTCCCGTGTTCGAAAACCATCAGATTTGTTTGTACATGTGCCAGGTAATCAAACAAAAAACATCGTATATCACAAAGCACTACAATGAAAATAAAACTAATTTTTGGTAATAACTTGATTAACAATAAAGGGATTCATCGTCATTATCAGCCTATTTAATATTCGTCCACTGTTGGACGTAGGCCTCTCCTAATGAACGCCACAAGGTGCGGTCTTCTGTATTCTGCATAAGGGGATTACTTGCTTTTATTAAATGCTTATATGAAGTAAAATGTTATTAACTGTATCAAGTTTCAACAGTATAGTTCTCATAGTTTCGAAAAAAATGGTTGTGACATACGGATGGACAGACAGATAGACATGACAAACCCATAAAGGTCCAGTTTGTACGTTTTACGGAACCGTAAAAATGGATCTTCAAAATGTATGTACGCTCATAACTTTTGAATGAGTGCACCAAATAGGATGATTCTTTGTTTGTTGTTGTCGGGACAAGATTTGTACAGCAGAAAGTCTAGAAAATCTAGACGAAAAAATACTTGGTGGTACGAAGTTCACCGGGTCAGCTAGTGTAAATTGAATGAAGTAAACTGCGACATGACAGCAGACAGAATGCAGCAGCTGAGCGAGAATGATACAGTCATTCTCGCTCGGGCACACTCGGCGGGCGGGCGGTCTGAGTCCACCTGAACAAATCTTTCACTTCCGAATGTACCGTGGAATTCACAGTCCTTGAAAAAATCTGTGTATTGTGTGCCAAGAGAAGCACGTCAAAAATCATGCTAACGTATTTAATAGGTACCGCTCTGTACAAAATAATATTGGTAACCTTATTCCACTTTTGAACAAAGTCCTAATGTTTATCTCTCAAAACATTCCTGGGCTTACCTACATGGCCTATAAGGATTAAAATTGAGGAGCAAAAGTTTAGATTTACAATTCTTCTGCCGACGACATTTTAACGAACATCTGAGTTATTCGTTATTGAAATGGCGGCGTCCCGCTATAAATTCATATTTCAAACGCCCACGTTCAAATTTTAATAAGTTCCTACTTACCTAAAGCCTTTAAAATTGGACAGCTGGAAATGATAAGGTTTATTTATATCGAAGGGTTTTAAGGTAAATAGGCAGGAATTGCGTATTCTCTATAAAATGTACAAGTAGTATAGTTTATGGAAAATACGCCGACATAGCTCAAAGAGTAAGCAAGCTGAAGTGGCAATGGGCAGGCCACATCGCTCGTAGAATTGAAAACCGATTGGGAAGAAGGGTTCTCGAGGGGTGACCACGAACCGGAAGACGCAGTGTTGTACGGCCTCCCAATAGATGTACAGATGACTTCACGAAGCTCGCTGGAAACCGCTGGTTGCAGGTTGCGCATGACCGTTCGTTGTGTAAATCTATGGGTGAGGCCTCTGTTCAGTAGTGCACGTCTTACGGCTGATGATGATGATTATATATCCAGCAGTATAGTTTAAGAAATCACATTAGGCCGGCATCCAATATGGTCAATAGGGAAATTGCCATCACATGAGCATCGAGAAGAACTTATAAAGTCCAATGAACGCAAATACACATATCATAACCAGCTCACTAAATGTTCCCACTGTTCGGACTCGGGACCTTCTCTCGACAAGGATAGGGTCAAGGCCACAATCCGCCACGCTGGGCAAGTGCGGGTTAGTGGATGACCTCGAAAAATTACAAGAACATATAGGTTTCGCGCAAACTATTCAGTTTAGCAATAAAAAATTACAAACATCAATTTAATTTTTAAAGACCTATCCATAGATACCCTACACGTAAGCTTTTGATGAAAAAACATCTTTTGAATTTCAGTTCTAAGTATCGGGCACCCACAAAATTTTTAGTTTTTTTAATATTTTTGTGTGAAAATCTCAATGCGGTTCACATAATACATCTACTTGCCAAGTTTGAACAGTAGGTATAGTTGTTATAGTTTCGGAAAAAAGTGTCTGTGACATGACGGGCAGCCAGATAGATAGACAGACAGACAGACATGACGAATCTATGAGGGTCCCGTATTTTATTTTTGCCCTTTGGCTACGGAACCCTAAAAACCAAAAACTTGGTTATTTGAATTTTTCACATACATTTTGAGGTTATTTGAAAAAAGTAAAAGTTGTAGAATGATGTAGATATTTTTATTACCTACAACTCAGTACATTTTTTTCCACAGGGCTTATAGTTTTGCCGGAAATCGAGACAAACAGTTTTTTACCCTTAAAATTGTTACTCCATCCTTCCCTATTTCCCTACCTCAGATCTTCCGCAGTTTATTTTACAATAACCTTCTATTTTTTTCACCTTTTACCATTTTTAAAGGTTTCAGCCCTGGTCCAAAAACTAATCAGAGCTTGTTATGGTTTCCAGGCACCTGATATTAGTATTATAATATAGATATATTATACTTCTATGAATAATAAAATTATATTAGCAGATTATTTCTTCGAAATAGTAGTATAGTAAAGCTGATATTCTCTAGGCGGCCAAAGTGTTCACTATTAATACGTGCTATTATATTTATCAAACAGCTAAAATTTTGATAATGAAACAAGTGATAAAATTGTTGTCAAAGCGTATTTCCAACCAAATAATTTACTGTAACCACAAATTTATAATCATTCAACATCCACAAATCCCAAAACAATAATGACTCGTATCATCCCACTAACAAACTATTAACACAGTTTGAAAACAAAAGAAAATAGGTTCGATGTTTGAAAATTTGTAATTCTGCTTTTGAAACCGGACACACATTGGCGAACTAACTTGACCCAGATAATGGCAACATAAATGTAATATGTTATGAGCAGGCGTGTTACTTACCATCAGGCACATGACCTGCTCGTCTCGTCACTCTATACAACAAATAAAATGTGTGTGTTTAAAACCGCATGACAGAAGTGAAAACTGAAATAAGTAACCACTATTAAAAGCTATTGAATCATTTTATCAATTAAAAATAAAAACGAAAACATACAAATTGAATAGTAAACACAGCTACACGACAGTAACAGATGCGGCTGAAAGACTACTATCAATGGCCCAGAATACATTTAAAAAAAGACAGTGACAACAGCTGACCGTCTTCCTCACTTTGGCTTGGCACACTTGGCGGTCCCGAGTTTACCCGAAGATTTCTTTCATTTACGAACGTGACGCCTGAGCTCAATTCACAGCCTACAAAAAATCTGTGTGTGTTGGCCCAAAAGAAGTCTTCACTTCAAAAATATGTAACACGGAAGAAAACAATGACACATTTTATTTGAAATAGCCTATCAGCCGTATATCACTGTGAACAAAATATAACGACAGGATAGACTGATATCGATTTCATTTCAAATAGAAGAGCTGCAATGAAATTGTTCAGTCTCGCGTATTTAGGGCTCCCACACAAAACTGCGATGCGAATTCGTGCGGCAAACCGTTGGTTAGGGTAACCATACCTTCAACGTTAGTCAGCCGTGTTGGACGTGTTTTTCGGAAGCGTAGGTAACATGGATCGCAAAAATGTTGTTCTACTGCTGTTATTGTTAAGTAGATATGAAAGAAAAAAAAATTGGTTTCATACACATATTACAATTATAAATGCTGATGGGAACTATTTTACTCGCAAGTATTATGGGTTGAGAATAGAAGAAGGTATTTTTAAGCTATTGCATAGCTTTTATCGCGGGCCTGGAGACCGATTGTTACTAATGGTGCATCTCTTTCTTATGTTCACAAAAAAAGAGGGAGGGAAGACTGTCACGCCGTCCTCCCCACTCGGTCATTCGACTTTCAATCTTATGGTTTTACATTTACAGACTAAATGCTCTTAGCAGTGTTGCCAACTTAACGGATTTCCCGTGATACGTAGTGGATTTGAGTACGTAGAGAACGGGAAAATAACTTTCTAACGGCTATTATCATAGCATATTTTGGAATAGGTATATCAATGAAGCAATAATGTCACCGTAAAAGCTCACTAGCTCACTATTTAATCAATTTTAGGGATTTTTAATTTAACTTAAGTTTAGGGATAAACATTTTGAGTAAAATTTTAAACGTCGCGAAATCAGTGTTCCATCGAACACTGATTTCGCGACGTTTAAAATTTTTGGATGTACATGAATGTCAATGTCACTAAATATGAATAAAGTGAATAAACAAAAAACAAAGTGCCATAAAAGCAAAATATAGTGAAAAAGCTGAAAATCTTCATGTTCCAAGAAGCGTGCTATAATTGAGATGTTTTGGCTTAACAATATGTACCTAATCTGGATTTACTAAAGGGAATAGGTAGTTCCAATTTACCAAAGAAGGCAAACTTTTTTGCAATCAAGAAACAAAGACTTTTGTAGTTCAGAATAATTCATGAACGTGAAAACATCTTTGTAAGTACAGTTTTACGTTTAATACTATTTACCTATGTATAATACATAAAGCAGCCTAGTACATAAATATGTAATAGATGATTTTCGGCTTAGAACTTCATCTTTAACACTGTTTACAAAGTTAGGTTATGTGCGTAAAATATAATAAGCGTTTGTTTGCTTGTTTCAGATCTTCAAGATTATCTTATGCGATGATGTTGTTGGATATGTCCAAATAAAAAGAGATCTAAATGTGTGTACTGTCAAGTGTCGCGTATGTCCTGAACACAATAAAATATGAAACAGCCTTGGATATGGGATAAGGAGCACCTTCATCTGAAAATACCTGTGCCTATGATAAATCTGTGGAAGAAGCTACAGCCAAAGGCTGCGGACAGAAACTATGTTTTCATATTGCAAAAGAAAGCAATCCATGGTTTATATAATTTATCAGTTAGAGAATCAGTACGGGAGATTTTCACCACATAACAACTTTAGTATGATAGCAATGAAGGGATCATGGTACATATATTTATCAATGTATAATGTATGTAAGAAAAAATCAAAGTCAATGGCAGAAATTAAATCTGAATCCTAAAGCACACCATAAACACAAAATTGTATTTCCTACGCTTCTATATTTTTGCAATCCCTGCACAAGCTCTCAATGAAATCAAGTTTAAAAATGAAATAAAAACCTATTGAGCAAGGCAACAAAGTCAAGTGTTAGTCAAAGTTAAAGATAACATATGGAAGAGAAATGTGTTGAAATTGGAATCTTGTAGTAAGGTAAAATAGTAGATTTATAAAACTTTTGGTGTAACATTGTTTGTACTCAATCATGTACTTAGTATACTATATAAATATTGGTGGACAATTCACACACAATTCACTGCTTTAAATTGCTGAGGCTCCTTTACAGCTGCTTATATTAATTTTTACCTTAGTTATTTTATCTTATAATGTACACAGATTCTTTGATTTTTTGTGAATGACGTTACCACATGTTCTTATGGATTTATGGTTCGAATAAATGAATTGAATTGAACAGGAAAATAAAAAAAATTAAACATTAACAGTTGTATAATGAAGTAATAATAAACTAATAAAAATAATCTTATGTTAGTGAATTAGACTGGCGAGCGAATTAGAAGCCATGAGCTTAGTGGGCATAGTAGCTCTGCCTGCGAAGCTGAGGGTTGTGGGTTCGATTCCCACCCAGTGCAGTAATGTGCAAACATTACTGTGTTCCGGTTTGAAGGGCAATGTTTCCAGTGAAATTACAGGGCATACAGATAATACATCTTATATCTCTGGGTGACGAGCGCAGTGCAGTGCTGCAGGTAATAATTTGGACTCTTCATGTTCCAAAAGCAGCGTGTCACTGTGCTGTTATGTGGCAGGCATGTTGCTTACCATCAGGCACATGTCCTGCTCGTTTATAATATTGAGTGATGAGTCACATTATAAAAAAAATATGTTTGCACTGTGGCTGGGTGTTTCTTCATATTTTATCTATCTATATAAATATCTATATGAATGTTTTTTTTGTATATATTTGGGTAGGACCCTGGAAGGTTTAGATTCACAAATCAGCTCGGCAGATGGCGCTGCAGTTGATATCTAGGTTATTATTCGAGCAAAGCCGGAGCGGGCCGCTAGTCTTCTATAAATACAAAAGCGAAAGGTCACTCATCAAGGAATCTCAGAAACTACAAATGCTAGGAATCTGAAATTTTGTATGGAGGTCCCTTTTAGCACGTAGGCACTAAGACGGGGTTTTGCGAAATTCAACCCCTAAGAGAGTGAAACAAGGATGAACTGTTGTATGAAAATTCGTGATTTTCAAAGTTATCAAATTTTGTCTCTAGATACCTGATACGAAGCACTTAAATGTTTGTTTTATCAATTTTGTGATTTCGAACTGTATGGGGTGAAATTGGGGTTGAAATAGGGGATGAATGTCAATATGAAAATTCCCAACCGTCGAAGATAAAACCATGAAACTCTGTATAATATATAGACACTTGACACGAAACAAATAAATGTTTGTTCTAGCAATTTTGTAATTTCGACCTGTATGGGGATGAAATTGGAGTTGAAATGGGCGACGATTGTATCTTACGCTTTCACATCTAAACAATAGAACCGATTTTGATGAAATTGTATTATTACCTACCTTAATATTTATTTTGCACAGACGAAGTTGCGGGTAAAGCTAGTAGCAAGTATGTATTTAAAACTGTATAAGTATTATATCAGCTATCTGGCCGCCATAGTACAAGCTTTGCTTAGTTTGGGGTCAGATTTTCATGTGTGTGAATAGTCCACCAATATTTATTTAGTTAGTGTGATTAATTTTAAGAGAAGTATATGACAGTATGATGATGTAAGAGAGTTTGTTTGACTCATTTGATTTTGAGATTGTTTTGAATAATTGCTGTAAATAAGTGATATTTTGTACTTAATCTCTTTGTATAACTTTAACCTTAATGTAAATAAGTAGCATTTTGTATTAAATCTTTTGTAGAAATTTTACCTTAATGAGTTTATATTATTTTGTACTCAACCTTTCCAGCATTATGACATAGAATAGATTGATTATGATAAAAACAAATGTGACTCAGACTCATTATCTATTATCACTCAACATTATCCCAAAAATACTGTAGAAATCAAATTTAAAAAAATATAATTGCATAAGTTGATAAAAAATGCATGCAATAGCTTTACCGCGGCAGTCCCCGAGTGCCACACGTCTTTTTTTTTTATTATTTTAGAATAAGGATATCTTAATTTGAAAATAAAAGACAATGTATGTGTTCAAAACCTGAGTAAATTACAAACACACATAATGCATGATATATAATAGGTCACGAAATTTCAAAGTAGCTCGTCGTCATGATTTGCCTGATATGGTAGGCATACAAATATTTTTACAATTCTTAAATGATTGATGACATAGTTTATAAGTCTAGTCACAAAATCTAAATAGATTAACTGTATACCATTGGTCTATGGATAATTCAGGTGTGCTTAGTGTAAGTAGTTAGTTAGGTATGTAGCGTAGTGTAGTACTCATTGTATTTTAGTTTTGTTAATAAAGGCTCTGCCCAATATTAAAAAAAAAGTTACAAAATCACAAAATCATAAAATTACAAAAATTAATTTATAACTAAATGTTATCGTCTTTCTCTTCTTCTGTCTCAGAACTGACTAAAATGGTGGTGACACCATTGTGACCAGTATGACGTAAGATCAGTATGAGGTAATTCGGATATAACTCCGATGCAACGTGAATTCGTGGTTTTGCCGGAGCACTTTCCTCTATGCACGCATTTCTTTGGCTCATCGTCATTTTGTGTTCGTCCTTCCTCATGTCCCATGCTGATGACGTTAGGTACCGGTGTCGAGGCGAACCTCCGTACAGAGGCTGGACACCTGGAGACACTTCTTTATTTATAAATACAAGCAATGCCCCGCGGTTTTACCCGCGTGGTTTCCGTTTCCGTGTTTTTTTTTTCGGGATTTTTAGGCTACTTGCCTATGTATTCTTCCAGACTATAATCTTTCTATGTTCCAGTGTCTGGGTGTTTCTATGTATAATAAGTATGTATTTAAAACTATATAAATATTGAATCAGCTATCTGGCCGCCATAGTACAAGCTTTGCTTAGTTTGGGGTCAGATGGTGTTGTATGTGAATTGTCCAACACCAATTTAAAAAAATATATATACAGAAATAGAATTAAGGGCGAACGATATTACAATAAGTATAAGCAGCCCACGCTTTGTTCCCACGGCTGGGATTTGGACCCTATTCTCGGAACCAACTTCAAATAGTCTAGTAGGAAGCGCATTTGATAATTGTAATAATTTATCCTTGCTTCTGTGTGCCTATTTATGGTTTTGAAGACGGCTTAATCTTTTTTTTTAGGAAATTAATTAATTGAACATTATAATATCGTCTGTTTCACTTCAGTTCAGTAGTGGTATGAAAAAAATTGTTGTCTGTAAAGTCTGTTTACTGACGATAGTTGAACGTGACAACGTCTTAAGAAAATACTGATGGAATGGTAGCATTTTTCAAAAGAAAATTTTAATTTCATTTTCAATTAAAACAATGCAAAAAAGCTTTTAGATGCCGGGGATCGAACCCGGGGCATTTCACATGCAAAGCGAACGCTCTACCACTGAGCTACATCCCCGCTTGAACTACTGGTCGAAATAATTAATACAACTGTAACAAACATGCGGCAAGGTAACGACCGACGGTAACGCGGTAACGGTACATGACGTCATGTATTGCGGGCGTGCAGCCGGCTTCATCGAATTATAAGACGTTATCACGTCAAAAAAAAAGAAAACTAACAACAATTGGCGGCCTTATGATGCGGCGGATGGATGATTTCATGGGAGTTCACATCACCGACTTTCGTAACAACACCATTTTTTGACGTGATAACGTCTTATAATTCGATGAAGCCAGCTGCACGCCCACAAAATATGATGTCATGTACCATTACCGCTCGGTCGTTACCGTCGGTCGTTACCTCGCCGGATGTTTGTTACAGTTGTATTAATTATTTCGACCAGTAGTTCAAGCGGGGATGTAGCTCAGTGGTAGAGCGTTCGCTTTGCATGTGAAATGCCCCGGGTTCGATCCCCGGCATCTAAAAGCTTTTTTGCATTGTTTTAATTGAAAATGACTAAATTCTACTGATTACTTTTTACATACAAATCTATTAAACAAATTAAATTAAAATTTTCTTTTGAAAAATGCTACCATTCCATCAGTATTTTCTTAAGACGTTGTCACGTTCTATCCTTAGTAAACCGACTTTACAGACAAACATTTTTTTTTTGAAGTGAAAACTTCTTTGGTCGCGCTGAGGCAGATTTTTCGTGGGCTGTGAATTGAATTCTAGCGTCACGCTCGGGTATGATAAGAAATCTTCGGGTAAACTCGGGACCATTGGCATTGGCCATCTAGAAATGGGTCAGCCAATGGAAAATGCTGAAAAGGCGTGGCCTCGCCATCACGGCATGACCCTCTAGAAATGTATCAGCCAATGGGAAATGCTGACCCATTTCTAGATGGCCATGCCATGATGGGCAGGCCACGCCCTCCGGTTATATCCGTGTAGTTTCCAAGGTAAGCTATCAAATTAAGTTTTCACTTCTATCGGCAGTTCCTATAACTGCCAACTTTCTTTAAATTAAGAATGACGAGACGAGCAGGATATGTACCTGATGGTAAGCAACATGCCTGCCACATAACAGTACAGTGGCACGCAGCTATTGGAACATGAAGAGTCCAAATCATTACCTAGCACTGCACTGCGCTCGTCACCCAGAGATCTAAGTTGTTAAATCTCTAAGCCCTGTAATTTCTCTGGAAACATTGCCTTCCAAACCGGAACATAGTAATGTTTGCACATTACTGCTTGGCGGTAGAATAACTGGCAAAGGTGTGATACTTCCCCAGGCGGACTCTGCCAAGAGTCCTACCACTACTATACTATACATTTTACCATTTTAGCTATACAGGTCATCTGCTGTGCAACATTCTGTCCTGTTTATTACTAAAATCAAGTTATAAGGTTTCATTTCTCTCAGCAGTCTCTAGGTATTAGGTATGTCTGCCAATTATTTATGCGAATTACATATTTATTGGGTTGCATTACCAGAGCAAAGCCGAAACGGGCTACATCTACTTCACTAGAGAAATCTGTGGTTTTGTACCGTTCAAGATCCACTTGAGGGCTCATCATCATCATCAGTTTGCCCTAAACCACTGCAGGACATAGACCTCTCCCATACGCCAGTCAACCCTATCTGCTTTTTTTTAACACGTAGAATAACGTCAAGAAACCGGGTCCAAAAAGTAAGGCAAATCAAAGTGAGGCATTGGCTTACTCCATTCGAAACTACCATAATTTGTCAATATTCAGCGCTAGGGCATGCGACTCCGACAATTAAAAACATTACAATGGTTTGTGTGGCCCTTCACTGTACATACTCCACGGCATTAAAGTTTTGTTTGGCGAACTTCAGTACAATATTGCTTACGCCGATATCAATCTGAGCTTTGCCTCACTTGAGATGAAGCCACGATGAAGCGTTTCCTTAAAGATTATCGATTTAGAATCTATTTTTAAATAGTAATTCTAAGCTGACAGTCAAAACATAAGATTGGTTTTTAAAGAAGCGTGCAAACTAGTATTTATATATCAGTTAGTATCATGAACTTTTTTTTTTATAAAGAGTGACGAGACGAGCATGACATGTGCCTGATGGTAAGCAGCACAGTGACATGCAGCTATTGGAACATGAAGACTACAAATCATTACCTAGCACTGCACTGCGCGTCACCCAGAGATCTAAGTTGTTATATCTCTAAGCCCTGTAATTTCTCTGGAAACATTGCCCTTCAAACCGGAACACAGTAATGTTTGCACATTACTGCTTGGCGGTAGAATAATTGGCAAAGGTGTGGTACTTCCCCAAGCGGACTCTGCTAAGATGAAATTTACTTCGATGACAGGGATTGCTACTGGTCGAATGTCTCAAATGAATTTTATATAGAAGTGATTGTTTTTACGAAGAAAATTAATTATTTGGTCAAGTAAAAATACTTATCAGCAACGAGTTCTAAATTTGATACCGCAATTGTCCGACAGCCTGTCATTCAAGCTTAAAGTTAGCCAATGGAATAGAAATGAATCTGATATTCACGTTTCAATTTTAGAATTTTAACCTTTTAAAATTATTGTAAGCCATTATTGTCGTACGACAATAATGGCTTACAATACTTAACTTAACTTACAATACTTACTTACAATACTTAACGTAGCTTTTTGTATTTATTTATAAAATTGAGTAACATGATGCGTTTCATAGTTAAGCCAGTTTAAAAAAAAAGAAAATTGTAACTCGGGATAGTACGTAACGTAACCACGTAGAGATAAACTAGTGTGACGAGACATTTTTTTTAATTAAAGAGTGATGAGACGAGTAGGACATGTGCCTGATGGTAAGCAACAAGCCTGCCACATAAAAGCACAGTGACACGCAGTTATTTGAACATGAAGAGTCCAAATCCTTACCTAGCACTGCACTGCGCTCGTCACCCAGAGATCTAAGTTGTTATATCTCTAAGCCCTGTAATTTCTCTGGAGACATTTTGGATTTGGAACTCCTGATAGTACGTAACGTAGCTACGAATAGTATACGTATTGGATAAACTAGTATGTGATGTTGTGTCAGAATTGTCAAAGAAAAAAAAAAGTATACAATACATATTTTGAATTTTGAACCATCGATAGTACGTAACGTATCTACATAAATACATATATGCTAGTTTGAAAAATAATTTTGAAATGGAATCTCGCGAGGGTGACGTATAACGTATAGAGATAAACTAGTTTGAAAAAAAAAATTGGTAGTCATAGGAACTGCTGATAGAAGTGAAAACTTATAACTCAGAATTTGATAGCTTACTTTGGAAACTACACGGGTGTAACCGGAGGGTGTGGCCTGGCCATCATTGCATGACCGTCTAGAAATGCACCAGCATTTCCCATTGGATGACGCATTTCTAGATAGCCAATGGCTATGGTCCCGAGTTTACACGAAGATATCATATCCGAGCGTGACGCTAGAATTCATTTCACAGCCCACGAAAAATCTGTCTAGGCGCGCCAAAAGAAGTTTTCGCTTCAAAAGAAAATAATTTGTAACTCCAGATAGTACGTAACGTGTAACGTAGCCACGTATAGATAAACTAATGTGAGGTAGACATTTGGAATTTGAACCTTATGATAGTACTATTTAGCTACGAATAGTATGCATGGAAATACCAGTTTAAAGTAGAGATTTCGAATTTAGAACCAGCGATAGAACGTAACGTGTTAGTTTGAAAAATAATTTTGAATTAGGATCTTACGAGGTGACGTAACTAATAGAAATTACTTGGAAGAAAAGATGAAATTGTAACTCAGAAACGTAACCACGTATAGATAGACTACAGGCCCGTGAACAAAATGTATAGGTCATCTGAACCACCAGGAGACCTATGTAGGATGATAGAAGGGTATCAAATAATAAGATTCAGCACTGTGCCGTCACTTGTAAGCTGCCCAAGTGAAGATAAGGTTCAAAGTTCCAACCCTCGATCATTTTACTTGTCGCACTGAAACTATAAAAATTGTAAATTTTTTTTTTGTTATACATTATTTTGTCGTAATAAATATAATTTTCCGACGATATTCAGGGTAATTTTGGTCATTTGATTATGTACGGCATTGGTTCCATACAGTTTCAATACCTCTTCTAATCCATTATCCTGCAATGCCGTACAAAAATCATGCGACAAGGAGAAAAGATCGAGGGTTGTAGCCCCTCTTCACCAGCACTCAGTTGGACAGCCTACAAGTCACATCATAGTGCTGAATCTTATTATTTTATACCCTACTATCATTCTACATAGGTCTCCTCTCTCTGGTTCAAATGACCCATAAGTATTGTTCACGGGCCTGTAGTCTAGCATAGATAAAGAAGTGTAAGCTAGAAATTTTGAATTTGGTTCGCGTGATAGTACGTAACGTGGCTACGTATAGCTGTAGTATCTATAGGTTGTGTATGAAGCGCTTCATTCTGAAGTCACCAGTTGCGCTATGAATGGATCCATTCAATACTTTAGGTGGAAACGCGCATGCGCGTCATCGATCCAGGGGGGTGGGCCGCGGGTGGAGGGGCCGAGCCTGTTTTACAATGGTTGTAAGGAGTTACAAGACGGTCATTGATGGTTTACAATTGTAAAGAACAAGTACATTGAAATATAACCATAAATGTCTATTTGAAAGTCTTTTGATGCGTAAGAAGTCTTTGTGTAATACAGAGAGGCGAAAATTGTTTGACGTGAAAGGAAAACTTTTATTCACGCATTTTTGTCTTACATTTTTTTTAGCTTTTGTTGCAAGTACTCTATACTCCAGCAACAAATATATTTGAAAAGATTATAGAAAATTTATTGAAACTTCTTTTTAGGGTACCGGGTAAAATCCAGACTCAATAATTTAGATGTACCTATGTCCAAATGTCTACCATTCTGACCTATTTAAGATAATTTCTTTAACGTAATCCGTCAATTGTGAATCGAATTTTGATGATTCGTTTTTGTTTGGTAAATAATATATCAGAAATAATAATAATAAGATAGATGTAAATAATAGTTCAGAGATCTAAATTTTGTCGAAATCAGTTTTGAAACGAACAAAAACAAAATATACATCATACATATCAGAAATCAGTTGTCCGGTTCTCAGAGAAAAATAATTATCGAAATCTGGTCACACGGTAGCGTGTCAAGCCAAGTTCGAACTAACTGAGCTGGCGAGCAGCACCGTGTGATTTTTTTTTTTGTGGTATCTATGTCCAGAAAACAAAGAAAAACTTATAAAACTTGCGACACTGTAACCGTTCCCCACACCGGGATATATAAAAATGTATCGTGTATATACTTTTTTTATTTTTATAGGATAGAGTGACGAGACGAGCAGGTCATGTGCCTGATGGTAAGCAACATGCCTGCCATATAACAGCACAGTAACACGCAGCTATTGGAACATGATAGTCCAAATCATTACCTAGCACTGCACTGCGCTCGTCACCCAGAGATCTAAGATATTATGTCTTTAAGCCCTGTAATTTCTCTGGAATCATTGCCCTTCAAACCGGAACACAGTAATATTTGCACATTACTGCTTGGCGGTAGAATATTTGGCAAAGGTGTGGTACTTCCCCGGGCGGACTCTGCTAAGAGTCCTACCACTACTAAAATACGTAACAAAATTGTTCTTTAGCCATGTTCACCACTTTTGGTAGAGGTAAATGTTATGGGTTCGTTTCACAGCCACATGTAGCGGGGTAGCGGCGTAGTTCTAGAGTGGTGGCGGAGCAACGGAGCGAGTTACACTTTTTTGGATAAATTTCCAATTGCAGTAAACCGTTTTTTTTTTAATATAGAGTGACGAGACGAGCAGGACTTGTGCCTGATGGTAAACAACATGCCTGCAACATAACAGCACAGTGACACGCATCTATTGGAACATGAAGAGTCCAAATCATTACCTAGCACTGCACTGCGCTCGTCACCCAGATATCTAAGTTGTTATATCTCTAAGCCCTGTAATTTCTCTGGAAAGTATTGTAATTAACTGTTATTAACTACCATACCATTCTAGTCGGGAGAACGGCGACTCCGATCCGGAGATCCCGGGTTCGAACCCCACACGCACCACTGTCTTTTCGAAGTCATGTGCGTAATGCCGCTAACTTAAAACGGTGAAGGAAAACATCGTGAGGAAACCGACATGTACATAGAATCTTTCGAAGTCATGAGTCATCCACCAACCCGCACTGGGCCAGCGTGGTGGATTATGGCCTTAACTCTCTCCTTGCGAGAGAAGGCTCCGAGTCCCAGCAGTGGGAACATATAGTGGACTGTTGATGATGATGAACTACCATACCCTGGAATTTAACTACCATAATGCGACTAAGACGATGTCTACGAAGAAGTGTGCTAACCTAGAAGAAACCGATTCACTCTCAATTGGAACACACCAATATTGTTACCATCTTGAAGATCCCTCAGGCAACGCATTCCACAATGTTCTTACTAGAAAAGTAGAGTCAAGTCTCTTCGTTCGAGTCTTTGTAATGTGAACCATGAAACGATGTCGATTATCTATTTGTAGCTATAGGTACAAATGGCGTTTTGTTGTGCGACATTTCTGCTGTTTAGTACTAACCAGAGAAATTACAGGGCTTAGAGATATAACAACTTAGATCTCTGGGTGGCGAGCGCAGTGCAGTGCTAGGTAATGATTTGGCTCTTCATATTCCAATAGCTGTGTGTCACTGTACTGTTATATGCCAGGCATGTTGCTTACCATCAGGCACATGTCCTGCTCGTCTCGTCACTATTTATTTTAAAAAAACATATTTAGTTATCACTTTTTTAAAGAATTCTTTATGAGAGCCATTTTTTTAAATATAATGGACGAGCAGCAGTGGGCTTCAAATCGTTTATACCGCCTACTGAACTTAACTAGCACAGAAAGTGTAAAGCCCTTTTTTTCTTTTTGTTTTCTGTCGAGGGGGAAATCTTCCTAAGATACTATTACTAAGGTTATATGCTATTTTAGCCATTAAAACCCGCCTGCCTCTGTGCCTTACAACGAGCACCAGGCGCTTCAGTAGAACGCAACTCTCCTAGAAATCTGTTGTGTTATTAGATAAAATAAAATAAATATTGGTGAACATTTCACACAACACCATCTGACCCTTAACTAAGCAAACGTTGTACTATCGCGGCCAGATAGCTGATACAATACTTCGTCCTCCTTCAACATCAACAGCCCACTAAACGTTCCCACTGCTGGGACTCGGGGCCTTCTCTTGCAAGGAGAGAGTTAAGGCCATAATCCACCACGCTGGCCCAGTGCGGGTTGGTGGATGACACATGACTTCGAAAGATTCTAGGTATATGTCGGTTTCCTCACGATGTTTTCCTTCACCGTTTTAAGTTAGCAGCATTACGCACATGACTTCGAAAAGATAGTGGTGCGTGTGGGGTTTGAACCCGGGGTCTCCGGATCGGCAGTCGCCGTTCTCCCGACTAGACCAGCCGTAACTTCTCCTTCTCCTCCTCTTTGCCATACCCCAATTACCTACTAAGGATCGTGATCTCTCTTGAGCACCTTCTTTAAGGTTATCGACCGCCATTGGTGACGATCTGCGGCGGTGTGGACTGTGTTGTGGACAGTGGATTCGAGTGTGGTGTTATAATACTTACATAGTTATAAAAACATACTTATTATACATAGAAACACCCAGACACAGTACAAATATTTGTATCTATCACGCAAATCCGAGTATTTGGACTGGATGGGAATCGAACTCACTGCCCTCGACCTCGCAGGCAGACTTACTACCAACTAAGCTACAATATCGGTTAATAGTAATATTTAGTAGTGGTAGGACTCTTAGTCCGCCTGGGGAAGTACCACGCCTTTGCCAGTTATTCTACCGCCAAGCAGTAATGTGCAAACATTACTGTGTTCCGGTTTGAAGGGCAATGTTTCCAGAAAAATTACAGGGGTTAGAGATATAACAACTTAGATCTCTGGGTGACGAGCGCACTGCATTGGTAGGTAATGATTTGGACTCTTCATGTTCCAATAGCTGCGTGTCACTGTGTTGTTATGTGGCAGGCATGTTGCTTACCATCTGCACATGTACTGCTCGTCTCGTCACTCTTTAATTAAAAAAATATATATATTGATGTGTAGGGCTCTAAAGACATGTAAATTCGTTTTCCTTGTGCGATGTGAAAACCGCCCTCGTCCGGAATGTTACGTTAAGGCAAATGTGTCTACATCAGTCACACACACTCGTAAAGATACCCTACATATTTATATTTATCATTTACCTACACATTATTAGGAAATACTTATATCGGGATGGGACTTTTTTAAATATATAATACGATAGACATGACACGGCTGATGATACACGATATTTTTTTTCTTTTTTAATTAAAGAGTGACGAGACGAGCAGGACACGTGGCTGATGGTAAGCAACATGCCTGCCACATAACAGCACGGCTATTGGAACATGAAGAGTCCAAATCATTAACTAGCACTACACTGCGCTCGTCACCCAGAGATCTAAGAGATTACATCTCTAAGCCCAGTAATTTCTCTGGAAACATTGCCCTTCAAACCGAACGCTTACACATTACTCCATCACAGCCACACATCACAATACAACTGCACTGCATTCGTCGTCGAATTTTTTTTGAAAACAGTGCTTTTCAAGCTGCAACACAGTTATGTTTGCACTTACAGCCTGTTCACACTAGCTACTTTCAGTAGCTGCGACAGGCGTCTAGCTGCTGTATCCTGCTTCAAAAAGAAGCTGCGACAGGCGTCTAGTCGCTGCATCCCGCTTCAAAAAGTAGCTGCGACTCGCGTTTTTCGGAAGCGTGATGCAGCGGCAGCTGCAGGCGACTCAGTCACAGTATAATGAAAAACCCAGTAGGACGACAATATGCCATCAAAACTATAAATATGAAATTAAAATCAAACTAAATATTACTTATAGAATTTATTACAGAACAACAAAAGAAGTGAGATCTAAATGGGTGTTTGAGTGAAAAGTTTAATGGGCGATCCTGAAATATTTTCATAATAAATGAAACTGTACTCTCAGGATAATTGGTTCAAAACTAAGATCTGACTTGGCTAGTTTTCAAATACCTAATTTGCAATTTATCAATTTCTTTTCCTACAGTTCAAGTGGCTCCCCATTTGCTTTCTTCGGAATGCTCACTTTCTTTCACTGCTTTACAGTATTACATTTAACACTGCCACACCACGATATCTGAAAGACTGCTTTACATTCTACAGTAGCGTCCATTCATGTAATCTTATATCAACCTATAATTTGTCTCTGCAAGCGCCCTCTGCACGTTGCAAAACATTCTACGGCAAATCTTTTGCATTCCAAGCAGTTGAGTTGTGGAATGCCATGCCCGTGGAAATAAGACAAGCTCCGTCACTTTCCGTATTTAAAGTTCAAGGCAAAGATTATGTCGAAAGCCTGCTAAAATCTGATTGAAGCTCGTACATCTTTTTTATATAACATTTTGAATTCATTGTCTTTGTATTAGTATATGTAAGAAGGTTCATGGACATATGTTAGAATGTATGTTTATTATATTTTAGGCAATAATTAGTGCCCTTTTTAAGTCGTTTTTTGCTTCTCTGCATTTTTATTATAGTATGCAATCTTAGCCACGACGATTTTGATTGTTTGTATTTAAGTAAAAGTACCTACGAAAACACATAAACTGGACATGCAATCATAGATCATGGCCAATGTTTTGCTGTTAGTGACGTCATGTCAGCCGGTAATGTTTTAGCGGGAAAAATCAGAATTACATTACTATTGTAATTATACTCATCAAAAATACACACATTTTTAAACTTTATTTTTTTAGTCAACAAGCTATAATCTTTAAGAAATAAAAACAATTCCGAAAAATTGTTAAAATCCCTACTGGGTCAGTAAATTGCTCAGTAAATAATTAAATAATAGTTAAAGCTTTAATATAGTAGAGTCAAAAGTAGCTACGAATAGTAGATAGATAGATACTCTTTATTGTACACACCATAAACAAAAAACACGTATACAGGAGATAATAACAATAAAACTAGTGTTACAAGCGGTGGCTTTATCGTTAGTAGATAGCACTGTTAGCATTTCTCCCAAATGAAAAAGCAAGTCGTCCTACTGGTATTTTTTTTATACTGTGGTTGTTCTAGATTTAAACAAAACTACACTTTCGATTCAGTGTGGCCAACTTTACGTGTTTTTGCTTTTAGCGTATATCTACAATTATTAATGTCTGTTCTTAACACGGATAAAAATATTCTCGGGAATAAATTAAAAGTTGTTATGCACTTTAGTGGTATTTATTTTCTAGCGTACGTCCATGATCGTAAAGTTATAAATTTATATAATTGTAAATCCTCAATCAATTAGCAAAAAGACCTCGGTGTTATAATTACATTAAATTATAACAGCCGTACTCGAACCGTCTTGGGCGTGACGATGGCAGAAGACCTGACGGCATGACTATTGTGCATGACTATTGCAAGTATGCTGGGTACGCTTCCGATTGGTAGTGGGTTTGAATATCTTGATATCTGTAGTCCTTCATTGGTCTATGGATAATTCAGGTGTGCTTAGTGTAAGTAATTAGTTAGTTATGTAACGTAGTGTAGTTCTCATTGTATTTAAGTTTTGTTAATAAAGTCTTTTTAAAATATTAAATTTAAAATGCGAAGAACACATTTCTGCAATTGTACAGAAAGCAAACTATTTTCTTTACGTTATTCTGATTCCTTTCAATCTATAACTGTGGAAATGTTTCTTAAAATGTATGAAACATATGTGAGGACTACTTCAAAAAAGATATCGATTTACTTGAAAGTCTGCAAAGAAAAGCGACAATATGGCCATATACTCTTCGACGTAAATCCTACACAGACAAGTTAAAAACCCTGCACCTAACTACATTGGTACACTACATTTACTACCTTACTACTTCAAAAAAAAGTACGCAGTTCTATAAACTTTACATAATTTAAGATTACTCTACGTATTTTTAAACCTGTCTACACTTTTTAAAAATCCAAGTTAGCAACACTGAACGGAACAATTGCTCGGCGGCCGCGACAGACGCAAACAGCCGCAAACAGTCGCTGCATCGCGATGCAGCTTCTTTTTGCAGCTAAATCGCGCGTTTCCGCTTCAGCTGCTAAAGCGCGCGTTTCCGCGTTAGCTGCTAAATCACGCGATTTTGCTGCAAAAAGTAGCATGTGTGGTCAGGGCCTAGCGCTTGCTTGAATGTATTTTTCTCTCTCAAACTGTCCTCTCTGCAAATACTCCTAAGACGCTACATTTATATATTTTTTGTTAACGGGCAGAGCCTTTAGTAACAAAACTAAAATACAATGAGAACTACACTACGCTACATACCTATACCTCATTCCAAATCTCTGTGAATAAAAGGTAAACAAATCGATGTCACTCAAAATATGACAGACCAGCATTTCTCAACCATTGTTTTACAAGATAGTTTGTAGTACCTTTCATTGCTTGCCCTTTTAAATTTTCGCCGCATAAAAAGGCTAAATATATATGTATGCATATCATAAACACCCAAATAAATGTTCCCACTGCTGCTGGGACTTGGAACAATCAACACATTGCCGCTGTAAAAAATCGTCAGGCACAAGAATCTGCAATTGCTGAACATTTGATTGATGCTAAAACTGGTCATTGGATCGAGATCCACGACCCGAAGGTTCTATCTACCGAATGTCATTACTACGCAAGAATGGTTCGGGAAGCATTGGAAAATAAAAAACATAGGTATATATTTCAACTACGACGCGATGACCACGATGTCAATAACCGAAAACTAACCAGTTTACGGTTATCGGCGTCGCGAAATCCTCTAATAAATAAATGTGTGCATAGCGCACTTAGTTTGGAGAAACCTGGTGATATGGTTAGTCTTGTGTGTAGTGTTAGTCACCGTGCAATTTTTGAAGCCCAAATGAGGGTAGATGGAGATTTCCTCTCATTTCATAATGAGAATATGGCGGGCATACGTACATTTATTTCCCCCACGTAAAAAAAGGAAAAGCAAAGCATTTGAGTTCGGAGAAGAATGTAACACTAGAAGAAAAGTAATTTAGATGTTTCCTTATGTGAAAACGTTCCTTTTATTTTTAACAATAATTAAATAAGACTGGCCTCGTGGCTTAGTTGGTAGTAGCTCTACCTGCGAAGCCGAGGGTCGTGGGTTCGATTCCCACCCAGTGCAAATATTTGTGTGATGAATTCAAATGTTTGCACTGTGTCTGGGTGTTTCTATGTATAATAAAAATTTATTTCAAACTATATAAGTATTATATCAGCTATCTGGCCGCCATCACACAAGCTTTGCTTAGTTTGGGGTCAGATGGTATTGTGTGTAAATTGTCCACCAGTATTTATTTATAAAAAAAATATCTCGTTCGAATTGTCCTCGTACTACCCAAAACTGATCATTACACTATGACGTAATATTCTGTAAACACATACAAAAGTTTCGATCAAAATAACACAAAATGTATGTCATTTTAGAGTGAAAACTATACATGCTTTTGATAGTAAACAGCGTAATGTGGAACACGTATTTAGAGGTTTGCGATTTTCTCTCAACTCGTTACGACACAAGAAACCTTTTTCTCGGAGTTCTTTAGTCATACTCTTACTCTTTTATTGATAACGAGTAGTTGCATGTCATATTCAAGGTATTCAAATATTACCAATACAAGTCAATAATTTAAAAAAAAGTAGACGTCAATTTAAAATCCCATTACAATAAAAATCAAATAATACATTATATTAAAATCAAATTACATTATAATTAAAAATTCTAAATTAATGACAAAAATAAATAGAGTAAAATTAATCCATACTGGAATATAATGGAAATGGGCATTTTCACAATATGGGCATGATGGGCAATATGGGTATGTTAGAAAAATAGGCGCGTACTTAATAAGAATAATTTGATGAAAAGAAGTATAAATGTCTTGAATGCAACATTGAGAGTTTGAGAAACACAGATCAAATTGCTAGTACTTAAAATCATATTTCTATCATCCTACCATTACTTTATATAACTTTTAAAATAAGATAGTATAGAATTATTTGATCAATACAAATCTAAGTATATGGTATTTAAGATCGCAATAAAGTCGAATTCTATTTGTGAAAAATATTTTAAGGCTATTTCATAAAAATACTAAGATTAAACGATGTTTATGTTATGGTATCACCTTTGTTTTGGTTTGTTTTGGTTTTCTACACAGCTTATTGGAATGCACTATAACTACTTACACTAAGCACACCTGAATTATCCATAGACCAATGAAAGTCTACAGATAATCAAGATGTTCAAGCCAATCGGAAGCGTACCCAGCATGCTGGCGGCATTATCACGCTAAATAGCAATGCTTATGCGTTGCGCCAAATAAACGCCAGCATTATTTATAATTGATTGTAATGTAAAATGTCTACTAGATCTGGTCTAGGACTAACTAATTCAATTCAATTCAATTTATTTATTCGAACCATTAATTCAAGAGAACACTTGGTAACATCACTTACAATAAAATTATACATAAATAATCTGTGTACATGATATAATAATACCAAAGAATAATGTCAAATCAAAATAATCAGCTGTAAAGGGGCCTTGTCATTTAGTAGCACGGTCGGGGCAGACATTGAAATAGAAAAAATTCCGGGGAGCGATTTTTTTTTATGAAACGTCGGGGAGGGTTGTTGGAAGTATAAATCTCGATTTTCTAACTAATCTCGGTAGAGGGTTCGCCGCCATCTTGTTTTAAAGTTTTTGTGAAATAACTCGTTCATTTTCAACTTTAGAGCAAAAATGATGGTCACCAAAATTGTTGGAAATTTAATTTCTCACAAGTTTGCTTCATATAGGTTTTACGCTAGAATCAATATTTGCAGAGTTAAACTATCAAGTTTATCAAACAAATCGTAATGGGTGGAATTTTATTTTCTTCAACTTCGGTTCTCGCACTTTTTAGGCTTCCGTACCCAAAGGGTAAAAACGGAACCCTATTACTGAGACTTGGCTATCCATCCGTCCGTCCGTCCGTCCGTCTGTCACCAGACTGTATCTCAAGAACGGTGTTAGCTAGACAGTTGAAATTTTCACAGATGATGTATTTCTATTGCCGCTGTAACAACAAATACAAAAAATAAAATAAGTAAAAAATGTGCGAGAACCAAAGTTGAAGAAAATAAAATTGCACCCATTACGATTTTTTGATAAACTTGATAGTATAACTCTGCAAATATTGATCCTAGCGTAAAAACTATATGAAGCAAACTTGTGAGAAATTAAATTTCCAACAACTTTGGTAATCATCATTTTTGCTCTAAAGTTGAAAATTAACGAGTTATTTCACAAAAACTTTAAAACAAGATGGTGGCGAACCCTCTACCGGGATTAGTTAGAAAATCGAGATTTATACTTCCAACAACCCTCCCCGACGTTTCATAAAAAAAAATCGCTCCCCGGAATTTTTTCTATTTCAGGCTAGTTTTATGTCTACCTCGACTGTACTATAGGTGCAGCTGTAAAAATGCTTTGTCATTGTGAAAAATCAAATTATCCAAATAATGAATACATACAGTACATAAACAAATTTACATTAATGTTTAGTATCATTTTACCTTACTCAATTCATCATTTCAAAATTCATTGTCTTCCGCTTAAGCTCTCAGCTATCATAATCTACAACAAAAAATGTTTATATTTAAATAAGTATAGCTTAGAATCATCAGTTTTTGTTTCCAGTGCTGAGACACCCTCATAAGTAAATTCAATATAAAGTCCTCATCGATTAGACAGTCGCACATCTGACTAGAAAAAAAAAATACCCGGGGTGTTTCGAGTAAATGTGTAACGCGATTTTCAGCATAACGGTAAGTTGTATCATAAGATAAGTACCTACAAATAAAAATGATAGATCATATAATTATAAAAATTCAAAAGTCTAAGTAGTTTTTTTCTTCTAAGAGCCAGGTTTTCTACAGACCGGACACCATCGGCCAGGCGACCCCAGGATCGTCCTCCAACGCGATGGAAGGACAAGCTCAGAGCGTTTAAGAATGATTGGTCGATGGTAGCTTAGCACCGGATAAAGTGGAGAGAATTGGGGGAGACCTCTGCCCAGCAGTGAGACAACTGAGGTTAAACTAAAAAAAAAAGAGCCACTGTTTTTGAGGTAGGTATAACGATTAAAAGAAAAAGCTGAAATAGTTGTAATAGTCATAATCCTACTAGCTTACTTATATGTATATCTAATTTCTTCGACGAGACAACTCGTACAATTAGGATAGAACTGCATTTCAGATAAGTTTTTGAAGTGAAAACTTCTTTTGGCGCGCCCAGTCAGATTTTTCGTGGGGTGTGAATTAAATTCTAGCGTCACGCTCGGGTATGATAAGAAATCTTCGGGTAAACTCGGGACCATGGCAATTGGCTATATAGAAATGCGTCAGCCAATGGGAAATGCTGAAAGAGCGTGGCCCGGCTATCATGGCATGGCCATCTAGAAATGCGTGAGCCAATAGGAAATGCTGACGCATTTCTAGATGGCCATGCCATGATGGCCAGGCCACACCCTCCGGTTACACCCGTGTAGTTTCCAAAGTAAGCTATCAAATTCTGAGTTATAAGTTTTCACTTCTATCGGCAGTTCCTATGACTGCCAATTTTTATGAATATCTAAATATATTTACTGCTGGAACTCGGGGCCTTCTCTCGCAAGGAGAGATATCAAGGCAAGATAATCCACCACGCTTGTCCTGTGCAGATAGATAGATAGATTAACTCTTTATTGCACTAAATTTAAAATAAAAGACATACAAACTTAAAGACTAAACTTAAAGTAGCAATGGGCGACCTTATCGCTAAAAGCGATCTCTTCCAGGCAACCGTAGGATGGAAAATAGATACGAAAATAGGAAAACGGGAAGTACAAATAAAAAGAGGTGGATACTTCTATAACATTACTAAAAAAAAAACAACAAAAAAAAAAAAACAGTAACATGAATGTACCTACTGACAAACCTACATAAAAATAATTGTACATCCTAATACATATATAATTTGTATCAAAAATAATAATATACTAACACATACATTAAAAGTTTAAGTATGGATACACAATTAAGAGTGATTATTTCAACTAGGTGACGACTGCGAAAAGTAAATTTGTTTCACATGGTCTTTAAAAACAGCAAGCGATGGAGCAGATTGGTGGATGACGCACGAATTCGAAAATTTCATGGAACATGCCAGTTTTATTACGATGTTTTCTTATGATGATTGATTGTTGTTTTTAAGTTACCAGCGTTACGGACATTACTTACACTATACACTCGCTGATTGATGGACGTGTGATTCGAACCAGGGCCTCAGTATCGATAGTCGCCGTACTCCCGACTAGACCAGCCGTAAGCTTTGGGGTGTTTATTAAAAATCCAAATTGTTGATAAAATCAGCAAAATATAATAGGGTACAATCCTCAAACTAAGTATCCCGTTAGTTAGATTGCCAAAAAATATTGCACACGTATTTTTTCTTTTGTTTCACAAACAAAAAATGACGAAGATACAGCGCTTCGAAGTTTCGTGTGACGTCACTAACTTGTGAGTACGATTTTTACTCACGAGTGACGTCGCAACCTCCCACTCTCGAAGTTTGATGGCCTATATCTTTGACAATTTTTAATATTATGAAAAAACAAAAATACGTGTCCAATATTTTTCCATGATTTAGCTGCAGGACTAATTAGGATGGTGTATTTTTGACCCAGTCCGGTACCCTATTGAATACAAATACTCTGCTTCCAAACTGCTACTCAAATCGACTAAACAAATTGTTATCGGACCATAATATGAAAAATGAGGTGGATATCTCGACTCCTATTACTGAGTCGGGAAGGCCGAGCATCGATCATATCTAATCGAACCTGAGAGCGGAAACGATAGATAGCTTTTGGGGCTGTCTCCATCAACTTTGGAGACAGCCCTTTTTGCTTAATACGATACCTACTCAGGTAGGTGTAGTATAGGTGGTAAGCAACATGCCTGCCCATAACAGCACAGTGACACGCAGCTATTAGAGCACGAAGAGTCCAAATCTTTACCTAGCAGCTAGCACTGCGCTTCAGACCCAGATATATCTGGGTGTTATACCAGGTAACTCAGAAAGTTTTGCGATAAAAAGTTTTTATGTATCAGACACTGGCCACTTGTTATTATTTTGAAAACTTCGATTTTTTTAAAGTAAAAATACATCTGTTCTATTTTCAAATTTCCCTCCGCATTTTTTTGAGAGCCAATTCAATTTTTTTTGTTTCGCTTAGTATATAGTTACTTTGTAGCAAGCTAGTACTTCTAGCTTCGTGTAGACAAAACTAGCGTTTCGTAGCGTTGTCTACACGAAGCTAGGAGTACTACTAGATACTAGATTGCTAACATTAGCTTGCTACCCTAGCTTGAAAGACTAGCCTCGTGTAGCTCGATTATGTCGTGGTGAGGGGCGAACTAAGAAGCTATGATTGCTTCAGACACACGAACCACAATAGGGTACAATCCTCAAAAAAACTAAGTAGTTCGTCAGTTGGATTGCAAAAACATATTGTACACGTATTTTCCTCTTGTATCACAAACAAAAAAAAAATTGGCAGTCATAGGAACTGCCGATAGAAGTGAAAACTTAGAATTTGATAGCTTACCTTGGAAACTACACGGGTGTAACCGGAGGGCGTGGCCTCGCCATCATGGCATGGCCATCTAGAAATGCGTCAGCATTTCCCATTGGCTGACGCATTTCTAGACGCCCAATCGCCAAGGTCCCGAGTTTACCCGAAGATTTCTTATCATACCCGAGCGTGACGCTAGAAATCAATTTACACCCCACGAAAAATCTGTCTAGGCGCGCCTAAAGAAGTTTTCACTTCAAAAATGACGAAGATACAGTGCTTCGAAGTTTCGCGTGTCTTCACTCGATTTTTATTCACGAGTAACGTTGCGACCCCTCACTCCCGAAGTTTGATGTTCTATTTATATCTCTGTCGACTTTCAATATTTCGAAAAAACAAAAAATTACATATTAACCCAATGAAATTAGGCAAAAAAATGGAATAAAAAAACATTAAATTATGTAGTTTGGGGACTATAAAGGATCGATAGAGGGGTGCATTCTGAGCTTATATTCCAATTTGAGGGATTCTGGCATGGTCAGCTCAAGGTCATTTCGATGAAAACGCGTTTAATTCGATATCTCGAGAACTGTTAGTGTTAGGCAAAAAACTGTTAAGACCTTTTCTCTTTTAAATTAAATTTACTAACTTTTACATCCACAACTTTTCTTTTTTTCATCAATATTTTTCAAGTTATTGCTTCCGAAAGGCAAAAAATTAACTTTTTTTCCGCCCTTTTGCCATTTACTCCCCAACCGTTCAATTTATGAAACTTTACCGATTATCAAAAGTGTACATCTTTTAATAATAAACAACTTTTTCCTTGAACTTTTTTCTGTAATGACAATACCTTCAGAGTTATGTTACTTTACCGAGCGAAATCCGCGCCACTGCGACACCTCCGCGACACTGCAAAAAATCCGCGACACCTCCGGTCTTAGGGCTGAACCCAAAATTCATTATTGGATTGTGTCGGTGGGTTTCTTCTACACAGGGTTATGTGGGACAACAACGTTACCTACTTCGACATATGCCAGAAATACGTAACATACATAAAAACACTACGGTACAGACGTGGTAATTGTATTCGATGGCTATCCCAAAGGTATTTCCAACTTTGGCACCAATTCTGCCAAACGGCTGCGCCGATCCCAGCTGAAGCCATGTGCGGATATCATTTTCATCTACAATATGACCGTCACCACAACTCAAGATAAGTTTTTAGGCAACGAGAGCAATAAGACCAGATTCATCTAACTACTGAAAACTTTTCTCATCAAATCAGACATAGAGGTAGAGCAAGCCGTAGAGTCCGGCAAAATTTTCTTAGCCGTACTGATAATCAGACCATCCGCATCCTCTACGGCTCGCTTCACCTCTATGTCTGATTGAGTGTATCTGAGTGTATTTCTGGCATATATCGGAGTAGGTGACGTGGTTGTCCCACATAAGCTTGTGTAGAAGAAACCCACCGACACAAACAAACAATGAAATTTGGGTTCATCCCTAAGTCTGCAGGTGTCGCGGATTTATAGCAGTGTCGCGGAGGTGTCGCAGTGGCGCGGATTTCGCTCGGTAAAGTAACATAACTCTGAAGGTATTGCCATTACTGAAAAAAGTGGAAGGACAAAGTTGTTCATTATTAAAAGATCTACACTTTTGATTATCGGTAAAGTTGCATAAAATTGAACGGTTGGGGAGGAAATGGCAAAAGGGAGGAAAAAAAGTAAAATTTTTGCCTTTCGGAAGCAATAACTTGAAAAATATTGATGAAAGAAAGAAAAGTGGTTACTATAAAAGTTAGTAAATTTAATGAAGAAGAGAAAAGGTCTCCACAATTTTTTGCCTAACACTAACAGTTCTCGAAATATCGAGTTAAACGCGTTTTCATCGAAATGACCTTGAGCTGACCATGCCAGAATCCCTCAAATTGGAATATATGCTCAGAATGCACCCCCCCTATCGATCCTTTATAGTCCCCAAACTACATAATTTAATGTTTATTTATTTCCTTAATTGCACTGCATTATATCCCGTACTTTTCCATGATCTAGCTGACGGACTAATTAGAATGATGTATTTTTGACCCAGTCCGGTACCCTAATGAAGAGCATTGTTCTCAAAACGGATGGCGTATCTTTTCGGATTCGACCAACAACTTGATGATTATGAAGCTGACGTATTAACTACTAATTCAATTCAATTTATTTCATTTGCAAAACATGGGTTGTACAATTTTTATATTGTTACATAATGTTGAAGCTACTAGGCCACCACAGCCACAATTTTTTGTCTTTGAACCCTTAATGTACGGACAAGTTTTTATCACAATTTTAGAGTTAGCTCTTTACCTCACAGATTTATTTCATAGCTACCCTTTATATAAATAGAATATTTATTTATATCTATAAATAGAGTATAACAACCCTCTTTCAGCTGAGTAGATCTGTTCTGAACAAAAAATAATAATAATAAAAAAAAATAAAAAAATAAAAAATGTATTGTAACGTGTTCTTTTTTAGGGTTCCGTAAAACGTAAAAACGGAACCCTTATAGATTCGTCATGTCTGTCTGTCTGTCTGTCTGTCTGTCTGTCTGTCTGTCTGTCTGTCTGTCTGTCTGTCCGTCCGTATGTCACAGCCACTTTTTGCCGAAACTATGAGAACTACACTGTTGAAACTTGGTAAGTAGATGTATTCTGTGAACCGCATTATGATTTTTACAAAAGCTTTTTAAAAAAACAAAAATTAGGGGTGCCCCCCATACTGAGAACTGAAGCTCAAATTTTTTTTTTTCATCTAACCTACACGTGTGGGGTGTCTATCGATAGGTCTTAAAAAATGATGTTGAGGTTTCTAATATAATTTTTGTCTACACTGAATAACTTGCGCGAGAGACGCTTCCAAAGTGGTAAAATGTGTGTCCCCCCCCCTCTAACTTCTAAAGTAAGAGAATGAAAAAACTAAAAAAAATATATGATGTACATTACCATGAAAACTACCAACGAAAATTAGTTTGAACTCGATCTGATGAGTAGTTTTTTTTTAGTACGTCATAAATACACTATTATTAAAACTTCGATCAAAGTTACAACGAACTACAAGAACTATGTGTACTATGTATATTATGTTACTTGCTGGAACGGAACCCTTCATGGGCGAGTCCAACTCGCACTTGGCTACTTTATTTATAATAATATGACGTAAAAGACGAACAGGACATGCTAATGAGGATAGCAAAAAGTTTTCCTATAACAGTACAAAGTCACAAAGCTATTTGAACATAAACCCACTGCCTAGCATTGAATAGAAGTCGTCACCCAGAGATATTAAAAGATTAAGTGTGGGTTCCAATACCCACATGCAAATACTTTTGTGTGTATGAATCATTATAGTCCAAGATCCCAGAGCTGCCAGACGTCACGTATTTTCTCATGATCGAAACGTGGACGATTGAGTAGAGTTAGTACGTACTAAGAACACATGCTTACTCGTTAACTTGCTTAGCCAATTTTGAGATATGAGACTACGAAGGTACACACAAACATTACTTACTTCACGTATTTTCTAAAAAGTGATTTTCACGTATGTTGTAGGCAATATCCTTAAAAATAAGGCCCCAATACTCCCAGACACATTCCGTCGGCCGTTTTGCTTAACAGACGCTTAAAAACTACAAAATAATAACTTAACTTCGCTTAAATTTTCATACTCCATTTGTAAATATGTCCGTCAGACAACTATTTTAAAGCGTTTTCCAATAAGATAGACCAATCTAAGGGGCCAATCATCCCCAACACACTTTATCATACTTTTACATTAAGTTAACATCATTACCTAGCACTGCACTGCGCTCGTCACCCAGAGATCTAAGTTGTTATATCTCTAAGCCCTGTAATTTCTCTGGAAACATTGCTCTTTAAACCGGAACACAGTAATGTTTGCACATTAATGCTTGGCGGTAGAATATTTGGCAAAGGTGTGGTACTTCCCCAGACGGACTCTGCTAAGAGTCCTACCACTACACGTTAATAGAGTAATATGTATGTAATAGACGGTAAGTGAAAAGATATGGATTGTTTTGAGGTGTGCTCTTCGTAAGTTCGTAAGTTTTTAGTTTTGTTAGTAAATTAGATAGTGCAGTAGCTCTGTGCTTTTTAGGATAACCCAAAGCTATTCAGTAGACAGTAGAGGGCTCTTTCTCATCGCTGCTCAAATTTCATGGTCACACAGTTATACTTTGTAAACGGTATAAGTTAGAAACAAATTTTGATATTTGATGAATAAATCATTCATTATACTACAAGCTGCATTAAGCTTGTTTCAATAGAAGTAATTATTTATACTAAAAATTAACATGACCGGTCAAAATCGAGGTAATTTTTTGCATTCTCATCGTGTCACACTTCCCGGCGCAATTAAACATTTGGTTACTGCTTCTCTAAATTTCAGTGTATTTGTACGTTGCATATACGAGGGTCAAACTGAAAGTTCTTAGAACTGGCCACTTATAAACAATATAATAAATAAATAAATATAATTTAAAAACTCAAAAACCCGACTGCGTAAAAAGTGAACCAAACTACGTACTCGCATACTAAAACAAACTGAAAAGAATAAAACAAGCATTTAGATTTCTGGTGGTCTAGAATTCTATAATATGTTATTGTATTAATACTATTGAAATAAATACAATATTTTCTAATAAAAGAACATTACAACTGAACAGTCGGGATCCATTATTATTCGACATACAATGTAATTGTTCAATGGATCCCGACTGTTCAGTTGTAATGTTCTTCACAAGAAGAACTCCACAAGAAGGCCTGGGGCGTTGGATGTTTAGGGCCGTCCGACGCCCCACCTAGGGATAGGGCTTCGAGGAGGTGATGCGCCGCTGATTTCCGGTGCGTCACTAAAGCAGATTTTTAAGATTTAATTTTAATCTTTAATTTAGCAGAGCTAAATGCGGGGGTACTAACGCCCCCCGCGAGGCGGGTCCGCAAAGCGGTCGGGGTCGTCGTAGGAGTGCGAAAAGTGACCCCGCGGCCCTGACCCCTGGCCATGAAGGAGAAATCTGTGGGAGTTTTAGTCGGTAGGGGCACGATGACGTATCCCATGGTGTCGAGCCCGACATACCCCACCATGTCCCTACATGGTGGGCATACCTAAATGTCTTTCCACCACATAAAAAAAATGGTTTATGTTCTTTTCGCTGAATTTCACTGGTCGTTTCATGTTTTTTAGATCTACAGAACGTTACATCTAGTTATATACATATGTGGTGACAATGTTTATAAATAATCTAATTTCATTAAAACTTTGAAAAGGTATTGTCACTTTTGATTTTAATCTTTTTATTTACTAATTGACTTCAAAATTGTACATAAAGTACTTTGGATAAGTGATTTGGATAAAACGTCACCTTCACACTTGTGCCCACAACAAATTCAAAACGTTGTTTTTTCGAACGAGGCTTACGATTTTACTTACTGAATCGAAAATATTTCTTCTCATATTGAATGCTTTATGTGTACTCAGAAAGTTAGTTCAAAGCAGTAATTAAAATTTTCCATGAAGGTGACGATGATAATCGTAAAAATGAGAACTAGCCAGAGGTCATCTGAAGAAACTTCCATAAGTTATAAAAGTGTCTTTAGTACTGCGATGGATCACTTCGTTACGATCTTGTTTCCTTGATGCGTGATTTGGGTGTGAGGATGGTTCGCTTTTGCGATCGATGCTCCTTGGCACAACTATTAATAAAATAAAATGCCAAAATATGGATATTCTTGTTTTTATTTCTAGAACTCATGAGGTAAACAATACTAAACTATAATTGAATACCAATGACATAATCTCAACACAAAGACACGAGACGCCAGTACTTACAAAAATAATTCTAAAGAAGTCAAATTTTGTACGAAACACTATTTTTTTACATAAAAATGTTTAACACTCCATGTTTACAATACTTGTGTATACAAATACTGGGTACGACAGGGAAAAATAATTTATAAATACTAAAATTAAAGCTACGTATGCTAAAATACATAAATATGTGATTAAATTTAATTATATTTTGATTATAGAAGATCGTGAAAAGATTGAATATAAAATAAAAAACGTTGAACGTAAAATTAGACAACAAAAACAAAGAACTGTAACAACCAATAAAGAGATAATAAATAATTGATAATTGATAATTTATTGCAAATTCCACTGATATTTTCGATGGAAACACATTATACATTACTTATTCATGGTTTTAAATTTAAAAACAATGCAATTAAGTTGTGTATAATGTTCTGTGTTTTAATATAAATTGAAATCGCGAAAGCTCAAAGTTTTATTTTTGATGAAGTTGTATTTTAAAAAATAAAATAAAAGTTATTTAGGAAGAAATGTCGAAAGGAAAAATTGTATTCAAAATTAATTATAAAATGTGACTAATGATTTTATGGCACGGAACTGTGTTTTATACAATAAATAAGAAATAAAGAAACAGTACATATTATAATCTGATTACTTTTGTATTTTTGGCAAAAACACAGAAAAAAATCAAATATTGAAAGATATAGACTTTGTGCATCTAAAATTAGACATATGTTAATACTTAAAATATGACACAAAATTTTATATTTGATTCCAATAAATTCGTTAGTAACTACAAAATTAATTCTTGACAAATACATTACAAATAAAATCAATATATCAATAATTGTATTTGTGTGCAATGACTACGATGATATAATTATGATCCTGATAATAAAATATATGCTAATGAACCAAAAACGATGTCGCTCTGAAAGAGTTTAAAACGGTTAAAATGATTAAAACGGCTTCATTCAAACAAGGTATCTTACAATTTTTTTTATTTATTAGTGTATTAATTTCAAATTACTTAACGTTTTTTGCCAATCTCACTACCATTACTGTAGTGTTGACAGTAAAACACAAATCAATGAAAATACAAAGCAACAATCATGAGAGTTAAATTAAAAAAGAAAAATAATCGAAAACAAAAAAAAACAAAGTAGAAAAATGAAAAAAAAAGATTCTTCCTTCAATCGACATCGCTCCTTTACATAAAACTACAATTAATGTTGAAGATGTAGTAGGAACAGATCTTAAACTACAAAATACTGATACACGCTAGGAAAAGGTAAAATCGTTTGGTCACAAAAATGGAAGATACAAAAATCTATAGGTAAATATCGACCATCATCTATCAACTAAAATGGCTATCGGACGCCAGGAATCAAATATCAGGAATGCAAAAGGTTCATTTTTGAAGGATTTATTTAGGTTACTAATACTGATTTTTTAGAATATTTACTACTGATGTTATGGCGATATATGGCTACCTCATGAATCACAAAATTAGCACTTGCTTTTAAACTAATTGTTTTTATACAGTGAAATATATTTTATACCAATTATACAATAGTATCCGTAACTATGAAATTTTAACAAAGTACGCAAATTGTTCTCAAATGGAGTAAAGATCAGGTCGTCTGCAGTAACTCTAAATGCATTAAAGATTTCGATTACCTATGAATCATATTGTTCTAAGTTTTAAAAAGATAACTGAAATTTGCTCCTCTTGCCTCTGAACTATCAACTATGATTTCTTTGAAATCAGTTTGATCAGTTTATTTTAAATGGATTTCAAAACATTGAAAATAGTTTTGTTTAATTTATAATTTCATAGTTACCGATACACCCTATTTTTGTAACAATTACAATTTTTAAAACGATAATGTTATAATAATCTTATCTTATTTACAATTTGTTTTGTTATAGAATTGACACTTTAAATATGTTTATTTAAATATAATTTTTGACTGTAAATCTACGCTGTTTTATCATATTTTGTATGAAATTTGTTTGGTCTTAACCTTTGTTTGTACCTTTGTATTGTTTTTGTATGAATTTTGGGACAAAATTCATTAAAACTTGTCCCAAATTCATTAAATTTCACAGAAAATATGATAAAGCTCGACAATATTGTCTCAACATTTTATTCCCAGGCACAAAATGGTGTTCTTAACCCAATTATTGCCTTATTTTGTATTTTTCACGAAATCTATATTAATAATACTATTCGTAAAAATGTCTTTTATATGGGGAAAGATAATAAATATATTTTTAATGTATACACTACAATCTAGGTTGGTCAGGAATTAGGAAGTACACACATTGAAATCAAACATGCATTTATGATACATTCTTTTGAACACATCATCAAATATACTTTTAGTAAAACCATCTATATCAAACGCGCTACAAAACTATGCATTGTCATAAGAATCATAAATATTGCTCAATCGTCAACAATTATAACATTTAAATCTATTTTCTCTTCTTTTGGCACACCATTTGCCACGAGATTACAATCAGGTCCAAAAACTACTTGCATCTAAGGCACGATTTTGAAGGACATTTTGCATTTTAAAAATATTACCTATTATATTTTTTCAATTTAGTTACATGTATCTTTCAGGACACTACGAAAAGTGCAATGTTTACTACGACGATATTTTTCTTTCTATTTTTATTCTTACATTGCTAGGACAAAGTAAATTGTCACATTTTGGGAGAAAAGTGGAGACTCTACCAATACACAATCGTTACAGTCACATCCGAGTGTTGTAACATCATAGTTACATTCGACAAAATCTCTTTTCAATCCACACTTCCTTGCATTTGACAAAATATTTCATTAGCCATTTGGCTTACAGTTTCTTAAAGACACTTTCAGCAATATTTCAAGAAATATTTGTGGCATATCATATTATCATTATTTTTTACGTCAAATTCCAATCAGTTTTCGTCATCCAGATTAAATAAAATCTGGAAAAATATTTCTTTCATGCTTCTACCCTCACTTTCTTTTTCTAAGTTACGACGGGTTACTAAAAAGTTTTAAATCTACCCACATAAATATTTTTCTTTACGGCGTCAGTTTATGCCGCTGGTAGAAGCACCCATGTTGTCTTGATGTTTGTACTTGTGTGAGGTCATCTGGGAAAGACCCAGTACTGCGAACCCACATTGAAGACAGTGGTAGTGGGTTTGCTTCTTACTGTGGATGCACTGGGGCTCGTATCCGCAACCTGTTGGGAAACAAACTAAATTATAGTTTAAGAAAATTGATAACTGAAACTGGTGATGAGAGATATTTCATTTCTTTGGTCATAGTTGCGTTGATGATCTTGTCATCTTGTGTGATGATTGCAGCGAGATTTTTTTCTCTCTTGCCATCATCTTTTCCAAGAATCTACCCTACTTCAGATTTTGAACTTCTTTGAATCATAGTCATGTTATCTATCTTTTTGAAGTGAAAACTTCTTATGGCGCGACAGATTTTTCTTGGGTTGTGAAATGAATTCTAGCGTCACACTCGGGAATGATAAGAAATCTTCGGGTAAACTCGGGACCATAGCCATTGGCCATACGTCAGCCAATGGGAAATGCTAAAAGGGCGTGGCCTCCCCATCATGGCATGGCCATCTAGAAATGCGTCAGCCAATGGGAAATGCTGGTACATTTCTAGATGGGCATGCTATGATGACCAGGCCACACTCTCTGGTTACACCCGTGTAGTTTCCAAACTAAGCAATCAAATTCTGAGTTATAATTTTTCACTTACATATATGGGCAGTTCCTATCACTGCCAATTTTTTTATTTTTTGTATACGAGTGATTGGACGAGCAGGAAATTTGCCTGAAAGTAAGCGACAAACTTACCCATAACTGTACAGCTATCGGAAGATTAAGAGTCCAAACTATTACCTAGGCACTACACTGCTCTCGTCAGCTAGTCGACGAGAGCATCGTGAGATATGAAATGATTTATCTCTAAAACATGGCCCTTCAGATCGTAACACAGTAATGTAAGCACATTAATGCTTGGCAGTAGAATAAATGGTAAAATGGTGGTTCACAATTAGAATTAGACACAGATGATGCGTATGATTTTCTTACCTTTGCTAGGCGGGAACTTCTCGAAGCCAGCTGCTTGGATGGAGTCAAGCTTCTGATGCTGCCGGCGGTGCGCCACCACCTTGTTGGTGTCTGTGCACACGAACTCACACTTCAAGCAATGGAAGTGGGACGCTTTGTTCTGCCCAGTGTCTGTTGATGGAAAAACACTGTTTAATACCATTGAAACGCATTGGTACCTTGTTTAATTCGTCCAATCCTATGAATGTTTAGATGTCTGTTGCTCAATCGCTTTAGAACGGCTAAACGGATTGGGTTGAAACTTGGAACACATATTAGCTAAACTAGGTTATAACAGAATATAGTCTGGAACAATACATATCCTTATGATCACGGGAAAATAATGGAAATGGGAACTACGCGGGTAAAAAAAACACGAGACGCTAGTATCAGAATGAAACCTTCTTAGATATGTATCAGGCAGCCTTTTCCAAAGGGAATTTTGATGCGATTGAAACTTAATCATGCTGGATCATTGCTAAATGCTGAATCATGAACAACGTGATTAGCGCTTTAATTAGTAGAGGAATTGTAATAGCCACATTAGTTTTCATAGTGAGTTAGGCCTTAGAGATTTGCTAAAGGCTGTAGATGTCAGCGATGATGATAAGGTGATGAAATAAATCAAATTTGTAGATACAACGTACAATACTTACTGAATGTGGAGGCGTGCGGGCAGTCTGGCCGTTGGCAGTACACGTTTGCACGGTACTGCTGGAAGTCTCCACCCATCAACGTATCCAATCTAGAAATTAAAATGACACATATAAATATACACATTTCGGGCAACATTTTTTACATAGAACCGTCTAGTTTGAAACTAAAGAAGCTTAGTCCTGTTGAAGCCAGCACATAAACTTCTGACTGACCACCATACACCTACGAACACCTACAGATAATCAAGGTGATCAAGACGACTCGGAAAGTCAGATGCATGTACAGCTGCGGTATTATTACACTGAATGGCAATGAGTTTACGTTGGGCCAAATAAAAACCACACACAAACGAAGGTCCAAAGATAATCTAGATGATGAAACCCACAACCAGTCGAAAGCATCCCTAGCATGTTGGCAGCATTATCACGCCGAATAGCAATGCTCTTACGTTGGGCCAAATAAAATACAGCATTTTGGTCACATGTCGCGTCGACGAATTGTTTGGAACCCGGTCCACACGGATATCCAATGTTAATATTGTTGATACGTCAAAGAAATATTACTACCAACTTATTTGTAGATTGTAGTGATGACACCATAATCGAAATCTATTACAAAATTAGACAACTTCTGTGTTATAATTGATTTAAATTTAAAAAAAACTTCTGCTGGTTGTAGAACTCTTGACAAAGTTTGCCCGGGGAAGTACACATTTTTACTAGACTTGACATGACTAGACTTTGACTTTGACTTTGTCAGTCTTTGCTGTCATGGGCAGGCGTGTTGTTTCCCATTAGGCACATGTCCTGCTCTTCCCGTCACTCTATACTATAAATAAAAAAGATAAGTTGGTGCCACTGTAAAGGTAGTATATAAATAAAGTATACATTACCTCTCGTGTCGGGCGGTGTGCTGCACGAACCGAGTCTTGTCACAGAACGAGTATCCGCAGTCTTTCCTCGTGCAGTGGAAGTGAGTCTGGTGTTCCCTGGAATTACAACCGTATTTTAAGCTCATGATGTTATTTTTAACATTTTTTTACGATTCTGTTTTATATTGGACCTCTGAAGTAGATCATATTTCATTTACATTTACATTTTATAGAAAGTTGATGAGCTGTTGAAATAATCAACAAAAATCTATAATTTGCATATGACGATGATATCTTTGTTTACCCAGAGAATTTGATGTTTCATTGGAACAGTGTGTTTAGTTGGATAATTTAGGTAATTTTGTCGAGTGTCTGGCTTTAATTTTAAATTGAAGTCGATGTTTGTTTTTGCGGATAATTAAATTGTATTCAATAATTACATTGTGACTTTATTTAACGGGAGTTAAAGAGGTGACTCGCATTCCAGCTCATTCCTGGAGCAAAGGTTGGTCATTGATATTCAACGCAGGAACGTTTCTCATTCATTCGTTCTTTCATTAATTCTATTCGTACTTTAATTACTTCCATCAATTGAATATTTGTATAATACTTGAAATCCTCACCTGTAGCCGCAATGAGGGTAAGCGCAGTCCTCATTGAACCGGAACCTGAGGTATCCTTCAGGGATGGGCTCGTCCTTCAGGACTCGCATGTGGGGCCCTCGCGTTGTGTGCGTCCGCCTGCTAATAAATCAGAAACGACATTCCATCATTCATTCCATCTTACATATTAACAAAAATCATGTAAACATATAATCACCCAAAATGTCGTTAAGCGCAAAACTCGAGAATGGCTCGACCGATTTGATTATTTTTGGCAATTCCGTTAAAGCCGCCGAGTTTTTTCCCTTAAAGCTATAATTGACAGGTCGCCGTAAAAAAATTACGTAGGTATTGATTTGTGCAAAATTCTGAATGATAGTATCGCCGACACTTTGAACGGCGTAAACGGTGGGTAAGAGTTGTTTGACCAATATTCAATGTTGGGGTTTCCTAGTAATTATGTTTAATTGACTCGTAATTAGTAATTTTGTTTGATATCAATTAAAAAGACTTAACGACTTACGTTTTAGCTATCATCTCCGCTTCTTTATCCATCCCCGGGGGCATATGGCCTTGCAATAGACTCTGCTCCAAGAGCAGTTCTGGAGGATACAGCATCGGTGGGTACATCGGGAATGGAGAACCTCTGTGAAGAGAATAATGCATTTGTAAGTCATAAATATCAAGAAAAATAAAATTACACCTTTCACATAGCAAACCACATACGAGTAAAAAGCAAAAACATAATATCAATTTTTGTTAAAAACATTCAAAGACAGAGGCTATCAGTGGCATTTTCATCGGTAACAAATAAGTCAGTAATGAGCAAGTTTCCAAAAGTAGTTATATATTTATCTCTTAGCTAGTTCGATTTGTCTTTCAGGTATCAGATTCGTATTAGTATGTTTTTAAGCGTAAGTATGTTACGAATGTCAGGTTAGGTTATTTTGAGTGCTGCGGCTCCGGCGCTAACTCAATAGTCAGATAGGTAGTAGTGGATCACCCAAGCTGGCTACTGTTAGTCAGGTTCTACAAAAAGTTACTTTATTTTGATTTGAATAACAATTAAATGATACGTACGCCTGAGAGAAGAGCGCTACTTGCGCCAGCCCCGGTAGTCCCGCCAGCGAAGCGGTGTACTGTTGTTGCATCTTCAGCTGTTCTTGTAAGCTGCCCTTCCGGCCGCCTGCTAAGTACTGTTGGAGCAGCAGGCTTTGGACAGCTTGCACCTGGAATATAAATACTACATGTTAAGGATTTTCAAGCCACGACTTGAGAATAACTTAAGAATGCATTGTAAATGGAAACCAGTTTCAAAGCATTTATAAGCAAATACCGTGATTTAATTTTTAGCAGCAGAAAATAAATAGGAACTGTCATTTACCTGATCGGCTGGATTGGGTGGTCTTTGACCTGGCGAAGGAGCTTGACTAGTCGAAGATGATGACGCAGTAGAAGGCAGTATTGATATTTCCGGGTACTCTCTCTCCAAAGTCTCCTGAAAGACATGAATTTCTATAGGAATGTCTATACCAAACAATAATACAGCAACTACGAACTCAGCAAATAATAATATTTGAAATGTTGATGTTGTTAGTTTTCTTACCTTAGTCGCTGCCAATCCAACAGGACCAGGTTCCATCGTGTTACTGTGCTTCTTCACCATGTGACTGAAAAGTAGCTTCAGATCCACATAAGCTTGACTACAATGAGGGCAGTGGTAATGCAAATTCATCCCTCCAGCATTCTTGTTTAGAGGACAATTTTGGTCGTGACACGACGGAGGAATTGTCGGACTGGACATCTTTGGAGCTTCATAAGACCTTTTGTCAAGTTCCATCCTGAGTTTGAGGTCCTTGGACGGAGACGCATCGTAGATACTGCGTGGCGATGAGGTGTTACTTCGGAGGTGTGAAGACGGATAAAAGGTGCCGGTCGCTTTTACTACTGAAATTAAGATTCAGGGTTAGAACTATGTCATTCTTTGCGATCAAAAAACGAAAGAAGCAACAAAAAATGCTGAAGGTAATGTACTATATTGTACATGTATTTTTTATATATTTTATTTCGTTCTGGAATACAATGTATTTATAAAGCAATACCCACCCGAAACGTTATCCTGTTCTCGATCAAACTCGCTCTTGATGGAGAAATTTGTTGGGAAATCGTTAGCTTCCTTCATCGACCCAATGCTGTCGGCTGATGCCCTTTCTTTTAAAGAATAGTCTTTGGCTTCTTCGTAATTCTTCTCTTGTTCCTCAGACTTAATCACTGGAGTTCCGCGACCATGTTTATGAGTCGCCACAGCTGAGTATTGAGTCAGGATTGCAGGACAGTTATTGTCTTGTGCGCAGTGGAAATGTGACCTGAGCTGGTTTTTAAAGCAACTTTTTCCTCCGCACTGATCAAAAGAGTTGAAGTAGTCAAAACCGTCTAAAAGAGGGCTGACAGCGTGAGATTCTCTCATATGAGTTTCCATGATAGTGTGGGTTTCTGAAGCAAAACTGCAGTTGAAACAGTGCAAGTGTAATCTTGTCATTCGCAATTGACACGCAGCGTACGATGATGAACAGGTGTCAGGGCTTGTGAAGACTTCAAAATGCTGGAATTTGATGCGCTGAAAAGACAATAATTATTAGAATCCCTAGTTAGATCAATCAAAAATCATTACTTTGAAGGATAATTTAATCAAGTCAAGTCATTTATTTCTCAATTTTGAAGTGACTAAGGTCCATATTTACTATCTATAGATGGTAAACTATGTAAATGTGTTCTAAATAGTTACTTACTGGAAACTCTTCAACAGTAGTGATGACTGGAGATTGAATCACGGGTGGTAGTTGGTTGCTCTTTGGCAGCTTAAATGACGTGAAGATTGCTTGCGGAGTCACCTACAAAGATACATTAGTTTCAATAAAGGTTTTAACGACAAAATACTTCACTTTTGAGATCCCATTACTAATTTAGTACTTACGTTATCAGTCCAAACTTCGACTACCCTATTTTTGGGTGGTCTTCCTCTTTTCCTGCTAAACATCTCATCCAACGAGGTAGAAGCGTTGACGTGTTGTTGTGGAACCACGTTAGGATTAGGTCCAAGGCTCAACTGAGCTTGGAGGTTTGGAGTCAACTGAGAAGTTAAACTCGGTGTCATTTGAGCCAACTGAGCCAAGTTTGGTGGAAGATTGGGTATGTTTGGGACTTGGCCAAGTTGAGCAGCCATATTAGGGTGCAATTGAGCTGATAGTTGAGGAGTGAAGCTTGGGGCGAATCTAGCCGCTAAATTTGGAGACATAGGACTCAAGATTGCATGCTGGCGGTGGTGTTCCAGTCGCCTGAACGGATGTTCTTCTGACGAGAGAATGACTGCTCCACAATTTTCCTGAAACAATGAAGAATAAAAACATATGAGCATACGTAATTTTTAAGCAGCGTGTGCAGTAAATGTTGCATCAATGATTCAGGAACCATGTTATCTATTCTGAATCAAATACTGATTGGATTTGCGGATTTGATTTACGCATCCCAAGGGATCTACGTACCCAAGTGCAGTGGTAATGGGTGATGTCGCGGATGTGTTGGCACGCGGAGTTTCCACACGGGCTGTGTCGTGTGTACGTCAGGAAGTACGCTTCTGTCACTTGGTTCTGCTGTTCATGCTCCATCACGTGTTTCATCATGGTGGTGTGGCAGCTGGAAGAGAGAAAATTAAGAAAATATTAGACTGAGTAGTTTCAGGGTAAGATGGAATCAATTCCTTCTAGGTTAGTAAGTGAACTAAACCGACTGGAGACAACCTCGTCTCTTTATGTATGAGACAACATATTAACCCCTTAAATGGTTTTCGTTCACCGGTGTTCACGCGCGTCCTGTTAAATTTAAATTCCTGTTGATTGAGTCTAAATTTGCTTAACTGATTCTTCTTCCCTGTCCATAAAGGGGTTAAGCACTAGCATAATATAATTACTCTAAAAAAGTTGCGGGTACTTTAATTTGATGTCAACGGTAAAATAAAGGACTCTGAGGAGAAAGAGAAAAGCGGTAAATTGCTGTTTTTAAGACTTACAGATGTAAGCTATTATAAGTTAAAAGATGATGATATTCACTTTAATGTTTAACGAGTCAGAAAATGTTCATAAAAATGATTTAAGTTTTTTTAAAAGTTATTTAATCAATCTGAGTTTAGCTCATTTTATAGCCTATGTTCTCATGACTGGTAAAAGTTATATTATCAGGACCAAGTTTTCTTAAAAGAACATTTAACACCTAAACAACGTCGAGCTCTATTCGTTTTTTTTTTCTAATAATGTAGTACTTACCTATGTGCCATCTTGCACCCGTCAGCCAAACAGTGGTAGTGCTTGTTGAGAGCGCTGCATTTGCTGCACTTATCGTCAGCCTCTTTGCTTCCGCAGAACGTTTCGATGTACTTCCGAGAGACCTCCTCCATCATTGAAGGGTTCTGAAATAGGAATAATAAATCCTTAAAGTTTCTGTTTAGAGTCGGTAAATTTTAAAACTAAATGAAAAAGATAGGACAACGAGTGATGGCAAAAGCTAGTCATATAATTTTCCAGATAACATTAAAAATAATATCAATAGATACTCGTATTTAGCTAATTTTATTACAGTTTCAAAAATAGTAAAACAATTGCTTTTAGATACCGATGTTACTCAAATATAATATTATGATGTCACACTCCATAGTGATGGTAGGGTAATCAGCTCAGCAGAGTCGAAATATATGGGACATTCGACAATTGGTTACGACTTTTATTTATCCTGACGTCCTGCCTGACTGAAAGGAAAACCCACTAACTTTGTGCTGGCTCTTCTTCTTTCAGATGAGCATAGAAGTTTGATACAACATTAAAATCAAAAGAAGTACAAAAGGAACTTACAAAAGAATAATCAGAGTCCATCATAGGGTTGGACATGTCGTCATCATGCATGTTTCCACCGGGAGAGTACAGGCTCAGATCAGCGCCCTGCTGCATCAGCGCGCTCTGGATAACCGACGTTGGAAGCCTGGGATTGAAACAAAATAATTGTATAAATAAGTACCATGAATAACAGAGAAAGATTTGAGCTAAAGAGCTTTAGATATTACGTAAATCAGATCCAAATTAAATGAAGCAAAAAAAGATGTTAAATGTAAAACAGTTTGCTCATTTATATACATTTGTATGAATGGATGTTTGTCACTTATTCAAAACTACTGAAGGGATACAAATGAAATTTGATACATACTCGTAGATAGCAGGCAATTTAAAATTACACATAATACATAATATGTGTTTGTTTAGATTGTTTTTTTTCCGAGATAAAAAATGTAACAAATTACGTTACTTTCATCTCAGGAAAATAACATGATCCGGAACTATGTGCGTTAAATGATATTACATGCGGAGCAGTTTGCGCTCGTCTCTTTACTTAGGATCATTTATGGGTCTTTTTTATCAAACTACAGAAACAGGCACTTGTCGAGTGTCATCGAGGAGCTGTTGTGGAGTATCACTTGTAGCTCAAGATTATCAAACAAGGCGAAAAAGTATTTGGCAACAAAACCATTAAGATGGTGATTGAAACGTTGTGTCTCACTATACAAAATAAATTCAAGTAGACCAATAGCGACACTAGTATAACTTTCTTACCCGAAAGTCATCTCCTGTTCCTTCCTCTCATGTTTCCTCTTATGAGTGAAGATCTGGCTACTGGAGTGCAGCACGTAGTTGCAGTGGGGCCGGATGCAGTGGATGTGGTTGCAAGTCCGGCTGAACCGGCAGTCGCGGTACGGACACGCTTCGTTCTTCATGTACTTCTTGAAGCCGTCTTTGGAGAGAGCCTCGTCTTTTATATGGTAAGTCTTGTGTTTTTCTGTAAGGAATATTATATATTCGTGAGAATTATGTACGCATAAATGTGGAATAAGTTACCGGTCTCATTGTTCCCTGAGAGATACCAATCTAGAATCAAAAAAGTAGATCAGAAAGTAAAGGTCAGAGTGAATAGGTATTTTCTTAGTCAGCGTACGTCGTTTTTGACCACACTAACGTTTCAGGTGAGTTGGAGTTCAAACGCAAAACTTTGAACGATAAAAGAATTTTTGTTTTTAAACGTTATCAAGTCTGAATTCGTAGGTAAGTAGGTACGGTAGGCGGATAATATAAACCAGGTCTTTAAAAAGACAGTGCATATTCATTTCTAATCGAAAGTTTCCAATGTAATCAGGCACCTTTTTGGTTGGCTTTCAACAAATTGTTAAGATTTCTTACCCATATCAGCCTTGTTCTTGAAGGTATAAGTGCAGCCTGGTCTTCTGCAGTGGAAATGCGTGGTCCTCTGGCCAGCGAACATGCAGTGAGGAGCGGCGCAGCTCTCGGTGGCTCTGAACCTCTGGAAACCTTCCTGCAAGATCGCTGAGTCCTTGCGGTGGTAGTTTGCGTGCATTTGCACGTCTGATGTGGATATGTACACCTAAAAATAACGATGTCGTTGATTAGAAATATAAATAAAATAGCAGTGCTCCGTAGTTTCACCCGCGTAGCTCTCGTACCCGTTATTTTGCCGAAATGAAAAGTAGTCTACGTGTTATTCCAGACTGTACTCTGTTTTTCATATTTTAACCGTTCAGACGACAAAATGATTGAACAATAGACATACAAAATATTTAAACATCTAACCATCCAAACTTTTGCACTTATAATGATAGGTGTAGAGTATACTAGAGGCCCGTTCCGATTTTACTTGAGTAATGTTTTTTTAGGAAACTAATTACTTGCATAGTCTCAATGGTTTCCTGATGATGATGTCTTTCAACTTTAAGCCCAATGGAGATGACAAAATAGTATATTTGCACTTGCAAATACATATACTCGACGTTCAGCCGGATTAGAACTTACAGGCTTACAACTGTGAGTCGCACGTTTTAGCCACTTGTCCAACACAGCTTCTCTTTAATCTAGGCAATGGTATATTATTGTAACAAGTATATGTATGTCGAAATAAAATGTATTTAGGTTTTCCAAAAGAACCTATTCATGGTACTTCTGGATTATTTAAAGGTATTACAAATATGTCTTACCTTATCACAACCATCCTGAATACAGTGGTAGTGTGTTTGGCTCCGGTTGTGAGGGCACTCTGTGAACCGCTCGGAACAGTCGTCCAACGGAGAGTATCGCATGAATCCGTGTGCAAGCGACTCGTCACGTTTCTTATGCCACTGTTGAAAAGAAAAATATTAGTCAAAACTTAGAATCCACAACAACAAGCTATTAGAAAAAGTTTTTGTTTGCAATAGGTGTATTTGTGAGTCAGTGACGTCTACGTCATTTATACACGTAGGGTGAACTCTACAAACAATTTCAGTTTCCGAACATGGTTATAGAATCCCACTGTTTGCATAAGCGTAGGCAACCCACTTAATATCGTTACTGCTGCGACTCAGATCTTTCTCTCACAAGGACAGATTTAAGGCTCTGGCCAAGTGCAGGTTGGTAGATGAACCATTTCTTAGATGTCTTTTTTTGACCATGTTAATTTTCTGATAATGTTTTCGTTCACAGGTAAACCTAGTGGTTGTTTGTCATGTTCTAAATTTTACCTTGAAATGTCTAATCATCTCTTCCTTCTTGCAGAAGACCCTGGCAGTGCAGTCCATGCAGTGGAAGTGCTCCCGGTATCCGAGGTCTTTGCAGTAAGAGGAACCGCATTCGAGAGTAGAACCGTACCTGAGAAACATATTATTTAATTTTACTTGTGTGACAATTCAAGATTACGTCGAAATAGCTGCATGAGTCAGTCAGCACTGACTTTTTTATAGTATAGAGTGCTGGGACGTGCAAGACTTGTGTGTGATGGTAAACATGGTATGGCACGACAGGACATGTGCCTGATGGTATACTTGGAACGCCATCTCGGTGTTCACGCGTAATACCACGATATGGTCGATGATGGAGCGTGCTTACCTAGAAGAAACCCGATTCACTGTCGATTTGAAGATAACATTAATATTATCGAGAAACCCACTCAGACAACGCACAAAAGTAAAGTCAAACCTCTTCATTCTAGTCTTTGGAACCTGAACTATGAAACATAAACTGAATGGTAAGTAACACGACTACCCGTAACAGTACAATATCATGCAGCTACTGTAACATAGCGTAAGAATCCAAATCTGTAACTGCATTGAGCTATTGCACTGGACTTGTCACTCAAAGATATAAGATGATTTATTGTTATGTCTCTGGAAACATTGCCAATCAAACCGGAAGATAGTGATGTTTGCACAATACACATTGGCTTAGCGGTAGAGTAACTAGCAACTGTTGTACTACCCCAAGTAAACTCTGCAATGACCCTACAAAAATCGACCACTAAAAAAACTAAGCAAAACCACAGGACGCTGCTAGTAATAGGTATATATGATAATTCTGTAACTGTATCACAAGATGATGAACAAGCCACAGACATGCAGCTACATACCTAAACCAATAACAGGAACTAATGTAAACGAACTTAGCAATTACAACTGACTACGGTCATTGCTTTTATCCGGATCCTGTTTCAAATCTACTTTTAATCAGCGGCTTTCATACGAGGAAAATATTGAACAGAATAAAAAACTACACGAACCAGTTTCGACAAAAAACGAGGTTCCTTTTAACATTAGGAACAAAAACACAATTTTGATACAAATGCCACTTATAGAAACAGTATCACGAATTGTGATAGACGTATTGAGCGATGCGGTTTTATCGATAAATGCTATAAAGACCTTAGAGATCATCTGTATAATGTAGAATACTCAGACAAATTATTCTTTGTAGTATATGCTAGCAGTTTCTTCTGTCTTGTAATTTCTCCAGTACCAAAAGTAGCTTATTTTCTATCCCAACTTTTAGTTTTACAACTTTTAAAATCATTCTTGTTTTGTATTTTATTTTCAAGTTATTATTATTAATTTTTATACGTACCTTTTGACATATCTGGAGTAGTCTACTGTAGTTTGTAGTGAATTCTTCCTCGCCTGGTCTAATTGGTTTAAAGCTGAGAGCAGTCCTGAAACAAAGAAAAATCATTTTAAGACTTTGAAAATCAGTTTGGGAATTAGATGCAAGAGTCCGGAGAATTGTGCTGTGATGTGATTGTGCTGTGATGGATAAAACACGACAGTTTGTCATCAAAAGTGCCAATATCACCAGAACCGTTTATCTATGTGATATTTTTGACTGACCTTGTGGCTAAGTGGTTAGTAGCTCTGCCTGCGAAGCCGAGGGTCGTGGGTTCGATCCCCACCCAGTGCAAATCTTTGTGTGATGAATTCAAATGTTTGCACTGTGTCTGGGTGTTTCTATGTATAATAAGTATGTATTTAAAACTATATAAGTATTATATCAGCTATATGGCCGCCATCACACAAGCTTTGCTTAGTTTGGGGTCAGATGGTGTTGTGTGTGAATTGTCCACCAATATTTATTATTTATTTATTTATTATTATTCAGGGGCTGATTAACTCTTAGGCTAATTTGGCTACAGCATGTGGCGCCAGGATCAGGGGCGAGCGCTGAAATCTTCACATTCCCTATTTATGTAGCACCGTTACGTCTACTCCATGTATTTCAACTAGACGACAGAACACTAAAACTAAATGCGCTGTGAACTGAAAAAGGTTGTAATGCCTTAATTCCAACACATCTGACGCGTTCTTTCAAATAGCCTAGGGCGGAATTCTTGATCAATAGCTGGTGATATTACAGTTAACTTACTTTCTAAATTAATGAAATCGGATTATGTCGGTATTATCGGGTAATAAGTGAATAATTAGTGAATCCATCCGTCAGTGTAGGATTCTTAACTCAGATATCAAAATACATCAATTTATATTTGTAAATAAATATGAAGTCCCACACGTACGTATTTAAAATAGTTTTCTTATAATAATAGTACTTTCATTTTATCATTATTGTAATTGAATTCAACTCTGTAAAGAATAAGCTTGATCTCTCTTACTAATGATTACTTTACTTTTTAACATACTTTGCATAGCTAATTTAAAGGGTAAAATAGGCTCATATATGACAAAATTCTATTGACCCCATCATCAAGGGTTAACATTTAATCATTAAAAAATCCCATTATAATTCGATAATTTTAGATGATTTCATCTGTGCCAATTATATTCATGTATGCTGTACCATAGAAGGTAATTATTACTACAAAGAGTTTGCTCCAAAACTATTTTCCAAGTTAATTGAATTCCCCCCGACTACAAAGCCATATGCTAATACCCGAAACAATCATAGCTAACGAAACATCATTCCTTTTCCGTCAAAACTTGATTCTTTTGTCCGAACAGTCAAATCACCGTCATGTATCATTCACGAACAATGTAGCTGTTTTCATCGGCTCGGGAATTATTTTAAAAACTTCTTAACGTCCGCGTTTACGTTGCAATACGTTTGTTTTGGGTTTCTGAGAATTTGGGATTACAAACGAGTTATTGTAGTGGTATTGTATTTTATTACATCCTGGCTATTCATTGAATTCGTTTTTATAGGTAGACTATTTTTGAAGTGAAAACTTCTTTAGGCGCGCCTAGGCAAATTTTTCGTGGGTGTAAATTGGATTCTAACGTCACGCTCGGGTATGATAAGAAATCTTCGGGTAAACTCGGGACCTTGGTGATTGGGCATCTAGAAATGCGTCAGCCAATGGGAAATGCTGAAAGGGCGTGGCCTCGCCATCATGGCATGGCCATCTAGAAATGCATGAGCCAATGGGAAATGCTGACGCATTTCTAGATGGCCATGCCATGATGGCGAGGCCACGCCTTCCGGTTACACCCGTGTAGTTTCCAAGGTAAGCTATCAAATTCTGAGTTATAAGTTTTCACTTCTATCGGCAGTTCCTATGACTGCCATTTTTTATTCTGAAAAGTTTAACTATCGAATTATTACTAAAAATTATATAAGTTCAGATATTTAGATGCAAATCGGGTTGAAATAGCGACTACAGATTGATTTTAATCAACAATGCCACATGGGTTAACTACGTAATAACCGTACAATGCATAAATTCTTTCAAAAGTTCCCTTCATTTTCTTTTAAGTAAATTATCATCGTCATCACCATCTATAGCATTCTCTAACCCACCGCTGGGTATAGAGCCTCTCTCTTACTTTGCCATCTGCTTCGATCCTGTGCTAATCGAATCCAGGTTCGATTTGCGATAGTAACAATATACGTCGACCGATCTTCTTGTCTTGTGTCCAAGTAATATTAATACATAAAAAACTGAGTCTGTTTTTGAACGCGGTGGTCTCGGAAGCTATAGTCACCAGTCTGATTTAGAAAAATATTTTTGTATGTGATAGCTCGATTCCCGGAAAAGGTTTATTTTTGTATATAACATTGTGAGTGAATCCGTAGACAGCTAACATTCGATGAAATAGTCATTGTAGCTGAATAAATTGAAATAAACTGTACACACTTTTGAGAATTTAACCAAAGATTGATTAGATCCTCAAAGAATACAAGCAAAAAGACATATTTCAAAGAGTTCTGAGTATTCATCGGTTTTTGTGTGAAGTAATTTGTTAAAACAAGGATACGTATTATGCTTCAACAACGCATGCATTCAAACCCGTTCGTCTTATGTAACGCCCCGTATCTAGTTTTGGAGTATCAAATAAATGATTATGATAATTAATCAATGTTTTCTCCTAGTCATTCCAGAGCTATTGTATGGAACGACCAATTTATATACCCAATCGTCTAAACGATGAAACTAAAAAAAACGTTATCTCGTTCAACGTCAGTAGTTTTAGAATCCCGATTGAACCGCCATCTAAACAACTTGTAGGGCGTGGTAATTCTGAGCATGCTACAGATAAGTTGATAGTTACTATGGTACATTGGTATACGAAAGTGGTTCGTTTTTTTTTTCGTATGTTAGTGATCGTATCTCAAATGAGATGGTTTGATGGAAAGTTGGATCGGTTTTGAGTTGAGATCGTGTGTGTGAAATGTTGTTTGATGCTTTTCAAAGTTTTATCTATTTGTTATTTGATGGAACGGACGTTGTATGGTCGGGTGAGCTGTACTAGACGAGGCATGCTACTATAGATAGGCAATAATTGTAATTATAAAAAGGTTACAATTTTTCTGTAGAATCTCTAGGATTGCGTTTGACTTTAAGTTGCTAGATGTTCAGCAAAATCTTGCCTGAGATGTGTAATACGGTTACATTGAACTGTATTTATGAATACCACTAAATTTTAAATACTTGTCAGATAAGAAGTTGTTATTTTTTTAAATACCATAGACACCTATGAAGGGAGTACAATCGTCAGTATTTTAATTTTTACGGTATTTTTAATACGTTAATAATTGACTCATTTTTCAAAAGAAAAGGTGACCATACTCTTTTATAATAGGCACCACAACTATGCATCTGGTGTTACAGTCTTCCGTAGACCACTTTTCATAACTATTCATTAGGTAACTCAGCAGCATTTGTTTACCACTTTTTCATATAAAAAGTAACTTAAAATATGATATTTCAAAAACCGGAAAGTTTTTTTTATCTCAAATAAATATTGCTCAGAAATGATTTTAGCTGTAAACATTTTGGCTCTTATATTTCAGGTAAAATACGCTTAGAAATTAATTTAGTTCATAAAAAAATCGCTCATGTTTCTTCGAAAGCTAAAACCTAAAAAAATATTGGCCTGAAATGATCTTAGCTCCAAAAAAAATCCCAGTAGTTATTTTAGCTCAGAAATTATTTCAGTAATTTAGCTCAAATCACGAGTTACTAGTGCTAAGTCTATTTTAAAGTTGACTTTGATTGAAAGAAATTAAACGCTTCATGTAGTGATCCACTTTTCCGCTTATCTCTCCGATCTCCATACGAATCAAACACGAGTCCATTGTATTGAAAAAAGCGGATTTATTTGAGCGTTTGGTGGAGATTAAAAACTTTTGTTGTCTTAAATATGAACCTACTTGATGTGGTAACTGTAATTTTGATACTGAAATGTTATAAATTCAGACCGTCATTCGTCACATAAGTCAGATAAATATTATGCTTAGCGTTAGCAGTTAGGTATGTAGTATCGTAGTATCAATGTTAGCTCTCATTGTAATTTTGTATTGTTAATATAATAATATTGTTAATATAATAAAGGGTAGTGTACCCTTGGAAAAAATCAAAATTGAATGCTGACAACAAACTTACAAGCAGTTTTGGATTGTTAGTATAGCGTAGCTTGCTTGTTAGTAAAGGTACAAGTTCGCGCGGAGACCGCGACACGAGACCGCGACCGGAGACCGAGACCGGAGACCGCGACAGGCACTTGACACTATGGAATTGTATGGGCACCAGTTCGCGCCGAGACCGCGACAGGAGACCGAGACAGGTCGCGGTCGCGGTCGCGGCGCGAACTAGCGCCCATACAATTCTATAGTGTCAAGTGCCTGTCTTGGTCTCCGGTCGCGGTCTCCGGTCTCGGTCTCGCGTCGTGGTCGCGGCGCGAACTTGTACCTTAACGCTGTTGTTTGGTCGTTATTTAAGTTTACTTTTACCATTATAACAGCATGACTAACAATTAAGATGTCAATTTTAAGAATCAACAAGTAGTGGATACCCAAAAGTTATAATATAGTTATGAAGATTCGTTGCATTTAATGGTGTTCAAATTGAGAGTGAATCGGCTTCTTCTAGGTAAGCACGCTCCATCGTAGGCCGCATTGTCGCTTAACATCAAGCAAAACGACGCACAAAAGTAAAACAAAATGTGTGCCAAAAATCAACACTATTAACATAAATAGCATAGCAATTACAGATTTATCATCAAATTTAACCATTTGTCGTTTGCTTAGATTAGATAGATCGGTCTAACACCAGAAAAGCATTTGTTTGTAAATGTTCTATCTTGTTCTTTCACTTATCAAAAGAAAACGTAGTACCAACCCACCGAAGTTTTCCCCATACAAACGTACACATTTCTAATTCTAATATCTTCATCTAGTGTAAGTTGATTCTCATCGGCTCCAACTCTTGTCATGTCGAAACACCTCAGCTTTTTACAAAATCGTTTTTTGAAAGACGTATTAATACCTATACTTATGTAGATTAGCGCTGTAACAATGGACGTTAGCATACGTTGATAATTTCTTGCGTTATGTAAGTCGTGCTTAGAGCTATGCGTGATTCTTTAACGTTGCTTTAGTGGAACTCGTTATTAATGAACCGGAGAGATCGAGCTTTTGGTGTGGCCAGGTTTTAACTCGCTTATTTATACTACTCTATATTACTGTCTATTGTACTACTTACTGTTGATATTGATGATGGTAAATTTAAAAGTAACAGACTTCGACGAACTTAGCATTCCATGGAATCACCGTGCGGGTGCCGGGTCCATCGTGTGGCAGAGAGATAAATCTCGAGTAGACCCCAAGACTTGTGACTCGGCCGTAGGTTTAAAAGGGGCCCCTTTGTGACGTACCTCAACACTCAGTATTAAAAAACTAAAAAAAACGTAGTTTCAGTAAGTCCAGTCGGACTTAAATTTCAGTTATTTTCAAGAGGAGTAAAAAAGTACATTTATGAGAAAAAGCTTTAGGTTTTCTTATATTACTCATTTGATAAATTGAACTAGGCAGATAAATAGAAACACTTTATTATGTGCACCAGAAAGATGAAAACAAGTTGAGACAATGACTGAGGGTAGTATTTCCGGAAAAATTAAAAGGTTAAGAGATAATTCATCTTATATCTCTGAGCGATGAGTGAAATGCAGTGTCAGGGAGAGATTTGGAGTCAAATTCAAACAGCTATTGTTTGTCACTGTACTGTTTTGAGCAGGCGTGTTGCTTACCATCAGGTGCATGTCTTGCTCGTCCAGTCACTCTACATATTTATGTTATATAAAAAAAAGTTTCATGAGATATCCTGACTAGCAATAATACCATAAACGTTATCATCACCAGCTTTAGCTCTATCACGCGTCTCGGCATATGTCTCTCTTTATTCTACCATTTATCTCAACAGCACAAGATATGTTTACGGAGTCAATTCATAAAGTAAAAGTCAGCTCGTTCGTTCGTATTTAGTGAACAATAACGCTATAATAGCAACAAACGAACGAGAACAATTCTGGCAACACTATCTAAGCAACGTTTAATAGCTCACGACTTAAATAAGAAGTGCAAATGTATTGTTAAAAATACACGTTATTCTGTATCACGAGACGTTTGGGAAATCGTGTTTATTGCTTCTAATGTACGAGAGAAATTACATTGTTATTATAATAACGGCTATTGCAAGGCCGAAACTATTTGTACAAAACGAGGGAAAGAGCGAGATCGATATCTATGAAAAGAAAATTGATAATGCTGATGGTGTAGAGAACAAAGAGAATATTACTGACGAAAATATACACATAATACATATGTATGGACTGGTTTTGTAGCTTAGATGGTTAGTTAGTCTGACTGCAGAGCTGCAAGTCATGGGTTCGATTCGAACTTTGGTTAAATATTTGTCGTGATCTAGGACAGATATTTGTTCTATGTTCAGATGTTTCTGTATGTGTAGGAGCATAGTAATTATGTTCTCGTGTTTATAAAAGTATATCTGCTAACTGATCCTCATAACGCACTACATAAAAAGATAAATACAGTTTGAAAAGAACCAAATAATAAATCCCTACGATCACAAAAGGGAAGAGAATAGGACACAATTTTCAGGCTGTGGCACAACTAAGTATCTACAAGTAGACAAACATTTACATAAGTGTTACGTCTAAAAAATAAGTGGCTTTAATGTAATATAGGTAAAAATTTGCACAAAATCATCTCCAGCTAATATCACATCGAATATCCAAAGATTATAAAGTCATTACAATATCCATTCCGATCCCCGCCTAATGATTTGGATGAAAATAAAATAAAATTTTCGAATAAAAAGACAATGGATTGAGGGGATCTGATATCGGTATAATGAACGTTTATAACTAACGTGGTGTTTTTTAGGAAATTTCGTAAGATATTGTGCTGGCCCATTCAGCCGAGACAATGGGGCTCAAGTAATGTCTGAATAGGGGCATGGAAGCAGTATGGATACTTAATTCCAGTGAAATTGTAGTGGTAGGACTCTTAGCAGAGTCCGCCCGGGGAAGGACCACACCTTTGCCAGTTATTCTACCGCCAAGCATGAATGTGGAAACATTACTGTGTTCCGGTTTGAAGGGCAATGTTTTCAGAGAAATAACAGGGCTTAGAGATATAAGATCTTAGATCTCTGGGTGACGAGCGCAGTGCAGTGCTAGGTAATGATTTGGACTCTTCATGTTCCCATAGCTGCGTGCCACTGTGCTGTTATGTGGCAGGAATGTTGCTTACCATCAGGCACATGACTAAAGTAAACGAACTGAGAAAAATAAACGACAGTTAACAGAAGACTGAAACCAAGATAATCTTAGGTACAATTAAATTTACTTTGTAATAATGTGCGGCTGTGCTGAAAATCTTAATAAAAATAAATTTCGTATCGAGATATAATTTGTGGTCGTACGCCTTAAAAATCGACGGACTGATTTTAACATTTCTTTTGTATCAGTATGCAAACCACTAGGACTTAAAGTATTTTTCACTATTGTTGTATAAACAATATCCAAATAAATAATGTTGTGAAGTCATAAAACATATTAAGTGTCACGTCACTTGGACATTTTTGATTCCATAGATAATTTATATGGCAGAACGTTTGATAAAAGGGAAATACGTATGGTATCGTCATATTTCTATTAAAACTTAGATACTTAGATTGCATTTAATTGAAAAAATAACGAAATTAATGGACTATTTTCATCTCCCTAAGTTCGTCACACGCAAAAGACGCAGTGTTGGACGGGCTCCCACTAGATAGACAGATAACCTCACAAAGGTCGCTGGAAACCGCTGGTTGCAGGTTGCGCAGGACCGTTCGTTGTGGAAATCTAGGGGGGAGGCCTATGTTCAGCAGTGGACGTCTTGCGGCTGATGATGATGATGACGATGATGAAGCTCGTCACAAACATTAAGCAACATGTTTTATGATGCTACGTCAAATCTTTACGTATCCTCATTGTAGTGACATGTGTTACTGTCACCACGTCATATAATATGATAATATTCAACATAATGGGTTTTCGGGCGCAGTCAATGGAACCACGCACTGTGACCGACGAAAGTTCTCAGTATTGGGATTTATGATTCGAAGATTTGGGTGTAACTTCCTTCGTTGCATTATCGTGAACAATACTTGTCGCTGAATAGATCTCGATCAGCAATAAATCTTGGACATCCGACGGACAAAGATAATTCAATTTGTATGTGATTGTATTCAAACAGCTGATGATGACAAAGTGGTGATGAGTCATGAGGAAAACTCTTTACGTCACAATTTTAACGAGAAAACCACTACTTAATTTTTAATATACGTAAAAATAGCAGATTAGTCATTTCAAATTCCAGTTAAATGTAATAAACTTCAATCAAATAATCACTTTGGATTTACTTACTTGCAAGAAAATATATCCAATTTCATGAAAGTGACAGAAAAGTAAATAGAACATTAAAATTGTCACACACTTTTATGTCCAAAATTAACAAACTAAAGTCAGATGATGTATTCTCGCACCTCGGTAATAGTTACATGCTTGAATATATCAAACTGTCTCATTCGTATTCAAAAAGCATAACTGGCCCACTCTATTTAAATTGCAGGCACTGACTGAGAATTCCATATCTCTGGCCACAAGATATTTTGAAAAACCATCTTAAATTATATTCCTCAAACATAAATCCGTATCTATAGCAGAAATAAGAGATGGACAAAAGCAAAACAACTGAAAAAGGCGTAAGAGATGGCAAAAAAGGCATAAATGTGTGAGATAAAAAACGACATATACGATTTATTTCACACGATTTAAAATTCTCTTGTGAGACAGCTGTGACCGGCAATATTCCTTGGGAATTCATATAATCCCGCTTGGAATTTATGTTAAGCGGAAAACGAGTAAATGTCAGTCCGAAATCACTTTTTGGATCCATTTACAAATCTATGACTAATTGAAATTGAATGTCACTTAAGATTTAGATAAACGGATCTTGAGTTTAGAAAGTTGAGTTCAATGTTTGATGTAACTTCCTCAACCTTGTTTTGTTTGTAAACTTCACTCAAACTACGTTTCGGATTATTATATTTCATAGGAAGCTTATCTGTATTATGTTCACAACGCTTCAATAAAACTCCACTTTAAGCTTTTGAGTTGTCTACATCCGCTGTATTTTATAACAATTGGAAAGTTGTACCAATTTTTGTTAGACCCGTTTCATTAATAATCCCATTGTTTCATCGACAATTGGTCCGTCATCGAGCGAGTTCAATAACTGCATCAATTTCTTGCATGAGCACTCGTCTTCCATCTAAATTGACATTTACTCTCGCAAGTATGTCTAAAATGTAAATGCGGTTACTACACATACCAATTCGTGTAGGACGCACTACATCGAAGCCTCGGAAACCATTGTCATTCAATAAAGACCTCTATTTCGTATCATTAAGGAAAATTTCCATCTCTTCAACAGTAAAATTGTAGTTGGAGCAAACGTAAGCGACCAATGTAGTCTGATATGTGATGTTGATTACTTTATTAATGTTTTTATTGAAACGAGAGATCAGATTAAGCTGGTGGAGGTAATAGTATACTAAAGTGAGGCTGTATCGTATTGAGGAGGTAATGAGGCGGGGCCGATGGGTGTATGTACGGACAAAGATCTTGGCTATTGACACACACCAAGTTTATACTTATGTACTAGCATCTACTTAGAATTCTTGAGCTTATTATCAATTTAATGACGTGGAGATGAAGATATATAAACAAAAAGTTCAGCTGACAAAATAAATTCCTCCACGGATCAACGAAACGTGTTATTCGACTCAAGTTTAAATAGATGTTCCTGCATATCTAATTGAATAAAAATTTGAATCTCATATCCCAATTTGTAGCAAGATGAATCATATCATTCCGTGTAGCATTACGTCAATGTAAGTACGTGTTATTATTGCTGTTGAAACGATCATTTATTACAGAATGTGACCTCTATGTCCGGGAATTAGGACTGTGAATTGCCTATTAACTATTCATGCGGGTCTCGAGATATTTTTGTCGAATACTCTACGTACTTTTTATTACAATATTTCGTTTCAAGATGTACAGATAAGGAACGACGTGTCTAGCTTTATTTTTTTCAACGTATTGTTGCCGAGATCTAAAATTATGTTTTTAACGTTTTCCTGTACGAACACAAAAGTTTGTTCATGATTTTGCATGTTTATCTTCGGATCTTGCTTGAGCGTTTGTTAAGGTGACGCTCCTTATTCCGTCAAACTCGTTCACGTACGCAAGTTTATTTCTAAATCAATATTTTCCTTGATCATTTGAAGTGATTATTATTAAACATTCTTTTGAAAACAGTTTAACGACTCTTAATTTGAATAATAAGAAAGATTGGAAAACGTAATACACCATCCATAATGAGTTACGCCGCCCTAATATTTTTGGTACAAAATCTTTTACAATGCATTCATTTTTGTTTTTAACCGACTTTAAAAAAAAAGTAGGTTTCTCAATTCGACCATATATTTTTTTTATTTTTTATATATAGCATTTAAATATATTTTTTTAATTAAATGTTTATAAATTAGATATTTATAATATCTTTAATTTTCATAATAAACCAAGATTGAGAACACAAGCCATTAGTAGAACTTTCTAAGTTTTACATTACACGTTCTAATGATATAAGAAATGTAGTAGCAACAACAAATTAAAATACAATATTTGATGAGAATTAAAACAAAAACTATCGAATGTTCATCAGTCGTCCGAATAATTGTTCCTCAGTACAATAACACAAATAAACGTGCATTACTAACTAATGGCAAAACATTTTGGAGTTCCCCGAGGAGACATCATTGCTCCAATAATATTCACCCGTTAGACAACGGTAAAATCAGCAGTCATATCTCCAAATTGACTTATTAGCCGTTTATAATTACTCTCTTTGTGTACAGTGTAGTTAATCGTCCGTAATAAGGTATGTTCTCCATTAATTACTGTAGATATGATTCGAAGACGTTTTACACGGCAGAGGCGGTCGTAAACTGAGTCGTCGGCGGATGAAAGAGGGAGATAATTATGAGCAAACGCATGCGTAGATCAAATCGGTCCATCCATCGATAAGGGATCTAGATGTAGCTGCGATCGGCGCAGGCATTACGTGTACCATGGCAATTCATTACGGACCTGAATTGTTTCTTTGTTACTTGATTGGCTTGTCAGTTTTACTGTGATCGACGTCTGATTTAAACTGTAATTATCTAAACTTATTACCGATTTTACGTGTAAAAAGTGAGCCGATTTTGTCGAAATGTTTTTATTTAGTTTGCATCATGAGATATCTATATCTAGAGCGTCTTGACAGTCAGATAAAAAAGGCTTCTTAAGATTGCTCTCTCTAAATTAATGTCACCACACTTATAATGTCAGTAATTTCAAGTTAAAATTTAATTCCTGCATTTTTCGGTTAAAAATAAATAATCTAACTATCTTTAATCTAACTAACCTTGTTAGAAGTAGAAGCAATTAGAGATAAAAAAAAAAAAATATTATATCACTCATGTACCTGCTTCTGACCACAAGCTCGCCTGATAGTAAGGAACATTGTGATCAAAGCAAATACACAAATATAGCAACAATTGACACCTCCAAGGAATACACTAACTCTGATGTCATACATAAGCTTCCAGGAGAAGGCATTTACATAAAATGAGTAACTTTTCTTAACATAGAAACAACTGATATTTTTTCTTTAAATGTTCCTACTGCAAACCTTTATTTTACTTTATGGCCTAGTATGGATTCTTAAAAAGTTACGAAATAACGGCTTTATGACGAGAGCAGATTGATCGCATCTTAACTTTTTATAAATACCCTGCACACAATTTTAAGTATCATCCAAAAAATCTAAAAGATGGAATCAAATTTAAGTAAACACATTAGAATCAAATTAAATCCATGTTATTACAGTTTTTACGTCGCCACGTCGCCAGCCACCACAGTCCCTGTCTCTGATTGAGGTAAATGAGTTCGTATGGACTTGTTTAGTTTTTGCTCCGTTTACGTCGTCTCACTTGACGTCGTTGCGTTTCGTTCGTCGTTTTGCGTCTTCAGTCAATTAGTGCGAAAGCTTCTTACTGTTGTACAATTGTAATTAACTGTGGAAAGTTTTGTCGATGTACGATTTTAGAGTTTGTTCTTTACCTTTTATATTTGAAACAAAATAAATATCGCAGTTTGTAAAGCGTTCGCAGAAAGACAGATTTAAATGAAACTTGATGAAAAAAATTGTACTTTTGACATTAACGTAGGTATGCTTATCAAGTATCTTTAACAAAATTATATATTTATCAAGACAATTGAAAATTGTGTGGGCACATTTTTGTTTCCTGAAAATACGTTAATGTCGTCCATTTTCAAACTAAACGCTCTATAGGGTTCTATTGTTTTAATTAAAATTCTTTTGGTTCGATATTACTTCTTCTTTAATTTAGTTTTTAAACTGAAAGCAATAGTAAATCCACACAACGTTCTACTACGACAGTCTAATATATCTAGTTCTAAATAGATAGCTGCCTGATGGCTGCTAGATGGCTATGGGATAGAAAAGATGGCTGATGACACAAACTATGGTTTTCGGTTTGGCGATAGTATACTTCTTCAGACGGACTTTGCAAATAGTCTTATCACTACGAATGCAACACAACTTTATTTGGACTATCTTGACACGAACTTAGAAATAACGTGTATTTATTGTATCAATAAGCGTATAACAAGCGAATTACTTAACATAAACTTAAGGCCTGTGAGCACATCTCCAATCACTCGATTGTTTTATACATTTACAATCGTTAGTTCCATCCTTATACATATTTTCTGTTCGTATTATGAACTAGCTAGTTTGTCCATGAACCATGGGCTACGTACAAACTAGGTGGCCCATCTATGGTAGAAAGACTAGGGACACTAATTATAAACGATATAAAAAGAGACAGCAATGATGGATAGACGCGAGTCTTATCCATCGGTTGGACAATCCGACTCTCGATTTTGAATCGATATCTTTTTGCTCCGAATCGATTGTTGGTAGCGATCACAGCTTGGAGTATTGATGATGTTGATGTGGCATTTTTCAATTTCTGTTAAGATATTATCATTTACCAAAAAGAGTCTGTCATCAGTAAACCTTGTAGTTCCTATTTGAGGTCTTAAATGACTCGAAAATTATATTTATCACTAAATAATTTACATTTCTATGCAATATTCTGTATGTCATAAAGCAGTACAGTTATTAAATCGTATGTTGAAATATGTATACATTATGTACAATGAAACCATATGAGACATAATTATAGCAGTTAGGGTTAGCTGGCATCTACTCTCTGGTGTTAGTATTATTCCAAGAACATAACTTTAAAGTACGAGTAGAATACGAATTTAAATAGCTTTACTGTGTTTTTATTGACAGATAACGTAGAGCATATTCTGTTAATGTTTTAATATAAAATAATACCCAATTTGAATGAAATTGGATTTTGAGTTGTCAGAATTGTAGTTACATAGATATACCGAAAAGTATTTTAAGCGTCAATAAATGAATAACCAGCGTACAATGATCCTTCAAAATAGAGCTGACTCAAATTCAAACCAGGTGTTTTCAGATGCCACCTCCATTTTATATTCGATCCAAAGTGACAGGTGATATCGGTTTATAACTCGATTATTTTGTCGCTAGTTTATTGCTCGTTATCGATATTCGGATATTCGATAGTTATCTCGATTTAAGTTAGTACTTCATTACCGATTTATGCTGATGAGTTGTTAATTTCAATTTATCGCATTATCATGAAATTGTGGACGATATTATTAGTTATGGTTTAAGTTTATTGTTTATTACTTAATAGTTTATAATCTAGTTAAGTAAATCTGTGTACGTGGATATCTTAGTCTATATACTAACTACCCTTCTGATATTATTTAAATATACATTTTGATGTTTTCCTATAATCACGTAGAAACGATTAAACGGATTGCGTTACGGATATATAGTGATAATAACGCAGAGTGATTTTAGTTCGAAATAGCACATACATATTTGTAAGTATTCCATATTCCAAAAATTCAAATACATAGATTAATAGATACTCTTTATTGTACACATCAAAACAATAGAGTAAAAGAAAAACAACAAAAACTAGTGTTACAATCGGCAGCCTAAACGCTAAAAGCGATTTCTTTCCGGCAACCTTAGGATTATGTTTATGTTGACCTTATGTTTTTAGAAGTAATTAAAAAGCGGGGTGTGCTAAATAGAATAATAAGACTGTAAATGTAGTGACATAACCCGAATACTAGAATATCAATACTATAATACCACGAATTTAATACTAGAGTATAAGTAATAAGAATGCATGAAAAATAAAATTATTGAATTAGTTATACTTGTTCTTTTATTCTTGGACAAGTCCTTTGAAAAATCCAAGTTATCTTTCGAGAATATGCGACATCTGCCAACTCACACTTGGTCACCTCTTTATACCTACAGTAAAAATAGCTTCAAATAGCGCCTACTACCTATCAAATCTTGCACTTGACCAGCGTGGTATATTATAAACTTGCCTCGCTATTTATAAGAACAGGAGCTAAGCCTAAAATAAGTTGCTATGCGTTCCATTTATTATAGTAAGGGTTCTGCACAATTTGACATAACTCATTTCTATAAATACCAACGTGATGTCAAATAATGCAGTGAACAGAATTTCAATGTCATGTTTTAAAATCTGAATAATAGAAACTGAGAATGGGTAACACAGAAAAGGTGGCAACCGAATCTGTCTATCAAGTATTTTGCAATTCTCGTTTTGCATACATGCGCCATGTTGTAAAGTTTTTTTATATATTTAGTTCTCAAAGAAGCGAAGGTCGATTTGGGAATTTGACAAAGGCTATCTAGAATGTGACTTGGAGCTAAAGAAACGATTGCTGTATCACTTACCATCAGGCGCATGTTTTAGTATGTCACTCAACTCAATATTAAGTAGAAAAAAAAACAGTGGTACTCCGGAGGTGCCGACTGAAGTGAACAACTTGAACAATAATTACGTAAGTACATACACAGTTTATTTACATACTTAGTATTGATAACGGGTACAGTGTCGCAATTTCTATTGTTTTTCCCATCTCAAAAATGTCTAACTAGCCTAAAGAAGTTTTTACCTAATTGTTAATATAATACAAAACCGAACCACAAAAACCGACTTTATACCCGGTTCACATTATTCCAGTCCAGCGACCGAATCCAGCGCTGGATTGCTTACTGGAATAATGTAAACCGGCACTGGAAAGCATTGGCACTGGATTGATGCTTTCCAGTGACGGTTTCCATTTTTCCAGTAAGCAATCCAGCGCTGGATTCGATCGCTAGACTGGAATAATGTAAACAGGGTATTAACTAAATTCAGATACTCGATCAAATTTCGTCAGCAACTAAGTCGTCCAGATAAATGAATGTAAATTTTAGTATTTTGTTCATATGACAAAAAATGCCTCACCGATTTCAACAAAACTTATTTGAGACATCCTCTGAAGTATGTTCTACCAAGGAAAAAAAGACCCATCAAAATCAATTCACAATTGGTGGAGCTATTGCGTAACAGACATACGAAAAAATAATAGTGGCCATGTGCGAGTAGGACTCCCGCACGAAGGGTTCCGTACCATTAGCAAAAAAACCTCTATGGCGTTATTCAAAATTTCTTATACATCGCAATTTCCGCAGACAGGCAAAAAAGTTATCAAAATATTGATTTTTGGCTCCTGATTCTGCTGATGAATTCGACATCGCGTTCTATTTTTACTAGTGGCGCCATCTAGTTTATTTGGAACGGACTAATCGAGCAAGAATCAAGTTTGTTGTATGGGAATATAGCCCTTAAATAATGTTTTTATTTAATTTTAAGACGGACAGCCAAGTCTCAGTAATAGGGTTCCTTTTTACCCTTTGGGTACGGAACCCTAAAAAACATCCAACCGAATCGAGCATCTTTTGAAGTCGGTCAAAAAGAGACCTAAGTACGCGTTGTGTATGACCTAGCGCGTATAACTGTGATTCACTATATTTTCTGCCTTTCCATAGAGCTTCTGATTATGCCATTATGTAAAAACATACGTGACAGTTTGTTGTTGCCATAACAGTTCTTAGAAATGTGGACGCCTAATATGAAACTATACGAACCAAATACGTCAAATAGGGTCGATATCCAACGAGACTGCATAAAAAATTATGCTTAAGCATAGAATAGATAATATAGATAGAACGGACACTCCCCACCCCCCGCCAATTTCAAGCTTCCTCCCCCTCGCGGACGCGAGGCGGACTCAACGAAGGGTTATTATATCGGACGATAATTTTCTATGAGAATACGACCATGATGCTGTATTATTTAACAAAATGGTACCAAATTTTTCGTCTATTATACGAAACAAGAATAAGAGATTTTTAATTTCATAAGAATTTCTACAAAGATTGAATCATTTTTATAAACTGTGTTAAGCTATTCTGGTTAGAAGTACGCGCCAACACTGAAGTCCTATGACGAAATTATTAAACTAGTTGTTTTTAAACTGCGGCTTTCGTTGTCAGAATACACTTACCCAAAGAGAAATCTTTGGGTAAGTGTACTTAACTAAAAATCAATTCGTACATGGTACCTTTATTTTCTCCTATTTTGTTTTAAATCTTCTCCCTTCTGATTGTTGATGAAAGTTATATTTACCTACATTGAAGATCGAACACTAACTAGGTAAGATTGTAAGCCACTTAACACAGGCAGGTGAACTCACGGGTCACAGCTATTCCATAAAATAATTTAGTAACCCTATATGACACGCACACATGCGTAAATGTGTTCGAACGACATATGCGTAGTTGTGTGAGTGTAGGTATGTCGACTTCAACGTTTGTTTGGAGTTTAGGCCGAGTGTCCGGGGTGTGGCTTAAGGTTACACAAATCCAAGTAGGCATCAACCCGAAATAGACGACTACTCAACATTATGAAAAATGGAACTACCCAAAAAATGGGGAAGTATGACACAGTACACCTTGGGTAGTTATTTTTACGGCCAAAGCATGTGCAACCATCAGTGTGTTCCGGTTTGAAGGGCAATGTCTCCAGAGAAATGATAGGACATAGAGTTAAATAATCTTATATGCCTGGGAGAAGAGCACAGTGCTGTGCTAGTCAAGGGAATAATTTGGACTTTTACTGTTCTTATAGCTGTGCGACACTGTGCTGTTATAGGCAGGCGTGTTGTTTACCATCAGGTACATGGCCTGCTCGTCTTGACACTCTATTCTGTAAAAAAAGATCATGTAGATCGACTAGATAATGATATTGATAGTGAAGATGAAGAATAAGATGATAATGATCCTCATTTTGATCAGTATCGTATCATATTTATCATCAATGATGAAGAAGAAAATGATGATAAAAAATTAAACGTTGAAAATGATTTCTACGTTGAACACAGTTAATAAACGCTAGTTGATTTCGACCACAATCAAGGTCCCAGCCAGCCCCACACAAAACGTTTTATAAAAGTATTATAAGTACTTATAAGTGTTTATAAGTATTCCCTTTTATAACAGAAAGTTCCAATATGGCGCAGCGAGGTCACATAATGCATTATAATCTTATACAAAGATACAAACGTAAATGAATATGCAAACTCGATACATGTGTGTTGAGATTGAGTTATTGTGCTTATATGTGTGTGTGTCAGGGCTGTAGCAGAGTGATAGCGATAGGGAGATATGAAAGCTTAAAGGCTTGATAAAAAATTACACAGACTTTTTCAATTGAAAGCTCAAAACGTTACTTGACGAAATATTTTTGAAGTGAAAACTTCTTTTGGCGCGCCTAGACAGATTTTTCGTGGGGTGTGAAATGAATTCTAGCGTCACGCTCGGATATGATAAGAAATCTTCGGGTAAACTCGGGACCTTGGCCATTGGCCACTTACAAATGCGTCAGTCAATGGGAAATGCTCAAAGAGCGTGGCCTGCCCTCATGGCATGGCCATCTAGAAATGGGTGAGCCAATGGGAACTGACGCATTTCTAGATGGCCATGCCATGATGGCTAGGCTACGCCCTCCGGTTACACCCGTGTAGTTACCAAAGTAAGCTATCAAATTCTGAGTTAAACATAAGTGTTCACTTCTATCGGCAGTTTTTTTTGTGAGTGGTGATAAGTACTAAGTAACTAAGTACCTATACGGCCTGCTTTATGGTAAGCGGTAGTCGTCGATCAACATCAGATGACTACAGTTGTTATTTAGGTACAATTGTACTAAAACAAGACCCAAAAGATAGAATCGACAGAAGAATAAGGTAATGCTGATTGAATACTTCATAAAACTCAATGAGTTAAAAAAACACTATATCGTTAACTCAATGTTGTATTCGATTTTAAGCAACCAAAAAGTAAGATACACTTGAAAATAAAGCAACGTAATAGTGACCTAAAATAAGCTAATTAAATACCTAGTTTCCGTAAAAACACAACTGCTTTTTGGAAGCTCATCCAATAAAAGACAACATTGAACTTAGAAAGCTTTTTCCGGACAACAGCCCTAACTCTATCAGCTTACAAAAGCACACAAATGCATTGGATATGTGTGTGTGCGAGCTGCGCACACGCATCGAAGAAATGCATGTTTTATGACGTCTGCTCATATTCAGTGCGGTGCCACAAAGAAATTATACGCACATTAAATCTGTGGAGGTGTGAGGCGTTTATTTTTTTGGTTTTTGGTTTGTGACCCTGGAGAAGAGCGCTTTATAGGCAAGTCTTTGTGAATAATTTAATATTGAATGTGAATTATTCTCATGGAAATCGCATAGAATATAAAATCCGTATATATTGGCGTCAACCAAGATCTCGCCTTAATAATTCAAATATGACGAATAGGAAAAGCTGGCAGAGGATAAGTATCAGTGGAACTTTTCAAATCAGGTCTAAAATTAATTACATATTAAAGCCCGATTCGATGACTTTTAAAGAAGTATGGTTGACAACATTACAGGGACACCAATCTGTCTAAATTATCGTGGCCAACTATATGCATTCGCACAGCTTGTGAACAAGCCTGTTGCTTCCATCTTGGTCTACTCGTATGTGATCACCAAATGATGTTTTATTAAGGTTTCGGCAGAATAATCATACTGCTTGATCAGTCATAGACGGCTAAGGTTGTGTATTTAGTATTTGCTTGGCATTTAACTAACTGTGTTAGAATCATTATGGGTATCTAGAGGCATTTCAGAAAGTCAAAATGTGGCAGTTATTATACTGACAACAAAACACTGTGGCAGAGGTCATAAAAATGTGTACAGAACTCACTTCAGTCAAAAACATAATGGGATTGAACTAACAAGTACAATACTGACTACATATTATCGTAAAAAAAATTGTAATAGTTACAAAAAAATAAGTAGTGATGTAGTTAATAATAAGAAGCTAACAAGTTTCATATGAAATGCTGATTAAATTTTAATATCTTATAGATAAAATTATCGTGTCACAGTGTTTGTTTCCTTACTCCTCCGAAACGGCTTTACTGATTTTTACCAAATTTTATATGCATATTCAGTAGGTCTGAGAATTGGCTACTAGCTACTTTTCATACCCCTAAGTGACAAGGGTTGTTCACCCCAAAAATTTTTTTTTTTAATTTTTTTATAATGTGGCGTTAAAAAATACATACAGCCCTAAATTTTTACCCTTTTATCACCAACCCCAATTTTTAATAGCCATTTTAGTAATTTTATCATTTTTCATCCCGCTCGATAACTGATAAATTATAGTATTTTTTGTCATCATGCAATAGTTTGCCATATAGTATGCCATATAAATTATAACATCATGTAATAATTTATATGGCAAAACAACGTTTGCGGGGTCAGCTAGTTGATTTATAAAAGAAAGTCTAATCCTAACCATTTTGATTTAATAAAATTAATAATTCATCAAAATAATTAAGAATTCATTTAGTCTGACAACGTCTCCAAAGTTTCCCTGTTCAATAACAGAAAGGATATGCAGTCGCAGTCAAAGTTAATTAACAAAAGACGTTGGTGATTCGAACTGCACATGTGAAGCTCAATGGACACTGTTTGTACACTGTTCTACACAACTACACAATATACACAACTACACAATATACACAACTACACAAATACTACTGTTTCCGTGGTGACCAGTCGCCATGGTGGCTTAGTAGTAAAGAACCGTTTTATTCCCAATCCTGAGGTCGCAAGTTTGAATCCCACCTTCTGAGTACGTATCCAAGTGCAGCCGCACATGTTTGTTATTATCAATAGCTTTAGCGGTGAAGGAAAACATCGGGAGGAAACCTACATATCCCAATAAAGACGTGTTTTGAGGACTTGTGTCATCCCACTAGCCAGCGTGGTAAATCATGGTCTTGACTCTTTATAGTGAGAAAGGACAGTGGTGCGCGTCGTATTCGAACCCGGGGCTTTCGATCGGCAGTCGCCGTTCTCCCGACTAGATCAGCCGTACCGTCTACCAGCAGTTCTTGAAGTAAATGACATGTTTAAACCGTAAACAGAAGTTACGGCTGGTCTAGTCGGGAGAACGGCGACTGCCAAATCCAAATCCCATGCACCACTGTCTTTTCAAAGTTATATGCGTAATGCTACTAACTTGAAAACGGTGAAGAAACCGACGTGTACCTACCTAGAATCTTTCAAGGTCATATGTCATTCACCAACCCGCACTGCCTTTGACACTTTCCTTGCGATAGAAGGCATCGAGTCCCATCAGTGGGAACATTTAGTGGACAGCTTATCGTAAATGGATCTATTTCCAAAATAGGTCGCACTGTCCCCGGTGTCGCAACAACAAGTCGCACGACAATAAAGCACAAATCACCGCAGCGGATGCGCGCGCACTCTTCGTTACACCAAATGGGAAACGGGGCTCGGCCGAGGGGACTCGATTACCTATCTAGGGTATCTAGTCAACGGACTTAGGGCTCCCACACAAAACTGTGATGCGACGCCGCGTCGGAGAAATTGGCCATCGGAAGTTCCTCCGATGCGGCGTCGCATCGCATCGCATGCATTTTTGTGCGGAAACCCTTAGATCGCAAACACACATTATTTTTGTGACAAAAAGAGTAAGATTTTTGCCTGATAGTAGGTACATTGCATCTGCTTGGAACACCATAGTATTTACCATACAGTTACAGAAACCATCGAAAACTTAAAAATGTATGTGTGAGTTTACGGAGTCAGAACTTACGACAAATTCAAAAAAAAACTAAACTTTGCGTAAGCTTTTTTAAACGCGAATTTATATTTTATTAATGGTAGGCGCCACGTTTTATTATAAAAATAAAAAATTAAATTCCTTTTAAAAGGTCAACTCCAATTATAACACCCAAAGCCTAAACAGTAGTTATACAATCATAATTCTAAAATTAAACACAAATCAATAAAAATTTAAAACCCAATTTCGCCAATATAACGATTTCGGCATTTCAACTCCACATTTTGGCAATAAACATTTAAAAAAGCACACGACCGGATCGCATAAATTATTCGAAATGACACGCCGATTGTGCGATAGAAATCATCGATTATTTCGATTATTCGATTTTGTTTCTCTCGTTTTTACTTTATCGATGAGGATGTTGACGTCTCTTTCTAAGACGTTTTATTAGAGCGTGATGCACCCGAGGCTATAAGTGATAATTCACTTGGAATCCGTTAATTGCTATAATTTAACGGAGCTCCTTCGATGTTTTGGTACTTTACGGTGTGATTCTGGATATTTATCGACATTACATTCGATTACGACTGTTGGTTGGCTTTGGGAGAGTTTGATTTTAGGGGTTCGGTTGTTTGACAAAGAATCCATTTTTTTTTTATTGAAACGAGTTGTTTATAAATGACTCATGTTTATGTAGTGCTGAACGATCTATTATGGACATGTTTTAAAATGATTGGGCTATTAATAGCAATGACATAGAGAGATCACAGGCTAAACATTAAATAAAAAAATAACGTTGTATCAACTTTTCAATACATTATTACCAAAACATGATCTGTATTTTTTGTAGGTAGTTAAATAATAAAATTATATTAAAGACATAAATAAGAAGTGTTTTCTAATATTTGTACTAAAAACTACAAATCTTACCTGCAATATCGGGCTCAATTAGCAAAAAGGAAATTTGCTGAAGAAACCTTCCATAAACAAGTCTTCTTTACAATAATATGGCTACCACATTTACCCTGCTCAAATATTGTACCGAACCAAAACATTAAATATATTTCTCTCGAACATTTAAATGTTTTTATTAAAAATATGTAATTATGTTCTTAGTTATGTATGTTCTAATTTGGTAGACGCGATCGGTTAGTATCGACTCGATAAATTAATCGATTATGTTGTTGTAGTTAATTAGGTTTCTATTCGAATGACTCTATTCGAACAACTCGATTTGTAGTTGGTTAAAATGTAATAAAAGTCGTGTCGGTCTGTAAGTTGCTAGTTTGGAATTAGTGATAACTTCGATGTGGTATTTTGATGGTTTATAGGGTTTTAATGGGATGCTTCGTTTACGACTGAACATCTAACAAATGTGTGATTATATTAAATCTATTAAAGTATACATGTTTTACATCAACATTTAAAGGCAGTTAAACTGAACATGTGTTTCTAGTTATTAGTTATAAGTGAACTGCCGTCTTTTTTAAGCTTTTCTCAAAGTTTACGAACTAAGCTAGAACTTGCATTTTTTTGAGAAATGTCGCTTTAACTTTGATATATGATGATTTTAGGTTCTTAAGTCGTTTAATTTCGGCTGTATAACTCATTTCTTCTAATTTTTATATATGTAATACTAGCGGCCCATTCCAGCTTCGCTCGGATAATAACCTAGATACTAGATACCAACTGCAGCGCCATTTGCCGGGCTGATTTGTGAATCTAAAGCATCCAGGGCACTACCCAAACGTATGCAAAAAAATCATTCAAATCGGTCAAGCCATTTAGGAGGAGTTCACTTACAACGAAAAGTGGCATTGATTTTTATAGATAAACAGATTTTTTGTAAGAAATCAAATTAAGTTAAATAACTCAGGTTTCGCAAATCATTGCACGCTAATCATAAGCATTCTACTACATTTTCTCATTCTGGGACTCGGAGCATTCTCTTACATGGAGAGAGTCAAGGCTATAATCCACCACAGGCGTTATCCACTAACCCAGTGTAGGTTGGCAGGATCACGAAATATACTTGGAGTACTATGTGAGTATACTATGCCGGTTTCGTCACGATACTTTCCTTCGCCGTTAAAGCCAGTGCTGATGACATATTTGTACTCCTGTACTTGGTAAATTATTCTGAGGTGTAGCCAGTACCGAACATATAATCTCACTATATTGGGTCGCACTTTCTAGTCACTAAACTCTAACAATCACACCCACTAAATTCTTATGTATTCATTACACAAATATTAGTAGACTTACCAACTAAACCAGCAAAGGGATTTCAAAGACCGTTTTGTCCGGAGTATTGTTGTAGCGTCATACGGTCTGTTCTGTCGTTCCCAAGCAATTGGCTCTATTGGCGGAGATTGTCGAGGTTTCAACTATTACAGGGGACGCAGGAAGGGAACTGATTCACAGGAATTGGACAGAATTCTCGCGGGGGACTATTTTTAGTCTATCCATCCAACGTGGGTAATGGAATGATGGCTTTATTCCCAAATTGGTTATTTGCACCTACTTCTCTTGAAGAGACTACAAAGCGTTGCTTCGAAGACACGCGGTATATATTAGACGCTGAAGTAAATACTATACTGAGTAATAAACTCACTATCATAAAGAATGAAGAGTAAAATATTTAAATTACAAATGTGTTTTGAAATATGTGAAAACCCCAAAATATTTTCTATCATATTATCTGATGCGCCAAAAAAAGTAAGCATTTTTTTTTTAAAACACTTGGTTCAATTATTTTTTTCAGTTTCGTTCCATTGAACGAATTGTCATTAGGTACAATGAATTTAAATATGAAATAAATAACAAAGAGGGTCTTTTATCTGTTTTACAGTATAGAGTGACGAGACAAGCAGGACATGTGCCTGATGGTAAGCAACATGAACATTTAAGAGTCCAAATTATTACTTATTACCTAGCACTGCACTGTGCTGTGCTTGTCACACAGAGATATAAGATGTTTCATTTGTATGGCTTGCAATTTCACTGGAAACATTGCCCTTTTTAGAACTATAATGTTGCACAGCTCTCAACCAGAGGTATTGAGACAGTTCATCTTTTTTAACCTAAAACAGCTAGGCTGTCCATTAATCACGTGCTGTTTTTTTACATGTTTTATCCCCTCCCTCCCCCTTGGTGATACGTGGTGAGGTTTCAAGCTAACCCCCCCCCCCTCCTCCCACCAAAATCACGTGTATTTTTAGTACCTACAAAGAATCTTAATTTTTTTTAAACCCCGGTATAAAGTATAATCTAATCCTATTCTAGGCGCGCGAGGACTGCGTAGAGGACACTACACGTCGATTTTTGATTTAAAAATCACGCGTTTGACGAAAATATAAATACACGTGATATCTTACTATACCTCCCTCCCCCCTTGTGATATTTCGTGATTTTTGCCGAACCCCTCCCCCCCCCCCCCTCTTTGGAACCTCACGTTACGATTTATGAATTAGTGCGGCAAAACAAGATGGAAGTCACAATTCAAACAAAAGTTCATCGGCCAAGCCAAATATTTATCTGGAATCGATAATTAGGTAAAAGACACGAAATAACTGATCTCTGTATAAATTAGTTAGGCGCTACTTTTCACAGTTACGTGCAAAGAATGCACTGTTTTTTGGAGACGCTGTTTTACTACTATTTCAAAGGCTTTTTACTGGTTCATTTGAATCTTATTTGGTTTGCATTTCATTTGTTGGGCGTTTACCCGCCACTATTGGGACATGTTTAAACTAATAGATATTGGGATATAAATTGTACGTACTAGGAGACCAGGCAAACGTTTTTTTTATAATTGTTCTAGCTTATATGTCGTGTAGCGACTATGCCACTCCCAAGCCGGTAAGCCTTGTTTTAACATCGATATCTATATCTATATAAGTATTTAAAAATCAATGCCACTTTTCGTTGTTAGTGAACTCCTCCTAAACGGCTGGACCGATTTGAATGTATTTTTTTGTATATGTTTGGGTAGGGCCCTGAAAGGTTTAGATTCACAAATCAGCCCGGCAGATGGCGCTGCAGTTGATATCTAGGGTATTATTCGAGCAAAGCCGGAGCGGGCCGCTAGTATAAAATATATTATGATGAATGCTATATGACTTATGAACACTATTATTACAGTACTAATATAGCTATTCACAATGGTTTCGGTGATGGAAGGTTGAAACCTACATTTTAAAAAAATTGGATTTTGTCTAAAAATAAACTTGGCCGTCTATCATTTATAGGTATAAATTAGTTTAAGACCTATTCAGAGACCTAACAAGTGGTCGTCAAGCAAAATCGACAGTGCAAAATGTCACAGAAATGCGGCAAAGACAAGATTCTAAATGCTGCTAACAGTTTTAATTAGTTTGCTGCTGTAAATACCACTGCTTAGCTGGAAACACATCACCTGAACTAGGTTTGACGGTTCCTAGCTAAACTATTCCGTAACAGAGTCATGTTAACTGATAACTAGAGAATACGTATTACGTAAATCCGTAGTACTCGACTACGGTAAGCTAGTTTAGTAAGAATGTTGAAAGGATTTTTCTTATTTATAACCGACTTATATTTTTGACGTGACAACGTCTTATAATTCGATGAAGCCGGCTGCACGCACGAAAAAACATGACGTCATGTGCCGTTACCGCCGTTACCTCGCCGCATGACGTCATGTGGCGTTACCTCGCTCTAAAGGCCTGTTTTCATTTTGATTAGTACGCGTGCGAGTGAGTAGTGCAGGTGTTGAGTGATTGGTAGCAAACACGTGTGGACACCGATTGATTATTGCGAGTGCATAGTAATCAGTCACTCGCACTCGCAATCGCACTTGCACTCACACTCGCAATAATCAAAATGCAAACCGGCCTTAAGGCGTAGTTTAAGTTGTCACGTTCAACTATGGTCAGTAAACCGACTTTACAGACAACAATTTTTTTTATTATTTATTGTTTAGCTCTAAAATAAAATAGCTCTACTACTACACACGTTACACGATAGCTCTACATTGATTCTTTATTAGTTTGGCAAATCATACCATATGTTCTATATTATGAATTTTATCAAAAGCGGTTTTTGGAATACTAACAATAATCTAAAGTTTGCTAATATTAATGGTAAGTAAATATATTTGTAAAAATAACCTATAGTTTTAGTTTGTTTATATTTTTGTTTTTTTTGGATTGAACTTGAAAACAAAATAAAATACATAATTATAATTAGGAGCTGTCTCCCACGACACAGGACCGACCTAGTGTGGGATACAGAGTTCACATGTAGCTGAATAGATTACAATTTTTGTAATCTTATCATGTTAACTACCGTGTCATGTAAATTTTTCAAATAAAGAGTTTTTTTTTTTTTTATTATTTTTATTATATTAGTTTTCTCCGAAACTAAGCTATCTCACTGAAGCGATAAGTTTGATTGATTAAAGAAAAAATTGGAAATTAAGTCGAATGAGTTTAAATTTACATTGAAATTAGAGTTTTTTTAAAATAAGTTTTTTAATCTAGAATAAGCTTAGGCTTTAGCGACTTCTCGTCTGGTGAAAAACGGCGATACTCTTGAAACTCTTTGAAGACACTCTGAATATGCGAAGGTACATCTTGTAAAGCTGGTATTATAACAGTTATTAAAATAACGGACTTACCGCTGGCTTGTAGTTTTCTTTCTTGCGAATCTTCGCCGTCCAGGGTCGATTGTTTTTGGAAGAAACCCTGAAAATAAATCGTGAAAATATATCACTTTAATACAAGAAGATTAAAGGACTGTTGGTCTGGTCTGCAAAAGTGACAAGAGGGGTGAGAGACCTTCTATCTGTTATGGGACGAAATAAAATACAAGTATAAAAGTATCAAGTAAAATATAAGTATAAAGTAATAGAGTTATCGAAACAATAATGAAACCTTGATGATCCATTGGCGACAACATCTGATTGCCTTTTTTAAACGGTAGGAAATCTCTCTAATATGCCCAGCTGCTTTGTGGTACTAAAACGCCCTCGGTTGATGGTGATGATGATAATCATAGAAAAGTATTAGTAAGTATCATCATCATCTGTATTCGTCCACTGCTGGACATAGGCCTCTCCTATGATACGCCACTCAGCCCGATCCTCGGTGATTACTTCTCCAACCGCCACCAGCGGCCTTTCGAATATCGTCACTCCATCTAGTCTCAAGGCGTCCTACACTACGTTTGCCAATTCGTGGTCTCTACTCCAGAACCCAGATTAAGGATACAAATCTATAATACATTTTCATCGATAAATTTAGAGTCTGATTCTGGTCGTTGCCTGTATTATATATCCATACTTTCTGTACGTTTTCTTTGATTCCTCTTTTACATGTAATCCTAGAGCCACTAGGTCCAAATGTGTTTTTTTTAACTATTATAGGTTCGCACTTGACCACCATCTCGCCTGATGTTAAGCGACGATGCGATCTACGATGGAGCGTGCTTACCTAGAAGAAACCGATTCACTCTCGATTTGAAGACACCAAGACTGTAACTATCGGGGAAAACCCACTCAGGCAAAGCATCCCACAATCTAGACGTTCTTATCACAAACGTGGAGTCAAATCTCTTCGTTCATGTTTTTGGAACATCAACCATGAAACGATGTCGCTTTATTGAGATACGAGAAGTCCGATAGAAGAAAGGACAAGGTGGTATCAAGGGAATAGGAGAAAAATATTGAAGTACAGTCGTAATAGTCTACAGTATATACAAACCTGCATCTGCAAGTTGGCCAGATCTTCGAGGTTCTTCCTCATCAGCACCCCCTGCTGGTCAAATTCTGATATACTGTTCCCAGCACTCGAGGTCGTCGACTGTTCCTAAAACATTTACAGAATTAGTGATATAGAACATCCTTCTTCTTTTTGCATATACTAGAACTACTAGTAGCAGTGTATACTAACTAGTAGTGCCCCCGGTTTTAGACGCGTTTCCGTTATTTTCCCGGGATAAAGTCTGGAAAGGCACATGCGATATTCCAGATTGTAAAATATCTGTATTCCAAATTTCAGCCCGAAGCGTTACATCAGAACGGAGGGTCTACCGCCTAACGAAAAACGCTTTGATGCTTTGACATTGTTGTCTCTTTTCTTCTCGCTTGAAATGAAAGAGACGGCAATGCCAAAGCGTCAAAGCATCAAAGCGTTTTTCGTTAGGCGGTAGACCCCGTGAGACCCCCTGATGTGATTAACCGACAAACATCCAAACATCTTTACTTTTGCAATTTACCAATTTGACTTATTCCGCAAAAAAATTAGAAAAAAGCTTTACTTCCAAGGAAATCGTAAGTTTTTCAGGATAACAAATAAAATATATGTTATTCCGGCATCGTCCCTCATCATTTCCTGCTAATTTTAACTTACTACACTGCTTAAGCCCTAATTAATAGGATTCAATTGATAGAATTTGTATGCCTTAAACCATATCATCATAATCATTGCAATCATTGTCTTTTATTTAGGTATTTATCATCTTGTTAGTTAGTATGTATGTTTATTATGTATATATATATATGATTAGTTTTATTTATTAGTGTATTATAATATTGTGTAGCTAAGTATTTGTGTGTAATGGTATTAGAATGTACGTTTATCTCGTAGTAATAGTCTTTGTTGCGCACCACGCTTTTAGTTTCTCCATCATTCTGTCCACCCCAAGGTTGCCTGGAAGAAATCGCTTTCAGCGATAAGGCCGCCAGCTGTTTCACAAGATTTACTGTTTTCCATATGTGTTATTTTTTAAGTTGTGAACAATAAAGAATTTTCATTCTTTCATTCATTCATTGCATCATCATCAGCCTATCTTAGTCCACAGCTGGACATAGGCCTCTCCCATGGCTCGCCAATCAGCCCTATTCTCAGTGTTACGTCTTCATCCACTGCTTGCCCGCTAAATCTAAAAACCTAAACCATATACCTAACTGAAAATAATTAGATTCACATAATAATCCTCCTAATATTATAAATGTCAATGTTTGGATGTTTGTTGCTCAATCACGTCGAAACGTATGAACGGGCTGAAATTTGGAACACGGATTATAGTCTAGAAGACCACAAGCTACTTTTTATCTTGCGAAAATAACGGAAAAGGAGAACAACGCGGGCAAAACCACGGGGCATTGCTAATCTTATATATAAAATTCTCGTGTCACAGTGTTTGTTTCCTTACTCCTCCGAAACGGCTGTACTGATTTTTACCAAATTTTATATGCATATTCAGTAGGTCGGAGAATCGGTTACTAGCTATTTTTCATACCCCTAAGTATTAGGGGTTGTTCACCCCAAACATTTTTTTTTTAATTTTTATCAAATTTTTTCTTTTTATTTTTTTATAATGTGGCGTTAAAAAATACATACAACCCTAAATTTTTACTCTTTTATCACCAACCCCTGTTTTTTTATAGCCATTTTAGTAATTTAATCATTTGACAGTGAACTCCTAAATGACGGGACCGATTTGAATGTTTTATTTTTGTTTGTGTATTCGAAGATGGTTTAAATTCACAAATAAGCCCGGCAGATGGCGCTGCAGACAGTGTCTAGGTTATGTCCGAGCGAAGCCGGAACGGGCCGCTAGTACATTTATAATTAAAGAAATATGAATGTAAGTCGTGGATTGTTCCTGATCAGAATCGCGGGGTAAGTGGAATAGAACAATAATAGATACATGTTTGTAAATGTTGTGACTGGCTACGTGCCCGGGGCAGAGTTAGGCTGGACGCACACTGGAGCTCAAAATATAGGGCAGGGTAGATAGATAGATAGAAACGCTTTATTGTCCACAATATAAAACTTACGAAACAAAGAGACTTAGCCTAGAACAAGTGAATCAAGCGGCGACCTTATCGCTAAAAGCAATCTCTTCCAGGCAACCAAAGGATGGAGAGAAACATGAAATGGATATAGACGTAAAAGGGTAAGGGTTTTTAGCGCAATATTTGGATGAATATAACAAAAAATGAACGTGAAATAATGTATTACTACAAAAATTATCGAGATAAAAGTAGCGCAATTGTATCGAATTTTAAATTTTTGGATGTAGGTATACGTAACACGTATTTAGTACAAGCCTTTATGTAACATGCGCATGTAGTATTGTGTGATATGTTGTTTTTACAGGGCTTTGAGATAGAACAACTTAGATCTCTGGGTGACAAGCGCAGTGCGGTGCTAGGTAATGATTTGGGCTCTTCATGTTCCATTAGCTGCGTGTCACTGTGCTGTTATGTGGCAGGTATGTTGCTTACCGTCAGGCAAATGTCCTGCTAGCCTCGCCACTCTTTATTTAAAAAAAATGGTTGTCTGTAAAGTCGGTTTACTGACGATAGTTGAACGTGACAACGTCTTAAGAAAATACTGATGGAATGGTACTGATGACGTCATGCGGCGAGGTAACGGCGGTAACGGCACATGACGTCATGTTTTGCGGGCGTGCAGCCGGCTTCATCGAATTATAAGACGGTATCACGTCAAAAACATCTGAAGCGGGTTCATATGCATTCTAACATTCAAACGTTGTTGGCGCATGGCTACAGTGTGAACCCAGCTTAACAAACCACGGTAGTACACGTAACACGCGTGGTTAATTCAAAAATTTCGTGAGTAGAAACTCCGAAGTTCGTGATCGCTGATTAACTCTTGATTGATGATTTTTTTTGGCTCCGCACAGATCTTAGATTTGTCCGACTGGTTTCACATTATTGAAAGTCTTGTAATTGATTGTGTCACCGTCTTAAATTTAAATAAGCTTATTTGAAACTGGAATGACAATGTATCTATTATTATCTTAAAATGACGGCCGGAGACTGGTTTCGGGTGATTGTTCTTTGCAATGCTTAGGACCTTCTAATATCAATAGGTTTTAATGCAATTGCTGTCCTAATTACTCGACTGGTACTCGAATATGAAGTCGAAAGTTTTTAAGTTTTATTCTAACGCCAAGCAGTAATGTGCAAACATTACTGTGTTCCGGTTTGAAGGGAAATGTTTCCAGAGAAATTACAGGGATTAGAGATATAACAACTTAGATCTCTGGGTGACGAGCGCAGTGCGGTGCTAGGTAATGATTTGGGCTCTTCATGTTCCAATAACTGCGTGTCACTGTGCTGTTATGTGGGAGGCATGTTGCTTACCATCAGACACATGTCGAGCTCGTCTCGTCACTCTTTATTTAAAAAAAAAAAATAAGTTTGTTTGTTCGCAAATATCTGTAACGGTTGTGTTAATGTAATGAAATACGTAATACGTACATGTTATTAGCTTTTTTTTTTGTGGAAGTGAATTTCATTAACAAGTTTATTTTTGTCAGTTTAAATAAATAGATCCAGTCTAAATAAATTGGTATGCAACCTTTAAACATTTACTGCAATCAAATAGCTCAAAACTTGCAAGTATAATTCATTGAAGTATGTATACATTTACAGCAAAAATACTCAGAAAAATCAATCCTTGTCAAAGAAAATAATAAAATAAAGAAAGATAACAATATTTAAAAAAACAATGAAAAGGTATTAGTAATCCTGAGTCACACGACCCAAAACACCACACAATTTCTCATTCTAATCTAAGTTATTTTTCGTCCTAAATAAACAGTAAAATTGCGGTGTTCCTCCAAAATGCAAATAGCTAAATTTGTCAGGTTGATGATTATTTTACTATATCTGGCGACAAGTCGTTTATCAAGTTAATTTTTAACAAGAAAGCTTGAGTTAAAACTAAGGTTGAATCAGTGGGCGGATAATACTCGGTGACAATGATAAAGTTGACGAATTGAGGAATCATGTCAGCGACGAACAAGAATGATGTGATGAGGAGTTAAGTTTTATAAGGAACTTTTAACAATAAGTTGGATTACTACTTAATGGAAGCTGATGATTTTTTCATTGATGTTTGGCTCAAATGGTCTACTACATAGAAAACTTCGGGTGCAGAGCCATTTTTTATCACTTTCAAAAGCTATTGAACTATACGTAGATCGCAGAAGGTTGTTTAATACTAATTTTAATTGTAAAAACAATGTAATGTAATGTAATGTACGCGGTTTTTATTTACAAACCAGGTAACGTTGGAACCCGCAACTTCACAATCACTAACTTTGACGGAATAAAAAGTAGCCTCTCTTTACAATCAAACTAAGTATTGAAATCTTTTATTTACAGATACTAATTCAACACAGTTCTCCTCAGAATTATAAAATAAATGTATGGGCCTGCACATTCTGTGTAAGTCCTGATTTTAATAGGCAGTACTTCAGGCAATCCCCTTTAAAAAACAAAAGAATAATTGAGTATGCATTTAGTCTATTAAATCATTCCTCACCTGTCCGTCAGTATCTCTCGACACGCTCAGGTCGAGGGTCTGTTCTCCATCATCAGATCCGCTGCCGTCCTCCTCCTGACCTTGACATCGGTTGAACAGCCTCATCGACTGCTGGTTTATTATTTGTAATGCTCTTTGCCTAAAAACAATAAAATAAATTACAACCCACATACATTTATAACTTAATAAACTTAACAAGGTAAATTAGCTTCGTTGTGCTCAAAAGTTTGTTAATATAAATAGTAGGTACTATTAAACCCGACAAGCGTGGTCTGGTACATAATTATGTCTTTAATACAAAAAAAATGTTAATTTAAGCCATTCTCGAATCAACTTAAAAAAAATGTCAATCTTCAAATTCAGCCGTTTAGGAGAATTTTCTTTTCAAAAAAGATCGTTACAATCAATCAGCCGTTCACGATTTTTTAGAAACATTATACAAACAATTAATATATTAAGTAATACCCCCTGGATCCGCCTTTTTGTACACAGCTAGTCAATTATAAAAATATCAAACCAACAGATAAAGTATACAGAACAGTACTTAATACACAAATTCTTGTTCTACCCTCATTTGTCCTCAACTTAAGAGAGCTAATTAAGACCTACTTAAGAGGAAACCTTAAGTTAGCACGCACATGACTTCGAAAAGACAGTGATGCGCGTGATTTTTAACCTGGGGTCTCCTAAACGGCAGTCGCCGTTCTCCCGACTAGACCAGCCTTAACTTAAGCCAGACGTAACTTAAAACGGTGAAAAAAACATCGCGAGGAAACCGACATGTAGGTGCCTAGAATCTTTCAAAGTCATGTGTCATCCACCAACCCGCACTGGTCCAGCGTGATAGCGAGAAGGCCCCGAGTCCCAGCAGTGGGAATATTTAGTGGGCTCTTAACGTAAGAGGAAAAAAAAAATTAACAAATGTAAAAGTTTTTTCGTACCTTTGAGCTTCAATGTCATTATCCGGTGTCTTTGGTGGTGTGATATTGGTGGATCCCTCATCTTCGGTCGCCGACGACGACCTCCGAAGGCTCCTGTCAGTTCCATCATCCATCCCTGAGTCATGTCTTCTCTTCAAACTTAGAGGCAGCTGCGTATATGGCTTACCTACAAAAGTATAAACAAAATAAATTAATTATATCAATCAACAGATCACTTACATTAACAATAATCTTAATAATTTCACCAATGCGAAAGTTTGGATTAATTGGATGTGTGTTGATCCATCACGTAAGAACGGCTGAACGAATCGGATTTAAATTTACAATACTATTACATTATAGTCTGAAATACCACATAGACTACTTTCCATTGCAAGAAAATTCGAGGAACAGGAACTACGTGGGTAAAATCTCGAGCGCTGTTGGTATTAATAACAAAGTAATTTGTTGTATTCAAATCCTAATATTTTTAATTTGTAATGATGATTATCATAATTTACAATAAGTTTTTATCATTATCAGAGCTTATTGCGTGAAAAATTGTATTAATTGTGTGTTTTTCTACTACTAAACTATTTTTTAAATACTAAACTCCACTATGGTATTTAATTAAAATAAAAATAAAAAAATCCCAAAAGTGCCGTCCTACTATTACGTTCGTCACCCCAACATATTAAAGTTACATAAATCACCTTCAGATAAGACGGCAATAAAATTAGCTTATTTGTCCAAACACTATTAAAATAAGTTATTGCCGTTTGATATGCTTATAAAATTATCACCTAACTTTATATCTTTGAATTTATTAATATGTAATGAACTCACCTTGCAGTGCTTCCAAAGCTCTAATCTGTCCAGTTATGGCATCTGCTACTTCGTTTGATGACAGGCCATAAATACCTAGGAGCTCCTTCATAGTATTCATAGCATAATCTCGCAATATTCTATTGGTAGTGTTCGAAGCATCACCATTTTGCGGAACACCAGTCACGTCCATTTGTTCTGAAACCTCTCCTATTCTCTCATTTGCATTTATATCCTGCCCTTTGCCATCGTCGTCAGACTCCGAATCCCTTCTTCGCGGCGGAGAATTTGTTTTAATTAATTGCGATATGGCGAACGGATTTTTGGCACAAAAAGTTTTATTTTGTAAACTAAAATTCAAGACAGTGCGGTCTCTTTCCCCGTCTTGTAAGCTGTGGATGTAGGAACGTTGGAAAGAGTCCATTTTCTTGTCTTCGGGTAACCTATTTTGATAATTTGCATCTATGTTTTCATTTGAGTCGGTACTTAATCTCCTGCTAAGGTCAACTGCACCGCTTTTGAGTAGACTGAAGTTTTTGACTCCGATTTTAGCATAACCGTCATCTTTTTCGTCATCTGCTTGTTCCGGTGTTGTCCTATCGTTTCCGTTGAGGGGGCTTCCTGATTCGTCACAGTTTTCGCCGTTCGATTCATCAGAAAAGGCGGAAGCGTTAGGAGCACATCTCGGTTTGAAGTTCTTCCTTTTGTTTCGTTTAGGCATGTTGTAGTAAGGTGATAGGTCAGCGTGTTCTTCTTGGTGGTCATTCTCAGGCCAAGGTGTTCCCCCATGATGAAGGTATAGCGGTTCTTCCGTAGCTGGCTGTAGTCTCTCGTGCAAGTCCTGATGAGCTGCCATCGTAGTAGTCATTGCAGTATCGGGACTCTTCCGAGGGCCACCAAATTCGGGACTCCGAAGGCCGCCTTAACCAAATACGTCCTAAAACAACGGTTAGTTTAATCGTAAAGTATAAACAATCGAATTTTAAACACAGTTTAGTGTCCAATCATAACAGTGATTCATTTTCGATTTAAATTGAAACAATGTGATGAGAAGAAACAATAGTCTTTTGTTGACAGTAAGATTAGCTGAATGCTGTGGAATGTTTTGAATTTAAATTTTCTCTTCATTGTTTGAGAATAATACAAGTATTTGTGTAATTGGTATCAAAAAATACATTGTAAGCGATTTGAGTGAAGTATAACAGCATCCGCTGTTTTGTTGTGCTATTAAAATAACTAGAGTTGTGGTAAAGCTGTGTTGAAGATGTAAATAAACTAATGAGAGCATAACTCATACTGACACATTCCATAACATTGTTATTTTGTATCAGTCTATCATCTCATAGCTATCCACTGCTGCGCGTACCTATAGTTAACTAATCTCAATTTTCTTGCTTATCACTGATGGCAATTTCTTGAATTTTGACTAGCTGGTTTACGTAAGTAATCTGATCTGGCTGGAGAGTAGGTATTTCTTAAACATGGTGCCTAACTTCTGATTCTAAATGTCTACCCCAACAGTTATCAATTCTTTGATGTACCCGGTTCGGTGGCGCGGGTTAGATTAAAAATATTTTTTTTTTAGAAAAGGTATAGTTTTAAAATAATAAACAGGTTACTTATATGTGATTCTAGAGCTTCCGCCCGACTTAAGATAAAGTAAAATGCGAACGCAATTGTGTGCGTTATTCCTCTTGGAAATAAAGCCGAAAGTGGCTGAAACTTAAGTCAAGATAGACCGAACATGAACACTTGCAAGTAACTCGTTTATTATAAAAAAATATTGGCAAATACTATATTGTTCAAAGTAAAATAATAAGAATAGTTTTTTTAAACTGGGTATAGGTTCGCACTTGACCACTAACTCGCCTGATGTTAAGCGACGACGCCATCTACGATGGAGCGTGCTTACCTAGAACAAACCGATTCACTCTCGATTTGAAGACACCAAGATTGTAACCATCGGGGAAAACCCACTCAGGCAACGCATAACGTAAAAGTTTTTATTTTGTTTTTGAAACTTTGTCTCATGCGCAACGATCCTGCTAGTAATATGCTTATAGTATATACAAGACAACTAGAGATAAATAAAAACAATCTTAGACTCAGCACAGAAAATAGCAAGCTCAACGCCTACCATTAGAGATTTAAAACGGCTATTTATATTAACCTAATATGTTATAAATATAGCAGTCAAATAACGGTATAATATGATGAACTACTTATGAAATAAATATCAATTTATTTCATCTTTAGTTAATTGTTGCTAATTATATATATTAATTCTTACCTGAGATGATTCTTCATGGATCTATCATTTCCTAGTTGATATAATAAATATTTTAATCAGTCTTCAATATCAGCCAATAGTTATGCATCATCTGTAACAAAAAAAAAGCAGAATGTAAGTAAATATACCTCACAGAGTTAATCTTCGAACTGGTTTGTCAAAATTGAGTAAAATTACATATTACGAAAATATACGCCGGGTAATATAGACAAGTCTCATTAATTCTATATTATTACAACAAAATTACTTTTATAATGAAATGGAAGCCAAATCTCGTGACACGGAACGTAAAAAATCGAATAAACTCGAGAATTTCGCGTAAAACTAATTTATTTAAAAACCGTTCCGTTTCTATTTGGAGTGACGTAATGCTCCGTAATTTAAAAATAATGATACCAAAAAACTCAAGTAACTCGCATCGATCAACCGTCTCGGTATGAAATTAATTATATTCAACATATTAGATCTATTTTCGAGAAAACGAGATTGCTCGAAGCGAGGCGAGAAAAAAAACGTGTATTCATGTCGAAATTGGTAACGTGGTTTGGGTGTACAATTACTTATTAAAAACTAATACACCGATACGGCCTTCGCCGCTCGCGGGTCACAAATAACTATCTCTAACTAGTTAACGTGAATTGGAACGTCTCAAAATTGCTACGTTTACTCTACTTTTGAAATTCGAACCTCAATATTTTGATTAAACTTTTTAAATGTTTAAACTTATTTGATTTATATCACATTAAAACCTTAAAATTGGCATTTATAATATAAGCCGAGTAAGAGATAAGTAATTGAGAATTAATAAATCACGTAGTTGGTCTTATACATTTCAGGATTAGGTACTTATATAAGGTATTTACTCTCTGATTTTATCAACTTTATGGTAGATTCCACAATATGGCTAAATAACTGTCTCTTATGCGGCCTCTATGACTAAGAATAAATTGGATAAAACATAGGGACTGAATTCAAAAAACTATTGGATCACTAAATTTACCATTTTCCAGTACCTACCTTTTGAAAAACGAGAAACACTACGGTGGCCACGTGCGTTTCAAATCTAGTACTTACTTCATCTGTGATTTATAATATCGTTGCCAGTGTAAGATCTTTTTGAGTTTGACGCATTGCTCAATTTTTGAAATTAGAATGTTAAATAACGTAGATAAACTTGAACTTTTTAATTGATTGAATATTTATTTTCTAAAAGATCAGTGACTCCTCATAATTTGTGTATTAATAGCGTGTGACAAATATATTTTTTTTAGTTCCTATCCGGTTCTGCTCCCTGTTTTTATATTATTGTCCGCGCCATTACCAGAATCCTGTGTCGAAATGATTGTACTACTTCAACTTACATACAATGTTTACTGTTTATCATTGTAAATACGATAAAGGTGCCAAATCACTATGCCATGAGTGTTGCCAGATTAGTAATGATCTAATAACACCACATGTTCGAGTTAAACTTTTGACAAAAAACTGTTTCGTCAATGTCTGGTTTTAACATTAAGTATAGGTTGATATTTTTTTAATCTTTACTAAGAAACTAAATACGTAATCTGTTTGTCAGTTTATCATAAATTTAAGAGTTAGCTACTTAAAAATACATATCATAATTACATATCGTCATCTAGTGCCAAACTAAGCAAAGCGGGCAGTACAGAATCGAAATATTGTTATAGTATATTGTAATTTTACATATGAATCATACAAATACCCAGACGCTATCAGACATTCGAGTCTTTATTATTTTTGAAATACCACAAACACATTTCGACAAATACTAAATTGCGTAAAATAAAATGGTGTTTTGGCGGGCGAACCTTAGTGCCGTCGTTAGTATAAATATATTAAATGCTGTGCTGATGGATTGTACAGTTGTCTTGGTATTATGATGTAAATATTTTAGCTTGTTCAATTAATTATGATGATAGCTACTAATACTATTCATTTAAAATCTAGGAGAGTCTGCATTTAGTTAATAACTAACTGTAACTTCAACTTCAACTTTTTTAAATGGCCTCCATTCGGTAATGTTACCGGAATTTCGCCAGTGTCCTGTAACAACTGTAACTGTACTGTAGTTTCTTGTGGCGGAGATGACGTTGCTTGGTTTTTAGTTTTTGAAAGCTAAACTTTTTTTTTTAATTTAAGATTTAGCAACTTCACATCCGTACGACTTAGCGGGTGCGTGGCCTTTGTTATTTGGGCTTTTTTGGCATTGTAATTGTGCATCTGTGTGTTTGAAATGGTTCACATTGATTTTAACTAGATGGCGTGAATCGTATTTTAGGCAGCGCAAGTGATATGTTTGATTTTTTTTTGTATTACGGAGTATTCGGAAGTTTGTCTTTAAGCTAGTTATTAAACAAGTACGATTATTACATTTAGTAATTAACCTCAGACATTTTATTTTTAATTTTATAAATCTCTTTTGCGATAGTAATAGTATTCGTAAAAGTCACGTAAACGCTAGCAAATGTATGGGGAATTTAGAGAGAGCTCTAAATATGTTCATAATATGTTCCACAAGCTATTTTTTTTCTATTTACTCGGACGAATCCGAGCCGCTTGCATGTCATAAAACTAATTCCCTTTTAAAATATCAAATATTTTTTAAATCCAAAGTTATCAGATCTAAAACATTCGCTTTCTCCGTACATTGGGCTCGGCAGTTGTCACCCGTCGATGCGTGGCTAGTGATGTGACAACTTTCGTGACATCGAGTCATGATAGTAATCGATGTTACAATCGGAATTATTGTTAGTTATTATATTTGACCTCATTGAGAATTGTCATCATTGTGAAACAAACTTAATAAAACATTTTTTTGTGGACAATGAAAAACATTTATTATAACAAAATCATAGACAAAACTTCGATACTATGTTAGGAAACATAAAAATTCAACAATGTGTATGGTTTTGTTAAAGTACGTTAAAGATATTATAATTTATATAATTCGGCAAAGTTTTTGTTATTTGTATTTTTAGTTAGTAACAAAATGGGGTTTTGGATCGTGTATATATGATTATTCCTAATCTTATCGATAAAAGCCATTTCTTCCAGACAAACCTTACTCGTATTAAATTATACGTTAAGAAAAGGCATGGACCCAGTGGAGTCCATGGAGGTGAAATTTTTAAATATAAAAAAAATAATTAGTTACTTTATTACTAGACGTTTACAATAAATTACGAAACGTTGACTAAATAATTACTGGAAGCCATCATTATTGATTTATCAATGGCATTACATTAAGGGATCGATTATCCTCAGCACGTCCATCTAATTCCTTACGGGAGTTAAGAACCTCCATAAGCGCGAGCCTCACCTAATTCGGTGCAGCCTTGGCCGGAACAATATCCAATAATAATAAAAGCGTGACAATTGAAGGATTTAATGGAATCCAATATGGCGACCGATTGACTAATGCACAATAAATAAGTTAGTGGCGGAATGTGGCGAGTCACGTATGCCAAGAATATTTAAAATATTAGGTCTGATTTTCTGTCTTTATTTTACTCTTTATTTCTCAGTCGGTAGTAAGTTTGCTTCAAGAGCAGTAGATCGCGGGTTTGATTCTCACCCAGGACAAACGTTTGTGTGACGAATATGGATTTGTTCTGTGTCTGGAAGTTTCTAGTTTCTATGTGTATTATATATTTATCAATATTATTCACGTAAAAACTTTGTTTTCTTTAGGGATAGATAGCGTCGACTGAAAAAGTGTCGACTAATACTTATAAAAATATATTTTTTGTAAAACATAAATGTCTGAATCTCGTGGATGTATTGAACATAACAGGCAAGGTATAACATTAAATACCTCCTATAGCCCATACAAAACTCAGAAAACTCAGGACTCAGGTAAAAAGCAAAAATACAGAATTGCAAAAAATAACTGTTACTTTTATCGGACGTAAAACAGCGGAAGTTTTTGGTTACATTGTAAAAAATATTTTTCCTTAATTTGTTTTCATAACATCTCTAAGTATTTTTTAAATAACTGTGTTACTAAGCCACGCAATAGTTTAAAAAAACTATGATACGTTTTGAAACAATCTTTGTAATCCCAAATATTACGCAACGATTAAAACAAAATCAGATCACAGACAATAAAGCTTTACTTTTTAAAGCATCTAAATCGATTATCGCACCAAAAAGGTTACACAACACTAAATTTTTTTTGCTTCCTAATTACTTTTAGCCACGACCTTTGCCACGTAAATAAGTTCAATCATAGTTTTAATTATTAGACAATGAGTATAGTTTTGGTCTGCGATTGGTACAATAACTATTTTGTTGCATTCTTCGATTCAAGGTCTTAGAAATCATGCGTTTAATGTGTTTGGTTACTTGCAACATTACATGACACGATTTTTTACGAGAAATAAAATCTACATTGGCACATAATTTTTGTGAACTTTGTAGAATGATTTCGACTGTCATATTTCAAACATAATCAATATCAATAATCCATAATACTTTTTAAATGCTTTTGAACTATTGAAGATTTGTGAATGTTACATATGTTGTAGCGTGTATGGCACTCATTTTTATTTATTTTAAAACAACAAAATCTCTTTCATTTTAATATGACAAAAAATCCTTAAATATAAGGCGGATGAGTATAGAAAAATACATTTTACTTTATGTAAACCAAATGTCTATCCGTTTTTTTTTTGTTGTCTCATCGGTATACCTAGTTTATTTCTGCGTGTTTGACGTAAATAAATACAGAAACACAAAACCGAGTTCATTTTAGATAACTACTCTAAAAAATTGAAGTCATAATCATGTTAAATAAAAATATTACGAATAACACCGATAACTCCATCACGGCCTACACAGTTGTTTTGAATTAAAATACATAATTATTACTATGCGAAGTAAAAAAAACGCCTCGGGCCGGTAATAAATTAAAAAACAAAACTCGCCGATTTCGGAATCACTTATGTTTGGGAAACAGATAACGAATAATAGTTGCGCCCACGCAGCCCCGTCGAACTAATTTAATTATGATATCGATTTATTATATCGAGTGAGTTTGGCTCGCGGCTCCGTTTCTAACGGACATTGGTCTGCTTCCTTTTGACACGTTTTACTAACTTCCATTTAATTTAGAAGTTAACAACACTAAAACGATAGCTTTACACGGTACCCTGGTAGAAATCACTTTAGGACATAATACTGCCACTTAAAATGCTTCAATGATAGTTAAAACTGTATTGTAATTTATATCTTGTGTTTTGTGGCTTTTTTTACAAAAATGTGTTCATTGTAAGGTTTCCCATTTATATAATTATCTATCTACTTTATACAAGTTTATGTATGTAAAAAAAATCGTTCAATTTCATTATACAACTTACCTACTTTAAAACTCGTATTAATTATGGTTGTGTAACTACAAAACATCAATCAAAAGAAATGAAAATAATCGATCGATCGTAATGCAATCGATAAAAATAGTCGTCAGCACAAAAATGAAATCAAAATCAAACACTAATTGTTCGAAATCCGAATCATGAGAATTTGAAAATCGAACAGTCACGGAAGCCGGTTCATAACTCAAAGGCGCGTATTCCACAAGTGATCATTATAGGCCGTAAACTCACCAATAAAAACTATTAACGTCAGATTTGAATATTCAAATATCGAACGCCGCTTCCAAAATGTGAATGAAATTTTAGAAGCTATATTTTATGGAATCGGCTTTTCTTACTTGTGAACAATGTTTTTAAGGGTTATGTTATGTGTTATGTAATGTAAGTGACTCTATTAAGTTCGGTAACGGTTTTTGAATAATTTTACTGCTTCTAAGTAATTTTTATTGCATTTTGATGTACAGTAGTCGCTACGTAGTTCGTAGCACGTCTACGGATGTCGTAGCTATGCATGCGGAAACGAGGTTTGTAGTTAATTGCCTCTTTGGATTGTTTTAGTTCTACAATCTTGAATTATTTTTGACAACTTTTAATCAGTTTTGTTTATTTAGAAACAAAATGACATTATCATAACATTCCATTGCTTACCACCAGGAGAGTTGGCGTCTAATTTGGACTAAACAGAAAAAATGTAGAGCTCTTATATTTGGATAGTATCCGCAGAACATTGAAGTAAGGAGTGTATAAAATAATTATTTTTTCTTTACCGATTATAAATATAATTACCGACGTAATTATAATTGGGCGCTGGAATGTAGAATCGATAATTTATTAAGTAACTATTGAATTAGACGCGGGATATTTTTGAAGGAGCAGTCGAATAAATATGATCGCTGAATAAGCAGTTCACTTTATATTTACACGTTCGTGGTCTTCTCTTTTATGTTCACACTGTTGAGGTTCGTGGTTTTCTCTCTCTTGGAGAGAATAAAGGCTTATAATCCACCACGCTAGGTAGATGCGGATTGACGGTTAATACTGGTCTTTGAATGAAGTATTTGTTGGAAGGTTGGGACATTCCAGGTTTCTCTACGTTTGTCTTTGCTGTTGAAAGCGGTGGTGATAATAAGTTGGCACTTCTGCACTTGGTAAACTGCTTGAAGACACATGGGGTAAATTCACCTATAAGTTTTGTAAATGAGATAATTTTCGGTGCCATAAATGAAGTTCTATCAAATGAAATAGTTTTAAATAATTTATTTAACAAGGATTGTGGTTTATTTACCACAACAAAAGACGGTAAAACCATGAACCAGTTGAAAAAAAATGAATAATTATGGTGTTTTTGAAACTTCGAAAAAGTTTTGGATCAAGCGTAGCTTGTTCCAAAATTCATTTGAGTGTAGCGGCGTTTGATCAACTTTAAATTAAGTTAGCGATATTGTACAATGTCATGTACAAGTCAGTTAATTTTTTTTTTATTATTATTTACGGCATTACGTAAGAACGTTATGATTATCAGTGTTTAATATACGAGGTCATAGTCAAAGGGCAAATACAAACATCTACATGTAAGCAATAAGAATGGGTGAACAGCCTGAACACACCACTTGCGCAACCATGGCATTGTATATTTATTATATTGAAATAGTTAAACTGCCAACCTTCTGCAAATATTTATGATATTTTAAGGTATTGTAAAAATAATATTTTATTTCACTAAAAAACTGTATTTTATTATCAAACTGTTTATAATGTTAAGAAGATAAAAGTAATGTGATACAAGCTCCATCCGTCTCTGTACGCTCGACTAACCGCGCCAGAATCACTCTTACATCACACTGGCAGCTTTTAAAAAAATAAAAAGTCAACGTTCTAAACACACTGGCAGCTTTATCTAAAAAAAATAAAAAGTCAACGTTCTAAATTCAAAAACGGCGTTCGAATTATGATTTAAAACGTGTTCCGGAGAAACTCGACGTTCCTAAAAACGTATATCTAGCGGCGTCGCCCGCCCGTCATTATACATACGGTAATGAGAGTTACTTGAGAGCAAACTGGCCATTTGTCTTAACTAGACTTTAAAAAAAATTTAATCATCTAACACACGTTTTTGAAATTAATTTTAAAACACATAACAACTTATAAGAACCTTTAATATTTTCTTATTATTCCAGGAATACCTACATTTAACCGCCGTTTTGGAATGTTAAAAATAATTAACGTTAATTCAACCTTGCCACCATCATGTTGATCTTGCAAGAAAGAAAACAGAGAAAGAAAATTAGAAAGCTGTCGTTATTTTTGAAAATTTCATCATCAGCCTATTTTAGTCTGCTGCTGGACATAGGCCTCTCCCATGGCTCGCCACGCAGCCCTATCCCTTATTGTATTTCGTTTTTTTTTAACTTTTGCCTGTTGGCGAAATACGAAAACTACGAAAACAACATATACATAATCATTCCATCAAAAACAAATCGCAACAAATGAGATCTTACAAATCAAACGCAACACAATTGCTTAGAAAACAACTAATAGCAACAAAAAATAACTAAGTTACCTTGTACAGCGTTCTGTGATTAAAAATCATAGTAAAGTTTAATGTCCGCTTTACTCGCGTGCTCTCCGAAGATAGTGTACTTTATAATAATATAATGTTTCAAATATTTCAAGGCTAACCGTTCTCAGCTGTCAATCATAATAAGCTCTTCATCTCTTTCTACATCACCAAATATAGATATGCCCATCTCTCTCATCCTACGCTCGATCGACCGCCGCGAGTTCTTTATTTGAAAATTTGATTTTAAATGTGGAATGAATAAGCATTATCTTAAGGAATACTTCTTTTATTTGAATTTTTAATTCCTTTTTTCGGTTCGACTACTGCCTTTGTGATTTTTCTTTTTAGAATGTATTTCGTATTTCGAATGCTTTAAGATTTATTAGGAGATGTAAATGTGTTTCTGAGGTCGTTTTTTATTCGTTCCCAAATTGACGTTGGCTTTTTTATTGTTCGGGAAGAGTTTTATGTTCCCGTGATTATTAATATTTTTGGCGTTTGAGTAAATTGGATTTCTGTTATGGTTTGAATAACATTTGAAATTGATATCCATTGTTTGAAAAGTATAGTCAAAAACAAAGGTTACACACATGTCGGAAAACTAAGGAATGCGTTTCTTGAGTGGATACCTTTCTATGGATATAAAATATTTGTTTTCGAATCCAGAGTAAATTGGCGTCTTTTATGGACACGCACTAAATTGTAGACCGCATCTTCGCTAAAATCATGCAATGTTGCGGTCCAGCGCAAACCTATTATCAATACGTAAAACGTAAATGTAAACTACTTTTTATCCCGCAAAAGTAACAATATAGCTGTTACAAAAACGAGCTCAGCTAAGAGTAATTAATCAGTCTCGATATCTCCAGTCTTGTAATGACTCATTTCATGTTTTTTCTTCGAATTCGTTTTATATTAAAAACACGTGGGTAGACAGACGCAAACCTTGCATTTCTCCAGCGGTATTAACTTACAATAACAAATGGCGCATTTTGCAAATTCCTTTTATAATAATAGGATATTTTATTACATAAACAAAGAGATTTGAGTTTATCTTAATCATAAATAACATTTAAGAGGAATTTGCCTTGTGGGTAATTGTTTTTAATTGTGCTCTTATGACAAGTATCGACAAATCCGTTGAACATTAAAATATCAATATTTTGGAATCGATATAAACGATACTTTTCCATCCTGCGGTTGCCTGGAAGAGATCGCTCTTAGCGATAAGGCCGCCAATTGTTACTTTGTTTTTTATGTTTTGTATATTTTTGTTTTTTGTGTTCTTATTAAGTGCAATAAAGAGTTTATCTATCTATCTATCTATCTACTGAACTATCAATAATAATCAATGTAAAAAGTATTATTGTAGAACAATGTTGAAAATAATATTTTCAGAATTTATTTCGAATATTATTATGATATTTGAAATTTAAATTTAGCATAAATATAAATTAACTATTGATACCTTTTTCGGAATAAAGCATTTGAAATACAGAATTACTTTTAATACCAAATAAGTACCTAAGGCAAAAGAATTCATTACAGATAACAGCCTTTTGTTGCAAGTTGTAGTGAGAAAACTTATCCAACACATTTCTTTTATTAACGGGCCGAGATTTTATTAATAAAACTAAACTAAAATACACTTCAGTAAATACCTAACAAGCTTACACAAAGCGCATCTAAAATATTTAAGACCACCTAGGTTCACGTAGGTACTTCTGTCTATAAAGACATTCTTAAAGTCACACAAATCTCTGAACTCAGAATTAATCTTGGTAACACAACACCTAATTGTAAACAGGGTAAAAATGTTATGGTAACACCTAACAGACCTTCACTTTCCGAGAAGCTCTCTCCATATTTTAGTAGCCCTGCTGAACTTTGACACCAAAGGAATATCAACTTTAAATCTGATACGAACGATCCATTTTAAAAAGAATAATCCTTCTAAAAAATACACTTTAAATATCTCATATTATTCTTGATTAATCAAATAACAACTATAGATCTTTGGTATAAGAGCTATATTCGTAAATATTATGTACGTAAGTTCGAATTATGACAATGGGTACGAAGTTTGAAATTGGAACGTGTGCGTTTTTTAATTGTTTCGTCGAATGTTGCTAGGAGGTTTTATTTTCAACCAGTAAGTAAATACCTATTTTTTTTAAATAGGTATTCAAAATTGTTCTTGTTCTAATCGTATCATTTTTTTAATCAATTTGTTTTATTTTAACAGCTATAGTTTTTTAAGCTCTACCGTTTTAGAATGGACATTCTTAAAATTTAAAATTATGCCAATAGACGTTTTAAGTGTAGTGTTTTAATTTGTAAATTATGTTTATTTGATGTATTCAATAAAGTGTATCTCTATGGAACACACCAAATAAAAATATGTGCAAGCTATCTATGATAAATAGTTACGTACCTACTTCATGACTCATTCCAAAATGTGTGTCACTCCAGTTAAAGCCAAGGCATTAGGTGCCATCGCAGCTAGATCGGAACACGCAAGCCCTACGTGCTAAATGGCCAGGTCAGAGACACGGTTTTAATATTAAAAACCTCAGTTTTCCACCTACTGCACCGCCATTTTCCTGTCAACGAAGGCCGGACTGACAGACGGACATGTTGTAATGCGTTTGACTGTAGCAATGCGCGCGGAATCATAATGAAATAATACAACAATTGCAAAGTTATGCAAAAAATTAGCGTCTTTCTGTCTGTCTGTATCAGGATTTAATTGTTTGAATAATTGTTACGTTTTTTTTCAGAATTGGTCTATTTAATTTTGACCATCAACTCACCACGTGAAAAGTGACGCTGTGGTGGAAAATGGAACACCAGAGTGTTCTTATGGACTCTCGATATAAAACAAAACAAATAATACCAGGAAATAGCTATTTTTATTGGTTTCATCATGAAAATAATAATGCGTCTGTTTTTTTTTCATTTACAATCTAGGCACAGCAAACATTTTAAATTAGATAACTAGAATTGAATTTTACTGATCCCGTTATTTTACCCAAGATAAAACTAGCCTAAGTAGCATTCCAGATTATTAACGGTATAAGTATATTATACCAGATTTGATCACAACTCGTCGTTAGTTTTTGTTCAGAAGAGTAGGTAAGGTACATCTATACAAATTCATACATACACATTTATAATATTACGAGTAGTGGGATAATTTTGTGTTTGACCACCATCTTGAATATAAATAATAATGTTTTTGATACACATTCCTCACATAACACTAATTAGACTAAAACTGCAAATCTTATTTAGGAAGCTAGACAGGTGATACAATATTCAATTTTACATACATACGTATGGCACAAATAAATATCACTGCTCACGCAACCCCACGTGAAACAACTAGCTTTATATAACAATAACGAATTAAATAGTACTTATACATTACGTATTCAATTTTAATACATATTGTGGCACCCACTTACCTAAACGTGTTGAATGCTATTGCTGTAACGGATGTGGCCTACGCGGTTTTTTGTGTCGCCATTTTGAAAATTATTTTGTAAAAAGTGCTTCATTTACATACATTGGCTACTGAATAAGTTTGACGTAATTATTTTGTCTATAGTTCGACAAAATGGTGGCGTTTGACATTTTTTAAGTAACGACTTCTTTGGTTTTCTTTAGTTAGTTAGTTTTAGTTTTTTGTAGTGGTAGGGCTATTAGCAGAGTCCGCCTGGGGAAGTACCACACCTTTGCCATTTATTCTACCGCCAAGCAGTAATGTGGAAACGTTACTGTGTTCCGGTTTGAAGGGCAATGTTTCCAGAGAAATTACAGGGCTTAGAGATATAACAACTTAGATCTCTGGGTGAAAGGGCGCAGTGCAGTGCTAGGTAATGAATTGGACTCTTCATGTTACAATAGCTGCGTGTCTCTGTGCTGTTATGTGTTGCTTAGCATCAGGCACATATCCTGCTCGCCTCGTCACTCTTTATTTAAAAAAAAAAAAAAAAAATTATTGAGATGGCAAAAACATTGAACTCGCGACACTGTAACAACTTTGTCTGTCTAGTATGTACAAAATATATTGTGTTTTCATTTCTGTCGACACTTCCGGAGTACCACTGTTGCTTAGTGCCCTTTAATTTTTTCTTCTTTTTCATGTCTGCACATTTAGGTGCACGGTTAGCATTGGAAGAACTGATTCTTCCCCAAGTGGACTCTATTACAAAACACTTAGGTACATATTCGTAATGGTACTAAGATTATTGCTATAATTGTTATGTGACATTAGCTATACTTTATTCGGTCCTCTCTTATTTCAAAATGCATTATTTTGGTAAATACGTCCAAACAAATTTGGACGGGTCGCTAATTTCATAACAAAACAAAATCTTTGATGTGACCGCACACCGACATTGTTCTACTTCAAGTCAGCGTGACCTTAGTCTCAAGTGAACCAATTAACCAAAATAAAACAATCTTTCATTATTCTTCACACAAATATTTATAGAGCTATCAAATTTGTTTAGAATAGCATAGAAGGCACTTCATTTTCCCGGCAAATACGCCAACACTCATGACCAATGATAATAGGTGCCACTATCGCATTCTGCAAACGAAATACGACTGACATTGTGTTAAAATAATATAGTTCAACTGTTTGGTCAGAGCGGTTCAGTGTTGGTGCAAGCCTGGAGTTGGGCATTGGTGACGCATTGGCACATGTCTTTGTCACCAATGAGGTTACAATATCGCATGATTAATAAAATACGATAAGTAACAAATTCCAGCAAGTACGTTAGCGTCGCGTAACATAAACAGCCAATTTTATGTCCCCACTGCTGGGACTCTGGGTCTTCTCTAAAAAGCAGAGATTAAAGGTCATAATTCATCAGGCTAACCAAGTAGGGGTTAATAGATGATACATTTCAGCGAAAGATGTGTTTCTTGGAAAATACCTCACTCTGTTTTCCTCGCTAATAAAATCATTGGAGGTGAAAACGGGATTTGAACCTAGACTGTGGAATCAGATGGCCTCACCACTAGACCACTTCACCTTCTTAATCCAAAAATATGCCTGCCTATAACAGCACAGTGACACGCAGCTATTGGGTCCAAATCATTACCTAGAGCTGCACTGCAGTCTTCAATCAGAGCTATCAGATATTTTATATCTATGCCCTCTATCTATCTATCTAACTTCACTGGAAACATTGCCCTTCAAATCTGAACACAGTGATGTTTTCACATTACATGCTTGTCGCTAGAATAACTGTCAAATGTGTGATACTTCCACAGGCGGACTTTGCAAAGAGTCCTACCACCACCTACAGCTACATGCTACTGAATTAAGAACCTAATCCTTTTATAAAGTCTTTTTTTTTACTTTTACCTATAGGTTTTCACTTGACCACCATCTCGCCTGCTGTTAAGCGATGATGCGGTCCACGATGGAGCGTGTTTACCTAGAAGAAACCGATTCACTCTCGATTTGAAGACACAAAGATTGTAACCAACAGGGAAAACCCACTCAGGCAACTCATTCCAAAGCCTAGACGTTCTTATCACAAATGTAGAGTCAAATCTCTTTGTTCGTGTCATTGGAACATCAACCATAAAACCATGTCGCTTTTTAGAGCTACGAGCATTCCGATACAAAAAATGGCAGGGTGGTATTAGATCATGTAAATCAGTCTCCGAAGTCACTCTCCGAAGTGTATCCGATAAAACCCCGAAAGGCTAGCAACTTTTCGGCGATGTCAATAATATCATCAAGTCTTAAGACTTTGAAGTCGTTTACAAATGATATTATTCGCGTTAAATCCTGGTTGATTTCATGCCATAGATAAATAACGATAGTAAAGAAGGCTCCATGTCGTAATTTTATTAATCTGTGCCTCACATTTGGGCAATAGTTAAAGCAACCGGTATCCATACAAACGGCATTAGCGACAATGCTCATTTCTAATTGTTCCGATTCTGACGGACAGAATAAAGAAAGTAGGTATCTATTGCACCAACAAAATGAAAGGTTGGATTATGATTAATATTTCGTAGACATGTTTTATTTAGAACACGCCGATTGTGAGCGGCCATTTGTTGGCGCGTAGGTACTTTTGATGGTTTACGATGTGTAGTTTCACATCTGTGTAAAACACAGATGATTCTATGATATTTTTGAAGTGAAAACTTATTTCGGCGCACCACGTAAAGATTTTCGGTGGGCTGTGAATTGAACTCAAGCGTCACGTTTGTAAATGAAAGAAATCTTCGGGTAAGCTCGGATGATCTAGATGGCCATGGTCATGACCACGCTTCTATCGGCAGTCTCTGTGTCTGCCAATTTATTTTATATAGAGTAACGGGGCGATTAGCTAATCAAAGTGGCAGTGGGCTGGTCATATCTGTCGCAGAACCGTTGGGGTAGACGAGTCCTGGAGTGAAGTATAGTGTAGGACGCCCTGAGACTCGATGGAATGTTGATATACGAAGGGTAGTTGGAAAGCCAAGGATTGGGCTGAGTGGCGTATTATTGGAAAAGCCTATGTCCAGCACGGAATGAATGTGGGCTGATTATGATGATGAGAAACGGGACGCACAAGACATGCATTTGATGGTGAACAATACGGTTGCTCATATGGCCCTTCAAATCAAAACTGCTCCGTGGTAGAAAAACTAGCTAAAGGGGTGGTACTTTTCCAGAAACATTGAAAAAATCCGAATCTTTACGGAATATTTAACCAAAAAGAGGGTCAGATTCACTATTAGACATTTATTTACAACCTTTATTTTGGATCAACCTTAAAAAAATCTATTCTGTACAAAAGAGCATTTTGGATTCGATCAACACTTGATCCGATACTGTTAATGTAATAGAATTAATGAAAAAAAAAAGAATTTACAATTAAATATTTCGAAAAAACGTTTCAATACACGAGGATTCGAACTCTACTTCCAAATTCAAATCTGACAGCTCACGGAACACTGGCCGCACGATAAACAAGAGATGAAGAAATTCCAAGCTGGTTCCAAGATTACAATTTCGAGCCTAGATAATTCACTGTTTTGCATACAAAGGGGAATTACCGTCTGTGCGTTCGTATGTCACTATTTTATGTTATAGTTATATGTATATAGCCACGCCTTGTAGCTGTCATATGGAGCCTAATTAGGCATAAGCTGCTAACCGTTAGGTTGTTATGTAAGTGCGATGTTAGTGTGTTAATGTTGGCAGCAATACTATACTCTCCTGAATTTTAATCAATGAAATTGTTATTATATGTATATGTACATATTTTTTTTGAAAAAAATTTCCTTCCTCTGCGACCGAACTGAAAAAAGTACGACTAAAACTGAAAGAAAAATCTGTAACGGAAGTGATTTTTTTATTTATTTAAAATAAAGAGTGACGAGACGAGCGAGTCATGTGCCTGATGGTAATCAACATGCCTGCCACATAACAGCACAGTAACACGCAGCTATTGGAACATGAAGAGTCCAAATAATTACCTATGTACTAATTAGCACTGCACTGTGCTCGTCACCCAGACACCTAAGATGTTATATCTCTAAGCCCTGTAATTTCTCTGGAAACATTACCCTTCAAACCGGAACACAGTATTGTTTGCACATTACTGCTTGGCGGTAGAATAAATGGCAAAGGTGTGGTACTTCCCCAGGCGGACTCTGCCAAGAGTCCTACCACTACGAACTAATGCTAAAAACGTAAAAACTGCCGCTGACCAGTGCTGCCATTTTTTTCGGATGTTCGTTCCATAAATAAATTGAGCAATTGGTTTATGCAAATTGTGTTACTTCTATAGGTTTTATCTAAAGAGACTTAATTTTTACGTGGATTCCCATGATACAATATCTTCTTTTTTGATACTCCGCCTTCTGAGAGTGGTTCTCGGAACGCGGGTTTTGGGCGGAAGAAAGGGACAACGCAGAAATCATGCGCCCTAACACAACAGATATTATGTATATAACAATTTCCGCTTAGTACATCCGTTTCGCGTAAGCTTGTGTGTAACACAACCAACTTCCTCATTAGTATTATAAAATGTTTCAATGGATCGATATTTGTTGCTTGATTGAGTCGTAAATAGTAATTGAAGCGATAATAATTTGAAATTCAAATAGATTATGGTTTGAAATAGCCCATAAGTAGGCAACTTGTATTCCCGAAAAATAATAGATTTTCTCAAGCTACATTCTAACCAGTTGGCTCAAAATGTTTAATAATAAAAGAGACTAGTATGTAGAACTAAAGGAATCCTAAGTTTTTTCTTCTTCTTTTCAAATGTATTAAATACAGTTTGAAGATGAGTTTTCTATAGTTGGTGCATGTAAATAAAGCGCGTGTTACTTATTTATCATGAATATCAAATCAGAATAAGCGCACAAATCAGAAACCTCTTCCAAAAACGTGAACGAACATTTTAAATTATATTGATCAAAATTCTAATTTCGAATTCAGTAGCATTCTCCCGCCATAAAACAATAACCAACAGAAAAAGGAAGCATGGCCGATTAAAAACAAAAATTGTCTATTAACGTCTATGGTCGACCATAGACAATAAACTATTCAATATTTATATAGCAGATCACCAGGAAGACATCGCTTCGTTTTTACTCAGAAATGTAGCCATTAAATTCCTAACACTTTCTAATTTAAATTCATAAATTTCCGGTGTGTTCTATTGAAGCAATGAAAACCAGTACACGACATTTCTTAATTTATTGTATTTTAACAAACTTCGAGAATGGTGGATATACCTATTAATGTTCGACTATGCCATTTATAGTACAAATACATACGAAAATATATAAGAACGTTCTTCGTTCTGGTTCTTTCCTGATAGATTTAATCAGGCGTGAGACTTAGCTTTTGACTTATCAGCATGTAAAAAAAGCAACTCATTACTATTATTATAATTAAAGCTATGATTTGCCTCGAATGGATATATCTCAAAGAATACAATCTTTGTCTTCAAATAGATAGTGAATCGGTTTTGTCTTGGTAAGCATGCTATATCTTAAATTTTATTATGGCTTTTAAGTCGGGCGAGAAGACGGAGAAGCCTAATAATTTACAAAAAAATATATTTTTTTACAGAAATATGTATTTAATTGCAAACATATTAATTGATTTTATAAGAATTATTTTGTACATACAAACTTAACATTCGTATGTTAAGACCGTCAACCAAGAAACGGTGGCTCCTTTTAAAGCTACGAGTAGTCCGATAGAAAAAAAAAATGGCCGTCATAGGAACTGCCGATAGAAGTGAAAACATTCATATCAAATTCTGAGTTAACTCAGCATCAGTCAGATAGCATGCATTGGACTGAGTTATAACTCAGAATTTGATAGCTTGCATTGGAAACTACGCGGGTGAAACCGGCGTGCGTGCGTGGCCATGAGCAATATGAGCATGTGAGCATGGCCATCTAGAAATGCGTAAACATTGGGAAAAGCTGACACATTTATAGAGAGCCAATAGGACATGTTCTCGGGTTCACCCGAAAATTTCTAATCATTCCCGAGCGAGACGCTAGAATTCGAAAAACGAAAAACCTGTCTATGGTGCGCGAAAAGAAGTTTTCACTTCCAAACTTTAAATAAACGATGTCCTACATAAATGAAACCTTATTCACTGACTCGTTATCTATAATCCAGTGTATTGTGACTCGACGCACGTACGGTCGATTGCAGACAAACACACACACATTCCTAGAGACACACATTCGCTACTGGTTATAACAATAACTGTGAATTCATTATTATTGAATCTGTGTGAAAGCGTGATTCGATTAATAAATGAATTTTGTAAGACTTGTAGAGAAATGTAGGTAAGTTTAATGGCTACCGGACGAAAGTCATTTCTATACGTTTTACTTTCTACATTGCGTTGAGGCTTTTGTCTTTTCGATATTCAAAAACTTGGATATTGAATTCAATTTGTATTTTGAATTCAATATTCAGATTAAAAATTGACTGATTAAAGTCAAAGATCATACCGAAAGTGCAAAGACGTGACATCTCTATTCATACTACGTAACGCTGGTAAATGTATGGGACATGAAAAATTAGGTATTTACAACGCTATTCTAGGAAAAAGGTTAGGTTTGGGCTTGTGAATTAATTACTGACTACTATAAGATACCGTTTAGTCATCATTTCAATAGATTAGATAAGTATATCATCAATAATAAAATCGCCTTTCTTTCACACTTCCAAAATATACACAATCCACAAATCGCGCGAAACTGTTTAATCCGGCAAATAACTCGTTTTATTAACGTAATTCGGTACTTACCCATTGATTTTAATTTACGGACTTCGCAAATATATGTAAAATCAACTTTTGAAATTTACGAGATACCACTAAATTATATCACCAATTAATCGAAATCAACTTAAAAGCTATCGAACGGATGATTTTAAAAGTAATACGGCATTTTTATTACCTCAATTCGCTAATAAAATCTTGTTTACTAAAACCACGTCAAATCGGGGCCAGATTGTGTAACATCCAATACTTATTTAAATTGTGCAACAAAAACTATAACGATGTAAGGTTTTATCTAATTCAATCAATAAAATTGTTGAATTTTGCAAAGCACGTGACCAATATAAATTGGTTCATGTTACTAAACAAACGTAAGGTAAACCAGGTTATGTTATATTGGACCTAATTACGTACGCAATGTTTGCGATTGCAGTTTACTTTACAATAGAACACATCGTGAATTCAAAAAAGTAAAAAAGCGCGAAATTCAAATATGGAACGGGTTATTCCGATTTCATTATTCTTAATTCAAATTTCAATTACCGCGGGTCGCGGTTGCGCTACTTTTTTAAGAATAGTGTTGGGTGTTGAATGGAGTAACACTTAAATAGTTCTATTCACTTAAAAATACATTATTCCTTTTTGATGTGAGTTAGCATAAGGTCAAAGTTGAACTGAGTAAGTTATATTGCTGTTGGTTTTGATGTATCATGAAGAATATTAAATATATGTTATGTGAATATGAAGTTAAGGTTTATTTAAGATGCATATTATTTATATACGCCAAGTTCAAGTTAAGATTTTTAAAATCCTAAAATAAGTTTTTAGTGTGTGTAGTTAATTGATACTTCCCTAGGTGGACTTGCAAAGAGTCAAACTACTAAAATCAAGGTATCAGCGCTCATGTACTTAGATCTCAAGTATCTAAATACGTAGATGTTTCCTAGTTAATTACCACCTAAGGGCATGACGTCACATCTCACGTTTGACTTTCGAACGCCGACATTTTTCAAACAAACGGACAGTTTCGGAGCGGCGCGGGCGCATGATTAATAGTCTCGCTAACAGCCCGCGATTTCGCAATGACTGCGTTTTTGACCGCGAACCGGGTTTGATAATTAGTTTGGTAAATTAGAAAAATCGTGTACACCTTTGCTTGTTACGTGGTCTAGTTTTAAAAATATTTACGACTAGCACCGCCTCGCGGTTTTACCCGCGAAGTCCTTGTTTCCGTAACTTTCACGTGATGACAAGTAGCCTATGAGCTATACTACTGTAGGTACTATATTACTCCCTAGACTCTTTTTATTTATATGTATGTTTATTGTAATATAACAATCTTTATGGTGTTTGTTGAGTCTTAGTCCGCCACAACATCGTTGTTGCTGTTTATAAAACAAAATCAAATAGAATCATTTCAATTACCGAGTTTAATTCCCATGAACTCTATTTTGTGCCATAGTTGCTCCATACATAAATGTAACCTTAAAATGCCCAGTAGCTAATATTTTCTTGTTTTTCGATATCACAATCTAATCTAAATGATAAATTGCCACCACACAATACAATGTTGTCTAACAAGCCTCGACTTTTGACCTTTTAAGTTGTGAAGTTATAAATGCGCAAAATAATTCATATGGACAAAATTAGTTCAATTCGATAGGCACAATCAATAGTTAATTTTCTTTACAATATATCTACGTTATGGACTGTTTGGGTGGTCATATATTTATACAGATGTACAGAGTAACAAGAACGTGCTTTTTTTACTAATTACAGGTTTACACTTGATCACCATGTTGCCTGATTATTGATATTATGTAGAATATGGCGTAGAAACAAAACCTTACAGAATTTTATACACTGAATATGTATAGGATTTTGTTTTACGTACGAAGTCCATTGTTTTTAGTAATCTGTTACATAACTGGTATTTGGATATAACAAATTAATCCTATGGTTCCTCATTTTCCCATTAGTATTTTCCTAATTAGGTAAACCAATCACTACCAACTAAGTCATCATTAAGTTGTAGAAACGTCGTAGTAAACTTGTTAAGTAGTCAATCATTTTGTTATTTCTAAATACGTCAAGTTGATTTGTCCAACAAAATTTGGCAAACGATTTTTATTATTTTACAACCACTATTAAAACCACTGTCTTATTAGTTAAAATCCAGTCCCAACTTTGGTGGCAACCAAGCAATTACAAAAAAATAGCAAAAACTAGTTCCATAGTTCCAGATCATCCAAAAAAAGAACGATTTCAGATCACCTGTCAAGTTCGAAACGTTACCACATCACGAAATTCCTAGAACAGTTCCTTTGTAGATTTGAAATTTCAAAAAAGGAACAGACACTGGCTGGTAAACAGAGCTGTTATTATAACAGAGGGGGAAAAAACCTATGGGGTCATTGACATTAGTTCCCAGACACTTGAGTATTTTATACAGAAAACACTTCAAAACGAATATGACTATTTCCATACTTTAATTACGTACTTGTAAATACACCCACATGGAAACTCACGCACACTACCACGTTTATAAGATAAACATATGGCTTTTTAAGCTCTTTCGAGGAGTTGAATGGCTTTTAAGTAATATTGGGTTACTTTCCAGCAACGTGCATTGATTCTTTGTAATAAAATGATTAAGACAGGAAGCCCTGAATAATTTGATACACGCAAGAGATAGCTACTAATAATTAAAAATCGTTTCTTTATATCCTTTTACTTCCGGGGTAGTACTCATATTAAATTCTTAATCCATGGAAACATGAAATTAAAGATATATAAATTGTAAATAACGTAATTATATAGCCAGATCAGTAAACATATTTTATAAAAAAAAATTATAAACAATGTTAAATTGTAAATTATTGATTAAAGATAAAGATTTTTTTGCGGTTGGTCTCTAATCAACACTGGACAGAAATAGCCCTTTTTATTATTGTCCTAGTATATAAGTTTCATGGTAGTGGATAACTTGGTCCATAAACAAGCTTTTAAAAATGTTAGTGTCGCCACAATAGAATCGTAAACCAAAAATTATTATAAACATCCCAACAATAATTGCTCATTGTATATCAATAGAAGTGAGTACTGGCAGGCGACACACATGACAGGAAAAAGAAACCCGTTCCAAATTCAAATCGAAAAAATAGAATTTGAATAGCCACGATTGTCATTGGTTGACAATCAATCATTACTTTTTGAAATTCGAATTCCTCACGTGAAGTTCGATTTGATCGGAGAGTGGCCAGTTCTTACATCTGATAATAACATGGTATTGTTTTTTTTCTCTCTCGTCGTTCGATATTTGAAATCCTGTTTCGGTTACGTTTTCTATTTTTATGTAATCTTGATTGCCGGTTAGGTATACGCCATTTTGGTGTTGTAAAAAAGTTGTTAAGTGTACAGAAAAAAACGTAATTGTGTAAGATTCGATATAATGTAGATCTTAGCTTTTGTTTGACGATAACGATACCTAGTTGTAATGGACTCAAATGACTTCGACATTACCGGAAGTCAAAGGTGTCCTTTCAACTAAACAGTAATATAAGCGAAACATATTTTTAACCGAGTCCATAGAGTATCAGTTAAAGTCACATAATCGCTGGCAAATGTATGGAAAAACTATTATTTTCCAGAAACTTTGTTCACTTTGAGGTTATAAGCAATTTACTTAAGAAAAAAACTAAAAAAAAAAATCTTTTTTCAAACGCACAATGACTTTATTTATACCCAAATGTTCAAAACGGGCATACCATGTTATCAAAGATATTATATTCATACAACACAGACAAGACACGCGTAATAAGTATCTAGTATACTTACCTACACAAAATAAAAATATTTACTTTTAAATTTATTATCCGACATTTGCATATCCGATAAGCCTTCCTAACCAGTGGCAAAGTAGGACATCAGTTGACAAAAAAATGTCGAAAAAAAAACAACATTGATATCAAAAGAATTTTGACAAAAGCATTGAGAAAAACAAACAGTTGAAGCCCTCTCTTAATGTTGTTTTTGTTAAGAGTACGTATATTTTACTCTTAAAGTTGAGAACACAGCAAACACTTAAAATATTAAGAATTACGTATAACCGCATGTTTGGTTTAAGATTTTAAAATGATATTCATGCTTAGTTGACATTTTTAAATTATATTTTGTAGCTATGTGATTTTTTTGTATTTTGCAGTTTTACGTTGTGCAATTTGCCATATTGCATGTCACATTTGTTTTATGTGGAGTAACAGTAGTACGAGTAAAACATATATAATAAAACATAGTAATACATAGTTATCCTACTAATATTATAAATGTCAATGTATGGATGTTTGTTGCTCAATCACGTCCTAACGTATGAACGGATCGGGCTGAAATTTGGCACACAGGTAGATTATAATCCGGAAGAACACATAGGCTATATAGACTTTTTTCCCGGAAAAACAACGGGAACGGAAACAACGCGAGTAACACCGCGGGGCGCTGCTAGTAAGTACAGATATATGGCCTGATAGTATGTATCTGTGAGAAAAAATATAAAACCATCCAAGAAGTTTTAAAATGTAATAGGAAACATTAACTTAAACACAACTTGCCAACTAAAATGTAAAAAAACGCATAAAAACTAAATAATTGACGTTTAATAACTGTTTTCCATCAAAAAATCTCTAATAAGAACCTGACAGAATAGACATTTGGATCACTGAGTACACGCGACCACTTTATCTACAAATACGGAAATACTGTAGCATTAAATATTGCCCTAAAGCTTTTTATTATGTTTGGAGAATCCGATGGTAGCGCCACAGTTAAATTGAAGAAGATAACTTTGTTTAAAGTATACCGTAATAGCCCGCGGTGATATCAAGTTAGCATAATTATACATTTAATTTTGTAAGTTTGTCTGTGTAAAGTAATGATTGTATGGTAAAGACGAAAAATTACTATATTTTGTTATACATATAAGGCAGTTGCCTCACTGAGGCAATCGTTCTGTTTGGTTACTATTCATTGCATTTCAATTCACACTCAGTTGTTTTTTAATCTTTTAACTTTCCTTAACAACAGAATACTACTTTTTTTTTCAATAAAGAATATCGAGTCGAGCAGGACATGTGCCTGATGGTAAGCAACATGCCCGCCACGTAATAGCACAGTGACACATAGCTATTGGAACATAAAGAGTCCAAATCATTACCTAGCACTGCACTGCGCACGTCACCCAGAAATCTAAGATATTAGATCTCTAAGCCCTGTAATTTATCTGGAAACATTGTCCTTCAAACCGGAACACAGTAATGTTTGCACATTACTGCTTGGCGGTAGAATAACTGGCAAAGGTGTGGTACTTCCCCAGGCGAGCTCTGCTAAGAGTCCTACCACTACACTACTACTTATTTTATAAATGTGAACGTTTGGATGTTTGTTGCTCAATCACGTGAAAATTTCGTCAAAATTTAGAAGCCAGGTAATATGGCTATATATATATATATAGTCTGAAACATCACATAGGCTTTTCATCAAAAAAAAGTCACGAAAACGAGTATCAGTGTAGTCGCTGGTGGAAAAACAGACATAACAATTTAATTAAATTTAGTAATTTTAGATTTTATTTGTGTTTATTACAGTTTTTTTATTCTGTAAAGTTCACTTAGTACTTATAAAAATCACAATTCACGACAGCCTACCATTTTTTTTTCTTGTAAGTCAGAGTTGAAAACCCTAACCGTCGAGCGTAGGTAATAAATGTGAGGTAAATTGGAGTTTAACTTCTCTGTACGCTAATTGCATTTTGGCGACATTGGCAGTCTCCTTCACAGCAGATTTATATAACAAGAATAGCTTTAATTGCTCCAATATTATGTAAATAGAGTCTAAAATCGTGTGTTGAATGTTGATATTTATGTAATTGGTGTGATAGTCTAGTCCGATCGCTATTTCGTGTACAAAAATATCTGTTTGTTTGGTTTGTTAGTAAGGATTAGAAGTACCGTTGGCAAAACTGTTTACTCTTTATTTTCAATTATTTGACGGTTTTTAAATAAATTAACACACATGTTTTGTCATACTTTTAAATGTGTAGTTTTTTTAAATAAATCTTTCTGTAAATAATTTCTTAGTATTTTTTTGGCTTTTTGGACATTTTAGCGTAGCATTGTCTTTGGTTTTAGTGCAATTGTTTGACTTCTAAATGCACTCGTATGTTACTGAACTGTTAATCGATTGATTTATGCAGATTGTTACTTTCAAAATACAAGGCACAACCCAATTTTTGAAGTGAAAACTTCTTTTGCGCACCACGATAGATTTTTCGTGGGCTGTGAATTGATTTCTAGCGTCATGCTCGGGAATGATAAAAAATCTTCGGGTTAATTCGTGACCATGACTATTGGTTATCTAGAAATGCGTCAGCATTTCCCATTGGCCATCTAGAAATGCGTGAGAATTTCCCATTAGCTAACGCGTTTCTAGTTGGTCATGCTCATCTATCGGCAGTTCCTATGACTGCCATTTTTTTTTGCAATTCTTAACAATGGTTAAGAATACTACTATACTAGTCATACCTACAATGGTAGGCTAGTATGACTAATTTCACATTCCTTCCGACTAACTTTACGCTAACGTTACGTTTGATAGCGCCGTTTTAGGAAAACAATTAAAACCAAACCTTTTTTTTTATTTAAAAAAGGCTTCTTTCCATAATAATAAATGCCCCAAACATTATCAAAATATAACTTGAAAATATCACCAACATCGATTTTTTGTTCAAATATAGGATGTACTCTGACCTCCGTGGCCAGATAAAAACCAATAACGTAAACAATCCGTTAACTCCGGACAATCAATCATTTTATGTTTTGTTCAAATTTTTATGTTGAAATTTGTTTTTAGATTAATAATTCATATTCTGATATATTATACTGATATTATTTACTCGTGAGGCCATCACGTGGGTTTACTTTTCCTTAGTTCTTTCGCGTGATAAAAGGATTTTAAACAAAAACTACTGAACATATAATCTTAATATGGCAAAATACCCAGAGGTGGAGGCGGAATTCAAACCTCACAACTGTAAAATTTGCTATTCTGACCACTTGGCCATTGCGATTCACAATACATTGTGCGCATTCATGTTGATTCATGTACGCATGAATCTGGAGAAAATTAGCTACATAGATATTTTACATACAGATAAAGCACATAGGTGATTCATCCCATTTTTTAAATATAACCGTTTCCTAAATGTTTACGCAGACAAAGTCACGAGAGTCAGGTAAATAAAACCCCCGCCCTACTGGCGCGCCCCGACTTTGATCGGGTTGATAGTTAAAAATAATTTGCAATAACAAAAAGTCTGACTACACCCTATCCTATCTTTCAAGTTACATTGAACTGCACACAGTGTAAAATTTGATTACCATCAGTCCAGTAACAATAATAGTTCATCGCAAACACACACCGTGGCACGATTTTTTAATAAATAAATATTATGTACCAAAATCGAACTCGCTACATCCGTGTTGTAATCTACCCGTCCTACGACACGACAAAAGCTGTCAAAGACTAACAATAATTACGCAATGAGTGCGCTAGTACAGATGTCCCGTCAGCGGCCAATCTCCGATCTAACGCTACCTAAATCCTCTATGATCGATCCTGACACTGCATGAAATTAATTATCTGTATCATGGTACTTACTATACAGGGTTACTGGTGATTTATGATAAACCTATTCAACCTATTAAAGTAAAAAAAAAAGATTAAACAAAAATATTGCGGACTTTTACTTGAGTACATATAAGCGATAAGGCCGCCAATTAAAATGTCTAGCATAAGTTATCTTTAAGTTTCTTTTGTGATTTGGTTTTTTGTATGTATGTGTGTGGCTTTTTAGTAAAGAGTTTTCTATTCTATTCTAAAGTTACTACATAGTACATACTCAAATTATCGAGATACAGTACAAATACTACCTTATTAATTTATCACACAACTTATCCTAATTAATGGGAATCTCACATCCTACGTCAATTTTATTGAATATCAACAAACAGTATTTGCTCGCATTTAACCGTAGCGTATCTATTATAGAAGTTGAAAAATCTTAGTAAAAATAAGTTTATAAAATAAATTCTGGTTCTTTTATTGATACTCAGTTCTTTGGCGTTCAACTTTGCTCTTTATCTTTCATAGTGCTGGTCTAAAAACCATGAAAAATTATCGATTTTAATGAATTGAAAAACGCTAGTTTCACAGAGAGAGTAAAATATCTGCTGAAGATAAATTTTAATTTACACAGAAACTGTATTATTTAAATATACTTTTTAATCTTTTGTAGTTTTTGTTTCTCTCATGTATTTAGACACCCTGTATACCATGTCACAATGATACTCGTATAATAGAAAACAGAAGCAGAACTCGTTTGAAAACCAATTGTATTGATTGAAAGAATAGATTTAAAAAATGTCTGTTACTTGTGATGTATGGACGTAATCAGATACATACATACATGTTGTCATTGAAAAACATAATGAACAATGTGATACTAAAATGTATTTATTTAATTAACTACGTACGTAATGTAATTACTTATTGCCCAGGTTGGTGTTGTTTTTCTTAGATTCCGCATGAAGCCTTTTTACCTGAAAAATAAAAAAAAACAATTAATAATTTTGGTCACCTAAAAGTCACATTACATATTTTTCAATATCTAACGTCAAAAAGTGTTGCCGAAATTTTACTCCAGTGCAAAAATAATTAGGAAATATTGATTGATGAAAATTTAAACGAATTATGTAGCCGGATACAGAAATCTTTTCTTTTTTTAGAATTCTGTTAATGTTCAGAAAACGTTATCGACTGAAAAAAAGAGTTGAATAAGTTATGTTGTTAAAGTAACGACATTTTAAAGTTAATTCTGTCAAATTATAAGATTTGTTAAGTGTTTGGTAGCCATTGAGTGGGCAGCTAGCTTAAAGTGGTGAATAATACAGTTTTAGAATTCAGAATTAATACACTTTCGTTCAGTGTCTGCTGGCCGGTGGTGTGATTTCACCCGATTTTTTATCAATTTTCTTGCAAAATGGCTATTGGTGACGTGAAAACTGCTCAGGGTCTTAACGACCTGAACCAATATTTGGCTGAGAAGAGTTATATCTCTGGATATACACCTTCCCAAGCCGATGTTCAGGTGTTCGAGCAAGTAGGCAAGGCGCCGACCGCCAGCCTCGCTCACGCCCTGCGCTGGTACAGCCAGATCGCATCTTACACCCCGGCCGAGCGCAAAGCTTGGGCGGCGGGAGTCAGTCCCTTGACAGCTGGAGGCAAACCTACCACTGCCCCCGCGCCTGCAGATGATGACGACGATGATGTCGATCTCTTCGGATCCGGTGATGAGGAAGAGGATGCGGAAGCAGCCAGAGTACGCGAAGAGCGCCTCAAGGCTTACGCTGACAAGAAATCAAAGAAGCCTGTACTCATTGCCAAATCTTCCGTCATCCTTGATGTGAAGCCCTGGGATGATGAGACTGACATGAAAGAAATGGAAAAACTGGTCCGCTCTATTGAAATGGAAGGTCTTCTCTGGGGTGCCTCCAAACTTGTACCTGTTGGCTACGGTATCAACAAACTGCAGATCATGTCAGTCATTGAAGATGACAAGGTCTCTGTTGACCTTCTGACAGAAAAGATTCAAGACTTCGAAGACTTTGTCCAGTCTGTTGACATTGCTGCGTTCAACAAATCTAAGCTATAATTTTTTTTTTTTTAATAAAGAGTGACGAGACGAGCAGGACATGTGATCATTGCCTATCACCGCACTGCGCTCGTCACCGAGAGATCTAAGTTGTCATATCTCTAAACCCTGTAATTTCTCTGGAAACATTGCCCTTCAAACCGGGACACAGTAGTTGCACATTATTGCTTGGCGGTAGATTAACTGGCGGACTCTGCTAAGAGTCCTACCAATAAAGTTTGTTATCAAATTGTCATACAGACAACCTAATATTTGCGCGCCGTAAGGACCATTATGGAGTTCTCAATGTAAACATTTAAGATCTTATTGTAATTACCTAATTACCCATTTTTGCAAATTTTTTTTTTACTATTTTGCTGTAAGTAGCGTTGACCGCCAACTCGCCTGTTAAGCGACTATGCGATTTACGATGGAGCGTGCATATCTAGAAGAAACCGATTTGCTCTTGATTTGAGTGAAAATGCCGAGGCAACACATTCCACGTTAGGCTAGACGTTTTTATCACAAATGTAGACAAACCTCTTCTTTCTTGGAACTTTAACCATGAAACGATGTCGCTTCTTTAAGCTACGAGCAGTTCATTTTGACCCCTCTCCCCAAATGGTGTGACTACTTCTACACCCACAGCCATCATAGCTTAATTACCAGTTACGGAGACTATCAGTTACTTGCCGACCGTACTGTCGACTATAATATAATCTGTGTTACGTTATCAGGATCGTGGATCAAGCTTAGCATTATTTTGAGAAGTAATTATTAATGTAAAGGCGGTTACCGAATTTCAGGTCATTGCAGTACAGTTGGAGGTACAGGCAGCGACAGTAATAGCTCAATTAAAAAAGTTGAAGTTAGTAAGTTTCCGAGTCTTCTGCGCAGTAAGTTAAGTTGGCATAAGAAGACATCTGAGGCTAATAACTAAAACTTAAGTGAAACTTTCTCTGACATTCAAGTACTTAAGTAAGTATGTGTTATAAGTTACGGCTGGTCTAGTCGGGAGAAAGGCGACTGCCGATCCGAAGACCCCGGGTTCAAATCCCACTCGCACCACTGTCTTTTCGAAGTCATGTGCGTAATGCCGCTAACTTAAAACGGTGAAGGGAAACATCGCGAGGAAACCGACATGTACCTAGAATCTTTCCAGGTCATGTGTCATCCACCAACCCGCACTGGGTCCGCGTGGTGGATTATGGCTTCGACTCTCTCCTTGAGAGAGAAGGCTCCGAGTCTCAGCAGTGGGAACATATAGTGGGCTGCTTATGCTAATTATGTATTCAATTGCAAAATATTCAGAGATGATTCAAGGTGGAATGTGAAAATATAACACTACCGTTCTTGAAAACCATTGGGTATATGAAGCTTTGTTAGCCGAAAACCTTTCAAATTTTTTAATTTAATTCAACTTTGTATAATTATATATTTTGCCAAGAAAGAAACTCTTTTGTTTTTCTTCATTACTTACTTAGTATTATCTAGTCCCATACTGAGCAAATGCTATAAAGTGATTGTAATTTACATATAATATGTATTTGTTTTGTTTAAGCTAGAGTAGTATTCATACTAAATAGTGACACTGACTGTACCATCGACTAATGAATAGAAAACTGGACTGTCCAAGTAGCCGATGCGGCTCCGATAAATGATGAATGCGTTTTCGGTAGTTTTTGTTATCTGCCATTATCGACGGCATTTTTACGGGTACTTTCGTTTCGGTGTGCGATGGGAACACAAGATGGACATCGCGTAATTAAACTGAAAAACTTGGAACTTGGTATGTATAGTGTATGTAGGGTGTATACCCTATCCGTGTTGTCTGTTAGTTTGACTTTGATTTGGATAATTTTTTTTGTAATTTTTTTTTTGTTCAATTATAAACATAAACCAAAAAATAAAAGTGTAGACAACTGATGACAGCCACTTACATTAAGTTTTCATTCTTTTTTTCATAAAAGCCTCTATAATAGTTGGCCTTAGATGGCCTCTACTGCTTACCGAACTTGGGCAGATGCCATAGGACTAAAACTAACCTAAACATCCTAATTATACTGAAAGCATACCTAAATGGATACATAAAGCATACACAAAGCGTACTTATCATACTCACTTACCCTACTATTATCAGAGCTGTGTATTATATAGTATTTCATAAAGCTTAGACATACAAGTATAAGTAGAATTGTTGTCTTAATAAGACGTTAATTTTGGGCGGAGTCGCGGGAAAATTACGAGTCCGTTTAAATAGTATTTGTCGTACCGCTGTAATAACTGGGAGAAAAACAGCCAATGATTTCGGTAAAGAATGCACCCACTTTATCCGAAACCTCAACGTAAATTTGACAAAAGAATTTCACGAACGTATAAATTCGTAATGTCGGCGATCGGTACACTACGCCCGTATTCGGAGAAACATCGGCTTTTTGCGCGCGCGCAGCCTCAACTATTCACTCGACGATCGATATCTTACTACCCTTACTGTCTTACCAAAAATGACATAGGAGTAAATGAGATAGACACACTCAATCTCGACAGAATCGAGTTCTCGCAAGTCCAGATCACAACTCGTTCAATTACCCGGGAAATTAATGATTGAACACATTTTTAATGTGTGTATGCACACAGTTGCCTACGTGTGTGTACGTGCGTGTGTGTGCGTTCACAATAGGATTACAACCTCCTTAAATGGTTTGGTAACCAGTTATGACTAGACCGTAGAGCTCTGAAGCTTAAGATTTTTGTAACTTTTGTTTGTTGAATTGTGTTCGTGCATTTTAATTCGGAGTTAACTTGCGGGGTAAAAAGGGCTCGTAGAGTAAGATTAATTGAAATGAGAGATGGAGATTATGGTTGTGTAGAAATCGTGGGGTCAATGGTTTAAAATATGAAGAGATACGCGGTTTAAGACCTGGATAAAATGTTGTTTACAAAATAATTATTTTAAAACACAAATCGCCGAATTTGCAATTTTATTATCCGTTGGTAATAAAACTCATCCAATTATCGTTGTTTTGTTAATTAATATCATAATTTTCAGGCCGTTATCAGAAATCTGTTCAGTTTTTTAGTATGCAAGATAACACACTGAAACTACAACTAACTGAAACTAAAAGGACTGAAGTGGTTTAATTATACAACGGAGTCCAAAACAGTAATTAAAATATCATATTAAAAGGATATATTAACATATCTTACTATCAGATATTTTAACATAAACTTATTTTATTTCAAAAAGACAATTGAATCAATTTAGATAATGATCTAGTGGGTACAATTAATATAAATAAGTTTACGGTTAGTAAAAAACAAAACAGTTTAAGCAGGAAATAATCTACTAAAAGACGCATTACCCAAAAACACAACTTGGCATCAAATAAAAAGACATAACAAGATAGCCGCTTTACAGCCAACGGTATTTATTACTCTTCATTAATCTCTAAAATAACAAAATTGAACGCTATTCCATTTATTCTACTTTTATGACTAACATCTACTATTAAAACATCAAACGGAAGCTTCGTAACAGCACTATTAAAAATAAATTTTAATAAACCATGTGAAACTTTATAGAAAAAAAAACGAAAAAAAGTACTGGCCGGATCGAACGCCAATATTTCAAATTAGGAACAATTCAAATCAAATCTTCGAATTCTCGTTAGAGCAGGACGCCCGTAGGGTTGATGACCCGTTGAAATGTCAGCACGTATCCATCTCTTTCGCCCGTTTGAACTCTGTATATCATTATCTCTGTCTATGAGATGTTGATCTTGATACGTCACATTTTTAATAAACGAACTGTGTATGACAAGGCGCACGGAAATTCGTTCCAATGATTAATATGACCGACCAGAAAGTAATATACTTTGTTTTTGGAACGTTATTAGAAATATTGATAGTTTCGTGTCATTGGTCTTGTCTGTGATCGCCGATAAACGGTTTGGAGATAGAAAGCATGACAGTAGAAAATTGAATGCACGATGCGCGTAGGTAGATGTAGCAAAAACATGGTTGAGTTCACATCTGTGGATTAATCTTTGTGCTTATTATTTTGGTGCATTCTTTTGTTTATTTTTTGCCTATAACTCTGTACACTGTTAATTTTAGGATTACCCACAAAAGGTATAGTTTATAAGGGACGTATGGTGTAGTCAGCGCAAGATGGCCTATATTACGGCAAGCTTTGGGCTGACGCAAAATTTGCAGAGCTTTTTTGTAAGGGAAACCCCATTACGAATACTACCAAATTCAGAGAAGGAGTCAGTCGAAATTTGGAGCTCTCCAATCTCCATGACGGAAGTGACCACTTAAAAACTTAAAACCCTGGAACATTCCACCATCACGCAATATTGTCTATAACGATAGATTCGCATGGCCTAATGCAAAAGAAACTGTATACTAAGTTTAAAAAACGTTTGAATCTAGTTGTTATTGGTTTTTTTTTTTAATAGGGATCAATTCATCTAAAGACTTTTGGCTTTAAATGGCTTCGATAGCGGTCTAGCGCAGAAAGCGCAAGGCCCAATACCAAAAACAAGTGAGTGTTCTTATGAACGTACATACGAAGTTAATATTTCTTCTATTTATCTCTTGAGCTAAGGAACCTAGCTTTGACCCTAGATAATATATCTTCAACGCAAAAAGAATTAACCTGAAGTTATTTACAAAGATTACTAAAATGCGGACTAGATAACTTCAGAATGTCAGTTTTTTGTGACGGTGCGCGGGCGCATCGTAAAAAAATATTCTGGTCATTTTTCCCGAAAGCACGCTAAAAGGAGTAAAACTTTAAAAATGTTTATTATAGTTAAAACTTTGAGACCTTACAGCATAGTACAGGCCAACTGTGTAACCCTGTAAAAAAATTAGTTTCTCTTTACAAAAAAAGTCCTTTCAACTTAAGTGTTGCCATTTATATAGCAATTATTCTTAAAATGTCATGATCGAGTCAAAGCACTTACTTGCCTATGTATAATTTATATCTTTATTAAATCTAACTTAATTGACTAATATGCAATTAATACAAGAATCGATCTATTAGATAATGGAATAGTGTTGTCGCCCGCGGCCTCGCTTTCAAATCTAAACATCTACATCTACTAGTAAGCGTGTATGTATGTTTGTACTCATACACATACAAAACAAAATGAAAAACGACCACTCAGATCCGACAAAAAGCATAAGATTGTACCACGGAGTGTTTCATTACACCTCAAATAAAAAGTTCATATTTGACGTTTAACAAATTGTTCCTTTTTCAAATCGACCAATGAGACTATTGTATTCACTCCTAATGGCGTGTTCTATTTTCAAATCTCATTCTCTTTTCAAATCTCGGTCCGCTTTCAGATTCGTTTGAATTTGGAATGCGTCGGTTGGTACTGTTTTTCCCACACGACTTTTTTCTTTTTCTAAATGAGTTTGATTAATAGGATGGTGTTGCCAGTGTGAGTTGTGATTGTACTCTACATAGAGGTTAGTTTCCAAACCGAGCCGATTTCTATTGGCGACTAATTTCCGGTACTTATGTTTTAGTTCGAAATTTGAATGGATTGTTAATAGCGACTGCATAAAGAATAAGAACTCCAATGCAAATAGATTCGAACCTCTAATTTACCGAACTAAAACTCAAGATATCGCATAATATAAAGCACTAGCATCGCCCCACGGTGTTACCCGCGAAGTTCCCGTTCTCGTTGTTTTTTCGGGATAAAATGTAGTCTCTGTTTTCTAGCTAAGCTATTTATCTGTGAGTGTTCCAAGTTTTATCCCAATCCGTTCAGACGATACGATGTAATTGAGCAACAAACATCCAAACATGGAAATATCCAAACATCTAAGCATTGACATTTATAATATTAGTAGGATATAGGATATGATGAATTTGCACTTGGGAAAAATTCTTTAAATTTTTTGGAAAATTGGGAAAAATAAGCATCTCTGAATATTTTCCAGGTAGGATTCAAACCTATTGTATAAAAGTATATAAAAAATGACCTCACGATGGTATAATCAGCGATCTTACCACTCAGACACGAGGGCTAAGAAAGACAAAACTCTGTCAAATTTTTGATTGGTATAAAAATTCTCAAAGTTTATGACGTCATACAGAAAGCTTATGACGTCAAAAAGAAAACTTAGGACGTCAAAAACAGAAAAAAAAATGTTTGAGTAAAGTTTGGGTTTTGGTACACTTAGGTATTAGTTTTAACTGAGTTATTCGGTTAATAACACATGTAGTTATTTTTTTTTGTAATATTGTTTAAAGTAACAGAAAAAAGTATGATACCTGATAACAAACGTACTATATCCCATATTCTGCTAAGTCCGCTTGAAAAAGTTACCTATCTACCACATCTTTGTTAAAGATTCTACCATGGATTAGTAATGTGCAACTATATTCCACTTTAAATGTTTAAATAGCAAAGTTTCCGGAAAAAGTACTGGACAAAAAGATAAACCAACGTACACCTTTGAGTAACTAGCGCAGTGTAATGCTAGACAATGATTTGGACACTTCAGATTCTAATAACTGCGTTTCACTGTGTTGTCATAGCCAGGCGTGTTGCTTACCATCACGGACTTATCAAGCTCGTCTATAATATAGTGTAAACAAAATATCAGTTAAGCTATTTACTTCTTAAAGCGTAAAATACAATTTTCCAAATTATCGCTTTTTATATCATAGAGTGACTGACGAGCCGAGCAGGACATTTGCCTGATGGTAAGCAACATGCCTGCCATATAACAGCACAGTGAAGCGCACCTATTGGAACATGAAAGTACAAATCATTACCTACCACTGCACTGCGCTCGTCACCCAGAGATCTAAGATACTATATCTCTAAGCCCTGTAATTTCTCTGGAAACATTGCCCTTCAAACCGGAACACAGAAATGTTTGCCCATTAATGCTTGGCGGTAAAATAACTGCCAAAGGTGTAGTGCTTCCCCAGGAGGACTCTGCCAAGAGTCCTACCACTACAACTACACTACTCGCTTTATATCATTCGAGATGACGGTCAAGTACCAACCTAATAATATAGATCCAAATACATTCTGGGGTAATAGCTAAAGTCACAAACAAACTCACGAGAGAAACTAGTATTAAATATAAATCTAAAATATTCCACCCCATTTACAGTATTCCACAGTAAATACAAAAACGGTATTAAAAATTTTAATCTCAAATATGCATCATCTATATCCCCGAAATAGCCAAATGTCGCGAGGCGAGAGATATTGCCGAATACATCAAAGGGGTTTTTACTAAAAAAAGATTTTAAATTGAAGGGCGCGTCCCCAATAGCCCCAGTGTCCCCAAATGTTCTGATAGTACGCAAAAATGGCGTCCAAGATTATAATAACGATTTAAAACTCTCCCCTCCGGCTTTTATTTTAGTTTTTAGAGTTCCCAATTAAAACGAAAAACTTTAAAGTTTTAGTAAATATTATTGTCTTCACTAAGGGCCTGTTTTTAAATATAATATACCTAACTAAAATAATATTCGCACTAAATTAGTAAATTGTTTAAAACTCCAAAAAATTATGCGTTTTAAAAAACAGTTTTCGTAATTAATTATTTTAATGTGGTTAAGAAAGTTAGTTTAAATATTATTTACTGTCATTATATGAACTTACTAGAACAAGAAGAATTTACAAAATAATATTAAAAATAACATAAGATTAAAAAGTATCAATTATTTATACAAATACATATATATTATTTACAAAATGTACTCGAACTTAATCTAGAAGACCAGTTTTAAAGTTATATTCTAGGGTATTTTTTCAGTAAAGCATAAAAATACTATTTTCCGGTTGGAATGACAATGTTTCCAGATAAATCGCAGGGCCTAGTTATAAATCCTATATATCTGAGTGATGACGAGTGCTGTTATGTGTTGACCTGTTTCTTCATCCATCAGACACAATTCTTGCTTGTCCCGTCATTATACTTAAAGAAAATAAACTCAAATAAAATCGTCCAATACCAGACATAATGTTTACATAGATTTTAATTATTCTGCTTGGAATATCCTATTGGAAATCTTATTTAAAACTAATAATTTCGTCTTATGTCTAATCTATATATAGTCTAATTATAAAATATAGTCTAATTTTAAACTCTACAAGATATCTAGGGTAAATTTTTCAGTGCTAACCACCAACCAACACTGTTAAACATATGATATATCCTTTTCAAGTGTGTCAACGTGTCTTGACCACATAGTTTCTAACATCAGGCAACTAAAACGAACTAAGCCTACAGAGAGACATACAAAACTCTGTATAATACCAGTTTTTCAGTTTCAGAGAGAAACGCACAACAAAAGTTTTATTTTATCATGCGGAACCCAAAAAAAAAATGATCACAGTTCGCAGTTGCCCTTTATTTCCATTTTTTATTATTTTTGGAAGGGTTGTGAGTGGACGCGGGGATGAAAATTTGACACTAACACTGTTTCTAAAATGGGGTGAATTTTGCATGTTTTTGCGTCAGAGAATAGTTTTGAGATCAATGGCCGAATCTGGGGTATAAACTACTGTTTATGCTATAGAAGGGTAAAAATCAATAATTTTGTAGAAGTTTCGGAACTTTGAAATTTGATGTTATTTTGAAAACGGTAGTTTGTTGATTTTATAATCCTTAACATTATAAATGCAATCCTATAAAATGTAAAAAAATGGTATGGACGCTTAAATGTTTGTTTCAAGCAAAAACTACTGAAAGAATATGGATGATTTTTTGTACATAGATAGGCAAATAACGGCTCCTTTTTATTCCGGAAAAATGACAAGAACTAGAATTGCGCAGGCAAAACCGCGAAGTGTAACTAGTAGGTATAAAATGTGTAAAAGTTTGGAAATATAGTTAGTGTTACCAGTAATTAGGATTGGTGCAATCTTGATACGTTCTTGACCCTTCCTTAGCTATTTCCGTTGTTGATACTACCTTACAGACACTTATCTATTCTGTGAAATTGGTGAATTCCATTTAGGTATTTCAAATTTCGAATGAATAAGTGTATTAGTAAATTATTTAATCAAACCTCCTTAAGCGATTCCATTGTTAATCCTTCCTTAACTTCTTCCATTGTTAACCCTACGCTACACATCGTAGTACCTATTCTGTGAAATCGCGGCCGCACCGAGATTCGGTCAATTTAAGACCAAATCCGTACCAATTGAGGAACGGTTTTATCAATAAAAATAAAAATCCTAGAGGAAGTTACCAATTTGAACACAGAATAGAACGCAGTGGAAACGTTTTGAACTCTATTATAACGGTTTACAGTGTAGTTTGGCTTGTTAGAGCTGGTATTTGTATAGTTATGATAGATTGTGAAATCAATTAAATTAGTGCTCCGTAGCATGGGGTCCCTTTTATGAGAGGAGTGTTCTGTTTTATGTTTGTTATAGTTTTTTTTAAAGTAATGATGAACATTGTGCTTTGGTTTAAACCCTGGTGGTCTAGTGGCGAAAACGTTACATAGTCATAAGGTCGTAAGGTCGGATTCCTACACTATTTTTTCCCCAAGTAAACTTGTACAAGTTTATTATCACTACTGGCTTGAATGGTGAAGGAAGACATCGTGAGGAAACTTGAAAGGTATAAGCTACCATTTCACAGCGAGAGAAGGCCCAGCAGTTAGAACATAAAACTGGTTTTGCTGTACTTCGACTTCGTTGACAATTTTTGTAACAAAGACACAAACAGACAAAAATTTAAGATCTATTTTCCCTTCTATCTTATTATTTATAACAACCACCACATTGACTCTAATGGTAGGATTCTTAACAAAGTATTTTAAGTATCAAATCAAAATCTAGTACCTACTGCACTGGACTCGTATCCCAAAGTTATCAATAAAAGATTAAATATAAAATGATTAATCTCTTTAACCTATTACTTACCTATTTTATTATTCTATTATTTTATTTTCTTTACGATTTTCTACGTCTTTTTGCGCACCCCGTTTTCTCACTTATCCTCATGTTATTTTCCATCCCAAGGTTGCCTGGAAGAGATCGCTTTTAGCGATAAGGCCGCCGACTTGTCGCACTAGTTTTAAATGTATATTTAATTATTTTTGTGTATCCTATTGTTTTGGTGTGTCAATAAAGTGTATCTATCTATCTATCTATCTATTTGCAAAAATTGTGCGTTTCAAATTGAAACTTAAAAATCCTTCCAGTTTACTGGTTATAACTACAAAAATCTTTATTGCTGTTTGCAGGTAAGATAAGATGATACAAAACATTTTAAAAGTTGACCCATACAAACTGGCCTCTTGTTTTAGAGGCAAGCAATATGTCTGCCAAAACAAATTGTTTTAGTCTTAATTTATACAATGAAAAAAGTATTTTATTCTTTAATAAAAAGTAACGAGACGAGCAGGACATGTGCCTGATGGTAAGCAACATTCCCATAACAGCACAGTGACACGCAGCTATTGGAACATGAAGATTCCAAATCATTACCTAGCACTGCCCTGCGCTCGCCACCCAGAGATCTAAGTTGTTATATCTCTAAGCTCTGTAATTTATTTGGAAACATTGCCCTTCAAACCGGAACACAGTAATGTTTACACATTACCCCTTGGCGGTAGAATAACTGGCAAAGGTGTGGTCCTTCCCCAGGCGGACTCGGCCAAGAGTCCTACCACTACCAACCAAATGAAAATAAAATAATAGTAAGCTGATCAAAGTTTTCTTCTCTCCATTTCTTACCCGTACGATAACTGATAATTGTTTGGTACAGTTCCAACATATGCTCTGTAACGAGAAACCATACCATAGAGTTGATGCGGTATTTCTTATGTACAATACATTCAATAGGCACATTATCCGAAAAACATTTTAATAGCCAATAAATTATTAATTTTTATAGCACTTACAAAATATGAATTTATATGCACAGCCCGTAACTCCCGTGACTATTCTGACGCAACGATCCCAAATCGAGTGCGAAATCGAATCGATTTAGAACCAAAATCGCTTTTTCCACTCATAATACTTCCTAAAATGGTGGAGAAAGTAGGTAATAATATTTTTACGTGGCACTGTCGAATGTTTGCAGTGGGACGTGAGCGGGAATCGAACCTTGGACATGCATACTGATTGCTGTTTGGTTATTGCAGGTTTTGGTGAAGTGTTTTCTGAGAAAGAGTTGTTTAAACGTTGAGGAATTTTGATTGCAGTTTTTCGTACTGTGCATTACTGTTCCTTTATATTTTTGCACATAATACAAAAAGAACAGACAGACATACCGACAGGAATATCTTATTGTGTGTATCAGTAATATAATACAAAACAACCAATGTCCAGTGGCAGTTATTCTACCGCTGATGTATATACATTTCAGTATACCGGTTTGAAGGACAAAGATACAAGGAGAGTAGATATGTAATTTAATTTCTCTGGGTAACAAGCGCTAGGCAGTGATTTGGAATATTCATGCTCAAAAATCGTGATGTAAGGACTAATAATTACTCAAACATTCAATTTCAGCATAATGAGATCGGCGGTTTGAATTCCGCCCGCACTGATAGAGACACAGATGCAGGTGTAATAGTGTGCCTTTACCACTGTCTTTGACAGTGAAGATAAATATTATGAAGAAAACGGCGTATTATTCCAAAAAACACATATTTCGAAGAAATGGCCATCACCACAAGACCATCCTCCACAACGCACTTGGCCAGCGTTGTGGATGATGGTCTTGACCCTTCTTCTTCTCTTTGTGATAAAAGGCCCTGAGTTCTAATAAGCAGTGGCAGTGCCAAAAAGTGTCAAAATAATTATGCCTTATATCTTCATATAGGCATATTGTTTACCAGTAAACACAAGTCTTGCTCTGTATGTTACAAAAATAAAATAACTATAGACTTCGCTTCAAAACGCGCCATGACGTTCTATTCCATAAACCGATAGGCCCTATTCCCTTCACAGAACCAAAGAACAATCGAAAAACGCCAACACGTAGCACCGATAACGCAACGGATTCGAAATTTTAAATAACCAGTAGTTCCATATTCAAACGAATATGGCACTCGTATTGTTTCCCGTTTTCGCTTATACTTAGTCCTTAATATGCGGGGTACGAACGTTATTGAGGTTTCACAATGGACGAAGCAAAATGGCGGCGGTGCGTTAGTCTATGGTGGAGTTTCTTTTTTTATTGTCTAATAAAATATGGCCATACGCGTGCCGACGTATGCTGATTTGTTTAATGGTGACAGGTGGTTTATCGTGATATGTCATTATGTTTTGGCACCTGTGGAATACCTTAAAATCATTGAAAAAAGGTTTCAAATTCGACTATAGTTTTAATATTATGTTACATCAAAACTTTCTTTTTAAGATAACAGTTTTTGTGATTATTTTGTCATTTTAATGTCTCATTTATTTTTGATGAAATTTGATCAATATTAAGTTTTTAAGTAGGTAATTCAGTTTTTAAGTTGTAATTTATAAGTATTTCTTTGACTACATCGATCCTTTTTTGAAGTCTGTTTACAAATTGATATTTGGTGATTATAAGTTCTGACTGTTCTACTAAAATATGTATATAGCTGAACATCTTACATTTTTCTCTTTTGAAGTCAGTGGAAAACGGATCACAATTGACGGAATTATCGATAAACAGTTACTTATAAATTTTGCTTCTAGATAAAATACTTAAAAACTTCGGCTTTGTCGAAGCCATTTCATATAGCTAACACATACGTTTGCAAAAACTTCTTTAGCAAACTTTTTTTTTTTAACTCAAAAAATAACTTCAAACAATTTATCACATTTAGTTAATTCAATTCCTAACGACAATACGATACAAACATCACTAAAATATAAATTTCAATTAATTTATTTTCCAAATTATTTAATCAATATATATACGGAACTCTACCAAAAGAAACACGATAAACCTTTAACCACACGGAAAAAAATCAGAACGCACGTCCAACATCCGTCTTCCTTTCAGTAGCTGCCGATATGGACACAGATTAGAGTACAGTTACTATTACGACACAGAATAACCATAGTTAGCACACAGAATACACCACAGTTAGTACTAGAAATGACACAGATAACTCATAGTTTCTATAGATAACGGGCACTATCTATAATAGTCAAATGTCGTCTTTATTTGTCGTTAAGGAAAATCACGTGACTAGAATCGTAATTTTTCCAGTGGATTTATGGAAAAGTTACGAATTTATTCAAATTTAGTTTTGTACGCAAATTTTGGTAAAACTGCTATAAATCACTATTAAATTGTATATTTCAGCAAAATGAATAAGTAAATAAAGGAGACGGCTCATTTCTGCCCCACGTCGTTTCAAGTTTAGATACTTAATTAGCCCCGGAGACCTAAAAAAGTTATTTAAGTAAATTAACATTTAATTAAATAATGCAAACTGTACATTCAAAACTAACTTGCCAAGCGGGTATTGCAAATTGGTGTGATTAAAAGTACTTTAATGACTGTACCTTAAGCCAGCCATGTTTTTTCTTCTGTTGACGTTTACGTAAAGTGAACGTGCTTGTGTCATTTTGCCCGGATTGCGACATTGTAGTTTTGGCGCCAACGTGAAAAAAACATGTCGCCTCATTGTATTATTTTCTTTAACTTGTGTATTTTCGAGTGGCAATGTGCAATATAAATGGTGGGTTATCACAAATTACTATTTGATGTTCGTGAACGTACTTTTTTGACGATTTTTATTATAACTTGAAAATATTGAAATACGCAATATGGGAAAACACAAAAGGCGTGCGACGCCAAAATAAAAAAAAAGTGAACAAAATTGACACAAGACCCGATTCGTTCGAAACTCGATTCCGAAAAGAATGTAAAATATGCTCGATTCGTTCGAAACTCACACATCGGGTTATTTTTTTTCACGTTTTAGTTGATATCTTTTAAACCCCGCTATGCAGAATAAAAACATTAACAGTTCCTCAATATATATTAAAAATCCTATACAATGCTCTAATTTTGGTCGAGTCTCCTGCACTTTTGCTGTGGGGCAAATGCCCATGGAAAATGGGCCGTCTCCTTTAGGTACATTTAAATACCGTTAAAACCCGACCCGACTTCCTACGGCCCTAATAATACGGCTGTATTGCTATGTTTCCCACTCCTGGGACTCACCACCATCATATAATAAACCACCATGCTACCCAGTTGACAGATGATGCATGTGCTCGAAAGATGTCCTGGAACATGCCGGTTTCTTCACGATGTTTCCATCACTGTTAAATATCGTGACGTGGAAAAATACACAGAACTGCAATAGGCTAAAAATCGAATAGGCTACATCTTACACACTAATGGCGGGATCGGTCTCATAGTAGTAAGGTCGTGGGATCGACTCCCGTCGGCAGGTATGATTTTTTTCTCAATTTTTTTCTTTTTTAAGTAGGTACAGGAAACATTCAGAGGGCTTATTCTATTATTATTCTATTCAATGTTTGGATATTTAGATGTTTGCCGCTCAATCACTTCACGGATCGGGCAAAAATTTGGAACACAGTTCGGTTATGGATTATAAGAACACATAAATATGCTTATATATCTCGAAAAATTGACGTGAACGGAAACTAGGCCGCTAAAACCGCGGGGTGCCGCTAGGTCTACCGATGTGCAAACCAAAATACAATGATAATCAAACATTATAAACTTACATTGTATCCATCATCTCCAAAATGGAATTGACGTGTTGAAATCGAAACTGAACCAAAACAAAGCTCTAAAAACGCCATCGTTTATGTTAAAGGGGCAAAACACGTAAAAGTGTAAGCTACAAAGTATCTGCTGCGGTTAATGTTTTTTTACGCTCGAATATGGCGCAAAATTTGAACTTTTTACACTTTACAAAGTAGCAAATTTTGTGGTATCTTGATATCAGTTCTGTATTGATGTCAGTATTTGTAATTTTGATTGTCTTTGTGAAATTGGATTCAAAAATAGAACTGAAAATGTTCCATTTTTGATTTTGAAAGCGATCTTTTCCAATTCGGAGCAATTTTGTTTTGAGATATGCAGTATGTTGTAGTGCATTAGATTTTTTTACACTTGAAAGAAAATGCGTTTTGCAATACTGATTGTATTTTAAAAATTCAACGGAAATTCATTTTAATTTTCAGATTGGAGTTATTTCCTTAGCTATTTTTGACTAGAACATAAGGGAGATGTAACACTTAACTTAGACAATTGCTGTTTGAACTACTTTGCTTAATCATAGCGAAGGTTAAGCCACATTTATACAGACTAACAAAAATTATCATCTTGACTGTTTAAGTACGGCGTACCCTTAAGAGTCGATTTCGCGCCAAGCCGAAACTTTCTATCAAAGTATTTCGCTTCGAATAAATAATGTTAATGCCTTATAAAAGGAGTTTTCGCTGTATTTATACCCAAAAACGTCCTTTGTGTAACCGCGAGGTATGAAGTTGTCCATGAATAATTCATCGGTTCTTACTGTAACACATTGTAGCGAATGGATTCTGTGAAATTTTATGATTTGTAATTTTTGGGGTAATTTTTATGATATTAACCATAAAGATGGTTTTCAAGAATTTTTGTATTTTGATTTTTTGCGCTTTTTCGTAACTTTTAGCTTATTCTTAACTATTAGTTTTTTCGTAACTTTTGGCTTTTCGTAACTTTTAGCTTTTTGTAACTTTTACTAAAAAAATAGTTAAATAAAATTTACTAAAAATATTTTGAATTAATGACTAAATAAGTGTTTTTTATTACTGGTAGATTTGTAACTTTTCAAAAATGATTATGTTACTGTTACCCTATAATGAAGTATAACTTAACTATATTGTGGTAAGTTGTGATTATCACTGTTATCCTCAAATTATTATTTTCTTATGAATGTATTTAATTATAATAATCTTATGAACGCCGTATGATTCTTTTAATACACACACACAAACCACTGAAAGTTTCAATTATAACAAAAGAATCTACTTCGTGCCAACATTTTGAAAATGTTGGAGAACGGATAAAAATTAAATCTTATACATAAAATTCTCGTGTCACAGTGTTTGTTTCCTTACTCCTCCGAAACGGCTTTACTGATTTTAACCAAATTTTATATGCATATTCTGTAGGTATGAGAATCGGCTACTAGCTATTTTTCATACCCCTAAGTGACAAGGGTTGTTCACTAAGGCAAAACAACGTTTGCGGGGTCAGCTAGTTATAGATAAACTTTCAAGCTAGTACTGTCAAACAGATGGAACATATTGTTGAATATTCTAGAAAATACATTTCGTCATTTCAAGAAATTAATTTAGTTTTAATGATAGTACCTAAAATCTCAAACATCACAGTAATAGGTACCTATCCAATACTAAAAAAGTTTCCTAAATTAGATAGTTTCTAAAGTGGATAACACTCCAGACCGGATATTGTGTATATTACTCATAACCGTAAATTTTATAACAAATTAATAACACATAGGTACTCAGTTTATAAAAAAAAAACAAATTCGAAAAGTTTAAAATACTCATTCCATTCTTATAAGGAAATCATTACATGCCAGTGTCAAACATACGGCGCCGGCCAATCACAGCGGATTCCATTTTCAAATTAAACTCTAGAACACATTGTTGATGCCACAATCGACGTTCTAATCTCAAACGCAATTATTAACGACAATTATGTTCAAGAAATTGAGAACAAAAAAAATATACGTTTGTAAATGCAGATGGACGGACAAAGGAGTTCCTAAACGCAAGTCATTTCATACGAATTACCGCCTCTTTTGTTTCAACTGACAAAAACACAGTATATTAGATACCTTCTCAATACGTAATAATTACAATTAATAGGTGAACAGACAGATGGTATTAAGAAAATTGGAGAAGCAATATGGAGAAAAAACGAAGACCGTGCTTAGTTTGCAGTGTTTTGATGAAATGTGAGTGGAAACAAAATAAAAAAGTGAACAAGACCAGAAATGAATAGACGCAGCTGAAAGACTTTTTTTTTTTAAATAAAGAGTGACGAGACGAGAGGACATGTATGTGCCTGATGGAAAGCAACACGCCTGCCACATAACAGCACAGTGACATGCAGCTATTGGAACCTGAAGAGTCCAAATCATTACCTAGCACTGCACTGCGCTCGTCACCCAAAGATTTAAGATGTTATATATCTAAGCCCTGCAATTTCTCTGGAAACATTTCCCTTCAAACCGGAACACAGGTCACTACGAGTTTCGATGTGTAGTAAAGTAGTAAGCAAATTGAAAATCAATGTTTGTACTAGGTGGAGGTGGACGATACATACACTCTTATGTAGGTACGTAGGACATGCGGTATCTGGAAGCGTAAAGCCTGAGTTTAGAGATATTGTTTTCTAGCAGTCGACAAAAATGTGAACTGATAACGATGATGAACCTAACATCTAAAGAAGAATCTTTATGAATGAAAACTTAGGGTTTTTCCTAACAATTTTTGTTTTTTAAGGATGGGTGTACTTTTGGCCAGCAGTTCGCCTGATGGAAAGCTGCGTTAGTGCCGAAGATGCCGTTACGTAAAAGTAATAAAAGCTAATAATACAATTAATACGTATTCGGTAGTAATTACAAGCGTATAGCCATATAAACTTACAAAAGTTCACAGAAATCTTTTAGGAATTCCGAATTCGAAAATTAAAAGCTTTTATCACGTTCGTAAAACCTTAAAAAGTTAAAAACCTTTTTGTGGCGATCGATCATTACGTCGGGATGGGACTGGCCGGTATCTGCGTGTTTTTAAAAACTCCGATTCTTAATTTAAATTTGAATGATGTTTTTAAAAAGATCCAATTAGAATGTCATAATTAGACATACGTTTTGTCTTTGGTATCGCTAATGCGGGAACAAGATTTGAATATTGTTTCAAAAATTGTTATTGCTTATAAAATTCCTAAATGACAGGGGTGGGCATCAGAATCTTTTGGGATTAATCGATTTTCTCAATCGATTTAAATTGTCATTCGTTGATTTATGGTATCAATAGGATCAACATCTTTCAAAAATCGTAAAAAAACATTTAAATTATACTTAAGGAAATCGTGATGATATTCTCATCATACTTCCCAAAACTGAGAAAGGTACGTTTTAATACGTGTAATTACGTCATATGAATGTTATTATTACTAGCAATCTACAAAAGATCGATTCACGTAGTTTTATCCATCAGAGATAGTAAAAAGGTAGTCACAATGACAGACTTATCATACTCATCAAATTGAATCAGATAAGTATTTATGCTTGCACTATGCATGTAATCGTGCAATTAAAAGATTGAAACTGTAATCCCAACACAGTTACTGTTGAGCTATAGCCATGAGGTAAACCAAATATTATGTACCAAAAATAAATGTAAATTAAATGCAACGTTAACAAATTCAGTGGAGCTTTAACAAAAACCAACTAGTATTGCTAAATGTGTGTGTACTGATGAATGGATGGATAGAAGTATCTATGTTAGTCTTTCACCCAAAAGCTCATGTATGTGGAATAAATTTGGTACAGACATTAAAGAGTCTGGAATAACACAGACTGTTTTCATCACGGGAAAATTACTGGAACTACATCTTTGAATAAAAAAACAGGCTACTACTAATTATACTGTTATTAGAAAAAAAAATATGAATGACGAAATAAGTTCATAATGTTAACAATAAAATTAGTCTTACAAGATAGCAAAATTGTCTACCTTTGTTAGATCTTATGAGAATACCATCTAATCTAAACTGTAATTGTGTTGTGTAAAATCGTTTAAAAAATCGAAAATTGTTCATCGTAAAATCGATATTCGATTGAGTTGGGCACCCCTAGTAAACAATGAGAGTCATGCATGGATGACAGTTCTAGTGCAGGATTGAGACAAGTGGCGTACACGAGGAGAGCTATATACTCCGTATGCGATAATACACTTTTTTTTCTGTATAGAGTAACGAGACGAACATGCGCCTGGTGGTAAGCAACATGCCTGCCCGTATCAGAATAGCGGCACGCAGCTATTGGAACAAGAATAGTCCAAATCATTACCAAGCACTGCGCTTTACCCAGACACCCAGAGATTATAAGATGTTTCATCTCTCCTGTAATTTCACTGGAAACATTGGTATCAAACCGGACCATGGTCATGTTTTCATATTACTGCTTGGCGGTAGAATAACTGGTAAAGGTGGTACTAACTCTAGTGTCCTACCACTACAGAAAACTGAAAATAATGATGATAAAATGACCCTTCGTTCGTGTGATTCTTATCTATATTTTTAGCGTTCCATCCACACAGGCTCACAAAACACAATACAATGAGATTATGAAGGGGTGCGTCCAGCATCATCCTTGTTTATTTTTATTCCAAATTTGAATAATGTAGTGAAACGTGCGTTCTCAAACCAACGCTTGATTTGAATTCTTAGTGGCCAGTTTGGTTCTATTTTTGAACGCTATTGATACTGGCACTTTTATGTAATTGTCGTCTATTTTTTTTAGTGTGGACATTTAAAATTTTCATATGTAACACGTATATATGGAATTTGCTCATATTTGTTTCATTATCGTTATCAACAAGTCATTTTACATTCAATAATTCAGATATAAATGTAGCACTATTAATCTTTCTCAATCTTCGATTTCAGACAGTTTGTGACTCTGCTTTTGTGATAAGAACGTCTAGCTCTAGGCTGTGAAATGCGTTGCCTGAGTGGGTTTTTTAAATGGTTACAATTTAGAAATATTCAAAACGAAAATAAATCAATCGGTTGTTGATAAGCACGCTCCGTCGTAGACCGCATCGTCGTTTAACATCAGGCGAGATGGCGGTCAAGGGTAAACTTATTATAGTTAAAAAAAAACTTAAGCTATCTATAGTTTAGGCATTACAATTTTGAAATACATTTACCTACAGCTACACCTATTATACATCAGATCGCGTCGTAGGAATGAGATTATAGAAGGGGTTGGTCCGCCATCATCAATTATATTTGTGAATGCGCTTACTTTTCCATTTTTTAAATAAACTCTAAAGGGAGAGGGATTAATAAAATTGCATGTGAGACGCGAGGGGACAGAGATTTTAATAGGAACTGAGTTATATGGTATCTAATGTGTATATTTAGTACTAGCAGCGCCCCTTGGTTTTACCCGCGTACCTATTTCACGGTCGAAAATGACAGTAAAGTTGTACCTATGATGTGTAGAAGTGTTTTTGCAGACTATAATCTAACTGTATTCCAAATTTGAACCAGATCCGTTTAGACGTTACGACGTCATAGACCAGCAAACATGCAAACATTTACATTTATATTGTTAATAGGATTTTCTACCAGCCCCCGCGGTTTCACCTGTTCCCGTTCCTGTTATTTTTGAGAAATAAAAATTAGCTTTGCTAGTAGCTTATGTGTTATTTCAAACTATTTTTTTAATTTAAGATAGATATCTTAAATTTTCATTAAGATCCCTTCTATAAGTTTTTGTGCGAAAGAGTAATTTAGATTCATACATACTCACAATCTTTCGCATTCATAATATTAGTGTAGGAACTTAGAAAATAAGATTGTCTAGCAGCGCCACAAGATTTCACCAATACATAGTTACCATTTTCGTAACTTTCCCGCGTTGTATGGTAATATAAATGTGTAATTCCAGATTATAATCTAACTGTGCTCTAAATTTTAACCCGACCCGTTCAGCCGTACCAACGTGGCTGAGCATCAAACATACAAACCTTCACATTTAGAATACGAGTATTTTGAATGTTTTCTTCTATAATACTTACTAGATCCAATAGTAAATGTCCGTTCTCACTATTCGGCTGCTCGATCCATTACCACCATTTTCTAAACGCAGCGTCATCCTTACCTGCAAAGTAAAATAAAATTTGTTAAAAATATAATCGGAGACGATAGAATTCCATTTTGACGTACAGACTGATATTCAATAGTCAATCGTATCTTTACTACAGATAATTTAAAATGTAACAGCAAATGTAAAATATAATATAAACTTGTTGCATTTTATTGCCATCTCGCCCGATGTTAGGCGATGATGCGGTCTACGATTGAACCTAAAAGAAACATTTTTCTCGAGAACACCAAAACAATACTGTCTTGATCATCATTGGGGACAATCCACTCAGACAACTCATTCCAAGTCAAATGTCAACCGTGACACAATATCGTCTTGTCATCACCTGGTTTCTAAAATTTGTATTTACGTTTTTCCACATGAAATCAGCAGAAAAACAAAAATATACTAAGAGAGCATAAAATCGTCTTAATCCAAGATTTAAAATGACTTATAACTTTCAAGTGAAAATAACAAAAGAAGTGAATAGAACAATTTATCGCTTCAATTAAATTAATTAACCCGCGCCTGCCCGTAATTAAGTTCCAAATTCAAATTTCGAATAAGAACGATCGAACGTTCCAATTTCAAAATCAGATAGCATCCGCACTGGTCGGTTACAAAAGAACGGAGAGCATGACGGTTCAAATATTTTCGAAAATGGAATATTAAGTGAAGCCATTATACGATCGATTGTGGAACGTGTTATTAAAATCTGTACCTATGACTTAATGCCGCGACTACATGAGGCGTGGTGTGTTAGTCATCGGTGCTTTGTTTTAGAACATGATTAAAATACCTTACTATTTTAACAAACAAATTCATCATCATCATTTTCAGGCTATATTGACTCTGGTGTAAGCCTTATCTGTGCCATTGATTTTTATCCTAAGAGTTTTCCAAATAATGCCCATTTTCGCGTTAACTTAGATGAAATTAATCGACTTATTTCCAGATCACGAACCTCAATTCAACACCATTTTATTTTATCAGACATCAATATTCTGACTTTGCTTAAATAACTTAAATTACTTCTTAACTCAAGTCAGTGCAATATGACAGAAGCTGCGTAGTAAAGTTTGTAAATGATAATATTAAGTGATCGTTTACGTATCGAGGTCGTCGACCTCACATGATGCGTCAAATGACCCTTTAATGCGACTTATTGTTCACTCATTGAATACTCACTGACTTGATTTACTTAACAATGACACTTTTTTTATACCAGGTTCAATAATAATTAAAAAAAACAATTGCCCGGGGCCTAAATTGTAAACTAAACTAGCGTGCTTTTTATTGTATGACTTAATAAAACAAATATAATAATAATCGAATTCACATTTCAAGTAAATTGAAATGTTACAAAGGAACGACCATCTCAATAGTGTCATGTAAAAACGATTTTTACATCAGATCTTGATATAGATAAACAAACAGAACTTAGTAATTAATTAATTGCAATAATTTTGGTACAATGTCTATACTTTCCTTAATTTGATGACGTCAAATTGGAACAAAAGAGTGGATGGGGTTGTGCAATATGCTCTAATTTTTACTTTTATTCAAACCGAAAATTAAATTGTTTGCTAAAAGAAACAGTTCAGTTTTTAAATAGTTTATTTATTATCAAATTCTGACAGATTAGGTTTCAATTCAATAACAATAATTCAACATTACATCATTTACATTGTTTGTTGACTGACCTCGTGGCTTAGTTGGTAGTAGCACTGCCTGCGAAGCCGAGGGTCGTGGGTTCGATCCCCACCCAATGCAAATATTTGTGTGATGAATTCAAATGTTTGCACTGTGTCTGGGTGTTTCTATGTATAATAAGTATGTATTTAAAAACTATATAAGTATTATATCAGCTATCTGGCCGCCATCACACAAGCTTTGCTTAGTTTGGGGTCAGATGGTGTTGTGTGTGAATTGTCCACCAATATTTATTTATATTTATTTTATCTGTGGTCTCTACCATTACCAATACTACTTTGACGCAAGAATACTAACATGAATTAACTTGAAGTAGGCAAGTAAGGCCTTCCCATCGTAACATTAACCTTTAAAAATATCAGATTATAGTAAACCTTTCCATTTTGAAAGGCAATCGATAACGGCGTATCTATGATACTGACGCATTAATATGTCATTGGGAACGCCTATAGAACCACCCACGTGCGAACAGAACGCGCGAGTTCCACAAAACATCATTATAAATCCCATATTTCGTTTAAAAAGCACTCCACATATCTTCACCATTAATCACAACACTAACCTTCAAGAAACATCCGAATAAACGAATAAAATTTCCAATCGAAATAAAGCACTTAAACGCAAAACGTCATTATCGCACAACATAAATAAAAACATCTGAAATCGAACGCAAAAATTGAATATCGAACTCGATTTAAAACAGAATACGAATTTTAAAAAATACGAGCGCGGCTGAGCGGCATTAATTAAAAATTCTCGGTAGAATATTCAAAAATAGAATTCGCATTCGAACGCTCCTTGTACGGATGCAGAGTTTGAATTTGGAAGGAACAAAAGAAGGAGAGAGCGGGAGCAACCCTTTTAGCGCTGATAATCTGTTCTTTGGCCGTGTTGCGTTTTCCTTTTTTTTTTCGTTGTCACTTTTTTGTCCGAACCAAGATTGTACACAACATTCTTTACTTCGAAACGGAGCTTTTTAAAATCGAATCGAGATTTATTTCTTTTTTATTCCTTTAATAACGAGTCCTCCGATTTAATTGACGAATGGTCACGAGCGAAATGTTCAAACGGCTTTAGAGGTCAATAATTACTTGACATTTCATTTTGTAACATGCATACGGTTAATAAAACACTACCGGTTATTTGGTACTTTTACTATTACGAAACCTAGACACCCAAATTAGAACGTAATAAATCTAAACACGGTTTTTTGAGATTTCAGATATAATTAACATATGCGGAGGCTACACGAATAATTATTAAGAGTGAAGCCATGATGGCCAAACATTTCCCGAGGTAGGGGTTTGATTCTCACTTGTACACTTCTTACTATTTATTCCAAGTACGATTATACACAAGCTCGTCATCACCACTGAATTTAATGGTGAAAGAAAGACATCTTTCGAAAACAAATTGATAAGTTCAAAGACATAAACATAATCTTTGGGCGTTGTACCATAATACAATTGGTCAAAGAGCAAATCATACAAAAATCCAGTTCCATCTTCAAATCGGTTCGGAATATAAAAATTTAAAAATAGAACGCAATCCTTCCGCCCTCGGCCGGCCGGTTAGTGCTTTACATGAAATATTATTTTATGGAATCAACATCTGCGGCTGCGGCTATGTATGTGTGCGTGAGCATTATTCCCAGCGAGGGGTTTATGCATACATGAGAAATTACTCGGATACTTGAATGTGATGTTCAAGTGGTTAAAAGCATTTCCAGAGCTTTTTTTGGATTATCAAAATTAGTTTCAGTTTTAAATGTATTTTCGTTACTGAGCTCGATTAGTTTATCTTCAAAGACCGCAGAGCAATGTGTTTACAATATTAGGTAAGTAACTATTACTTTACTGTCTGTTTGATGTGTATCTGATTGTAAAGAAATATCGAGTTAAATTTCTTGTGAAAATATATTTTGAGTAAACCAATTAATGTTTTGATTTTTTCATCAATCTTCTAATTGGCGTTAATCTAAAATGAACAGTATTAGATTACTTTGACAGCTGTATTGTTGTTGTGCTGTTATTATTATTATTAAAATTTCAACAAGGGACCTTGACCTATGTAAGTACTTGCTTTTTAAATGAACTTTTTTTGAAAAATAATAATCATATTGTAGATTAATAAAAATAAAATGGTATAGTACAAAATTGTGTAATTCAATTAACTTTATGTAACAATAATTCACCATATAAATACTTGTCACTTAAAAAAGATGGAATAAAAAAATAATTCCCTCTTGCACAACAAGATTCATTTTACAATCCGTCCGAATCGTCAAATCACTCGTCGCGGGTTCATTTTTTAAAATTGGAACTAGAAGTGAAACCCTTCCATTTTTAAATTGCTTTCGTCACGGCGCTCCCTTTGCCACTATTATACAATACAACAACGAAACGTGGAATTTTTGAACGAAACTTGAATGACTTGATTTTTCCATTTCAACAAAGAAATTTTGAATTTGGAACTGGATTTTGTTTCATTGTCTTTAGTTCTTTTTTTTCTTCCATTGAGGTTTTATGTCCTACACTTTGACTTCTTTCTTCAATTTTATTTTAGAGGTTTTTAATCAATGAAGGTTTTCAATTGACTGCTATGTCCTGATGTTAAGCGAAGATACGGTCTACGATTCATTCTAGACTTGAAGATAAGATTGTGTTCATCAGAAAAAATCCACTAAGACAATGCACTAAACAGCCTATATGTTATTATCACGAGAGTTAAGTCACGGCATTCATGACTCTCGAACTTCAACCATGAAACGGTGTCGCTATTTTGAGCTACATTCGCTTATAAAAAGGTTAAGACGATATTAGACCATGAAGTGTCCGCGATATGAGTTGTCAATGAATATTTGCTATTTTTTCTGGAATTATTTTGAAAAATTTAAAAACGTGGTTTGTTACTTGTCTCATTTTCATCATGCGGTCTTTTGTTATTTTAATTGTAATGTTTTCAGTGAGTCGATTTCTTCTAGATAAACACATCATAGACTGCATAGTCGCTAACTGACGATCAAGTAGTGCAAATCTATAAGTACTTAATTATCCAAAAAAATTGTTAACATAAGTTAGTATAGATTAGATATGAAACAATGGCGATGTACACCATCAAGTTATTTGAAAGACAACCAAAATATATTTCGTAATTTATTAGTACATTTTTGAACGTATTAAAGTGGAATTTTTAATTTAACTCGTAAACAATTTCTGTACAACCACAGCTGTGTTGTCAAAGGATTACTTTTCTATACCCTCCATTTTATTTTTATCCATTTTAAATGTAACTCTTTTGACTATTTTAATATTTCTGGAACATTTTTGGGGTGAGGGTTTTATGTGGGCGTTTTTTTTTTATTTAAAACCCCTTTTTTATTAGACTGGGGTATGGTTAAAGTTTATTTTTAGTTGTAGTTATAAGTTTTCTGATGCGGGTGGTGTGTTCAACAATTAATCTGTTGAATTGAATCAGTTTGGGATGTAATTTTAAAAGATATCTAGGGAAATGAAATGTTTTTTTTTTGGTTTTTAAATTATTTTGTTATTGTTTTTTGAGAATGCGTTGTTAACGTAATACAGTAGCAGTAGTACGAATACTCGTCTCCATGACATGAACGCTAGAAAATTTATGAACGCTAGAAAATGTATGAACGCTAATAAATGTATGGAAATCTTTTCGTGTTCGCCAGACGTTCTAGTTTTCTTTACAACTACAACTAATGTTAAAAGAAATCGTAATTTTTATTTTGTTGTCGAATTCCAAAAAGTTTTTTTTACTTCTTAATTCAGTTCAGTAGTATAAAATTGGTCGCAGTTGTTAACTAATATCCTACTATTTAGTCCTATAATGCTACTATAATCGTGAACCTTTCAATGTTTGTGGCTCAATCACATCGCAATGATCCAAGCATTGTTAATATTTTTTTATTAGTCAAACGTAGCATCATTTGATAAAAAAAAGTCGGACGTAGTCTCGCTAAAACAAAAACTGTGTCCATCGAGTCGGCCACATAATGCACGTGTGCGCTGTCACGTACAGGCTGATACGCAGTCATCAGTGGGTCAATACACGCGGAACTTGTGTGTATGTGTGCGTGTCAGCCTATCAGTGACAACCTGACAATGCACACGTGCACATGTGGCCGACTCTAGTGACACAATTTTTGTTTTAGCGAGACTACGTCCGACTTTTTTATACGTCTATGCATTTGATATAGTCCAAATTTCGTTAGGCAAAACCCAATTGAAGGTAACTGCCTTAAAAAAGTGAGAAATTTCGAAAAAAGAATCTTCGAATCAGAAACAATTAAACAAGATGAGTTAACTTTTTTTAACCCTTCAATTAATATCGAATAACTCGAATAGGGTCGCTTTTGGAGAAAAAAGGCAGAAAAAAATCGGGTGAACGTCCTAACACAGTCACATGTGGGCTGGTTTAGGAAGAGGGCATTATCGCAGCGTTCGCTGTACATTGCTTGCTCTCTTTTTAACAAACCTAATTTCTCATAAAAACAGCAATATACTAGCGGCGCCCCTCGGTTTTACCCGCGTAGTTCCCGTTGCCGTTATTTTCCTGAGATATAAAATAGCCTGTGCTCTTCCAGACTATTTCAACCCGATCCATTCATACGTTACGACGTGACTGAGCAACAAACATTGACATTTATAATGTTGATAGGATCCATAACAAACTAGTACTTATACTGAGCACATCTAAATTATCCATCGACTGATATAATATATGTGATCAAAATGATCAAGCTTATTACCAGTCGGAAGCTTCCCCACAACCTGGCGGCTTTACCACGCTCAATGGTAATTTCATCATCATCATTCACACCGTTCCCTTTTTATAATAAAATGTGGCAAATTAATTACTTTATTGTGTGCCTCATCCGAATATAAGCCGCGCGCAAACTGTTTTTGTTAATTGGATGAAGGGTGCCCAAAATACAGGCCTTGCCTAGTTTGGGACCCATTGTAAAAGCCATATATACCATGATATTTTTTTTTTTTTGTATGAGAACTTAAGTCTAGAGTAAATTTATAATTGTAATTTTATATGGCAAATAAATATTTTTTTTACTTTTTAATTGTTCTCAATCGACGAGTGGCAAAAAAATCGCTTTGTGACTTTAAAAAAGTGTTTAAGTGTGTTTAAAAAAGTTATCAGTTCAAAAGTGTTTTTTTTTTATGTCTTGAGGAAGAGTCATTCAATTCATTAGGATCATTCAAATATGAGAAGCAAGCAATGTAACGCACAGCATTGAACGAACACAGAACGGTCGCTCGTCACAGGAAGTTCACTCGAAGAGATGATGTATTACGATACTTTGTGTTTGGAACGAGTTACGAGACGGAATGTACAGATGTTCGATATTTATGTTAAATATTCTTTAATCGATTTTGTTTGTTGAAATCTGGATAAATAATTTGACGGTAATGGTAACATTGGTAATTTATCTACTGGTAACATCCCTCTGTTTCTCGGGTAGTTTCCGATCCCTTCACTTTATCGGGATAAAAAGTAGTCTTATGTAATTCGGGACTATTATTATCAATGTACCTAAGATTATATTAATTTTAGTAGTGGTAGCACTCTTAGCAGAGTCCGCCTGGGGAAGTACCACACCTTTGCCAAATATTCTACCGCCAAGCAGTAATGTGCAAACATTACTGTGTTCCGGTTTGAAGGACAATGATTCCAGAGAAATTACAGGGCTTAGAGACATAATATCTTAGATCTCTGGGTGACGAGCGCAGTGCCGTGCTAGGTAATGATTTGGACTATCATGTTCCAATAGCTGCGTGTTACTGTGCTGTTATGTGGCAGGCATGTTGTTTACCATCAGGCACATGACCTGCTCGTCTCGTCACTCTATGCTATAAAAAAAAAAAAAGTTATGTTGCAGGCATGTTGCTTACCATCAGGCACATGACATGCTCGTCTCGTCACTCTTTATTAAAAAAAAAAAGTTTACTAGTATATGGGATAATTATCTAAGTTTTTAATTTCATCAAGATCCCTTCAGTAGTTCTTGCTTTAAAGAGTAAACTATCATAGGTACTTACCTATATACAAACTTTGGCATTTATTTAAGTAAGATATTTAACAACTAGTAAGTACCTCCCGGCGAATTCATTCGTGTAGATTTTTGGAAAATGTCTTTTAAAAAAATTCTGCAAAATTTCGGGACGAAAAAAAAAACATTTAATTTGATCGACACAGCTATAAAGCCGTGATAGAGCAACAATATGTGTACTTATTACTACGTCCTTTGTAATGTTTTCCAGGTGAGTGAAAATCGCGAAAGCTTAACGTAACCACTCTGAAACGGTGTCGTAAAAAGAAGTAGCTAGAATTACTTAGTCGTGTGAAACGCCACAAAACACATTACACAGTGTTATACCATAAAGGATTATCCACACTCTACCAGAGCTAATAAAACAGTTGTAAACTCAGCTTTATGATCGGATCAACAATAAACATAGCTCTTAGCACTTCGTTACAAGAATTTCACTCATTTCTATCATTACTCAAAATTCATAGTAATTTATACTCTATGCCAATGGATTTGAGTTCAAAAACAAATTACTTCTACCTATTTCCACTAATTTACGATTACATTCCAATTTAAACTTTGTTGACCATGCGTTTAAAGTTTGAAATTCGTTGTGGTTTATAATGGTAAGATAAACATGTGTGTTTCTTAGCTTTTCATTTACAAACGAATTGTTTTTGTGCAATTGTGAACTCTATTCTTGTAAAGAATAAACTTTGAAATCGCCTGTAAGGTATAGTTTTCTAATAGACATGTGTGTTTTCTCGAACTTCTATTTAATAATGCTATATTGAACTCTATTGCAATCCTATAGAGTTTATTTTGCTAGTATGTAAACAAAATTTTGTGTGGATCATATAAATTACTTTAATTTTCGCCAAATCGTTGGATGATGACAACAGAGATAAATCAACGAAAATGACCGTTTAAGATTCCGTAAACGATTCCGATTTAACATTAACGTCATTTTAAATACTTCAATAGTTTTAAATTTAAAAACAACTACTCACACATTAAATATTTCATAAACATAAAAGTTTGTAAAAATGGTTACTTGAACGTTTTCTTGAAAAAAAAGAAAAAATTACTATGGATGAAATATTACAGTTCTATAAATTAAAACACTTAAGTAGTAAACTTTTGATTGACCAATCTCATGGTATGCCGGGAAAAATCTTTAGGATACAATTTTGGGTAAAAAAACGATATTGCAATGAAAAAATTACTTCTTCCACGGGTTCTTTGTACCAATTGTAAGCAGATGAGGCGTATGTTAGCTATGGCAACAGAGTGATGTGCCGCGACAAAAGTATGACACTTCCACAAGAGCGACAAGACAAGAACGATCTGGACGTCTACTCTGTTTCTACGAAAACGAAATTTCGAAAAAAAACTCGCGACTTTCCTTCTCTCGTTCTACTTCGTTTCTTCCGATACAACATTGTTTGACGTTTAAATGTTGTAAGCATACTCTAATTAGAGTAGCCTTAGAACATTTAAACGGACAAAACGACGGATTGAAGTAGAATCGGAGTTGGAAAATCGCGAGTTATTTCGAAATTACTTTTTCGTTGAATTAGAGTAGACGTCCAGACCCGTGCTTTCGGTGTAAAGCGTCTGTTCTAACTCTATACGTAGTTTATGTAAACTCTTTGCCTCCATTATAAGAGCGGAATTAAAAAAAACTTCTACGAAGTGTACGAAGTAAATCAATTCAAAAGCCTAAATTCAATTCATAACATCGCCGTATTCTATTTTCAAATTTTCGCACCAGTTCCGTAGCAAAACGATTTTTGAATCCGCGTTCCATATTCAAATACGATTCAAATAGTGAAATGCAACTAACTTTACGGCCAATCTAATAATCTTGGAGCGTTTGGTTTCTGCTATCGAAGTAGCAGACGTTCTATTTCCGTGGATAGCGTTTGCGTTTTGTTATTCTGTGCGTAACACAATTCCTCGACTTGTTTCTCGTGCTAAACAGTACTTGATGGTTAAATAAGTTATCTATTTCTTTTTGGGCCAGAATCATAGTCGTGCATTTTTTTAAGAATATATTTATTTAATTTTTTTTGTAATTTGTGACGTCCCTTTTTCTGTTTTTTTTTTTGAGTATTTGGTGATTCAAATTATTAATATTGTCGTATATTTTTTTAGTTCTGGTAGAGCGAAATCGATAAAACGCCCCCAGGCAACTTCAGTGCAAGATTTTTCGCCTCCATGTTTCTGAGATTTGCACTTTCTGCGTTTATCCCAAAAGAAAAAAAATGTCAGTCATGGAAACTGCCGATAAAAGTGAAAACTTACTACTTAGCATTTTAGTAAATATTACGTACGTCACTTACAGATGTAGTATTATTCCGCATGTCAGTTACTCAAAGACATGCATTTTTCCTATGACAAAAAATGATCCACGCAACTAAATATTTTTTTCACTTCAAAAATCGTATCAAATAACGTTAATGCGCGTATTAAGCAAAATATGTCTCCACACTTTTAAATTACTCAAGATTAATTTTTGCTTTTTTTAAACCCCACAAAATTCATAAATCACCATAAAAATCCGACACATATTTTTTTACAAACTTCAGTCAGTTTTGAGTCTCTAAATCTTCTCATAACGAACCGCATCATTCGAATAAACTTTAATCGAATTACAAATCCATCAGTACCTACAGTCAACTGTCGTTGACAATAATCTGAATCCACGATCCAGACGCATAAATAACGACAATATTTCGTAGCACCAGGAATAGTTTACAATAATTAATTATTAAGCGCGCGTATTTCATTTTAATCGTGGTTTCTTTATAGGGATGTCTAATGTGACAAAATTGTTTCAAATCGACTATTTGAAACATAATTTGCGTTATGAAATTGTAAAACATACATTAAAATAGATTATGATCTAAGTTTTAGTCTTGATTTTAAAATGTAGCTTATGATAATAAATTTTTAAATGTGATCTATATCATCATGTTTGTCTGGGATGGTTAAAGTGGAACTGTTGATAGAAGTGAAAACATATGGGTGTTTCTATATATAATAAGTATGTATTTAAAGAACTATATAAGTATTATATCAGCTACCTGCCGCTATCATACAAGCTTTGCTTAGTTTGGGGTCAGATGGTGTTGTGTGTGATTTGTCCACCAATATTAATTTATTTATTATATAACTAAGAATTGTAGTATAAACCAGCACCAATGTTATTCAATACGTCTCCAGTATAGCTACAGATATTCTGTTATTAGGTATGCATGTCAATGTCGCTAACTCACAAGATTTCACTCATCAAAAAAACGTCTTACGAACAACTCTACGTAATGTAACATTAGCATGTCGGTAATGCACATTTATAAAAAAAAACTACCAAAAAGTGCTTAATGTGGATAAATAACTAGGTATTTCACTTAAAAAATGGCACTTTATCGTGTTTTGGAAAAGGTTTACACTTGACCGCCATCTCGTTTGACTACGGAGTGTGGTAACATAAAAGAAACCAATTCACTCTGGCCTTTAAAACACCAAGATTGTAACCATCAGGAAAAATCCACTCAGGCAACGCGTTCTACAGCTTAGACGTTCCTATTACGAAAATTGACATATTACACTTTATATTCTTGAATAACATATAAATAAATCAGTCGCATAATAAGTTGACAAGATATTCGAATTGTAGAGTCAATGTTAATTGTAGAAAGGCAAACAATTATGTGCACCGATTCGATTTAAAATTCGATAATTCCAGCTCATCCCTACGTATCTAGTGTTCCTTCCCACAACGCGCGGGAATGTGCACACCTGTCGCGTACTCCGTTATGCGTTTTGTGCAATGTTCGTTAGATGTGAATCTGACATTTCACTTTTTTTTATTAACTTTTTAATTTTAACTACGACCTCTTTTGTTTTCATTCTATTTTTAAATAAAACTTTTTTGCATCAATCAATCTTTTTCGACTAGATATTTTTTGTTTCGTGTCCTACTAATGTTAGAAAAATCGATAATTAATATTGGTAATCCTATATCCCTTACAAAGCACTTACTGGTCAAAAACTAAACAAAGTATTATATTCTATGGCAGCTAGATATGAATAAATGTTTATATAAATATTGAGATGTTCGGCGTTCAATCATGTCGGGATGACTACAAGGATCAATTGATATTTGAAATGCAGTTAAAATACTGTCCAGAACAGCACATAGGCTACTTTTTATCCTACTAATGTTATAAATGTAAATATTTGGATGCTTGGATGTTTGTTGCTCAATCACGTCGTAACGTATGAACGGATCGGGCTGAAATTTGGAATACAGTTAGATAATAGTCTGCAAGGACGCATAGGCTTTATACCGGAAAAATGACAGGAACGTAAACTACCCGCGTAGAAATGATTTTCTGCATTTATTTCATTTTAAACAAATTCAGAAATTCATTTCTATCTTACTATACTCTTCACAAAGTTTCAAGCAAACAATAGTAGTAATTTTTGATGCAAAACACCAATATTGCCTTAAAAGTTTGTGGTACGCAGAAAGCATAAATTCGTATGCATTTTTTCGCAAACGCATAAAATTTACAAGATTATTGAAACCATACGACACTATCCAAACTACATCCATCCTTATCTAACTGAATACAAGTCTCTCGTTCTGTCTGCGCACGCGTCACTATTGTGTCTGGCGGGAATCTCTTAGTTGTTATATCTCTTTCACTCTATATAGCGCTGTCTCACTCTATAGCATGTCAATTCATTTTATTGTAGACTTTAATGGCTCGGATTACAAATGTAAATTTTCAACGGCGTTGGATACTTTTTACTCGTTTTGTTTGTAGCGCATTAAATTGTATGAAGAATAAAATTAATAGTAGTTGATTTCTGTTAAATTATTTCAGCGGTGTAGTAAGTTTTTTTTTATTTGCGGCATTTACTCTATCATTGCGAGGTAAAGAATGTCTACCCTCTTTTTATTTCTATCTCCTGTTATTGCATCCCTGTTTATCACTAACTTAACGATATAAACTAATATATAAAATATCCGTGTCGCTATGTATGTAAGTTTACTCTCCTTTGAAACGGCTCGACCAATTTTTATGTGAATTTCGTAGGTATGAGATTGTAAATGATTCATCAGCTTCATGTCCCTACTTTTAGTTTTTAAGGGCAATTTTTATTTTTGGTTGCTAAATTCGCAATAATTTTGCCGTCAACGACATGTAATCATTAATAACTTTATATTTTCTATATTTAAATAATTAGTGGAAAGAGTCGCTACTATTTCGATGCAATTTCATGAACAAATTACGCGTAAAACAATTATACAATCGGAGATTGCGCCCTACTACCAATTATACAACCTAGTTATCAAAATTAATACCCGCCATTTTATGTTTAGAGTAATGTCACAATGCAAATGTCAATCAAATAAATAAATCAGAGCGATCGAATAAATTAAAATTTTAGTGCTTCTTACTCAAAAGTCAAATATTTGGCTACAATACAGCATTATATTTCGTCATTTTACTGCTTTCTAAAGGTTCTGGGCCCGTACCATGAGTTCGGAAATCTATTTACTAGACTCTAAGGTTCATTCTCTTTTACATATTTTTTTTTCTGATCTGAAAACCATCTCTTAGTGGACAGTCTTTTGTGCTCCGCGATTCTGAACCTTAGCTGTAAGGTTATTTTAAGTCGCTATACACGAAATGTTTCAAGTCAATTGTTTTATAGACTTCAACAAGACCTCATACCTAGTACAGGACCTGTTCATCAAACCGTTAATTACGTAACAACTAATGATTAACAGTTGATTAAACCACGCAAGTTAGAAATAAAACAGACTAGAGTTGGGACATCGAACGCTGTGACGAGACTACCTATAATTCGCATATCAGGGCACTTTATTTATACATCAGAGCCAGTTCAACTAGACCCATCGCGTCGGAAACAAATGTTAAGTTTGGAACAATAGACAGGCCAGGTTATGGTGGTCTAGGTTCCAACTGTTTCCCAACCGAATACCAACTCAGAAGATCTCAAGCGTATGCCAATTTTCAGAAAGACGCGAGCTAAAATAATTGCTACAAACGTGGCCTATTTAAAGACACACTACAGTTTAGATTTAATTCTGACGCGTTATCTTGGATTGTTCTCAATTTATTAGCGTTAGAACAAGCAGAGTTCGGCGAATAAATAGTGTAGGCAAATCTGGTGGAATTTGGTGCAGCGCTGACGGCGGTTTCATTGCTTAGACGCCATTTATCTTGTCTATGAATGTTTTCGCAGTTCAATTCGATTTATCGATTCGATTAGTTTTTGTTTTCGATTTATTACACTTTATTAGTTACGAATATTATATTTTTCACCTTTCTCGGCTGTAAAACATGGAAGGGAATAGAAAAGTTCGAAATGTGAAAACCTCGCACTTTTTATTGACTATCTAAGCCAGTAAAAGTAACATTTCATTGAATTGGGAATGACACATGAATGGTTTAAATTAAAAAAAAAACTTTTCTTTTTCTTGTAAATATGTGCAAAATTGTGTAAAACAATAAAAAATTACGTAAGCTTATAACAAATTCCAACAAAGTGAAACATCAACGCTAGCTGTGGCGCAATTTAGAACATTTATGACAGGTTCTTTTACATTCTGAAAACTAATTAAAAAATATAAATATAGTCATCGCTGCAAATGGTATATTCATTATCACTTAGAAATATCCTGTTTGTGACATGATAAGCACTCACCGAGGGAACAGTTCACTCTACCCCAGCCAGCGACGGAGCACCGACAACAAAACTCAAGACAAAATATCAACCTTTTAATTCTTTTTTTGGTAAACTTTAACTATTATCCAAAGAAAATATTTATAATTATGTCGACAATAATCAATACTTTTTTCGAGTGCCTTTATTCGAGTTTACCCCTTTACTTATTATTATCTAAGGATACGCTCTACAGGCTCTACACCTTTATCTAGACTTTACGTACCTATACATGAAGAATGAAGTTAAAAGTTTAAAAAAACTTCCACAACGACCCAACCCCAGCCAACGATAGCAAATATCAAATATCCAATAATTAAGTCGGCTATACTCAGCTATGTTAATCCGCACTTAAAGTTCAACTCGTCTCCGGTATCAAGAAATAATTAGAATATTACCGAGAACTAAATGTTTATTTATACTTTGATGGTTTTAATGAACGTTTGTCTGTTACGATGCGTCGTGACACCTCAGATAATATAATACTGGTTGGAGCGAAATATTTCTCTAATTACGATGGTTGTACTGGGGACGGATCAAGGTGTCTGATAGGGGTAAATGGACTCTGACCATAAGTGAAAAACATTGGATATATAAACAGTGATCCTAAGATCACTTAGTTTCAAGCTCAGGAACGTCTTCTATAGAACCACGTCGTTTTTGTTACCGAATTTCGAAAACTCATGTACCTAAGATGTACAATTTGATTTAAACATAAGTACTTTATTAATACTATAGAGTAGAGCTACCCTGAGAAGAATTCTCGCAACACAAAATTCTTAAAACTTAAGATGGCCTTAAAATTTAGAACACAACCCGTGTAGTCCGGAAAATAAAAATAACGGGAACGAAAGCTAAGTGGGCGGAACCACGTGGAATTGCTAGTACAATACAAAGAAAAATAATTAATTGACGTTGACCCAACTCATGTCATCCTTAGTCCGTGCCCCAGCCAGTGTGCTCTCAAAACGCGAATTATTGTCTCATCGACATCACACGCAGCTTAGCGAGTACGAATATTTGGCAATCCGTGTTTTTGGCAGCTACGCGAGTGACGTCACTAACGCACTATTGTTTATTTGCATTTTGGGGTATTAGGGCGGGGCTTGAGAAATTATTGAACGACTTGATGTGACATCTGCGCTATCGTACGCCTTGTCCAGTGGACCACCTCAGAGGAATAGGTTGTGGAGAGAGTTGTCACTCCACTGTTCCGCGTCGCCAGTTTTGACCGACTAGTAGGTATCGCTTATGAAAGATTTCATCGAAATTTACAAAAAAAATATAAAAATATGATTACTATTTTACGATAAAACTTTAGAGATGCCGAATATTTATGTTTTGGCAAGACGAAGAGATATAATTGAAATGAAATTGTTTAATGAGCATGGCGGAATACATTTTTTCTTAAATTACGCAATTATTGGCAAACAACAACAGCACAAATGCTGAATCTATCGACATAGCTACTTATTATTGATTAAGATGCCAAATTGGCATGACATTTAAATCGGTATTGTATTTTGGTTCCATTTCGCTGTTTACTTGCATTCCATTCATTGTTACACATCAATGTGACGTGACGTTTTTGATTGACTCACCAATCATGAGAATATTAGAATGAATTAGGAGACATTGACGTGGTCGTATCATATTAAAAATAACTCCTAAAATATTTCATTTTAAGAAGTATCGAACACGCTAAAACTTTTTGAAATAGTCAATGTCTGATCAAACAAGATTTTATTATAAAAATCAATATTATTTTCAGAGAAAGCGTGGAGGTACGCAATGGATTACATAATAGTGAACTTTGACATATTCTTGAATTAAAAAAGTCTAATCTCAGACAGTAAAAGTGTAACCAAACCAAGTTTTCCCGTTTTGTACGTACCTATGTAATTTAAATTAATAAATCAATCAATATTAAAAAAGATCTACAAAAAAATATTTTTCGTAAAACAGAACATAAAGTTAATAAAGATGGATGTTTATTAAAAATTAAACTGTGGTCAGAATCAATGCCACGAACATTTCCAAATAATAAGTCGACAGAAAGGGATACAATTTTAATCACTCAATTTGAGTTAAAAAAATGGTCAAGTTCTATAAAACCCATGAACAAAAACTAAATATTTCTAGAAAAAACCTGATTTTGCGATGAAAATTAAATTAGTTATAAAAGGAGGCGTTAAAAGCTCATAAGTTATTTTGCAGAATACCTAAACAACGATATTGCTACGTACACACAATGTTAAAAATGTAGGTGTGAGCTTTAATCTTGCCTATGCAGCCAATGAAACTTGACACGTAACCTTTACGGACACCCAGCGAGAATCGGGCCGTCCAGGAATACTATAGTCTATGACAATTTATTAAAAGTGAAAAAAAATGTCGGTTATGTAAAAAAAAAAGTTTTGCAGTATTTTTTAAAACGAGTACGATTAAGAAACAAAAATATGTATTTTATGTTTCTGTTTAGGTACTTAAGTATTATTTATTTGTAGTAATTCAATAATATAGTACCTAGTTGGTTTTTATTGAGTAATAATGTTTATAGGGATTTTTACTGTTCCTGTAACTAATTGGTATTTTTATTGAATAAAATTTTATAGTTTTTTAAGTAAACTGTTTAAGAAGCGATTTCGATCATGCAACTTCGTGTAGAGTCGAAACTAATTACGTAATTCAATGATTTTACTCAAAGTTTATAGTTATGCATAATATAAAGATTTATTTAGTTATTTATACGACGTTTATATGTGACAAGAGTTTTTAAGGAAACCTGACTTGATTCAATCGTTTAGTCAAGACTCAAGACACAAGACAGACATTTTTTACGACGTCGCTTCGTCCGATATCTCTGCCAGACATTATGGCATTAATACACCAAGCGAGTCGGGAGACAAAACTATTCCGCTCATATTTACAGCAATATCCAGCCTCTGGAACAATTACATTTGCACACAATAACCGTTCAACGGCTGCGAAAGAAAGCAAAATACATAGCCTTTTCTAAATTCGAATACAAAGCGAGACGTTCCAAAATGCATCCGCCAATAGCGACTAGAGAGTAGAGACAAAATGCCAACGCGCGGCAATTAGGAATGTGACTATTCTACATTCAAATAAACGAATTTGAATTTGGAATAGGGACATTTTAATTGTGGCGATCGTATTTAAATGTAACGCGTTCCATTTTTTGAATTTATTATTAATTTATTTTTAGAATTTCTGCGTAGGTATTTATAAATTGGTCTAAATGTCACGTAACAATGGATTGTGCGTCTATTTAAGATTGATGAGTAACGGATAATCTTTGGTAGTTGTCTGAGAGTGTGTTACGTAAGTTTACCAATGTAAAGATGTGAAATGCAACTTCTTGTTTGGTCGGTTGAAAAAAAAAGCAAAACGATTTCAGAGTGGAAATTTAAACAAACGCCGACTAAACGTCAAAAGATTTTTTTTGTTTTTTTTGTAAAGTTGATTACAATTGATTTGCACGTCAACCAATATCATGGCGTTGTGTAACAAGTTTGCCTAAAAAGTACTTGTTTACTCAAGATTTGAAGACACTAAGAATTGAAATGTGTTACCTTCGACCAATTATACAATTATCGGGTATATTTGATCGAAGTGTGTTACTATCAAGCGTAGTCTAGAGCGTCTCTCCATTCTATAAAAACCTTTTTACAATAGTTTTTCAAAAAATTAATATCTTGATCATGATTATTAAGGATAAACTTTTTTTTATTCACCTTTTATAAATCTAGAATTCAACACCACTCGACCTGACTACAAAATTTTACATTCTTGGGCATAAAACCTAGCATAAAGATAAGCCAGCCCACTCTATATTCTCACTCCCAAGACTCGGGGCCTTCTTTTACAAGCAGAGAGACAAGGTCATAATGCACCATGGCCGGCCTAGTGCGGGTCGGATGATGATGCAAATCCTTAAAGATGCTATCTATTTCGCATGATGTTTTCTTCCAAACTTGTACGTATCCATGAAAAATATACCCACTCAGAGGTGCAGGTAGTATTCGAACCTAGGATCTCAGGGTTGTAGATCGGACGATTTTGCCACTATTCCACTCATCACAGCGTCAATTAATTAATTAATTTTACTTACCTATTTAAAATATGAAATAATCTATTAAAAAGAGCTTATTGTAATGTGTTTCTTGTTAGTTTCTTTTCCATACCTACTCTTTGTATGGCATTTTTTTTTAAAAGGCATAATGAAAATCGTGATATGGTTCTTTTAAAGTAAAACTGTATCGTGATCTTTATAATGACTCTAAAATTTGAGCTCTTTAACTATAAGAACAACCTAACTGCATTTTACTTTTTTTGTTGTATGTACTCGGTAGATATTGATTGATTATTATAATCGGTTATAGAAGTAGTAAGAAGAAACTAACAGCATTTTTTTGTCGATTTCAATGTAAGACAAAAAAGTTTACTAATTAGGTAATTCTATAGAAAATACTACACAAATATACCGAAATTTAAAAAAAAATGCAAAATAGTGCTGTCCCACAGAACTTCAAAACTCGAATAATAATCGAAACTTGTCGAAGTGAACGACGACGACCGGTAAGAAAATAATTAATACCCGTTCCCGAACGAAACATTTAGGACAAAACAATAAAACAATACTCCCGCCGAAACAAAACACAGAAAAATATGAATTCCGATCGCAAGCGGGAAAACAAAAGATGGCGGATTCAAATGAAATAAAATATAAATTCCTTTGCAAGCGAGAATTCTTACATTTTTAATTTGGTACCGCGGAATGGGGCTAAAAACGGACAGATTCCAGAATTGAAACGGTCAAAATACACTCGGATTTCGACACGATAGCAGAAAAAGATGTTATTTGAAATTTATGTTTATTGAAAAGTGTAAAAAGACATACGTGTGTATACTCACTTTTATTGTATCAGCACGTTTAAATAAATTATTACTTTTCAAGTAAATCTTAAATAAAAAGATTTCAATTCCACGCAAAGGAACTTGACTGGGATAAGAAAAATATTATTAGAGATGGGACATCAGCTAAAGTAAGTCACGGAATCATGATATGATATGACTCCACGAATCTACACTCTATCAAACTAGACTAGTATTTAACTACAAAAAGTCAGTTGCCAGTTTTTTTATTTTATTGATCTCAGATATTAGTTTCTAGTTTCTTAGGTACAAAGCACACGTTTTCTTAATCTGAATTAAAGCCTTTGTAACTAACGAAACAGACAAATGAAAGGTCCCAAATTTATTACCTATATGAAAAATTACATTTATTTTATGTTAAACTTTTCCATTCGCCATTGCTTACAAGCATGGTGTATGATACTGTATCGAAATATCAGCCAAATTGCTACAATAAATAAGTATAATAAAACTCGTGTAGGGAACAACTTCCTTAGTTTAGTTTCTTTAATATTTTCAATAACAATTACAAAATAAATAAAAGATAGTGAAATATTTTCCTACTCCCCATATTTTTTGAGAGAAATGAAGTGAATGTAAAACGAATATTAATCGGAGTGACTTCGTCGTAGAACTTTATGAATAGTTAATTCCTTTTGTTCGATCCATGATAAATATAACAGTTTCAGAAATAAACTAATGGAATCTATTCAAAACGCTGACCTAGGCGAATTTTGCTATTACTAACTGCAACCAAAGTCATATAATATTTAACAATAGACAGGCAGAAACAATTTTTCATTCCATCACAAAATAATGATTTATATCTAGTGCCATAAATTGAGGCATTGGAAAAATCGCTAAAACATAAAATAATATTTGTAACCGAAAACTTGAGTAAAAAAAGAATGGAGTGACGATAGAAATCAAGAGTAAAAGCTGCAAGAAAAAAAAATCACTTAAGCTTACTAGCTAAAAATCAACATCGTGACAATATTTTACACAAATAAAAATTCAAGTTTTAATGATTGTGTTATATTGGTAAAAAATAACGCTACAGAAAGCAAGAAAAACAAAGTAATTATTTACAACGTTAAACATTGTGTATTTATACCCTAGCACATCAATCCAGGATTTTCCATACTCATAACAGAAATCAATAAAGCTCAATGATTCCCATGAAAGCTGAAACACGAAAACCAGATGTGTTCCTGAACTGAGAAGAACCAGACCCAAGTTCCAATAATATGACTAATTCCCTGTTTGTTATGTTAATATTTTATGAGTGTGCCTTGTCAGACTATTTTATTAATATTACTTTAGTAAATATACACGAGTTACGAGCAGTAGATACGAATAATGGATCATACGATAATCGAATAATGGAAATTACTTTAACAGCATAATATGGCTAACCTAGAAAAATAGAAAGATAATAATTAGAGAAGCATATTTTAAACACGTAATACAAGAAATTAACTAAGAAACCATAAAATCACTTTGAGTTTTATGTTTTAAATGGAGTAAGTATTTTACAACTACTTTAGGGACTTTATAACATCTGAATATAAATAACTGGCCTGTTATAAAACCTAATTTAAAGCATTTAATTAATTAAGAAAATGTAAGAGTTAATTCACGACAAAATATTGCTTAGGCATTGCAAGTACTTAAAAATTAAATCCAATTTTGGTATCCTAGGTAAATAAATAGATATGTGGCGCTGTGCTGTGCTGTTATGAGCATGTCGTTTACATCAGACGTTCGTCTTTAACTTAGATCCATATAAATCGAATGTAATGCCACAACTCTTTTCGATTTTAAAACAATCGAACATCACTCCAATAAATTCCGAACATTTCAAATGTACTCCCGCCAAAACAGAACCTGCGTCATTCCAAATTCGAATCCATCGATATTACAAATGGAATTTTCTAAATTTCACGAACAAGTGTTTTAAAACGTCGAATCTGTAAAGTCTGGCAATAAAATCAATCATTTCCTCCATAACGTTGAGATACAATTTTTACATTTAGCTTCTATATAAAAGATCGTAACTGCGTACTTTTTGTACGTAAGTTACGCCTTTTTGTTATTGAGTTTTGAGTGAATAACGACTGGCTCTAAAGGCTGGTTTTAGCTTAAAAATAGATATTTTGAGTGCTCCGAGCAGAGATAAGTTATATTAATGTTTTTGAACGGACAGACGAATGTTTAATACTTTGGGGTTCTTCATATTTCATAGCCGTGATTGTAATCCTTGAGTATTTTTAGACGTGGAGTGTTTTAAGTTAAGGGGTTGAGGTTTAATAAAGGTACATTAAGAAAAAGTTAGTAAACTTTGTAACTTTACTCGAATTAATTAAGGTGAGAAAGCTTATCTAAAATCGTAGGTCCAATTTTAGTTCAAATATTCAAACCTTGAATAATATCTGTGAATCGAATCGATTTTCGAATTAATTCAAAAGTTCTGTTTGCAGCATTTAGACATCACTATGAGCATACAGGTTGTCAGGATTTTTTTAATTTAAACTATGATATAAATAGAAAAATTAAGTAACAGTATAATAAATACCGGAAAATTCGCAAAAAGTAACCAAAAATATAAAAATAACAACGAGTACTTGATGATATGTCATCAATCGGTCCTGTGTCATAAAAGACAAAGCTAATTGTATTGATTAGGCATTTCATAAAAACAAGTATATGTGAAAACATATATCAAAGTATTAGCATTGAAAATTGAGAATTATTCAGCTCGTCTAACATCTGTAACAAAATGAAATATTAGCTACCTTTGGCCAATTGGGAATAATTTTTGATAGAGTTTCGAATTTTGAAAATGCTACATTAGAAAAAGTTCGCAATAGAATACTTTAAAAATGGAACAACTTGCTTTTAAACGCATGCAGCCAGTTCTGTTCAAACACCAAAGCTTGCGCAGCAGCCACAATAGAGGGCGTTTCATCGCTCGGAACAATAATTGCCCCAGCAGAATGTCTTCACATCTCCATATGGCATTGTTTCCTGTGATGGCTGAGGATAATTATGAGCGTGCGTGCTGGGGATAGAATAACTTAGAAGGTGTAAAGGTTAAGGAAATTGCAAATATGATAAACAGCCATTAAGGACACAGGTTATTCGACTCTACAATTTATTCGTCAAATAATTTCCATAACCTTAACTTTTTTTTCGCTTACGCTGCTTTTAAAAGCGGTACCAAAAAAAAGTTTGAATTAACAAAAGAATCTAAGGTTATCAATTACGTATAAAGGATACAACGTAAAGAATGATACGGGCAGTTTTTTAGCAACACTGCTAAATTATTCAGGGAGTGACGTCACAGAGCCATGAATGGATTTTTTGTCTATGAGACGCGCGTAAAAGAATGCGATGGCCACTGTCGGCCACCCCGCGCTTTATCGGCTATACGTGGCGAACCGGCGCGTGCCACTCACACACACTCACCTACTTACGTAACAACGCACTCGTGCACTGAATAAACGACATCGCGATTTCTCTATCACCTTTCATACTAAAACCATGACAACACAATGGCAACACAATTTATTACCCACTAAAATTGAAGCCAGATACGTCAATTGTCTAGACGCGCAATATAAAAAAATAAAAATCAGAAATATCTTATCTCGAAACCGACGTTCTAAATTCAAAATATTAGTGAAGCAATTGAAAAACGAAACGGAGCAAGTTCGTATTACTGGCGCGTTCCAAATTCGAATGTATTCAAATATCGAAGCTCGAGATGGATTATGACGGGCGTGTGGGGTGACGGTGGAATGCTGGAATATCAATGCTGGCCACAAATCATATTTTTCTTTTTCTATCGACCCAAACTAATACTATTTTGTCTATTTTGATCCAACAGTCGTTATTTGAATTGCAAATGTTAATATTAATCACCGATTTGAGTTAAAACCTACATTAAACAAGTTCGAGACATTCAATCAACTGAAATTTGAATAAAATATTACTCAAACTTATAAAATCATAATGTAAGCTCGTTTCGATCTGATCCCATTGATTGATGGGTGACCACGCCGCGTGTATTCTTTCCGTCCAGTGTAACTGTGAGTTTCAAATCAAAACGTCGTTACGGATCTAAAGTTCAAGTTAAAATGGTAACTTTTCTAAAGAGTATTGACCTCTGTTCGAAGTATGAAGTATGGAACGTAGTACAATGTTTTGAAGTTAATTAAAAATGTATAAAGAATTTGAATCGTGTAGAACGCCTTCGTATTTGTCAAGCGGAATTTTTAATTATTGTCAATTGGATTTAATAGGCGACAATTTTCTTGTTTTGAATTTAAATTGTTGTTCGAAATTCAAATACGCGTTCGCGGTATTTAACTAATTTCCTGTTCGTGTCAAGTAGTGATGTAAGGATTTTTAAAAGTTGCAATGACTCAATTTCTGGAAACTAGAACAAGAATAACCAATTCTCTATCGATTCGTTTTTACTCGATTTAAAACAACCATGTACTAACAGATATATATCTCTTGTATCAACTTATAATTTTAAATGGAAAAGAAAAATGTTAGGATCCAAAGATGTTAGGATATTTGGTGCTCAATTACGTGGTAAGGTTTGAATAGATCGGGTTCAAACTTGGAACATGTTTAAGATAATCTGAAATAATATAGACTACTTTTTATCCCGGGGAAATAACGGGAACCGGAACTGCGTGGGTAAAATAGCGGAGCACTGCTAGTATACTCTAAATACAACTAATAAGGAAGTTGTAATTTATTAAAACATAAGATTTCTTTGTAAATGATAAACCAGTAGCGCCCACGGTTTTAGATGTCGTTCTGTTACTTTCCTGTCCTAAAAAACCTGCTCTTCTAGACTATAATCTGACTGTGTTGGAAAATTTGAGACGTGATTGAGCAACAAACATCCTTTCGACACAAACAAGACTTTCGCATTATAATATTAGTTAGGATAATTGTCTTGTATTTATTATCTTTGATTATTATTTATTAGGGACTCCTTATTCTTGCAGCAAGAAGTTTTAGTGTTTGTTCCTATCTACATTCAATTAATCCCATTCTATTTTCAAAATTTGAATATGAACTGAATGTAACATCCGAAGATGGAATGCTTCCAGTGTTTGTAATTCGTCCGTTTGAAAATGGAACGTCTTGTTCTTTATGAATTCTTTCGTTATGAATGCGTTAAGGATGCGCAAGAGCATGCGTCTGACGGTTTAGTAACTGATGCATTAATACACTTTTTTTTATCTTTTTCTTTTTTGTACAACGCCCGGAGATTGGTCATTACACATCTGAATATGTGCTCTTTGTAAGAAAAAAAGCGGATCACGATTCGGTAAAAAGTCGAAGAGTGGTGTAAGTAGATAGTAGACGTGCCTCTTTATGCTATTAGAAATACGTAGTTTCCGTTCTGATTTGAAAGTTTTCAAGCATCTGATAACTATTGGCTCCCAGTAAATTGGTTTTTATTGAAATTTCTCAAAGGAACTCGGCAATTACGGAACATAAAAACACAAAAAAAACGTTCTAGTTTATTATCTTGATTGCCGTTCGTCGCGAATCATCGTGACGGAGGCATTCCGCTTCAGTTGTAAAAAAATACTTTCTTTTTTGCAACCGATTTGAATGCGTTTTGATTCTAAATACAAATATTTGACTTCCGTGTTTGAATGTTTCTTAATTTGTAATATCACGGTGCTTTACGGCCTTATTTTTTGAATTAATTATTGTTGCTTTTTTATATCAAACTAGATTAGATTTCAAGGTAAAAAAAACAACTTTTGATATATTTTGCAACTTTACTATTAGTTAGGCAACAGCACATGTACAATGTATATTCAAAGTTTAATGACCTTGCTATTGCTTGGACTTGCTACGCTTACTAAAATTATTCTCAAAATGTGATTGCATTGAGCTCCTATAGACACAACATCATCATTTTCAGACCGTTATTGCTCTCTTCTAAACATAGCCATAGGCTTTTAGTTGTATGCTATTTGCCGAATCATGTACTTATTCCTAAATAATATTTTAATGTAAATTGGGCAGTGTTGCGTAAGTGTGTTAGATTAATACATTCTACTGACTCTACCTTATGCATCACAAACATGGATATTCAATAAATAGGTACTAAAATAATGAAAAACAAAAAAAATGTTACATAGTTCATATCTTTTATAATTGGTGTGTTAGCAAAGTGTGTAGATTCGTATTAAAAGTTAGAACGTTAAAGAGCTGTTTAAAAATGTTCGTATGTCATTCCCGCAGTATAACAAAACAACATCACAAAAAGTCATCAATTACTCCACAAACGCCACAACGCGTCCTCAAGTTCTCATAATTAAACGTCCACGATATTCCTTAAACGCGAGAATTAACCCCAATTGAGGGAGCGATCTATTTAAATTACTCGTTACGTTCTAGTTATTCAGCTTTCTGGAACTGACGCGGCACATCACTAATCTATCGCGCAGCTGGCCGCTACGAAATATGAGGAAGTTTTAAAACTGAAACGTTCCATTTTAAAATTTTTCATAAAAATGGTATTGTCAATTATTTTTGTTTTGTTTTATTGTTTTTAATAATATAACTTTTTGGTGAATACGCTCAACCGTGGTTAAATATAATGTGTTTGATAATAAGACTGAACTTTTAACTAACTAACAATTCATGAATTTTCTCTTGTATTTCATTAGAATGACATACACTTTAAGTGTATATGTTTTAGTGTATGTTTTAAACAAAAATCATAGAAACACATCAAAACAGAAATGTATCAAACAATATATCCCGGAAATATTGATGAATTTGTTATTTTTTTTAGACCTGTGCTATTCAGAGGTAGAACCTTTTTTTCCAGGAAAAGATAAAAGTAAGTAAGTTGTACCTAAAGTTTTGATTGAGTAATAAACATTCGTACCTATTTTATGTAAATTAGTTATAATAAGTACTTAAAAAAATTACTTGTTTGTAGCTTTATGGTAAACAGTAATAAGTAACTATTTATTGGAAAATACGGGAAAACTGGGAAAGCTGGGCCAAACGAAATACTTAACAGAATGGCATTTGCAAATAGACCAAACGATCTTTTTCATTGTGTATAAATTTGGTCTGTAGTGTAAGTAGGTATTAAATAATAAAAAAAAAGATGATTAACGTAATATTTTGTTGTTTAAATTAACAACAGTCCATTTTATACTTATTCAAAGAACTGCTTTACAGACCACATCAATGAACTAATTTGTTTCTAAACTTCTGAATCATAAACACTAAATTAATGGCTAAAAAACGTAACATAAAAAATGTAGGTAGGTACTTACTTCCAATTTCAAACTGAATGTTTTAATTTTAACGGAGAAAGAATCTTAATACATCATTTCCTGCGATCAAGAGTCGTTTTAATACCTTTTTTGCTAATAACCGGACAGACAAGATATGTTTCCGTTTACGTATTCAGTACTACGATTTTGCATTAAAATGAAGTCGCTATTGTACCATTCCGAGCTATAAAATTATCATAAGCCAGACGCACAAGTAATAATCTCATATTTGAGCCAGCCCCGGCCGCCATCTTTAAAAACAATGAATGTTATTGTCTCTTCTTAATTCCATTTTTGAAAAAATAATCCATTTCGCATTTCATCTCGAATGCCTCATTGATTGCTCGACGACCAAACGACTTTCCGCCGTACTCGGACAAGATAAGGCTGTAATTAGGGTAAATGGACGGAAAGCAGCTGTATTCTTCAGTTTGTTTGTTATTGTAAAAAGGATCTTATCTTAAGGGACAAAGAATGAAGACTGTTCACTAATTGGTTTACGGGAACAGCACGCGTGGAAAGAGATGGATATAATGAAAGAAAGAGAAAAGAAGAATGCACGATTTCGTACTGTGTTCGTTTATTATGATAATTATTCGAAGACAAAATCGAATTATTTCAGTAATAATGTTGACATGTTTCTACAATATCAACATGTTTTTATTCAATTTATGCGCGATTAAGTACTTATAAAGACTTAATAGTCCATTGATTAACTAGAATAAGATACTAGTTAAAAAAGAAAATTCTAAAAACAGGAATACTTGTTGATCTGAATCTTGGAACTACCTATGTGTAAGTATTTTTATAGCTTTTAAATGGAAAAGACAAACGTAGGTACTACAGTTATATAAAAAACGGTCACTATCTGATCATGGACGTACTTATTACTATTCAACTTTGTCCCATTTGTCTTCACATACTACTTCGTTGATCCGTTTTAAAATACATTTTCAGCATATTTTATTTGTTAAATCCATACTAACAAAATAAAAGTATAATATTGTTGTATGCCAGGGGTACTGAAAGCACCCTAATACCACAACAACAAAAAACAAAAGAATTTATACATTTCTTTTCTTAAAACTTCCCAAAAACAATTTCAGGAGTCATACGTCGAAAATAATTCTGTCAAATTTTGAAAAAATAATGTTAATCGAATTTGATGACCACTTCATGTCTACTATAACATAATCATTACGACTCTTCAACAAACTGAGCTCAATTTATTTTGGATGGGTGTAGTAAAGAGAAATAAAAAATTATTAAAAACTTGGAATGAATTCCAAATCTCAAGTTAGGTTGGGCTCAGTACGTACTTAAATAAAAATATATTTTAATCTTTGTGGCCCAATTTAACAAAAGGTGAATCGTCGCAAGATTTTTATTTATTTATTTAAAATACCGATTCTTATTGGAATCCACATCTCATAACTGCAAATCTTACTCACTTTCTTATCTTAAAGCAAATCATTTTTGAATAAGTAATGTATTTGTGTTTTGAATATTGTAAGCCGCTTGATTTTCTTTTCATTACTTACAGTACACAAAATATACTATATGAGCCATATTGTGGGGCAATGCAGTAAGTTTGATGGGTACGTTTGGACGGTGGTTGTTGACCTCAGTGTCTCTGGACTAATTAGATTAACTTAACTGATTTATTGTTAGGTATTGAACTTGACAAATCTTAGTTTTAAATATTTTAACTTACATTTGACATGTAACTTATCCGAAATAAAATATTGTAACTTTTAGGTATGAAGATGCTTAAACTTGACTACTTAAATACAAGTGTTTAAAAAATGAAAAAATCTACCTCATAAGTCGCATTCCCCTTACAAACAGGCAATGACTCTCTTCAGTAGGTACATGCAATGGAATATGCTGCTTGAGTGGGTTTTCTGCAAAGGATACAATGTAGGGGTCTTCAAATGATGAGTAAATATTTTTCTTAGATAACCGTGCTCTTTACACTTGACCGCCATCTCGCCTGATGTTAAGCGACGATGCGGTCTACGATGGAGCGTGTTTACCTAGTAGAAACCGATTCATTCTTGTGCTCCATCGTAAACAGTATCGTTGAATTTCAGGCGAGACAGCGGTCCAACGCAATCCTATTAATAAATCACAAAGGCTGAGGAAAAAGTAAGAAGTTTAACTTTAATATGCGGGTAGATGCAAAAAATCAGCTAAATTTGTTTCCCGTTTCAAAAACGGTTTTAATAAATCCCGTTTAAGTTCTATATCTGAATGAATCACACCATGACTCAACTATTGTTCGGACACAATACTCCTTACGTCGACGAAGTAAATTAGGAAATGCGTTTTTTATTGGAAAGGCATTCGAAATTTGAATCACAATTGGTGGCAAGGGACACACGTACTTACAAGATTACTGTCATGCCACCATTCTTGTAAGAATTCGAATTTGGAATTCTTTTATTTGAATATCGAACATTGCTATTATCCCAATTTCCTATATTTGGAGTCATATGAAATTATCATAGACAGTTAACCATAGCAGTTAACAGTACAAAAACTGATACCTACTAATTGAGAAATAATACTGTTCAGAAACATAGTAGTTTATGATGTGTATTATTACGCCCCAGACCCCAGAAAACATTTTCTCAAAGTTAGGCGAGCCAAAAGGTTGTAATTTTTTTGTGCATATTCAAACCATTGGCGTTGCCTTGTAATAATTTTTGGCGTTTTTTTTTTTTTTTTTTTTTTTAACTGTGATAGGTTCGCACTTGACCACCATCTCGCCTGATGTTAAGCGACGATGCGATCTACGATGGAACGTGCTTACCTAGAAGAAACCGATTCACTCTCGATTTGAAGACACCCAGATTGTAACCATCGGGGAAAACCCACTCCGGCAACGCATTCCACAACCTTGACGTTCTTATCACAAACGTGGAGTCAAATCTCTTCGTTCGTGTTTTTGGAACATCAACCATGAAACGATGTCGCTTTTTTGAGATACGAGAATTCCGATAGAAGAAAGGGCAAGGTGGTATTAGATCATGCAGATCAGTTGCACACTCTCCGAAGTGTATCCGATAAAAAACCGATAAGCTAGCAATCTTGCGGCGATGATCAAGACTTTGAAGTCTTTTACGCACAAGAGTGTCATTGCCTATGAGCCTTTTGGCACGTCTCTCAATAGATTCCAGAGTCTCCAGCTGATACTTGGCCGATCCATCCCAAAGGTGCGAACAGTACTCCATACAGGATCGAATCTGTGCTTGTTTATGAAGTAAAACAAACTCAAGAGACAAAATTAAGTTTTAGGACAGTAAATTGTCATAGATTTTTTTAACCTGTTGGACTTATTACTAGCATTCTCCGGCTACGTGGCCCGCGTAGAATAATGTAAAATGCTATTCCCATAGACTTATGCTATACCAATAAGAGTGTCTTCTACATTTTTTGAGATAAAAAGTGTATGTGCTATCATTAATGAAAGTACCCAATTTCAAATTCAACCATTCATTTTTATAACGTTTGAAGAATAAACATAGAAACTTTAATTTATGGCGTAGTTCTCATTATTTTCCGTGATAAAAGTAGCCTACGTAATATCCCAGATTATTATGTGCCTATGTACCAAATACCATCCAGATTTTTTCAGCTTTTACTTGTCTTGTAATAGTCACAAACATACCTACTTAGATACAAGGATTCGTATTTATAATATTAGTAGGAAGTAATAAACTTCCATTTCATCTCGTATTGATGTTTATTTTACTCGATTACTCGAACTCAAACATTACTTCAGTATTGTTCTACAATTAAAAGTAAGAAAAATGTTTTATTTTTAAAACAATCACGTACCGTTGATTGTTCCAGGGCCCTGACGTCACCTCCGGCTGCCTGATAAGGGACACTTCCGTTTGAAATCCGAATGTAGAATCCGTGCCGCCACGTAATCCTATGGCGGAAATGTGGAACTACATAACTTTTATACGGTGGTTTGTATGTATCTGAGAGATAATCGGTTTCTTCTAGGTAAACACGCTTCATCATAGACCGCATCGTCGCTTTACATCAGACGAGATGACGGTCAAGTCAAGCAAACCTATAAAAGTAAAAAAAAACTACGTGGAATACGAATGTGGCGCCGCTCGTTGATTGTCATGAGTTATGGCTCGGATCGTGTAAATGAATGAACGAATGGTTGACCGAAAGAACGGTTCGGACGACCTTACCCAAGTAATGAGGACGAAAAGATTTTGGACATAGCTTCGGTATTCTCACAGTTATTCAATCACAAAATACATAGAACTTTGCCAAATATGTTAACAAAAACACATCACGTAATTTTTTCTCCGCCAATATTCCCCGTAATTTTTCTTCTGGGTTTTAGGGTTCCGTATTTTATTTCATTCACGACTTGTAATTGTAATTTTCCAAATAATCAGGTAAAAAAATTGGCAGTCATAGGAACTGCCGGTAGAAGTGAAAACTTATAACTCAGAATTTGATTTGATTTCTGTTGTCCTGGTATCTGGAGATAAACGCAGGGCTGTTGGAGGTAGGTAATCGAAACTCTTTACTGTTTCTGTTACCCTGGTACCTACCTGGCCGTTTTTACCGAGTTTACCCGAAGATTTCTTATCATATCCAAGCGTGATGATTGATGAATCCATTTCACAGCCCATGAAAATTCTGTCTATAGCGCGCCTAAAGAAGTTTTCACTTCAAAAGTTGTTTTTCAAACAGTTGTCCAATTTAAAAAAAAACTCCTTTATTAAAACGATACAGAGATAGGCGCTAACAAAATAATATAAATAATAGAGTAAATAAATAATTAACGGTAGATAACAAGAAATTTGAATTACGCTTTTCAGGAAACGCCTGTCAAAGATAGTTTTTAATTTCACCAAAGGAGGTGACATCCGAACGTATCCTTATGTATTAGAAATTTAAAAAAAATAGCGCTTCCGTTTGGTATAATTGAGAATTAATCTTTGACAGGTATACCTATTCGAATTTAAAATGCCTCACTAAGAACCTTCACCTTTTTGGAACCCTTGAATAGTGTCGCGACTCCAAACATTGGGCATTATAAATATATAAATTAGCCAGCTTAAATTACAGACTTATCTTCAAACAGCTAATCAAATCAAGAACTAATGAACATACACCCATATTTGGACCCCTACTTAATCATAATCATAAATTTAAACAAAAAAAACACATAATGAATGTATTTTCAAATTTGATTTAAATTTTTACGTAAATGGAGAGCCGTTTCGCTTCTTTAATTGCTAGATAGCAATTAATTTCGCGTGAGAATATCAAAATTGGTTTAGTGAAATGTTGTCATAAAAATTTATGTTCCTAAATTACTAAGACTCGAACAGAAGCTGCAAGTATTCGATATGGATAGTATACAAAGAATATTGTTATTTATGGAGTTGTAAACGAAAAAGTTAATTTAATAGCTAAATTTGCAATTTCCTTGCATACAAAAGTATCCCATTTTTATTTTAAAACCCAAAATTAGCTAATTGTGTGATGTGTTATGGGCAAGTGTGTGTTGCTCTTCTCTTCACTCGTTATTCTATAAATATCATAAATGTGAACGTTTGGATGGTCGTTGCTCAATCACGTCAAAGAACTGAAAATTGGAACTCAAATAGATTATAATCCGTTCTGAATTAAAACACAAAAGTTACCGATTTTTATCACTCCGAAAAGAATCAGTTCCTTGGAGATAAGCATAAGGACTCTGGGCGTTCTCTCGCAAAGAGAGAGTCGTGGTGGATAATGCCCTTAACTCTCTCCTTGCGAGAAAGGGCCCCGAGTCCCAGCAGTGGAAACGTTTAGTGGGCTGTTGATGATGATGATGTTTAGCTTAAGCCGTGATGTTAATTAATTATTAAAGCATATAGAGCAAGTCGAATGAGACAATTACCGGTAAAAAGATATGTCTCCATCAACAACCGTTGCAATCGAGATTTGGATGCTGCCAACTCACATACTGGGACGAAATATCATTAAGATGATAAATATTACAATTATTGTTATAAGTATGTCGGCACATTTCGAATTAATGTTTAAATGCGAAAGTTATGACGTACGTATCAGTAACTAACTACACTGAATGTAATTACTTACTAATATACGCTTTAGCTATTAATATGTAATGTTAGATTACGACAATTTATTTTGGTGTGTTTTACTACTTCCTGTGTATAAAATAAATATAATTTTGTTTCGTTTCGATAGACGAACTAACTCGGTAGACGAACTAACGCGAAATCGTCTGCGTCAGTTCTTCTAGCTCGAAGGACGTCCTATGTGAAAGCCGTAGCTTACATTGACACAAAGTTTACGCGAACCAAAATTCTGTTTTTTTTTTAATTCCATTTTGCTACATTTGTGACATCACAGGAAGTAAAATAGAGAAAATTCATAAAGTTTCGTATAGCCCTGGTTAGAGTAAATTTGCAAGATAATTTTAATTATGTTTAACAAATTTATTTTTTACAAATGAAACAGATGGGATGTGCAGATACTTATTGCCCAATCATATTAGAATGCTAGAACTCTGGATCATAGACGGAGAGAGACGAACTTCTTAGCGTTCCATGGATTCACCGTGCGGCGCCTCTACCGCCTAACTAAATCGGCTATGGCTTTGCTAATGCTGTCTCTATAATTTCAAGCGAAAAGAAAAGAGAGAGAAACATCAAAGCGATGACATTTTTCGTTCGGCGGTAGACTCCCCGGTGCCGGAGGGTCTACCGCCTAATTAAAACTGTCATAGCTTTGATGTTGCTACCTCTTTTCTTTTCGCTTGAAATGATAGAGACAGCAATAGCAAAGCCATAGCCGATTTAGTTAGGCGGTAGAAAGCCCGGTCCATCGTGTGGCAAAGAGAGAAATCCCGAGATTCATGACACACTTGTGATTATTGTCTGGCATAAAGCGTAGGCTACTTTTCATCGCGGGAAAATCCCGAGAACGGAAACTATGCAAGCAAAACCGCACGGCACTGTTAGTTAATAAATTAAAAATAACTATTACACATAGCATTTGTTGATAATCTGACAAACATTTAACAATATAAAGAAATCCGCGAACCGTTTGATATCGCCGACAGTTAAACAGGTAATTTACCAGATCTCTGTATTAGGAATGTTGCGAAAAAACGGACGTAACTCAAAAAACAACTAATTTTCTCAGAAATCAAGATAAAATCGACAGCCGATACACGATGCCAATATTTTATACGTAGCTAGTTACGCCCCGTGGCTTTAGTTGCTATTGTAAAATAATTTCAACACGTTTCGTTTCTAAGTTTTTAAATAATTACTCTGTATTTGTACGTAAGTCATTTAAACCAAAGTTGTCTTGTATGTAACTTACATCACTAGTTAGGTACCTCGCAATGACATAAAATATGTCAAAATTGGCATTTTATTTTTTGACAACTAAGTATACTATAACTTAAACATAAACAACTATACACCATTTACATATCGTAACCACCATATTACGAAATTTGACATAAACTTATTGTGTTGATATTTTAGGTTCGCACTTGACCGCCATCTCGCCTGATGTTAAACGACGATGCGGTCCATGATGAAACGCTAATTCTACGACTCGAACCATGTCATTCGAGTCTTTGGAACATCAATGAAACGATGTCGTTTTCTGGAGCTACAAACAGTCCTATGCTCCTATAGATAAAGAGCAAGGAGGTTGGTATTAGATCATGCAGATCTGTTGCACACTCTCCAAAATGTATCCGATTAACTTATAACTTAGCATTGATGTTTAAGATTTTGAAGTCTTACTCTACGAAAACTACCAACTTACTTGACAACATAAATTCAAAAGTTTGTATGTATTTTATTCGTTACTCTTTAAAGTAAAAACTATCGAAGCGATCTGGATGAAACTTAACACATAGATAGATAACACGTCTGAAATAACACGTAGGCTGCCTTTTATCCCGTGAAACTTATGACATCAGGAACTACGTGAGTGAAACTGCGGGATGCTCCTAGTAACTCGTAAATTTTTTGACATAAAATGCTTAGCAAAATTTTATTCGTTTTTCGAACAAAATAACAAATATCATAAATCGTTTGTTATGATGGTATGTCAAGTAAAAATCAAACAAGTAAGTACCGCTTAACGTGGGTTTTCCTACAAACACTCCGGATGGATTTTCTGCGAATCGCCCAAAAAACGACCGTTTTTTTTTCTTTTAATTCCCAAGACTGTTGTTTGTTGAGTTTTATTAAATTCCTACCGTTTTTATATGGTATTTAAGTTTTGCTGAGAACATGATATACCTATAACTTGATTAGTTTTGTTGGGATACTAGGAAAGTTTTGTGGTTTTACCAGTATTTATTTTAGTAGCTCTCAAACCGTTTTACGAAATAAAACTTAGCTAAGTATCTCAATTTTGAGCTATGTAGCTCAATTTGGAGCTAAGTAGCAAAACGTTGAGCTAAGTAGCTCAATGTTGAGCAAAGTTGGTCAAATTTGTCTATTTGATATTTTTTGATGTCACACATGTCGAAAATTTCAATATTGATATAATTTTGATATAACTTTTCTCTTGTCATAAATTTGACAGGTAATTTTATATAATATTTTATACGTTTTTTGGTATAACGACAGTAAGACGTTTAGTAGGATGACTAGACTAAAATCTTTTTTAAGGTATGTTGACCTCTAACTAACCCGTATACTGCGGGAATTATAAACAATCTTTTTAGACCCCAATAATTGTTTTAGGAATTAAAATAAATGTAGTTTTACTTACATTATAATTATTATTTTAGGTATATGGTTCCATTCATAAATGTGTATCTAAACTTTTCACTTATTTATATATATTTTACTTAAATCGTGCTAAGTTCGGCTTCGTAATTCACTTTAGTAATTCACCCAGTACAAACATCTGTGTGAATAGTATGGAGGTTTGCTTCATGTCTTGGTGTTTCTACATGTTTTAATTAATTTAGTTAGTCTACCAATATTGTATACATCTACTTTGAAGAAGACTCACTAAATCGGCTCAGTGACTCGACAATGAATTATAGGTACATTGGTATGTAGAGACATCATATTTATATGCCCACTATATTTGAGCCGTGATACTCAATTGTATAAAATAATTTGAATGTATAAAATTATATATAATTACTTATAACGAAGTAATAATATAATTACTTAACAAGTAATTGTTTTAAATGTAAAACAATTGGGTCATTTTAAACTTATTAATTAAATGTTTGAATATTTACAATACAAAAAGTGATTTGAAAACTATCATAAGTACGCAAGTACGCATCTACAATTGTAGATTTAATAAGAATTGTATAAACTATTTCACTTGTTTAGCTTAGTTTGGGGATAAATGATCATATTAAAATGTTCACTAATAAATAATTTGTAATGAAAAATAATTTAGTCTTTATAAAATATAAGAACCGTTTCGACATTAAATTCGAGTAAAACCTCAAAATGTGACTTTGAACAAAACTGAAAGACGCGATAGTGTTAAAAAATTGATTTTTTTTGCTGAGCTATATAATATAATAGTCTTTTATATAACATTTTTACGGTCTTTGTCACATATCAAAACTGTTATTTTGTTAAGTATTTGAAGATAATAATATTTTATATCTTTACTCTGCTGAGATTGAAGTCACTTTCATTATTTACGCACACGTTTTAAGGGTTTTATGTTTATGCTGTGGAACCCTGTTTATTTTCCTCAACTAAGAGTAGTTTCAGTTATGCATTAGAACATCAGCTATCTAGTAATGAAAGCCCCGTCGTAATATGTCCAGCCATTTCGGAGATAAGGCGAAAAAACAGACAGACAGATGAATAAAAGTACGGTATAAGATAAGATTTAGGTACGCTATGTAAGTAGGTTTGTACTTTTATTTGAACTTAGTGAAAAACTGTTTATTTGATGTTACATACAAGACACTCCAATTTATTTTTTTAATATTACAAAAACATAATTACATTTTTTAATATAATATAATAATTTACAGGTTTTAATGAAGTGTATGAAGTTATTAAATCCGATAACACTAACATGCGTGAAGCAATTTTACTATTCCACGATTTTAATAATAAAAAATCTACGGAAAAATACTTAATTATATTATTTAATCTATTTTTTTTCAAACATTAATTATATTAATATTATTATAGTTTTGATATTACAGTAAGCAGCACGCCTGCAGCACAGATGAGGACGGATATTGAAACATGGAAAATTCAAATCACTTTCCAGCTCAACATTGCGCTCGTCATCCAAATACACAATATGATCATTTCTTAGGATATATTGCCCTTCAGATTGGAGCACAGTAATGTTTGCACATTACTGCTTTACGGTAGTACAATTGACAAAGGTGCTAGGTACTTCTCCAAGCGGACTCCGCAAAGATTTGTACCTATGTCTAAAATTATATTACTTGATCGTACCTACATTAAAATCTAGCCTAAAGTCTTATCTATACAGATATTTTCTAGATTTACGTAGGCTATAAAAGCCATGGTGGTCTAATAATTGTAATTTTGAATATTTTATAGCAATTGTGAGATAATTGTCGTATATTGGAATCCCGCCAGCGCTTTTGAGTATATTTCTAAACAGGTATACCTACAACAAATATGTCGTTAACATTGCCTTTATCGGTGAAGGAAAACATCGTGAGGAAACCGGAATATCTTTAGAATAATTTTTTTTGACGGCATGCGTCATACACCAACCTAAACGTGTATTAGCCTTGACTCTCTCTCTCTCTCTTTGATAAGGCTTCAAGCCCTAGCAGTAGGAACACAACATTGGGCTTCTCATAAAGTGACATCCTGACGTCCAATAAAAAAAACTTGATTTAAAGTTAGATTGTGGCTTCAAGCCCCAGTAGTGGGGAACACAAAATTGGACTTGCCATGAAGTGACGTCAAACTCAAAAAAAACATAACTTGAGTTAAAGGTAGATTGTGTGATACGGTAAATGACGTTTAGAAGGTATATTTGAAGTAGCGGGTCGTGATTCCTCTCGCCTTTGACCCTGGACCTGGGGTCTGGAGTCGGTCTGTCTCCGATGAGGCCGCTGATAAAACTGGTCGAACTCATTCCAACATGACGTTTGTAGAATTCTACTTTTGAAATTTCAAAAACGGAACATGAATTTGAAGAATTGTTAATGTTTTTATTTCTGAAGTTTTTCAGCCAGTATTGACATTTTGATATAGGTAAGTAAAGTAGTGTGGGGAAAATCGATTCGATAGCGAAATTAATTAGTGTAGTTTTGATTTTGCTTGCTTGTCAACTGAGTAAATATAGGTTGGTTAGTAATTAGATTTTCTTTTGTTTTGGTCTGTAGGGATTTTTTGATCAGTAAATATATAAACACTAAGATGAAATACATGCAAATTAAACTTAAAAAATGTGTCTTGTTTTTTATGGATTTTGCTTGTGTTTTAGTTATAGGTATATTAAAAGTTTTTAAATGTATTTTAGAATTAGCTAAAATTAAGTACTTAATATAAATAATACACATAATTACAAAATTTTGAATACAGTGACATAGAATAGATAAACAGCATCTACAACAATAAAAAAAACGAATTTATTTTTCTGTGGACAAATATCCTAAAACAGTAAGTGCATTGTTAAACTTACCTTAAAAATAGTATCCAAAAGAGGAAATATTCTGCAACACCAACAAGCCACTGTTTCACAAAATCCTTATCTTATTGTCACTCAACACAACGCCCACAGTTACAAAGCACAGTTCTACAAACAAAAGTTTTGCACAACCTGGGGAAAAAAGTTGCACTCGAAAAAGTTTGCTAGAGCGCGAAAAAAGTCGCAACTAAAAACAACCGCAAACGCGGAAAATGCCGACAGCCGCGCGCGCTACTACGCGACTGAAAAAATTGCCACATCTGCGTAAGACTCAGAAACTAAATCAAAATACTCGCTAGAGGGACGAGTCAAGCGAGGCCCCTCCTTCCCCCCTCCACTCACGCGCAAAAACTAACGTAAAAACCACGCGTCCACTCCTCCACGCAAAATTAACAATTGTTTATATCACTAAATTGTATTCGGATACATCTCGACAAAGCCCTATTTTAAGCGAAACATTAAACAATTAAGAATCACACAATAGAATTCCGACAATGTCGAAATATTTAAAACAATACGCGGGTTTAATTTGTACGAATCATAATAATAAACAGAGGTCGCGTTACAGAGTAATCGGTATTGAAAATCGTTTGATCGAATAGTTGTATGTGATCACTACACTAGTTGGTATTGGCACTTGGGTTTTGATTTTCCCGCGCTCCTGAATTTCGAATTTGGAATGTTTACGTGAGGTCGGTGCGACCGTGCGCTACAGACGCCCGGTCACAAATACGGAGTTACGGAGTGCGCCCGAGACCAAGACTGGCGCGAGTTTTTTCTGCCAAAAAACTTGAGAAAGGGTCTTTTGGGTTAACGGGGGCTTTTTATGATTTAGGGTTTTTTATGATCCATTGAATTGGAGCGTATTTAGATATGCGCGGATTAACCTTCGCTCGGGTTGAAGCTTGGAGCTCGCGAGGAGGTTTTTGTTCCGTTTTTTGCGGCCAGTTATAAGTTGATATGGTATATCAGTTTGATGGTAGTGACGAGTAGCGACTAGGTGCCACGCTGCCTCAGAGGCTTAGGAAAATTACTTGCTCACTGTGTAACTATATTTATGGACATTTTTTTGTTTGATTTTTAGTAACTTGTTTTAAATTGAACTATTGTTAAGTGCCGAAAGAAAAAAAAGAATGTAGGAAGGTCTGTTTTTAGCATGTTGACCTTGCAATTTTATGTGTAATTTTGATAATTAATTATATAAATATATCAAATGATAGCTCTATTTCTAAAAAAAATACCAAAAATTACGTACCTACTTCTCTCTTTTCGTCTCAATAGTAGCTTTAGCAATATATAATACAACCATATCATTAGCAACAGTAAATTATAATAATTACATTTATGTCAGAATATTGTAATTATTAATTATGTAGTTAATCCTGCTCATATTATAAACATAAAAGTTTGGATGATTGTTACTCAATCACGTCGAAACTTTTAAATGAATCGGGTTGAAATTACGACTGTAGTTAGAACTCGTAGTATAGAATAACACACGGGCTTTTTATCCCTGGAAAATAACAGGAACGGCAACTAAGCGGGTAAAACCGCGGGGCGCTGCTAGCAATTTATAAAGCGTTGTCGTAAAAAGTTTTTTTTAAATGTATAAAGAGTAACGAGACAAGCAGGACATGTGCCTGATGGTAAGCAACATGCCTGCCACAAAACAGCACAGTGACACGCAGCTATTGGAACATGAAGAATCCAAATCATTACCCAGAACTGCACTGCGCTCGCCACCCAGAGATCTAAGTTGTTATATCTCTAAGCCATGTAATTTTTCTAGCAACATTGCCCTTCAATATATCAAGAATATCTGTTTATAGGGTTTTTCGCCTCAGATAAGGTAATATGATTAAATCTCGCTTCTGTTATTATTTTACTTAACTAACTATAATTTTATGAAATTCATGATTGCTAATTAATATTAATATAATTTTTCTCGTAAATTCAATGAGCCGTAACGTAATTAATGGCTCCAGAACTCCAGTTCAAACTAATAAGAAAATAATTGCTGGCGCCAGCAATATACACATATTAATTCCTCAACCGATGGTACAACAATTATTCAAACAAATTTATAACTAGCAGCAGTCCACGGGTTTGCCCGCGTGGTTCTCGCTCCCGTTATTTTTCCAGGATTAAAAGCCTATGTATTCTTCCAGGCTGTAATCTAACTGTTTTTCAAATTTCAGCCCGATCCGTCCATACGTTACGATGTGATTGAGCAACAAACATCTAAACATCGAAACATCCAGACATTGACGTTTATAACATTAGTAGGACTAATAGCACTAGACTACAGGCCCGTGAACAAAATTTACGTAGCAAATGAACCACCAGGAGACCTATGTAGGATGATAGAAGGGTATAAAGTAATAAGATTCAGCACTATGCCGTCACTTGTAAGCTGTCCAACTGAGTACAGTCGAAGAGGGGGGGTTGCAACCCTCGATCATTTCTCCTTGTCGAATGATTTTTGTATGGCATTGCGAAATAATGGATTAGAAGAGGTATTGAAACTATACAAATTAAAAATTTTAAGTTTTTAATTATTAGTTTGTCGGAAAACTTCGTGATTTTTTTACCACAGTTTTACCCGCATGGTTCCTATTTCCACAATTTTCCTGCCATGGAAAGTCTATGTGCTATTTTGATCAACAAATATCGAGACTGACATCTATAATACCAGTAGGAAGTATATAGGACATTTTTTTGTTTTTTTAGAACGGACCTATAGTAGCCGGCGGTGGGTGCCGCTACTACCTATCGGACTTTGGGGTTAGCGCTACAGCGCAGGACCCCCCTATACCTAATTTAAAATCTAAAGGAAGCAGGACAGTAAGCTCACTCTTAATATAGTTGGTACAGTAACTGAAGTAACGAACATATCACACTTAGACTACCTCTTGTAAGCCATTATTCCGCAATACCGTACAAAAAACATGCGACAAAGAGTAATGATCGAGAATTATACAATATCAACCCCCTATCTTCATCTACGCTCAGTTGGACAGCTTACAAGTAACGGCATAGTGCTGAATCTTAATGTTTTATACCCTTCTATCATACTACAACCGGACCGAAAGACGCAGTGTTGGACGGCCTCCCACTACATGGACAGATGACCTCACAAGGGTCGCTGGAAACCGCTGGTTGCAGGTTGCGCGGGACCGTTCTTTGTGGAAATCTAGGGGGGAGGCTTATGTTCAGCAGTGGACGTCTTACGGCTGATGTTGATGATGATCCTACATAAGTCTCCTGGTGGTTCATATGACCCATACATTTTGTTCACGTGCCTGTAATTTATATAGTCCGGTCAATTTAGACATTCGAAGTTACCTAAATTCCCACCAAGCTGAAAATCGGTAAGATTGTTAAAAATATCATTAAAAACAAAATTTGAAAGTTCCCCATCTTTCCCCTGTGAGCAAAAAGTTTTATTCAAGGTCAAAGGTAAAAAAAATGAGTTTATCGCGATTTTCAGCTAAACGGTAAGTTTTATCATAAAAATACCACAGACAAAAATTGTAGATCATAAAATTATCTACAAAAAAATGTTAACACTTTTTTTTCTACGAGCCTCCGTTTTTGAGATATAACGATTCAAAAAGTTGTAAAAGTTGTAATCGTATAATTTGCACACGTTTCCTCGCCACCTATGATGATTTTTTTTAAATTCTATAGGTTTACACTTGACCGCCATCTCACCTGATGTTAAGCGACGATGCGGTCTACGATGGAGCGTGTTTACCTAGAAAAAACCGATTCACTATCGATTTGAAGACACAAAGATTGTAACCATCGGGGAAACCCCACTCAAGCAACGTATTCCACAGCCTAGACGTTCTTATCACAAAAATAGAGCCAAATCTCTTCGTTCGTGTATTTGGAACATCAACCATGAAACGATGTCGCTTTTTCGAGCTACGAGCATTCCGATAGAAAAAAGGACAAAGTGGTATCAGACCATGCAAATCAGTTGCACACTCTCCGAAGTGTATCCGATAAAAAACCGATAGACTAGCAATTTTCGGCGATGTTCAAGATTTTGAAGTCTTTTTCGCATAAGAGCGTCGTTGTCTATGAGCCTTTTTGCATGTCTCTCTATCGATTCCAGAGCCTCCAGCTGATACTCATCCGATCCATCCCAAAAGTGCGAACAGTACTCCATACAGGAGCGAATCTGTGCTTGATATAATGTAAGTGGCCCAGATGGCATTCCTGCTCTAGTAGAGCAGGAATGCCATCTGGGCCTGGATACGTTAGGTACGCCACATCCGACGGACAACCTATCTGCGTTTCCGTAAGAAACAAGAGTGTCGGCTGCTCAGTCTCGAGGTGATGGTGGACTGCTGAGAGATTGGAGTGCAGACCCCGAATATTAGTGAGGTGCACTTTAACCGACAAGGCGTGCAGCCGCTCTTTAAACTTGATTCTGTAATTGACTTGTTTCATATTTGTTTTGAGAGGGGATCGGTGGGAAAAACGCCAGTAGAACGAGGCCGCACACTACTGGCCATTGGTCACAACACACAATACGAATACACCAGTGGGGAGCTAGCCTGGAGACTGCGGGGACGCCCGAGTCCCCCCGGAGATGTCTACCTGACGTTGTCATCCGGTCGCCAACCGGCAGGATAGCGCATCCCGGGATTTTTCGCTAGATGGCGAGCCGCCTTTCATGAGGGGCTAGCGCACTACTTGGGCCCCTTACTATCTGCGGTCGGTCGCGGCAACCGGGACTCGGATCCCGCTACCCTCCATGACTAGCTTCCCGATGTACAGTATTGGTGTGTGACAGACCGGTCTTGCAGTTGTGCAGCAACTGATCTAACCCGTTTTCCCCTAATGGTGTCACTAGACAACACGTCGGAACACGGCTAGGCCGCTTGGCGTCGTGACTTAGTCTAGTGGGTGGTCACCAACCACGGCCGAAGCCTACCACCGGTAAATTGTCACCTGATTAGAACCACCCAGGGACCACAAGTGAGGTTTCAATATATAGGTGCTTCCTCACGAACGTACTCATGCATATTATTATGATGATTACAACTTTTTGAATCGTTATATCTCAGAAACGGTGGCTCGTAGAAAAAAAGTATGAAACAATTTTTTGTAGATAATTTTATGGCTTACAACTTTTGTCTGTGGTATTTTTATGATAAAACTTACCGTTTAGCTGAAAATCGCGATAAACTCATTTTTTTACCTTTGACCTTGAATAAAACTTTTTGCTCACAGGGGAAAGATGGGGAACTTTCAAATTTTGTTTTTAATGATATTTTAAACAATCTTACCGATTTTCAGCTTGGTGGGAATTTAGGTAACTTTACTATTATTTTTTGGTCTAATTTGACCGGACTAATAGTCTAGTGATTTAAAATGTTAAACAACCACCTAGTGTGTTAGGTAGTTAGTTTTTTTTTTTTTAACTGTAATAGGTTTACACTTGACCGCCATCTCGCCTGATGTAAAGCGACGATGCGGCCTACGATGAAGCGTGCTTACCTAGAAGAAACCGATTCACTCTCGACTTGAAGACACCAAGATTATAACTATCGGGGAAAATCCACTCAGGTAGCTCATTCCACAGCCTAGATGTTCTTATCACAAAAGTAGTCAAACCTCTTTGTTCGTGTCTTTGGAACATCAACCAGAAAACGATGACGCTTTCTCGAGCTACGAGCAGTCCGATAAAAAAAGGGCAAGGTGGTATTAAGTTATGCAGATCAGTTTCATGCTAAAATATACAAACATATATATTTATTAGCAACTCCCTACAGTTTCAGCCGTCCAATTTCCGCTACCCTAATACGCTCGCGATGAAAAGGGTGTCTATAGCACATAGGCACTATTTTCTAGACTATAACCACAGATCAGAAAATAGTTACTTCGCTATTCCTAACTATAAAGATATTAGAGACTTAGAGACTATTGGTAACCTAAATAACCCGATCCATCCATTTCGACGTCTTTTTTATAGTAAGATGTCTTATCTCTAAGCCCTATAATCACTGGAAACATTGCCCTTCAAACCTGAGTGCAATGATGTTTAAACATTACTGATGGTTGGTAGGATAACTGGAAAAGGTGTGGTACTTCCCCAGGTGAACTCTACAAAGAGTCCTACAACAACAAGATTTGACAACAAACATCCAACCATCAAATTATTGGTATGTCAATTAAGAGTAGGTATCTATCTAAATTGTAAATGTGTAACAATCACTACCACATTACTTTTCATACTAAAATAATATTCAAACACTTTTTCGATTTGAAGATATTCAAACAATACATACCTACGTCTAATCATTACAGAGGTCCTAAGTTTCCTACTACTGAAATACTACAGCCAGACAGACATGAATACTTTTTCCTGAGCGCTAGAAAAATTTAAATGAAACCGACACCTATAAAAAAAAATTGCCAGTCGTAGGAACTGCCGATAGAAGTGAAAACTTAAAACTCAGAATTTGATAGCTTACCATGGAAACTACACGGGTGTAACCGGAGGGCGTGGCCTCGCCATCTTGGCATGGCCATCTAGAAATACGTCAGCATTTCCCATTGGCTGATGCGTTTCTAGATGGTCATGCCATGATGGCCTGTCCACGACCTTTCAGCATTTCCCATTGGCTGACGTATTTCTAGATGGCAAATAGCCATGGTGCCGAGTTTACCCGAAGCTTTCTTATCATACCCGAGCGTGACGAATGAATTCAATTCACAGCCCACGAAAAATCTGTGCGCGGTTTTTTTTTTTTTCAACTTTTATAGGTTTACACTTGACCGCCATCTCACCTGATGTTAAGCGACGATGCGGTCTACGATGGAGCGTGTTTACCTAGGAAAAACCGATTTACTCTCGATTTGAAGACACAAAGATTATAACTAACGGGAAATACCCACTCAGGCAACGTATTCCACAGTCTTGACGTGGAATACGGTGCGGTTGTTCCAAAAGAAATGTTCAATTAATAATAAAAAACTATAAACTATAAAATATTCGATGATATTTTCATGTTTCCAAGACATGCATAGAAAAAGAGCCAATCAAAATATGCAAGGATATGGTGACAAGCCAAGTATCAAGAAAGTATATTACAACAATACAAAATGTGACTGTATGTAAAACCAGCGTTTTGATGTCGATCTATTTCCAACCATTCCTAGACCATCTATCAAGCTATACCCCGATACCAACAACTAAAGCTGTCCCGGCATAAGAATAGCATAGTACTACCAAAGAACTACATTTAATAGTAACTACAATCTATTCTGTGGCCAGCAAACATCACCAACTATTTCCCAAAGCAATAAATCGCGCTCACACAACAAGTAAACGGATTCGATTCCCGCGCAAATGTCAGTGGTTATTTTCGCGCGCGAACCGCGGCGTCCGTCAGCGCGCGCGACAACAAAGCGATGCTTTTGTTTCATAATTTGAATTTAGAATATGTCAATCGTTTGTAGTTTTTAATTTCCAGCCAGTATCTGTTGACTCGTGTTGCTATATTTAAACTAATATTTCGCCTTGCGAGCAATATAAGCATACCAAGTTGCCAAAGAAGTCAAACCTCTCTGGGAAAAACTTGTATTACTGAGATAGTTCAGTCATTACGAAATTTAAATAAATGAATTACACTTTATTACAAAATTAATTCGAACCAACCCTCGAAAAAAGTGGTGCTTTTGTTTAGTAATTTGAATTTAGAATATGTCAATCGTTGGTAGTTTTTAATATCCAGCCAGTATCTGTTGACGCATGTTGCTATATTTAAAATAATATTTCATTTTTCAAGCCATTTATGTATGCCCAAAGAAGCCAAACCTCTGGGAAAAACTATTTACTTACCCATTAGATTGTTCAGTCTTAAATTAATTTTTATTTCAAAATTAAAGCGTAGGTCTCTGTTAGACAGCGCACACGAAAACAAAGGTATGCTTTTGTTTCATAATTTGAATTTAGAATATGTCAATCGTTTGTAGTTTTTAATTTTCAGCCAGTATTCGAGTTGCTTAATTTAAAACAATATTGGGGTTTTGCGAGCTTAGAACGCACGCGCAACCGCCAAATCTTCTCTAGAGAGGAAAAAAATTGGCAGTCATAGAAAACTTATAACTCAGAATTTGATAGCTCACTTTGAAAACTACGCGGGCCGTGGCGATGACCATATAGCCATCTAGATTATCCGAGTTTACCCGAAGATTTCTTTCTTATACGGACTCAATTCACAGCCCACTGAAAATCTGTAAGTATGTGATACGCCATAGTATTTAAACCGAGCAAAGCTCGGTCACCCAGGTATTTATTATAATGATACCAAAGCTAGTGTTCACTCCATTTACTTAATGTTTGAGTACCCCCCACAAAAAATAGACCAATACACCTCCTGGCAACATCCAGAATCATAATTTGCATAGAGTTCAAAACCGTACACCAAACGCGGTCCTCATATTTCGCACATTCAACTCTTCCCCCGCTCCAGTAGGTACTTACCTATACTGATCTCTCTGAAATTCAAAATTCAAAAATAAAAAGAAAAATAATAAATATGAATATATAACGAAAATATTTTAAAAGTTGACCCATACAAACTGGCCTCTACTCAAAAGGCATGTTATATGACTGGCAATACAATCTGTTTCACTCTTAACTTATCATCATCATCATCAACAGCTCACTAATCGTTCCCACTGCTGGGACTCGGGGCCTTCTCTCGCAAGGAGAGAGTGCAGGCCATAACCCACCACGCTGGCCAAGTGCGTGTTGGTGGATGACACACGACTTCGAAAGAGTCTAGGTACATGTCGGTTTTTAAGTTAGCGGCATTAGGCATATGACTTCGAAAAGACAGTGGTGCGTGTGGGGTTGGAACCCGGGGTCTCCGGAACGGCAGGCGCCGTTCTCCCGACTGGACCAGCCGTTACTTACTAGACAAATACAAATACAAATACAAAAATCTTTATTGCTGTTTGTGGGTAAGATAAGATAATACAAAACATTTTAAAAGTTGCCCCATACAAACTGGCCTCTGCGAGAGGCATGCAATATGTCTGGCAAGACAATTTGATAGTCTTAATTTTTAAATAAAAACAAAAAAAATTTTTTTTTTAATAATAGCTGATTGAAGTCTTCTTCTTCCTCATCTTCTATTAATTTCTGGTTTTTATTTATGTCATCTGATTCTTCATCTTCGATTCATTTCTGGCTTCTATTTGGTGATATATATTTGTGTGAGATAAATGTTTGGTGAGCACAATTTCGCCAACGTCTTGTGTTTCATCAGGATATTGTCTTGTGTTTTTGAGTTTGATCAATATGTCCATCCAGGGTCTAAGGTCTTGCATTAGTAGATCTTGCAGTTCATCCATGTGAGGAATGTCAAAGAATGTATAAAGTGCAATAAATGTATATAATCAAAAAATCAAAAATGTCGTTAATTATAATATTTATGTAAATACTCAAAGAATGTCAAAATGTAATACAGTACAAACTAATTCATCATGATACAATATATCATTATTTGGTCTTATGTCAGTTGAATGTCAAATTTCATAATGGAATAATAATATCTATTGAGATATTAATGGAAAAAGGTTTAAAGATTGTAAAAGTTTCATGTTAAACAATGTCTAAAATATTAGTATTCCAATTAATTTCCTTATCATTTAAAAATTCAGTTACAGTATAATAGCATTTGTGTATAAGCATTTTTTTTAGTTTACTTTTGAACATTGTTATGTTAAGTTCTTTTATGGCATTTGGCAGCTTATTATATAAAAGAGGAGCCATACAAAAAATGCTGTCACTCATAATCTTTTTTTTGCGTTTGTCTATGAGCAGTCTACACTTATCACGCCGGTTACGTTTTACTTTGTCACTCAATAGAGGAAAATAATGAGGGTTATTCCTTACAAAACACATAACTTCAAATATGTACAGGCATGGCAGGGTTAATATTTGGTTGTCTATGAATACTTGTCGACAGCTATCTGTAACTTGCATCCCGAACATAGCACGAATGCATCGTTTTTGTGCTTTGAAAACTGAGGCTGTATCAGTTGAATTCAGACCAGCTGTTAGTCTTAATTTATACAATGAAGAAAGAATAAGTGAATAAAATAATAGTCAGCTGATTAAAGTCTTTTTTTTTTAATTTCTAGCATTCTCTGAATCTGAGACTAGATTGTTCGGTCGTTTCGAAATTGAAATTTACTAATTAGGTACAAATTAAATATCAAAAAGGCATTTTTTTTTAATCCATCTTTATTTGAAGATTCAAAAAAGATAGGTAGGTACCATTTAAAGTTTAGTAATGTTCATATTACGTTCAGGCTTTGATTTTGTAATTTTTAAATTGTGAGTACCTAACTATCTAGTAATTGCATTTTTTATGTTTAAAGATATAGGTCTGGACCGTTGCTCGTTTTATACTAAACACATATTTGCTCTTTAAAAATCTTATTGTTCGAACTTTTGGAAAGTATTAGCTAAGATAGGCTTTGAATTCAATCGAGAGACGTGCCAAAATGTTCATAGGCAACAAATTCCCTCGTTCTAAAAATCCTTAAAACTGTTGAATATCGATTAAAATTTACGTGATTATTGGTTTTATCAAGTTAAAGTACGTTACTGTAACAGTAACAGTACAGTAAGTTCTGGTCGCGACAACGCCAACTGCCGATCCGGAGGTTCGAATCCCTCGCGCACCACTGTCTTTTCGAAGTAATTTGCATAATGCCGCTAACTTGAAAACGGTGAACGAAAACCGAATCTTGAGGAAACCGACATAAACCTAGAATATTTCGAGGACATGCGTATCTACCACACTGGGCCAGCGTGGTGGATTATGGTCATGATTCTCTTTTCCTGAGAGAAGGCTTCGAGTCCCATCAGTGGGAATATTTTGTGGGCAACTTGTCCTATCTATTTTATATCGGATAAATTTCCAAACATGTGTAGTTTATTTACATTATTCCTCGTTTCTATTGGATTGCTCGTAGCTCGAAAAAGTGATGCCGTTTCATAGTTGTTGTACCCAAGACCAGAATGTAAAGTGCCATGTACGATGTAGGTGCCTACAGGTAATTGTTATGTGTTTTAAAAAAATATATTATTATAAACTGTGGAATGCTTCGCCTCAGTGGGTTTTTCCTAACCCGATACCTTCTTAGTGTCTCCGAGTAGAGATTGAATTGGTTTCTTTTAGGTAAACGCGTTCCATAGTAGAGCGCATCTTCGCTTAACATCAGGCGACATCAGCGATACAGCAGAAGCCTGATTAAACAATTCTACGTAGATGATGTCCAATCAGCAACTTACAAAAATTTTGTGAATTGTAGTTCTGGAAGAGATCTCTCTTAGCGATAAAATTGCTTTTTATTTAAAACATGAATAATTTTCTAATTCTTGTTTATGGAAAATAATTATTTTCTAACTTTCTTATTTTTTTTTTAAATATTGGTGGACAATTCACACACAACACCATCTGACCCCGAACTAAGCAAAGCTTGTATGATGGCGGCCAGATAGCTGATATAATACTTAAAAATGTCTAAATTCTAATTTCCTGTTAGCTCTACCTATTGTGTGGTGGTTTTGTTTTTTAATGTTCGACCGACATAAAATTGATTCCGAAAAATCGTAACACCGATTTCGGCTCCGTTTAATACTGGCTGGAAGCTCGCCCCCTCCCGAGCCGAAACAATTTTACAACAACTAATTAAGCACTCTAATTCCCGCAAACGATCTCCCGCCAAAACGCAACCACATTCCGGGCCGCCATTAAAAGTGAAAAAAGTAAAAACTGATTGACAAAATTAAAGTTTACAAGAAACGGGTAATAATTCCTTTTTTAAATAAAACGAACATTTTCCGAGGTTTCACGTCTTACACACCCGTCCGCATAATAATCTGCGACGTGCGCCTGTGTGCGTAAGCTTGGCTGTGTGTGTGAGAGAATGATATTTTCCACACATGAGTTGTTACTCGTGTTAACAATAAATCATACGAATGTATTTGTGATCAGGCCGAGGTTAGTGATGAGAAAAACGAAGCGTTATCGAGGCCGGGGATTTTAATTGAAAAATTAACTTATTTCAAGCAGAGCTATATTTTAATTGAAGCTCTATGTCTAATATCATATGTGATTACGTATTAGTGAAGTAGTAGTTAGTGAGTTTAGTGTGTAGTGACCTAAGCCGTCTGCTCTGCTCTAAAGTTTAGAAGGCAGTAGAAGTCATCTGATGTCAAATGCCATAGGTTTATTATTTTTTTAAAGGGTTAAAAAATAATACTGTCTGATAATCCTACACAAGGCACGTAGTGAACATTTTTTTTTTAATAGTATAAAGTTTCAAGACGATCAGGACATGTGTCTGATGGTAAGCAACATGCTATGCCTGCCCATAACAGCACTTCAGTAACACGCAGCTACTGGAACATGAAGAGTCCAAATCATCACCTAGCACCGCACTGCGCTCGTCACTCGGAGATATAAGATGTTTTACCTCTTATCCTAGTATTCGTGCTTCAAACTGAAACACAGTATAGGGTACCTACAATCCTCAAAAAAAACTAAGTAGTAAAAAATATGTGTACAAAATTTTTTCTTTTGTTTCACATACAAAAAATGACGAAGTTACAGAATTTCGAAGTTTCGTGTGACGTCACTTGTGAGCACGATTTTTACTCACGAGTGACGTCGCAACCCCCCACTCTCGAAGTTTGATGGTTTATATCTTTGACGATCTATTATGAAAAAACAAAAAATACGTGTCCATTATTTTTCCATGATCTAGCTGACGGATTAATTAGGATGGTGTATTTTTGACCCAGTCCGGTACCCTATTGTTTGCACACTATTTCTTGGCGGGAGAATAACTGGCAAAGGTGTGGTACTTCTCCAGGCGGACTCTACAAACACCTCCTACCACTACATATTTACATGGGTAAGTGTACGCAGTCGATGTATGTTATATCGACTTACGAGTAGGTATTGCCCAATTTTTTTCGCATTTGACAGCTAATCAAGAGTTTCGTTACAGGTTTGCAACCTAAGTAATACGGTATACACGTATAATAAGGCAACGTTAACAGTTTCTACTGATCTACAAATTATACATGGGGCGTTTAATAACTAATCTTAGTTGTTGAACTTAACTTAAAAATTGCATTAAAATTCATATTAAAAACATTATACCTACCTCTATAAAACTTAATCACGATCTAAATAGTTTCTTATTACATCCGACGTTCGGTAACGTTAAAACGGTCGTGGTTACGATAATAACATTTTGTCATATTTTCAATAACTTCAGTTCGTTATGTAGAGTTTGTTTATATAACGAAGTTAAGTTATTTACTGCAACGTTTAACATATAAACTGGTTATCTAAAATCTCATACAGCTATACGTGTATAGCTGTATGAGCTATACTATAGTACGCAATTCTGGTCCTCTACAATATCCCGTTAACATTTTCCCATTCTTTCGCAAAACTGTAAAAGTAAGCCGTATAGTATTTATTTGCGGAATTTATATGTACGAGTATAATGTAAACCCGATATAAATTGAAATACGTTCTAAACAAAATAATTAAGTTTATATAGTGATTTTAACACACTTGTGACATATACATATGTACCTAAAGCTCTTGCATGAAATTCTAGGACACTTGAAAAATATATCGTATACGTTAAATAGACCACTAACAAGACATCGATAGTTTCACCGCAAGCACTAATTCATTAGACATTTTATTAATCATAATCACAATACACTCAAACAAAGCTCGAATTAATCATTCATCGATCACTTTAGCCCAGCCCTATTCGTGAGTATGTGTGCTGTACAGACGAACCCACACCACGATCGTCGAATCGTGTGCATTTCTTTCTCGTATTGTAATTTATTGGTCTGTAACGAACTTAATTATTACGATTTTTGTATTAAACGCTGGAAATTATTTTTAGTATTGCAGACGCTGTATTCGTATCGGCTTTTTTACCGAGAATCGAGAATGTATCGATAAATAGTGATGTATATTAATATAATGATGAAGTACTTGTGATTCTATACGCATACGAGTGGAGTTTTAATAAACGCAACATTTTGTTAAAATGTAACTTTATACCGGGACTTCTTGGGGATAAGTAGTCATTTACATTGTTTTCTTGTTTGTTTTTTGTGCTATATCTTAACGCCCCACGTATGAGGTATGTAGGTGTCTGTTTTTCATGTTCGGGTCGATAGTACTTAGTTCTTATGTATCCTGCAGCTTAACAACCACTATAGTACTACAATGACAACATTAAAGAGATAAAAAGTAGTATATGTGTTGATGCAGCTGTAGTTAAATTAATTCAAGTCAAATTTATAATGAAATGTAGGAACAAACACATATACACAAACAAACCCACAAAGTTTCGCCTCAACTCAGTTTGAGCTATCCTGGTGATTCACTGCTTCATCCTACTAATATTATAAATGTCAATGTTTCGATATTTGTAGCTCAATCACGTCGTAACTTTGAACAAAGTTAGATTTTAGTAAGCTACTTATTATCCCGGGAAAATAAAGGGAACGAAAAAGTTATTAATAAATCTATGAAACGTTTAGCGTGGTTTTATGGAGTCTCCGGTATTTTGATGTAGTTTCATGCTCCATATTATTAGGTAAACTGGTAAATAATTCACTTGTCATTTTACCAGTGTAGGTACATGGTAAATAAAGCTGGGTCGAAAAATGGTAAGCTCCTCCTTTTGGAAGTAGTAGATTAGTAGTGGTAGGACTCTTAGCAGAGTCCGCCTGGGGAAGTACCACACCTTTGCCAGTTATTCCACCGCCAAGCAGTAATGTGCAAACATTACTTTGTACCGGTTTGAAGGGCAGTTTTCGGGATAAAAAGTAGCCTATGTGTTCTTCCAGACTATAATCTATCTGTGTTCCAAATTTCAGCCCGATCTATTTAATATGTTAGGACGTGATTGAGCTACAAACATCCATACATTGACATATTTTTTAAATATTAGTAGGATAGTAGGATTATTGTTTTTATTTTTGAATTTTGAATTTCAGATAGATCAGTGTAGGTACTTACTAGAGCGGGGGAGCAGTTGAGTGTGCGAAATATTAGGACCGCGTTTGGTGTACGGTTATGAACTCTATGCAAATTATGTTTCTGGATGTTGCCAGGAGGTGTATTGGTCTATTTTTTGTGGGGGTGGCCCTCAGACATAGGACTCTTAGCAGAGTCCGCCTGGGAAAGGACCACACCTTTGCCAGTTATTCTACCGCCAAGCAGTAATGTGCGAATATTAATGTGTTCCGGTTTGAAGGGCAATGTTTCCAGATAAATTACAGGTCTTAGAGATATAAGATCTTAGATCTCTGGGTGACGAGCGCAGTGCAATGCTAGGTAATGATTTGAGCTCTTCATGTTCCAATAGCTGCCTGTCACTGTGCTGTTATATGGCAGGCATGTTGCTTACCATCAGGCACATGCCCTGCTCGTCTCGTCACTCTCTATTTAAAAAAAAAAGTCGGTAAAAACACTTAAAAGCCTGGTTTGAACTAGATGGAACCAGTTTGTCAGTTTCGATTATAAATTTAATATTATGATTAGCGTCGCCTTATTACATTCAACATGATACGTTCATGAATTTTTATAAGATCTACGTTTTTGTAATCGATTTCAAAATGTCATGTCTAATTATTCGATTCTTAGGAAAATTTTAATCGATTAATTCGAATGTCTTCGAACGCCAGCGAAATTAATTTTTTAATTATGAATTAATGTCAAAATACCTACATTATGATTCTTGTTCTTGACGAGTTTTCCTCTTAATCATTACCTTTGTTAATAAGTTGAATCTAACTGACGTATTTACAATGATTTTACCCAACTGCTTGAAAAGGAGGGTATATAGTACAATACTTTTATTAATAACTTAATTCACCATCATCATCAGCTCACTAAATGTTCCCACTGCTGCGACTCGGGGCCTTCGGCTGGGCCACCACGCTGGCCCAGTGCGCGTTGGTGGCTGACACATGACTTCGAAAGATTCTAGGTACATGTCAGTTTCATCACGATGTTTTCCTTCACCGTTTCAAGTTAGCGGCATTACGCACATGACTTCGAAAAGACAGTGTGGGGTTTGAAGCCGGGGTCTCCGGATCGGCAGGCGCCGTTCTCCCGACTAGACCAGCCGTAACTTACTTAATAACTTAATTAATCTTGTCTTATCTTCTAAATAAATATAAATTATGTGTCACGTTGTTTGCCCTCGATGGACTCCTAAACTACTTCACTGATTTGAGATACATTTTGGACATCGTGTGCAGTTTGCTCCAACTTGAAATATAGGATAGTTTTTCATGTGACAAAATCCAGGCGAAGCCGGAGATTGTCTTATATTTTTTGTAGTATTATATACAGTTAAAGTGTGTATGTAAGTTTGGTAATTTTTCACGTAAAAACTACTGAGTTGTGGTTGAAATTCAGCAATGCGATAGATTGTATTATTATAGCCTGGAATATTGTATATCTAGGCTACTTTTTACCGCGGATGAATTAGTTACGTTATTGAATATTATTACTCCAGTAAATACTTTTGAACTTTAGTCTTACACTTCATGCTTTATTAGTGGTAGGACTCTTGGCAGTGTCTGGCTGGGGAAGTACCACACCTTTGCCAGTTATTCTACCGCCAAGCAGTAATGTGGAAACATTACTGTGTTCCGGTTTGAACGGCAATGTTTTCAGAGAAATTACAGGGCTTAGAGATATAATATCTTAGATCTCTGGGTGACGAGCGCAGTGCAGTGCTACGTAGTTATTTGGACTATTCGTGTTCCAATAGCTGCGTGTCACTGTGCTGTTATGTGACAGGTATGTTGCTTACCATCAGGCACATGACCTGCTCGTCTCGTCACTCTATACTACAAACAAACTACTTCTGGTATGTTTAGGATAGGTATTAATAGTGTTTAGTTCTCCGTAATTTTGGGGTCACAATTCACCCCATCACTAGTCCTAAGTAAATCAAGTAAAAATAGTAATTTTCTCACAAGAATTTTCTAAATTCTAAAAAACCAACAAAAAGATAAAAAATCAACCGGATCGTATTTCAAAATACACAGGGTTAAACTCAGTTCACAATGTCGAGACCTCATCAAGAAATGGGGTCACACTTTCCCTATTTTCGATCGTTTTTTGTGAACAAAAATCTTTTTGTTAAAAAAATTGATAGACTATTTTTAAGTGATCTACTTTTTAAAAAACGCTACGCAAGAGATAACCCTAAATGGGGTGAATCGTGGGAAACGGTGCTAGTTGTAGTTTTTTTTTGGGGATGAGTTCGCGAAGGTGAGTTGAGGGTTAATTTGCATCAAATTTTGTTGTCTACGGAGATTTATCTCTTATTGCAATTATGCCGTTATTATTTGTTTTTTGTTACTTTACGTATGCAAAGTTCGAAATCTCACACTTTATAGAGGTTTACTAAATGCACGAAACTCGCAGCTTAACAATCGCTAACATTAACAGGATAAAAAGTAGCCTATATAAATATATCAAACGTAAGTGTAAACGTAACGTAATAGTGTAGTAATAGCCATGACAACACAGATGTATATTTTAACCCTACAGTCCTTCTGGTCATCATACAGAACAAGAGAGACGAACTTCTTAGCATTCCATGGATTCACCGTGCCGGGTCCATCGTGTGGCAGAGAGAGAAATCTCGAGTAGACCCCTAGACTTGTGACTCGGACGTAGGTTTAAAAGGGGCCCCTTTGTGACGTACGTCAACACTCACCTTCACTACTCGTATTTCTCTCCCTGCCCAGCCAAATCCGATATGATCCTACTAGTGCAGCTATAGATACTCGTTCTAGTATAGAACTTACTGCACTTCTGGACAAGCCAAGGTCTTTCAGCAGGTTATAGAAAGATTTTGCTGGTATACCTCTCGCTCCTACTTCTACAGCGTATAAATTAACTTTAACTACATAGTCATTTTTTGTTAATTCGTTTTGAAGGTCGTAATACTTATTTTGTTTCATCGCGTAGTCTTTAGGTATATAAGTTTCCCACGGTACGGTAAGTAAGACAATGAAAAATAAACACCTCCAATCATTTTAACTGTAACCAATCAAATAAAAGATCATCAATAAATTAAAATAAACGATGACAACGTAATTACATTACCGCAGATTTATAATATCATCATCATTTTCAGCCTATCTTAGTCTACTGTATAGGCGTCACACCACGACTGTATCGTATCGTCCTAGAACGAGCGCAAATCAGCAAAAGTAGCGTGATGCTAAGAACTCATGGAGCGATTTTCACCCGCGACTGCCGCGGTTACGGGTCTTCAGCTCTTCAGCTTCTGTAGAATGCAAATATGTGTAAAAAATTAAAGCACAACTCACGACGCGTTTTACGCCCGCGGCGCTTGCGGTTGCTTGCAACTCCCGCTGCACCGGCGCGGCCACGGTCGCCCGCAATAATAAACAACCGCGAAAATAAGCGGTCATGTGAGTTTTGAAACAAAACTGTAACCGCAGCGGGCGCGGGTGAAAATCGCTCCGTGTGTTCTTAGCCTAAGACGCCCTGAAACTTGGTAGAGTTACGAATGTTACGATATACGTACAGCAGCAAGCATTGGCTGGAGAAGAAAAGCTGAAGATATGGCTGAAATTGCCGTTATAAGCTAAACATTAAATAAATCCCGTAGTCACAGCGCAGAATATAAATATCGATGAAAAATAAGTCTTCAAGATTTTTTTGGAGAATAATTTTATTTCAGGCTAAGAATACTGTAATTCCAGTAGTGAAAGCGCAAATAAAATTATCAATGAAAAATAATACCCAAATACTATGGAAGATATCTAGTGATTAACGAGATAAAAGATCTTTAATGACAGGAAAATATCTTTAATGCAATAAAAGGGTTATAGGCGATTCGTCCTAAAGTAATACATTAATGAAATGATAATATTTTTAATGAAATAAAACATTTATATTGAATTAAAGGAAAACATCTTTAATGAAGTAGAAGATCTTTAATAACTGGAAAATACTTTTAATGAAAGCATATAGTTTTTTGTAGATAAAATAACGTAACAAATACAGTACTGCAGATTTACATAGATATATGCTTACCCATAGTCGAAGCACAAATAATAAAAAAGCACAATAAAAAAAAAATCCTATGGGTACTGTTACAAAGCGATCAAAATATTTATATTTAATTAAATTCAACTCTATATATACATTTAATTTCATTAAATAAACATAATTTTGTCAATCAATAATCATATAATTTTGTGTAATGTAAAAATCTTACCCTATACCGCAAATTTATGTTAACCCTACAATTCTCCCGTACTTATAAAGTGAAAAATAAAAATCTCTTTTACAAATCAAAGAAAAGATCCTTAATGAAACTTTATTGATTTGACCACAATTTAACCCTGTCGCATTCCAAGCTTTCCTGACAATGCAACCGTTCGCCCAATTGACCCGGGGTCACACACGTATCGAATTCCCTTTCAAAAAGGAACACAATTCTGGAATTCAATATAAAAAAGACACAATTCAATTTGAAGAAATTCGCAATTCTATAACTGACCTCTTTTTCGTAAAATACAAGAAATAGTGACCCTTTCTTATATTTGAAAAGCGTGTGATTCGTGACCCTGCTGACCTTTTTATATTTTTTGTTTGCGGTCAAAAAGGGGCATCGATTGTGTTATCGTGGACAATGCCTTACTGATTGGGTGCCGCAAAAAATTGACGTGATGCTAGAAAATATACAAATAGATTTACTTTTTTGTTGTGATACAAATTGATACCTAATTTGTTTATTTTTTTTTCTAAGGAGACCCAATTGGCAGTTGGTTTCATTTAGCCTCTACTGAAAATCAAAATTTGGGCCAGCGCAGAAAACGCAAGGTCTTACTAATCTATCATCATCAACAGCCCACTAAATGTTCCCACTGTTGGGACTCGGGGCCTTCTCTCGCAAGCAGAGAGTTAAGGCCATAAACCACCACGCTGGCCCAGTGCGGGTTGGTGGATGACACATGACTTCGAAAGCTTCTAGGTACATGTCGGTTTCCTCACGATGTTTTCCTTCACCGTTTTAAGTTAGCGGCATTACGCACATGACTCCGAAAAGACAGTGGTGCGTGTGGGGTTTGAACCCGGGGTCTCCGGATCGGCAGGCGCCGTTCTCCCGACTAGACCCGCCGTAACTTTACTAATCTATAACCAACTATAATATTTTATTACTATATTTAACCGACTTCAAAAAGAAGAAGCGGTTATCAATGCGGCTGTAATTTTTTTTTGATGATAGTTTCCTATTGAGTTTAGTGGTATGCCTGAATTTAATTTTAAATTTAAGTCGGTTTTTGTTTTTACGAAGAAAATAAATTGTTGAGTATTTATCTTAACTCTATAATTACGCACAAACGTAAAGTAAATCTAAAAGCTTTCCATTTACTTACCATACTCTAAGCTAAGTAGGTACTTTACTACCTCACGTACGATGAGTGGCGCAAGGATGCTTATTTTGCAGGTTGAAACTGGTAACACTAACTAAATAGATACTTACTATACTAAAATACTAAAGAAATTAATCTGATTTTCATACATCGACTTTGACGGTGAAGAAAAACATGATGAAGAAATCGTCATGTCCCAAGAAAGACATCTTTCAATTATATGTGACATTCCAAAACCCGCACTTGACCATCGTAGTGGATGTCACATATCCGTGGAGGATGTATAAGAACGAGCGAATTGGGGCACTAATACCATTTGCAGTTTTTTTTAGCGGGGAAAGCCTTTATTCTTTATTAACAAAACTAAAATACAATGAGAACTACACTACGCTACATACCTAACTAACTACTTACACTAAGCACACCTGAATTATCCATAGACCAACGAAGGTCTACATATGTCTATTTGCACTTAATGTGTTGATTATACCTACTATTAATTGTCGTGGTAAAAACACAATTTAAAAAAAAAATCCCAAAGAAATAAATGACGTAGCACCTTTTGTAGCAAAACCGTTATAAAATCTTCAAAAAACTCGCCCACAACGGAGCGAAATCTATAAAAATCTCAAATTACTGCAAACAGTTATAAATCACTACGAAAATTGTAAAAAAAAACTATCTCACGCGTCTCGCATCATCTGTGCTTCCTAAAAGGGGTGAATTCTGTGATTTTTTAAAACGGGCACAATAGCGGTACCCTTGCTAAATAGAAAAAAAAAGATTAAAAAAGTAAACGCGGAAGAACCCGCGAAAAAGATTCCAAATTCAACTCTTTCCCATGGGTCTTAACCTTGGCGAACTTTTTTGTCAAAAATTGAGACACCTTTGCCATCTTTCCGTTTTTTTGTTGTTTTTTTTTTCTAAGGCCCGTGATTTGAGGGCGAGGGTCGGCCTTTGTGCTTGCCCTTTCATTGTACTAGCGCTGAGATAAAGCAGGTGGGTCAGATGCGTGGAAGACGCTGATTCTATTTTTGAAAATATTGCTGCTTATTTGATAGAATAATAAAATAGGGTGACGAGTGCAATGCGATGCCAAGCTTATTTTTTTTCTAGTAGGTATAGAGTGACGAGAGGAGCATGACATGTACCTGATGGTAAGCAACATGCCTGTCCATGACAGCACAGCTATTTGAATATAAAGATACCAATTCATTACCTAGCACTGCGCTGCGCTCGTCACCCAGATTTATAAGATGTTTTATTTCTATGCCCTGTGGGTTCACTGGAAACATTGCCCTTCAAGCCGAAAAATATAGAACTATGTTATTAATTGGCCGAGTGTTCTTTAACAAAACTATATTGATGGCAACTACACTAATACATATTTTCCTAACTATAGCTACTTACACAACGCACACTTGAATAATCCATAGATTATGAATTAAAAAATCCATAATCCACAGATTATCAAGACCCCAGTCACACACTATCAAGCTCAATCAGTCGGCATTTGAACAAATGGGAGCTCATCACGCTTCCAAATGGTATTGCGTCCGATCATCTTCTTCATGCGTAGGTATCTATAACAACTATTTTAGTCAAATTGAAGCTCGCTCTACGAAAACTTAACTAAACTCAATTTAATTTCTTTGAGTTGTTATGATGTATCAAATGTCTAGGTAAATATTTTTCCATGTATTTAATTTAAGGCTTGCAAAATGAAACATGTTTGAAATATGGTGATTAGTTCCATTAAAACGGTTAGAATAGAATAATGCGCTGTTTCAAACTATCATTTACTTAAATTTTTAATTTCAAAATTACAGATTCTCGCAATGATTTTTAAAACCCTAAAGAATTACAAATTTTGATTCGCATTATTTTCTAAAATTATCATCTAACAAATCAATTTATCTTAATTCAAATATCTCTATACAGATAAGTTTTCTTATGAAAGCCAGTAAAAATTAAAAACTTAACGCTATTTCTACACATTTTTTTTTGTTTTTCTATTCTAATGTGTACGTATTATAAAGCTGAAGAGGTTTTTTGTTTGACCGCGCTAATCTTAGGAAATAGAAATTCCTGGACCGATTTCATAAAATCTTACACCGTTGCATAGGTATATGCAGGATATTTACAGGATTCCTAAGTGCTATAGTCTATATAATTATTACGTACCTACTACGGGCGAAGCCGTGACGGACCGCTAGTATTTTTATAACAATCAGTTACATTTAAGAGTTTTAAACTCTGATTTTCAATCTCGCTAAAATACAGACAAGATGACACTATCTGAAAACAAAAGTTAAAACCAAAACAAAAGACAATACAATGAATGATTGCATAGCAACTGCCTCAATATTTCCAAAACACAATAATAATACTGGCAACAAACATGATTCCTTGCAACCAACTTATTTACAAAACGTGACGAACAAAGCAAACTACACTATTCTTCTACGCCAATCAGATTTCCTTAAAAGAATACGATTATAGCGCTGTTTTTAAGCAGTTTACGTAACTAGGTCGAGATGTAAAAAGGTTTCGATCGAAATAAGTGTAATTACGGTAAGACGCATCGCGCGCCTGAATTTTCGGAAAATTGGCGCGCGCGGCAAAAACACGACATTTTCGGAAACGCGACGCGTCCGCTCGACGCGGCAAAAACGAATTCCTAATTCAAAACTTGGAGCTGGTTAAATTAAAATGTGACCATATTGAAGTTATTGTAAAAATTGAATCATACATTTTTAAAACCATAAAAATTAATTTACGTGTCATGGGGAAAGATTGACGAGTTTTTATTCTGTTGCTAATTACTGGAATACGATTTAGTCTCTTGAGTCATTCATTTACTTGGTTTGTTAGAGATATTTAAAATTAATTCCCCATGTGAATGCAATTTTTTTGGATGCGTTCAATAAAATGAAACCGATCTATCTTTATTTAAAATTGAGGTTTGGCGTTTTGCTAACATATTAAAACTTATAATAAATTTACTTGGAGTGTGAACGATTTGATATAATTTAAGTAATGATAATCAAAATTGAGAACAAGATATAAGCAATCGATGATTTTATGGTACATTTGAATTATTCTAAGTAACACTAGGATTATTAATTAGGGAAAGTTTACCGGGGTTAAATTGTGAAGGCTCCATGTTCACCTAATATAAACATCTTGTAAGTAATTAATAAATAATAGGTACTCTTGTAGAGAGCAACCGTGACAGCTAAAACCTATTTTAAACAAAAC